>JAGDQO010000446.1:402500-1677466 GCA_018342035.1 Solanum appendiculatum
TAAAAGAAGAAATTGAAAAATTAAAAAAAGAAATTAAATTGATTAAGCAGAATCAACTTGTCTGCGATCATAGGATAACTCAGGTAGAGAAAGTTCATTCTTTAACTGAGGAATCTAATGATAAAGGGAAAAATGTCGTTGAAAACGATGGAGTTTTACCAACCGATCATTTTGAAAATTTGAATAAAAGTGATAATTCTTTTCTTGGAATGATGCAAGTAATTACTGCTCATAAATGGTATGTTAAATGTACTATTTTGATTGATAATAATTTCTCAATAACTGATGTTGCTATGATTGATAGTGGTGCAGATGTTAGTTGCATTCAAGAAGGATTGATACCTTCGAAATATTTTCAGAAAACTACTCATACTGTTAAATCTGCTTCTGGGCATTCTTTAGATATAAAGTATAAACTGTCCAATGTGAGTATTTGTCAAAATAAAGTGTGTATACCTCACTTTTTCTTTTTGGTTAAAAATCAGTTATACCCTCCTATAATATTAGGAACTCCGTTTATAAATGCTATTTATCCTTTCTCTCATGTTGATGCTAAAGGATTTACTGCAGGAAAAGGTGATAAACAGGTTAAGTTTGAATTCATTACTAACCCTGTTTCTAAAGAGATTAGTGCTTTGATTGATATGAAGCAAAAACATGTTGACAATTTGCAATTCGAATGTTATAGCATGAATATTTTTGAAACTATGAAATCAGTGAAAATTCAAGAAAAAATGAAATTAATCACTGATCAATTATCTGTTGATATTTGTGCAGATCATCCCAGTGCTTTTTGGGATAGAAAGAAACATATTGTCACTCTTCCATATGAAGAGGATTTTGTGGAGGAAAATATTCCCACTAAATCAAGACCATGTCAGATGAATGCTGAATTGGTCGAATTTTGTAAAAAAGAGATTGATAATCTTTTACAAAAGAATTTGATAAAACCTTCCAAGTCTCCTTGGTCGTGTACATCTTTTTATGTTAATAACGCTGCTGAAAAAGAAAGAGGTGTTCCTAGATTAGTCATTAATTATAAACCTCTTAATAAATTTCTTAAATGGATTAGATATCCTATCCCAAATAAAAGGGATTTATTATCTAGATTATATGATGCCAATATTTTCTCAAAATTTGATTTAAAATCTGGTTATTGGCAGATTCAGATATTTAAAGAGCATGCTTATAGAACTGCTTTTAATGTTCCGTTTGGTCAATATGAATGGAATGTCATGCCTTTTGGATTGAAAAATGCACCTTCTGAATTTCAGAAGATTATGAATGATATTTTTAATCCTTATATGGATTTTATTATTGTTTATATTGATGATATTCTTGTTTATTCAAAGACTGTGGAAATGCATATTAAGCATTTAGAAATCTTTAAAAAGGTTGTTATTCAGAATGGTTTAGTTATATCAAAACCAAAGATGAGCTTATTTCAAACTGAAGTAAGATTTTTAGGACATTTAATTTGTCAAGGGAAAATAACTCCCATTCAAAGATCTATAGATTTTGCATCTAAATTTCCTGATGTTATTTCTGATAGAACCCAATTGCAGAGATTTCTTGGTAGTTTAAATTACATTTCTCCCTTTTATAAAAATTTGTCAAGAGATTTAGCTCCTTTATTTGACAGGTTAAAAAAGGATTATAAATCTCCTTGGACTAATGAACATACTAAATTAGTTCAATTTGTTAAACAAAAGATTAATGATTTGCCTTGTTTAACTCTTGCTAATCCAGCTTGGCAAAAAATTATCGAGACTGATGCGTCTAATATTGGTTATGGAGGAATTTTAAAACAAATTAACCCTCATGATAAAATTGAATATTTAATTAGATATCATTCTGGTAAATGGACAGAGGCTCAAAAGAAATATGCCACTGTTGCGCATGAAATGTTGACTATTGTTAAATGTGTTTTAAAATTTCAAGATGATTTATATAATCAAAAGTTTTTAATAAAAACTGACGCTCAAGCTGTTAAATTTATGTTTAATAAAGATTTTAAACATGATGCTTCAAAATTGATATTTGCCAGGTGGCAAGCACAGCTGGCTCCTTTTGATTTTGAGATTGTTTATAAGAAAGGAAGTGAAAACTCCTTACCTGATTTCTTATCCAGAGAATTTATTCAATGAATTCAGAATATTTAAATATTTTTATTGAGCAAGACTATTTATTAGCAATTTTGCAGGTGATAAAATTGCCTAGAGATATTCAAGAAAATATTCTTGAAAAAATCATTAATAATATAATGCGTCAAGATATTATTGATGCAGTACGAGATTTGTTGATAGAAGAAAGAGATGAATTTATTTATGATTACTTATCAGAATAAATGTTTCTCTTTCAGAATGGAATCCTCGAATTATCGAGGAAGAGGCAGAGGAAGAGGAGGAAGATCATCCTCTCAAACAAAGTCATACTCGCAGGCATCCTCATATGGATCGTCGTCGCAAAGTTTCCCAGTTATACAAATGGGAAATAAAACATTGATAAATGAGAAGATTTCTCAGATATCGTCATCAGTACATTTGGAAGATATTCCAAAAGATCATCCATTACATGCTCAATTACAGGCATATATGGAATCTCAAAAGAGAAAAGATACTTTCTCTTCCATAGCTCAAGAAGAAAACGATGATATCAAATCTTACGAAAGAGTAAGTAAAAAGGAAATGATATTTCCTGTCGAAAATGCTGAGATTCAGCGAAAAGGTGAACCTTGGAAGATATTTCAAAGGTATTTGATTACTGGTTTATACTATCCAGGGGAGTCATATAAGACTCGATCTTATTATGAGACTATTCTTAAGGAAACAGGTAGTGCAGATTTCCAGCACTTCTCGGGATATAACTCGAGTGAGAATTCTTATAATTTCTCCAAAATTATAATAAAACAGATTATGTCTGTTGAAGAATGGGGAATATCCACAATGAAGGAAAGACAGATAAGTCTTAACAAGGTAAAAATGAATTTTACTTATTGGGATTATATTCAAGCCTTTGACAAAGTGTTATACTATAACAATGAAAGGCACAAAAACACTTGGTTTGTTAAGATATGTTCAAAGATATTTGAACAGCAAATTCCAAATTGGTTTTTGTCATGGTGGTCATACCATGGTCCAACGGTAAAGATTTTACCTCCTTTATTTTTAAAGTTATACAAAGAATGGGTGAAAGTGTCGCCAAAATTATCTGAGTTATACTCAAGAGAACATATTAGTTCGTTAGAAAACATTGATCAGATTTATTTCTTTATTGAATTTTCAATTCCATGGATTCATAAGTGGACTCCAGAATTGGGGTTTAATGAAGAACAGATTCCTTGCTTATATAGAATCTTTTATAATAATTTTTGGGACAAATTAATGAAAAAGGATCCCAAGACCAAAGAATTATTTGGACAAGAATTAATTGATGAAATCACTTCAACAATTCAGGAGTATTCAAAAACTCCAATGAAAGAAGTTATAGACGATTCTTCAGTAAGACATATGGCCAGAAGAATCTCAGTTCAAGAAGGTGATAAGACTGAAATGATAGAGAAATATCTTGAAGAAGTAAAAAGAAACTTGCTTTCTTCAATTAATCAGTTTGATAAATCTGATACTTCAATGAGAAGTGAAAATAGCAATGAAGATATTCAAGATGCTCAATATCCAGACGATATGTCAACAGAGGAAGCTATGCTTAAAGCAGAAAAATTGCTTAGAGAAATTAAAGGAAAAGCTCAACAATAATTTTTGGCTTTTTGAAAAGTAAAGCCGCCAGGGGACCTCAAGACACAGTAGATACACTGTAACATAAGCACTATGAAATAAGTGCGTAGGACCCAATTATGTCGGGTCACTGTACAAATAGTCATTTTCTTTTTCTATTTAAGAGACCTTCCTTCATTTAGAGAGGGGAAGTCCTTTCTAGGCAAGTTTTTAGTTTTCTCTCTTGTAAAGAAAATTTTTATAAAATCTTCAAACTTTTGAAGGCAAGATCGGTGGTGGATCTGAGTAAGTACTACTATTTTAATTTCCTATTTTGTTAATTTAGTTCTATGATAGGCTAAACATATCATATCTATGGTAGAATTATACTGAAGAAATTATTGGTAACTATGAAAGTAAGCTAGACTCAATTTAGATGTAAAAGATTAATCTTAAAGTTCATTTTAGTTTGGTTCCAAGATGGTGGTACAGTCAGAACTAATGAAAGTTTGAATGAATCTGGGTTTGATAAGCCGTTGGAAAGTAAGTCCCCGTTATGAGGAGAAAAAGGGGCAGATAAATCCCGGTTAGAATTTTCAGATCTAGATTATTCAAGCTTTAATTTGTTTCTAGACAGGCCCTTTGCTTGGGTAAAAGATTACCATACATCTATTATGAAAATAAGATTTTTCTTAAACATTTCGATTGTCTTCTGTACAATGATCTAGATCAAGGTTATTATGGCGGACTACCGCCCGATAACGACGATCCTAATTATGGTATCAGAGCCTAGGTATTTTCATAGTAATCAAGATTTCTTAAGTTATAAATCTATCATAGATATGTTTAAAGCTTATCTGTTTTAACTGTTGTATGGAACAGGAAATGATTAGTACGAAAGGTACTAGATTGCAAGAGGTAGATTTACCTCAAAACTTAGACTTGTTAAACAAGTGGACTATTCCTAAAGTCCAATTGCATACTATCTATGATTATGGGTGGTTTGATAAATTATCCTCCAAGCAATTGATTAAAACTACTGAACAAAGTATAACTTTGAACTCTTCTGAACAGACTATTCGTTTATTAAGCGAAAGAGATATTAATATGTATCGCAATCGTTATAATTATATGCATATTGGCATGGTGCAGATTGCTTTTAAACCATTAACTCTGAAAGGGTTACCTGAAACTTTTATGGCTGCTTTGCGTGATGCTAGAAATTATAATTTTAGACAGTCATTAATTGGTTCGATAGAATCAACTGTTGCTTATGGGCCAGTTTATTTTAACACTCAGCCTAATTTGCAATTATCTTTATCTGATGTTAATATTCTGGATGCTTTAACTCTGAATATTAAAACGCATGGTTATAATTATGCGCCTGGATCTGAATTATTATGTTTATCTTATAGAATTTATTACAGATTGTTATCTACTTTGAATCCAAAGTGTAAATTGTTTGATAATTCTCAACAAACTGTTTTGATAGAAACTAATTTCTCTAAATCCAAGATTTCTACTAGAAGGACTATTCTTTGGGATGAAATTGATTTTCCTTCTACTTGGACTTTGAATTCTGTGATAGCTCCAGAACAATTGACAAATGAAATCAGTAATACTGATTTTTCACATGTTTCGCAAGAAATGGACGGGAGAATTGTTATACAATTTGATAACAGTAATACAGGTAGATTTAATGATAGATCTACTGTTTATTCAAGACAATCTTTCTCTGAAGCAAGATTGCCAAAACCAATGGTAAGTCATATTTCTCCTTTAGATTCAAGATTTGGATCAGCAAGAAGTAGACCTGCTTCTTTGCATACTTTGGTAACAGAAGACCCTGTTAAAGAAAAAGCAAAAGAAGTAATAAAGGTTGATCCTAGAACAAATATTGTTCAAATTGTTAATACGGCAGGGAGATGAAATATCTGCGTCACAAGCAGGAGACATACCTACTGCATCCGAGATGGGATATGATAAAAATGAGTTTTAATGATCCCTCAACAAATTGATTTTAGCCCTGGTTCACAGGCAAGAAGATTCATTCAAAATGAATTTTTCTCAGAAAAATGGAATAAGTTTAAAACTTGGTTTTTTAAATCATATTCTAAAGAGGATTTAAATAATATTTCTCAAGAATTTTATGAATTCTGTGCATTGCATAATCAAATTGTGCATTTTGTTCCTTGGTATATAACCACTTATATTCCTTTATTTATAAATATTTTGACTAGATCTTATAAAGATTCTGCAGGAAATATAACAAGAGCTGTATATCCGCCGCAAAATCTTTTTATGTTACCCAATAATACTGGGATCACTTTTGAAGCTTTTCAAGAATTTATTGATTTAAAAATAGCACTTGTTAGTGTTAAAGAGATTAATAAATTAATTTCTCAGAATAATTATTTGAGTCTATATGTTAAAGTCCTAGGAGAACATATTAGTTCTCTAGATGAAAAAATTGAAGATTTAACTGATTTAGTAAAAGATATTTTAAAGAAAATGAAAAATGTTGAGAAAGAAAAGGTAACTGAAGTGGCTTCTACTTCACAAGCTACTAAGGAAGTTCCCATTCCAACAGTTTCTGTTAATATTCAAAGACCTCCTGATATTCAGGGATTTCGTTTTAAAAACAAGAATGATTTGGAAGATCTTCTTGAAGAAAAGTTTGAAAAAATTACTTCAAGATTTAAAGATTTAAATTTAAAACCGATTCAGTTGTCTGAAGATTTTGTAAAGACTTTAGAAAACTCTGGTAATCATAAAGAAGAGATTTTTTCTGAAATGAATAAATTAAAAGGTTATTTTAAAAATAACAAAAGCTTTGCTGAAAAGCCGCGTATGCAAACTTTTTATTATCCTCGTCCAACTCCTCAAGATGTTCTCATTGAAGAAAGGGATTGGAATCAGACTAATACGTCTTATAGTGGAACTGAGATTTATGAATGGAATCTCGATGGTTTAACAGATAGGCAGTTAACCATTATGGTACATCGGATGTTGATGTACTCTACTATTTGTCGGAGTGTTAACTATCATTTTGCAAATATTTTTATCAGAATTGTTAACACTCCGACAAATAGTAGAGTACATCAACATCCGATGTACCATAATGGTTAACTGCCTATCTGTTAAACCATCGAGATTCCATTCATAAATCTCAGTTCCACTATAAGACGTATTAGTCTGATTCCAATCCCTTTCTTCAATGAGAACATCTTGAGGAGTTGGACGAGGATAATAAAAAGTTTGCATACGCGGCTTTTCAGCAAAGCTTTTGTTATTTTTAAAATAACCTTTTAATTTATTCATTTCAGAAAAAATCTCTTCTTTATGATTACCAGAGTTTTCTAAAGTCTTTACAAAATCTTCAGACAACTGAATCGGTTTTAAATTTAAATCTTTAAATCTTGAAGTAATTTTTTCAAACTTTTCTTCAAGAAGATCTTCCAAATCATTCTTGTTTTTAAAACGAAATCCCTGAATATCAGGAGGTCTTTGAATATTAACAGAAACTGTTGGAATGGGAACTTCCTTAGTAGCTTGTGAAGTAGAAGCCACTTCAGTTACCTTTTCTTTCTCAACATTTTTCATTTTCTTTAAAATATCTTTTACTAAATCAGTTAAATCTTCAATTTTTTCATCTAGAGAACTAATATGTTCTCCTAGGACTTTAACATATAGACTCAAATAATTATTCTGAGAAATTAATTTATTAATCTCTTTAACACTAACAAGTGCTATTTTTAAATCAATAAATTCTTGAAAAGCTTCAAAAGTGATCCCAGTATTATTGGGTAACATAAAAAGATTTTGCGGCGGATATACAGCTCTTGTTATATTTCCTGCAGAATCTTTATAAGATCTAGTCAAAATATTTATAAATAAAGGAATATAAGTGGTTATATACCAAGGAACAAAATGCACAATTTGATTATGCAATGCACAGAATTCATAAAATTCTTGAGAAATATTATTTAAATCCTCTTTAGAATATGATTTAAAAAACCAAGTTTTAAACTTATTCCATTTTTCTGAGAAAAATTCATTTTGAATGAATCTTCTTGCCTGTGAACCAGGGCTAAAATCAATTTGTTGAGGGATCATTAAAACTCATTTTTATCATATCCCATCTCGGATGCAGTAGGTATGTCTCCTGCTTGTGACGCAGATATTTCATCTCCCTGCCTATTAACAATTTGAACAATATTTGTTCTAGGATCAACCTTTATTACTTCTTTTGCTTTTTCTTTAACAGGGTCTTCTGTTACCAAAGTATGCAAAGAAGCAGGTCTACTTCTTGCTGATCCAAATCTTGAATCTAAAGGAGAAATATGACTTACCATTGGTTTTGGCAATCTTGCTTCAGAGAAAGATTGTCTTGAATAAACAGTAGATCTATCATTAAATCTACCTGTATTACTGTTATCAAATTGTATAACAATTCTCCCGTCCATTTCTTGCGAAACATGTGAAAAATCAGTATTACTGATTTCATTTGTCAGAATTGTTCTGGAGCTATTACAGAATTCAAAGTCCAAGTAGAAGGAAAATCAATTTCATCCCAAAGAATAGTCCTTCTAGTAGAAATCTTGGATTTAGAGAAATTAGTTTCTATCAAAACAGTTTGTTGAGAATTATCAAACAATTTACACTTTGGATTCAAAGTAGATAACAATCTGTAATAAATTCTATAAGATAAACATAATAATTCAGATCCAGGTGCATAATTATAACCATGCGTTTTAATATTCAGAGTTAAAGCATCCAGAATATTAACATCAGATATAGATAATTGCAAATTAGGCTGAGTGTTAAAATAAACTGGCCCATATGCAACAGTTGATTCAATCGAGCCAATTAATGACTGTCTAAAATTATAATTTCTAGCATCACGCAAAGCAGCCATAAAAGTTTCAGGTAACCCTTTCAGAGTTAAAGGTTTAAAAGCAATCTGCACCATGCCAATATGCATATAATTATAACGATTGCGATACATATTAATATCTCTTTCGCTTAATAAACGAATAGTCTGTTCAGAAGAGTTCAAAGTTATACTTTGTTCAGTAGTTTTAATCAATTGCTTGGAGGATAATTTATCAAACCACCCATAATCATAGATAGTATGCAATTGGACTTTAGGAATAGTCCACTTGTTTAACAAGTCTAAGTTTTGAGGTAAATCTACCTCTTGCAATCTAGTACCTTTCGTACTAATCATTTCCTGTTCCATACAACAGTTAAAACAGATAAGCTTTAAACATATCTATGATAGATTTATAACTTAAGAAATCTTGATTACTATGAAAATACCTAGGCTCTGATACCATAATTAGGATCGTCGTTATCGGGCGGTAGTCCGCCATAATAACCTTGATCTAGATCATTGTACAGAAGACAATCGAAATGTTTAAGAAAAATCTTATTTTCATAATAGATGTATGGTAATCTTTTACCCAAGCAAAGGGCCTGTCTAGAAACAAATTAAAGCTTGAATAATCTAGATCTGAAAATTCTAACCGGGATTTATCTGCCCCTTTTTCTCCTCATAACGGGGACTTACTTTCCAACGGCTTATCAAACCCAGATTCATTCAAACTTTCATTAGTTCTGACTGTACCACCATCTTGGAACCAAACTAAAATGAACTTTAAGATTAATCTTTTACATCTAAATTGAGTCTAGCTTACTTTCATAGTTACCAATAATTTCTTCAGTATAATTCTACCATAGATATGATATGTTTAGCCTATCATAGAACTAAATTAACAAAATAGGAAATTAAAATAGTAGTACTTACTCAGATCCACCACCGATCTTGCCTTCAAAAGTTTGAAGATTTTATAAAAATTTTCTTTACAAGAGAGAAAACTAAAAACTTGCCTAGAAAGGACTTCCCCTCTCTAAATGAAGGAAGGTCTCTTAAATAGAAAAAGAAAATGACTATTTGTACAGTGACCCGACATAATTGGGTCCTACGCACTTATTTCATAGTGCTTATGTTACAGTGTATCTACTGTGTCTTGAGGTCCCCTGGCGGCTTTACTTTTCAAAAAGCCAAAAATTATTGTTGAGCTTTTCCTTTAATTTCTCTAAGCAATTTTTCTGCTTTAAGCATAGCTTCCTCTGTTGACATATCGTCTGGATATTGAGCATCTTGAATATCTTCATTGCTATTTTCACTTCTCATTGAAGTATCAGATTTATCAAACTGATTAATTGAAGAAAGCAAGTTTCTTTTTACTTCTTCAAGATATTTCTCTATCATTTCAGTCTTATCACCTTCTTGAACTGAGATTCTTCTGGCCATATGTCTTACTGAAGAATCGTCTATAACTTCTTTCATTGGAGTTTTTGAATACTCCTGAATTGTTGAAGTGATTTCATCAATTAATTCTTGTCCAAATAATTCTTTGGTCTTGGGATCCTTTTTCATTAATTTGTCCCAAAAATTATTATAAAAGATTCTATATAAGCAAGGAATCTGTTCTTCATTAAACCCCAATTCTGGAGTCCACTTATGAATCCATGGAATTGAAAATTCAATAAAGAAATAAATCTGATCAATGTTTTCTAACGAACTAATATGTTCTCTTGAGTATAACTCAGATAATTTTGGCGACACTTTCACCCATTCTTTGTATAACTTTAAAAATAAAGGAGGTAAAATCTTTACCGTTGGACCATGGTATGACCACCATGACAAAAACCAATTTGGAATTTGCTGTTCAAATATCTTTGAACATATCTTAACAAACCAAGTGTGTTTGTGCCTTTCATTGTTATAGTATAACACTTTGTCAAAGGCTTGAATATAATCCCAATAAGTAAAATTCATTTTTACCTTGTTAAGACTTATCTGTCTTTCCTTCATTGTGGATATTCCCCATTCTTCAACAGACATAATCTGTTTTATTATAATTTTGGAGAAATTATAAGAATTCTCACTCGAGTTATATCCCGAGAAGTGCTGGAAATCTGCACTACCTGTTTCCTTAAGAATAGTCTCATAATAAGATCGAGTCTTATATGACTCCCCTGGATAGTATAAACCAGTAATCAAATACCTTTGAAATATCTTCCAAGGTTCACCTTTTCGCTGAATCTCAGCATTTTCGACAGGAAATATCATTTCCTTTTTACTTACTCTTTCGTAAGATTTGATATCATCGTTTTCTTCTTGAGCTATGGAAGAGAAAGTATCTTTTCTCTTTTGAGATTCCATATATGCCTGTAATTGAGCATGTAATGGATGATCTTTTGGAATATCTTCCAAATGTACTGATGACGATATCTGAGAAATCTTCTCATTTATCAATGTTTTATTTCCCATTTGTATAACTGGGAAACTTTGCGACGACGATCCATATGAGGATGCCTGCGAGTATGACTTTGTTTGAGAGGATGATCTTCCTCCTCTTCCTCTGCCTCTTCCTCGATAATTCGAGGATTCCATTCTGAAAGAGAAACATTTATTCTGATAAGTAATCATAAATAAATTCATCTCTTTCTTCTATCAACAAATCTCGTACTGCATCAATAATATCTTGACGCATTATATTATTAATGATTTTTTCAAGAATATTTTCTTGAATATCTCTAGGCAATTTTATCACCTGCAAAATTGCTAATAAATAGTCTTGCTCAATAAAAATATTTAAATATTCTGAATTCATTGAATAAATTCTCTGGATAAGAAATCAGGTAAGGAGTTTTCACTTCCTTTCTTATAAACAATCTCAAAATCAAAAGGAGCCAGCTGTGCTTGCCACCTGGCAAATATCAATTTTGAAGCATCATGTTTAAAATCTTTATTAAACATAAATTTAACAGCTTGAGCGTCAGTTTTTATTAAAAACTTTTGATTATATAAATCATCTTGAAATTTTAAAACACATTTAACAATAGTCAACATTTCATGCGCAACAGTGGCATATTTCTTTTGAGCCTCTGTCCATTTACCAGAATGATATCTAATTAAATATTCAATTTTATCATGAGGGTTAATTTGTTTTAAAATTCCTCCATAACCAATATTAGACGCATCAGTCTCGATAATTTTTTGCCAAGCTGGATTAGCAAGAGTTAAACAAGGCAAATCATTAATCTTTTGTTTAACAAATTGAACTAATTTAGTATGTTCATTAGTCCAAGGAGATTTATAATCCTTTTTTAACCTGTCAAATAAAGGAGCTAAATCTCTTGACAAATTTTTATAAAAGGGAGAAATGTAATTTAAACTACCAAGAAATCTCTGCAATTGGGTTCTATCAGAAATAACATCAGGAAATTTAGATGCAAAATCTATAGATCTTTGAATGGGAGTTATTTTCCCTTGACAAATTAAATGTCCTAAAAATCTTACTTCAGTTTGAAATAAGCTCATCTTTGGTTTTGATATAACTAAACCATTCTGAATAACAACCTTTTTAAAGATTTCTAAATGCTTAATATGCATTTCCACAGTCTTTGAATAAACAAGAATATCATCAATATAAACAATAATAAAATCCATATAAGGATTAAAAATATCATTCATAATCTTCTGAAATTCAGAAGGTGCATTTTTCAATCCAAAAGGCATGACATTCCATTCATATTGACCAAACGAAACATTAAAAGCAGTTCTATAAGCATGCTCTTTAAATATCTGAATCTGCCAATAACCAGATTTTAAATCAAATTTTGAGAAAATATTGGCACCATATAATCTAGATAATAAATCCCTTTTATTTGGGATAGGATATCTAATCCATTTAAGAAATTTATTAAGAGGTTTATAATTAATGACTAATCTAGGAACACCTCTTTCTTTTTCAGCAGCGTTATTAACATAAAAAGCTGTACACGACCAAGGAGACTTGGAAGGTTTTATCAAATTCTTTTGTAAAAGATTATCAATCTCTTTTTTACAAAATTCGACCAATTCAGCATTCATCTGACATGGTCTTGATTTAGTGGGAATATTTTCCTCCACAAAATCCTCTTCATATGGAAGAGTGACAATATGTTTCTTTCTATCCCAAAAAGCACTGGAATGATCTGCACAAATATCAACAGATAATTGATCAGTGATTAATTTAATTTTTTCTTGAATTTTCACTGATTTCATAGTTTCAAAAATATTCATGCTATAACATTCGAATTGCAAATTGTCAACATGTTTTTGCTTCATATCAATCAAAGCACTAATCTCTTTAAAAACAGGGTTAGTAATGAATTCAAACTTAACCTGTTTATCACCTTTTCCTGCAGTAAATCCTTTAGCATCAACATGAGAGAAAGGATAAATAGCATTTATAAACGGAGTTCCTAATATTATAGGAGGGTATAACTGATTTTTAACCAAAAAGAAAAAGTGAGGTATACACACTTTATTTTGACAAATACTCACATTGGACAATTTATACTTTATATCTAAAGAATGCACAGAAGCAGATTTAACAGTATGAGTAGTTTTCTGAAAATATTTCGAAGGTATCAATCCTTCTTGAATGCAACTAACATCTGCACCACTATCAATCATAGCAACATCAGTTATTGAGAAATTATTATCAATCAAAATAGTACATTTAACATACCATTTATGAGCAGTAATTACTTGCATCATTCCAAGAAAAGAATTATCACTTTTATTCAAATTTTCAAAATGATCGGTTGGTAAAACTCCATCGTTTTCAACGACATTTTTCCCTTTATCATTAGATTCCTAAGTTAAAGAATGAACTTTCTCTACCTGAGTTATCCTATGATCGCAGACAAGTTGATTCTGCTTAATCAATTTAATTTCTTTTTTTAATTTTTCAATTTCTTCTTTTAAATCATTGAAAGAAGAATCTCTTATCACAACTTTATCATTACTCTTTTTTATCAAACGATTATTAACTTCGTTTATAGAATAAGGAGGTTGATAATCAAAACTTCTGGGTTTTTCGAAAGTTTTTTGAGATACTGAAGTAGACCCTGTCGAGGCTAATTCAATTATCTTTTTCCGAAGCTTATTATCAGTAACATCTTTCAATAATTCAATCACATTATCAACAGTGAGAGTATTAACATTCAAATCTTGAAATTGAGCCTGCAATTTATAAAATTCATTATTTTCACAGACACAGTTATTATCATCACATTTATCACAATTAGTATTACAAACCTGTTCTTCCTCAGAAAAGTCAATTAATTCGACTTCATCTTCTGAGTCACTTACCGAATTATAGTCTGATTCTGATCCAGATGTGTATAACACTGCATGTAGTTTATCATATAAACCTTCATCTAATTCTAAAGCTTTAAGCTTTTCCAGCTTACAATTAGGAGCAATGTGACCATATTTACCACACTTATAACACTTAATTTTTGCCAAATCTCTTTTCGATCTATTTTTGGCAAATCTCTTTTCCCTTCGAGAGCTCTTTCTAGCTTCTCTTTCTTCTTTGGATCGTTTTCTCGATCTTCTTCTTCTTTCATAAGTCTTTTCGGACTTATCTTTCCTTTTATTTTTTCCCGAGATATCAGGAAGACCAAATTGAGAACAAAAATCACCCATTTGATTTTTCTCTTTCATTCTATCCATCTTTAATTGTCTGGATAGTCTTAATTCATTACACAAGTTTAATCCTTCTTGTGTACAAATTCCTATCAATTTTCCATAAGTCAATGCATTATATTGAATTTCTCCATCATTATCACTTCTTAATAACCTTCTTACTCTTTCAACAAATAAAGGTGGAAGCCCATCTATAAACTTTGCTTTCCAATAAACTTCTTTATTTTCAGGTAGTTCCATTACCCTACTTAGGTACGTATCTTTGTACCATCTAAACTCACTCAAAGTCTTACATCGAAGACCATTAAGCAAAGTTCACACTGTTTCATGCTGATTAGTATAACGTCCATTAAAATGTTCTAATATTGTAAGAACCAAAGTATAAACAGCATCTTCTCTATTAGAGACTAAAGCCATACCTAAATTGTCATGTCCTTCATCCATGGCTCGAGCATTTATAACCAAAGCTTTTTCTTCAATGGACAAATAATTATCCCACCAGTCTCTTAATTGACCTGTAAATCCTGCAACTATCATTTTGCAAATATTTTTATCAGAATTGTTAACACTCCGACAAATAGTAGAGTACATCAACATCCGATGTACCATAATGGTTAACTGCCTATCTGTTAAACCATCGAGATTCCATTCATAAATCTCAGTTCCACTATAAGACGTATTAGTCTGATTCCAATCCCTTTCTTCAATGAGAACATCTTGAGGAGTTGGACGAGGATAATAAAAAGTTTGCATACGCGGCTTTTCAGCAAAGCTTTTGTTATTTTTAAAATAACCTTTTAATTTATTCATTTCAGAAAAAATCTCTTCTTTATGATTACCAGAGTTTTCTAAAGTCTTTACAAAATCTTCAGACAACTGAATCGGTTTTAAATTTAAATCTTTAAATCTTGAAGTAATTTTTTCAAACTTTTCTTCAAGAAGATCTTCCAAATCATTCTTGTTTTTAAAACGAAATCCCTGAATATCAGGAGGTCTTTGAATATTAACAGAAACTGTTGGAATGGGAACTTCCTTAGTAGCTTGTGAAGTAGAAGCCACTTCAGTTACCTTTTCTTTCTCAACATTTTTCATTTTCTTTAAAATATCTTTTACTAAATCAGTTAAATATTCAATTTTTTCATCTAGAGAACTAATATGTTCTCCTAGGACTTTAACATATAGACTCAAATAATTATTCTGAGAAATTAATTTATTAATCTCTTTAACACTAACAAGTGCTATTTTTAAATCAATAAATTCTTGAAAAGCTTCAAAAGTGATCCCAGTATTATTGGGTAACATAAAAAGATTTTGCGGCGGATATACAGCTCTTGTTATATTTCCTGCAGAATCTTTATAAGATCTAGTCAAAATATTTATAAATAAAGGAATATAAGTGGTTATATACCAAGGAACAAAATGCACAATTTGATTATGCAATGCACAGAATTCATAAAATTCTTGAGAAATATTATTTAAATCCTCTTTAGAATATGATTTAAAAATAGCACTTGTTAGTGTTAAAGAGATTAATAAATTAATTTCTCAGAATAATTATTTGAGTCTATATGTTAAAGTCCTAGGAGAACATATTAGTTCTCTAGAGGATTTATTGTTATTATTATTGTTATTATTATTATTATTAATATTATTATTATTATTATTATTATTGTTATTTTTATTATTATTGTTGTTATTATTATTATTAATATTGTTATTATTATTATTATTATTATTACTGCCGATCCCGTATTGGTATCAGAGTCATGTTGGCAGTATGCGTACCTAGCATTAGCAGCTAAGTACATATACTGTCTGGGGCATGACAGAATTTATCTTAATTTATGAATAGATATTTCATATATGTTCAAACTATTTTAATAAGTTAATTTCCTTTCAAATATCTCGTTCTTAATCTGTTTTCTATAATTGGTGTGAGGTGTTCATTCTTCTCTAAGTGTGTGAGGTAGCCGAATAATACCCGGTTCATACGTTGGCTAACTGAATTGAATAGGTCGTCAGCTAGGAGAGCGTTTAGACCTTGTATGGTGATCCCGTAGCCAAGATTACTCTAGAGAAAGAACAGATGTAAAACCAAGAGAACCTCCCTTAGAAAATAGATCTAGATCTTTGATATCTCTTTGCAAATTGCTTTATTATTGTTGTTTGTCCATGTTTTTATATCTGTTCATATTTTGATAAATATTGTTCTGTAAGTCCTTAAGACAGTATCTTTCATTCATGGAAAATAACCAGCATGTTTTAAATAGTGTTAATTTATCTTCTCAAGCTACTAAGATAGCTAAATTAGAAAATGATCTTCAAAACTGGAATATTCCAGAAGAACCTTTTAAAGCTATCTATCACATAGGTAAATTTAATTTATTTACTAATCATAATATCAAAATTTGTGAATCAACTGTTGCTATAAATAATTCTTTAGAAATTATTCGCTTGCTGAATGCTAATGATATTAATCGTTATAAAAATAAATTTAATTATTTGCATATTGGTTTAGTACAAGTTGTTGTAAAGCCTCTCTTTAGAAAAGGCTTAGATATTCCTATTTGTGTCCTCCTTAGAGATGACAGATTTCTCAATTTCGATGATTCTCTTTTAGGTGTCCTTCAGAGTAACCTTGCCGATGGCCCGGTTTATTTCAATTGTTATCCAAACTTTTCTATAGACATTAATGATCCTAACGTCATGGATTCCTTGACGCTTAATGTCAAAACAAAAAGTTTGAATAGCAAGGCCAATACTCGAGAGATAGCGATTATCTATAGAGTATATTATCGGCTTATGTCTACCACTCTAGCACCAAATGCTCGAATTGAGAGCCAAAAGGGTGTCACCATGCTCATGGAGGACAATCATAAGCATAGTTCAATTTTCGTCCCTAGACTCATTAATTGGAATGATATCCTTTCTAATGATGAATGGCACTTCGATGCTATTACACAACCTTCTTCTTCTCATTCTGAGAAATCTCGCTTCGAAAGGGCAATTCAATACCCTGATGGTTCTATAGATCTTAAATTTCTTGATAATTCTATATCCAGAACCTCCTCTCTCAGAAGAGCTTCTTGTTCGTCTATTCCCTTTAGGCCAGCTCCCAAACTGCCTTCTTCGTCAAAAACCCCGGAGGATAAGAATGATGACAATGACAAAATTGTTCAGAGAAACAATAGTAAAGGGAAAATCACAGGAGTTGATTTTTCAGGAAATATTCCCAAGGTTTATTACCAAAACCTTCCTACTAGTCCAACGGCCAGTGACATGGAACCTCCTACAGATCAAAAAGAATCCAAACCAGGATGGATAACCATGATCAAATCAGGAGATATCTTTACTCCTAATCCTCAGATTCTCCAAAAATCTTGGACTCTTCCTAGCAACCAGACTAATCGAGTATGGTATGCTGCTACTTACTCTCTCCAAGAAAGAGAAAAATTCAGAGATTCTTGGATGACATATATGAAAAGGATCAAGTGTGAAATTGACTTCTTTAAGTGGTTTGAAATGACTGGAAAGATTGACGATCAAAAGGACTCTCTCAAAGTCATTATTAATAAATGGTACACTACTACTATCAACAAGGTAATTGAAGGTGTTACTCCTCCTCTAGAAGGAATAAATATCCCTGTTGCAGGTACCATCATAAAGGCTTCACCTTTCAAAACTACCTCCAATGGAAAATCTACTTCCTTGTTATCCACCACAGACCTTGACAGAATTGTTGAACAAAACAATTATACCAACCAAATCCTTCATGTCGTTTCTAGACAAATAGAATATTCCAAAGAAAAAGCCTCTTTTTCAGGAAGGCCTATCCCTTTATCCTCTTCCCAAAACAGTCAGAAAATAGACTCAAATCCAGTTTTCAAAATCAATGAATTTTCCATAGAAAATTATCCAAAACTCAAAAATACCTTTGATATTTCTGGTAACATTTTGGATAAGATTAATGAGAAATTAGCCAACTTCAAAATATCCGAAAAAGATGAAAAGAAAGTTGCTACCATACAAGAAGAAAATAATCTTGTCCAAAGACTTTCCAATGATAGATTTCATAACAGAAAAAACTATCACAAAAGACCTTCTTTTCTTGACCTCCAGTATGAAGAAATGCTTTTATCTCCACTTCTTCTCATGAAGGAAGCTGTATAACTGAATGGAATATTGATGGCCTGGCAGAGCATCAAATTTACAACAAACTCCACGATATGGGTGTTGCTATCACTGCTTATAAAATAAGAATGCTACTGACAAAGAAGCAGCTTCTATGATTGTTACAGGATTTACAGGAATGCTAAAGCATTGGTGGGATAACTATTTCACTGATGAAACTAAGCAGATTATATATGATGCTCATTCTACAGAGACAGTTATTAAAATGGAAGGAAATGTGGAAGTTCCTACTGAGATAACTAAAGAAGATGCTTGTGCAACATTTCTATATCATATTGCCAAACATTTCATTGGTGAACCCAAATTATTTCAAGATAGGAGTCTCCAAATCCTTAATAACATCAGTTGTCCTTCATTAGATGATTTCACTTGGTATAAGTATAACTTCATGCAGAAAGTTATGATCAGACCTGATTGTCATCTTGATTTCTGGAAAGAAAGATTTGTTAGTGGTCTCCCACCTCTCTTTGCTGATAAGGTAAGAACCAAAATCAGAGATAGGAATGATGGAAAGATCCCATACAATCTAATGACATATGGAGATCTTATTAGTGTAATCAATATTGTTGGGTTAGAACTTTGCATGGATATTAAGTTGAAACATCAGCTAAAAAAAGAAAGATCTTCCTCAAGAAAAGAATTAGGAAGTTTTTGCCAAGACTTTGGTTTTGTAACCTTAACTCATCCTTCAAAAAAGGTCAGAAAGGATAATAAAGAAACAAAGAAAGTTCACCGCAGTAAGTCTAAGAGAACTTATGATAAGGATTATAGGAAATCTCATAAGAAGGGACAAAAGCATAAACGTTCCAAAAATCCCAAAGAAGATGTCTGCTGGACATGTGGGAAAACAGGCCATAGGGCTAACGAATGCAGATCTGGTAAACAAAAGAAGATCAACAGTCTTGAAATAGATGAAGCCTCCAAAGAAAAACTCTTTTCCATTCTTGAAGAACCTCAGTCCGATTCTTCTAATTATTCTAATGATTATAGTGACGAAGAAAATATTGACGTCAACTATGATTCTGATTCTAGCCAATCTGGAAAAGATTGTAACTGCACGGAAGCTTTCTGTGTATGTGAAGACATTCCTCAAAATATCAGAGTACTCAGCAATGACTCTAAAGAAACTCTATTCGATATTATCCAATATATCGATAATGATGAATCTAGGAAAATATCTCCTAGAGCTCAAAAACCTTATTTTCAACCAAAAGGAAAAGCTCAAAGCTCGTACTATGGTTGAACCTTTTAGCATGAGGCAAATTATGAATAGGTTCGAAAAGAATTTCGAACCTACTATTTCTGATCTTCGTCAAGAAGTCAATACTCTAAAAGAGGAAATCAAAGACATTAAATTTAGACTTGGAAAAGACGAAACCGATGTCATTGCAGAAAAAATCCTCAAAGAGATTGCCAATCAAGACCTTGAAACAGAAGCCGAAGATCTCCCTGGGAAGAATAATTGGATTATCCTCCATTCAATATAGATCATTCTGTTGAACAAAAGTTTGACATTACTTCTGATATAGCGACTACTTCTAGTCTAGGTATCACTGTTATTTCTTCTATCAGACCTCAGAGTCATCATATTCCTGTTAAGATTGTTGTAAATAAAGATTTTGTTATTAACAGAATTGCTTTGCTTGACATTGGTGCAGATAGAAATTGCATAGTTAAAGGTATTGTTCCTACTACGTATTTGGAAAAAAGTACTTCAAAACTATACTCTGCTACTGGAGAATTGCTTAAAATCAATTATAAGCTTTCTAAAGCTCATATTTGTAACAATAATATTTGTTTAACTAATGATTTTATTATTACAGAAGATATTAATGAAGATATCATTTTAGGAATACCTTTTATTACTCAAATAAAACCTTTTGTCACTGATTTAAGTGGTATTACTACTTCCATTCTCGGAAAAGAGTTACATTTCCCTTTCGTTAATACTCTTTCACAGGATGAAAGCAATTTTATTAGAGAAAAAACTATTTTCCGAATTAATACTCTTTCTCAGCATGTCACCTTTTTAAAATATGAAATAAAAATTAAAAAAATTGAGCAAATTTTAAAAACCCTGAAAATAGTTGCTAAAATAACTGGTCTTCAAAAAAAATTTGAAGAAGAAATTTGCTCAGATTTTCCTAATGCTTTTTGGGAAAGTAAAAGGCATGTTGTTGAATTACCTTACATTGAAGGATTTGATGAACAGGCCGTAACTACTAAAGCAAGGCCCATTCAAATGAATCAAGAAATGATGGATTTTTGTAAAAAAGAAATCAATAATTTACTAAAAAATAAAATTATTAGACTTTCTAAATCACCTTGGAGTTGCTCTGCTTTATGTCAGCAAGAATGCAGAAAAAGAAAGAGGTGCCCCAAGGCTTGTAATCAATTATAAGCCTTTAAACTCTGCTTTAAAATGGATCAGGTACCCGATACCCAATAAAAGAGATTTTTTAAAAAGAACTTTTAAAGCAAATGTTTACAACAAATTTGATATGAAATCTGGGTTTTGGCAAATTCAAATTGCTAAAAAAGATAAATATAAAACTACTTTCAATGTCCCGTTTGGACAATATGAATGGAATGTCATGCCTTTTGGGCTCAAGAATGCCCCCTCTAAATTTCAAAATATCATGAATAACATTTTTAATGATTATAGTTATATGTCTATTGTGTACATTGATGATGTGCTTATTTTCTCTGAGGACATAGATTCTCATTTTAAGCATCTTAATATTTTCTTCAAGATAGTTAAGACGAACGGCTTAGTAGTAAGTGCTAAGAAAATCAGGCTTTTTCAAACTTCCATCAGATTTTTAGGCCATGACCTTTACCAAGGTAGTTACAAACCTATTTGTAGAGCCATTGAGTTCTCCTCCAAATTTCCTAATGAAATTATTGAAAAAACCCAGCTACAAAGATTTTTAGGCAGTCTTAATTATGTTGCTGACTTCATTCCCAAAGTTAGGCATGTCTGTGAACCTTTGTATAAAAGGCTTAGGAAAAATCCCGTTCCTTGAGGATCTGAACAGACTCAAGCTGTTATTCTAGTCAAAGAACTTGTCCAAAGTCTCCCTTGTTTAGGAATTCCTAATCCTAATGCCTTCATGATTGTTGAAACTGATGCTTCTGATATTGGTTATGGAGGAATTCTTAAACAAAAAAGTAATGATAATTCTCCTGAGCAGCTTGTCAGGTTTACTTCAGGAATCTGGAATTCCGCTCAAAAAAATTATTCAACTGTTAAAAAAGAAATATTGTCTATAGTGCTATGTATCACTAAATTTCAAGATGATCTTATCAACAAAGAATTTTTACTTAGAGTTAATTGCAAATCTGCTAAAGAAATCTTGCAAAAAGATGTAAAGAATTTGGTTTCAAAACAAATATTTGCTAGATGGCAAGCTCTACTATCTAGCTTTGATTTCCAAATTGAATTTATTAAAGGAGAAAATAATTCTTTACCTGATTTTCTAGCAAGAGAATTTTTACAGGGAAAAAATGAGGCCATTCAAGCCTAATACTCATTCGAAAGAAGGAAAACCACAAATGGCTAAGCCATTTAGCCTTCCTCTTTTAACTCCGGCAAAAACTCCACAAAGATCGGAATTCCCTTTCAAAAATAGGTATACTTTGCTAGCAGATTACCCTAAACTGCCAGCACCAGTACCTTCTACCCCGTCCAAATTGATCCAATTGAGACCAAATAAACCCTTTGCTCAGGAAGCATCATCCAGCTCGTCAGTACAGACAAAAGATAGTTATGCAATGAAGGCTCCAGAATCCTTTGCTCAAGCAGTTAATCCAAATTTAACTACAACAAAACAAAATACTCTTCCAAAAGAAGAAAATTTTGACTTTGTAGTTACACATGTGCTACCATTGATAGCCATCGATAAAGACTGAGACTTTCGGAATTGAAAATCTCATAAAACCTTGTTATACTGATAACAACTTTGTGGATACAGACAGTCCATACAAAACCAGGAAATATTATGAAGTTATTCTCATAGATACTGAATCTATAGAGATCGAACATAATAGGGATGATCAAAACCCAGAATTTATTATATACTCTCGCTTCACAATAAAGAAGATTTTATCCCCTTTTGAATTGTTTACAGACCATTTACATACTCCTATTGCATTATCAATGCCACACAGGTCACAAACCTATAATTGGCATGATTACAAGGCAGCTTGGTTCAATTTCATATACCTATGACCAAGACATACATGGTTTGTAAAATATTGTCCAAAGGTAGTAAAAGTTACAATTCCCAGAAGGTTCTACAAATGGTGGAATATTTTCGGAGGAAATTTACAAATTCTTCCCCAACAATTTCTCAACAGATTTGATGAATTTCAAAACAAAGAAGAAATTTCCACTCTTACAGACCATATTAAAATATGTAAATTCTTTATCCAAAAAAGAATTTCATATATCATTTCTTGGAATTTTACCAAGATTGACATTGACAGGATTCGTTATTTATCCAATGAGGTAATGATAAAAGGATGGACTCCAAAACAAATTGGAACTAAACCGTCCAGTACAATTCCCAGTACTACCAAAGTTACTCCTGCAACTAAGGTTTCAAAGGCAGAATTGAAGGCCAAACTCAAGTTAGCAATGGATAATCTAGAAGAATACAGTGAAACTCAAATTATGCAATTAATCAATGATGCATCTTCTTCAGGAGAAAGTAGCAATGGAGACATGTGCGACCTCAAAGGAATTGCACAGTCTTATGTGGACCCCAATTATGAATAGGAAAATGACCCTTGATAAAAGCAGAGGCCAAATGTCGAAATTGCTTTAATCAAAGGACAATTTACTATTCCTAAAAAGGAATCACATTCCCCAACTTTATCAAAAGTAAAGGGACCCCTTCCCGACAAACTAAAAAGAGTTGTCTAAACTAATAATGTAAAGAAAGTTTCCTTGTTCTATAAAAGGAACTTCAAAACCCCATTAGAGGCATCAGCTATTTTTCCCAATACTGAAA
Source organism: Solanum appendiculatum (assembly GCA_018342035.1). NCBI lineage: Eukaryota > Viridiplantae > Streptophyta > Magnoliopsida > Solanales > Solanaceae > Solanum > Solanum appendiculatum. The sequence goes on from JAGDQO010000446.1 coordinate 425,975, forward strand.
ACCTCTCTCTCTGAATGTTTCCGCTTGCTTTTGTAATGTTCATATAAATAAAACTTTGTAAGTTTTCTACTACTGTCTTTTATAATCTTCCTTTATTTAATAAACTTTGTCTAATTGTTATCACTACAATTTCGGAGGATTACCGCCGATTCCGTATTGGTATCAGAGTCATGTTAGCAGTATACGTATCTAGCATGAGCAGCTAAGTACATATACTGTCTGGGGCATGACAAAATTTATCTTAATTTATGAATAGATATTTCATATATGTTCAAACTATTTTAATAAGTTAACTTGCTTTCAAATATTTCGTTCTTAATCTGTTTTCTATAATTGGTGTGAGGTGTTCATTATTATTATTATTATTATTATTATTATTATTATTATTGTTGTTATTATTATTGTTATTATTATTGTTATTATTATTATTATTATTCTTATTATTATTATTATTATTATTATTATTATTATTATTATTATTATTATTATTATTATTGTTATTATTATTATTATTCTTATTATTATTGTTATTATTATTATTATTGTTATTATTATTATTATTATTAACAACAATAATAATAATAACAATAATAATAATAATAATAATAATAATAGCAATAATAATAACAATAATAATAATAATAATAATAATAATAATAATAATAATAATAGCAATAATAATAACAATAACAATAATAATAATAATAACAATAATAATAATAATAATAATAATAATAGCAATAATAATAACAATAACAATAATAATAATAATAATAATAATAATAATAATAATAATAACAATAGCAATAATAATAACAATAACAATAATAATAATAATAACAATAATAATAATAATTCATCTCGCAATTGACGTACCCGTACAAGGGACATACAATCGAAGTATAAGAGGAATTTGGTCTAATTATAATGACTGTATGGACTGAGGTTAAGTCCCCTTTTACCTGAGCAAAGCGTCTGTCGAAACCTGAGTACTGTTCAGAGTAGCTCATTAACTAGCAGGTTCTGACCGGGATATTTCTGCCCCTTTTCAACTCCAATTTAACGGGGACTTACACCTCCCAGCTTTGATAGTCGGAGCCACTAAGACCAGTGCTCAGATCTGACTGTACCACCATCTCGAAACCAAGTCAAGATAATTGGATCAAAATTTCTCTTTATACCTAAATTGAGTCTAGTATATATTCATAGTTAACATGGCTCAAAATTTAGATATTTAACATAAGTATGATACGATTTAGCCGAACATCGTCCGGTCTAGAACAGAGTAATAATAACAGAAAATAAAATTAGTACCTTCGGCTGCTCGCCAGTTGCCTCCAAAAGCTTGAAGATTTTATAAATTTTTAGAAATTTGTACAAGAGAGTTTTACAAAGGAAGTGAGAAAAATAAAACTTAAACTAAAACAAGACTTGCCTTCCTAAGTGAAGGTAAGGTTCTCTATATATAGATCCTAAAATAAAAAGAAAAGATTCTTTATTTACAAAAATGACCCTTATCTGGGTCCCTGCACTTTATTAGTGCTCTTCTACAGTAGATCTACTATTTCCTGGGGCCGGCGACTTTACTGTTCATTCTTTACCTTTCCCCTTAATTCTCTAATGAATTGTTCTGTCCTTTTCAAGGACTCTTCTCCTATTATTTCTTCTTCATCTAAGGGTTGCGCATCCGTCACCACTACATCATCAATACTTGCTTCACTTCTCATCGAAGTGTCCGACTTATCAAATTGAGTAATAGATTGAAGCAGATTTCTCTTCACTTCCTCGAGATACTTTTCTATCATCTCGTCTTTGTTTCCTTCTTGCACTGAGATTCTCCTTGCTACATGTCTTACAGAGGTGTCATCAATAATATCTTTCATTGGAGCTTTAGCATACTCCTGAATTTTATTCTTGATTTCATCAAGAAGTTCCTGTTCGTATAACTTCTTAGTTTTTGGATCCTGTTTAACCAGTTTATCCCAAAAATTATTATAAAAAACTTGATATAAACAAGGAATTTATTCCTCAGTAAACCCCAGTTTCGGGGTCCATTTTATGAATCCAAGGGATAGAAAATTCTATGAAGAAATAGATTTGATCTATATTCTCTAAATAACAAATATGATCTGCTTGATATAACTCGGTTAATCTTGGTGACACTTTCACCCATTCTTTGTATAACTTAATGAACTGTTCCGACAATATCTGACGGTAGGACCATGGTATGACCACCATTGTACAAACCAATTTGGCATTTCTTGTTCGAATATCTTCGAACAGATCTTCACAAACCATGTATGTTTGTGTCTATCGTTATTATAATACAGCACTTTATCAAAGGCTTGAACATAATCCCAATATGTAAAATTCATTTTAGTTTTATTAAGGCTTATCTGCCTTTCTTTCATGGTGGATATTTCCCATTCTTCAATGGTTATCACCTGTTTAATAATGATTTTTGAAAAGTTATAAACGTTTTCACTAGATTCATATCCTGAGAAGTGCTGGAAATCTGCACTACCTGTTTCTTTTAATATAGTCTCATAATAAGATCGGATTTTGTATGACTCACCCGGATAGTATAATCCATTCAACAAATACCTTTGGAATATCTTCCAAGGCTCTTCTTTTCTCTGAATCTCAGAGTTTTTAACAAAAGATATCACTTCTCGTTTAGATACCTTTTTGTAGGACTTGATATCATCATTGTCCTCTTGTGTAATTGAAGCAAAAGTATCTTTCTACTTTTGTTTCCCCAGGTATGCTTGTAATTGAGCATATAATGGATTGTCTTATGGAATATCTTCCAGATGTATAGAACTAGATGGCTGAGAAATCTTCTCATTTACCGATGTCTTATTTCCCATTTGTATTACTGGGAAATTGTGCGAAGACGATCCATATGATGACGCCTGGGCATATGATCTTTGTTGGGAGGATGATCTTCCTCCTCTTTCTCTACCTCTTCCTCTAAAATTAAAGGACTCCATTCTGCAAACATAACAATTTTCACTCTGATAAGTCTTCATAGATAAAATCATCTCTTTCATCAGTGATATCATCATAATTGAAAATAGAAAAATCTTCTCTCACGATATCATCAATTATTTTATCAATAATAACCTCTTTTAAATTTTGAGGTAACGTTATCGCTTACAAAATAGCCATAAGACAATGAACATCAATAGATGCACTTATATAAGTATGATTCATTGAATAAATTCTCTAGATAAGAAATCGGGTAAGGAATTTTCACTTCCTTTCTTATAAAGAATTTCAAAATCGAAGGGGGCCAGTTGTGCCTGCCACCTAGCAAATATTAATTTAGAAGCATCATGTTTAAAATCTTTATTAAGCATAAATTTAACAGCTTGGTCATCAGTTTTTATCAAAAACTTCTGATTGTATAAATCATCCTGAAATTTTAAAACACATTTAACATGGTTAGCATTTCATGAGCTACCGTAGCATATTTTTTCTGGGCTTCAGTCCATTTCCCAGAATGAAATCTAATCAAATACTCAGTCTTGTCATGAGGATTAATTTGTTTTAAAATTCCACCATAACCAATATTAGACGCATCGGTCTCAATAATCTTTTGCCACGCAGGATTGGCAGGAGTTAAACAAGGTAAATCATTAATTTTTTGTTTAACAAATTTCACCAACGCAATATAACTATCAATCCAATGTTCTTTATAACCTTTCTTTAACCTGTCAAATAATGGAGCCAAATTTCTGGACAAATTTTTATAAAAAAGAGAAATATAATTTAAACTCTCTAAAAATCTCTGTAATTGAGTCCTATCATAAATAACATCAGGAAATTTAGATGCAAACTCAATAGATCTTTGAAAGGCGTTATTTTGCCTTGACTAATAAGATGACCTAAAAATCTTATCTTTGTCTGAAATAAACTCATTTTTGGTTTTGATATTACCAAACCATTTTGAATTACGACCTTCTTAAAGATATCTAAATGCTTTATATGCATTTCAAAAGTTTTTGAATATACAAGAATATCAATAATGTAAACAATAATAAAATCCATATAAGGATTAAAAATATCATTCATAATTTTCTGAAATTCAGATGGCGCATTTTTCAATCCGAACGGCATCACATTCCATTCATATTGTTCAAAAGGAACATTAAAAGCAGTTCTATAAAAATGCTCTTTAAATAACTGAATTTACCAATACCCTGATTTTAAATCAAATTTTGAAAAGATATTAGCATCATATAACCTTGACAACAAATCCCTTTTATTAGGAATGGGATAACGAATCCATTTTAGATATTTATTAAGAGGTTTATAATTAATTACCAATCTGGGAACACCTCTTTCCTTTTCAGCTGCGTTGTTAACATAAAAAGTTGTGCAAGACCAAGGAGATTTAGAAGGTTTTATCAATCCTTTATGTAATAAATTATCAATTTCCTTTTTGCAAAATTCAACTAATTATGCATTCATTTGACAAGGTCTAGATTTAGTGGGAATATTTTCCTCCACAAAATCTTCTTCATAAGGAAGAGTAACAATATGCTTCTTTCTATCCCAAAAGGCACTTGGATGATCAGCACAAATATCAGCAGAAAGTTGTTCAGAAATCAATTTAATCTTTTCCTGAACTTTAACAGATTTTAAAGTTTCAAAAATATTCATGCTATAACATTCTAATTGCAAAGTATCAACATGTTTTTGCTTCATGTGAATTAAAGCACTGATTTCTTTAGAAATCGGATCCGTAATAAAAGTATAACTTATTTTCTTATCATCCTTTCCTGCAGAAAATCATTTAGCATCAATATGAGTAAAATGATATATAACATTTATAAAAGGAGTTCCAAGTATAATTGGAGGATATAACTGATTTTTTACCAAAAAGAAGAAATGCAGAATGCAAACCTTATTCTGGCAAATACTCACATTTGACAATTTATACTTTATATCTAAAGTATGTCCAGATGCAAATTTAACTGTATGAGTAGTTTTTTGAAAATATTTTGAAGGAACTAATCCTTCTTGAATGCAACTAACATCTGCACCACTATCAATCATCGCAATATCAGTTATTGAAAAACTGTTATCAATTAAAATGGTACATTTAACATACCACTTATGAGCAGTAATTACCTGCATGATACCAAGGAAAGAATTATTTTCAGAATTGATTTTATCAAAAACTTCTTGTGGTTCTTCATCTACCACAACATTTTTCCCTTTGTCATTAGATGCTTTAGTTAGAGAATTAAATTTCTCTACCTGCGATATCCTATGATCACAAATCATTTGATTTTGTTTTAAAGATTTAATTTCTTTTTAAGATTTTCAATCTCGTATTTTAAATCATCAAATGAAGAATCTCTTACATGAACATTTATTTTATTCAAACGGTTATTAACCTCATTTATTGAATAAGGAGCTTGATATTCAAAGCTTCTGGGTTTTTCAAAAGGTTTTGAAGAACTTGATCCAGACGCATCTGCCAGATCAATGATCTTTTCTCGAAGTTTGCTATCAGTTACTTCTTTTAAAAGCTCTATCACATTATCAGATGTAATAATATTAACATTTAAATCTTGAAATTGTGCCTGTAATTTATAAAATTCATCATTTTCACACACACAATTATCATCTTGGCAAGTATTACAGGTATTATCACAAACATGTTCATTATCAGAAAAATCCAATAAATCGACTTATGCTTCTGACTCACTTACTGAACCGTAGTCTGATTCTGAACCAGAAGTGTATAACAAACCATGAATCTTATCATATAACTCTCCATCCAATTAGAGAGCTTTAAGCTTTTCAAGCTTACAATTTGGAGCAATATGTCCATACTTTCCACACTTATAATATTTGATACTTGCTAAGTCCCTTTTCGACCTATTTTTGGCAAATCTCTTTTCCCTGCGGTAGCTTTTTCTAGCTTCCCGTTCTTCCTTAGATCTTCTTCTAGATCTTTTCTTTTTATATGGACTATCTTCCGAAGGATATCTATGATACTTATCCTTTTTCTTTTTACTTTTACCAGAAGTGTCTGGTAACCCAAATTGAGCACAGAAATCTCCCATTTGGTTTCTTTCTTTCAGCTTATCTATCTTAAACTGTCTAGAAAGTTTTAGTTCATTACACAAGTTCAACCCTTCTTGTGTACTAATACCTATTAGTTTTCCATAGGTCAAATCCCCATAAGGAATTTCTATCAAATTTCCTCGCAAAGCTTTTCTCACCCGCTCTGCAAATAATGAAGGAAGCCCATCTATGAATTTAGCTTTCCAGTGCTGTAACTTGTTTTCGGGTAGTTCCATAACCCGACTCAAATAAGTATCTTTATACCATCGGAATTCACTTAAAGTCCTGCATCGAAGACCATTAAGTAAAGTACGCACTGTTTCATGCTGGTTAGTATAACGTTCATTAAAATGTTCTAAAATTGTAAGAACAAGTGTATAAACAGCATCTTCTCTGTTAGCAACAAGAGCCATACCTAAATTATCCACTCCATCCGTAGGTGCTCTTGCGTTTATAACCATGGCCTTTTCTTCAGTAGACAAATAATTATCCCACCAGCCTCTTGTTGACCAGTGAAACCTGCAACAATCATCTTACAGATATTTCTATCTGTATTATTAACACTTCTGTAGATAGTTGCATACATCAACATACGGTGAACCAAAATGGTTAACTGTCTATCTGTTAACCCATCCAAATTCCATTCATATATCTCAGACCCACTATAGGAAGTGTTTGTCTGATTCCAATCTCTTTCTTCTATGAGAACATCTTGAGGAGTTGGTCTCGGATAATAATAAGTTTGCATCCGAGGTTTGTCAGCATATTTATTATTTTTAAAATAACCCTTTAACTTATTAATTTCAGAAAAAATCTCTTCTTTATGATCACCAGATTTTTCAATTTTTTCAGCAAAATCTTCTGAAAGGTTAATCAGTTTTAAACTCAAATTTGAAAACTTTTGATTTAATTTTGCAAACTTCTCATCAAGAAGTTCTTCTAAATCATTTAAAGATTTAAATTTAAATCCCTGAATCTCAGGGGGTCTCTGAATATTAGCAACGGCAACTGTAGCATTTGAAATATCTTTCGAAGTTGAAGCTATGTCAGATGTCTTTTTGCTATTACTAATATCCTTTATCAAAGAAGCAAGATTATCTAATTTTTTATCAAGAGAACTAATATGCTCTCCCAAAACTTTAACATATAAACTCAAATAATTATTTTGAGAAATAATTTTATTTATTTCAGCTATACTTATAGCTGCAACATCCTTTTCAATAAATTTTTGAAAAGCTTCAAAAGTAATACCTGTATTATTAGGTAAAATAAAAGGCGATTGAGGAGGGTAAATAGCTTTAACAATTTTTCCACTCCCATCTTTATAAGATCTTTCCAAAACATTTATGTATAACGGAAGATAGGTTGCTATAAACCAAGGGACAAAATACATAATTTGATAAATGGATTGGTACGTCTGATGCGTTCCATTTTTATTTTATTTTTAAAAATCATTTTATTTCTGAAATTTTGTGAAACTTTTAAGAAGTTCAATTAAAATAATGTCCAATTAAGCCCATTCTGAAGCTTCAAATCCTATGTTCAGAAATTTCAATTATGAAATTTGAAACTCTAAAATAATAGTTACTTTTCGAATAAAGAAGCAAAGGATCAGTGAACGCTATTTCTATTGATGTATTACCATGTGCTATAATTTTTTGACTTGTCATTGTGATTCTTCGTGTTAAAATAATAGAGAAAATGGAAGATATGAGTACATTAGCAGTTTACACTACATTTGAATTTGTAATATCTCAATTCACGTTGTAATAGTTTGATTCATGATATATATATTTGACCATCGGATTGTATTTCGAGAGGATTGTGCATTTAGTTTTTCGATTTGATTTTACATTATTCAGTGTCTGTTTTTTTATTTGTGATTTAGAAAAAATTGCATCTAATCTGAACTAAAATAAATTTAGGAAATTTTACACAAATCTCATAGTGTTAAGAGCTAATTACATTTTATCCCAACTTTTTTCTAAATTACAAAAGTTTCTTAAATTTGGTGGAATCCGGATACATCCCAAAACGTTCTGATACATCGCATCCCGGTTTTGGATACATCCTTCAATGCCCCGATTCATCGCATCTCGATTTCAGATACATCACTCAGCATCCCGATACATCACGTACTATCTGATACATCGTGTAAAGTGATGTATCCTATCGATATATTGTGTAAAATGATGTATTCGAGAATAAAAGAGAGTAGGGATTTTTGTAATTTTTCAAATGGTAGGAATTTTTTTAGATTACGATAAAATAAATTATGTATTTAGGTATTTTTTTTCTTAATTTAATCGTTTCTCTTTTCGGTTGTGTCCTATAAAACAATATAGATTTAATATGATCGAATAGTAAAATAATAAAAATAAAAATAACGAAATAGCGGATACTACCCATTAAATAATAATACATACTCCATTAGTCCTTTTGGTGTGATAGTTGACTGTTCATGAATCATGATCTATTATATATAAGAGCATGATGTAACAAGTCAATTGAGAAATTATTTTTTAAAAAGTTATAATCCTAAATCAAAAACTAAATCAAATAGCAAAAGAAGTTTGGTTCAATTTAATTTTTTGATTTAATTATAATAATGCATATGATAAGTTTTGACAACATTTGAGTTTAATTTGAAAAAATAATCTTTAAAAGCTAAAATTGAAAAGAAATCAGAATGTTTGTTTAATTATATGAGAAAATAATATTAATAACTAGATTGAATATTATTAATGAAAATCATAACAGCTTACAAGATTGTAGCATTATTAAAATAAAATAAAAGCTAAAACAAAAATTCAGCATCTCAATAATATAAATTTGAACTTTCTAGGACTCTAAACACTAAACTCTGAACCCTGAACCTGAATTCTGAACCCTGACCCTGAACCCTGAACCCTAAACCCTGAATCTTGACCTGACCCTGACCCTGAACCCTAAACCCTGAATTTCACCGATATATCTATAAGTGATAACCTAGGATGACTCATCTGTGATTTTATTCGAACTTCATACTCCAAAAGATCCATATCCCAATGAGGATGAACCGGTTAATTGGTTCAAACAGTAGTGCATATTAAAACTAGCAACATTTAACCATGCTTCAAACTTGGACACTTCATCTTCATTAAGTTGCTCAATTGACTCCCACCAACCTTTCTGTCTAGCTTCAGTCATTTGGTCGAAATAATTTGTTCGATCAATTTCAACTTTTTCTTTGATGTCTAGTTCTTCAAGCTTATTTTTGAGTTGATTCACCGAGTCTCGAGCAAAAATCATGGCTAGGTGAGTGTCATCACTTAACTGCATATCAGGATTTTGAAAACGAGAAACGACTGCATCAACTGTAGGATGAAAAAATGAATGAGGCTTACCAGTAGGAGAAAACACTATTATTCCAATGTCAACATCAAATTTTGTAACGAGTTCATTAGCGGTTTTGAACAAACCCGTACGACGCTTTGAAAATGTAGTAAACAGGGCATCCTTATTTTCTATTTTTCTCATTGGGATCTTTTGACGTCCTTTAGTCTTCTTATTCTCCATGGCTAAATTTATATAGAGATTGATAAAAAAAGGTAATTGATGAAACGGTTTTAGCAAATGATACTTATGAGAAGGCAATATCACAACTATTTATATACGTTAAAAAATTTATCAGAACGGCACATAATTGAATTTCTAGTCAATATTATAAATAAAAATAATATCTTCATTATAGAGAAAATTAGTATGTGAAATAAATTTTATAATTTATCAACTTGGAGTTAGTAAATTTTTGTGTAAGAAGCAAATCAAACTTTCCATTTGCATTAACAAAAATAAATCTTAAATTTAATCATAATAAAAAAAATATCTTAATATAAAAGTAATCTAAAATTTAACCATAATAGGAAAATATGTTAATATAAAATTAAAGATAATGTTTAACTGTAATAGAAAAATATGTCAATATAAAACTAAATCTGAAGTTTAACCATAATAGGAAAATATGTTAATATAGAACTAAATCTAAAGTTTAACCATAATAGGAAAATATGTTAATATAAAACTAAATCTAAAGTTTAATCATAATAGGAAAATATATTAATATAAAATAAATCTAAAGTTTAATCATAATAGGAAAATATGTTAATATAAAACTAAATCTAAAGTTTAACCATAATAGGAAAATATGTTAATATAAAACTAAATCTAAAGTTTAACCATAATAGGAAAATATGTTAATATTTTTAGTGAAATCTATCAGGTCGGGTAGACAATAATAAACAAATGATTGTAATTAGAAATGATATAATTTACGGGCCTATAAACTTTGAAATTACAGCAAAATCAAATCATTAACATGTATTAATATCAAATATAAAAAATCTAGCTTTAATAAATAAATGGGTGAAAATCATTTTCACCTCCCAACTTTGCTTTAAAAATTAAACGTACCCTTCAACTTTAAATAATCATCAAACTCCCCCCTTTATTCTATGCATTGTCCATTTTACCCTTGTTTTGTACCACATATATGTAATACCTCTTTATATTATATATAATTTATTTTTTAACCTAGGTATTTATAACTTTTTCTCTAATTTTATTAACATAATAAGTCGAATAATATTTTTATGAAAATGTCACAAAATTTAATCTTATTTTTATGAATGTTATTTCAACATAATATGTATTAAGCGTGTGGATATGTATGTATGTGTATATTCTTGTCTTTCTCCACTCTCTACTCCATGTGTTTCATATTACTTGACCCCTTCCTGATATGATGCCCCTTAAAGAAAATTTAATTAGAGGAGTATTTTACTAAACTAACATTATCAATAATGCTTTAAAATTTTGAATTTGACTATTACTATTTTATACAGTTATTTAATATTAAGGGTGGAAATAAAAAATATTAAAAAATTCTTTTGATTTCATTAATTGGACAAGTGAATCAAAACAACTATATTTAGAATGAGGGTCAAGTAATCTAAACGTCCGGAAAATTCTCTATTGTCTATATAAATAAATAATTTTTGATTGACATTAGTGGAGTATTACATAAATTATAGTTTAAAATAATTTAAATTTTAAAAAATATGACCTTAATTAAATTTATTATTTTATATTTCTTACATCGAAATATATTTGTATAGTTATTATTCTCTGTTATTCTTATTTGTGTAAAAAAATATTACAGTTTTGATTATTATTAATAAAAAAAAAAAATTCATTACGCTAATTTACTTCATTATAAAACATCATTAGCTCATATAGTTAATTAATATTTCTCACTCTTTTCGTCCAAAAAACAATGTTTATGCTTTTATGAAAAAATTGTTACATTAATTTTTTAAAAAATCATGATTTTTAAAGAAGTAAAAAGAATTGATAATGAAAGGATATAATAGGCATTTAAAAAATTTAATTAGAATAAAAGGAGGAGTTTGATATATTTCAAAGCTGAAAGGAAGATAGATTTTTAAAGTAAAGTTGAGGGGTGAAAATGATTTTCACCCATAAATAAATATATTAATGAAATACAATAATAAAAAAGAAAATTTCTATGTGTATTAACAAGGAAAAATTATCTAAATACACAACTTATTTTTATCAAATTCTCTAAAATTTCCTAACATTTGAAAAAATTACAAAAATCTCTACTCTCTCCTATTCTCGGATACATCACTTTACAAGATATATCGGTCGGATACATCACTTTACGCGATGTATCGGGACATTGAGTGATGTATCCGAAATTGAGACGCGATGTATCGAAACGTTGAACGATGTATCCGAAATTGGGACACGATGTATCGGGACATTTTGGGATGTATCCGGATTCCACCAAATTTAAGGAATTTTTACAATTTGAAAAAGAGTAGAAATATGATGTAATTAGCTCTTAACACTATGAGATTTGTGTAAAATATAGAACTAAATCTAAAGTTTAACCATGATAGGAAAATATGTTAATATAAAACTAAATCTAAAGTTTAACCATAATAGGAAAATATGTTAATATTTTTATGAAATCTATCAAGTCGGGTAGATAATAATAAACAAATGATTATAATTAGAAATGATATAAATTACAGGCCCATAAACTTTGAAGTATTACAGCAAAATCAAATCATTAACATGTATTAATATAAATAGATTGACTTTAATAAGATAAAAAAATCTAGCTTTAATAAATAAATATATCAATGAAATACAATAATAAAAAAAGAAAATTTCTATGTGTATTAACATTACAAATACGATTTTTTTTTGTTACAATCCAAAATTCAAGTCTATGATGTCATCTACACTTAGTAGCGGCAAAATCAAACCCAACAAGTTCAACCCACTCAATTTTGGCGGGTTATTGACCCATCCATTCATAAGCTCAACTTATTTCAGCCCATTAAAATTTGGACTGATATGTAACCCGAATTGGCTCACGAGAAATTTTGTCAAAAAAATAAATTAATTAAAAAACTTTTTTTTTCAATTTGATTTGTTATATATAACCATAATAAAGAAAAAAATAATTTTATTAGGTACTAAAATAGTTTAAAAGAACAAATAAAATAATTAAGTTTACTAAAAATTGGGTTGGATTGAGTCTTGACCTGTTATATAATCCATTACCTAACCCGTTTTGACCCGAACAAATTTGGGTTGGATTGAGTTTTGATTTGATTGTCATTTTAATCCATTATGATCCGCCTAAATTTAACCCGACCTGCCCTATTGTCACCCCTATCTACACTAACCTATTGATAGACAAGTCGATCTATCCTAATTGAATATCTATCATACGCGAAATTTAAAGTTAAAATAGCGAAAGTAAAATCTTATAGTCAAGCTTTTATAAAAATACGATAAAAGCGCAGAAAAATAGAGTAAAATCTCAAAATTTTGTGTTATAAGTACAAAGCTTCTATATAATTGTATGAGATCTGAATTTCACGACTCAACTCGTCACTAAGACACTCACACTACACCACAAATGGGAGAACAACTATCTACTAAATACCCAAGTAATTAACAGCTAAAATTAACATTCTAAATTAGTAAAACAAGTCTTATAGCAAAATCACCATAAAAAACATTCGCGAAAATAATTTTTTAGAATCTGAAAGTCGTGTACTAAAATATCTACTAGTTTAGAATATGAGGATGTAACCCCATAAGAGAAACAGAAAGTCTAAGTCTGGAAAATGGACTAGAGGTAAAAGATGAATCCATAGCATCCCAAAAGAAGTAGCTCACTCTTGAATTCAGGAAGCGCTAGAGTCATAATTCAGGTCGCATAGCAACAGTTGAAATATGTCCTGTACTCAATAAAAAAAGAACAAGTGCACTATCAGTACATAAAGTCAACAATGTACTGATAGGATCATCGACAACTTCAATTATAAGAATTATGAACAGGTAACCACAACTTAGTAAAATCAGACAACGTACATTTGTAACCACAGTTAAAAACATAAACAAGACTCCCAATTCTCATGCATCCTGACTTAACAATCATAACAAAAATATGCTCAACAATTTGCAATAAGGCCAACCTGATTCACACATGGAATCAACACACAAACAATCACATGTATCACGTGTGGTAATTGAACTAACCGATATAGAATCTATACCAGACATGATACCCGAGCAAATCGATAGATATCTCATATCAGACATGTTACCGAGCCAACCAATAGTATATACCAAGCATGGTACCCGAGTCAACCAAGAGATATCATGTACCAGACGTGGTACTCGAGCCAGTCGATAATATGTGTCACGCGTGGTACCCGAGCTAACCACTAATACTTATCAAGCGTGGTGCTCGAGCAAACTACAACCACTCATCACACAATCATAATGAATATAATCACACTTGTAAACCTAAGTTAATAGGGCATATTCATTGCATGCGATTGACAACAAGATATCATTTCAGTTTTACCCCTTTCATCTCCCTAACCACTTATTGTACAAGTAATACTAGTAAAACAATTAACAAGCACATATAACGGGAAAAATTCAATCATCGTCAACCTCGAATCAAACCTGAAATTCTCTACCGAACCTCAATCTTCCTCTTGTTATGATACCTACCTTAGCTTGTTCTTAGTCTATAAACAATCAACATAACATATAATAAGATTCAAATGACCTAAATACACCCGGATTATATCATAATCTCAAATTCCAGACCAGTCTCATGATTATGTCATGTCCCGAGACTATCCCTAGACGAGACATGGTGCTTAGATCCACAAGCCACTCCTAGCTAACCTTATGGTATAATAATAAGAAGCATAAACAAACTGAAAAAATTAAAAACGGAATTAAGTCTGAAATAGTCAATATATTGTAAGGGAGAATATAATACCAAAACACATATGTGAAAAATCTACTAACTGTATGAAAGCCTTTACTCATGACGAGTTGCTAGGACAAGTCCCTAGCTAACTCTAATGGTATGAAACTATAAAGAAAATATTGAAGAAAGTCATGGTAGATTTTCCCCGAAACATGAGGACTCATCAAAAGTGGTATTGTGCTGACCAAAGTATGTAGTAACCGCGACCAAAAGGATGTGCGTTAGAACCTAAATTATCAAATAATGTAGGGAGAAAAGTATGCAGTCAGTACTTAAAATGTACTAAGTATATATGGAGAAATGCATAAAACATTATATATGAACATGAGAAATCTGTAAAACATGATGATGCAATGACCAAGTAAACATAACATGAAAACTGATGATCTGATTTGAAATACATAGTACAAGGTCATGCAATATCTGAAAATATATCATAATGTGGGAAGTATACTAATAATCGATATAAATCATGTGAGCTATTATATAGAGTTCGGTGTATTGCTTCCCCACCAAAAAGAAAATGTCCTACTTACCTATATATATTGATGGTGAATGGTTGCTAGTCAATCAAAAATAAATGTTGTTAATGTTTGAACAATACATATAAAACTCTTATGTTGATTTAGTCAAATTCAAAAATTGTAACAACTCATTCATTTGTTTTGACTATTTAAATTGAACATTTATTGTGTCAGTATTATCATTTGGGGCTTGTTGGGGTTGACTTGAAAAGGGAAACGTAAGGCTCAAGTGAGCTAAAGCATACTCTAAAAAAATGTTAAAGTTGTAGATTGTGCTGTCACTTATGGCCTCGCGATCGTAATTATTAGCACTATGATTATAATAGCTTAAGTTTGATAAGTATCACGTAAGTGGTCAAACTTTCGTGATCATGAAATGCTCAAAGCTTTGATCTTTTTGTGATCCTGATTGACTTGTTGGCGATTGGGATGAGTTGATGTATTTGGTCTTTTATGTGAAAGCGAGTTAATGATCGCGATCGCAAAGACTTTTAATTTCACGTGATCTGTGATAGCAGATAATGATTAGCGATCATGAAGACTGACCAATATATGAATTGAAATATCATTTTTTTTCAAACTAACTTTTTTGTTTCATCATTTTTGAACTTTTAAAGTTTGTGAATATTGAAAATTCAGATTGTGTTTTTACTAGTGGATTTAGGTAAATATTCTTTGCTTATAACATGATAGTTTGCTAAGATTTATTAAAAATAATAAATGTTCATGTATATACAATTTTCAGTACGATTAGGTTTTAAAAGTCAAATGATGACAAAGTGATTTGTAATTGAGTGATAGATTGACAAACCACGAAAAAAAATATAAAATTTTATGAAAGTTTTTTCTTAAACGCTCTTTTTACATTATTCTAAAAGTTGTGAAATCAATTATGAAATTTAAAACTTCAAAACAATGGCTATTTGTGGATTTTATCCAATTCCAAAACAATGACTACTTTTCAAATATTGAGCTAAAAAGTGACAAGTGAATCATATTTCTATGGATGAACTACCATGTGTTAATTACTCGTAGTTTTTTAACTATCCGTTGTAATTCTTTCTTGGTGAAATAGAGAAAGCGAAAAATTCGATTACATTAATAGTTTACACAAAATTTAAATTTGTAATACTATGAATTATGATGCATTATATTCCAAGTAAGCAGGGCGGAGTGCTAAAAAAATAAAAGGATTCGAACGAATTTCAATCATCGAAAAAATCTAGCTATGTATTTAATATTTTAGTCGTTGGTGTAGCCTTGTCTTTGTCATTTAGTTGGTGTCACATGATCTATATATATATATATATATATATATATATATATATATATATATCACAATTTGTAGCCTTATAAGGACCACCATTAACTTGACCATCTGAATGCTTTTGTTCAAGTTGGTCCTAGTACGTAGTGTAACCAAATTTATATTTTTACAAATTTTATAAAATATTATAAACCACAATATTTAATAATTTTAAATATTTAAGACATGTTTGAAAAAAAAAACTATATTTAGAGAAAAGATTATTTAAGTTTTTATTTGTTCATGGTAAAGTTTTTTTACTTCAAATATATAAAGTCTGATCAAACACAAAATAATAATACCCACCCTACATTCATTGTGTGATTCTCAATATAGTTTGATGATATTCTCTAGCTAACATATATAATTATAAAATGTTGTTATCTTTTACAAGACTTAACTTACAAATGTTCATTAAATTTATATTAAGACTGAACATGGATGAGAATCTATTCAAACAACTTGCTTTGCAATATTGATAATTGTTCTTGATGTGGCACTACAGGATTGGTCATCGTGGCTAAAACATAGATAAGAATTATCCAAATTAGAGATATGATGCTAATAATAAAATAAAGTTTCTAGCTATAGTTATTGCTATTAATTTTATACAACTTTCTTGAAGATATATATTCAAACCTGATGTTGACTTCACATCTTTCTAAATTCCACTTCCCCCTTCTATCTTTTTTTCCTTTTTATTTTTGGTCGAGTTTTAAATAAGATAAAGTTAAGATCGGTCCAAAATTTAAATTTTATGAGTCTACTATTTAAAAATCTTTAGTATTGTATTTTAAGAATATATAGGTTCATACTTATCAGAATTTGTTGTAATTTTAAAGTAAGATTTACATATAAATTTATGTGATGCATTGATAACATTATTAGGGTGTGTTTGATACGAAAAAAGTAAATATTTTTTATTTTTTTTTAGAAAATATTTTCTTGTAAAATAAATGAGTTTCTTACTTATTTTTTAGTACAAATGTTTGGTAAGTAATTAAGCAAGAAAAAATTATTCCAAAAATATTTATATGTAATCTAACAAAATACTTTGGATGTGGGATGGAGTGGGGAATAGGGTATCGCATGGCGGAGGGTGTTGAGTGGGTGGATGGATGTGGAGGAGACAATGAACTTGGGATGTCACTCGTGAAACTTATTTTCCCTACTTCTATTTGGGAAGTCATTTAGCTCATTTTTAAGGAACTTGTTTTTTTGGAAAAAAAAATTTCAAGACATTTTATCATACCAAACATGAAAAAATTGAAAATATTTTTCTTTCTTCATACAACAACAAACCCTAAGTTCAGATGAACCCGCAATTAAATAACTACATTTTCCTCTGATTCTGAGTTATCATTGTGCATTAGTACTATATAACATGTTCAATTCGTGAAACTAACTTTTCTATGAGAAAAGACTTTTCTATTAGAAAAGTAAGATTAAATTGTCTATACTATACGAAATATTATCCGTTAATTCCTTAGCTTCTTCGAAAACACGTTGCACAGAGTTTGGTACACCGAGCTATCATTTCAAAAAAAAAGAACAAGTAAAAAAAGAGGGAAATGGCAGCAATGCAATGCAGGCTGCATTGCAGGCCAGACATAATGCACATGTAAAATCGTATTGCTTCAATAATTGATGTGACCAAATAACCATACACGATACATAGGACAAGGAAACATTATTAAAGAAGTATTGTTCCCATATGATATTTAATTTGTACAGAAATATTGCTATTCATCAAAATTATTTGTGAATTCATTTAATTTTTATTTTTTTTTGAAACGGCCATGGTTTATAATTTACAAATATGATTTAACTTATTATGTACATCGATAACAAAAAAAATTTCCTCATTATCAATTCAATATTGTAATTTTACCTATCCTAGTATTGCATCATTTGTCCTACTTCTCAGGTTACTAATTCACGTATTATAGACAGTAACCTTTAATTATCTTTTAAGTGATAACTTAATAATTCAAAAGGAAATTATACTATATTGTCAATAGAGAGAAATTGATCTCTTTTGTTATATCTAGGGACGTGGGTGGATTTGTTACAAAAATTATGGTACCGGAAAGGATTGTTCATGAAATTATTATCGAGATTCTTCATATCATATTTTCTACGTAGTATTATTTCTATGTTTATTGCTATACGATCATTTGCTCTGTCATACTCAATGGATGAGGTATAGAAGATCTAACCATTACTATAATCGGGTGTTTGGGTTGATTTTTTTAAGTAGCTTATAAGCTAAAAGTCATAAGTTAGTCATATCCACCTTTTGGTTTTTAGCTTCTTTTTTTTGTATTTTTTTAACCTAAAAATAAGTACTTAAAAGCACTTTTTATCTTTCCCAAACACCTCTTAAAAGTTATTGAACTTCAATAGTAATGAACTTGAGATATCAAATTAAATATTCTAAGTAAAATAGATCTAATAATATATATATTGATAATTTCCATTAATTCTTCATAAAGATTGAATGGTGCATTTGATTGAATGCTAAGTTACTAACAGAAATAGAGTTCGACTCCACTTAATATTTTCTTCTTCCTTCTTTCTAAGTTCCAAGGATCCACATACAAAATATATGTCTTACATTCACCGATTTAGTATACACATTTAATGCGAATAAGTTACAAAATCAACTATTCACCTCTACATTTTACCTGATCGTAAAAAAAAATTTTAAAAATGAGTTAGGTCCATGACAGATAATGTGGCCACTGGCGTACATTGTCCTGTCGACTTAACACGTTGCATGCTGACCAAGGAAATTAACCATATGAGGTCAAATAAACCTAACTGTTGCACAAACTTACAAATTATTCCAACTGGTTCAGCAGCATCCTTTTTTTTTTCACTCTCTTCCACTCAATCAAACTTTCAACTTCCACCTCACAATTTCCCCCCTATGGGCTATGCATAATTCATTTTGACTGATACACTTATAGTATGAAGAGTATATATATTATTAATGTTCATGTGTCCCACATCGATGGTGGGACGAGGAGTTTGTCTTTTTATATTATTTTGGACAATCATTAGTTTATAAATTTTAATTTTTGAGGTTAAGTTAGACTTAAAGTCTATTTTTTTTTTATCATAGTGTTAGCATCGTGCCAATCTCATAAAATCTTGGTTTATCAGATATTGGAATTAATCACATATTATATTGTACATGCTCTTGTTGGCAAGTTTGGGCGTGCTGGGGTGTTGAGTTTCACATCGATGGTGATATGGGGATCGAAGTATATGGTCTTGAGTTATTCTCATCTCATAAACCAACTTTTGGATTAATTGATTTAGACCCAAATTCATTTTCTTATCAAATAATATATTTTAAACTTATTGTAGGAGGTAACATATATTTTATGTTACTAATCTCACTTTTAATAAATAAGTATCTGCTAGATATATTGCTCGAAATCTCCAAAAAAAAATAAAAATAGTCACAACATTCGTATCTAATCCTCCAAAAACGACACATGCCAACTCCTTCAAAAATTATATGCAATAATTTTTAAAGGCTTTAACATGGGCATGACAATATTTTTGAAAAATTTGAATAGCATAGTGTATTATTATCTTTTGACCAAATCTGATAGCGTAAAAATTCTGTGGTAAGAAGTTAGTAAACTCTATAAATAGTAACTCCTTAAGGGCACATCACTCACAAACACTAGAAACCAAGCTACACTACTAAAGCTCTCTAGAATAATCATGGCTATCCTCTCCTCCACCATTTTCATCTTTTCCCTTCTCATTTTTGCCACATTCACTAGTGCTTGTGGTCCATGTGAACCAATTAAGCCAAAGCCTCATCCAACACCAAAGGCACCCCCAGTGAACCCTTATTGCCCAAGGGACACATTGAAACTTGGTGTTTGTGGTGACCTACTTGGCCTTGTAAATGTTGCAATTGGTAGCCAAGTAACAACCCCTTGTTGCTCATTGCTTGAAGGTTTGGCTGATTTGGAAGTTGCTGCTTGTCTTTGCACTGCCATTAAGGCTAATGTACTTGGGATTATCAAATTGGATATTCCAGTTGCACTTAGTGCTTTGGTTAGTGCTTGTGCTAAGAAAGTTCCCACAGGTTTCAAGTGTGGTTAATTATCTTAATTAACAAGGGGGGGGGGGGGGAGGGGGTTAAAGCATATCAAATGTCAAGATTTGGTATCTAGTTACTAGTACTATGTTTAAGTTTATTGTTTTAATTAATCATTGAGTTGTAAAATGATGTTTGTGTTGTGATTTGTTCTTGATTAGTGTTTGTCTCATTTGTTATCTAGGTAACTAGCCTTTTTTGTTTTGGTTGTTATTAAATTATTGTTTTTCTTTTGGTTGGTTGTAAAATAAATTTGTAATTTGTGCTTCATAAAGTGTGAAACATTGTTCACCTTGTGATAACTGCCTCTGTAAGAAAAGTTTCAAGTTCAATGTATTGATTTTTCAAATAAAAAAGTGTCCAAAATAGTGAATAGCCTTCAACGAGAGGTATACTATCAATGCATATAACTTAAATTTTTGTAAATAATTATAATATGTTGGTTAACTTTTACCCTAACATCCATTCCAAAAGATGTATATATTCAACAAAAAGTTATGTTTTATTCATCATTTATAGCTCAAAATTTTGCAAGTCTAGTGTAATTTAACCGACTGATCGATTTCTAGGTTTCGTTGTAAACCTAATTGGTTATTTCCAATTACGTAAATCAATAGTTCAAACCACACTCAAAGGTAGGGCATTTTTCATTTTTATAGGAACTTCTGTACCAGAAATAATGGTATCTCCAATTATAGCCCCTCTGGGATGTAAAATATATCTCTTCTCACCATCCCCATATAAAAGAGAAAAGCTATATTAACGCTCTAGCCCAAGAATAGATCTTATGAAAAGAAAAGAACGATCGTCAGCGGAGATCGTAATACGCAGGTTTTTAGACAGAATCCCCGGCATCAGAGAATTTCAGGTCATGAAAAATAAAAGGTAATTTAACTTATTCCAGTTACTTAACCATATTTCTTTCAATTATTCAATCAATATTTTGTATAGATTTGCTTGATTTTTTTTTTCATCACGAGGACTTATTTTGTCAAACTTTTATAATATTTTTTTTAAAAAAAAAAACTTGCAAAGAAAACTTTTAAAAATATATTAATAAATATTTTAACCAAAGAACAAAACTTTTATAATATATTTTTTAAATTTTTTTAAAAAGTATAGTAAGTCTTTTTTTCATCTCTTCTCGTATAATTATCATCTTAAAACACAAGATTGAAGATTGTCTCTTTTTTCTTCCCCATTTTATTCTCTTTCAGCACATCATATGACGTTATAGATCATTGTATTTGGATTTGAATCGATAGTTGTTGAGTGTTGAATTGTTGATCACTGTTCAATTGTAATGTTTTAATTTTTTTTGGTATTTTATACTTTGATTGATCCTTATTTGATTTTTCATTCGCACTTGAAAAATCATTTAAAAAACACTGAAATAAATTAAACCAAATTTAACTAATTCGATTCGGTGCATACTTTTTCAAAATCGAAAATCGAAGAATCAAACGCCGATAAATATACTTTCAACATAAGGAGAAGAGGAAAATGAAGGGGGGAAATATTTGTCAAGATTTGCTTTTTGTTATGATTACTAGGTTTAAGATTGTTGCTATAATTATTGTATATTTATTTCAAGCAATTTGGGGTTAAGCAGATAAATAAAGGTAATTTTAAGAAGTTATTATTTGAGAATGATGAAGGTTGGGGTTTCTACTTTAAAATTAATAATACCTTAGGTAATTTTGACTTCTCCAAAATATTACTTTACAGAAAAAAACTTACAAATAAATTAGCATTGTTATTAAAACTTGTACTTCATCATTTGTTCTCATTCTCAAGGAAAATTTTCTATATGAGGAAAGCCAAGCTAACGCATAAATATTTGTTGTTTCACCTTTTATATTCTTACGCAATTGTATAGATGATAAAAGATTTTGAAAAAGAAATAGGCATATGTATATGTAATATATTGATATTATATAATAATATATAATCGCGTATATAGAGATGTATATACACTGAGATTTATACTTAAATAATATTTACATATGCATATTTTTTCAATCCTGATCAACTTAAAATCTCCTCTAAATCGTTTTAAATGTTGTGCTAATAAATTTGAATAAACATATAAAATTTAAATCTCAACTAGTGACATAATAATAAATTGGTAGCTTAACAATTCCTCCCAAAATCAAGTCAATATAACTACGCCTTAGAACCAAACATGTTCTTTTTTATAATTGGCCAAATCCACTGGTGGCCCCCTAAAATTGGCATCAATTTTCACTTGGACTCCTTAACTAAGCTTTGTTCATTTTAAACACCTCATGTGGAGGTATATTGTGTCATTTTGACACTTTTTTTATATTCTCAAAACTAGCTCAAGTGTGTGTATCCAAACGCCTCCTACGTGGATAAATAAATGAATCAACATGTGACATGTGGTTTTTTTAATTTTTTTTTAAAAAAGCTCACCTTTACTTTCTTTCTTTTTTTTCTTCAGAATATCTAACCCCATTCCCCACCCCCACATTTTCAGCTTCGTCTTCTTATGCCTTTTTGTTCTTTCGTTGTGTTCTTCTTTTTCAAACCCATTAAAACTCATGTGTTCTTCTTGTGCTATACAAAATTTTGATTTCTTGTGTTGCATTCCTTAATTTCTCCTTTCTTGAAAATCGAAATGCATCTTGAAAGAAAAATAACAATATTATTTAAATGGTGAAGATGCAGACGGAGGAATAAATTGGGGATTTAGTTATGAATGCTATGGGAAAATGTTGTTCAAGGAGTATAATAGCTTGTTCCTTCAATTTTCGTTGTTAATGACCAAGAAAATTAGGGTAATTTCCAGTAAGAAAACTTTTCATTATTCTTGGGGGAGGAAGTTTTTTATTTAATTGTAGTAACAGACACCATTAATGTAGCAGAGCTTAAAATTTATGTGATTTGATTTTAAAAAGTAAAAGAGTATCACAAATTCTTAGAAAATGATGATGGAGGATGATGGAAGGTGGAGAAGTTGAAGGAAAAGAACAGTGAGGAAGAAGAAGAGAGCAAAAGTATTTTCCAAGAAAAAAAGAGTGTTTCACACGCATAAAATTTGTGTAACACACATGTTTTGCTGAGTCAACAAAAAGTATTAAAATAACACAGCGAAACTCTACATGAGGTGCCTAAAATAAACATTGTCTAGTTGAAGTGTTTAAGTGAAACTTGGTGCCAACTTTAGGGGGCTACCGATGGGTTTAGCCTTTATTATTTATGGTGTAAAGTAAAATTTTCGAAAGAAGAGGGGTACATTTTAGAGATAAAAAATCAAAGAGCCACAAAACGTTGTCGTTTAAGATGCCTAACCCTTAAAACCACCTGGATATGACCCGAGGGTTTATCTGTTACTGTGAGTATAATTTTCCCCAAATTATAGGGAACTTTTTTAAAGGGAAAGGAGGCTGCCAAAATTAGGGTTTTCCTGAAGAAGAAGAAGAAATCAGCAAAAGAATGGAAGGAATCACAGAGGGAGTGAACAAATTGAGTGTCTCAGAGACACAAAGGAAGAACAGAATCCAAGTTTCTAACACCAAGAAATCACTCTTCTTTTATGTTAACCTATCAAAGGTGTGTTTTTTAAATTTAAATTATATATACATTGAAATCATAAGGAGTTTTTACACTATTACTGTATTTTGAGCAATTAGTGTTTACTTGTTTTTCCATGTTATAAAGCCATGCATTGTAGTCTGTGTATCCATTGGCGAAGTTTGGGGAATTTTGTTTTGGGTAATTGGACATTGTTTTAAAATGATTATACTTGTTTGTCTGTAAATTGGTTATGGAGAATTCTTTTGTTGGATGTTTTTATGAAGACCAGTAGATTTGCAAAAATCTGGCTTCTTTAGTAATTGTTTCCGTTTAATGGTTATGAGGTCTGTGGTTAAGGCACTTATGCTTGTCGAGCAATGATGTGAGATTCGCTTATGGTTGTTGAGTTGTTTGATGACAAGTTATGTGAGAGAAGGTAAAAAGGAGGACTTGGATCTTGCATGCTGTTTCCACTGTCATGAACGGAAACAATTAGTTACATTGTCAAAAATGTTATTGCTCATAGTGGGAGACCTGCAAAATTCTATCAGTTAATGCACAATAACCAGGGTCTTTGTTAATTCAATGTGTCTGATTGCTTATGTTGGCTGAGGTCTAGTTTCCTTGGTTTTTATCAGTTTTTGATTGAAGAAAAATTGCTAATCTGTATTACAATAATGAATTGATGAGTTGGGTGATTGAAGGAAAATTTCTATCTGTAATACGGAGAGTTAAAAAGAATATATATTTTTGTGTGAGAAGCATAAGATTATAACATGGTTCAAGTTCTAATTGTCTGCTGAAGCAGCTCAGACAGGACTTCACAAAGTCTAGAGCAATTGCAATGGAAGTGATGTGAGTCTATGTAGGATCCGAATTAACAATTTGAACCTGCAATTGAGGCACTCGATAGTTCATAGTATTATTTATCAAACGGCACTTTATGTATATTTGAAGAATTTCACCCTATACAGTGACAATTATAGGGTTGGCGCAGGACTTATAATATATTGTTTGAAGCTTTTTCCGAATGCAAGTGGGCTCGTAACATGCATTAGAAAATCTTGAAACGTGCTAGCCATATGACTATCTATATTTAATTTTTCCTGGTCTTACACCAGATATGTAATTGTCTATTGGTCTGAGTTAGTATCCTGAGATATTTGGTATGGTTCTTGCAGAGGTACATGCAACAGTACAATGAAGTGGAACTCTCTGCTCTTGGGATGGGTACATCTTCTTGACCCTCAATTTTGAGTACTAGTTTGTGGTTTCTCCTTGCTTATAATTAATGTCATATGGGTCTTCTTCTACATTACTTGTGATTATGCTGTCTTGTCACATCAAGAATACACCGTTTTACAACTTGGGTTATGGAGGTGATTTTTTCTTGATGATTGGTGAATTCCAATCTTGGCAATGTGTGATGTCATTTGCCATCTGAAGAATTCCTTGTTTACTATTGCAACCGCTTGTGTATAAGAAGAGTATAACACAGTTTTGCTCACTTTACCAGGGATGTGATATCCTAGTGAAACAATTTTGAACCAACTTTTGGCATAAAAAGGATCATGGTTTTAAAACATAGAAATAAGTTGAGTGTAACTGGGATGAATTCTGATTCATCACAACCTTATTCCTGCGGCTTCCCAGGCATCTTTTACTTATAAAGCAGAACGTGCTTGAGAATATGTTTGAAGTGGTTCCTTGTGCTTGCCGGTAAACCTTATTAAGTAAAAAGAAATACATAGTAATGGTACAGTTCAGTTTGATGTTCTTTTCATTTTTTTGTGGGCTCATCCTTTTGTGTTATGTTGAAAACTCATTAATAATTGAATTGGCTTGGCATATAGTTTTCTAAAGGATTAATAATCTTTTCCACATGTATACAGCTATTTCGACTGTGGTTACTATTGCTGAAATTCTCAAGAACAATGGATTTGCTGTAGAGAAGAGTGAGGCTTCTCCTACTCTACTTCCATCCCTTTTATAATCTTTCTTGACATCTAACTTTGAGGGTACACTTGATGCAGAGATCAGGACACTCACTGTGGACATGAGGGATGAACCAGGAGCCCGACCAATACCAAAAGCGAAGGTAAATTCCAAAAGCATTATGAGTCGGTCAATTGATGCATTAGTCTGCTTCAGTTTTGGTGGTTTGGTAGTAATGGAACTCATTCTGTAGAGGTTCTATGGTAAATGTTAGCTTGGGATTCAAGATTCTTTCCGAAGAATAGTAGATTTAGTAAAGGGTTCAAGACATAGTTGATGTTTGTGTGTGTGTGTGCTTATTTTGCTCTGTTTGAGTTTGGATGTGTGCAGAACTTTACATAAACTGTAGAATAGATGGGGTCAGTGATGGTTTACATCCTTACCAAAATTGTTTAGTCCCATTTTGTTAACTTAGACTTGATTGGAAGTTAGTTTTACACCCCCATGCCTGTTGAAGTACATTCCCTTTTAATGCATTATCTTGTGTTTTTGCCCATTGTTGTTGTTCCTGTTTTCAAAAGCCGTAGAATAAAATAAATCATTTTCTTTTGGCAACGGCAGCAGCAGCGATGGAAAAAATGAATCTAGCCAAGTATTACATTATGTCTGTATAGATGCTGCTTTTACAGCTTTCATGTTCTTCTTCCACTTTATCCTCTTTAAAACAATGTTGAATTCATGTGAGCTTGTGATGTTAAATGGGGTCTGTAATCCATCTTAAAAATTTCCTTTTCCGAATGGTCATTCTCGTCTAATCTGTCGTATCCTCTCTCGTGATAAAACTAAGGTTTTTTGTTTCATTTGTCATCTTCGCTTGGTGCAGATTGAAATAGTGCTGGGCAAGACTGAGAAGTTTGATGAGTTAATGGCTGCAGAAGCAGAGCAAAACGGGGACAATGAGGAGCAGCAGAACTGATTATTTCCGCATCTTCTCTTTTTCCTGATGATTGAAGTATCCCAAGCTATACTGCATTCAGCTGTTGGTTCTCTATGGTCTTTAATTACATCTGTTGGAAAAGCAAAAAAAAAGCATGGTTAACTTTAAAATTCATTATTTGTTGGATGTTTTTGCTTTTTGTTTACTTTGCTTATCCTGGGTGGTGTTGAATGTAAACATCTTGCTGCTATCTTCACTGTAAGTGATGTGGTATTAGTTTACATCTGGTAGTTAAAAAATTGAACAATTGGATATGTGGGTTGACGATTCTGCCATTACCTAATTAACCGACCAGTATCGTGCAGCACCATTGACCAATTTGTACTGTCTCACAATTGCCCTGTGCAATTACATTCTACCCTCTCTAGACTCTACTCGTGGGATTAGAGTGGGTATGTTCTTGCTGTTAACAAAAACTTGTCGTAAAAGAAAAAAAGGCAATCTCAAATCTTAACTGACAACATTCAAGTACCTTGATCGATTACACCTACTATTATGTCTCAGTTCCAAACAAGTTGATTTGTGTTGTCACATAAAATTGTTCTCTTTGTTGTATGTAGAATAATTTATAAGTTGTGCTAATAAATGTGAAACATTTTTCACCTTGTTAGAGCTGCCTCTGTTGGAATAGAATAACATAATATCAATATTCACGTCAAATTATAGTGTACGCACAAAATAATAAAGTATGTCCTTTTACTATCAACTTATAGATTGAAGGTTTGAGTCATGAAAAAAATATTCTGGAGGCTCGCTCGAAAAGGGTGACCTCCCACCATTACCTTATCATTCTTTTTTACCTTCCTCCTACAACCAACTGCAGAGCTCCCTCTTTGCAACCGCAACGAATACCACCAATCTTCTTAGGACAACAGTGGTGGAGGCAACCTAGGATTAAGATCTACATTCGAGTAATATTAAGATAAATATCAGCAATTTTAGGATCCCAGGATCCACAACTGACTCGCGTCTAAAAACATTAACCAGTGTAATCCCACAGAGTGGGGTTTGGGGAGGATAAAGTATACGTAGACCTTACGTCTATCTTGAAGGTAGAGACACTGTTCCGATAGACCTCAGCTCAAGGACCAAAGCAGTATAGAGAAAGAAGTTGATCTCTGGCTTTCAAGTTTCAATTTTTCTTTTAACTTGTTAAACAGAATCCTGAAAAATTACTTAGAACCCTCAAATTACCAAAAACAAGATGTACACATGACATTCATCATATAAAAAGATCAAATATTTCACATTTATATTTCTTTGATCAAACAGTAATCTGATTTATACACAAATTTCAGAATTAATTACTGGCAGGAAGAACTTTCTTGACAATCTCATCACTAAGAGCAGCAATCTGAGAATCAAGACTCTTGATTGTCTCCTCTTTTTGATTCTCCAAGCTAGCCAAAGCTTCTAGCAATTCAGCCTCAACTTTCTTCCTCCCTTCTGCAATCTTCTGTTCCACTTCTTGCTGAGTCTCTTTCTTCATCTTGTTCAATGCTGCTGATATCTCAGCCCTTGCAGCCTTCATAATTGCAGCAGCCTGGTCTTCCAGTTGCTTCACTTCAGCAGAGGTGTCCTTCACACTGCTCAATTTCTCCTTAATGGCAGAATCTCTTTCATCCATGAATTTCCCTAATGGGCTGAAGTAAATCTTGTCTAAAGCAAACATGAGAAAGAGGAATTCAGCCATCATGATTGGGAGTGTCAAGTTGAAATCAAAAAGGGAAGCTTTTTCAATTTCTTCTGCTAGTGAAGGTGGTGCCATGGCCAATGAGCTTGCAAGAATGACTGAAATGGACTTGAAAGTTGATGGGATTGAGAGGGTTTCGAGGGATTTGGGTGATTTAGGGAGGGGTAGTTTTGGAAAAGGGATTTGGGTGAGGGAAAGTTTGAATCTTGGAGATGGAGGGATGGTGGAGGCTGAAGAAGTGATTAAGGCTTTGGAGGAGCTCATCATCATGTTGGCCATGGCTTCTTACAACTCTGGATTTTTGCAGAGGTAATTTTTATTTTGATTTTTAAGAGGGTTTGATTCTTGATATTTTTTGGTGGTTTTAGAAGGGAAGTAGGAAAATCTTGGAAAGGCTATCTCAATCTATGCCACACAATATGATGAGGCTGAGAAGGGAGCCATAGGGGTGTGCCACTAGCCTCTTTTCTTTTATTTTTTTTTCTGTGAGTATTTTTTCTAGTATTTCTAATAAACCAAAGGCATTGGCATTTGATATGCACAAAATTGTAATTAGTTGGTAAGTAGTCTTTTGGTTTTATTCACTAAGGAGTGACTAAAAGTTTGGGAATTGTGATGCAAAAGTTAATTCATATAGCTATTATTTTGTTACCTGAATTTAAGTTATTACACCAAATAGTGTAAAGCTTTTTTATGCTGTCAGTGTAGTTTATCCTTCGATGACAGGTTTGTTAACGTTTTTATTTGATTATCAACTAATGCTTATCATATGACTTACCTGTTAATAACCTCATAGTTAACCTGATTGTCTGAGTATTTTCTTACACCGTCAATGCATAAGAAGCTAAACTTTTTCTAAATAACCATGGAGTCTGGAGATACCAAACCAGATTGCAGAAGTTCAAGTCTGATGATAGATGGATATGCTCTTTCCAATGACCAAGAGATATTAGTGCATTTGTGTTAGGCAAAAAGATGAAAATCAAGATTTGATTACACTTAACCTAAAAATGGTGTACATGGAGAGCAAGTGGGGGTGGGGGTGGGGGTGGGGGTGGGTGGGTGCTCTTTTACACAATCTCAAGACTTACATGCCAAACCCCAATTAAAATCATGTCTACACAACTAATTGACTGACTGTCATCTGCAAATGAGGAAATGAAACAGATGCTAGCAATTACTAATCTTCTATGCAGAATCAACTAGAGGTGAATGCTTTCCAATTCATACTCCAACTCTCTTTGACATTTGCAAGCAGTTTTGGAATTCAAGACTTTCAAAGGTGGTGTTATTCTCTACTCTCCGACTCTCTTTGAAACTAGTACTAATTATTGTGCAACAGCATAACACTTTTAGCAGTCCATGAGAAAACAATTGTGTGATCACACTGCACTGTGCTTCTGTTTTATTCTCCTCTCTGGGCTTGCCAACTTGTATGGGAACCACCCTCTAAACAAATGAACCAACCTGGATTCTTCGCAACAACACTTCTGTTGTTGTCATGAATATTATTTTGATGGTTCTCTTATCTCTAATATGTCATCTTGATGGTGATTTACCCTCTCATTCACCTCTCCAATGTCTGCTTTCACAGCTTTTGGGTCTGCAAAAATGCATTTTCAAAGAGGATATTATCTAAACTGCTCTTACAAGTTACAATGCCACTATGCAAGACAAATTCATACATATAGTTAACATTTCATAAAGATATGCATTTAACTCTGCAACACTACGTCCATTCTTCCAATTCTTCTGCATGATCACACAAAGTGACAAAGCCAGGTTTATATCGGTATGATGATGAGCAGTGTTGGCAAGATATCGGCATAGAAACTATTAATGGAACATATAAATGTAAATATTCCAGTAAAGAAACTATAAATGGAAACACCTAGATGAACAAGATCCAACTTTTATGACCAAGTGTCCAGCAACCAAGGCCAAGTGTTTGCATTCTATGGAAGAATCAAGCATTGATAGCAAAGCAATAGGGTGAAGGCAATATTAGAACAGATTAACCAACAATAACGATGAAACCAGTATACAGAACTTACATGCTAGGTTT
The DNA here is from genome assembly GCA_018342035.1 of Solanum appendiculatum. Taxonomy (NCBI): domain Eukaryota; kingdom Viridiplantae; phylum Streptophyta; class Magnoliopsida; order Solanales; family Solanaceae; genus Solanum; species Solanum appendiculatum. Next base: position 456,619 of record JAGDQO010000446.1, read on the forward strand.
CATTTTTATGAGGGTACTCTCCCTCTGATCGCGTTTTGACCAGATTGTAACTAATGGATACATGCCTCATAAAAGTGATCTGCAAATGCAAAAACATCAAGAATTAGCAAGTTAAGATAATATTCAAACAGTTCCACTTGTGCTTCATAAAGGAAAAAGTACACATCTCATTCAGTGGGAAGATAATCCATCTAACATCTCTAAAAAATAGTTTTAACTTATAACAAACAGAGTTCTCTGCTTTGGCCCATATTCAGCTCTTACCTTGTAATAATCTGTTGCTTTTTGGTTGGGAGAACCATATGAACCAGAATCTGCCTGGAGCCTTGGTAATTGAACCTGCTTACATGTCTTGTCAAACTATATGCACCTCTTTTTAGTGCTCTGAGAATTATTTGCTGAAGAAGATGTAATCAAAGGGCTTCTTAGTTTCCAAACAAATACTCCTACACCGAAACAATACTCTAAAATTCAAATCAGAATAAATTGAGCCAGACTTCTGACTTATAAGCTCTATCTGTGCCAGTCCACACACATTCAATTGCACAATGACAGATCCTGATTTATCTTAAAAATAATTCAAGTTTCTTCAAGGCCTAGACATAAGATGAACTGGAAATTATTGGAATGTGGTTCCTAATCTAATAATCTCCTTTTACAGACTGCATATTTCAGTGCATTAGCAACAAGCAACATAAGCAAACCACATAAAGATTAGATAAAAGAAAACTTTCCGAGAAAATACATTGAATTGAGAAGAAACCTTATCACCATCTTAGATTCGATAGGTTCCTAGCAAATAATCATCAGTAAGTAGCTTCTGCCCATCATAGCTCAAGCAAAAATGTCCCCATACATGTCACCTGCTAGAGCATCACAATAAATAAAAAACTAACATATCGACGCGATTACTAATCGGTCGTGATATTTACAAAACTATAGATTTAACTATACAATAAGTAACAATCCAAATAAAGATTGTATTTAAACTAATAAGACAATACAATATTACATGTAACAACCATCCAAACAAGCTGTTAACTCTTGCCAACCCCAAGAAAAAAATACAATTTTTCAAAATTAGTTACTGACAGGAAGGACTTTCTTGACAATCTCATCACTAAGGGCAGCAATCTGAGAATCAAGACTCTTGATTGTCTCCTCCTTTTGATTCTCTAAGCTAGCCAAAGCTTCTTGCAATTCAGCCTCAACTTTCTTCCTCCCTTCTGCAATCTTCTGCTCCACTTCTTGCTGAGTCTCTTTCTTCATCTTGTTCAATGCTGCTGATATCTCAGCCCTTGCAGCCTTCATAATTGCAGCAGCCTGGTCTTCCAGTTGCTTCACTTCAGCAGAGGTGTCCTTCACACTGCTCAATTTCTCCTTAATGGCAGAATCTCTTTCATCCATGAATTTCCCTAATGGGCTGAAGTAAATCTTGTCTAAAGCAAACATGAGAAAGAGGAATTCAGCCATCATGATTGGGAGTGTCAGGTTGAAGTCAAAAAGGGAAGCTTTTTCAATTTCTTCTGCTAGTGAAGGTGGTGCCATGGCCAATGTGCTTGCAAGAATGACTGAAATGGACTTGAGAGTTGATGGGATTGAAAGGGTTTCGAGGGATTTGGGTGATTTGGGGAGGGGTAGTTTTGGAAAAGGGATTTGGGTGAGGGAAAGTTTGAATCTTGGAGATGGAGGGATGGTGGAGGATGAAGAAGTGATTAAGACTTTGGAGGAGCTCATCATCATGTTGGCCATGGCTGCTTCTTCTTCTTCTTTTTTCTGTTGTTCTGCAACTTGGGATTTTGCAGAGGGTTCGATTCTTGATTTTTTTTTTTTAACAATTGGGAAGAAGGAAGATCTTAGAAAGGCTATCTCAATGTATGCCACACAATACGATGAGCCTGAGAATTGGAGCTCTAGGGGTGTGCCACTCACGTGAGGTGTAATTTTTATGTCATATCCTTGTTTAATTAGTTACACAGTTTTAGTACCGCCAGAAATATGGTACGGCAAATGGGGTTGTTTCTGAGTCCTAGATATAAAAAAGTTCTTGATAGGAAGTACTACCTCCGAGTGACCCTATTAAATACGAATTCAAATTAATTTGACTCCAATATAGATATATCTATCAAGATGGGAAATAAAATTAAAAAAAAGCTACACTTGTTATTAGTTGGTACGGTCACTAAAAAGTTGAATTGTGATCCACAAGTTAATTCATATACCTAATTTGGTATCTGGGTTTAAGTTATTATGCTTACGGTGTAAATAATTTTTACGCTAATAGTTTAGTTTAACCTATGATGGTGGGTTAGTATTAAGTTGCTCGGATTCTTCAAAAATATTGTTACACTTGTGTTAGATCCTCCAAAAATGTTCAACTTTTTTGAAGAACCTAACATGTACCCATTGACATTTTTGAAGAGTTTGAGCAACATACCGTTAGTTAACATTTTTACTAGATTACCCGTTAAAGAATCTAACACGCACCCATTGACATTTTTGAAGAGTTTGAGCAACATACCGTTAGTTAACATTTTCACTAGATTACCAATTAATCATTATATAGTATGATGTACCTATAATTAGTTCATGAGTGACTGGATGTGTAAGTAGCTTTTTATACTGTCGGTGCATAAAAAAAACTCTTTCTGAATACTCACGGAAATCCCAAACCAGAATACAGAAGTTCAAGTCTGATGATAGTGGATTTGCTCTTTCTAATGACCAAGAGATACTTGTGTATTTGTACTCTACACAAGTTATCCCAAGCAAATTCTGGAACACAATTAATTTTGATATGCAAAATGAGGAAATGGAACAGATGCATAGGCAACTAATCTTCTTGACAGAATCAGCTTGGACACTAAAATCACTGGATAGTCAAAACTTTAGAGCTTTAACTAGAGGCGAATGCTTTCCATTTCACTCAGCAACTCTCTTTGACATCTGCAAACAGTTGCTGAATTCCTCTCTTTCAAAGGTATTAATCACAGCACAACACTGTTAGAACTCCATAAGTAAACCATCGTGTGATCTCGATGTGCTGGTCTTCTGTTTTATTCTCCTCTCTGGGCTTGTCAATTTGTATGGGAGCCACCCTCTAAACAAATGAACCAACTTGGACTCACAATAAGCTACAACACCCCTGTTGTTGTCATGAATATTATTTTGATGGTTCTCTGATACGTCATCTTGATGGTGATTACTCTCTCGTTCACCTCTTCGCTGTCTGCTTTCACAGCCTTTTGATCTGCAAAAATACATTTCCAAAGATGATATATTATCTAAACTGCTCTTGTAATGCCACTGTGCAAGACAAATTTATACATATAGTGAATATTTCATAAAAATATGCAATAAACTCTGCATGATCACATAAAGCCAGGTTTATATCGGTATGATGATGAGAAGTACTGGCAAGATATTGGCATAGAAACTATAAACAGAACAGTACATTCCATTATAGAAACTGTAAATGGAAACACCTAGATGAACAAGACCCAACTTTTATGACTAAGTGTCCAGCAACTAAGGCCGAGTGTTTGCATTCTATGGAAGAATCAAGCATCGATAGGACGATAGCAAACCAATAGCATAACAGACATGAATGAAGTGCAATATTAGAACACATGAACCAACAATAAGGATTAAAACAATATACATATCTTACATGCTAGGTTCATTCTTACTAGAGTCCTCTTTCTCTGATCGTGTTTTGACCAGATTGTAACTGATGGAGACATGCCTCATAAAACTGAGCTGCAAATGCAAAAACATCAAGCATTAGCGCGTTAAGGAAATGTTCAAGCAGTTCCACTAGGGCTTTATAAAGAAAAAAGTACATAATCATTGGCAATGATCTAAAAAGGTTTAACTCCAGGGTGGAAAGAAATTGCTGAAATCTCAAAAACCAGAATATAGACAATACTGGACTAATAATCAGTCTAGCGAAAGAAACCACGGCCTCTAATTATATGCAAACACCATGAGAAGATCTGTCTATGTGTGCACATTCCAATGCATCCGCAACAAGTAACATAAGCAAACCATATAATGATTAGATAAAAGAAAACTTTCCTAGATCGAAAATATGATGAATGAGAAGAGACCTTATCGCCATCCTTGATCCGATAGGTTCCTAACAAATCACTATCAGTAAGTAGCTTCCGCCCATCATAGCTCAAGCAAAAATGTCCCCATACATGTGACCTGTAATATTGTCACAATAAAACTAGTGAATCCGAAAGAACTAGCCAAGGTAATATACAGTGAAACAGCTATGTAAATTACGTCAGACAGAAATCGGCTTCCATGATGACATTATACCATGTTTATGTAAAGTAATATCATTCAACCATTAGATCCTTTCAAACTGAGTCATATCTCTCAATTGTTCATGAGAGAATCAAGTAGAAGTCTCAAGCAAGCTACCACAGAAGAAGTTTAGTTTGCAAATTTCCTTTTTCAATGCACATACCATGAAACCTTGCCTGTTCCTGTCTTTGGAAAATGACTGAAGACAGCTTCCACCGCCTGTTTCAGCTCCGCCACTGTCCCACTCCTAGCCACTTTGATATCTGCAGAACACAAAATTCAATTGATCAGACCATTTGAAAAGACATGATACATGACTACTGATGAAGCCTGTGACCTACAACAATTTTTGAGCCCCTTTGCCACTCCACTAAAGAAATTCCTCATATCAAGGGTGTTCGATAACTTATATATAACAAACAAAACAAAAAAAAAAGACTACCTTTTACCCTCTTTGCATAATATTGAAGGGTTTTCAATTGAACCCCCTTCCTCCAAGCTAGCTCCGCCCCAGATACATCAATACTAGCGAACCACATTTGGATCAATCTAGGTAATATAGACTGTAGAATAAGTGTGAATTGTGATAGAACCTAATGTCCTACTACCTGTCACTCAAACCATATATACGTATTAAAATATCAAAAAATCATATACATATAATGTACATGCGCGGAGCCACCTAAGGTTAAGGATGGTCTGGTGCACACTCTTGAAAACTATGTGGTGTACAGAGGTTAATATTAGTTATTATGAGAAAATATTTAATTTTGCACACCCCTTTTAAGACAACTAAGAAGAAAATTTGCACACTCTTCGCCAAATTCCTGGCTCTGAGATTGTATATGTATATACACATATATGTGGCATTATTAGTAGGTCAGTTAGTTGGCTACTTGAACTTTCAACTCAGAGCCTTGTAATCCGATCACATTTCCGTAGCCCCAATTATAAAAAATATATATATACACATATAAACAATAAAAACATGAATTTCAGAGTACTATTTGAACTCACTAACTCTAAATCATGAATTTGTCGTCTATAGTCTATACAGACACATATAGATGGAGATCAATTTCAGTATTTCGATCACAAGACAATTCAACTGGAGGAGGAAAATACGAAAAATTACCAAAGGAAGATCCATCCAATTTGAGAACTGTGAGATTGAGGGGTTCCTCAGGTAGCTTGTTGTAGTAGAAGCTCTTTTGTGGGCTGAGCAAAAATGGTGGTACTACACAAGACAATGGTGATCCATTTTTCTGAAATGAAAATCTAGGACTAACATCTTCTTCATCCCTCTTTAAAACCTCCATAACTAGTACACCATTTATAAGTAGTAAACTATACCATTTTAAAGAGCTCTAATTTGATCTCCTTAAGTTACCTTGTTTTCTAATATTAATATTGTTATTGTTTTATTAGTATTATATATCTTTTGGTGACTGATTGATTCTTTGGTCCAGATTTAAGGTTGTGGCTGGCTTATGTTGGAGGAAATTCTAAGTGGAACCTAAAGAATTCAATTCAATTGCTTTCTACTCTCACTTTCTGCCTACTTTTTTTTTTTTCAATTCGGTGTCCGATATTTATATTGGAGTAGATTGAATTCGAATTTGTGTTCGAAAGTCCCACATTCAGATTAGAAAACTCCCTATCAAAAATAGCTCCATACCCAAAAGACTCGAACCCGAAACCTCTGGTTACTTTATCAGTCCACCATAACAGGTCACTTTGTGCCTACTTATTTGGTGCGTTTATGATTCGGAGGGAGAATTTTTGTTCCTTAATGGAATTAAGCGTCCCTATCACGCGCCATTGATGGAATAACAAAGTTGGGCCACCGAGAACCCGTGATTTTACTAGGCCCGCTACGATTTTTCTGTGGAAAAATTACTAAATTACACAGCTTTAAGTAAATTATTTTTCATATTTCCCTATATCTTTTAAAAATTTCTAAAATCCCTGATTTAATAATGTATTCGTATTAATGTATTAATATATCCGCGTTTTTACTAATGTATCCGGATTGTGAAATCCCTTATTTTAATAATGTATTTGTATTAATGTATCCGCGCTTTCACTAATGTATCCGGATTGTTGTATTAATGTATTAATGTATCCGCACTTTCACTAATATATCCGGATTGGGAAATCCCTTATTTTAATATTGTATTTGTATTAATGTATCCGCGCTTTCATTAATGTATCCGGATTGGATTAATTTTAAAGGATTATTGTAATTAGGAAAAAAGTAGGGATATATAGTAATTTCATCTTTACACTATGTGATTTATTTAACTTATACTTTTTCTCTTTTTCCTGAGTGCATTCTGATACAAAATAATTTTCAATTTTTTCATGTTTAATTGGATGGCGAAAAGATTTTGAAAAATATTTTCTCTACGATAACAAATTTCTTAAAAATGAGAGAATTAACCTTCTCTAATAAAAGTAAGAAAACAATCTACATAAATGACATTTCAAATTTAATGTCTCCTCTCCACTCATCCAACATTCTCAACCCCCAACCCCAGCACCATAAGCCCTAGAGGTGGGCATAAATACCGGAAAACCAAAAAATCGAACCGAACCAAATTAATTCGATTTTTCGGTTCGATTTCGGTGTTTTTTTTTGGAAATTTTGGTTTTTCGGTTCGGTATTTGGTGTAAGGGTCCAAATAATTTGGTGCACCGAAAAACCAAAATTTTAAACTAAATTTAGAATAATATTTTAAATTTTATTAACTAAATTAAACATTTGTGACTTAGTGTTGTTTTAACTTACAAGTTTCGAGTGTTGAATTCTTGTTTTAATTGTTGGCTCATGGTTACTATTACTACTGCTGGGCCAAAAAAAGTAGTAGCTAGCAATTTGACATTGAGCTTTAGTTGTCGCCTCGTTGGTAAGTGGTGTCTGATTCGTTGCTATTAGCAATTTGACATGGATGGCTGTCGACCGATACTTAAATAGCAGCACCCATTAGCTTGTAGAGTTGCATAACGCACAGCTAAATAGCAGGCAGCCAGCAACAGCCATCAAGTGACTTTGCAATGCTGAGTTGCTGACCAATTACTATGCCAATGCATTGCCATTGCCAAGAGCGTTTGTCACTTTGTTGGAAGTTTTATTCTCATTTTATTTTATACTGGCACCGAAAAATCGTTTTAAAAACATCGAATTAAACCGAATCGAACCGAAATATTATGGTTTGATATTTGGTGCACATTTTTTCAAAATCAAACACCGAAACACCGAATCGAAATTTGATAAAACCGAACCGAAGAACCGAACGCCCACCCCTACTAAGCCCCAATTTCTACTTTATCCCGTTCATATAGTGTTTTGTTATATATATATTCTTGAAAAAATATTTTTTTCTTACTTGCCAAATAGTTGAAAATAACTATTCTCTCTATCCAACAATAATTGTCTACTATTGACTTGACACACTCCTTAAGAAACAATAAATTATAGGGGTAACTATTTTATCCTTTGACTTTATTAAATTTAATGCTTTGAAAATGTGTTAGATGATAAATTGTACTCCCTCTATCCAACAATAGTTGTTCACTATTGACTTGCCACAACCCTTAAGAAAAAAATAAATAATAGGGGTAATTTTACTATATTATCATTTGACTTTATTAAATTTAATGCTTTGAGAAATGTGTTGAGATGATAAATAGTATTTGATATCAAGGGTAAAATAGACACAAAAGGTAAATTATCTCTTGATTTTCTAAATTGGACAAGTATTATTGGACAACTATTTCTAGTATAGTGTACAACTATTGTTGGACGGAGGGAGTATTTAATAACAAGGGTAAAATAGACACAAAAGATAAATTATCTTTTGATTGTTGGACAACTATTTTTAGTATAGTGAACAATTATTGTTAGACGAAGGGAGTAAGAAACTTGTTTATTTTCCAACAAAATATTTTCTTTCCTATCAAATGCACTCATAATTAGTATTCCATCCGTCGCAAAATAAGTGTCATTTTAGCAAAATTCACATTCAATAATAGTTTATTAAATTACCCTTATTTAATAAATATTCCTTAAAAATTAAACATTATTAAAAGATGAAGTATATGGGTATAGTTGGAAAAACATATTACTAAGTACTAATTGTTGTCTAGAAGAATTGAAGTTCTAAGATAACATTTATTTTGAAACAATTTTTTTTTTAAGGTAACATAGAGAGAGTAATACTTTGCTTCATTTTATGTGTCTTTGTCTGATTAGCCACGAAAATAATTTTTTTTAAAATTGAATTTTGAAGTCTTAAATTTTTCGAATATCTAAAAAACAATTTTAATTTTATAAATTTTAATATATTATGATATTTTTATAAGAGAAAATCATTAATATTAATATGAGAATGTTGTTTAAGATTGAATTGAGCATCCAACCACTTTTTTGTGTTTGGCACTTCTCTTTTCTTCTTTACAATGTACAATGCACCATATATTTGCTTTTCAAAGGAAGCTCCTCCTCTAGTAGCCAATAGTCTCCCATAAATCAATTAGGAGGAATAAAGTTTTTTTCTTTTTTTGGTCCAAAGGAGGAATAAAGTAAATCATGTGTTGATATTTCTCTTTATCATCTTTGCTTTATTGAACATGTACATTTTACCCAGACAAGAATGCTACACTTCTAACATAATCATATTTCCTTTTTAGTGCATTTAACAAGAATGTTTTTTCTTAAATTTGAAAGATATTTAATTTAATTTTTATTTACATTTAATTGAGAATTTTTTTATATAACTACATAAATATTATGGCATATTTAAAACTGATCATAAACTTTGTATCTAATTGAATAAATTCATATAAACTGAAACATCAAAATTGAATTTGAAGAAAACAAATTACTAACAGACAATTATCTTGACAAAAATAGAGCCACCTTTTTGAGAATATTATACTACGTAGGGTAAAGAAATTATGTATATATATTATACATTTGAATTTCTTTAAATTTTGTCGTGTACATGCCCAATTGACACTTTGGAATATCCTTTGAAATGAGTTGGTCCAATTAGAAATTGTACATTTCATCGAGACAAAATAATTTTGTTCTGCTTGTAATCATTCATGAACAATTTATTGTTCATATACGTGTAACTTATCTTTTTGTATGATTTGTTGCATTTAATTATGATTAATATCAGAAAATGAATCAAAGTTTAATGTGTTGAGTCCCACACATGACACATCACTTGTAGGATGGGGATTTAGTAACTCTTTATATTTATGATCTTCAATAGTAAATTCTCTGCTAGCCTCTTGCTCTAAATTGATGGCATTTTTACGTTCTCCTGATTATAGTTTTTTCTATGGCCTTTTAAAGGTTTTTCTTAAAAAAAAGAAGAAAGAAAGCTGAATTTCAATATTAAATTGTTCTCTTGGCATACTTTTTGATAGAAAAAATCCAGACATCAGTAATAAGTTAAGTCTTGGGAGACATATGACTTTTTTTGGTAAAAATCAAGTCCTAATTAGACAACAATGTGATACATGACTTCATCATATGATATTTTCATCCCCACTAAGGTCAAATTACAGAATATGGAAGAAAAATATGTATAGAGTGCTTGGTGCAATTTGAATTTTGACCAGTTTCATTTTGTTTGGTATATCAGATCCACATGATCATTACATACCATGATCTTAATTTGACAATTCTTTAATTTCAACATTCCACGTGACATGTTTAAAACGATAAAATAAAAAAATATTTTGATACATTATACATATCTTTAGCATAAGAGATTCAAAAGTTATTGAATCTACATAAATCCGTAACTATTTCACTAGATCCGCGCAGTTATAAAGGATAAATTTATCAATTATATTCAGATTACCGACTAATATTAATTAAGAAAATTACATATAATTGCTCTTTAAATAGCTTATTGTGTACACATTTTAATGTGATCTATTTATTATACATAAAGCTTAAATTCTTGAGTTAATTATCAGTAGTTTCTAATGAAGAATAACCCCGCCTTTTGTGGTTAAAAATTAATTAAGGTAAATTAACCCATATTTTAATGGGGACATAAACAAGTCATGACCTAAATTTGTCCAAACATTTGTCATGCCAGACAAATTATTTGTTGCTTTAATACTTTATTTGATAAAACACGTTTAAGTTCCGTTCACACGCATTAAATCTTGAATTAGCAACTAATCCTTTAATTAGTAATGATATGTCATTTTCCAACAAGAAGAAAATTAAAGTGAGAAGATATATTTTTGTTCTACTTTATTATAATGTTCAATTTACCATTGATTGTTAATGGAAAATTATAGTAATAGTATCTTTTACTTTTTCTTAGTAAATAAAGGACTGCATGCTGGCTCAATAGGTCCAACAAGTATTCATAAAAGAAAGAAATGTGGGACAGTGAAAATGAAATTGAGTTCATCTAAAAAAAATAAAAATTATTTCTACTCTAAACTCATATATTTTTTTAAGTTAAAAAGAATGTTTGAAGAGAAATATTATCACATTGGTGAGGGATGAGATTCTTGAATTTCTTAATTATATGACTTGGGCAATTTTTTATTCTTTAAGTTAGTTTTTAAGGTGTGAATTAAATTTAAAGTTTATTTGATAAAATATCAGGATCAAACTCAATTCAATAAGTGGGCCTCTAGGGCCCCGGACAGTTATGGAGGGAAATACAAGAGTCCATGAATGCACATGCACACACCAGAATTCGGACTAGATAATGAAATATCGAATAAAGAATATCAGCATCTAAGCATTGTTGGAAGGAATTAGGTGATGGATGGAATGAATCTCATATCGATGAAAAACGAAAACTTTGGACTCCGTATATGATTTGAGACTCTTTTTTCCTTTGAGCTAATTTTTGAGTTATGTCTGATAATTAGGTCCAAGACCTAATTTTAGAAGGAAAAAAAATGTATTTATCATAAATTCCATTTGTAATTTTCTTTAGGATGTAACAAAAGTAAAAGACAAGAGATTTTACCATCGGTTGCATTGTCGGACGGATCACAGGAGAATTAATTAAGCTTTACTTTATAGATGAAGTTGAAAACAAAAGAAAAATAAAAAAATATTTCAAGTCTCCAACTTATTCACTATTAAAAAATGAGAATATTATATTGAAGGAAGATATTTTAACGGTGAAGCTTTTAACTCTTCAACTAATTTGAAGTTATTTGAGTTATACGACGTTGAGGGGTTTGTTGTATCATCATAAAGGGGACAAGTCAAGAGTTATAGTGCTGAATCGATATAAATTATACTGTCATAGACTTAAATCTCCTTAAAAAGAGCAATATATTTGCGCCTCAGCCTAAATATTTATTTATTCTTTTTACTTTTTAAACATAATTTACTATAATTTGTGATATACATACGAACAGTAACTATGTAACTAGTATAGAAGTGTGTGGGAGAGATGGTCCAAAAACATGCTTTTGTGTGGTGTCCATATGTTTGCTACTCTTTTGGCCGACCCAACTTCAATGCTCTCTCCCTTTTTCTTTTTCTCACCAGACAATTCTCCTTCTCCTCTCTTTCCTTTTTCTACCACATTAAAATATTTATTTACTTATATATAAATAAATAAACATCTTCAAGAAATTATACCAATTCTTTTTCATCTTATTTTATAATCTCTATAGGTATTTTGTGATATCATTTATGAGATGGAACTTGAACTTGGTCTTGCACTTCCTAATTCTCATTTTGTTCCTACCAAATCTTCCTACCTAAATGACAACATTAATATTGACACATTTGATGACAACTTCTCAGATATGAAGAAGAATGACATCAACTTTTCCATGTCTTCTGATGATGATAGCAACAAAGTTGAATGTAAAACATTGCCTTTGCTTATATGGAATGGCCAACCAAATGAAGAAGAAGATGATAATGATGATGCTCATCAAAAGAGGAGAACTTTTGAAGCTTGTTATCAGTAAGTTTATGTTACAAAATTTATAAAAACTAACCTAGAAAATATGTAATATAAATTAACTGCTACAATATGTGAATATATTATTTACATGTAGTTGTTCATAATTTTTATGTGTAATTTTCATCCATACCTTTACTAATTCTTTATCAGATGCGGAGTCAGATAGGATCCAGGGTTTATTCGAATTTTCTTGAAGAATATTTATAGGGTCCTATATTTATATTATTTATATAAGATTAAAATTATTTTATGGTAGATGTTAAATAACTTTTCACTTCTTCAAATTCATTTGTTTATTTTATCATGTTTTAAACTCTCTTAATGAAAATTGTAACTGCATCATTACTCATTGATCTCCCACGCCCTAATATTCCCCATATTTTCAAAAAAGGTTAATGTCATGTTTAAGGCAAATTGACTTGAACATACTTGTATATGTACTTGAAAACTTGAAGCCTATTTGGACTAACTTATTTTTTGGTATTTTAAAGCCAAAATAGATTTTAAACACGGGTGTAGTGTTTGGCCAAAAGGGTAAGATTAAAATATACTTTAAACACTTGTTATTAAGTCAAAAAATAAAAATAAAAAATAAAATTATGAGTTAAAAATCCTAACTTACGGCCTTTGCTTATAATTTCTTGTCTAACAATATTGTTATTCTTTTAGTTTAATTTCGTAACTGTATTAAAATTAATTATTTTTAGCTGACCTTATGATATATTAATTATTTTTATTACTAATTAAATATCAATTGTGATGCAGGGAATTCAAAGAAGAAAATGGAGTAGTGGGGTGGCCACCAATTAAATCATGGAGAAAAAAACTTATTCCTGGGATTAATCATGAAGTTGGGTGGAACAAAAATAATAATAATATTAATCATAGACACAATATTGGAATTAGAAATTCCATGTATGTGAAGGTTAAAATGGAAGGAGTAGCCATTGGAAGAAAAATTGATCTAAGGTTATATAATTCTTACCAAATCCTTACTAACACCTTGCTCCATATGTTTCATAAATGTAAGTAATTAATTCACTCCTATTATATAATATGAAAAAAAAAGAAAAAGAGCATGTCCTTTTTTTTTCTTTAACAAAATAACAATAAAGAATTGAATTAATAAATTGGGTTAATTTATATGCAGCACATGAGAGTTGTGATGAAAATGATGGACGCTTTACACTATTGTACCAAGACAAAGAAGGAGATTGGATGCTTGCTGGAGATGTACCATGGGAGTATGTACCTTTATACATTTTTAGTCTTAAACTAGATGGGTCGACTATATAAAATTATATTCATCATATATAAAACCTTCTCTTTTATCTGTACTAGAGATTACGCTCGCTATGAGCATATATATCTCGTAACATTGGTGGATTTAGAGTGTCTTTTATGGATTAACGTAAGTGTTGCTCAAACCTTAAATATGTATTCATAAATATACTAATATCTCTAGATGAATATTTGACTGTAAACTTGATTATTATTGTATATATTAACTTGAAATTATCTAAAATTCATAAACTTCAATCAAGAAGTCGCCATTATTTATATTTGATATAGAAATTGTTGTTTCCAGTATTTATTCAGAGTATATATATAATTAATGGTTTAATTTTGCAGAACATTCATGGAGACTGTTCAAAGAATACAGATATTAAGGAATTGGAAGAGTGGAAGAACTACAAGAAAATCATCCCATATTTCTTAAGAGTATTAAATAGCTTAATTAGTAGAGCATATTCAAGGTAATTAAAAGATATTGAGAAAAAAATTAGTTACATGAGTTTGACATTGTAATTTTAAATTATTATTATCGTATATTGGATTATCAGACTTTTTAATAGCTTTTTTTTTCTTTTTCTCAAATCAGAGTCTGTTTGAGAGTGAGATGGCCTTTTCAAGAAATACTTAATTTATAGTAGTAGTAAATTTTATGTATACATTTCAATGAGCCTACTTTATTTGGTACCATTATTATAGTATATATATGAATCACTTAATTTCAATACGTATTTAATTAGCTTACAGTATATATGGATATGAAACAAGTTTTTATATCTTGAATTTGTACGCCCTCCGACCCATTCCATATTAGTTGTTCACTTTTCTTTTTACATCTGTACTTTTAAGAAATCATATATAAGAAGGATAGTTTTACTAATTTACCTCTTAAGAAATTTTTTTGGAGTTTTACAAACTTGTTTATGTAGAATTCTCACGTTAGGAATTAGGAGAATCAAGGTTTGTATTGATGAATAAATTGTTGAGTTACAAACTCATTATATTGGAGAAGAGTCCTATATACTAGTTATACTAGGAATCCTACTACTATACAAATATATTATTTACACGAGTAGTATAACTAAAATACCTTGTCCTAGTCGACTTTTGCCCTATACACGACATATTAGCTTAGTCGTACATAATTTAGGATTTAATAGTCTAGTCCTAGTATGACTCTAACTCTTCAGCGTCAGTCAGCTTCATTGGACATGTTCCTTTGACATGTTCCAATCATCAGCTTCCTTCATCTTCAACACTTCCCCTCAAGCTAGTGAGTGGAGGAACTGTAACTCTTAGCTTGCTGCGAAATCCAGCAAAGACCTGTTTTGTCAATGCTTTGGTATGAATTTCAGCTAGCTGATCCTTAGACCTCACAAACTGAGTAACAAGTTGTCCTCTGGCCACCTTCTCACGAAGAAAATGATAGTCCATTTCAACATGTTTGGTTCTAGCATTCATAACTGGATTAACTGTCATGTACAAGGCACTCAAGTTATCACAATACAATGTAGGAACAGATCGAAGGAACACCCCAAGATCATGAAATAGGTACATGATCCATGTCATCTCTGCTGCAGTGGAGGCTATGGCCCTATACTCAGCTTCAGCACTCGATCGGGCTACTGTAGTCTGTTTCTTGGAAACCCAAGAAATACAATTTGCACCTAGGTAGATGTTATAGCCTATAGTTGATCTCCTAGTGGTGGGACAACCTCCCTAATCAACATCTGAGTATCCATACAACCTACATGGTGATTGTGAAATAAGTCTATGTCCAAAGTGTAGAGTACATTTGATGTACCTGAGAATCCTTTTTACCCTTTGAAGGTGTTCCATGTTTGGACTTTGCATAAATTGACTTGATAAATTCACAGCATGAGTGATATCAGGTCTAGTGAGAGTCAAGTACCGAAGACTCCCAACTATCATCATGTATAAGGATACATCTACAAGGCTTCCCACAGCTTCATGCATACCATGTTTTTTAGCCAAAGGAGTGGCAATAGCCTTTGCCAAAATCATGTCAGTCTTGTCCAGCAGCTCAGCAACATACTTAATCTGACTTAAGTGAAGTCCCCCTTCAAAATACTTAACCTCTATTTCAAGAAAAAAGTGTAAAGGACCAAGATCTTTCTTAGCAAAAATTTTCGCAAGTTGTAGAACCAACTCTAAGACACGTGAGGGATTACTTCCTATGACAATAATATCATCCACATATAACAAGAGAAATAAGGTGTCTTTGTAAGTATGCAAAGTAAATAAGGAAGGATCAGCCTTACTACAAATGAAACCAAGGTGTAAGAGATGCATGTTAAACCTATCAAACTAGGCTCTTGGTGCTTGTTTAAGACCATACAGAGCCTTTTTAAGTAGACACACATGCTGAGGATACCTGGGATCAATAAATCCAAGAGGTTGACTCATGTACACCTCCTTTTGTAGAAAACCATGAAGAAAAACATTTTTGACATTTAGTTGTCTAACTTCCCACTTTGAGCTGATAGCAATGGACAGAACCACCCTAATAGTTGTGGCTTTAACCACAGGGCTAAATGCTTTTTGAAAATCTATCCCTTCAAGTTGCAAGAATCCCCTAGCCACAAGTTTGGCCTTGTATATCTATTATTCCATCACCCTTTAATTTTGTCTTGAACACCCATTTTGATCAGACCAAGTTTATACCAGGAGATTTGGGCACCAATATCCACGTCTCGTTAGCATGTAAAGCATTGATTTCCTCCTGCATTGCTGCAAGCCAATAAGGTGAACGTAATGCTTCTTTTGGTAGTATTTGGTTCCCTCAAAATTTCTTTGATGCTGGGAGCAACAAGGGATAAGTGATGTTCCTTCGCCTTGTGTCTAGTGATCATATGATGCCCTTGTGGGGCAGAAAGTACCTCAACTGGTACATCAACTAAAGTAGTTGATTGGAGTGTAGTGTCGTCAGGTGGATGATTAACTGGTACATCAACTAAAGTAGTTAATTGAAATGTAGCATCTACAGGTTGATTTTCAAGAACTGGTCCTGTAAGTGCAACATGTTCCTTACTGTCAACCTGTTCCTCATGCTCATCATGTGATACTGCACCTGAAGGGTTAATAGTGTATGGATCAGCACTTTTAACCTATTCCTTATCATGAAGGAGACCTTGCGTACTAGCAGCCTGTACTTTCCCTGAATTGTAATTATGATGTGCCTGCGATTTAGAGAAAAATTCAACAAAAGTAGCAAGATGAGGTGAGATATCAATGTTAGTCTGAGATTGACTTTGAGACACATAGGGTAATGTATTTTCATCAAACATAACATGTCTGGATATGTATACTCTCCTTGTAGAGAGATGATAACATCTATATCCTTTGTGTAAGCTGTTGTACCCTATGAACACATTTGTTACTACCCTTAATGTAAACATCTACACCCAAACACCTTTAGGCTGTTGTAATCAGGTTGCTCTCCATACAACTTAACAAATGGAGTCACCATCTTTAGGACTGAGGAAGGTAGTCTATTAATTAGAAACACTGCACTGAGGAAAGCCTCTACCCATAGAAACAAATGTAGGTTAGCATGAAGTAGTAAAGATAAAGCAGTCTGTGTTTTCTTTCTGAAACCCCATTTTGTTCAGGTGTGTTAGGACATGAAATATGTCTCACAATACCACAATCTTCCAAATGCTTGATGAAGTCTGTTTTGATAAACTCACTCCCTCCATCACACTGAATTATCTTAATTTCTTTAGAAAATTATTTTTCCACTATTTTCTGGAATTTTACAAAGACCTCAAAAAATTCAGATTTCCTTTTCAGTGAATAAATCTAAGTATATCTCGTGTGATCATCTACAAAAACAACATAATATTTCATATGTTGAGAAGATTCAACAGGAGCAGATCCCCACAAGTCACAATGAATTTTCAATAAAGGTTCTTTCTCAATTTTATTTCTCAAACCAAATGGAAGTTTACAACTTTTGCCCAACTGGCAACTAGAACAAAAAGTAGGCATTTTATTCCAACTACTAACATTGATGTAACTATTAGTACTCAAAAATTTTAAAGACTTTAAACTAGGGTGTCCTAATCTAGCATGTCACATGTTGTCTGATGTGTTCCAATCGCGTGCAATAGTTCATAAAGATTGTTATCTTCCAAAGCATAGAGTCCATTCCTTTTAGATCCCTTGGCCAGCAGTGTCCTTGTCTTCTTGTCCTTTACAACAAAGTTAGTTTCGTCAAATTCAAGAGTGCAACAATTATCCTTTGCAAGTTTACTAACTGAAAGTAGATTTTTATTAATCTTAGGCACTACAAGAACTTCTCTTAACTTTAGGCCTGATCCTGATATGTTTCCAACATGTGTTATATCTAACTTTGATCCATTCCCAATAATGATTTTATCTGGTCCATTGTAATGTTTAAGATCAGTTAGAATACCTGAGTTATGCGTCATATGACTACTTACTCCTGAGTCCACATAAAAGGTGTCATCAGTAGTGTTTTGTAGATTAGTAGCAGTTAATGCTTGTGATAGCTCATCTGCAGCTTGGTAAGAGTAGTCCCACCTGTAGAAACACTTAAGAGCAGTATGGTTATTCCTACCGCAAATTTGACATGCATCAGTATTGTTCCTCTTCTGACTTGCACTTGAAAGACTATTCTAAGGAACAAGTCCATATTTACTATTATACGAACCTGTTCCTTGACCAGCAGGCTTGAAGTCTCTTCCTCTGGAATTGAAGTTATTATTTCCTCTTCTTTGAGAGTGATTTCCTCTTCCCCTGCCCCTCTGGGCAGAGAACGCCATGTTATGGTTTTTTTGTGGCACTTCTTTTTCATCCTCCCTCATATCAAAATTCCTGAGAGCATTAATAAATTGATTAAGAGTGAGATATGGTGTCTTACCTAGCATGACCGTCTTGAAGGTCTTGTGCTTGAGACCTAGACCTCTAGCAAAATTAATTACTTTGCTATCTTCATCCACATGTTTGTGTATGGCTGCAAGGCCATCACATATGCCTTTGAATTCCTTAATATATTCATCAATCTTTTTGGTTCCTAACCTAACACTTTGTAGTTGTTGTTTTAGCTGGAACTCTTTATCTTTCGCTGCTTGAAGATAAGCTTCTTCCAAGCATTCCCACATCTCCTTGGCAGTCAAGCAACCTACGATCAGGTACATGCTTTCTTCTGTCAAGGTGCCTGAGATCTAACTCCTTAGTAGTACATCTTTTTCCTCCCAATCATCAATATTGCTGCTATCTTTTGCATCCTTGTCAGCCACTGCAGTTTTCTCAACAGTCCGTCCAGAGGAACATGTACTTTTAGTTGGTCCATTTTTTATGACGAGGTAGGTTAATCTCATCACCTGAATCAACTGAGATATTTGTGTCCTCCATATAAGATAGTTTGTTGGATTGAGTTTAATGGAACATGACGCAATAAGATGGTGAAGGGAGGAGGTTGATAAAGTGTCGGTAGAAGAGGCCATTGTAATTCGATATTGTGATTATTCTGATTTTTGGATCTAATATGTTAAAGAGCAGAAAAGCTTTAATGCTCTGATACCATGCAAAATTAGGTCAAGGGCCTAACTCATACCCCCAAAAGCTAGCTCAACGGGAGGAGGATTGTCCAATCCTTATAAAGAGTCCACCATTCTCATTAATCACCAATGTGGGACTTTTCATCATTCTTTAACAGCCCACCTCACGTCCAGTGCTTAGCATCTGGTGCGT
The DNA here is from genome assembly GCA_018342035.1 of Solanum appendiculatum. Taxonomy (NCBI): domain Eukaryota; kingdom Viridiplantae; phylum Streptophyta; class Magnoliopsida; order Solanales; family Solanaceae; genus Solanum; species Solanum appendiculatum. Next base: position 475,944 of record JAGDQO010000446.1, read on the forward strand.
GGGCAATTTTTGATTTTGGGGGCCCCAACATTAGGTGAGATGGGCCCTGCTCTGATACCATGTGAAACTAGGTCTTGGGCCTAACTCACACCCCAAAAGCTAGCTCAAGCCTTATAAGGAGATCACCCATCTCATTAACCAACAATGTGGGACTTTTTGTCATTCTTTAGCACCCCACCTCATGCCCAGTGCTTAGCATCTGGTGCGTGAGCAATTTTTGATTTTGGGGGCCCCAACATTGAGTGAGATGGGCCCTGCTCTGATATCATGTAGAATTCTCACGTTATGAATTAGGAGAATCAAAGTTTGTATTGATGAATAAATTATTGAGTTACAAGCTCCTTATATAGGAGAAGAGTCTTATACTAGTTATACTAGGAATCCTATTACACTAGAAATCCTACTACAACACAAATATATTATTTACATGAGTAGTATAACTAAAATACCTTGTCCTATTCGACTTTAGCCCTATACACGACATATTAGCTTAGTCGTACATAATTTAGGATTTAGTAGTCTAGTCCTAGTATGACTCTAACTCTTCAATGTCAGTCAGCTTCATTGGACATGTTCCTTTTACATGTTCCAATCATCAGCTTCCTTAATCTTTAACAATTTACACTTTCAAAAAAAATAAAATTAAGCGTAATATCGGAAAAAAATAATTAGTTCTATCTTGATTTGATAAATTGACAAATAATTTGAGATAACTATTTATAATAAAGAGGACGACTAATATGGAATGGATGGAATATTTACTTACTAGGGAACATTTTCTTCACATTCATTAATGCGTAGAGAGTAAATGCATGCTCTTTTTTCAATGATATGGTCACCTGAGAGGCGAACTCAAGATTTAAAGTTTATGACTTTCTATAACAATTTCAAATTGATATATGATTATAATTAGGTTCACAATCAAATATTTAGTGAATATTAAAGTTACTGAATTCTCGTGAACCCACACCATGCCAAGCTGAATCTGCCCCTGAATTGGCCGAGTTTGAGTTGGCATGGACCTGACCAGGCCTGGTAGCTCATTCTGGGTCAGGGCCTTTTTTTGCTGGGCCAGTTTGGCCAAGTTCCTTGGCAACCCAACCCAATATGCAAAACCGTTAAGAAAGTCTCCAAGTGTGTTAGCCTCCAAGTGCATTAATAGATAAGAAAGTCTTGATATTTTTTTATTAGAAACAAATGTATTTAAATAGACAAAAAAAACAATATATTGATTAAGAAAATGTATTTTTGACCCAAAAGTAATAAAAGGGGTATTTTGAGATCAAAATATTAATAGCATAAAGATTTATACACCAAACTATTAACGAAGCATATTTTTATTCAATTTCAAATAGCTTAAATATATTTTTTATCCTTTTTTATTTTTTAAAATTAAAACAACATTTAGAATTAGGGGTGTTCACGGTTTGGATAAAAATCAATCCAAACCAAAAAATCGAACCAAACCGATTAAATAAACCAATTTTATTTGGGTTCGGTTTGGTTTGGTTTTAGATTTTTGAAAACCGATAGTATTTGGTTTGGTTATGGCTTTGTTTGAAAAGAATCGAAGAAATAACAGAACCGAATTGAAAAATTATATACATATATTTTATTATAATACATACATAATATATTATTTTTATAAAGAATTTTAAAGATCTTATATATGTTTTCATCAAAATTTATTTATAATTTACTTATGAAAGTAAAAATGTCTAAGGTGAGAACATTTATCTTATTGATTTCATGTATATGATTGTCTATGAAAATTTTCTAAGGGACTGAAAATGTCACAGTCTCTTCCTTCTAGAACAAAATAGTGAATTTTGAAGCTTTATTCATAGTAAATTCAGTGATCAAAAGTTCTGTAATATCACTCCTTAGAACTATTTTTCATTTTAAATGGATTGTTGTCACTTTTTTTACGTTTTGAATGAATTGTTTCTTTTATTTTTGTGTATGGTTTATAACCGAATAATCGAACCGAAACCGATAACAAACAAACCGATAAATGTATATTATATTTGATTTGGTTTGATTTTGATAATTTTAAAATAGATTAAATTGATTTGATTTTGATTTTAACCAATAATCGATCGAAATCGACCCGTGAACACCCCTAGTTAGAATAAAACTAAATGAGTATTTAAGATACATCATGCAATGTCCATTGTTTCTAATCTTGTAGACTTGTACTACCAGCTCATCAACTGCAATAAACACCAGATTAACCTTAAATGGATCAGCCCCCATCCTTACCTCACCCCACCCATACAAAATAATAATAATAATAATAATACTAATAATAATAATAATAATGGAACGTGTATTTAAATTTTGCACTTGAAACGAAGGATATAGGTTTGGCACATTAATTAATTTAATGATCGATTGACCCAAAATTATCTTCATAGTCCATTCTGGGAACATGCCGCACGTGGAGTGTTGAAGAATGTTTGCAGCTTAAGAAAATAGGTTATTTCCTCCGTCTTAAATTATTTTTGCATTTTTTAAAAAAAATTAATTAAAAAGAGTTTTGATTATTTACTTTTATTTATGTCTTCGAATATAATTTTTCTTGATTAAATACTATTTACTATCTTTATATGTCCATCACCTCATAATTACTCTAGGAAAAAAGGCATGATATACTCCTTAACTTTGTCATTTAGAGCTGATATACCCCTCGTTATGAAAGTGGCTCATATATACCCCTACTGTTATAGAAATGGCTCACATATACCTTTTTCCTCTAACGGAAGTGAAAAAATATATAATCTATATGGGGTATATTTGATCCTCCTCACAAGTATTTTTTTTTTACTTTTTTATTTCAACGACTAATTTAAATTTAGTATTTTGATGGTCAATTTTTTTTTTATATTTCACTAATTTTCTTGTAAAATTTATTATAGATGCCCCAATTTTTTTTACAAATACAAAAACTAAATTAAAATATAGCCGAAAAAATAGTTTTAAGTTATAATATAGCCTCAAAATAGTTAGTTTTAAGTTTTTTTCTTTACACTAAAGAATTATAGAAAAAATAAGAATAAGAAACTCTAATGATGATAATCAAAGAAGTCAAAAAATAATTTATGTATGAAATAGATTAAAATATACCTTGAACTTTGCTAGAATGGTCATATATACCCTTACATGATTTTAAAAAAAATTAAAAGTCAAAAATATAAATTTAAAACAAACTTTTTCACTTCCGTTAGATGAAGGGTATATGTGAGCTCCTTTTGTAACGGTAGGGGTATATGTGAGCCATTTGTATAACGGTAAAGGTATATATGAGCCACTTTCATAACGAGGGGTATATCAGCTCTAAATGACAAAGTTAATGGGTATATCAGGCTCTTTTCCCATTAATGTATTTTAGTCTTCAAGAATAATTATTGCTCTAGATAAAATAGAAAAAGAAGTAATTAATTTTATCTCGAACTGTCCTCTTATGTTTGTTCAAGGAAAAAGCTCAATTAAGTTTCTATAACTAATTGATTAAAAGTGTGATTAACCTAATTAAACATCATATTCACAGTTGCCATCTATGTTAAAATTGCTATACCAAGTGGCCACTACTAGGAAAATTCCTCTATAATTGAGCTTGTCTAATAATAAATCATAAGTTTATGAAAGATTAGGGCCGCTCCACTAAACTTATTTTCTTTGTTTATGCTCTTTGTGTCATTGACTCCGAGACCATTTCTCATTTCACAGCTAAGTTATGGTGAGAGACAGAGTTAAAATTTTAAATTTATGATTTTTTTTTTTTAAAAAAAAAAATTGTATTGATTATTGAGAAATTATTTATACATTTTGAGAAAGTTCTCTATTATAAAGACATGATCCCTATTAAATTCTATCGAATTTGTAATCGACATCTAGCTCCGAACTGATTTATATGACCACAATAAGACATGATCTCTATTGAATTCTATCGAATCTGTAATCGACATTTAGCTCCACCCTGATTTGTATGGCCACTATAATAACCTAAAAGTTTTCGTCCATTTTAAGCAACTATCCTATAATGAGGTCACATGTGTAAGAAGGAATCTATTGGACATAGCTTTCTCTTGCCACGTGTGATGCCAAATCAGCAAAAGTTGGTATGCAAGATTATTATTTTTTTACACCTAATATTTATACTAAATATTTAGTAGTTAACTTAACCATATATACAAACTAAGGTGTGTTATAAATTCTATTTTTAAAATATTAATTTTTGAGGAAAATAAAAAAGTCGAGGTGCGTAGAATAGTCTATCTCCCCTCTCCCTTCTAGCAAAAAAATATAAAAAATCCACCTTATTTTCGTTATCTCTCTCATTATTCAGTTTTTTTAAAAAAAAGATAATTAAAAGACTAATTTCGAACATTCAAACTGAAAATTAATAGACCTTCTCTATTATATTTAGGAACGAAACTATCGCTATATATGAAAACTCCTCCACTAAAAATACCCATTTCAAAAAAATAAAATAAGAAATACATACTTTTCCAATTTTATAATCCCCATCAAGCATATCTTTTATTTCGATTTGTCTACATTTATAGGATTTGAGTGAAGAATATCAAATCAACTTTGTCAAAAAATTATTGACTTTGATGTTTGCATCTTTCTTTTCTTATAAATATTATTTTAAAATTGAATTCCCGTGCAAGATTATGATGCCATTGTTTTCCTTTGTCTCGTTTATTTTGACTTTGCGGTTAAATTAAAATATTACTGTTTTTGATGGGCAAATTATTATTTCTGAAGATTCCTTTATAATAAATATCTTCAAAATCTTTTGAATAACGTTATATAAATAAACATTTTCAAATTGATAAACATATTCAAAATCATATATATAGCTTGTTATGTTAATCGGTGTACCTTTATACTAAAATATATGAATAAAATAGGGAAAGATTATTGAAACAAAAGTAATTTTAGGAAATGAAAGTTTTTCTTTTAGCTAAATGAAAGTGTCTTTATTCAACTAAAATGTGTAAGTTATGTATATGCTAGTCTAGGGACTTTTTAGGACTAGTTCTCACAGAAATAATCAAAACATAAGTGTATTAGCAAAAACAAGAGTATTAATCAATCAGCAATTTAAGTATTCATTAGCACTTCTAATTAGAAGGGTACACATATAAACCTCTTCATGTAACAGCACCTAGGTTTTTAGCACCTAGGTTTTAACATGAAAATTAAAGTTAATCCTCCTATCTAGGATACTACTCCAATTGTCTATCATTTGCCCCTTGATGAACATTTTTTTGAAGAATCATTGGAAAATTTATGCTAAAAAAATTACTTATTTTCCTAGTGAAAAATATTTAGTGTCTATTTTATAGATAGTTTGATTGAATCGATCAGAATAGAAAAATAGAAATGTTTTCATATGAAAAAAATAAGGGAAATAATGATAATTTATTTTCCACCATTCATTTTTCCAGTGAACTGCTTCGATGGAAAATGCGTGAAAAAAATTATATTTTATAATACAAATTTTTCACTGTGGTGGAAAAAACCTTTATTTCTAGTAATTTTTTCTGATTTCTCTCCAATCATAAGCTAAGACTTAACAAAATAAATATTACATAGAAGAGTTCAAACTCATCTCTTAATGAAGATTATGACAAATTATTTTAGGTCGATTAAATTGACATGAAAATTGTAACATGAAAAAATCACATGAAATACAACTTATTTAATAGGTCTTTGAAGTTTGAACATAAAAAATAGAGAAATATGATATTTATTTAAATGAAAAATACTATTTAAAAATTAATTTATTTTTGAATACACATTTAACTTAAAAGAAAGTTAAAATTCCATGAAAAAAAATCACTTGGAAAGTTAGTCAAAAACACCTTTTTCAAACTTTGAAATTCAACTTTAAAAAAACTTCAAAAAAATAATTTCAAATAAAAATAACTATTTGTTTCTTCAAATTTTCAAATTTGTGCGACTTCTGTTTACCACTGTCCTTGTTAAAATTGTGACTTTGGTCTCTACCAAAGTTGTCTTTCGGATAATACTCCATTCGTCTAATAATAGTTATCCATTATATTAAAAATAGTTATTCAACAATACTTGTTCAATTTAGAAAATCAAGAGATAATTTATCTTTTGTGTCTATTTTATCCTTACTATTAAATACTATTTATCATCTAATACGTTTTTCAAAGCATTAAATTTAATAAAGTCAAAGTATAATATAGTAATATTACCTCTATTATTTATTGTTTTTTAAGGGGTTGTGTTAAGTGTGAATAACTATTGTTGGATGAGGGAGTAATAAAATAAATATGAATTCCACAAAAAAGGTAAAATTAATTAATTAAATCCAACATAAAAAAAAGAGAATAATCTTCAATTGTGAGCCACTGATATTACCAGGTAAGCATGATCATGGGGCTGGTACATGTCTGTGCCTCCCTATCCTTAAATTTAAGGTGATTTTTTTTCTCTTATCAGACAGTGACCTGTTATAGATTTGAATAGTTCTGTCACATACAACTACTAAAATAAATTGAAAAAAAAAAAAAAACCATCTCCAACACACACACACATGAGCAAAACTGTCCCCCCCTCTCTATTTTTGAGTTGAGAATTTTGTGAAATAGAGAAACCCCATCTTCAAAGTTCTCAACTTTTCACTTTCAAGTTCAAGAAAACACAATCTTTAGAGCATTTTCATAATTTGTTTCTAAGATTTCAAGATTCTTGTTTGTTTTGCAAGTGTTTGGTTTTTCTTTGTCAAGATTCTCTCAGATCCCTTGTGGATTTCATGGGCTTGTGATCTTTTTATGTTTGTTTAGGTAAGTGTATTGCATTTAGTAGCTAGTAACTGCATTTGTTGTGGTTTGTGTTTATATATGTTGGTACATTGTGTGTATCTTGTGGGTATTTAACTTTGTGAAAATGGGTTTTGTTGTTTTGGGGTTTTTGGATTTGCTGTGATGAATCTTGGATTGAGAAAAAGATTGGATCTTTTTTCTGAGGTTGGAGATCTAGTAGAGTAAGTGTCGGTCTACTGATTTTGTCGTCTTCTGGTACTGTATTTGGATTTGGGTTTTTGAGTTCTTTGTTTGTGGTCATTTGCTGAGACTTTGCATAGATGAACTTGAATAGAATGGAATGGATATCCCAAGATCCACATCATATTTGGAATTGAATTGTAATTGATGGATAGGTTTGATTTTTAGGGTGCTTTTACCTTGTTTCTCAGCTCAGTAGAAATGGTATTGACTTGATGCAAAGCCTGAGTGTTTGATTTGTGTGTGGTTAGTTTGCTTGAAGAACAAAGTGATTGAAGTATTAGATGAGAGTTTGCAGTGTTCTAAAGTTTGAATTTTTTGAAAGTTGAGCTTTTTGTGGTTGTAGCATTGCTTTGGTAATCCTCTATGTACAATTTGCTTTCTGCTGGATTGGTTGTTTTTTAGAGTATGAGACTCTATATCTTTAGAGCCTACTATTGGGGTTTGATTATACTTTAAAAATCGGTTTTAGTCATGACTTATGAGGCATTTTCTGTTTGTGGTTTTGACACGTAGAAGTGTGGTTGCAAATTTTGAAACATTATAGAGCATGATGGATGTTGTCAATAACATAGCTGTTTCTGGAAATGGGTTGGGCTTTGGAAATGGAGTTCACCAACTTCCAGAAGTTGTTACTGGCATACCCAATGGGATGCCTCATGCAAGTTCCAGTAATGAAGAACTAGAGAGGAGTTTCCAGAGCACTGTCGTATTGACCGATAGTGAAACAGTTGAATCTTCTGTCCAAGAGGTCAGTAATGAAACTATGATTACTGTAGAAAGCAATGCTGGTGTCAGTTCCGAGGTAAGGGAGTTTATCCCGGGTTTTTTACTTACTCTGGACATTTTGAACATCACATTTAGGTAATTGTTTATTTACTTACAGGAACATGAAGCAAAAGAATCTGATGATGCAACGAACAGTAAAGAGCAAAAGACTCCACCAAGGGCAAGGAATACTAAGAATTCAGGTCCCAAAAATGGCGTAGCCAAGAAAAGTAAAGATGGAAAAGAGGCATCAAATGGTGCCCTTGCCGCCAAATCGCGTCCTAAACAGCCATCTTCCCTTGATGCAAAGGGTAAATCATTCAGTGACAAGAAAACTGCTGAGTACTATTCAAAACCTGCATTGGCTCATGTGAATGTTGATCGTGCTAAGGTAAATGTCTTAGGACTAATTTATGGCCTGCAGTACAGAGTAACAGCAATCTGAATTTCAATATTGCAGCTTCATATGCTTCATATGTTTCTATTTATTGTCATCAATATCATATTCCTTTTCTGCTGTCTTCTAGCAGCAACTTGGTCATGCTGAAGTAGCAGCATCAGCTTCTCCGAGTGCTGCTCAATCTGAAGGCCTTAAGTATGTCCGATTTCTCTTGTAGTTTCTTACCTATTACTTGGAGGAGTCCTATGATAATTGTACTGAGAATGCTTTCAAAATGTGCCAACCAATCAATGATAACTTTTCCCCAGTGGTTTGTGAACTATAATTTCGTTACTGCAGGGAAAAAACAAAGCTGATGCCTTTGAAGAAAGTGCCCCCTAATAAAGCTGATGGAAGTGCAGAATCATCTTCGTATCCTAAATGCGTTAAATCTTTCCTTTTTCTTTCACTCGTTAGATTTGGAGTTCTTATTTTTATTAGCGTAATAAAAATCTTTCAGTTTATCCTTGATCACTTCATAGCAGTCCTACTGCTGCATCAGATGCCAAACCTCGCAAAGTAGGTGCTCTTCCAACCTACAATATCAGTTTCAAGTGTGATGAAAGAGCTGAGAAAAGGAAAGAGGTTAGACCTCGGCTTGCATCACTGAAGCTTATAAAATATGCTTGATTGTCTTGCACCGAAGTCAATCTAAGAACATTTGTCTTGTTATTTGGACAGTTTTACTCCAAGCTTGAAGAAAAAACCCATGCAAAGGAAGTTGAGAAGAGTAATATGCAAGCCAAGACTAAGGTGTTGTGACACTTCTGCTTCTGGATCTCTTGGTGTAGAAAAGTTGTTGTAGGGTTATCTTGTAGCATTCCCATTTTATTTTCTTTCATTTCTATAACAGGAAACTCAGGAAGCTGAAATCAAAATGTTAAGGAAGAGCTTAAAATTTAAAGCAACACCCATGCCAAGCTTTTATCAGGAACCTGCACCTCCAAAGATGGAGTTGAAGAAGGTAATTTTTTGCTGTGTTGTATGTTATGATGCCGAGAAATACAATCTTGTATGGGATGAAATGCCTTTTGCTGTTCTTAGACATAGAATGTTGAATATTTAGTGGTTCTTTGGCTCAAAATGATTTTGTTACTGTTCCTTTAAGCTCCAAATAGTTGATATATTGGATTTGTATAGTCAATTTTTTGATAAATATCATTTGCTTTATCCTGAAAATGTGTTATGATACATATATTAAAAATTAATATATTTGGTGTCAGGTAATGTGGAGCACTGCTTAGTTTTTTTTTTTTTTTGAAGCTCTAGTAAAATATAGTAAACGAGTTAGGTTCAAGTTCATCCTTTAGCTGATCTTTAGAAATGCTTTCAACTTGACAATGAAACTGCATGTTCTGTCTAAATGTGGTGAATTACGAAGAAAGGAATTACAGTACTACTGAGCTCTGAAAAGAAACCCTTAACTGACAATTGTTAAACTGGATATAGCTTGGTAGAGTTGGGAGGTTCAGTGTCTTGACTTATAGACCACTATTGGTGCATCTCCCTTGATATATTTATGTGAAATTGCAGTACTACTGAGCTCCTAAAAAAAGCTGTAGCTATTAATGGTTAAACTGGATATAGCTTTGTAGTGTTGGGTGTTCATTTTCTTGAATTTTAGACCACAAATGGAGCATTGCAATTGATACATTTATGTGAAGATTGACTTTATTGGGTAAAGCTAGTGGAATTTCATCACCATTTCTTGTGATATTTTAAGTGCTTAGTGTGATAGGGAAAAAGAAGTGCATAATAAACTTGTCTCTTGGTGAAGTTCCAGCATTATATGTGAAGCTCTACTTTTTGATGCATAATTGATGTGGCTGATCTTTGAGGAAAAATTCAACAAGAATAAAATCTGAAGATACAGTACCAGAATTGATAGAAGAGGTTTGTAAGATATGATTCTGGCTAAGTTGCGCGGACTCTTCACTTTCGATGCCGCACCCGTGTCGGATTCTCCAAAAATACACTATTTTTGGAGAATCCGACACACACCCATTGACATTTTTGAAGAGTCCGAGCAACATAGGATTCTGGTGCTTAAGTAACAATAGAAAAGGATATTAGTCCAGTGTAGAAATTCATGATACTGTAAATCAGTTCAACCTTTTTCTTTTTTCCTGGATAAGTATCAGACAAGCTTAACTTTATTACCTGTTCTCTTTAAAAGGGACACCAATGCAAGTTAAATTGAGGAAAAGTTAGTCTTGGAATCATTGCTCTCTCGTTAATGGGCCATCTCAACATTGTAAAATTGTTATGGCTCTTATTTGTTAGTGAAATTGTTTGACAGTTGGACCTGTTAGATCTTTAGCACTGAAGGGCTGACCTTTTGCTGACACAGATGAAACCATTGTTTTAAGTGCTAGTTTGCAGACAGTTGGGTCAAAAGCTACTATGGTCTGGTTTTGTAAGAGGGATGATGTTCATATTTTAAGTGCTACTTTGCTGACTTAGCTGGGCCAAAGGCAGCTAATATGATGTGCATGGGATCATGTATACACTTAATAGGTGATGCATGAAAGACTGGGTGTAAAGTTGTAAATTCTAGCGGTAGTGTCAACAGGTATACGATTGCACCTACACACTCAATGATGCTTAGGATCCATGAATCTCGGGCATATCTCTCCTTTCTATTCTTACATCGTGATACCATTCATGGATGATACCTTCACAAACACTTGTTGTGCCAAGCATGAAATCAAACTCTCAATTTCTTTTGTCAGTGTACGACTTTTACCCATTTTGATCTGTTTTTAGTCATTTCCTAATGAACTGAACCTTTTTCAAAGATTCATGTACCTAATCTGAACCCAAGAGCCTCCTTTCCCTTGGCCCAAACCAACAATGAGAGACCTACAACGCATCCCGTACAGAGCCTCATAAGGTGCCAACTGCCATCTTAATACTGGATTAGTGATTCTTATTGTAAGCAAACTTCGCGAGAGGCAAAGTTGTTAAGCATGATAGAAATGTGAAGAGCACACGTGTGGTTCTTGACAGTTCATCATAGGCTAGATAACAACCATAAATTGGAGTTCCTCCATCTACTCTACTTAAGGTCGGAAATGTTAAAGGGTCAAGTAGCCAAGTTATGGTCAAAGCTAGCTTTTATAAGTAGGTGGTATGAGAAGATTTAGGAGCTCCCTTCAGGCATTTACTAATCAGTTGGCAAAGAAATGGAGTTGGGAAACTAGATAGTATGCAGAAATGCTTCTATCTGGTGTCGAAGATTTTGTCTCCAAAGTGTTAAGCAAAAATTATCTGTTCTGAAGGGAAATTCAGGTATATATGTCTACATCTGCCCCTATTTATCATGCGCATGTATATTTTGTATCTATACATATGTAAAATGAGGGGTAGCTTTGGTGTAATTGGTAAAGTTTCTGCCATGTAACTGAGTTCACGGGTTAGAGCTGCGGAAACAACCTCTTGCAGAAATGTAGGATAAGGCTGTGTAGGTCCGGACCCCCGCATAACGGGATCTTAGTGCACTGGGCTGCCCTATACATATGTAAAATATATATCTATCTTAACCTGAATTTGATGCCTTACCTTTACTGGTCATGCTAGGATGCTGGTTGTTCATGGCTTACTACAATATAGACATGTCATGCTCTTATGAGTTTTTATCTGAAGAAATTTTCTAATATTTGCTTTCTTACTAACTAGTTTTGTATATGTACAGCTGAAGCTCCTCCTAAAGTAATTTATTCTTCCTGTTTATTTTGAAATTTACAAGTTATCCCGGTGTTTAATTAACACCTTCTGTCACTATCTTATGATGTTAGATTCCACCAACAAGAGCTAAATCCCCCAAACTTGGGAGGAGAAAGAGCTCGCCCACCAAAGAAAGAAGCAATGAGAGTGTTATGCGCCCAGGTAGGTTAAGCTTGGATGAAAATGCATCCCAAAATAACCCTGTCAAAGGGCTTTCTCCTCTCATTGTTAAGAAGCCTCAAAGGAAGTCACTTCCAAAGCTGCCATCTGAGAAAACCAACTTATCCAATGAAACGAGAAAGCTTTCCATTCGCAAGTCTAGCTCATCCAAGGTATCAACTGAAGCTGCATCTCTGCCGAATGCTTTGCCCAAGGCAACAAGTGAAGTTTCTTCTCAACCAAACAACCAACACAAGCAAGCTACTGAATTTGATGCATATGGTCAAGAGCGTGAGGTTGTATCAGCTGTTGAACCGAGCCAGACTGAGACTGGTGTTGAAGCTCGAATAGAGACTAATCTGGTGCAGGAACACGTTACAATCGAGCATTAGAAGCAACCACTGAAGTTGAATATATACTCATGGAGCAATCTTCATTCGCTCTTTGCCTAGAGTATTGCAAAGGTATGAATAAGATGAAATGAATGCACTTGATATTGTACTAGGCAAACATCGCCATTTTGTCTATAGTCAGCAGAAGCAAGGTTGAATTTGTAGTGGTCTATCTTCTTTCAAGATTACTGAGTGTGGTCATCAGAAATATGCAGGCTGTTTGCCTCTGTTATCTAAATGTTGAGTAGCCAGAAATCCTTAAGAATTTTTGTCTTTTCTACTAGTCACGTACTTTGCAGTTGCAGAAAACTTGGGACAGTACTGGCTGCTGAAACTGTTCTGTTGAACCAAATGGTTGTTGCTTGTTTATTAAGGTGTATTTATAAATTACATATACATTACATGATGCTTTAGCTTTGTTTAGCTATTATGAATCTTTTCCTCCCTTGCAGTCAGTGTAGTGTAGTCATCTGGTGCATCATATACTATATTGAGGGGCAGTCCTTATCCTCCGAGTTTCGAATCGTGCCCCTCTGGACCTCTATGATTTCTCTGTTACAAAAATTAAAAAGATCATCTACTTTATTGGAGCAGTTTTCTTGTATGAAGTTTTGTGTTATGGTCCATTGCAAGTCCCACATTGATACTAAAAAAGTGTTGATGTGGGGTTTATATAGCCTTGGACTCTCCCGCCTCAACAGTGTTTTTTGGGGGTGTGGTTCTCCCTGGGTTGAAACTATGATATCAGAGCTAGCCACCACCTTCGGGCATAACTTTCGAGGATAATGGATGGGAAGCATGGTGGGTTGTTATAGTCCATTGCAAGTCTCCTTAATGCTTCCAATCGTTTTATGACCTAAAGATCAAATGCTATAAATGAAAACTTTGGATAATTTAATACAAACTATATAACTAGGTGATTTCTTTCTACTTGACTAAAGCATTTATGGATTGAGTAATTTGCTGCCTACTTGTCTGTGCTCGTGGGATGTAACAAGTTCCGTAGGCTATCTAGGTGTGCACAAATTGAATCGGATACCACTCTTAATAAAAAGGCAATTATTCCTTTCAATAGGAACCACAATTATGGCTTTCTTCTCTTAGAGAATTGGTAGGTTGTCCCTTTAAAACTGTACAGTGTAGGTTATCCATATAAAATGTTGTTTAATGATTGGACTAAATTGAGTAGCTAATAGCAAGTTGCTTTTTGTTGGAGATATGTTAGTAGCCTATAGGAACAGCCATAGAATTAGAGAATTTTTTGGTACGGAGGAAAATATTTTCTGAAAAATAAATTCATCAAATATACTCATTGATGATTCCGGAATTGAATAAGTTGAGATTAGGGTTGAAATTGTTTTCCTATTGGTGTAATAGTATTGATATGAAAAAAAGAAAGAAGAGATTTTACTAAATTATTTAATTGAGCTAAGTGATTAAGAAATTTATCCTATAAAAACGAACCATTTATGATGAACCTTTAATAGATAGACCTAAATAGAGTGCAGCCAATCCATATGATTTATATAGTAAGATCTTAATTAGTTATTTTCGCGAAAAAATGGGAAGAGGGACATAATGAATTCTTTTAAATCAAAAATATAATTTCCGACACCTATTTAATGATGTGATAGCTGTAGAAAATGATAATTAAAAATTAATTTGCTTAGAACTCAACTCAACTCAACTCTAAACAAAACCCAATTCTTGTATAAGTTGAAATGACCTATACAAATTCTTGTTATTTTATTTAAGCTCAATTTATTATTAAAATTTATCACGAATTGACAAAATTTACGTTCATCGTCTAAGTTAATGTAAAATGTAAATCACCTCTCTCACTCACTCGCACTTGTGGTGCTTTGATCCAACTTTCACTCTGTCATGTACAAGGCAAACTAATAAGTTATCATTCTCTGATAGTACTATTACTTGTATTAAGAGATTTATAACCAATTAAGTTTTCTTCTTTATTTGGTAAATAAAAATGATTTTTTAGTCGCAAAGATTGGACATTGCCAGAAATTATGATAAAAAACTTTGACATTAAATTCACTAATATTACTTACTATCATAGAAAGACACAAATGCATAAGACCCGGACATGACCAAATCATCACAAGCATAACACTAACGTTGAACGTCATGGTAGATTTGGAATAATTTAAAACTAAACAGAAACATAAGAGACTTAAATGAAAAAAATTCATATTGTTGGACCCACTACCTACTTAGGAAAGGATATCACATCCCCGGTGATTCTCCACAAGTGCATCAACAGTCCTAGAGCTGATTCCGATACAATGCTGTATGTTCAAGCTCTGAAGGTCCCGAAACAACTCATGCAAGTAGGGTAAGCTATTGTCCGACACCAAAGGGCAACCAGACAGTGAAAAGATCCGCAATTGGAGCTGTATAGCATTGGCTAACCTTCTAATCCCTAAATCGGTGATTCCACACTTGGAAACATCAAGTTTAGTAAGCCTCAAGCAAGAGTTGGCTATTTCTACTAAGGTTGCATCAGCAACATGTCTGCAACCACCTACGATTAGAGACTTCAGAGATTCTTCATGTCGCTTAACTAAGGCTGAAACTGATCTGTCTGTAACATTAATACAACCACTTAAATTAACCTCCATCAAATTAGATATACATCTCTCAACAAAAGCGGAGAGCCCCTCATCAGTTATACGAAGAAGCCCACTCAGGTCTAGATGAGTCAATTTATGACACAGTCTACGAAGTACATCGATGGTAGCATTGCCTACTCCAGGGCAGTTTCGAATAGCCACAGATACCAGTGAGTAGCCACAAGAAACCGTCAAAGGTAATTCATAAATAAAGTCTTTTACACCGGAGCAGTTCACCAAGGAAAGATTTTTCAATTTATTACCACAGTTCAAAAGTATACCATAAAGCCCAGCCTGGGTAATCAGGTGACATTCCTCTAACTGAATGCTCTGAAGTGAGAATAAATCTTTGACACACGCAACCAATCCATAATCAGAAAGCACAACACTTTTTCGGATGCAAATCAGCTTCAGATTTGGACAATCTTTACAAATAACTTGAAGACCCCAATTATTGACTCCATAGTAAGAACTTATTAAAAGAGCCTTCAACTTCTGTAGACGCTGACTTGTACCCAAGACCCAGTAACCCCTCTCTTCTACTCCTTAAAGATCAACAAGAGATAAATGTGTCAGTGCAGTTCCATAATGTGAAATAGTATGTAGAGAGATGTCGTTTATGTTTAGTTCCTCGAGTTTTACTCTTGTTAAAACATGGCCAACTAAATTAAAGAGATCCAAAATTCCTTGATCCCCAATGAGTGGACAATTTTTAAATCCAACAAGCTTCAGGTTCTGGCAATATTGACCCACAGCTTTGAGAGACTCATTCCCAATGTATGAACACTTATTTATCCACAAAGAGTTCAGATTGGGACAATTCTTTGCTATATCTAACAAAGAATTATCAGTAATTCTTGGGCATTGGAAAAGGTCTAGTTTCTCTAACATATTACAACCATGAGAAATCTCATATAAGCCTTCATCACCAACATAAGACATATTCCACAAGGAAATTTCTCTGAGAGTAGGGCAACCTCGAGCGATAGCCTTGAGACCAACATCAGTCACGCCACAATAAAGATTGTTTCCCTGAATGGA
The DNA here is from genome assembly GCA_018342035.1 of Solanum appendiculatum. Taxonomy (NCBI): domain Eukaryota; kingdom Viridiplantae; phylum Streptophyta; class Magnoliopsida; order Solanales; family Solanaceae; genus Solanum; species Solanum appendiculatum. The sequence goes on from JAGDQO010000446.1 coordinate 492,145, forward strand.
TAGCTTTGCTAAACCGCCAAGGTTTGGGTTCCAATGGCAATAGCAGCAAGTGTTACATCTGTGGCTTTCCTACCAACAAGGGACCTCGCAAGATATCCATTAGATTCTGCTATTTCATCATTGCGAATACTGCTTAAAAGCATAAGCCAGCGTTTGGAAACACAAGCACTTGCACTTCTCTCTTGACCACTGGAAAGACGTTTGAATACCTCAAAGAGGCATTCATCAGGAAGGATTTCAATGGAAGGAAAAGAGGTAGTGACACAAATCCTCTTCCTAGAAGGAAAATATGCATTTCCATTTTGCCTACATGATAAAAGCAGAGAGGATTGTTTTGGACTTGAATATGAAGCTTGGAAGAAAGGATCATTTCCTGAAAATCAAAAGATTAAAATTATTAGACAAAGATTAAAATAGCAAATAAAAAGAGGAACTTACCTAAATATATACTATATTTAGAATATATTTACCATTTATAGCGATATAATTTTAATACATGTATAATTTACGTTTAATATGTAGCACAATGTTTTAAAAATCAAAATAAGCTCAATACATTCTAAGACACTTATAATACATCTATATTAAATACAAAATTTACTTTTATACATAATGTAATACATCTATATTATATGCATAGTTCGTTTTTAATACATAGTACAATTTTTTCTATTGAAAAACGTATAATATATTTATTATACACATATATTGCACATATAATTTACCTTTATTACACAGTACAATGACTATAGATGATAAATATTTTTATATATGGTATATTATGATAATAAATAAAAGATATGTTTAAAAGCAATAAATATTTTATTAAAAAATCCTCAAAAAGATAGTTATCCCAATAAAAAACTTCTAGAGAAGTTTAGTCCACTTCATATGCAAATCTACTCAAATTCAGATCTAGAACATTCATGATATTACCAAGCAAACTTATTCCTTAATTGTTAAGATATAACCATTATGTTTCCTCATCACCTTCCTATATAAACTATCATTTTAATATATAATTTCCCTTAACATAATTTGACCTTTTTGTTTTTATAAGTATAACTTTAATTGTTAATACTTTTAAATAAATTAAAAGAGTTAGATAATCAATTTTATAATTTAAATCATGATAGTTTATAGCTTCACCCACTTCATTAGTTGTTAAATTACACTATTTAATATTCAATAGAAAATATATTTAATTTTCACATGATTAAACGAAATTTTATATTAGTTATGAGGGAGAGCAGAATAACAACTTACCCATTTTGTTTTCTATAGTTAATTTTGAAAATAATCTTTTTCTAACTACTACTCATATAAGGAAGGATATGCATTTTTTGTGGTCTTTACATGAATTTTCTCATTTAAAAAAAAAAAAATCAAAATGAAGAAAATTAGAATTACTGAATTATACTTGAAGACATTTTTGCAGAGAAAGCGAGAGATTTAGTTGAAAACCCATTTCTATGTCTATGCCCTAGCCTTATGTTACCACACTTATCGGTGTAGTGAATAAGTATAGAAAATTATGTGATAACCCTTATTGGTGAAGAAAAACCAATTTATAGAGGTTCGGACTCAATCTTGACCGTCCATCAAATAACAAATCTAATATATGAGATTTGTTTTTCATCAAACATTAGTTATAAACTTTACATTAATTAGATCCTGCATGAAATAATAAGATTCTAACCTTTATTATAAATACGTAAATCCTGGCATTCGATTTCTATCTCAATATAGGTTATCTAGTTATCGACTTAAGATATTATTATTATAATATTATTTATTATTTATTTATGTTAATTATAATTTAACGTTTGTTATTATAAATTTTTATTCGTTAATTAAATTTAAAGTTTATTTCTTTTGTTTTTCTCTATAATTTTATATTGTACATGTTGATAAACGTAAGTAACTAATAAAATTCCACTTACGATTGGATTAAGGTTTAATTTTTGTTAAAAGAATATAATTAACATATAGCAATATTAAATACTTTTAAAAGGAGTCAAAATATAAATTTAGTTCTTCCATCTCAATCGAAAAGTGAGTTTCAAAATACAATAGTTAATTAATCTAATTTATATGCATGCTTTTAACATAAAATTTATTTAATAAATGAATATATTAAAAATGGAACTATAAAATACTATATATATATATTCTGAAAAGGCTTGAAAAAAATATTGTAATTAGAGAAAATACAATAGGATCTCAAACATTTTTATGATAAAACTTAATTCTAATCATATTAATATCTCAATTGTTTTAGTAAAATATAAATTTAATTTTTTTATGCATGCATTTATTTGATTTCTTATTTTATATATATATATATTCTGAAAAGGCTTGAAAAAATATTGTAATTAGAGATAATACAATTGGATCTCAAACATTTTTATGATAAAGCTTAATTTAACCATATTAAAATCTGAATTGTTTTAATAAATATAAATTTATTATTTTTTATGCATGCATTTATTTGATATATATATTATGAAAAGGCTTGAAAAAATATTGTAATTAGAGAAAATACAATTGGATCTCAAACATTTTTATGATAAAGCTTAATCTGATTCATATTAAAATCTCAATTTGTTTTAGTAAAATATAAATTGAAAAAGTTTTTATACATGCATTTATTTGATTTCTTAATTTTTAAAATATATATAAACTAATAAAAATATTTTCCTTTTAACTTTTGAGTACCATTTTGTATTTTAATATTTTAGAATTCCTACAAAATGTCAAATTGGTGTTATAAAAAACAAAAAACAAGAAAATAGAATTCTTATTAGGAAATGTCTATAAATCTATTATTTATTATTGATTTCATGAACCAAATAAAAATTAATATAATTAACCTGATTCAATTCAATTCTTAAACTCGACACTAGAGCCGTGGCTAGACCTGTTGAGCCAGTCTGATCTAGCCCGTGATTTGATAGGGATGGACTAAGATTTTTGGAGTCCATTTAAAAAAATAATTTTTTACCCCGACCTGAATAAGCCTGTTGATTTGTGGGGCTTGAGAAATATGGATAGGACCGTTGGGCCAAATAAAAATTAATTAAAAAATATAAATTAAATAGAGGATTGAAATTAACAAGAGTCCAAATTCAAAATCTATTTAAAGTTTTAAATGTTAAAATTTAAATACAAATTATGTTTATAAAATATGTACTACATAAAATAAAAATTCTCTAAAATTTCTAGAGAATCATTACATAGACGTAACCTATGGAATATTGTCATATTTTTTGTGTTTTATTATGATTATTGAAAAATAATTAGGCTAATATTTCTATTTAACTATTTATACCTTTACTCGAAATCAAACTTAATAAATATTATAAAGATAATTTTATTTGTGGATTTGATTAACAAGTAGTAACCCTAACACCTTGTTATATTGTTTTGTTGATATTTATGGTAATATTATTAAATTATAATTTGATTTAAATAATTATAAAAATGTGTTTTTAAAAAAAGTGGGCTGACACGGCACTACTCGTAGCTCATGTTCTTGTAGCTTGGGCTGACCATTTTCTGGCCCAAAAAATGGACCAGCTCAGTCTGATGCCTAACCCATCAAATTTCAAAACATGTATGGGTTAGCCTATGTGGGATGGCCAACCCATATTGACAGTTCTACTCGACACACATACATTTTTTACTTATACATTATTTTTTAGAATTAAAAATAATAACTAGTATCTCAGCATTTACATATATAAAGTAAGCACCAAGTGCATTAACCTTCATATATATATTAGGACTAGAAAGTGATGCCCGTGCGATGCACGGGACCTATGCCCAACAATTTGATTTGTAATGTGTTACAATATGCAATATTTATTATCAAAACTTACTGATACATTTTAGGAAAAATTACAAAAATACACCTCTCATTTTACATAATCTTTAAAATTTTCTACCATTTAAAAAATTTACAAAAATTCCCTCTCAGATATATCTCTATCCCCTTTCGGATACATCCCTCTCATTAAATAATGTATCATTTAAGAGAAGAAAAAGCTAAAAGATATGGCACAAAAGAAAAAGATAAGAGAAATAGCTAAATGAGAATCACAAGGAAAGAAAATTGGAATGGACTCTCTATTCGTTTAAGAGAGATTTTTTTACACCAATGACAAACTTTTTACACATGCACAATAGCCAATTAAACAGGTCCACGGAGAGAAAAAGCCAACCAAAATAGCCCTTCATTTTATAGTACAATTCTAAATACAATTGGTACAACAAATTATAGCAATGTTCGTCCTTTTAACTCCCATTTCTAAATAAGGGAAAAATGTTTGGATTCTCTCTGTTAATGATAGTGCATCCTTCTAAACAAGTTTTTCCACGAAATGTCTTTTCAAAAGATTGGTATTTCATTTTTGTTCTTTTTATTTCAAGTGTTTAATGTTTTTTGGTAGTTTATTTAATAAAAAATTGTGAATGAAAATATTTTTGGGCATAAGTACTCACATGTTATTGTAGACAATGAAATTCGAGTTCGGAAAACAGTAATCAAGACTGAAAAAATAATGCAACAATCGTTTTATTGATTTCAAAGTGCGAGTGTTACAATCTCTATGATTTCTCTGAATTCGCCTTTTCAGATATAAATTCAAGGGCTCTTGAGCTTGATCTTGAATCCTTTGAATTTGAAACTTGAACTTGATCTTGGATTCAAGGGCTTCAAAGCTTGTTCTTGAATCTTCGATGAACTCTAACTTGAGCTTGATCTTGAATTTGACTTTTACTTGAATTCAAGGGCTTCGAGCTTGTTCTTGAATTCAATTTGATGGCCTTGATCTTGATCGTTTTGAACTTGAATGCTTGAATTCTTAAACTTGTAGCTTATAGAGAAATTTATGGCGCTTGTACCACGAGCTTTCTTTAGCTTCTTGTTTAGAATTTTTGGTTCCCTTTCTGAATTATGAGGACCCCTATCTATAGTTTGAGAATAGATGAGTTGTGATTAGAACAGGATTCCCTTCGGCCAATCAGATTTAAGTAATATGGCATATGGGCTTTATGGAACGGGTTTGTCATTTAGACACATGGCATGATCCTATTGGTTTCTTGTTTGACATGGCATGTCACGTCATTTGCCACGTGACACCAAAATGGGCCTCTAGTATGAGATGAAATTGAGCTTAGCAAACCGGGCTCATCTATTGTAGTCCAAGTCAATTAATTTGGGCTTTAATTAAAGGAAAAATTAGCTAACTAAACATCCTTTTTAACCCTATTTTCTATTATTCCCTACCATTCCAAAATATTATAAAAATCCCTCTTTTCCATAATTTCTCTCACTTTTCTGGATACATCACTATAAACTATCACCCCAAGATTTTTTTTCCTTTTTTCACGCCTAAAATCACTCCATGATATCACCAATTATCTCTATCACTCTATTTTTGAATTTCAAATATTTTCTCTTTCTAATGTATCAATTGCAAGTTATTGAAGAGGTACTTCTTCTTCATCCATTTTTTTCTTTCCACTTCATCAGGTATCGATTTTTTTTAGCTTTTTCATCTACAAATTTAGTCGAAGAAGGATGCATCTTCAACTTCAAAATCAACTGTGGAAAAATCGCCCAAAAGAAAGGGAAAAATGTCTAGTTGCTGGTGGCTCCGGTAAGGGCTTGGGTCGAGATCCATGGGTGACGCCATTGGTTGAAAGTGAAAAAAAGCTACGAGAGTTGATACAGAGCAAAAGACAAAGTGTAGAATGATTTTCTTCATCATTTGTTTTTGCTTTCAGCATATCAGATTGTTGATTTTTTTCCCGATTTTTTACTGTTCATATTTTTATGACACATGTGGGTTCAATTTTTTAATGTATCTAGTTGTTTTTGTTTCTTAAATTAATGTATAATGCATTCGTTTCAACATTATGATACATTACAATTTTATCAAGAGTTGTTGGTGGCTTCGGTAAGGGCTTTGGGTTGAGATTAATGGGTGACGGCTTTGTTGAAAGTGAAAAAAAGCTACAAGAGTTGATACAGAGCAAAAGAGAAAGTGTGGAAGGATTTCTTCATAATTTTTTTTTGTTGCTTTTAGCATATCAAATTGTTGATTTTTTTTAATTTTTTGTTGCTTTCACTGGATCTTTTAATGTATCTAGTTGATTTTGATTCTTAAATTAATGTATAATTCGTTCCTTTCACCTTTATGATACATTACAATTTTATCATGTACAATATATCATTTTCAAATATTAGTTTTGATATATAACCCTAATTTATTGAAACACAAATTAGTATGTATCATGTTCATAGTTATGTATTGGATACACATCTATTACAAATTTCGTTATTTTTTACTACCAATACATACATCCAGTCTTATTCAACTAGTAGAAGGTTATGTATCTGTAGACACTATCAAATATTACTATTGATACATAAACGCTACTGTTTTATAACAAAATCAATTTGTATCATATGCATAGGTATGTATATGACACATAACTTTGTTATATATATATAACATAGTCAGATGTTGTGATGTATGACATGTTGTTAAGTATCTGTAATATTGTTTTATAAATAAATCAGTGTATATCATATTCATAGTTTTTTTGCATATGATACATAACTATATAAAATTTTTGACTTTTTTTTAATCTGTTACGATTTGGGAGAGATCTGAGAGAAGAAAATTTGAAATTTGAATTTTTTGGAGCTGTTACTGGGGAGAGATTGACATCAATTTGATTTAGATGATTTGAGGAACTGACATTTAATTTTATATTTAATTTCCTTTTTAATCTCAACAAACTAGATGTATAATGCATCAAATGTGATGTATCCGGAAGAATGGAATGTATCCGGATGACATCAATTTTAAGGGATTTTTGTAAATTGGAAAAGAATAGGGATAGGATACAATTTGATCCTTACCCTATGGGATTCCTAAAATTTTTACTTAATTAAATCCATATTTATTGGACTTAAATAATTAACTCAATTATATTAATTCATCATTTGTTTGGACTAGTATATTCATAAATTTAATATAATTCGAATTATTTTTTAAATTCATATTTAATAAATTTTAAATGATTACAGTTATATTCCATATTATTTGGTTTCTAAAGACTTATGTTTTATTGGGTGTAAATACTTAGTTGCTCAAAAGGAAAAACTTAAAGATCTATATATATTTAAGGAATTTGTGCAATTTCATGTTTTATTCATGTATTTTTTTTTTCTTAAAAGAATTAAAAATACATATGTCCTAAAAATTAGAACATCCATTTATGAACATTATAATAAATTCTGAAATACTACACAATTTATGTCTTCTTCTTTTCTTTTCTTTTCTTGGTACAAATTTATGTTGCTAAGTATGTATAAAATAGTTACGACTTACATAATAATTTGCGAGACGTTATAATACAAATACATAATAAACTTATGTTTCGTGAAAATATTATTTGTTATTTTGAGAAGAAGAAATAATACTATATTGTCTCAATTTCCTCTGTAATTCCAGCTTCCTCTGTCTCCGTCTTAATTTAATCGTTTTGCGCTTGATTTCTACTAACTGAGAAAACTTAAAATTGATCAAGAGGTTCATAATTCAATTTTCACTTTGATACATGGAGAATCTCACATATATATGTTTTACCCTTTTAACTTTCTGTCGAATTTTCCCCCTTTTTTTTTGTTCCTTAACGTATGCAATTTAAAACCTAAAAAGATTTTGAATTTGTTGGAACAAACTTCGAATTGTATGCTCGTGCTAAGTTGCACATACTCTTAACATTATGATGAACCTGTGTCAGATTCTTCATAAATATACTATTTGTGAAGCATTCGATACGCACATGTTGACATTTTTAGAGAGTCTGAGCGACATATCTTCAGTGGAATTGTTTCAAATTATTACGAGTTTAGTATAATACATATCTATCCATTTCAATATTGTTCAATCTGTTCTTGCTCCACTACAAGTGTCTCTGTTTTGAACATAGATCTTTTGTTCTCTGGGTATTCCTTGTGAGTTGTGTGTGCTTGATGAAAATATGTTTTGTGATGCAATCTTTAATAGATGAACCTAAATAGAGCGGAACCAATTCATATGATTTATATAGTTGATCTTAATTAATTGTATTCGCGTTAAAATGGGATGAGGGACATAATGAATCCTTTTTAATCAAAAATATAATTTTCGACACCTAATTAATAAAGTGATATCTGTAAAAAAAATTAATTTATTTAGAACTCAACTCACTCTAAATTAATTTATTTGGAAAACCGTTACAGATAACTTGAAGACCCAAATTATTGACTCCATAGTAAACACTTATAAAAGAACCTTCAACTTCTGTAGATGATGATTATTGCCCAAGATCTAGAAACCCCGGCCTCTCTTCTACTCCTTGAAGATCAGCAAGAGTTCCATGATGTGAAATAATATCTAGAGAGATGTCGTTTATGTTTAGTTCCTCGAGTTTTACTCTTGTTAAAATATGACCAGCTGAATAAAAGAGATCTGCAATTCCTTGATCCCGGACAATTTTTAAATCCAACAAGCTTCAGGTTCCGACAATATTGACCCACAACTTTGAGAGACTCATTCCCAATGTATGAACAATCATTTATCGACAAAGAGTTCAGATTGGGACAATTCTTTGCTATATCTAACAAAGAATTATCAGTAATTCTTGGACATTGGAAAGATCAGATATGCAAACATAAAAGGCAAATAATGGATCTCTAAAATTGGAAAGGGCAAAGTGCTGGATGAAGGGGGAAGCCACTAAAGCAAGTGTTTTAGGCCCCAGAATTTTATTTTATATGCTATAAAAGTATGAATAAGAAGTACTACATTTTCTATTTTATTTTTTTTAAATGTGATAGAAGTTAGTGAAATACTAATCCAAATTTTATTCTCTTTTCATGTAATGAACTCAAATCTAATGTAACAGTAACCAACTTCTCAACTATATTAACAAGACTAGATCAATTCAATTACAAATCCAGAAAGTAAATGCAACAACGCAAATAACAAAAAAAAAAAACAAACATAATCGTAGAAATACTAAACGTAAGAACTAGGGAATTGATAGACGATAAAAGGGAGATGAGAAGCTTAGACTCAGAATTGGAGATGAGAAACACAGAAACTGCCTTTGCACATAATTCACAATACCCTCTAATAGTGATGCGTTGTTCTATTTAACGATACCTTCAGTGTGGATCCCAAATTATCCTTTGTGAGGGCCTGGTCCTATAACTTTTATTTGGCCCAATATCTATTCGTGTGATATCCTTGTTGGTATCCCTATTGGGCTGGTGTTGATTCATAACATTTCATCTCCATTTATGTGACTTTTTTTTTTCCATTTTTACTTGGTACCAAGAAGAATGACATTTTTTCCTATTTAATAAAAATATGATGTTAAACCTCTCATTTTAACCTCAAATGAGATAACTATTGCTATAGAAATTTTATTATTTATTTTAGACCACAAGTTTTAAAAAAAATTATTTTTCTTTATAATTATGCACTATCTGATCAAATACCTTCACATGAATTAGAGAACAACAAACATTATTCAATATATGAAAAAGATGAAGTCTCTTGTTTGATTTTTACTTGGAGAAGGGAAAATAGAAAGGAGATTGTAAGGTGGGAATCGAACCCTCACAAATAAAGTGAAATTTCAGATAGTCAATAAACTGAACTATTGAAATTTTTTGACGAAAGCTCTTGTAGAGATAATTATATCATTTTTTACTTTAAAATGAACTTGAACAATTTTAAATGTATGAAATTAGTTTGACATCTACTAAATGGTACAAGATTGAGATTGTTAAATTATGTGAATTTATAAAAGCATCTTATAATCGTTAGTATATGTTTGTTATACAAATATTTATTTAAATTTGAGAGAATAGAGTAAATAATCAAGATATGTACAAAATGATAGTATATCATCTTTTTTTTTAAAAAAAGAAGAAGAAGAAGAACTAGAATAAAAATATATAAAATTTTATTAGATAAATTTAAGGTCTCTTATAAAGGTTTGGCTTTAGGCCACCGGTTTCTTTGATCCGCCCCTGTTCACTTTCTCTGTGTCGAAGAAGGGATTTATGAAGCGACTCTTAGAGTCGATGTGTATTGGGTGTTTTATGAAACGACTCTTGGAGTCGTTGGTAAGGCACCGAAAAGGTATTATATATATTTTTATCTGGTATTTTTTTCATTAGGAAGGGGGGAAAAGGAGGGAAAAAATAAATGAAATGTTGGGCATTAGAAGGCGCCACATCACTGGGTTGAAGGGTCTCTTTATATATATATACGATAAGATAAGATATTACTAAACTTGTTTCAAATAATATTTTACATGTAGAATTTATTGTAAACATAAACCTAATGTGCATCAAGATGTTAAACATGATAATCTTACAAAGAGATGTTATAGAAACATACATGAAGACATTGTCGTAGAAAGAATGAGAGATTAAATTGAAAATCAATTTCTATATATGTGCCCTAGCCTTATGTTACCACAACTGTCAGCGGTGAAAAAATATAGAGAATTATATAATAACCTTAGTGCGTGAAGGAAAAACCAAGTTATAGAGGTTCAGACTTAGTCTTGAACATCCATCAAATAACAAATCAACATATGAAATAAGTTTTTCATTAAACATTAGTTATAGACTTTAGATAAATTAGATCCCGCATAAAATAATAAAATTCTAACATTTATTATAGACTAATTTCTGCACGTGTGGCCCATGTGAACTTTTATAGTTCCGTTAGAATGATTAGAATTCCGTGAAAATATGTGTGTAATAAGTAAAAAAAAAATACATCAATTACAAATAAATTTTTAAAAGTGTGACAAAAAATACCAACTAAAATTTTTGAGATTTCGTCAGTAGTTAGCAAATTTTATGAATTTTAAAGACTTTCTACATGCTATAAAAAATGATGATGTCATGAAAATGGTGAATTTATTGTAAACATAAACCTAATGTGCATCAAGATTTTAAACACGCTAATCTTACAGAGAGATGTTATAGAAACATACCTGAAGACATGGTGGCATAGAGATCGAGAGGTGAAGTTGAAAATCAATTTTAATCTCTCTGTCCTAGCCTTATTTTACCACAATTGTCGGCGGTAAAAATATATAGATAATTATATGAAAGCCCTCGAGGGCGAAGGAAAGACCAATTTATAGAGTCTAAACACTCTTATCTTCAGATACTATTTTTTCATATATAGTTCCTGTGTTTCTTCATTAGCATGGAATGTAACTCTGTTCTTGGTGTTATATTTGTCGTCTTCAAATTTTGTTATATGTTTAATATTTATTATATTTACGCCGAGTTTGAAATCTCTTTTGCACTTCTTTTAACTTGTCTTTTGTTAGAGCAATAGAGTCTGAACTTCTTTTAACTGATCGTAAGAAATCTAAGGAGGTGGGAGTACTAGAGTCTGAAAAAGCATTAGAGCAAAACTTCTGCAATCTCAGATTACTTATAAACTTTATGTTGAATAGTGAATATGAGTAGATTCAATTGTCTCCTCTTAAATGTATTTACAAATTAGCCAAGGCTCATTGTATTTGAGTTTTGGACAGCCTAACTCAAATTTGGTAGAACTTGCAAAACATACAAATCATGTGGTAGAACTTGCAGAACACAATTTGCAGTTGCTGAGTATAATGAGGGTAAGCAGTTGTCCGACACCAAAGGGCTACCGGACAGTGAGATGATCTGCAAATGGAGATGTATAGCACAGGCAAAAGTTGTAATCCCTGAATCAGTGATTCCACAATTGGAAACATCGAGTTCATTAAGCAACCAGGAATAGTTTGAAATTTTTATTAAGGTTGCATCGGTAACATGTCTGCAACCATCTATGATCAGAGACTTCAGAGATGTGCAACTCAACTATAGCTGAAACTGATTTGTCCGACACCAAAGGGGAACGGACAGTGAGAGGATCCACAAATGGAGCTGTATAGCACAGGCAAAAGTAATAATCCCATAATTGGTGATTCCACTTGGAAACATCGAGTTCATTAAGAAAGCAGCAAGATTTTGAAATTTCTACTAAGGTTGCATCAGTAACATATCTGCAACCATCTACATCAGCGACTTTAGAGATCCCCCGTGCATCTCAACTATGGCTGAAACTGATTTGTCCATAATATTGACACACCCTCTTAAATTCACCGCCACCAAATTATTAGCTGTACAGCTTTGAACAAGAGGAAAGATCCGCTTGTCAGTTATACGAAGATGCCCACTCAACTCAATATGAGTCAGTTTGTGACACAGTCTACCAACTACATCAATGGTAGCATTGCCTACTCCAGGACAATTGTGAATAGTCAAAGAAACCAGTGAGATGCAACAATCCGGTGGCATTCCTCTAACTGAATGCACTGAAGTGAGACTAAAGCTTTGACACAAGCAATCAATCCATTATTTGAAAGGACATTACTTTTTCAGATGCAAAACAGCTTCAGATTTGGGCAATCCTTACAGATAACTTGAAGACCCAAATCATTGACTCCATTGCAAGCATTTATTGAAACGGCCTTTAGCTTCTGCAGATGCTGACCAGTTCCCTGATCTGCAGTTCCTTGATCTCCAATGAGTAGACACTCTTTTGATATAACAAGCTTCAAGTTTGGGTACTATTGACCCACAACTTTGAGAGACTCATTCCCTATGTATGAAAAATCACTTATTGACGAAGAGGTCAGATTGGGACAATTCCTCGCAATGTCTAACAAAGACTTATCAGCAATCCCATATGAGCCATCATCATCAGTAGAAGACACATTCCACAAAGATAGATCTCTGAGAGTAGGGCAACTTCAAGCGATAGCCTTAGGACCAGCATCAGTCACACCACGACAAAGGTTGTCTCCCCGAAAAGATAGCAGCAAGTCTAACATCTGTTGCTTTCGAACCAACAAGGGACCTGGCAAGATATCCATTAGATTCTGCAATCTCATCCTTGGGAATGCTGCTTAAAAGCTTGAGCCATCGCTTGGAAACACAAGCACAGACACTTGTCTCTTGGCCACTGGGAAGAGGTATGAATACCTCAAAGAGGAATTTATCATAAAGGATTTCAATGGAAGGATGATTCCTCTGCTCAAAATTTTCAAAAGCGGAAGTGACACAAATCCTCTTCCCATTTTTCTCATGTGATAAAAGCAAAGATTATTGTCTTGGACTTGGATATGAAGCTTGGAAAAAAGCACCGTTTTCTGAAAAACTAGAAGATTAAAAACATCCGACAAAGACCATCCTTCATAAACTATCATTTGAATAGATATTTTCCCTAAAGAAATATAGTAAAAAAATATGCTCTTAATGAACTAAATCAATCATAGAAGAAGAAAGAAAAAAAAAGGCAAAGAATCTTCACTACACAATCAAGAACCAATTTTAGTGCAAAATGAAGAACACAACAAGTTTAAAAGAGAAATAAAAATTAAGATAAATACAAAAGCTTTAAGAGAAAACATGAAAGAATCAAGAACATACCTCTATTTACTGGCCATTAGAAAAGATCGAGCTTATCTAATAGATGACACCCATGAGCAATCTCAGAAAAGCCTTCATCACCAACAGAAGACACATTCCACAAGGAAAGTTCTCTGAGAGTAGGGCAACCTCGAGCACTAGCCTTGAGATAAACATCAGTCACACCACGACAAAGGTTGTTTCCCCGAATAGATAGCTTTGCTAAACCTCCACAGTTTGCAGTTCCAATGGCAATAACAAGAAGTCTCACATCTGTGGCTTTCCTACCAACAAGGGACCTGGCAAGATATCCATTAGATTCTGCAATCTCATCCTTGTGAATGATGCTTAAAAGCGTGAGTCATCGCTTGGAAACACAAGCACAAGAACTTGTCTCTTGGCCACTGGAAGACATTTGAATACCTCAAAAAGGAATTTATCATAAAGGATTTCAATGGAAGTATGATTTGTCTGCTCAAAATTTTCTAAATCGGTAGTGACACAAATCCTCTTTCCATTTTGCCAACGTGATAAAAGCAGAGATAGTTATCTTGAACTTGGATATGAAGCTTGGAAAAAAGTACCATTATCTGAAAAACTAGAAGATCAAAAACATCAGACAAAGACCATCCTATATAAACTAACATTTGAGTAGATATTTTTCCTCCACAATATAGTCACAAAATATGCTCTTAATTGACTAAATCAATCATCGAAGAAGAAAGAAAAGAAAAAAAAGGAAAAGCATCTTCACTACACAATCAAGAACCAATATTAGTACAAAATGAAGAACCCCAAAAGTTTAAAAGAGAGATAAAACTTAAGATAAAAACACAAACTTTATGCAAAAACATGAAAGAATCAAGAATACCTCTATTTCTTGGGCATTGGAAAAGATCAAACTTCTCTAACAGATGACATGCATGAGCAATCTCAAATAAGCCTTCATCACCAACATAAGACACATTCCACAAGGAAAGTTCTCTGAGAGTAGGGCAACCTCGAGAAATATCCTTGAGACCAACTTTAGTCACACCACGACAAAAGTTGTTTCTCCGAATAGATAGTTTTGCTAAACCTCCACGGTTTGCAGTTCCAACGGCAATAGCAGCAAGTCTGACAACTGTGACTTTCCTACCAACAAGGGTCCTGGCAAGATATCCATTAGATTCTGCAATCTCATCCTTGTGAACGCTGCTTAAAAGCTTGAGCCAATGCTTGAAAACACAAGCACTTGTCTCTTGGCCACTAGGTAGACGCTTGAATACCTCAAAGAGGAATTTATCAATAAAGATTTCAATGGAAGGATGATTCCTCTGCTCAAAATTTTCAAAAGTGGTAGTGACACGAATCCTCTTCCCATTTTGCCCACGTGATCAAAGCAGAGATGATTGTCATGGACTTGGATATGAATCTTGGAAAAAAGCACCATTTTCTGAAAATCAGAAGATTAAAAACATCATATAAAGATCATTTTATTACCTATATAAACTATCATTTTAATAGATATTTTCCCACAACAAATATAGTCACAAAATATGTTTTTAATGCACTAAATCAATCGTAGAAGAAGAAAGTAAAAAAAAGACAAAGCATCTTCACTATAGAATTAAGAACCAATTTTAGTGCAAAATGAAGAACCCCACAAGTTTAAAAGAGAAATATTAAGATAAAGACACAAGCTTTAAGAGAAAACATGAAAGAATCAAGAACATACCTCTATTTATTAGCCATTGGAAATTATCAAGATTCTCTAACAGATGACACCTATGAGCAATCTCAAATAAGTCTTCATCACCAACAGAAGACACATTCCACAAGGAAAGTTCTCTTAGAGTAGGGCCCATTTTTCACTGGGTCAAAGCCAAAAATATGATGAATAGATGGAAAGGAGATCAGAAAGATTGGCGAAAGACTTAACTATAGTATATGACGGATGTTTCCGTGAGCAGTAAGCAACAGATCTCCTTTTGTTTTGGGAAAGCTGGTGGCCGCGTGTGAATTCTTTCAAGGCATAGTGCGGCCTGAGTCGTTATTGTTGTTTACTCTAATCCAGTCGAGGTGGCAACCCCGAGAAATATACTTGAGACAAATATCAGTCACACCACGACAAAGGTTGTTTCTCCGAATAGATAGCTTTGATAAACCTCCACGGTTTGTAGTTCCAACGGCAATAGCAGTAAGTGTGACATCTATGGATTTCCTACCAACAAGGGACCTGGCAAGATATCCATTAGATTTTGCAATCTCATCCTTGTGAATGTTGCTTAAAAGCATGAGCCATCGCTTGGAAACACAAGCACAAACACTTGTCTCTTGGCCACTAGGAAGACATTTGAATACCTCAAAGAGGAATTTATCACAAAGGATTTCAATGGAAGTATGATTTGTCTGCTCAAAATTTTCAAAAGTGGTAGTGACACAAATTCTCTTTCAATTTTGCGAACGTAATAAAAGTAGAGATGATTGTCTTGGACTTGGATATGAAGCTTGGAAAAAAGTACCATTTTCTGAAAAATGGAAGATCAAAAACATTAGACAAAGACCATTCCATATAAACTATCATTTTAATAGATATTTTCCCTCAACAATTCCCCTTTGCGGATAGATATATAAGGAAGAAGCTGACCTTTCTTTCTCACTTGCAAAGAAATACAGTCCTATATCTTCTTTACCCGGAATATGATTGTTGAATAGACTTTCCCGGATATCCCCACGGGGAACTAGTTCAAATTTAAGAGTATGTGGCAAAAGACCTGAGAACTCATACACCTTACGTCTAACTCTTGAAGGAGGATGAGCCTGGATACAACTATTGAGCATCCTAGGTACAAACTCCAAAGCACCTAAGATGTCAAAACTTTCCCTGAAATGCAAAGAGGAAGAGAGATTAGATCAATTAGCATCTTACTAAGCAGTACACATTCAGATTATCATTATGTCATATATTCTTCAGTACCCTACTCATTATTTTAGCCATACTAATGGCGTCCCTACCAGCCTGTATGTACCCCAACTAATTCATTGGGAAACTTGTCCATCCCACAAGCATATATTGACAAGGTAATGCTGCCAGTAAGGCCAGATCAGATGGGCGCACCATATGTTGTAGGTGGGATTCAAACCTAGAATGTCCAAGTTGTTAGTCATATGCCTTAGCCACTAGACCATCTCCTCATGGACCAACATTATATTGTTGACGAAATGTATTATATATGTTTCTGTACTTATCAATAGGGAAATTACAAAGAGTAGGTTAATCAGTCAGCTGACTACTAGAAAAGATAGGCCATCCAAAAAACAGACATGAGCTGAATTTGAATTAGTAATAATTGTACACGATGAAGGGTACTTACTTCCAGGAAGTAACTAGAGCAGGATGACAATGGTGTGTTGTAGATGAATTCATCATTCGACTCTCATTCACATCATCGAGACTCCTATGCTCCAGACTGGTAGAACCACCCGGACCTAAAAAATAGGCAACATCAATTGGATGGAAGTACAAAAGTAAATAAATTTTTCTATGAAAGCTTTACAAATATTGATGGTGTAACGAAAATCATTTTGAAAGATAATATCAACATCATTTTTTTAAAAAGTTTTTATGCGAGTTTTAGTGTTTTGAAGCTTTTGAACTTTGAACTGATATCTTTTATTAGAAGTTCAGAAAGATGACTTTAGAATCCAATTCTGACATTTCCATCAACTCCAAAAGGGTCATTTTAGGCTAGTAGCACAGTCGGCACGACTCCCGAGGCTTTCAATGCGAGTCTATGTGATTAGGTGTTTTAACTTTTGAGTTGAGGCCTAAGTTTGACTTTAGTCAACATTCTGAGTAAACAAGCTCGGATAAGAACTTCGTCAGTACAATTGGCCCCGAAATGTTGAGTTTGGTCTAGAACGACCCTCCGTTTAGGTTCCAAGGCTTTCGGGCTAATTTTGAGACCCCTCGTGGATTTTGGCTTACAATAGAAATTGGGTATGTAATAGATTAAATCAATCGTAGAAGAAGAAAGAAAAGAAAAAAAAGGCAAAGCATCTTCACTACACAATCAAGAACAAATTTTAGTGCAAAATGTAGAACCCCAAAAGTTTAAAAGAGAAATAAAAATTAAGATAACGACACAAGCTTTATGCGAAAATATGAAAGAATCAAGAATACCTCTATTTCTTGGGCATTGGAAAAGATCAAGCTTCTCTAACAGATGACATCCATGAGCAATCTAAGATAAGTCTTCATCACCAACAGAAGACAGATTCCACAAGGAAAGTTCTCTGAGAGTAGGGCAACCTCGAGCAATAGCCTTGAGACCAACATCAGTCACACCACAACAAAGGTTGTTTCCCCGAATAAATAGCTTTGCTAAACCTCCACGGTTTGCAGTTCCAACAACAATAGCAGCAAGTCTGACATCAGTGGCCTTCCTACCAACAAGGGTCCTGGCAAGATATCCATTAGATTATGCAATCTTATCCTTGTGAACGCTGGTTAAAAGCGTGAGCCATCGCTTGGAAACACAAGCACAAGCACTTGTCTCTACCACTGAGTAGACGCTTGGATACCTCAAAGAGGAATGTATCAATAAAGATTTCACTGGAAGAATGATTCCTCTGCTCAAAATTTTCAAAAGCGGTAGTGACACAATTCCTTTTCCCATTTTGCCCACGTGATAAAAGCATAGATGATTTTCTTCTACTTGGATATGAAGCTTGGACAAAAGCACCATATTCTTAAAAAACTAGAAGATTAAAAACATCAAACAAAGACCATTTTATATAAACTATCATTTGAATGGATATTTTCACTCAACATATATAGTCACAAAATATGCTCTTAATGGACTAAAAATCAATCATAGAAGAAGAAAGAAGATTAAAAAAAAAAAAGGCAAAGCATCTTCACTAAACAATCAAGAACCAATTTTAATGAAAAAATTAAGAACCCCACAAGTTTAAAAAATAGATAAAAATTAATATAAAGAAAGAAGGTTTAAGTGAAAACATGAAAGAATCAAGAGCATACCTCTATTTCTTGGGTATTGGAAAAGATCAAGCTTCTCTAACAGATAACACCTATGAGCAATCTCAGATAAGCCTTCATCACTAAAAAAAGACACATTCCACAAGGAAAGTTCTCTGAGAATAGGGCAACCTCGAGCAATAGCCTTGAGCCCAACATCAGTCATGCCACAGCAAAGGTTGTTTCCTCGAGTAGATAGCTTTTCTAAACCTCCACGGTTTGAAGTTCCAATGGCAATAGCAACAAGTCTGACATATGTGGTTTTCCTACCAACAGGGGATCTGGCAAGATATCCATTAGATACTCCAATCTCATCCTTGTGAATGTTGCTTAAAAACTTGAGCCATAGCTTGGAAACACAAGCACATACACTTGTCTCTTGGCCACTGGGAAGAGGTTTGAATACCTCAAAGAGGAATTTATCATAAAGGATTTCAATGGAAGGATGATTCCTCAGCTCAAAATTTTCAAAAGCGGTAGTGACATGAATCCTATTCCCATTTTGCCACTTGATAAAAGCTAAGATGATTGTCTGTGGCTTGGATATGAAGCTTGGAAAAAAGCACCGTTTTCTGAAAAACTAGAAGATTAAAAACATCAGATAAAGACCATCCTACATAAACTATTATTTGAATAGATATTTTCCCTCAACAAATATAGTCACAAAATATGCTCTTAATGGACTAAATCAATTATAGAAGAATAAAGGGAAAAAAAAGCAAAGCATCTTCACTACACAATGAAGAACTAATTTGAGTGCAAAATGAAGAACCCCACAAGTTTAAAAGAGAAATAAAAATTAAGATAAAGACACCAGATTTATGTGAAAACATGAAAGAATCCATAACATACCTCTATTTCTTGGGCATTGGAAAAGATCTAGCTTCTCTAACAGATGACACCTATGAGCAATCACATATGAACCTTCATTACCAACAGAAGATGCATTCCACAAGGAAAGTTCTCTGAGAATAGGGCAACCTCGAGCAATAGCCTTGAGACCAACGGCAGTTTGCCACGGCAAAGGTTCTTTCCCCGAATAGATAGTTTTGCTAACCCTCCACGATTTGCAGTTCCAACGGCAACAGTAGCTAGTTCGACATCTGTGATTTTCCTACCAACAGGGGACCTGGCAAGATATCCATTAGATTCTGCAATCTCATCCTTGCGAATGTTACTTATAAGCTTGAGCCATCGCTTGGAAACACAAGCATAGTCACTTGTCTCTTGGCCACTGGGAACACGTTTGAATACCTCAAAGAGGAATTTATCATAAAGAATTTCAATGGAAGGATATTCCTCTGCTCAAAATTTTCAAAAGCGGTAGTGACATAAATCCTCTTTCCATTTTTCCCACGTGATAAAAGCAGAGATGATTGTCTTAGACTTGGATATGAAGCTTGGAAGAAAGCACCATTTTCTGAAAAATTAGAATATTAAAAACATCAGACAAAGTCCATTCTATATAATTTATCGTTTGAATAGATGTTTTCCCTCAACAAATATAGTCACAAAATATGCTCTTAATGGACTAACTCAATCAAAGAAGAAGAAAGAAAAAAAAAAGGCAAAGCATCTTCACTACACAATAAAGAACCCATTTTAGTGCAAAATGAAGAAACCCCTAGGTTTAAAAGAGAAGTAAAAATTAAGATAAATACACAAGTTTTAAGAGAAAACATAAAAGAATCAAGAACATACCTCTATTTCTTGGACATTGGAAAAGACCAAGTTTCTCTAACAGATGACACTCATAAGCAATCTCAGATAAGCCTTCATCACCAAAAGAAGACACATTCACAAGGAAAGTTCTCTGAGAGTAAGGCAACCTTGAGTAATAGCCTTAAGACAAACATCAGTCACACAACGACAAAAGTTGTTTCCCCCAAATAGATAGCTTTGCTAAACCTCCACGGTTTGCAGTTCCAACTGCAATAACATAAAATCTAACTTCTGTGGCTTTCCTACCAACAAGTGATCTGGCAAGATATCCATTAGATTCTGCAATCTCATCCTTGTGAATGCTGCTTATAAGCGTGAGCCATCGCTTGGAAACACAAGCACATGCACTTGTCTCTTGGCCACTGGAAGACGTTTGAATACCTCAAAGAGGAATTTATCAGGAAGGATGATTCCTTTGCTCAAAGTTTTCAAAAGCGGTAGTTACACAAATCCTCTTCCCATTTTGCCCACGTGATAAATGTAGAGATGATTGTCTTGGACTTGGATATGAAGCTTAGAAGAAAGCACCATTTTCTGAAAACCAGAAGATTACAAACATCATACAAAGACCATCCTATATAAACTATCATTTGAATAGATATTTTCCCTCAACAAATATAGTCACAAAATAAGCTCTTAAGGGATTAAATCAATCATAGAAGAAGAAAGAAAAAAAAAAGGCACAAGCTTTGAGCGAAAACATGAAAGAATCAAGAAAATACCTCTATATTTCAAAACTATACATGTGGGTATGGTTGAAAACTATTGGAGATTTAATATTTGAACCTTTCAAGCTCAAAAAACCCCTGATTGAGACCAAAAATAGACAAATCAAGCAAAAGAAAGATTATCAATTACATAAACACCTTCATCTTCTTTTATTTTTTTAAATTGATGAGATGAACACCACATGACATCCTACCTCATTATCCTAATTCATTTTACCTCTTCCTTTTACTTGTTCTTCCATCACTAATTATTTTCATCTAGATAAATAACATTCATCTCATTTAAGCACATCACTTCACCCTTTTTAACCACACAATATTAGTGATTGTTATAGAATAGAAACATTAATGGCGGAAGAACAAGTGGAGGGGAGGCTAAAATGGGTTGGGACATTGAGATGACATGCCACGTAATATTTATTTCTTCAAAATGTCCGCTATTATATGGGATCAAGTGTTCACCTTGTATAATCTTAAGGGAGGAAAAATATATTTGAATTATTCAAGTAATGGTAGTGTAATTTAAAATTAATAGTATAAGGAAGAATAAAATTGATTTTTTCTCAAAGTAAAGAATAAAATTTGACCATTTTTACATTTATAAGTATAATTATAACCGTCAAAGCTTTTTAAGTAAATTTAAAAGGTTAGACATCCTATTTAAAATTTTGTCTGAATTTGAATCATGATAGTTCACAGCTTCACCTACTTCAGTAGTCGTTAAATTACATTAATTGATGCTCGTTACAAAAAAATACCTAATTTTCAAAAAATTTAGAGTGATTATCATCCGTCATGAGGTAGATGAGAATTGCAACTTACCAATTTTGTTTTCTATAGTTAAAACTTTGGAAATAATTTTTTTCTTATAACTATTATATATAAGAAAGAATATCCAATTTTTGTAGTCTTTTCATGAATTTTCTTGTCTTTTCACATATTTAAAGAACATTAAAGACTTTCTACATGCTATTAAAAATGATGATGTCATGAAAAAGGTATAGTGATCCTACGAGGTACATTCATATATATATTTGAGTCTTTATGTTATATAAAAACATTACTAAACTTGTTTCAAATAATATTTTACCTAAAGAATTTATTGTAAATATAAACTAAATGCGCATCAAAATCTTAAACACGATAATAAATGATCATATTAAAAGAAAAACTATAAAACACTATTTTTACTTATATTCTGAAAAGCTTGGAAAAAATATTGTAGTTAGAGAAAATATAATTTGATCTCTAAACAATTTATGATAAAGCTTAATTTGAATCATAGTAAAATCTCAAAATTTTTTAGTAAAATAGAAATTAGAAAAGCTTTTATGCATGTATTTATTTGATTTTCTTTTAATATAAACTAATAAAAATATTGGCATTTAACTTTCAGATATCATTTTGTATTTTAATATTTTAGAAGTCCTTATAAAATATCAAGTTAATGTTATAAAAACAAAACATAAACAAAAAAAACAGAACATTTTTTAAAAAATATCTACAAATTTTTTTATTATTATTGATTTTGGCCCGGACTTAGCACAAATCAAATAAAACTAATATAATTAACTTGTATCTAAACTGCAATTTATGGTGATAGAACAAACTAGTTAAAAATGTAAGTAATACAGTTTACTCCGCGATAGTTGAAAGAAGCAACACGATATTACTAATTTAAAAACCAAAGCGTGTCAAATGAATAAGATTCATTCATGCTTACACTTCCAAAAATGTGAGAAACTTACCTTAATTTGGGTTCTCCGCCAGCATGCTTCTGCGGTATTTTATTTCCGCGCCATTGTTGCCTCGTTTGATTCCAAAGAAGTAGACCTATTCCAGGCAAATGTTTAATTCAATCATAACATAAAGAAAATAAAAAGAGAGAAAACAATGTACTTGCCATGATTAACAAATTCCGAATTGCTTCTCTTCATCTCGCATGCACTAGTATGACTGCTCCAAAAGTCGTCACTTAAACTAATTTTCCTCAATAGTTTGCTTCGATTTTTCAGTCCTTCACAAGGATTATCCACTGAAACAACATGGGGGGAATTTATATATATATCAATTAAAAAAAATTCAACTGGCATGACTTTGTAATTCATTCCTATAATAAATCCAATATGATCCTATAATGACCCTAAAGATCATTTTTGGTCATTTTTATAAAATGACCATTTTACCCCTCCTAAGAATTTCCCGAGTCATGTTTGATCAGTATCCGAAGTTGGTTTTGTGAATTTCCTTGTCAAGTTAAGATTTTTGGAACGTTTTGAGTTTTGGAAGCTTAAGTTGTCAAAAGGTGGTATTTGAGGTCATTCAGAGTTTCGGGGCTCGGAATGGAATTTCGTCGATTCGATCAGCTCCAGAATGTTGAAATTGGCCTAGGAGAGTTGACGGAATCAGATTAGGGGCTATATCGTGGATTTGAGGCCTTGAGTTGGAAATTATTGAGTTTTTGACCATAGAGTTGACTTTGGTCAACATTAGGTGATTGGATGCTCGGAATTGAATTCCGACGACTCCTTGGATTCGGGGGATGATTTTAGGCCTAGGAGTGGTCTTGGTTGAATTCTTAGAGGTCCCGAACTTGATTTGAGATTTTGAGGCTTAAAGTTAGTTTCGTTGCGTCTTATCGGGTTTCGGGTCAAGGAGACCTCGAATTCGAATTCCGACAGTTCCATTGAGTCCGGAACGTCGAATTTAGGGGAGTAGCATGTTTGGTTTGTGTGCAGGGGGTTCCGAACGAATCCTAAGGGTTGTTTTGATGAATTTGCTTTTAAGTGTGATTGTTGTCAGGATTCTAGTGCAAGCTTCTTCGCGTTCGCGGAAGCTTGTCTGTTATCGCGGAAGTCTATTGGGTTGGCCTTCGTGTTCGTGGAAGCTTGACCGCGTTCGCGGAGGGCCTTGACCCTTGACCTCCGCATTCGCGCGTGGGTCCTGCCGCATTCGCGGAGGGTCTGGAGGTTTTACTCCACTATCGCGGAAGTAAGTGACCGCATTCATAGAGGGATATTTTTCCCTGAACAGTGTTTAATTCCCAAAATCGGGAAAACACCCATTTCCATCATTTTTGGACTTGGGATCTCGGAAGAGGCGATTTTCAAAGAGTTTTTCGTGGGAAAACTATTGGGTAAGCGATTTTAACTCATAACCCATTGATTATATCTAGATTTTAAATTGAAAATGGGGATTTTAAAGTGAAGAAATGTTTTTCAAGAAATTCAAATTTTCGATTAAATGATGATTATGAACTGATTTGAGCTTCATTTTCGAAACGGTTTTCATCGATGGATTCCTAATGCTTTGAGGAACGCTTTCATGTAAAAATTTCCAGATTTAAACCCCGTTTTCGGAATCAGATTTTTGAGCCGTTGTGACCCTTTTTATCGAACTTTGTCTTTTTGGTGTCGTTAGTTCCGAAATTTGATTGTGAATCATTATATGAATAGATTGTGGTGTTTTGGACTATATTCGGAAAGGGAAGGCTCAAGTTATTGATTGATCGTGATTTTGGCTAAGGCAAGTGAACTTCTAAAACACCGTAAATCTTGTAGAATTCTGAATTTACTTTCTTGTATGTGTTGGGGAGTAATGGGAATGAGGATACTGGTTGAATTCTTTCATGAACCAATTTTAATTGATCGACGGGTTAATAAAATGCAATGTTTGCTAATGTTGTGAATCAAAGTGTGATGTGCCGTGATCTTGATATCGATGTGTAATTGGTGAAATGCTTTGATAGCTTCATTGTGATTGTGAATTGCTTGAACTTGTCATTTCCTCATTATTTGTGTAGATGTCGATTGCATTTTTGTTCTTGAGCACTATGATGAGAAGATTGAATCGTGATGCCAAGGTCTTTTTCAACGAGATTGCAAGCCGAGGTCTTTTCCGGCGAGATTGTGAGCCTAGGTTTTTTCCGCCGAGATTGTGAGCTTAGGTCTTTTCTGGCTAGATTGTGATGCCGAGGCCTTTTCCGGCAAGATTGTGATGCCGAGGTATTTTCCAGCGAGCCGAGGTCTTTTCCGACGAGTCGATGTCATTTCCGGTGAGATTGTGATGCCGAGGTCATTGCCAGCGATTGTGAGTATGCATGATCATTGATTGTGCATCAGCATTTTGCATATTATTGTGTGGTGAGCATGATTCTTGTAATTGACTGTGTGATTACTTGCGAGTTGTGACTTATGATTTGAACTGTGATTGTGGAGACTGTTTGAACCGTGTATCTGGTAATTGTTAAGTTGGGCTGATTTTCTATGCAGGTAGTAGTTATGGAGGTTCGATTGGAATGAAAGGAGTTCGCGTATTTTATTAGATTTACCTAGTTTTTTTAGTTGACTTTCTGAGTACCATGTTGTTTGGTACTCACCCCTTGCTTCTACACTTGTGTAGGTTCCGAGCCCTGACAGTGAGTTTCTCTTTTCTTGATCATCCGAGGCTTTCCAGGAGACTGAGAAAGGTAGCTATTGTCATCAGGCGGACTCTTTTATTCCTGTTTCTATGCTTTGTTCTACTTGAGAAACAAAGACATACTTGAGACTTATATTTACATTCCAGTTCTATTATTAACGGCTTGTACATGTGCCAACCAGTCCTTGGGGGTTATTTTAGTTTTGAAAGACTACCGCTTTTGTAATTCTTATTTAATTTGCTTGTTTCCACATTTATTTCCGTCTTTGTTGGGTTTAGGCTGACTTGTCCTTGTGGGATAGGACAAGTGTCATCACACCCGATTTTGGGCAGTGACAGATCCCCTAAATTGTGAAGACAAATGCACAACTTATGCCTAGATATAATACGATCCCCTTTTCTAGTAAATGTATTTGTATATTTATTTTAGGGGTGATTCTATATTCAAACACTTATCATAAAAATTGATACAGATTATATCTGTGTATTTATTAGTTTAGGGTGATACAATATAATGGAGTGCAAAATTAAGCATTATTAGTTTAAAAAATAAAGTATCAATTATAACTACGTATCAAAAAAAAATTATATTTGTGTATCGAAAAAAAAACTGATACAACTAATACAATGCGAATCCTAAACCTCTATCTAAGAAATGATACAATTTCTCATCACCTACTCAATCAATTGCAGAAGTATAAAAGGTACATGATGCAGATGCAATGAACCATAAGTTAAAGTTATGTTCAAATATATGTTTCTTCTGTTAGCCTAGTGTTCGACATTTCACAATATTCCTTCATTCTACCTATGAATTATGAATATGAAAAAATATATATTCTATGAAAGAAAGACATAAGGTGAGAGAAAGACATAGAAAATACCTTCTATCATTTCTTCTTCATTTTCATCTCGATTTTCTCTCTTCCTTCTTCTCCCTGTTATTTGGCTCAAATTTGTATTCAATATAATATGAACATTAAACACTATTAAAGAAATAATAAAAGATAGACAAAACGAAATATAAAAAATCAAGCCTACTAAATTCACAGTGTGTCCTTAAGAAAACTATTTCCCTCAAGCATCCAAGATTATGGAATATACCCCCCAGGATAGAACGATTTACTTCAGCAGAATAGTGATACCTCAAATTTCGCTGAACTTCGAACTACTCACTCAACAAATGCAAATCACACTTGAGTTTTTATGAAGAAGAAAAGAAGTATAAAATCAGAAAAATTGTAGTTGAAAAATGAGAGAAAACCCCTCTGTTTGTAAATAAAAAGGCAGTATGAACAAGTGTTTATTGTGCCTTGTCATAAAAGTCACAATCTTTCAAAAAAACACTTCATTTCCTATTCACACTTTTTAAAACTGAGAAATTCCCCACATGAATGGGAATGACTATAAGAAAAAGGAATATGGACAAATGTGTAATTTTCAAGCAAAGATTAATTGCATCTGGATAAGTAGGTTTCCCTTTGAACTTTCCGTAGTGAACTCATATCGAATGCACTCAATCTATCGGTAGATGCGATATATTTGAACCGTCAAACTTTGTTGTATACCTAGACAATACAAGTCACACAACTAACCCTTAATCGTCTATGGTCCTCAAGGTTGAGTTTGTTTCAGTCATGAACACCTCCTGATTTTATGAGTGCATAGAGAATTGGTCTTTACTATCATTATCCTTGAAGCAGCTTGCACTTCACACTCACATGGGTGATTTCTAAACGGTTAATCCTATAGATAAACTATTTGTTCAAATCTTGACAAATTTAGAAATCATTCAAAACTTAAACCTTAAAGCTATATCCTTGTTCTTGAACCTTTTTTTTCATTATGAGAATGAATTGAATTATTTGATAATGTTAAACCGTCATAATAACATTATTTGATGCTCATTAAAAGAAAAATCAATTTTTATATAATAAAGTGTGATTTATCATCAGTTATGAGATGGATCGATCAGAATGTAAGGAAGGATATCCATTTTTTTGTAGTTTTCACATGAATTTTCTTGTTTTTTTTTATTCAAATTGAAGTTATAGAAACGTAACATACCTGAAGACATTATCGTGAAGAGAGTGGAAGCTTTAGTTGAAAATAGATTTCTACCTCCTTATCCTAGCCTTATGTTACCACAATCGGCAACAGCGGAAAAATGTAGAGAATTACATGACAACCCTAGGGGGTGGAAGGAGGACCAATTTATAGAGATCAGGTTGGGACTTAATCTTGAACGTGCATCCAGTAACCAATCTAACATACAAAATTTATTTTTCATTATACATTAGTTACCGACTTTCGGATATTATTTTGTATTTAAGTCCTTACAAAATGTCAAATTGATGTTAGAAAAAAAAAAGCAGAATTCTTTTTAAAAAATAACTATAAATTTATTTTTTATTATTAATTTGGGCCCGAACTTAACATGGACAAAATAAAATTAATACAATTAACATGATTCAATTCAATTACTCAACTCAACACACACCAAAAAGTTTCACCTATACATTATTTCAACATTCACAGATCATATCATTTTAGATTAAAAGTGGGGAGCTCCAATATGCAAAGTTGAATTACCATTTGACTCCTACACTAAATCAAAATGTTATAAAATTTTCAATTCACTAAATATTAATTATATATACTATTTTATAGGGGGAAAGTTGGAGTAAATTCCATGATTTAGTATTAAAAAAATTGTATAGAAATGACCTAGACGAAGCGTTAACTTTTCACTGGAAAACAAAAGGTTTATTGAATTGTCATCCATACATTATTAAATATTTTAATTTGATATTATTATATATTAAGTTATATCATCATCATCCTCAACTTTCTCTTATTTTCATCTCTTGCCATGTACTACAATGCCTATTAGACTTATTTTTCAATTTGGTGCTTGTATATATGTATCTCTCTAATTAACGGTCTTTGGTTCAGATATCTATTATTTCATTTACAATTTTCACTTTGATTTCATTTTTGTTTCTTTCTTTTTCTTTTTTGTTGTATGTATATAAGGGTGTTGCATTTTTGTTGCAATGCTAGAAGCTAAGAACTACAAACAAAAGGAGCTAGAATCATACATGAGTCTCTCCCATCCAAAAAACCCAGCATGTGTATTCTCAGAGAAGTATGACAAAAATCCTGATAACAGCTTCATTCTAGAATCTGCCAAAAAAGTGTTGGACATTCTTATGGAAAATACTTCACCACCAACTCTTGTAGGAAACTCTCATAGCTTGAGGCGTGTCAGACACTGTCATTAAGGATATTTCACCTGGTATAGGTGTATCCCCCAGGATTCAACAAGTTCTTTTAGTATAAAACTAGGAACCAGAAACTAACAAAGATCCACCCCAAGAAAACCCACCATACTAGAATATAAAAAGGGGAATTTCTCGTAATCTCCTTTCTCAGAAGAAAAAGATTACAATGATTGTTAGGTAATAAAATAAGGGTTATGATAATGAAGAATATCATTCAATTGTCAATAAGTGGCCACTCAATGCTATTGAATGAGCCTAAACGGTCTTGAAGGGATTGGATTAGGAATAATGACACATTAATAGTCATTCAAGAATTGAGATCAATCATCTCATAATTGTAATTGAAGATATAAAGAACCAGACATATTCGTCGGAAAAATACTGAACAGAAGAAAACTCAAGTTGCTGGACTCAAAAACAGCATGTAACCACAAGAAAACTTCACAGTGACCAACTTGTAAACTGCACGGGGTTTAAGCCACAACCTGCTTAGGAAAGGATATCACAGCCTGGCTGTTTCTCTACAAGCGCATCAACAGTACTGAAGCTGATTCCGGGACAGTGTTGTATGTTTAAGCTCTCAAGGTCCTGAACCAAATCGAGCAAGAAGGGTAAGCTGTTGTCCAACACCAAAGGGCAACCGGACAGTGAAAGGATCCACAAATGGAGCTGTATAGCACTGACCAAAGTTGTTATATACCATAATTAGTGATTCCACAATTGGAAACATCGAGTTCATTAAGCAACCACCAATAGTTTGAAATTTTTACTAAGGTTGCATCGGTAACATGTCTGCAACCATCTATGATCAGAGACTTCAGAGATCTCCAATGCCGCGCTCTGCTATGGCTGAAACTGATTTGTCCGATACCAAAGGGCAACCGGACAGTGAGAGGATCCGCAAATTGAGTTGTTTAGCACTGGCCAAAGCTATAATCCCATAATCGGTGATTCCACACTTGGAAACATGAGTTCATTAAGCAAGCAGCAAGATTTTGAAATTTCTACTAAGGTTGCATCTAGGGGTGACAATTGGGCGGGTTGGGTTAAATTTGGGCGGGTCAAAATGGGTCAAGACCCAACCCAACCCAAATTTGTATGGGTCAAAATGGGTTAGGTAACGGGTCATAACCCAACCCGCTCAATTTTTACTAAGTTTTAATAGCTTTATTTGTTATTTTATAAGCTTTTAAAACCTAGTAAAATTATTATTTTTCTTTATTATAACTATGTATAACATATAAAATCAAAAAAATATATTTTTTAATAATATTTTCACAAGATTTCTCAAAATCCAATTCGGGTTACATATCAACCCAATTTTTAATGGGTTGAAATAGGTTGGGTTGAGATAGGTTGAACTTACTAATGGGCGGGTCAATAACCAATCCAAACCTAAATGGGTTGGGTCGGGTTGAGCGGGTTGGGTTTGATTTTGCCACCCCTAGTTGCATCAGTAACTTGTCTGCAAACGATCAAAGACTTCAGAGATCCCCGTGCAGCTCAACTATTGCTGAAACTAATTTGTCTGTAATATTGACACACCCGCTTATATTCACTGCCACCAAATTATTAGACGTACATCTTTGAACAAGAGGGAAGAGCCCCTCGTCAGTTATATCAAGAAGCCCACTCAACAGAAGACACATTCCACAAGGAAAGGTCTCAAGGCAGTTCCTTCGGAATGGGCAAGGCTCCATCTCCCGTGCAGGAGCCAATATGTGATTCTTCGGTTATAATGAGACAACGAGGTTGGCAACATACACTCTCACAGATCATGGCGGTGCAATAACTGGTGGTTGAAGAAACTTTTGTATCGATAACATCCTTAAAGCATTTGATATATGCGTGTTCAACCTTGCCAGTGGAGAAAATGAAGACACAATCATGGATGTCAGCATATTTCGTCAAGATTTAGGCAGAGGAAGAAATGCAATGTAGGAACTTGTCTCTTTTAAATATACCATTATCGGCTGGTAAATCTTGAATTTTCAGACTATAGTTTTGATGTCTTAACTGGATATGTTGGATTGTCGTAGCCCATAGTTTTGATGTTTTACTGTGATACTGGATTTGTTGAATTACTTTTTTTAGTTCAGCTAGTTGTTAATGCTATATATTGACAGAACAGGTGCTCAAACATGATTCAGAGCAACCATTTGGCTAATACAGGACCTGTTTTTGCCTCCGTGTGCAGAGTAGTCCTTGACTCTTTGTCTACACTGTATGAATATCAAGCCTTTCATGTCATGACCAATTTCTCATTTGTGCCCCCGTATCTGTCATAGAGAACTCCATGACAGCGAGTAATTTTTGAAAAAAATAGGACCGAGAAGTGGTGAAAGGGCATTGGTTTCAAGCGATAGCCTTGAGACCAACATCAGTCACAAGAATGTAAAAGAGGGAATTTCTCTTAATCTCCTCTCTCAAAAGAAGAAGACTCCAATGATTGTTAGGTAATAAAATGGGGGTTACGATAATGAAGAATATCATTCAATTGTCAATAAGTGAACATTCAGTGCAATTGAATGAGCCTAAATGGTCTTGAAGGGATTGGATTAGAAATAACGACACATTAATAGTCATTCAAGAATTGGAATCAATTATCTCATAATTGTAATTGAAGATATAATATTCTTTTTGAGATAACAAATAATATTTTATTCAACAAAGAGAACCAGATTCATCGGAAAAATACTGAACAGAAGAAAATTCAAGTTGCTGGACCCAAAAACAGCATGTTGCAGCAAGCCACAACCTTCCTAGAAAAGGATATCACAGCCGGGGTGTTTCTCTACAAGCGCATCAACAGTAGTAGAGCTGATTCCTGGACAGTGCTGTATGTTCAATCTCTGAACGCCCTGAACCAATTCGAGCAAGAAGAGTAAGCTGTTGTCCGACACCAAAGGGCAACCGGAAAGTGAGAGGATCCGCAATTGGAGATTTATAGCCCTGGCCAAAGTTGTAATCCCATGATCAGTGATTCCACAATTGGAAACATCGAGTTCATTAAGCAACCAGCAATAGTTTGAAATTTTTACTAAGGTTGCATCGGTAACATGTCTGCAACCATCTATGATCAGAGACTTCAGAGATCCCCAGTGCAGCTCAACTATGGTTGAAACTGATTTGTCTGACAACAAAGGGCAACCGGACAGTGAGAGGATCTGCAAATGGAGCTGTGTAGCACAGGCCAAAGTTATAATCCCATAATCGGTGATTCCACACTTGGAAACATCGAGTTCATTAAGCAAGCAGCAAGATTTTGAAATCTTTACTAAGGTTGCATCAGTAACATGTCTGCAACCATCTATGATCAGAGACTTCAGAGATCCCCCGTGATGCTCAACTATGGCTGAAACTGATTCGTCGGTAATATTGACACACCCTCTTAAATTCACAGCCACTAAACTATTAGCTGTAAAGCTTTGAACAAGAGGGGAGAGCCCATCGTCAGTTATATCAAGAAGCCCACTCAACTCTATATGAGTCAGTTTGCGACACAGTCTACCAACTACATCAATGGTAGCATTGCCTACTCCAGGACAATTGCGAATAGTCAAAGAAACCAGTGAGTTGCAACAAGGAGCCACCAAAGAGAATGGAACGTTTAAGTCTTCCACACCCAAGCAGTTCACAAAGGAAACTGCCTTCAGTTTCTTACCATGGTTCAAAAGTATACCCAAAAACCCAGCCCGGGTAATCCGGTGGCATTCCTCTAACTGAATGCTCTGAAGTGAGACTGAAGCTTTGACACAAGCAATCAATCCATTATCTGAAAGGACATTACTTTTTCGGACGCAAAACAGCTTCAGATTTGGGCAACCCTTACAGATAACTTGAAGTCCCAAATCATTGACTCCATTGCAAGCATTTATTGAAATGGCCTTAAGCTTCTGCAGATGCTGACCAGTTCCCTGGACCCAGAAACCCTTCTCTTTTACTTCTTCAAGACCACCAAGAGCTAGATTTGTGAGTGCAGTTCCATAATGTGAAATAATATCTAGAGAGGTGTCGCTGATGTTTAATGTCTTGAGCTTTACCTTTGTTAAAACATTACCAACTGAATGAAAGAGATCCGCAATTCCTTGATCCCCAATGAGTAGACACTTTTTTAATACAACAAGCTTCAGGTTCAGGCAATGTTGACCCACAGCTTTGAGAGACTCATTCCCAATGTATGAACAATCATTTATTGACAAAGAGGTCAGATTGGGACAATTCCTCGCGATGTCCCACAAAGACTTATCAGTAATTCTTGGGCATTGGAAAAGATCGAGTTTCTGTAATAGAGGACATCCATGAGCTATCTCAGATAATCCTTCATCACCAGCAGAAGACACATTCCACAAGGAAAGTTCTCTGAGAGTAGGGCAACTTCGAGCAATAGCCTTGAGACCAACATCAGTCACACCACAACAAAGGTTGTTTCCCCGAATAAATAGCTTTGCTAAACCTCCACGGTTTGCAGTTCCAACAGCAATAGCAGCAAGTCTGACATCAGTGGCCTTCCTACCAACAAGGGACCTGGTAAGATATCCATTAGATTTTGCACTCTCATCCTTGCGAATGTTGCTTAAAATCGTAAGCCAACGCTTGGAAACACAAGCACAGGTACTTCTCTCTTGGCCACTGGGAAGCCGTTTGAATACCTCAAAGAGGAATTTATCCGGAAGGATTTCAATGGAAGGATGATTCCTCTGCTCAAAATTTTCAAAAGCGGTAGTGACACAAATCCTCTTCCCATTTTGCCCACGTGATAAAAGGAGAGATGATTGTCTTGGACTTGGATATGAAGCTTGGAAGAAAGCACCATTTTCTGAAAACCAGAAGATTAAAAACATCAGACAAAGACCATCCTATATAAACTATAAGTCGAATAGATATTTTCCCTCAACAAATATAGTCACAAAATATGTTCTTAATGGACTAAATCAATCATAGAAGAAGAAAGAAAAAAAGGCAAAGCATCAAGAACATACCTCTATTTTCAAAGACTTTACACGTGGGTATGGTTGAAAACTACTGAGGATTTAATATTTGAACCCTCAATTGAGAGCAAAAACAAACAAATTAACCAAACGAAAAACTATCAATTGCACAAACACCTTCATTTTCTTTCTTTTTTAAAATATTTTTGATGAGATGAACATCATATGACATTCCACCTCAATATCCTAACTATTTTACATCTTCCTTTTACGTGTTCTTCCATCACTAATTAGTTTCATCTAGATAAATAATATTCATCTCATTTAAGCACAACACTTCACCCTTTTTAATCACACAATATTAGTGATAGTAATAAGAATAGAAAGAAAAGAAATATTAATGGCGGAAGAACAAGTGGAGGGGAGGCTAAAATGGATTGGGACATTGAGATGGCATGCCACGTAATATTTATCTCTTCAAAATGTCCGCTATTATATGGGATCAAGTGTTTACCTTGAATAACCTTAACGGAGGAGAAATATATTTGAATTATTTAAGTAATGGTAGAGTAATTTTAAATTAATAGTATAACGTACGAAGAATAAAATTAATCTTTTTCTCATTGTAAAGAAATAAAATTTGACCATTTTTGCATTTATTAGTATAATGATAACCGTCAAAGCTTTTTAAGTAAATTAAAAAGGTTAGATATCCTATTTAATTTTTTTCTGAAATTAAATCATGATAGTTTACAGCTTCACCTACTTCATTAGTCATTAAATTACATTATTTAATGCTCATTACCAATAAAATTTTATTTTCACAAAATTAAGAGTGATTTATTATTAGTCATGAGGTAGATCACAATTGCAACTTACCAATTTTGTTTTCTATAGTTAAAACTTTAGAAATAATTTTTTTAATTACTAATATATACAAGGAAGGATATCCAATTTTTATAGTCCTTACATGAATTTTCTTGTCTTTTCACATATTTGTCAAATTTAAAGAACATTAAAGACTTTCAACATGCTAGTGAAAATGATGATGTCATGAAAAAGGTATAGTGATCCTACAAAGTACATTTTTTTAATATATTTGAGTCTTTATTTTATATGAAAACATTACTAAACTTGTTTCAAATAATATTTTGCTTTAAGAATTTATTGTAAACATAAACTAAAGGGTCGTTTGGTACAAAGATACATAATGCAGGGATTAGTAATGCAAGGATTAGGTTTTATCAAGTGTTTAGTTCATTGTTTCCCACCTAATCTAGTGTTTACTTTAAAACTCTACAAAAATCTTCTTTCCTATTATACCCTTGAATTATTATGGGATTTCTTATTTCATGTAATTAGATCAAGGTAGATAATTGTCAGACAATATTATTTTTTTGTGGCCTTCTAACTAGGTAAGAGAAAAATAATTTTATCGCCACGTTTTCGATTTTCTCACTTAAATTATTTGCGAATAAAACTCTACAAAATCTTCTTTACAATCATATCCTTGAATTTTTGTAGGATTTTCTATTTCATATAACTAGTCAACTTAAATACTAAAATACATATATATAAAATATTAATAATTTTAAGGTGTGATGTGTCACTAGGGAGATTCTTAATCGCACGGTGTATTTCTAATTTTTTGTTGGTCAATATACCTTAAACTTAAAATAGATTTAAGGCTCATTAAATTGTTCAAATACCTAAAGCTTATTAAAAAAAAACAAATAGTTCAAGTGGTCAATCGAGAACTACATTTTTAAAAAACCCCGAAAAAAAAAATTCAACCAAATATAACAAATTAAACATGGAGAGAAAAAAATATCAGTTTGTGAAATCATCAAATTACATTGAAAGGATTTGGAGAATTAAAAAGAACATTTATAACCATTCCAATATAAATAAAAAGGATATTAAACTACAAAAGAAATTTAGGAAAAAGGATTGGGGATAGTTTAGTCATTTAGGGGTCTTATCCAAGGATTGTTAAACCTTGGATTAGCTATCCCTCCCTTTTACATGGAAAAAATAAGGTTTCATATGGGGTATAACTAATCCATGGATTAAGTTAAAGAAAGTAACCAAACAATGTTTTTGCTAGACTAAATTTATTTAAGGAAAAATTACCTAAATACACATCTTATTTTACCATAATCTCTAAAATTCCCTACCATTTAAAAAAAATTTAAAAATCCCCTTTCATATACATCACTCTCCACTCGTTGATACAACCCTATCCCCTTCTTGGATACATCTCTCCCCTATCTGATACATCTCTCACTTATGTATCTGATGTCTGCTGATGTATCCGGAAGTCCAGTAATGTATTTGGATGTCATATCCCTCTCTGATACATCCCTCCCCTCTTGGATACATTCCTCACATATGTATCCGGATGTCCAGTGATACATCTGGAAGTTCAGTGATGTATCCGAAATCCATTAATTTTAAGGGATTTTTGTAATTTGAGAAAGAGTAGGGAAATAACGTAATTAGCTCTTAACACTATGAGATTTATGTAAATTATTCTAAATTTAATTCAGGGGCTATTCTAACTAATATCGCCACTAAATTTAATTCAGGGGCTATTCTAACTAATACCGCCTACCAAAAAGATCCTAAATGCACATCAGGATCTTAAACACACTAATTTTAAAGAGAGAAGTTACAGAAACATACCTGAAGACATTTTCTTAGAGAAAGCGAGAGCGAGAGCGTTGAAAATTAATTTCCACCTTTATACCCTAGCCTTATGTTACCACAATTGTCGGCGGTGAAAGTACAGAAAATTATATGATAACCCTAGTAAAAGAAGGAAAGACCGCCAATTTATAGAGGTTCGGACTTAATCCTGAACGTCCATCAAATAATAAATCTAACATATGAGATTTGTTTTTCATTGGACATTAGTTATAGACTTTATATTAATTGGGTCCCACATAATATAATAAATTTTTAAAATTTATTACAAATACGTAAATCCAGACATTCAATTTCTATCTCCATATAGGTTTAGTTACTGAATTAAAATATTATTTTATAATATTATTTATTATTTATTGATATTATTTATAATTTAACATAAATAATTAATAAAAAAATTACTTACAATAGAAGTAAGGTTTAAATTTAAAAATAGGTTTTTGAATATGATAGTTAATCGAAAAATGAATTTATGAATATGATAGTTAATTAAGACAATTTTATATGCATGCACTTTAAACATAAAATTTACCTAATAAATGATCATATTAAAGAAAAACTATAAACACTATTTTTATATATATTCTGAAAAGGCTTGGAAAAAATATTGTAGTTAGAGAAAATACAATTTGATCTCTAAACAATTTATGATAAAGTTTAATTTGAATCATAGTATAATCTCAATTTCTTTTAGTAAAATAGAAATTAGAAAATCTTTTTTTAATGAATTGTGGTCCTTGAACCTTTTATTTATTCATAACCACAATTGTGGCTATAAGTCCATCACAAACAAAAAGGGAGAAAATAAAAGGTTATCGGCCGAAATTAATTGGTCTGTCCAAATCTACAACTGTGATGGTTTTTAGGAAACCGTCTACTTCATCTTTGTCTCTGCCACTTCAGGATGTTGCCTACAGGGTGTCTGAACTGTCTGAGCCCTTCTCCACTTAGCTTGCAGCTAAGGGGAGTGTTGATTCGACCATTTTGAGATTACTTGTTGCAAATGCATGCCTTCAATATTTATACATCCATAAGTAGCAAAATGGCTATGGAAGCTATTAGAAAAAGGTGGGTCATAGTCTCATATTTGCTGTCATCACAGCACTAACATCTTGAGACTATCTAGATATTCATCTTTTTCAAGTTATCATCTGTGGCTATCCTTCTTTTCCAAACCCTCCACGAGAAGAAACATAATTTAAAAGGCATTCTATGTTCCCAAATAAACTCAAAGTTTCTTCTTTTCTCCTTCTTCTTCCTCAGACCCTCCCAGGCAGATTTCACATTGAATTCTCCATTATTTTCCAACATCCACCAATCTTTATCATTCATCCCCTCTGTTAGTTCTGGTTTGACAGTTTCTATTACACATTTTATCATCTCCTCTGATAAGTGATTCAGTAGCTTCTGTTTATCCCAAGTTCCATTGTTATGAATTTTTTTATATCTATTTCTTCTTCCTCAGCATTGTCCCCCTCTGTATAGTATAAAGCCCTTGCTTTGTCCAATTATCATACCAGAAGCTTGAGGAACCATCTTTGGTTTGCCACAAAATATTATGTTCCACCTCTTGATCCCTAATCTGCACTATTTTCCTCTAAATATGAGATCCCCCTAAGCTTTTATCCATCACAGGATGGACTTTCTTGCAGTATTTGTTCCACATGAATGAGTAAGTCTGTAGATACCCTGAACTTCCATCACAGCTTTGCAAAAAATGCATTGGATAGGTCCTGTGGTGATCCGAATCCCAAACCACCTTCTTCCTTGGGACAACATAAATCCTCTCATGCTACCCAATGCTTACTTATTGTACCTACAATGTTGCTCCAAAAAGAACTTTGTAAATATCATATGTAACTGTTTAATAATCCTTTTTGGTGGATTCATTGCAGTTAAAAGATATACAGGCATAGATTGGAGCACATGAGCTACCAAGATGTATCTTCCCCCAAAAGAAAGCAGTTTATTCTGCCACAATAAGATTCTCTTTCTCACTTTCTTTAATAGCTCTTCAAAATGATCTTTTCTTCTTCTCCCATAAAAAATAGGACATCCCAAATAAGTGAAAGGAAAAGATCCCTGACCAATCTTGTAACTTTCTTATTCTTGAGCAATCAGCAATAGGAACTTTCTGATGATGATATAAGAAACTTTTTAGATAAATTGATCAGTTGTCCAGAAACATATTCATATTCTCTTAGCACCTTCAGCATTTTCTTTGTAGAACTCTGATGCCCAGAACAGAATAAAATTGTGTCATCTGCATATGATAGATGATTTATGTCTAGGCTCCACTTGAGCATACCATATTACCTCTAATCAGGATCATCATGTAGTCTATTCAAACCCCTTGATAATACTTCAGCAGCAATGATGAATAAAGTGGGGGACAATGGGTTTCCTTGTTTCAATCCCCTGGTTTATTTGAAAAAACCTTATTTTGCCAATTAATCAGAATAGAATACCAATTATTAGTTATTAGCTTCCATACCATATCAATCAATCTCTCTCCAAAACCAAATTTCCTCAAAACTTTTGTTAGAAAAATCCAAGATACCCTATCATATGTTTTAGTCATATCCAACTTCACTACAACATTATGCAACTTGTTTCTTCTGCTTATGTCCCTTATAGTTTTCTGAGCTAACAACACATTCTCAGTTATGCTTCTACCTTTTACAAAACTAGGCTGATTTTTTGAGATAATCTTGGGAAGTACTGAAACAATTCTTTCATGAAGCATTCTAGAGAATATTTTATTAGAAAAGGTACTTAGGCTAATTGGTGTCAAATCCGAAAAAGTCACCATTTTTTTCTTTTTTGGGAATAATAACCAAATTAGTGTGAGTAATATACCTTGGAAACTCCTGCCCAGCAAAGAAGGCCTGCACCATTCTAGTGATATCCTTCCCTATAATGTCCCAATATTTCTAAAAACAACTACCCTGAAAAGCCATCAAGTCCACTATTATTGTCTCCATTTAAAGCAAAGACCATTATCTTTACTTCATCTTTTGTTGGTGGTTTACTGATTCTGTCATTATCCTCTTATGTGATCAAAGAGGGAATAATCTCCAGCATTTTGTAATCTATGTCTTTCCTCTCTTTATTGAATTGCTCCTTGAAAACTTTGACTGCTTCTTCCCCAATGTTTTGTGTACCACTGATTATATCTCCTTGATCAGTATGAATCTCATCTATATTCATCCTCCTCCTTCTCCCTTTCACATAAGAGTGGAAATTTTTTGTATTTCTGTCCCCCTCCTTGAACTAGTTCATTCCTGACTTCTGCTTCCAGTATTCTTCCTCAAGTTTTAAGAATCTAATAAATTCTACCTCTGCCTTCTTCAATTCTGCCCTAGCATTTTAATCAGGCATAATTTCCAGATGAGCTTCTTTGGCCTTGATGATATCCTCTAATGTGGCAATTTGCTGGAAAGTATTACCATATTCCTTCTTGCTCCATTCTACCATAGCAGCTTTTACTTTCTTCATCTTTTTTTGTACCTCTATAAATGGGGACCCTACAAACTCAATCTTCCAATTATCCTCTACAATTTTCTTGAAATCTTTGTGCTTTGTCCAGAAATTCAAGAATTTGAAAGGTTTGATTACTGGTTCACATTCTGTGCTGCATTTAACCAGTAAAGGTGCATGATCTGAACCTTGTCTCAGCATGTGTGTTACTTCTGAAGCTGGAAGTAATTCAAAAAACTTCTGGTTGCCCAATATTCTGTCCAATCTTTTAAAAATGCAATCCTCACCTATTCTTCCCTTCCACCATGTATATTTACTTTCAGTGAATTTATCTCCTCCAGGGCACAACTGTTCAAACACTGCTCAAAATCAATAGTCTCTGAGTTTGACATTGGTAGCCCTCCAAGTTTTCCTTTATCATTTCTAATCACATTAAAATCTCCACCAAACACCCAAGGCAACGGATTGCCTTCAGCAACATTCTCCAAATCATCTCATAATTCAAGTCTTTCCAATGCACTATATCTGGCATAAACTGCAGTCATCAACATCTGTTTTTTAACTGCAGTGTGAGTGACTCTTACAGTGATTTGTTGGATAGTGTTTGAAATGATGTGGCCATCCCACTCTTAATGCCAAAATATCTATATTTTTTAAGAACAACTAACTACTGCATTTCTCAACCCTAATCTCCTCCTGAAACTGTCTAATTCTAATGGATTTTGAAATGGCTCAAAAAGAGCAATATATGAAAAGTGATATCTTTCAGTAATCTCTCAAAAGCCTTTTGAGTATTAATTGATCTTATGTTCCAAAAGATGATGTTTTCTATCATAGATCACATAATGTTTGCCTCTCCCTACTACTCCTTGTTTGCACCTGTAAAGGTACTATAATCCCTGATTTAGCTCTTCTTAGTCCACTTCTCTCCATTTGTCTGGGTGATAAATCACCCTCTTTGCCAATGCTTTTAATGTTTTCCTTCATCTCCTCATCCTCTTCCTTGTCCCTTAAAACACTAATTTCCTCCCCACTTCGATCTTCTGGCATCTCATCTGTGGCTGCCAGTGATTGAACATCTTTGGAAAGAGTTAAAATTCACGCCATTGGTTCATCAATTGAGTTTATGTTAATATCCCCCTGCACCTCCACCAATTCTTCTTGTACCTTCCCTGTTTTATTAGTACTCTGTACACTTTCCCCTGCTTCTTGTTCACTGTTTTTGCTCAATTGCTTCCTACTGCTCTTGTTGCTATTATGACCTAGACTCCTCACTGGTGATCTATTTTGTTCAGCCTGGTTCTTTTGTGGTTTATCTTTCTTGTTGTTGTGCACTTTTGATTGTTCTGTTTGCATCTCTTTCTGCTTCTCTACTTCTTCCCCTTTTTCTTTTACCAGACTTGCATTGACTTCAACCTTCTCTTTATGTGGCCTTGACTCAATTTGTCCCTCTTCCACCTCTAGTGCAGTAAATTTGTTCAAAGTATTCACTCCACCTTCCTCTTATGGCATCATTCTTTTGTTCCACTGTTGGGTTACCCATGTCCTTTTTTGTTGTCTTCCTCTACCAACCCCATCTTTTTGCCTTTGTTCCTGGAATACTTGTTTATCAGTCTGCTGGTTCTCTCCCTTGGTGTCGTTTATGGCGACTAACTGTTCTTGCTTCTTCACCTCCACTTTTTCTTTTCCTTTATCATCTTTTCTCTCCCCCTCATCAGCTTTGTCCTTATTCTCTGTCTCCTCTTGGGATATAACTCTGGATGCATTACATAACGGGCCTTTTCATCATTTAGAAAAGCTTTTATGCATGCTTTTATTTGATTTTATTTTTAAAATTTTAATATATAAACTAATAAAAATAAAAAATATTCTCATTTAACTTTCGGATATCATTTTCTATTTTAATATTTTAGAAGTCCTAATAAAATATCAAATTCATGTTATAAAAACAAAACATAAACAAACAAAAAAACAGAACTTTTTTTAAAAAAAGATCTGCAAATTTATTTTTTATTATTGATTTCAGCCTGGAATTAGCATGGACCAAACAAAACTTATAATTAACATGATTCAATTCAATTTTATTCTTTTCTTGAACTTGACCCACATAAAAAATTATCACTTATATATTATATTTTAAAATCGAAAGTAATATTTACATATGTTGACTAGTACATTAACATTTACATAGTTGTAAGCATCTATTGCATTAACATTCACATATTGAGACGTTTGAATTCCCTATGCAATGATAATGCATTCTCCTAAATAAGTTTTTGACTGAATTGCCTCTTCAACGAATTAGTGTTTAGTTTTTATTTTTTTTATTTCAAGTGTTTAATTTTTGTTTTTGCAACTTATTTTTAAATTTTTTGTGATAGAATTACCTATTTTTATTAGGCATAAATTTAGTTGTTAAAAAGGAAAAAATTAAAGATCAAACTACTTTAAAGGAAATTTGTGCAATTCATGTTCATTCAGGTAAAAAAAAAAATTTTTTAAAGAATTAATATATGTATATATATATTGCTTTGTCCTAGTTAAACACCCTAGAGTACATGATTAAGATCTATAACTAATTCAAATTATTAAATAATACAATGACAAATACATGCATTATTTTCTCTAATACATCCTACCAACGAAGCCTTAATAAAGTGATTTATAACCACACAAATGTCTAAGTTTGTTTTAGACCACAAATTTTAAAAGTTTTTTTTTCTTTTTTCTTAAATTTTATGTCAAGTTAAATGGTGTCACATAAATTTAGACAAATTGAGATGTACTGACAAACCTGATTGGATGTAAGAGAAAATGAGGTAAAAGCACCTAATACAATTTATATTTATAAGTAGATTCAATTCTCTCCCCTTAAGGACTCGTTTGGTAGGTGGTATTAAATAGAATAGTCCATGGATTAAAATTTAGTCCATCTAATACATTGTTTGGTTACTTTATTTAATTTAATCCATGGATTGCTTATACACCATATGTGGTCTTATTTTATCCCTAGAAAATGGAGGGATAACTAATCCAAGGTTTTAACAAACCTTGGATAAGACCCCTAAATGATTAAACTATCCCCTTATTCCTTTTCCTAAATTTCTTTTGTAATTTGATTTCCTTTTTATTTATATTGGAATGGTTATAGATGTTCTTTTTAATTCTCCAAATCCTACTTTAATGATTTCACTAAAAAAAAATTCCATTTTTTTTTTTTTATTCAATGTAATTCGGCGATTAACCACTTGAACGATTTTTTTTAATAAGATTTAGGTATTGACCAATTTAAGTAATCTTAAATCTATGTTAAGTTTAAAATATATTTGACCAACAAAAAATTAGAAATACACCGTGCCATCAAGGATCTCCTTAGTGGTACATCACACCTTAAAATTAATAAGAATTTATATATATGTGTGTGTGTGTGTGTGCGCGCGCGCGCGTAACTTAACTAGTTAAATGGAATAGAAAATCCTACAAAAAAATAATATTGTCCGGCGATTATTTACCTTGACCCAATTACACGAAATAAACAATCTCATAATAACATAAGGGTATAATAGGAAAGAAATTTTTTGTAGAGTTTTAAATTAAACACAAGATTAAGTGGGAAGCAATGAACTAAACACTTGACAAAAAATAATCCCTGCACTACTAATCCCTGCGTTACTAATCCCTGCGTTACTAATCCCTGCGTTATTAATCCTTGCGTTATCAATGTTTGTACCAAACGAGCCCTAAATGTATCTACAAACTAGCCAAGGCTCATTGTATTTGGGTTTTGGACAGCCTAACATGTATAAATTACTTGGTGTTAATTGTAACCAAAGTTTCTTTTTCTTCACAACATAAAAATCATGTGATTACACAATGTTGTTTTGAATTTTTTATGTCTTGACATCTGTAGAACTTGCAGAACACAATTTGCAGTTGCTGAGAATGATGAGTTATGTGGCTGCTTAATCATAAAGCCCCTCCTGCTCCCACACATCAACAAGAAAGTCTACCATTTCCTGATAAATAAAATGCAGAACAGTCAACAACTAGCTACATGTAATATGGAAAGAAAAACCATCTTAGCTAATTTGATTACTTACCGGTAGAGGGATTGGTTGAGGGAAAAGCTTATTGGTCCCTAGCAACGTTTCATAATTTGTATCTGAACTGCAATTTATGATGGTAGAATAAACTTGTCAAAAATGTATGTAATCCAGTATAGTGCGCGATAGTTGAAAGTAGTTACACGATATTACTAATTCAAAAAACAAATTGTTTCAGGATTGTGTCGAAGGAATAAGACAACCCCTAAAAAACAGTTGCCAGCAAAACAATGACCTGCATGCCTCTTCCTTTGTCTTTCTTCCATCAGTTAATTTTTCCCTTTACTCAAAGAATCATTCATGCTTACACTTCCAAAAATGTGAGAAACTTACCTTAATTTGGGTTCTCGAACTGAAGCATGCTTCTGCGGTGTTTTATTTCCACACCATTGTTGCCTCGTTTGATTCCAAAGAAGTAGACCTGTTCCAGGCAATGCTTAATTCAATGATACGATAAAGAAAATACAGAAAGGAGTTTTAAACTGAGCTAAAATGAAAAGTGTTCACAAGATCATGCTTTCAAGTTTGTATATGCTTTCTCCAGTCTATGCCTCAAATTGTGCAAGGATTTCTGCAAAGCCCATAAGCCATTTTTTCCCCTGGAAAAGTAAAGCCATAAGCCATTTCTAGGAAATGAAAGTTAATCCAGATCCCCACCCCCTTTGAAAATAACAGAAATTGCAAGTGTTTATGAAATTTTAGGTCGACCCTAGGAAAAATTTCGATGAAATGGGAACGTTTGCAATAAAATCCTAATACAAGGGCCCTCTTTTGGCCATCCAAATGAGGCAGTGGCATGACCAAAAAAATGAGGCAGTTTGGGGCCTCTAGATGGACCAAAGTTCAAGGGTGACCCTAGAAAGCAAGTAATTGAAGTTGAGATACTATCAGATAATTATTTAACCTTTTTGGTATTGC
This sequence comes from Solanum appendiculatum, assembly GCA_018342035.1. NCBI lineage: Eukaryota > Viridiplantae > Streptophyta > Magnoliopsida > Solanales > Solanaceae > Solanum > Solanum appendiculatum. The sequence goes on from JAGDQO010000446.1 coordinate 537,005, forward strand.
TCCCAAGAAAGTAAGGTTTATCTACCTTACCCATTCGTCATCATGAATCCTGCCCCTCTGTATTTGTGTACAAATACTAAGATGCTGCTGATTCCTGTGCAGGTTTACTTGCTACTAGTAAACAATTAGGATGATTCACATCAAAATAAAAGGAGACAAAAGTATGCACTTGCCATGATTTACAAATTCCGAAGTGCTGCTCGTGGTGCCAGAGTTACTGTGAGGATCAAGGGCTGGATTAGATGTGCTAATTGATGAGATGCTTCTCTGGGAGGGAAATGTGCTATTCTCCATCTCGCATGCACTACTGCTCCAAAAGTCGTCTCTTAAACTAGTTTTCCTCAATCGTTTGCTCGGAACTTTCAGTCCTTTAGATGGCTTATCCACTGAAACAACATGGGGAGAATTCATACAGCATCCAAGACAACTTCTGCTCTGTTGCAACCAGGTTTATAACCATTGGAATTGATTAGCGGAGCAAAAGATTACAATAAGATAGCCCCAACAAAATTCAACATTCTAAGTGGAATTCATTTCAAAACTACCAATGTGGTCCGAGAAAGGTCATAAACAGTGGTAAAGCATGGGACATGGCCCATATAATGTTATGCAACTTTGAAAGGGCACTTGAACTGCCATGGCGAGTCCATAAAGTAACCGATAGTTAGAAAATAGTTGATACTTGATTCAGCTATAGATCCATGGACAACCTAGTAAGGCTTTTTTCTTATTAGGGGTACCCCAATTTGAGAATTTAGAAATATAAGCTACAAATGACCATTAAGAAACCATTAATCAAAGTCACCAATCAGTAATGCCATACACATTAAAATCCTGGAATCCATGCTTCCACAAATAATCACAAACATTGAGAACTTTAAAATCCAGGCGCAAAAGTCAAAGGAGCTAAGCAAAACTGATAACTAAATCCATTATCTTAGTTAGTAGTTAATAGCTTCTGAATATATATTAATTAAATAATTCAAAAGCTAGAATCTGTCAAGATTGATGAGCAGCTGGCTGATTCTTTGCTATGGAGAGGTACAGTATCTTGGGTCAAGGTATGTTATAAAGTTCAATGCTGAAAATAGTAGGAAATCCTGAAAACTGGCCATGGAGGATAATCTGGAAAACAGTTGCTCCCCCCTAGAGTTGCCTGCTTTACTTGGATTGCAATCTTTGGTGCTTGTGTTACTCATGCTTGCTTTACTTGGGTTTTATTATTTGCAGTCGATGCTTACTACATGAAGAAACTTGTGAATCAATTGATCACCTACTTCTCCACTGTGATTTTTCCAGGCAGTTTATGATCTATGTTTCTTGGAATTTTTGGGATTCAACTAATCATGCCAAACAGGCCTTATACAGTCGGCAAAATCAGTCATCAAATATGGGAAGTAGTCTCTACTGGAATGCAGTACCAGTAGCACTTTCTGGGAATATCTGACTAGAGAGAAACAATAGATGTTTTTCTGGTAAAAAGGAGAATCTCTTATGTAAAATCTAGATGTTTGAAGAATTTATTTTTGTGGTGTAGCAGTGGAGGGAAAATGTTGTATCTGATATAGTTTCACTGTTAGATCTATTGTATTCTTTCAACATCTAGAAGGAAAACACTTGTTCTGTAGTACTCTTTTTTTGTACTTTCTTGGTACTCTTTATAAAATTCCCACATTTTCATCAAGAAGCTATTAATTCTATGTATTGATTTCAGAGCGAATTAGCATTCAGCACAACACCCTTTACTATCTTTAAGCTTGATGCACACCAAGTCAGAAATTAAATCAACTGTATTAAATAAGACAGAATACCATTGTCATAAAAAAAAAGTACAAAACTTGATCTCCTTTAGGCCTGTAGAAATTATGATAGTCTCTTTTGCTGATCTAGCGCTGTATCTGATGTGAAAACAAAATTATTCTTATATAGTTATAATAGAATGAAACATGGATTTAGCGGAACCGCAAACATTGTGCTGTAGGGGATAAGGGAAGTGCAAAATTGTTGAAAGGAAGATCTGAGACCCTCATAAAGTGGCTACCCCATAATAATGCGAGACCATATTGATGCATAAAAAGATCAAGACGGGCCTCAAGACTAAATTGAATAGATCTTTATGGACCATTTGACTTTAAGCTCAATCAAAAGCCTGGACCTCTGTCCAGTTATTTGAGCTAGCTAATTAAGGTCTACAGCATCACCAAGTCTTCTTAAAAAAAAAAAAAAACCAAAAAACCAATTGCTATGCAATTTTTTTTTTTTAACTTGGTAACTTTGAAGATAGCTATGCATACAGTAAGTCATTTAGCAATACATGATATCATAAAAGTGAAGAACATTTTGATGTTAAGTACAACACTACAAGAAAGATGATAGGAACAAAGTGGGCAGATAGAGAATGTTAACACAAATTTCTATTTTTCACCAAATTTCCAAAATTTTCACTCTGCAAAACTTTTACTTCTTTAGGGCTCTTAAAATGTTCTAATTCCTTAACTATTTATCAGCTAATAAAGGTTCATAATTGATCCTTAATAAAGGACATCTACAAAGAGGAGTAAAAAGTTGATTTTATAGGTTATATCATCTCTGAAAGTACTCTAACCCACTTTTGATGTTAACTAGTTCATGTTTTAAATAATCTTTAGTGACTTTCACGGAAACATTACCTAGATTTTAATGATAGTTAGGATGATACTTCACAATTCTGTGTTCTTAAGTACTTATAATTAAGTAAGTGGATTATTTCATCCCCTAAAACATGTCTCATTGTGGTTCCAAATATTAGCTAAATGGATTTTAAACCAGTGTTCACTACAAGTTCTTCTGTTTAATTCAAAGGTAAAACTTCGAGAGAATCATCAGAAGAACACCTCCATTCTCCAATCCCCATCATTATGAATCTCAATATCCAAATGACTTTGAGATGATCATCCCCAATGAGTTATCTTCGCAGGAAAAGGAAAAAAGATGTTGCCACCAAATCAATGGCTTCAAGTGAATTACTAAGTTTAATCCAGTTATGGACTGCATCAGATAAGTTCTTATCAAGAAACCAGTATTAGTGGACCTGTTACTTCAACAGATTGAACTTGAGATGCTGTTAAGGGATTAGCAGCATAATCCCATTTACAGTGCTTTGACTGTGCAGAGCGACCTGCTTATATAAAAATTGCTCTAGGGCCATTGGCAACCTAATCTATCTTAGCCCCAGAAAAAGACTTAAGAGTAGCATGAGCATCTTAAAGCTAAAAAGAGAACGGTATCCTCAAATTTATCCAGATCTAGAAAATAGATCCTCAATCTATTCTGCACCAAATTATAAGACAGGAAAAAAGTAACCTCTTACATTACAAAGGGATCTGCATTTTTCCTTCAATTTTTCCATCATCACATCAATAAGGGCTCGAAGATATTTTCCAAAATACACCAAAACTGAACAAAAAGACTTCCTTTCAAAATACGCATTCATTTCAATCCATAAACAACACTTATTACACATGGCTAGATGAAAAAATTTTCACTGTAGCTGAGCAAGAGAATTTTTTTCTTAAGTAGCTAAACAAGAAAGGTACATGAGGAATGTGGCATTCAAGCAAGAAACTCCTCAACATACCAAGCAAAGCATGAAAATAAAGGAAAAAGATAAAGGAACCAGCTCATTCCTACTTTATGCACCATTATTACTTGCTTAGCCTGTAAGCAAGTACCAAGATTCCAAATCACCAAAAAAAAAAACCAACTGCTAAAATTACATAGCTTTCCCAGTAAACTAAGAAAAGCATTCCTGAAGAGTTAGTATTAAATTTAATTGTAACTCATCACACCTAGTCTCATATTCTTTTAATTTCAATAATAACAAAACTTCCGCTTTTTCTTTCCCAAAAATACAAATCACTTCTGCCTAGAGGCGGATCTAGAATTTTAGTTCAATGAGAACAAATTATACCCACCACTATCTTATCACCATGGTTACAATCTTAGCATAATATATACATACACTTCCACACAAACACACATATATGGTTCAAGTCGAGGGCAGTAAGTATGAGTACAACCACATGTATTATACTACATCCACCCCTGCCTCGCCTCAGGAACAAAAATACAACAACAATTATGCCTCAATACCAAACTCAAGTTGGGGTCGGAATTCGCTCCATTTAAGCTTATCTCACCCCAATACTATGCAAAAACAAAAATACAATAGATATACAAAAAAACAAACACCCCGGAGTGTTTTATCCGGTTAAATTCTAGTTGAGAAACACATATAAAGGAAGAATCGAGTTACTCACCCCATGCAAGCCAAGATGCGGGATATCCAAGAGGCAATTGATCTACAAAGTTGCATTTACAAGCAATAATCCGGAAAATAAGCAAATGGATTTTCGTCAAAGCACAGATTTCAACCTCTGAACCTCCAATACAGAAAGAAAACACATCCCCACCTGCAGTAGAAGCCCAAAATAAGTGCAAAATCAAAACTTTTTACTCTTCCGCTAGTGACGGAATATCTATCCACCAATCAATAATTGTCTCAATTAAATCAGTTCAGGTCGACTAAATGAAGTATGAACAATTCTGCTGTATTCAGATCAATTTTATTTTAGACATCCTATGAATAACCGACAAAATGGGTAAGCAGAAAAAGCAACAAAAAATTGTCTTTTTTTCCTTTTTAATTACTCAGTCTAGTAAACTTCTTAAAAAGCAAAACGGAAGAGGGGGAATTGAAACCTGTGAAAAATGCGTAGTTGCGGGATGTGATTTTGTTGCCCTTTCACTGCAGTTGTTGATCTTTGGGTCGGTAAATAAGCGCTGAAGATCGAAAGAAAAGAGAAATCACTGGTGGGTTTTCTCTTCTCTTTCTCTTTGCCTTGTTTGCTAGATTTGCAGATATCAGTCAAAAATGGAGACGGAAAGTGGTCGTGCTGAGCTGCTGGTGTGGCCACTGGTGCGGCAGTGGGCCTGGGCTGCCTTTTCCTGTCTTATTAGCTTTGTATAATATGTGTTAGAAAAAGATGAATGTAAAGCGCCTGTAGCTCAGTGGATAGAGCGTCTGTTTCCTAAGCAGAAAGTCGTAGGTTCGACCCCTACCTGGCGCGTTTTCTAATTCTTTTTGCAAGTCATCCCTTAAGTATATAAGGGAGCATCTACACTTTCTCTATTTTTACATGCAAGTCTTTTCTTAGAAATATTTCTTACTTATATTGCACTTGTTGCTTTTTCATATGCAAGTCGTTTCGTGAGTATAAGGAATAGTTTGAGGAGAACTAAGATTAGTTTGATGTCAATCTATAGGAATAATTCATCAAATTGGTTAAATCTAAAATGGAAAACGGTCTAAAATATCCTTCAACTATGCGAATTGGTACAAAATTACCTTTCGGATTTAAAATGCCCTCGACATCAACATTTTGGCTCTATTTTGCCCTCATCTTTAATGGACTAAATCATAACCTCAATTAACAAATTCATTAATGATGTGTCACTATCCTATTAGATATCCTAACAATTAATTAAAATAATTAAAGAGACCAAACTCATCCGCTTCACTCAAAAGCTCATTCATAAAAATTTCCAAATCTTTTAACCCAAAATCCATCATTCTCTGTAAGGTTACGTCTGGAATGGATGCTAAGAAATTGAAGGTACAAGTGCTTATATCACCAAGTTCCATTCTTGTAAAGTCAATTCTCTCACTTCTTCTATTCCAATTCATTTATTTATTTAATTGGTCTCATGTCTTTCATCTTGTGCTAAACATCACTATGTAGAAGTTTGATATCAAGGTGAAAGAAGTATTAAAAAATATGAATTAAGTAAAAGCATTTTAATAGACTACCTTGTTTCTTTTATGTTATGATAGTGCATGGAATAACAGAGTTAGTTGGATCGCCAAAATACTCGATGATTATGTTAAACAAGAGATGACCGATCACTGCTGACTGCTGAGGCAGGGAATTAACACAAGATTGAGATTATGACGTATTTGAGGTCGGATCCTTCGTGATCTAAATAACTTGAAAATGCTTTAGATAACTGGTTTGATGAAGTTCGTGGAGTGCAATGTATTTGGAACTAGTATGTCCAATGCGCACTCCAAGTTAGGAAAGATTTGGAAATTTTTACGGGTGGGGTTTTTGGGTGGAGCGGTGGGTTTGGCCTTTTTAATTATTTAAATTAATTGTTAGGGTAGCCAATAAGATTGTGACACGTCATCAATGAATTTGTTAATTGAGGTTATGATTTAGTCCATTAAAGATGAGGGCAAAATAGAGTCAAAAGGCTGATGTCGAAGCATTTTAGGCGCGAAAGGTAAAAAAAAGATAATTTTATACCAATTCGCATAGTTAAGGGGTATTTTAGGCCCTTTTCCAAATCTAAAATAATAACATACTCTTTATCTAATACGATTCCACTATACATATAGTTTCACCAACTATATTTTAGTCATTCAAAAATCCTGATCTATTTGAAAATTGCTAGAATTGATATATCCATATATCATGTTTCTGCGGACATCAGAGTTCTTTCATTTATATTCAATGAAATCTCATGTTATATTATATTTCAATAAATAGATATTCGTGTGTTAATACAAGTCCATATTTTCAAAAAAAAGAGAGAAGAGATTGGGTCTGTATCATCATTTTTAGTGTAGGGAAATTTCTTTCTTTCACAATAGACCTAAACAATTATTTAGCTTTTTGAGAAAAGACAAAAGAAAATATAAACCTATGAGTACTTGTGTTTTTTGTACTCATACTTCACTTGTATATGCAAGTGAGTACTAATTTTGATTTAATCTACTAGCTGATGTATAATATCAAACTCTGATTCTATTTTTTTAAATCTAATTATCTTTTTATTTTTTAGACGGTGTGATGTCAAAACTACTTTATTTGTTGTTCAATTAGGTGTTATTTACTCATATCACCTGATTTGGAGGCAATTATATGTATTTTCTCATATGATCTATCACAATTTATGTTCACATTTTGCATGATAGTAGATGTCATCACAATTTAAAAAAAAAAATTAAAATCATACAATTACTTTCTTCATTTATTGTTGATTTATAAGGTATAAATAGTTCATTTTCTCCACCATTTAGGTAGATTTTTCCTCCTATTTTTGTGGAAAACAATAGCATAATATAAGGAACTATTCTAATTTATCGTCATCCAATTATTTAGTCTAAGTGTTTGTGTAGAAGAATCACCATTTTCTCGATTAAGATGGTGTAGTAGAATCATCACTTTTTATTTTTTTCTGAATATTATTTCATTTTTTTCTTTCACTGACATATATCATACGATAAAAAAAATCTTATGAACGACTTCTTATTATTCTTCAATCTTTTTGTATAATTAAATTACTTTCTCAGCTTTGTGTGGGTGATGGATAAGTGAAGATTGCTCAAATAATTGAACATTTCAATTATAAATGGATAGGTTAAGAATTCAAGTCAAGTTGTAAGGTAAATAAGAACATTGCTACTGATCATCATTGGAATGGAGAAAAACGATATTGAATAAAAACTTAGCAATAAAATAATTGTATGTACTTAGCCACACACTAGAGGGTAAGTGTCTTGCTCAAGTGATTGGATCAATTTTCTTCCTTTTGTTGTAAATAAGATATGATCGAAAAAATTATTTGTTGATCATCAATTATTTCAAACGAGATGTACATCCTTTTATTAAAAAAATGTTTCAAACAATTTCTTTAGTCTACCCCTTTATAAATTTAAATCTAAGTTTCAAAAGCAAAAATGAATATTGTATCTTCATCGATAGATTTTGAGGACTTTTCTTTCATCTTTATGTCCTTGAATTATCTATACCATCTTATAATCATCATGTTAAATTCATTTAATAACTTTTTCAATAATCAAATTTTGACCTTTTGTACCTACAAATTAAAGAAGTGAGAAGGAAGAATTCCTTTGAATTATGAGTTGTGACTTGTGTTGTGTGTGATGCTTCTCGTAGAGTTGTAGTTAAATTTTTTTTGGCTATACTTGTGCTAGTTATAGAGTTGTCATGGAATTGAAGTACATAAAAAAATTGACAATTTTCAAGTTTTTTTTTTTTGATCACAATGTTTAAATTAGTAGTCAATGAAATGGCTGAAAATTATAAAATTTCAGATTAAAATTCTAGCGAGGACAAAAAAGTTAGCAACAAGTATTAGATAGCTTTATATTTTAAATATAAAATATAAAATTTAAAAATTAATTTAAAAATAAATAATTTAAAAATTAACAAGTAGTAAATACATATCCCATAAAATTAATCAAGGCCGTGAAACTTGATGACACCACAATAATAAAAAAAAATTTTAAAAAAAATATATTTTCTCCATACTGACCTCCCCTAAAATTTCAAATCTACCACTCCCAACTTGTACAAAACCGTAATTTTGATATAACGCAAGGACAAAAATGGTAAACAAAATTCAGTATCCCTCGTTATTAACCTATTCCCCTTCAATTCAAACACCCTTAACACACTCTTTCTAGTTCTACTAACATTTTTTTCTGCAGACGCTCCGAACCCTAACCCTAATTCGCCGCAAGAACTCAGCTTTTCCGGCAGTCTCCAACTGGTAAACACTTCCCTGTGAGAAAGTTCTCTTTTTTATTCTCTACTTCCTGCAATAGATTTAGCTTGAACTTTGAAAGATTTGATCTTTAGTTTAGAAAACTAAGTATTCATGTTTACTGATCTGAATTAGTTGATTAGATTCTGAATTTTGATACTATTTGCTTAATGAGATCTTTGATTTACATGTACAGTAAAGTAGCAGGATGGGAGATACAAAGGAAAACGAAGCTTACGAGGAAGAACTTCTCGACTACGAAGAAGATGATGAGAAGGCCCCAGATTCCGTTAATGGAAAAGTTAACGGCGAGTCTGCCAAGAAGTGAGCTTTACTTCAATTTCTATTTTTCGTTCTTTTTTAGAAATTTGTATGGTTCAGTGATGCTTACATAGAGGTTGACCCTGAAGTTTGAAAAACAAGTGGTGTGGCTCAGCCTATGCGTGTTTGTGGTGTTCTATAATCTTTTCTACTATGTAATGTAGTGTACTTGATCATTGAGATAATCAATTTGATTGTTGTGGTCCATCTCTGTTATAATTAAAGTGAGTTTCTTTTTTCTGTGTGCCTCAACTTTATAAACTGAGATTGAGAGTTCGAATGCTTAGTGTAAATATTTTTTTTGTTCTTTTTATACAGTTTGAGTTGGGAAAAACTAGTGTCTTCTGTACATGTAGTCATGTACATATAGTGAGAAGTGAGCATATCTTCTATTCCATTTTAACAGTAAATATATCTGCACACTTACTGAATAAATGGTTTTAATATGCTACCATATCTGCGCACTTACTGAATAAATGGTTTTAATATGCCACCACATCTGATTAATATTCTTCTTTCTTACTTCTTAAGCCTGAGATTTTGAACATCATATTAAGTCTAAATGTTTTTGTCAATGTAGGGGTTATGTTGGAATTCACAGTTCTGGATTCAGAGACTTTCTTTTAAAGCCAGAGCTACTGCGGGCTATTGTGGATTCAGGGTTTGAGCATCCCTCTGAAGGCAAGTAATCTCTTATCTGTGCATTGATTCTGCAAATTTGTTGTTGTATGGGGTGTCTATTTCCTTTTTTTGATATTTTAACTGCCAATAAGAATATTTTTCTTTTTGGTGTGAAGTTGTCCACCATCCTGTTCAACTAGTGGTCAAACACGTGAGAAAGGTGGGCTAATTTTGGTTGTGTCCGAGTTGGCTCCTCAGTGTGTATATTCCTATCCCAACTCGTCCAAGTTTAGATGGGTTAACTGAGTTGCACTTGCATGGGCTAAAATTGACTATCTTTGAAGGCATTTTGATCTCTGTGGTCTGGTTTCTTCACTCATTAATTTATGAGTTTTCTTATTGAAATTGGGCAACATTCAGGATGCTAGTGGTGGAGAATATTATTCTTTAGAAATGTCAAATTTAGCCCTTAAAACTGTAATCCAACCCAACACGCCTAACTTGCGCTAGTAAACAAGGATTATACTCATAGATGGTCAGTGTGGATACAGTTGAACTTAACCTATCAAATAGCCCAGGTCAATTTGGGCTACCTAAGATGGCTTAATTTGATACATAAGAAAACTGGAAAGAAGAAGAAGCCAGAAACAATGAGTGTATACTATTATGCGTTATCAAAAAAGAACTTAGCCAAAAAATAAAATAAGAACTGTTTTTGGTTGGTTTGGGTTGTTACATCTATTTCTCCCCCTGCACTCACACAATCTCCCCCTTTAAAGAAACAGAATATTCTTTTTTGTTACTTTGTTTGGTGTATGTTTATATCTGTCTATAATTCATCTACTTTATCTCACTATAAAAAATAAGTTTTCCCCTGGGGGACGGAGGGGGAGAGGGAGTATATTCCTCTCTACGCTTTCACCGGTGCTATCAGAGGATCTTGGTTTTCTAAGGGTTTTAAGTTTCAAATTGAAGCAAATGTGTACTTTATTGAAGACAAGTGCATAAAAAACTGAAACACTCAGCAATGCATGCTGTCTTCAATTCATTTTTTCTACTTTGATTATTCATTCATTGTTTTTAGTAATACCTTGCCCTGTTTGCCCATTTAGTGGGTTCTTGACAATCTATTTCTCTATCTGTTTTCAGGTAAATTATTACTATCACTACTATTTTGGAGAAGTGTACTGTGGTAAACTTTTTAAAACTGAAACTGAGGCCTTTTTGGCCCACTCTATTTGGTTCTTCATCAGTGCAACATGAGTGTATTCCACAAGCTATTCTGGGTATGGATGTTATTTGTCAAGCCAAATCTGGAATGGGCAAAACTGCTGTTTTTGTTCTTTCAACTCTGCAGCAGATTGAACCTGTTGCTGGTCAGGTTGCTGCTTTGGTCCTATGTCATACAAGGGAATTAGCTTATCAGGTATGCAATGAAATTTGCTGTTCTGCTTCACTAATCATATTTTTCCTCTCCAAATATATCAAGTAACCCTCTTTTTTGTGGGATTCATTTATTGTCTGCAGATCTGTCATGAATTTGAGAGGTTCAGCACATATTTGCCCGATATCAAGGTTGCTGTGTTCTATGGTGGTGTCAATATCAAAGTTCACAAGGAGCTTCTGAAGAATGAATGTCCTCATATTGTTGTTGGAACTCCTGGAAGAGTACTTGCATTGGCTAGAGAGAAGGACCTAGCTCTGAGGAATGTGAGGCATTTTATTCTGGATGAATGTGACAAGATGCTTGATTCACTTGGTATGTCTTGGCTTAATATTCTGCTTCATGATTCTAGTTGCCTATTTCCGCGACACTATCTTTTAGCAACTCATTACCTGTACCCTGTTTGCAGACATGAGGAGAGATGTGCAGGCAATTTTCAAGATGACTCCCCACGACAAGCAAGTAATGATGTTTTCAGCAACACTAAGCAAGGAGATCCGTCCAGTCTGCAAAAAATTTATGCAAGATGTAATGTCCTGCCAGTTCTACTTGAAAGTAGAAGTCTTCCGATTTCCATAATTTCAGATTTCTGCTGGCATTAAGTAGTGTAGTTTATTTGGTCAAATCTAGAGAGGATGAGTACAGAGAAAAATGGGTTGTTGTGCAATGAGCTTGTAGTTCCTTTGTTTTCTTCCATTTGTGCTTGTGTCAGAAGTACAAATTAAAATATTTTTGTGTTGGGGGTAAAGGTATTATGTGGGATGGAATTATCTAGGTTGGATCGATGCTTGCACAATTAAGGGAAATATTCTTGTTAGTTTTGTTGTAAATATGTTGAGCAACAATGAGAAATAGTTGGTCTGATTTTACTATCTCCCGGGAGAAAATGCACAGATGGACTGTGGATTCTTCATCATCCCTCATTCGTTTCGTTCTGGGTACCATTAGCTTCATGAAGCTCCTAATATTCTTTACCGTGACGTTCTTTTCAGCCAATGGAAATTTATGTTGACGATGAGGCAAAGTTGACCCTTCATGGACTTGTACAGGTACACCTTGGATGCAAAGATATGATGCCATGATTTCTTTACATCCAAATTTGCTTTCTTATCTGGTTTCTTTTATTATAACAGCATTACATCAAATTGAGTGAAACGGAGAAAAACCGGAAGCTAAATGATCTGCTGGATGCCTTGGACTTCAATCAAGTAGTTATATTTGTCAAGAGTGTGAACAGGGCAGCAGAGCTGAATAAATTACTAGCGGAGTGTAATTTTCCATCTATCTGCATCCACTCTGGCATGACTCAGGAAGAAAGGTATGTGACTGTTGTTGATTGTAGTTTTCCTTTTGCACCTACTTATATTCTAATTTAGCATGAAATATGGTACAATATCGATGATTTTTGGGATAAGTTAAGGTTGTTACAGCCACTTGTCAGCCCCCCGAAATTTATCCGAATGATAAAATATTTTTGGTTTTTATACTACAAATTGGAAGTAACAATTAACCGAAGTAACAATTAACTAGACAATTTGAAAACAATATGCTACGAATGTAGTTAATAGATAAAGTCCTAGAGTTGTAGTTCTTACCTAGGTGCTAATTCAATTGGTAATACCTAATTAGCTTGCTATTGTAATTGGAGATTGGTTATTACTTTCAATACTAAATATCTCTTGATTGATGTGGAACTTGGCCCAAATTAGCTCTCTCAAGTCAAATAAGACAACATTACATGCAATTGCTTATGAGGCCAAGAGAGGTTATAGTTCAAACCTTTGTTATTAAGCTTAATTGACTCATCAATTAGCCTAAATACCTTGTTATCCAAATTACCTAAACTCAATTCTTCTTTCTCAAGCAAGATCTAAGTCAATAGGGGCATAAAATAATGTTTGCAACCATTACTTTAACATTCAAGCATAACAATGGCTAAATAACAACATTCACCCAATCTGAAACAAGCTTCATATTTATCACCCATAAAGTATAGTACACTAGGGTTGAACTACGAGCTTAGATGAAGAGATTAGCTACTCGTGAAAATGAAAATTCTAATGGAAACTAAACTAGAAAGCCTAAACACAATGGCAATTGAAAAGAAATTGCAAACTCTAGTTGTTGACTAATTGGTAAGGCTAAAAAATGGCTCAAGAGAGCTCAACAAATCGTATAATTATTGTCAAGGAAGAGGCTAGAGCCAAAAATAGACCTAAAATCATTTTTAAAATTGTTAGTGGAAAATGTCCCTTGGATGCCCCAATGTGGAAGTGTGAGAGGTTGGCTATGGATGGTTATAGGAGAGGCATTGGTAGACCAAAGAAGTATTGGGGAGAGGTGATTTAGACGGGACATGGCCCAACTTCAGTTTACCAAGGACATGACCTTAGATAGGGGGTTATTGTGGACACAAATTTGGGTAGAGAATTAGTTAGGCAATTGGGCTAAGTTGCTCGGTCTTAGGTGTGGGTATCCAAGTGGATGCAAATTCGAGAGTTGGATTCGGCAAAATCTAAATTTTAAGATTCGGCTAGAAATATTCAATATTATAAGAATATAGTTATAAAGATATTCTAAATTTGAGAGATATGTTGTGATAACAATGGTTGAAGACCAAAAGGACTAAGAAAAACAATGTATTGTATATTTTATTATTATTATTTTACTAAGGTAGAATTGAAATGATAACTCAATATGTGAAATTTTATTTAATCAAATCCCTAATTAATATCGAACTCTCTGTAATATTATAACATAATATAATATAATAAATACAAATAGATAAAACCCAAAAAGAAGAATAAAGATGTGAATGAGGAATATATATCATTCCCTTACTCAATATGTGAATAAAGATGTGAAGAATAAAATTCATAATCAAAGTCGTTTCTTCTCCCAAGAAACCCCTTTGCCTCCTCTCTGTTCTTTTTCCAGAAACATCTTCACCTCCTCTTTGTTCTTTTCCATGAAGCAACCACTCCATTAGTAGATCTGAAGAAACCCCAGCCACTCATCGTTGATCTAAAGACGTCGCCACTTTAGAAGTTCATCGCTGAACGGAAGATGTTGCTGACGAAGTTCCTCTAGGCGACTGCGACTTTTGTTACCTATTCTTTATCAACTTAGTCAGAGAAAATGCCGTCAACTTTCAACGGCGATGGAACTGCTCTTTTTTTTTGTTCAAATTTGTTCTCAACTCCGGTCAAAGTATTAACCAAATCTGACATGCACGTACCCGCGCCCGCACCAGAGTTGCGTCGAGACGGGTTCGATTGCAAAAATGAAGAGTTCGCGCAACATAACAATAGAGAGTTGTCTCGTTTTCCTTCATATTAGTAGTTGTTGATTACTCTGAGAGTTTCTTGTTATTCCATTTCTATTTCAATTTAGTATTTCTTGCACTTTTCGACTATCATATTATTTTGTTGTAGTGACTATCCTTTCTTTAGTATGCTTTGTCATGCTCTCTTTAGCATTGTGTCTTGGCTTCTTTTTTCTCGTTGTTTTCTCCTTTTTGAATTGCTTTTACTTGAGCCAAGAGGGTCCATCTGAAATCACCTCTCTATCTCCCTAGGGGTAAGGTTGGGGTACACAGTACCCTCTCCAAACCCCACTTATGGGATTACACCGGGTATGTTGTTGTCGTCGTCTTTTTCTGTCCTGTTGAAATGGTTAAAACTTGGAGGCCTTCCCTCGAATTACTTGAGGACCTTATTGCATGCCAATTGAGTGGAATAAGTAGTGTGTGAAATTTTTATGATGCTATTCTTGATGTTTGTTAAACTGTGTGAATCTTTTACTTGTAGATTGACTCGCTACAAAGCTTTCAAGGAGGGTCATAAGAGAATTCTTGTGGCAACTGATTTGGTTGGTAGGGGCATTGACATTGAAAGGGTCAACATTGTTATTAACTATGACATGCCAGATTCTGCAGACACTTACCTTCACCGAGTAAGTCCTTATTTATTTGGATTCACAGTTTCAACTTTTGATTACTTAATGCTTTTAGTGTTAATTATTTTGTCTTTGAAAACATTGATAGGTGGGTAGAGCTGGTAGGTTTGGAACGAAAGGCCTTGCCATTACATTTGTGTCCTCTGCATCAGATTCTGAAGTTCTTAATCAGGTTTGGAGACTGTTGAATATTTTATCTTGTTATGGAAGTATTGTCCATAATTTTCTAAGTTGCTTTTGCTTCACCATTGTCCATAATTTTATTAAGTTGCTTGTGCTTCACCATTGTAGGTTCAGGAACGGTTTGAAGTAGACATAAAAGAGCTTCCTGAGCAGATTGATACTTCTACATACAGTATGTCCTCCTCCTTGGTGTTTACTTTATTGCTTCCCTTAATGTTTCTTGGTGTGTAAGTGCTTTTCTGTCTGACTATGTAACTCATGGAAGCACATTTAGAACATCTCATGGTTTATATAGAGGCCTTGAGTAGTATTTGTCTGCTGTGATTATGTAGCTTCATGAAGAGATATTGGACTGGCATATGATTTACTCAAACTTGCAGTTTGACTTCTATAAAAGAAACATGTTGTGCCCTAGACGTGAATACTTTTCCTTGGTTTATATAGAGGCCTTGAGTAGTATTTGTCTGCTGTGATTATGTAGCTTCATGAAGATATTGGACTGTCATATGATTTACTCAAACTTGCAGTTTGACTTCCATAAAAGAAACAAATTGTTGCGCCCTAGACGTGAATACTTTTCCTTTCCTCCCATGATTGTCAGTTTGCAGATTGACTGGATCTAGAGAAGTTTCAAGTAAAAACTGAACTGGAATAGATGAGAAACATGTATCTGCTAGTTTATTATTGACTTTGAAGAGCCTGTTTGGATTAGCTTTGGTCATTTATGACTTATAAGCCAAAAGCCATAAGTTAGAAATTCTAACTTTTGGCTTTTGGCTTATAAGTCATAGATGACCAAAGCTAATCCAAACAGGCTCTTTAGATCTTGTGAACTGTTTGTGCTTCTCGAAAAGCAAAGGGCGGGTTAGCTCCTTTTACTGATTTATTTTGAAATGCCAGCTCAATTTGGGTATATTGGACCAGGATCTTTGAAGGTTAACATTTATTCCTCACCCCTAATTGTGCTAAATGTCACCGCCTAGTTTCATCTTTAATCATCAGGGTATTATGGATATTTTCAGCTATGATATCTGTAATGGGTTGATCCCATGTAAGAGGAATTCTGCAATATCTTAATGCTTTGAATAAAGTTGATCTGGGGCTAACAATTTTTTTGTTTGTTTATGCAGTGCCATCTTAGTGAGATGGAGTGTCCTGGCGGATATTGAAGTAATTTTGCCTGAAGATGGGGGACTGACAGATGTTTGCTTTTGTTTATCGCCTATCTTGGCTTTTTGGACCTTCTAATTTGAAGGAATGGTGGCCTCCTACTATATATGCTTTGACACTTTTGGACTGCTGTACCCTAATTGAACGACCATGGTGTTTCTTGTCAGTTGAGAGGAACATGACAAATGTCTGAGTGTTTCTTGTTAAGCTATAATTTATACTTGCCAATGATTTATTATGCCTAGTTTTTGAATCATAATCTTGTTAGGTGTTGTTACGTAAACATAATATCTGTTTAATTTAAGTTTCTAGAGCTATTTTCCCGAAGCTCTACCCTGCTGGGTATCATGTTTGGAAACCTGCTGGAGTTCATTGGTGGTACTAAAGAAGAGAATTTTGTTGATATCATTATGGGGAGTGGAATTTCTCAGTTTGGCATGATGAATTATGTTCTGCCTCTGACATTCAATGCTTCTGTCTCCTTGGATTTAATTGATGATATACACAGTGGTACCATCAGAAATGATCATGATTGATATCTCGTTGCTACTTGTGGACAGGAGTCTGATGATTAGTGACCCACTTTGTCGTCCTTAGCTGATAGCGCTGCTGTTTATAAAGCTAAGAATGGATATTGGTACTATCTCTTGCTCACTAAAGTGAATATTGATGCCCCATATATAAGATACTTCATGGAGTGATTGGAAGCACATTTCCCATCTTCCAATACAACTTGAATAGGAAAACAGGTGGACACACTTGCATGAATCCCATCTCGAAACCGTTGAGTTGCCTAAAACCTCATGTCGTGCGTCTTTTTGTACCTTCTACACTCATATTCTATAGGATACATGTTCTTGATGATTGAATTGCACGACTCTTTTTATTTGGTGATATTGGGGTGAAAGATTCAAAAATAGCCCTGTGTTTGGTGATGAGTGGAAATCATAACCATCATGTTCCATGTCTTCATGTTCTTTGAGTTTTCAAATTCTTATCTTTTTTGGTCAATTTTTCGTCCTTTTACAATTTTAATATTCCTTCATAGATGTTAGAAGTTGTAGCAATGGAGAGAACATAAAATTAATGGAAAATATTTAGCCCCTTTGAGCTCAAGTAATTTTTGTGTGGGTTAATAACCATTTTATTTATTAACTAAATCAATTTTGATCCGTTCAAATTCAAACCGACCTCCCATTTGACTACCCCATCATGTGAATGAGAGTGTATTTCTTCAGCATGTGGAAGAAGAAAGTGCCTCAAATAGAAAATTTGACCATCTCTTGGTAAATAGTTATGGGCTGATTGCTAAAGCTAAATAAGGGTAAGGATGGAGAAGCATTTTAGAAGTGACTATGGTTTTTATTTTATCTTAAAGATTGTTCTGAATAGAAAATTAACTAGAATTTTAATTCATGTTTTTTGTGAGCATAATCATGTATATTAACTAGATTTTTTTTGGAAAAATTTCTAACCAGCTATTTGCCTAAAGATCCTAAAGAGTATCAATTGATTTTTCTCTTTAAGTTGCACTTTGTTGTAATACGTTCCTCCACTT
This sequence comes from Solanum appendiculatum, assembly GCA_018342035.1. NCBI lineage: Eukaryota > Viridiplantae > Streptophyta > Magnoliopsida > Solanales > Solanaceae > Solanum > Solanum appendiculatum. The sequence goes on from JAGDQO010000446.1 coordinate 554,869, forward strand.
TTCACTTTAGTAAAGAAATAAATTCATAACTTATCCCTAGGTACAATATGATCCCCTTACCTAGAAAATATCGAAGTATTAGATAAAAACACGTGTTAATTTTTTAGAAAATAAAAAGTAGTAACAAAGATTTTATTGAAAAGATAAAAGTATCAGAGTTCAGACTATCAGTCCTATTTTATATATAAATTATTTATAATAGTTTGAGTAGATAAAAATACATATTAATTAACTATAATTAAGTGTTAAAAGTCAATCTATAAGCATATATCATTCATCTATTATTTTGATATAAACACGGAATGATAAGAGAGAATTATTCAATTGATACATATATTTTATTTTCAATTCTAAAATTATAAGTTCAAGTTACTAAGAAAGTCCAAATTAAAAAAACAAAAACAATAAAAAAGGAAAAAAAGAGAGGAAAATATAAACAGTAATTACGACTTATTGGTCCTTTGATATGTAAACTAAATTATCTCTAATTCTGCAATCATAATTTTTGAACAAATTTATAAGATGAGGTGTTTCAAAAATAAGGTTGAAGTAGATATATATATTTTACTGACGATATAAATTTACACTTACACGATTTTTACATACTCAGTGTAATACTTTTCGAGCACACACCAATATTATATTTTCGATATTATTTCCTTTGTTTCAAAATAAGGGTCATTTTAGTAAAATCCCTATTCATCAAAAAATTAATAAATATAATATGTAGTTTATTAAACTATCCCTAGTTAAACATTATTAAGAAGATGAAATATAAGAATATAATTGAAAAAACATATTATTTTTAAGATGATATTTATTTTGGGATAATTTATTTTTTCCGATAAGATAATACTTATTTTGTGACGAAGGCAATAGATTCTTGTAATTATAAATTATATATTCCAATTATTCTTGAGTTAAATAACATTTGCTATAATTAGACTTATACTCAAATTGGTTAATTCGATTTTCCTACATATAATACAAGTCCTTCCTTCACTTTTTCCCATCTCCCCAAATCCTCCGCCTTCCTCCGCCGTGAACTGCCACCATGATGGCGAAAAGCGCCACCCTTTCCGGCGGAGTACTGAAAAAAGTAATTCTTTCCTACACTTACTTAGCAATCTGGATTGTCCTCTCCAGCACTGTCATTGTATACAACAAATACATTCTTGATAAAAAGCACTACAATTGGCCTTACCCAATTTCCCTTACAATGATTCACATGGGTTTTTGTTCTTCTTTAGCTTTCTTCCTCGTACGCATTCTCAAATTCGTCGAACTTTTCACCATATCCCGCAGAGTGTATTTCACTTGTGTTTTACCCATTGGTGCCCTTTACTCTCTTTCACTCTGGCTATCAAATTCTGCTTATATTTACCTCTCTGTTTCCTTCATTCAAATGCTTAAAGCCTTAATGCCAGTTGCTGTTTACACAATTGGGGTGTTGTTGAAAAAAGAAAGTTTTAAAAAATCCACCATGGTTAATATGCTGGCAATTTCAATTGGGGTAGCTATTGCTGCTTATGGTGAATCAAAGTTTGATTCTTTTGGGGTTTCACTTCAATTACTCTCTGTTTTAGTTGAAGCAACTAGATTGGTTTTGATTCAGATTTTGTTGAATTCAAAAGGAATTAAGTTAAATCCCATTGCTACTTTATACTATGTTGCTCCAAGTTGCTTTGTTTTCTTGTCAATTCCATGGGTTTTTGTTGAACTTCCAGTTTTTAAAGAAAGTGGTTTTGGTTTTGATTTTGATTTTATGGTTTTTGGTACTAATTGTTTGTGTGCATTTGCATTAAACTTAGCTGTGTTCTTGGTTGTGGGAAAGACTTCAGCTTTGACAATGAATATTGGTGGGGTTGTTAAAGATTGGCTTCTCATAGCATTTTCTTGGTCTGTGATTAAAGATAGTGTGACTCCATTGAATTTGATTGGATATGGATTAGCATTCTTGGGAGTTGCTTATTATAATCATCAGAAATTGCAGACATTGAAGGCAAAAGAAGCAGAAAAGAAGACTCTGCTTCAGCAGGATGATGAAGAAGGTGGAAGACTATTCTTGACAGAAAGAGAAGGGTGATTCACAGGACTAGTCTTTTTTTTAAAATTTTTATTTTTATTTTAAAATAGAAATATTGACAAAAGGGTATGATTAAGTAATTAAATTTTATATATTAGTTGCAAATTAGAGTTTGTATTTTTGGGATTATATCTAAAGAAAGATCTTATCTTTGGCTGCAAATTAAATTCATATCTTATAGTTAAAGAGTTAATATCTATATATTCACATAACAAGTTTTCCTTCCTCCTTGATGAAGGAGTTGTGAAGGTAATAAATTAATTATATTTAGTAGTAATTGACAAATTGACAAACATATGTACTATTAAATACATAATACTGTTATTTTGTTAGTTGAACAATACTTTTTTTTTAAAACTATGTATGCGTTTAAATTTAACCAAATTTTAATAATTAAACATAAAAGTCAACATGAAACTGAAAAACTAATACACTTTGTTTAATATTTAAAATTATCGATGATATACCATAGCAAATTTGAAGAAATATAAGAGTTAAATTATTAGAGTACATAAAAGTGAATGCATATATAGTTTTATTAAATAGTCACAAATATTCTTTGACATTTTTTTAAAATATATTAAAATTATAATGTATTTAGATGCTGATTTGATATCGTTTTCTTTACTCAATACCAAATCAAACCACAAATACTGATCTCAACTATTAACACCAGCAGAGGCGTATCCAGGATTTCGAGATGAGGGGTGTACTATTATAAAAAGTGGATCTAAAATGTAATTTTGATCGGATATATCTATACATATATCAGATTCGAATTTCTAACCACATTAGAGAAGTGCACCTAATCATCGTCACATAATATGATACTCCGAATATGGGTTCACACATCTATATATTTGAATACGTTAAAATTTTGAGTAAATTCGCCATAAGTTCATGGCAATCTCATTCTCATCTTTATTTGGATACTTTTATCGGTTTCCTCTTTCAACTGACTGATAACACGCCTTAATGCAATTGTAATGATGATTCTTGCAATAAAGTTGTAATTTTTAAGCCAAAAATGTTGCCAACTTTTATTCCAATATTTACTACCTTAGTCACGAGTATTATTTGTGAACTATATTTATGTATTTTGAATTCTAGTTCATTTTATGATTCGTGTGGATGTTTGGAACATGATTTTTCAAGAGTTAAAAGACATTTCAGCGTGACATTGATGGATTGTTAACTCTATGTCCTGTTTCCGTGTATCTGATTAAGCAAGGCTTTCACCCAAATAAGGTGAATGCTTCACGTGAAATATCATTTTACTAGGTGCGATAAGGTAAAAAAGCTATAGTGTAACAGCTGCGTGAAATCTGTTACACTTTAAGCCATTTGTCATCTTGTTTATTATTATTTTCGTTTATGGACGAAGCTAATGAGTAATTGAAGTTGTAATACATTAGAGAGTTCAAAAAATTAGTGAGTTAAAAAAATAAATCATATTTCCTGTATTTGGCAGAGTGAATAACTTTTTTTTAATTTTTAGCCCTTCCAAGGAGCTTCCACCCTTTTTGCTCCTCTTGTAACTCGAACCCACAAAAGGATTGGAGCTGATGGTTGCTTACCATTTGAGCTATGGCAGAGTGAATAATCAATAACCAACAGTATGCTTCTTTTTTTTTTTAGCAAAACATATCTCACCAGTGTTTTCCTTGGAGATGAAAAATTTGCGCACTAGCACAAGCCTCCTGCTATATGCAGTCTCCCATGAAGGGCCAGACCATATTTGATCCATTATATGTAACCTTATATTTTTACATGGGGTTGTTTCAATGACTTGAACTCATGACATCTTGGTCACACGGGAACAACTCTTACAGTTGCTCCAAGGCTTCCCTTCTCAAAGCATCTTCACGCAGATTCTCCAACTATTATTATGAGCACTAATTTTGTTTGTCAATTGTAGAAGCTCCATGCATCCATCACCTTTGTTCAGGATTAATGTCATCTACAAGTCAAAGACAACCAATTGAGTATACCTGCCTTCATGACGATGTTTAAGGAAGCCAATGATGCCATGATTACAACATCTCCAATGAAACAATGCCTCCACAGAGAGACAAAGATACAAAAGAAACTCAGAAAATCAAGAAGACCGTCCAAAAAATATATATCCTTTTGTAGCATCATACTTTAAGTTCCATCATTTACGCAAGAAGATCATGCATGTTGGATTAGCCGCTCAGCTAACAATGCTCATGAAAAGACACTCCTGGTTGCCATGACTGATATTGATTAACAACATCATGCACGTTAAGCTACCAGAGGTCTTTGCAAGAGCAAACCCCATCTATGAAATGGTGAAATCGGTTCCTGTCCCTGACCAATATTTCTCGCTTGTAAGTTTTCGAGATGAATTTAGTTGCAGAGTGGCAATCTTCACAGACTCGTAAGTTTTTCACAATTCGGATAGGAGTTCCAGGAGGTGTCTTCATAAGGGCAAATGCAATAGCAAGCTTTTCACTATGCCTATTTACAGCACCTTCTTTATCTTCTTCATCGATATCAAGAAGCACTTCTGATGTTGAAGCAACAAATCCAGCTCTTCTTATCTCCTTTCCAATATCATCCACCATCTGATGAATAATTTTGTACTCACAATGACTTTTATCTCCTGATACAAATTCATAGATTTCGTTGTATAGCTCAATCATAGTGCTCCCTGGAACCTTCCTCATTCCCTTCTTCGCCATAACTTCCCTAATCATGGTCTTCTTCTCCCAAAAAAACATTTTTGCATAAATGTTAGAAAGCATTACATAATTAGAGCCATGCGCAGGCTCATGTTTTATCAGCTCTTTTGTAATTTTTTCACCAAGTGTCAGCTCACCATGAGCACGGCAAGCAGTAATAAGTGTTCTCCAAATTACTGGATTTGGCTTAACGGGCATTCTCTGAACAAAATCCAACGCTTCTTGCACATATCCAGCTCTGCATAACAGATCAACCATGCATCCATAATGTTCTATCTTAGGTGAAATCCCAAATTCCTTTGTCATCGAATAAAAGTATCCCTTACCTTGCTCAACTAAAGCCGAATGGCTACAAGCAGTAAGTAACCCAATAAAGGAAACATCATCAGGTACAACCCCATCTTTCTTCATCTCCTCAAATAACGAAACAGCCTCAGTTCCCCGACCATGCATCGCCATACCATCTATAACTGAAGTCCAAGAAACAATATTCCTTTGACTCATCCTCCTGAACAAACTCAGAGCTTTATCAACATCACCACATTTTGCAAACATGTCAATTAAAGCATTCCAAAGAACAGCACTCTTTGGAACATTCTCCCTCTCGATATATGCCTCGAGCCAGTTCCCTAACTCAAGCGCACCCAAATCTATACACGCAGACAACAGACAAACCATTGTAACTTCATCAGGTTCTACCCCAACAACCTGCATTTCTCTAAACAACCCTACAGCCTCACTAGACAAACCCCATCTCACATAACCACCTATCATCGCACTCCACCCAACCGAATCCCAGTTAGGCATTTCATCAAACACCTTCCGCCCATACTCAACCCCACCATCACAACAACAATACATATGAACCATAGTATTCAAAACATGAGAATCATCATCAAACCCAAGTTTCACCACTGACCCATGAACAGTCTGGCCTAATTTCAACTCACCAATCCCAGCACAAGCCTTAAGCACAAAAGGATACGTAAACTTATTAGGCCAAATACCATAACTTAACATTTTACCATACAAACACAAAGCATTATCCTTAAAATCACTAGTTACAGCGTAACTTCTGATAATGGTGTTGAAAAGAAAGCTATCAAAGTAATGGGTTTCAACATATGGGGAAAAGATGAATGATGAAGCGTGGGCAATGGCGTTAAGTTCAGAGGAAATGGAGGTGAATTTTGTGAGGACAAGTGGGTTACTTTGTAGGCCTAATTTGAAGATATGGGATTGGAGTTGAAGGAGTTTAGGCAGAGAATCGCAGAGTTGGAGCAGAGATAAGCAATTCTGCTCAGCTGCTCGGTTCTTGCTGGTGAGTTTGGGGTGTAATGACAGTGATAGTGTGTGAAGTGAACGGAATAGCTTTGATTTTGAAGGTAACTGCTGCATCTTGTTGATGCCATCAATGACGAGAAACGCTAATCTATACTACTTTCATTGTTAGAACAAAGGAGAACTAATAGCGCATAACTTGAATAAAATAAGAAATAAGACATGGACCTATTAGTTATGTACTTAAATATTTTTTTAAAATCTACTTGAATATGAGTACCTAAAAATGATGAAATTACTTTGGCTAATTTTTTACTATGATATCCCAAATCTTGCATATGAACTTCGTACTATTAGTGTGATATAATGTCTATCTATATTTTAGTTTTAAAGGTGATATGTGTATTTGTGTGTCAAATTGGGAGAGAGGGGAAAAAAGCAAGTAAGATTTGGGAGAGGTGAAACTCAATTAAAAATTTGAGATACAACTCGTTTGTCTCTTTTCTCTATCTCTCGAGATATTTCTCACTATAGCTACTATTTATAATTATAATTTAAATTAGAAAAAATGGTTAAAAATGCCCTTAAATTAGCTATTATTCATAATTATAATTTTTGGATCAAAGTATTGATGATAATGATTTTTTTGGACCAAATTATAAATGATTTGGTTAATTGAATCGAAGAGAAAAACGACTGGACCATTGTATGTCCACGTCTGTCGTCTTCAACAAATTGGCGCACTTTTGTAACGAACCCCATTCTTCTCTGCTGATTCGAACCAAGGAACTATCGCGAAATGAGAAAACTTTCTGTTTTTGTTTCTATTGGATTCGCTCATAGATCCTCCAAATTCCGCAGCAGCAATAATCATCATAATGCTCTTTGTTTTTACAGCAATTGCCCTTCTCCCTCCAAGAATCATGGTTAGTTTCCTTAGCTTCCCCCTCATTATTGTCTCTTGCCTCTTTTTAAATGTGATTACATAGGAAAGGTTGCTCTTTTATGCGTTTTCTTCTAGGAGCTTGACTGATTGTCGAATTTTATCTGAGTTTCGGTTTTCCCCATCTGGTTTCTAGTGAATAAGCTATGAATTCAGGTGTCTTTGTAACAATTCTTGATGATTAATAGAAACTGATGAAAATTGGACCAAAGCTGAATCAAGTGGAAGTGTGTGATTGTAATTCTATCTACGACAACGTGGAGAATAAGTTTTTTCTAATTAAGAGAGTTTGTTGTGGAATTGTGTAAAGTTACATTCGGTAGTTAAATGAACACCACTAGCTGTTCATCAATGTGGTGTGACCGTGTGAGTAATCTTCACTTTCCTATTAAATTGAGCTAGAGCTGGGAGAAGGTAAATTGGCAAAATGTAGGGTGTAAGAGGGAAATTCACTTGCTTATTTCGTAGCCAATTGCCATTTTCATCTCACCGAGATTAGGCGAGTCTAGTGCCAGTGACCAGTGATGGAGCAAGAATTTTCACTAAGGGGGTTCGAAATATAAAAAGTAATCATACGAAGAGGCCAAAGGGGGTTCAACATCTACTATGTATATGTAAAAAAATATTTTAACCATGTATAAGCAGCGTTATTTTTTGCCAAAGGGGTTTTGGATGAACCCCCTTGGCCCTTGCTAGCACCGCCCCTGAGTGCCACTATGTATATTCTCGAAATTATGACTCACTGTGGCTATAGACGTGACACTTATTATTATACGTCAGAAATGCTAATGCTTGAAAGTATCGATCTTTGTCTACAGGGTGCTAATAGAAGGCTCAATTCTGTATGTGGATAAGGCAACTTTCATGGTTGATCACCATTGCGTCTTCCCTTTTCTCTTTCCCCTCTTTATCATGCCTTGCCACAACCATAAGTGGTGAATTCTTAGAACGCTGTGATTGTGGAGGTGCAATGTTCGAGAAAGTTGAGAACTTTTTAATTATTTTCAGCATAAGAAATATACAACTTGGGTGTGTTTTAGATCTGTTGCTTCAGTAAGCTTCTGCTCCACACTTGTTAAGCCAACGTGCATCCAGTCAACTCTGAAATCATGTATCTGTTTAGCTGTTTCCCCTTTTAAGTTATAGAAAGACAAAGGAGGCACTGGTATTTCACTTAACAACCGAAACCCACTTATGTGAGATTAGACGGGGTTGTGATTCCTAAATGCAAACAGTTCAGATATCTAATCTTGCTGTTCTAGGAGAACGGAATGATAGATGAAGATGTTACACATAGTATCAAAATCGGATGGTTGAAATGGAGAAGTGATACCAGTGTTATGTGATAGAAGGATGCGTAGAAAAGTGAAAGTTAAGTTCTATGGACCAATTATAAGACCAACAATGTTATAAAAGATAACCATATTCTTCAGAAGGTGCAAGTAGCACACGTTAAGGATAAAATGAGAGAACGTCGCTTGAGATGGTTTGGTCATGTCATGTGTCGACCTCCAGATGCATATGTCTGTAGGTGTGATACTGTGATGAGTTGAGGTGTTAAAGGGGATGAGGTAGGCCTAGAATTACATAGAAGGAAGTCATCTCTAAAAACCCATAATCTCTTAGAATCCATACAAACTTCGTGAAAGATCGGCACAATGGAAGAAAAAGATCTATGTAGGCAATGCCAATTGGTTATGAATGTGTTTTTGTCATGTACGTTTGCTTGCTTTAGATTCTGTGCATTCTAGGAGTCTTTTAGCCTAGTACAGATTTTTATGCCAGTAGAAGATATATAGAACATCTAGTACTTTTTATTTTTATTTTGTATAATGCTGGCCTGAGATGAATTTTAATTGGAGAAACATGGCCAGTGAGGATTTATATAGCTACCCCAACTTATTTGGACTGCGATGTGGTTGTTGTAACTTTTATTCGGCAAGTGAAACGTCTATAAATATTTTGTGCTTAGATTATTTATATTGCCTAATAAATGATAAGAAAAATCTAGAACATTTATGTTCTTGCTGATAAAAGATTTTCATACTATATTTTCCTGTTGAAATATTTCAGTCAAGTCTATAATTGGTTCTTTTTCTTGAGTTTTACTCATAGAAACATTTATATTCGAAGCAAGATTCATCTACTTAGTAATTACACGTACACATGTTGAGAAAGAGTGAAAAATTGAGTCTGAACTATGCGCCATGTTGATAATTAACGAATACATAAATAAATAGAAAAAACTGTGTGCCTATTTGGCAGGTTACTTTACTCTTTTTGTAAATCTTTCTTGTTTTAAAAGCTTGTTGCAAAGTGATGCTGGTCTTTCTTCAGGACTTCTTGCACATTACAGGAGGCTTGTTGAACAGGGGAAGCTGCAGCATGATCCTTACCAGGAAAAAGTTGCTTCTGAACTAGAAAATCTGCTTGGAAGGTTGGAGCAATATGAAAAGGATATGGAAGAATATCATGTGAGAGTTTATATTGTGATAATGAACTTTTATTGAAGTTATCTATTCAATGTTGTTCCAAAGGCTTTATTTTTAATTTCCATGCTTTTAGGCAAAACTTGCACAATGGGAAGATAATAGGGAAAGTCGGAGGCGTAAGCTTCTTATGGAGGAAGCTGAGGCCAAACAACAAGGTGCATTTAAGCCAATAAACAAATCTCGCAATATTTTCCAAAGATGGATGTCTCGGTTAGTGTACATTTTTCGACATTCTTATGAAAATGCTTTCTCTGCAACAGTTTTTGTTGGTCGTAGTTTCTTTACTTTAAATAAATAAGTTTGTTTTTTTTCTAAACAAAGTGAGAGACATTGGTTCTCAAAGAGATCCATTAAGGGATTAAAGGGATAGGGTGGTCTTACCTTCTTGATACTTTGAATTTGTTGATTGTTTTGGTTTATCACATTCTCTTTTCTCAAGAAAAGATATCACTGCCATTAGTATAACCGCCGGTAATTTAATTGTCTTTTTCTATTTGGGTCAGGAAACCTGAAGATGTGGAGGAAGGAGTCGGGAAATGGGTTTCATATCTTAATCGCGAGAAGAAGTTAGACTCACAAGTAGGTCGACGTCCTGCTGCTCCTCCAGCCCCAAAAGGACTATATCTATATGGCAATGTTGGGAGTGGTACAATTACTTCTTGTCTATTTATGTTGCATGGTTGTTCATACATGCTGTACAAATTCATCTCATCCTCATTTTCTATAATGATGAAAAATTTCTTTTATTAGCTTCTGTTAGAGTGGGTAAAAGTCCCACATTGGTTGGGGAATGGACTGGTGGTCTCCTTATATGGACTTGGGCAAACCTCCCCTCATGAGCTAGCTTTTGGGGTTGAGTTTGGCCCAGGTGCCATATCTTTACATGGTATCAGAGCCAGGTCCATCCCCGTTTGGGCTCCCGGTCCACGCTCCAGTCGGGCCTAGGCATGAAGGTGGGTGTTAGAGTGGGTAAAAGTCCCACATTGGTTGGGGAATGGACTGGTGGTCTCCTTATATGGGCTTGGGCAAACCTCCCCTCATGAGCTAGCTTTTGGGGTTGAGTTAGGCCCAGGTGCCATATCTTTACAGCTTCTATTAACGATCAGTATCAGCCATGCTTTTACTCACAGACATAAACAAAATCTGACTACTATATATTGGACTTCATGTAGGGAAGACAATGCTTATGGATATGTTTTATAAGGCCAGTGAAGGAATTGTTAAACATCGAAGAAGGTTTCACTTTCACGAGGTGAGTGCTTGTTTGGGCCTTATATTTTGACTTGATTTATCACATTCTACACATCAATCAATCAATTGATCAAACTAGTTGGGGTCAGCTATAAGCCCTATACATCCATTCCATGCTCTTAGGATCCATTTCATTCCAATACTTGTCAGGTTCTACATATGCATGACAAAATGTCATATCGATTTCCTGAACTAATTAAGTCTGTCTTATCCTGAATTGCACTTCCTCACAATTGTGCTTATAAGCAAAATGTCACAGGTCAAACATGTCAATTTGCAAAGCAAGACTGTCTGCCCAAAAACCACAAGTAGATGACATGTAGTATCCGATATTATTTTAGTATGTAGAGAAATAACTGGTTGTCCGACACTATTTTGAACGGAAAGAAAATAACTGGTAGTTGTCTGAAGCTGATAACAGGTAGTTGCTTAATAGGATAATCTCCTAGATCTTTTTATGAGATGGTGCAATAATAATCAGCAATCAAAATACATTTGTCTGCAAAGGATGAATTAGTAAGAACTCCATGTAATATGAGGCAAAGCATATTGGAGTTGATGGGCAAAATGTTAAAATCCTCTTGGCACCTGAATGGGCTACTGGATTTGTTTATATCTTCTGTTCCTATTCCACCATTTTGCTTCTGTAGTGAAATTATCTTATTAGTCGTGAAAAATATTGCTTTTGTCAGTCATTGTTGCTGGCATGAAGTGGGTCTGGCGTACAAACAAATTTGCTACGCTAGTATGGGTCCTGAAGCAAAAGAATCGTCTGGTCTAATATCTGATTACTCTTGAGTAGTTTGTCAAATTCTCTTATTTTTCAAGAAACATAAGGATTGAAACCCTATAACATGTTTGAACTTTGAAGCATGTCTATTAAATGACAAAAGCATTATCTGTAGGTTTTTCTACGTTGTAATGTTAATCTGCCTATGTCATGCATTTCAATACTTGAAATGGTCAAACAATCCTATCAATCTGCTCTGTGATCACAATATTTGTCATCTGCTGCACTTCTGATTTATTCCAGATGTTACAATTGGCAGGCTATGCTTAAAATTAATGAACATATGCATAAAATTTGGAAGACTCAGATGGAACAAAAGTCTCTGCAGTCAAGTATTTCTGGTTGGGTCATGAATATTCCTTTTGATTCAAAAGTTAAAGAATGGATAGCTGCTGAAGAAAGATATAAGCAAGAGGTGCAGATGAAAAACATTCTTCTGGACGTAGCCGACAAGTTTCTTGTTAACCAGGCAGATCGTAGTAGAGGTGCTAGCATCCTTTGCTTTGACGAAGTACAGGTAAATACAGTTAGATTTTGTTTACAGGAACTTTTCTAACCATACCACCACACAGTATATTGTTACTGAACTTAAGTACGAGAAATTGACTAGGTTTTGCCAACTTCACATCCTCAGGAGCTGGCTTTATGAATTTATCAGACACAGTGGATCCAAAGAAAATGATAAGAAATTAGCTACAGTTAACTCAGCTTCAGTTTTATATATTGCCTCATTCAATCAGTTTAATGTTATTGTTATAAATACACCATCCAGTATATGTGGAAGTCTGCCATTATTTGCTAGAGTTGTCTCCGTCTTCTCTCTATTTGTGTTGTGGAATCACAACTCTCAAAAACTTGTAGCAACCTATTTATGCTGGGGTTATATGTTATGAAATGAATCTGACAGATGATTGCCTCTTTTTTTCTGATGACAGACAGTTGATGTTTTTGCAATTGTGGCATTATCTGGAATTCTCAGCAGATTGTTGAGTACTGGAACTATTCTGGTGGCGACCAGTAATCGTGCACCAACGGACTTAAACCAGGTGCATTTACTTCTGGAAAAACAATGCATTATTCTTTTTTCATTCTCAAAGAGTATTCCATTTGCATTTTCATACTCAACTCACTTGATTTTTGTTGCAAGTTTAGACTTGGAAGATGAATAAAATGGAAGTCTCTGATTCAATGTGCTTGAAATATTGTTACATTTGTCTGTGACATTTCTTTTTTCTGATCAAGTATTTATTGTGACATTTCTTTGTTATTCAGGATGGCATGCAAAAGGAGATCTTTCAAAAGCTACTAAAAAAACTTGAGGAGCATTGTGAAACTGTTCTAATTGGCAGTGAAGTTGATTATCGCCGCCTTATTGCTCAGAGATCTATAGACCAGGCAAGATTTTAAGGAAATTTTACTTGTTTCTTTTCCATGATAAACTAACTCAATATGTGCTCATATACACAGCTTGTCTCCTGTATAATGTGATAGTTAAATCCAATTGTAAGCTGTAAAAGCAGGCCTCTCTCTTGTGGTTAAGAAGCCACATCTCTCCGGGGGGTGGGGGTGGGGGGGGGGGAGAGTAGGACTTTTGAGAAGAAACATGGACAAGCTTAGTGTAACCAATGCCAAATCTAGCAGAAGAAGGCCAAACAATTTAGATAGATCTAATATAACTTTGTATGTTATGAATTACTTAGAGAGACAAATATGTTACTGATTATGTGCTTGGTCCTGACACAGAACACCAAATTTGAAACAACATTAAGTGCGACCTGATTATCAGAAACAAGTTCCATCTAAGTGGTATCTCAAAATATCATTTCTTTCAATAGTTGTTTAATCCATGTAAGTTCACAAGCTGCAATTGTCATGGCTCAATATTCAGCTTCACAACCACACTTTATTTCTTGTTCGTCCAGGATACTAAATTGCCTCCGACTAGCTAATAAAGAGGAAAGGGGAAACAGAGGGTCTCTTTGTCTGATCCCTCTATGAGCATTAAAAAGCCCTTCAGGTGCTCCATTAAGAAGAGCAGAAAACTTCACAGTAGAGATACTTAATTTCACCCACTTGCTCCACTTCTCCCAAAAACCCATCTGCCTTAAGATTCTGAGAAGAAACTCCCAATTGACATGTTCATATGCATTCCCAATGTCAAATTTACACAAAATGCCAGGCTTATTCTGAGATAATCTCGATTTTCCTGCTTCATTATCTACTTTCACAATTCACTTTTTGTCTCTTTGACCTGTTTCTCAAGATGATTTTACTTTGTTAACTTTCATCATTTTTTTGAGCATTGTTATGGTAATGGAAATGAACTATGTAGTAATTGGTACAAGAGGTCATAGCTTATATCCATTGCTTGAATGTCAGTCTAATTTCTAATGTGATTTTCTCTATCGTAGTTCTTAAGAAATACCAGTTGCATGTTATTTATGCTTGAGGATCTTAAGATACATTCTATTTTGATTGATTGTTCCCATAATGCAATGGCAGGTCCACTACATTTGGCCTATAAAGAGCAACATTAAACGAGAATTTGAGGATATCTGGAATAAAATTAGTAAACAGGCCGGAGGAAGCATCATTTCACATACTATTTCTGTGATGTTTGGAAGGTATTTTTAATTAATCCTTGATATTTTTTAAGTCAGAAAGATCCCTTGGATTTGTCATATGATAGTCCTTTGCTTTCTATCAGAACATTGGAAGTTCCCGAGAGCTGCAATGGGGTGGCACGGTTCAACTTTGAGTATCTGTGTGGTCGGCCGGTACTATGCTCTTGTCAGTCAGAATTTTCCTTTTCTTTTCTCTGTATGACTTACTTATACTGGAGAAAAAGGATCTGTTAATGAGAGACTTAATCTTATCTATTTGTTTGTGCTTTTGCCACTTGTCATCATGGTCAGTACATGCTTATTTGTATCAGTCAGATATAAGCACTTGTCAATTCTTGTCATTTATTTGAGTACCTAGATAACATTTTGGTTCGCTACTTGATATGGCAATCTGTCCTGTAAGTAGGAGTGGGCACGGTATACCATTTTTAAAAGATTATTTATGAATCAAAATGTTCTTGTAATTGCTACTTATATAATATAATGAACTTCTAACTTAAGCCTAGCCTGTGATGACATGAAATGCGATTAATAATTATAATCATGTGATTAAAGGTATTCTTGAAATTCAATGAAAATTGTTTCAGCCCTAACAATTACATTTCCTCAAAAGCAACAGATATTATAATATAGAAAATTTTCTATTCCCTTTTTCTTTAACTGCATTCAAAATTAATCTTAGATTAAGTTAGTAATTTGACTGATGAACTGAAAATACACAAGAGCTGCTTAGGCTTCACTCAGCTCAGTTTGATGCATGGACCCATAGATAAGAAATCACCGTACTGTGAGAATGATCTGACGCATATGTCAAAAATAAATACCATGACCTGAAGAAAATTAAGAGAATAGGTGCAGAAGAAGCCGAACTTTAATCAATTTAGATGCTGTTACAAAAAAAATAAAGGATGAGATGAACTATCTGTACTGCTGTACTTGATGTTGCCGACTGTAGAACTTGTCACTTCATTTCTTGAGACTTTTGGCATGTGTTTTTCAGGTATTAGGTTGATAGTCTGGTTGCTATTTCTGGGTTGGATAGTACTTGTTTAACCGCTGATTATGTCTATAGTTGGCTAGTTGGAATTCTGAAAGTTTGGTTCATATGCTCTGATGATCTTCGTGTAGTTCCATTCAAACTGAACTTCACCAAAGCTAGAACTATAGAGGAAAATAGACGTTCAGTGATGTCTTAGCTCAAAGGTCATTTAAATTAAGATGAAGTATGAGAGTACTCAGCTTGAACTTGAATTTGTATTTCATATTGCACTGTTCGCAGTTTTTCACCTGATTGTCAATCTAATAGGAACAAGAACAAGACTGTATCTTTAACTGTAACCTCATACAGAATGCTGTCTTATTTAATCTAATTGTGGACATTTCAGCTTGGAGCAGCAGACTACATTGCAGTGGCTAAAAACTATCACACTGTTTTCATTTCTGATATTCCTATTATGAGCATGCGTATCCGTGACAAGGTACCATCTTCAACATTCCTTACTATATATGCTAACTAACATAAAGCAAATTAAGCTTTGATTTCCAGATTCTGCTGCCTGTATGTTGATAGCCTGCTAATACTACTTATACTAGCATAAAGACGTCTATCACTAAGTAGTTCCACTCTGTCTTTAAACTAAACCCCCCTATTTACTGGATATGTGGATTTCTTGTTTTCAGGGTTCATCTTGAAGGGAAAATAATTGCTTTTGGCCTTGACATGTCTGAGATTTTTCTTTTTTTTTCTGATTCAATCACTTTCTTTGACTTTATGAGGCATGGTTTCCGTGCTGTTTAAACAGTCTTATTCAGCCTTCTGTAGATTGGATTCATCTCTTCCCACTTATCCCTTTAGTAGCTCCTTTTTGTTTTCATTGTTGAAAGATGCATGCATAACATTGTACACTTTGTGTCTCAGAATTGAGCTTGGAATTTGGATTTAATAATGTTAAAGAGCTTACTCAATCCTGTCTTGCTAACACCTTCTTGGTCCCTCTTACACTACTTTGGCCTCTACAGGTTCAAATAGTTAGTCAAATTTTTGGTGGACTAACTAAGTGATTGAGGTGGTCTAAGACTTGTGTTCAAGAGTTCTGATTCCCAACCCATGCTATAGATTGGACGACCACCACTCCTAACACATCAAGGCAGGAACACATAAAAGAAGAATATGGTTAAGGGTTGGGTGAACATCATGTTTATTTTAGACATTACAAGTATAGCATGAAAATGGGTAACTGTGGGGGGCATCATTTTGCTTGAGTTTCCTAGTTGTGTGATACCTCGGTTCCCTGTATTTTCTTTAAATCTCCCTGTTTCAAAGGATGGAGAGAGGTGGTAGGTAGTGTGGACGATGTAGATGGATAAGGGATTAATTCAATGCCTGTTAGCTATGGGAATATGTAATGCATTTTACTTCTCTTCTATCTTTGTCTGTTCTGTTCTCAGCGTTTGAGATCTATGTTTTATGCCTGTTAACATATTTTAAATTATATTCATATGCACTATTTCTTAAAGATCTTAGTCCTGCTTTCATGCTTCTATGTTGTTGCGTTGTTTTATATGTTACTGCTGGTTACAATGTTTCTACTTCTCAGGCGCGAAGGTTTATCACCCTCATTGATGAATTATACAATCATCATTGTTGCCTATATTGCTCTGCTGAGACTTCAGTAGAGGATCTATTTCAAGGAACAGCAGAAGGAACACTTTTTGATTTGGAAAGGTAAGTGTGTTATATTGTTTCACACTCCTAGGTCTTCTGGTTTACTAAGATGGTGTCCAAATTTTTTATTTTGTATACCTTTGTTATGTGTGTTTTTGCATCACTAGCTTGAATGGTCATTCTGTTGCAGTGAGAACTAATATCTCCTTGATGATGTTCATCAAATTGAGAAAATCCTCTCTGAAAGTTGAGATTTTCATTTTATAATGTGCTTTAGATTGCATGGAAGCTACAACTGTTTAGTATCTCTCCATCCATGAGTTAATTTTCTAGTAACAATCTAGGCTGTTGTGTTACCTGACACACAAGTGTGGATGTACCAACACTAAACACTAAAAACTAAAAAGCGGTTACCTAGGGTATTTCCATCTAGTTCCATTACAAGAATAAACTTTGAGATTTAGTAAAAGGATTGAGATCAATTGATATCAGTGTGCTATTTGTACAGCTTCCAATTTGAGACAGAGATAGAAGGTACAAAGCTCCGGCGAGATGTTTTAGCCGAAGGCAATGTTAGTTCAGGAGGTGCTCCATCTGGCATTACTACCATGCTATCTGGTCAAGAGGAGATGTTCGCATTTCGACGAGCTGTAAGTGATTTTCCTTGTTATGCCTCTGTTTTCTTTGTCTCAGCTTCTTTAGCTATGGGCTCACCTCAGGGAAAGGGGATAGGGTTGAATGCCTGACGTTGAGGAAATAGAACTCGAAAAATGTTTTCCACCGTTCCATATTGGAAAAGATCTGGGGTTTAGCAAATATGAAAATCTCTTAACCCGTCTGAAACTTCCTGGATTTCTCCTTGTGAATTTCATGTTAGTTGGATTTTCAGCCTTGGGTGAATCATCATTTTACTTAGTCAAAAGGAAAAATAAATAAGTTGATAACTATCACTCAATAGTGTTGGTTGCTTATTGGCATATGATTAAAGTAACTTTTTTTTTTCGTTTACTACTTTGGCTTTCTTATTGATGCTGAAAGCATTAAAACTGCGATGTGTGGTACTATGATTGCATCTCTTCATTGTCTATAGGGGATTCAAGCTATTATCTGTAAAGGTGTTAATATCAAGGCCTGGAAATTGCTTTATCTTGTCATATTAGTATTTTTTTAGTAGCAAAAGAAGGGAAGAGGAAAGTTGGAAAGGAAATGTGGAGGTTGTGAAAGTGCACCTAACAATGGATATTGGGATCTTGAAAAATTTCCGCCACCACATCAGAAGTGAAGGAAGATATTTAAACTTCAGATTATCCAGACCCCTTTGAACAACAAACTAGCTCCCAAATCTTCAAATGCTCCTCCAACCTCAGTTAATACCTCTCGGTCTGAGTAGAGCACACATCGCCAGTTCAATCTTCTCTGCTATTCCCTATGGATTTCAAACAGAGTAATAATGAAGGTTAGTGTTTTAAAGACAAGATTTAGTGAGTCTTGAGAGACCTTCGGGAGAGTCCATTTACCAAGCCTCTTGGTATTAAGAATAATTCGAACCCACAAAGTGAATCCAACTAGCAAGCCTCATGGAAGTCCTCTTCACCACATGGTCCCACAAGTTATAGGAAAAGGTTTACCCCTAAGGAAACTCCAATCAAGAAAAAGGCAAATTGTGATATTGCCACTAGCAATTGAACCCCATGACTATTGTTGTGACCCTCAGGTTGGTGGCAGCTCCTGTTTGTTTTCAAGCCACAAACAACCTTAAAGACATTTAGAAGGGTGAGGATTAACGGAGTTCTTCGCATAATCACAAAAAGAACAGTAGCATAAACAATAGAAACTTTGACTCAGTTTAAAAACCAGCAACCTATTACACTTGTCAGCCCTCGAAAGGCTCTACTTGATGCTTGCTTCCACCACCCAAGTGAACAACAATGAGACAACTGTAGGGTGTGTGCATTAATTGTGTTAACTAAAAGAACTGACCAACTGAAATTTTCAATTATTTTTGTTCCATTGTTGACTTTTCCAGTTCAGTTTTAGTTTTTCGGGATCACTTAACCATTTTGGTATAAGAAGTGTCAGATAACCATTTCTTGATAACAATGTCCTGTGACCTTAAATGTTTTATTTTAGAGAATCTAATTAATAGAGAATGAATTATTGAATTAGCCAACTTACAATGCTACTCTCATGTTTTGCCACCATTGATTTCTATTTTTCTTTGAACTTGAATATTCTGTGCTCTTTCCTTCAAAATGTGACTACTAGAATGATCTTTGTAGCATAATTTCATCATTAGGAGTGGGACATTTAAAGTCCTTGTAATTCGCCTTGAAGGCCTTTCTCGGAAGAATGTGTGCTTCTTTTTAGTCTGTTTTTTCTTTTATTTTTATATACCATTACATATCTGTATGTGTATTACTGCCATCTTGACTATTTTCATTATAATAATTACCACTACTATCATCATTTACTTTCTGTTTAAGTTTTCCATTTCTAAACAAGCCAGTAGTCCTCCGTTTCTAAGGGCTTACCAATATATAAAACTTTGTTCAACTTTTGTTCAAGTAAGATTAAGTTACAACTTACAAATAGTATATTTTAAGCAAGAATAAATTTTACTTGTGGTTATAATTTATGCACGGTTATAATTTATGCACAGTCGTCTTTTTCTGTTTATCATCTTTAGATGTTGGGAGTTCTTTAGGTATTTTCTAGTTGCAATCCCCATTTGACATCTCTTTTTATCTTTTTCTAAGTTTAGCATTCCTCTTTACATTTTAACAGTTTGAAAGAAACGCTGATACAACAGTCTACAATACCGAATAGAGAGGCCTAAACAGAGTCCAAAAAGTAAGTAAAAGCTTATGATAGATCCAAAGTGAAAAAACGCAGAACCAAACTGAAAAAAGAAAAAAATTGAACTGATTACAGTTCGGTTTGGTTTCGTGGTAACAAACATAAGACAGAAGAATTTGAACTGAAGTAGCAGAAAAATCTAAGTAAAACGCCAAAGTCAGACCTTTAGACAACTTTACTATTCATTTACAGTTTCTGACTTTTGTCATGTATGCATCTGTTAATTGCTAATCCTTTTCTTCATACACGACGAAGACATTGTGTTGAATGGAAGATCCTTTTAATGCAGGTCTCGCGCCTGATTGAGATGCAGACACCTTTGTACCTTGAAGCAGTTCAGCATCTCCATCCCTATTTTGATTCTTTGCACAATGAGTCTGAAAAATGTAGTGCCAATTAAGAACGGTGGCCTATGTAAATAGGTTTATGTATAAGATCTTTGTTGACAATTCTTTTTCACCCTTCCAACTGTCTTGCTTTTAGTTCTCTTTTGGGACAAGACAGGTTGAATAGTAAATAAAAGGAAGTGAGCGGCGGCACAAACATAGGGTAGTCCTGTGATATTTCTCATGCTTAAAAGGGATGTATTAGACAAAATGTCACAACAATCTTGCATCAGATTGCAAAGTTGATTTCTTGGTTAGCTATATCAATAAGAAAGGATACGTTTTTGGTGTTTCGGTAATTAGCCATCCACGAGCTTAGTGCTTTCAGTTTGCAGCAATCCCAAAATATGAAGGTAATCTATCAAGATACTTACTTGGTATGATGATGACATGAGTTGAGCTGAAATGAATCAGTGAGGATTCGTATAGCCAACCCCAGCCTATTTGGACCAAGGCGTAGTAGTAGTTGTAATCTATCAAGGTACTTTGCTGTTGTCATTGTCAGTTAAGATTTGAGACATTGTACACTTCTGTCTTCTTATTGGGATGTGTTCTTGCACGCGTGTGGCCTATTTGTTTTCTTTGGGATGAACTAGATAAATACTTCTCAAAAAAACTCACATATAGGCTATAGCTGTGTGATGCTCTCTTTCGCATAACATGAATATGGCTAACTTTAACGTTTGAATCAAACTGTATTACCTTGATGACTTGATCATGATCAATCCCTTGTTTAAAGTATGGCCGTATGTGTATAAATTAATCTTAACTCGTCAGATGTAAGATCTTACGTACAAAAGTTGATGAAAATGATACATTTCGTAAGAGAATTTTAGTATGTTCCTTAAAGATTGCCTTTTTAAGTTTTCATTAATCGCAACAGTATACCCACTCTAATCCCACAAGTGGAGTCTAGAGAGAAGAGGGAAGAATGTAATTGCACGGGGCAATTGTGAGACAGTACTAACTGGTCAATGGTGCTGCACGATTCTAATCAGTTAATTAGGTAACGGCAGAATCCTCAACTCCACATATCCACTTGTTCAATGATAAACTACCAGACGTAAATTAAGACCATATCACTTACAGTGAAGATAGCAGCAAGATGTTTACATCCAACAACACCTTAGATAAACAAGTAAACAAAAGGCAAACACAACCAACAAATAATGAATTTTAAAGTAAACCATGCTGCTTTTTTTAATTTTTTTTTACTTTCCAACAGATCTAATCAAAGGCCATAGAGAACCCAACAGCTGAATGCAGTATAGTTTGGGGTACTTAAATCATCAGGAAAGAGAGCAGATGCGGAAATAATCAGTTCTGCTGCTCCTCATTGTCCCCGTTTTGCTCTGCTTCTGCAGCCATTAACTCATCAAACTTCTCAGTCTTGCCCAGCACTATTTCAATCTGCACCAAGCATAGATGATAAATAAAACAAAAACCTTAGTTTGATCACAAGAGGATACCATAGATTAGACAAGGATGACTGTTCGGAGAAGGATGTTTTTTAAAAAAAAGATGGATTACAAACCACATTTAACACCCGCTAGCTCACATGAATTCAACATTGTTTTAAAGAGTATAAAGTGGAAGAAGAACATGAAAGCTGTAAAAGCAGCAGCATTTATATAGCCATAACATAACACTGGCCAGGTTCATTTTTCCATCTCTGCTGTAGCCAAAGGAAAGTGATTTATTTCATTCTACGGCTTTTAAAAACAGGAACAACAACAATGAGCAAAACCACAAGATAATGCATTTTGGTGAGCAAATGGGACTAGACACATTTTGGTGAGCAAGGATGTAAACCATCACTAACCGTACCATCTATATTCTACAGCTTTTGTAAAGTTCTGCACAAATCCCAACTCAAACAGCTTGAACACTTTACTTAACAAAGGTCTATGCTACTATTCCTCGGAAACAATTTTGAGTCCCAAGCTAACATTTACCATTGAACCTCTATAGAATGAGTTCCATTACTCCAAAACCACCAAAAATGAAGCAGACAAATGCACCAATTGACGGACTCATAATGCTTTTGGAATTTACCTTTGCTTTTGGTATTGGTCGGGCTCCTGGTTCGTCCCTCATGTCCACAGTGAGTGTCCTGATCTCTGCAGCAAGTGACCCTCAAAGTTAGATGTCAAGAAAGATTATAAAAGGTATGGAAGTGGAGTAGGAGAAGCCTCACTCTTCTCAACAGCAAATCCATTGTTCTTGAGAATTTCAGCAATGGTAACCACTGTCGAAATAGCTGTATACATGTGGAAACGATTATTAATCCTTTAGAGAACTATACAGCAAGCCAGTTGAATTATTAATGAGTTTTCAACATAACAAAGGATGAGTCCACAAAAAAATGAAAAGAACATCAAACTGAACTGTACTAACACTCTGTATTTCTTTTACTTAATACGGTTTACCAGCAAGCACAAGGAGCCACTTCAAACATATTATCGAGCACGTTCTGCTTTTTAAGTAAAAGATCCCTGGGGATGCCGCATGAATAAGGTTGTGATGAATCAGAATTCATCCCAGATACACTCAACTACTTTCTATGTTTGAAAACCATGATCCTTTTTATGCCAGAAGTTGGTTCAAAATTGTTTCACTAGGATATCACATCCCTGGTAAAGTGTGCAACACTGTGTATTATACTCTTCTTATACACAAGAAGTTGCAATAGTAAACAAGGCATTCTTGAGATGGCAAAGAACATCACACATTGCCAAGATTGGAATTCACCAATCATCAAGAAAAAGTCAATCGGTAAAAGTGATAATACCTCCATAACCCAAGTTGTAACATGGTAAATTCTTGATGTAAAAAGACAGCATAATCACAATTAATGTAGAAGAAGACCCATATGACATTAATTATAAGCAAGGGGAAACCACAAACTAGTACTCAAAATTGAGGGTCAAGAAGATTTACCCATCCCAAGAGCAGAGAGTTCCACTTCATTGTACTGTTGCATGTACCTCTGCAAGAAACATACCAAATATCTCAGGATACTAACATTAACTCAGACCAATGGCAACAATTATAGATCTGGTGTAAGACCAGGAAAAAATAAATATAGATAGTCATATGGCTAACATTTTTCAAGATTTTCTAATGCACGTTACAAGCCCACTTGCATTTGGAAAAAGCTTCAAGCAATATATAATAAGTTCCGGCAACCCTCTAATTGTCACTGTATGGGGTGAAATTCTTCAAATATACATAAAGTACCTTTTGATAAGTAATACCTATGAAGTGCCTCCAAATAGTCAATTTGTATCCTACATAGACTCACATCTCTTCCATTGCAATTGCTCTAGATTTTATGAAGTCCTGTCAGAACTGCTACAGCAGACAACTAGACTTGAGCCATGTTCTTTCCTATGCTTCTCAAACAAAAAAGTTTATTCATTTTAATTCTCCGTATTACAGATAGAAATTTTTCTTCAATCACCCAACTCATCAACTAATTATTGTACTGAGAATAGCCATTTTTCTTCAATCAAATTAATTGTTATTACAATTAAACCCAGGAAAAAAACTGATAAAACCCAGGAAACTACACCTCAGCCAACATAAGCAATCAGACACATTAAATTAACAAAGACCCTGGTTATTGTGTGTCAACAGATAGCATTTTGCAGATCTCCCACTATTAGCAATGCCATTATTGACAATGTAATTAATTGCTTCCGTTCTCTCAAAGGTAAAATATCTTTCAGATTTATAGAAAAACAAAAAAAGGAGAAAGAAGCAAATGGGACGCCTCTTTGAGATCAGATGACTGATCACTGATGAAACAGTATGCAAGATCCAAGTCTTCCACTTTACCTTTTCTCACATAACTCATCAGCAAACAACTCAACAACCATAAGAAAATCTCATTCACATTGCAAACGACTCTAACAAGAGAGTCACGTCATCATTCGACAAGCATTAACAAGATTTTTGCAATAACCATTAAATTGAAACAATTACTTCTGAAAAGCCAGATTTTTGCAAATCTAGCTGTTTTCACAAAAACATCTACAGATTAAACAAGTATAATCATTTAAAAACTACTATCTCCGTCCAATTACCCAAAACAAAATGCCCCAAACTTCGCCTACGGATACACAGATTACAATGCATGGCTTTATAACATGGAAAAACAAGTAAACACTAATTGCTCAAAATACAGTAATAGTGTAAAAACTCCTTATGATTTCAATGTATATATAATTTAGAAAGAAAAAAAAGCACCTTGGATAGGTTAACATAAAAGAAGAGTGATTTCTTAGTGTTAGAAACTTGGATTCTGTTCTTCTTTTGTGTCTCTGAGACATTCATCTTGTTCACTCCCTCTGTGATTCCTTCCATTCTTTTGCTGTTTTCTTCTTCTTCTTCTTCAGGTAAACCCTAATTTGGCAGCCTCCTTTCCCTTTAAAAATGTTCCGTATAATTTGGGGGAAATTATACTCACAGTAACAGATAAACCCTCGGGTCATTACCGGGTCATATCCATGTAGTTTTAAGGGTTAGGTACCTTAAACGACAACGTTTTATGACTCTTTGATTCCTTTATCTTTCAAATGTACCCCTCTTCTTTCGAAAATTATACTTTACACCGTAAATAATTTGAATTAGTCAATAGAGTAAGTTGTTGAATTTTTTTTTTAGTAATTAATATTAAATATTTAAAGCGATTTTTTTTTTTTATAATATTAAGTAGTGCATAAATGATTTTTTTTTTTTTTACTAAAGCTTACACGTTAGTCGTAAATTGACTTTTTTGTTATTAAATAGTGCGGAGAATATATACAAAATATCAATAATATTTGAAATTTGTTCGAAATAGAATATTTTAATTTGTTCATCAACTTTTGCCTCAAAATTGAAACTGTATGTTCTTTATACTTGTAGAGTTGTAGTACATATTAATATACTAATTGGTTTATCGCTGTCTCTAAATTTTTGAAAATTAGGGAGGGCTTTCAAGTAAAAGGGATTTACATTTTAAAGAATTTGTAAGAGAGGAGATATGCCAAAAAAAGGAATTAATTAAAATGGTTTAATATTAAAAATGGTAAATTAGTTAAACTATAATTATATAATATTAAAATAGGTTAAAAGAATTGTTTTAAAAAAAGAGATGGAAGTGTGATATCATAAATCGAAGGGATGTATGAGTGTTACAAAACAAAACTTTGAGGGGAAATTCTGAAATTATTTTTATATTTTATTGGTCTAAAGTTTGATTACTAGCTCATTGTTAGATTTTTTAAATTTGTAACCCTCGGAAAAAATGTAGAGCCGCTATTATTCAGGTACGCGCTGAGTAAATCTACTCACAAATTACATCGGAATGTAAATCGCACTAGGCAAATTGGGTGCGACTAGCTCAATTGAAAAGATGTTGGCAAAGGAAATCAATCTCTGACCTCCTTTATGAGATACCACCTACTATACCAACTCAGTCATCCTTACGGATTATTAACTTATATTTTATAGTTCTAAAATTGATTTTCAATAGCTTTTTCCTTATCTTTTCTTCTTCTATCCAAACCATTCCACATCAAAAAAAATATTTAATAAGTATATAGTATATTATTTTTCCTCGTGTATGTTTAACAATTTATGTGATTTGGTCATCCCTCGCATGTAGCGTTCACTTGCACGATCCTTAATAATCGCTCATGGCCGCATACGAAAAATTGACGTCCTCCAAAATAAATAAATTTTTGATATCCGATAAGTTAATTAAAGAGTAATTTTTCTGCTATTTTTTAAAAAACTAGAGATAATCAATGACAAACTCAGTGAAGAGAAGGGTAATTTTTTAAAAAAATAGTAATACATTTTTAAACTTTAAAATATTCATTCATTTTGAACCATAAAAAACGTGAAATTCATTGATTTTAAAATAGACGAAGTACTATGCAGTTTGTACCTGCTTTTACAGCGTCATTTTATCACATTTGAATTCGATTTGTTTAAATGTTAGGCAATTATAAGAAGCTATATATTTTTTTAAGTAATAAGTCGCATTCACAATTTCAGTATTAAACACGTTTCCTTTTTCTTTTATTATTTATATTTAGAACTTGCATGTCCCAAGCGTGTATAGAATGAAGGAGAAGAATCAATATAGTAATATTGACCTACTTGTATATTGTAATATTGTTCATTATTGATGATTATTATACTATATTATATAAAGTTGTGTTGCGCATGGGACGCGTTTAAACAATTTGCAAATTTATTAGACTGTATATTATACTTGACATGTTACCGTTAAATATCTATAATGACGTTATTTGTTTAGATATATTTAGAATGTTAGAGCATAGTGTTATTACAAATAATATTATATGAAAATGGGTTTTAATTTTTTTTTTAATTATTAGATAAAATGTTAATGACTTAACAGATATAACAAGTTATATCACTTATTCCTACATAACTAATGTTGATAGAGGCATAAAATCAGTTCATAACCCACAAGGCATGCCTTACAAGACATGATAACTTAGTTCATACATAACTTATGTCGATAAAGACATAGTTCAGTTACAGAAACCACAAAGTTATGCCATGTAAGACATAACTTATTCCTACCAAGAACTTATGCTGGACGAGGCCAAAGTTTTCTAAAAATGTACCGGATAAGATAAAAGTTCTCTAAATTTATGCCTTATGACATCGGGTCATAAATAACGATACTTTAATCCATAAATTTTCATTAAATGAACATAAAAACAAAAATTAAAAAAATCGTCATATTTGCGGATAAAAAATTAAAACCACCCAGAATTTGTTGGATATTTTGTAATATATAGAGGTCTTAAATTGAACAGACACATATGTACGTGAAAAAACATGACTGTTATGAAAAGTCATATGTTCATGAAAGAACATGACTCTTATGAAAGGACACATATATTCATCATGAAAGAACATGACTCTAATAAAGAGTCATCTCTTAAGTTCTATAAATATAAAGACTCTCTAGAAGTAGCCTAAGGAAGATCTGCATGTAGGCAAGGGCTTTGTTGTATCCTTGAAGAGAACTGTTTGTATTTACCCCAATATGTATATTGGCAATATCTCTTTAAAGAAAGTGTTTTCACGCCTCAAAGTCATCTTCTTCTTCAATCATATTTCCTACTATTATTTTTCTAACAATTTTAAAGAGATATTGGGATTGAAGAAGATAAATGAGACAAGATCCTTGAATTCTTGAGGAAGTGGGGTTGTAATAAAAAATATTCGACTGATTTAAAGTATGATTCTAAGGCAGCAAGTCATATGGACAAAGTGAGCCAACAATGGATCACAAAAGAAATGACATATATCGGGTTCTGCTTTCTTAACTTTTCTTTTTATTTATTTATGAAATTTATCCTTTGAAATTTTTGAGAAATGATTTTTCATAAATGTTAGGATATATAATTTACTAGTTATGATCTTGAAATGCATTTTAAATAAGTTTAGGAATAACATATTTGATACGCTTATTATAAATTTGTTAATTGGGACAAAGAAAAATTATTATGGCATAATTGTGTTGCATAAAGATTATGTGAATTTTATTTTCAAGTTATAAGATGATATATATGAATTCCTTTATTTTGATGGATAATATATATGTTTGAAAGTTATTAGAATAATTTGAAAGAGAAAATGGTCTAAAACCCCCCTAATCTATTACCCAATTCTCAACTACACACTTATTCTTTACGGGAGTCCTATTACCCCCCTGAACATTTTAAAAGTATAATATATACCCCCTTAAAAACGCACACCCAGATTTATATAAAAAAGTGAATTGCACGCGCCCGCCACGTAATATTAAATTTTTTTTAAAAAAAATTATTTATTCTGCAATTATTTTTCATTTATATTTCCCTCTTTCTCTTTCACTTTCATTTTCCATTCCTCTTTTTCTTTGATTTTGACAAATTGATTTTCCAAATTTGAGGATACATTCTATGACTGCCACCATCTTCTTCGAGCTTCATCGGAGTTATGAACACTAGTAAAAATTTGATGTTCTCTATTGAACCTAGAATTTTACAATGTTGAGCAACCCATTTTGATTATTGGGTCTTTTCCATTAATGGTTTTCTCACCCAATGATTTCATTGATGAGTTCTTCTACATTGATGGATCTATTACTTAATGATTTTTTTCTCCATTAATGACTCTAAAGTTCGATCCTCTTGACTTTTGATTTTGAATTATTGTCAATTCAAGCTTTCTTTAAATCCATGAACACACCCATATGTCAAATTTTCTTTTTTTTCGTCCATTTTTTTAATTCTTTTTTATCAAATCTAAAATTATTATTGAATTTATGGTTTATGGAATAGGTACATAAATGATAATATTGTCAATATAATTGACCTAAAAAATAAATTTCCGTCAAAATCTTTTCCGATGAGGATATTTTGAGAACTTTTTAGAGATTTTCATCATTATTAAGTTGTTTGAATGGATTTTGTTAACTGAAGAAGTTTGTTACAATAGCTTCAAAATGGTATTTCAATGGTGTTTTAATGGCTAATAGTTGATTTTGAAAATGGGTGTAAAGTAATTTACTTAATAGTTTTTGATTGTATAGAGAGAGGGAAGAAGATTTCTATCTAGGATTTGTGATGGTGTTGATAGATATGGTATTGGTTGATCAAGTGCTAAATGATAATTAAGAATAAACTGAATAATGTGAGTACCACGAGTTTCCATATCTTAGTTCATCGTCTGTAGCAATGAAAAGACTACTAACAGAGGACAAGTAAAAAAAAAAAAACTTTTGAGGAAATCGAAGAGGGAGAGAGAGTGACAAAGAATATTAAAAATAAAGTTTTAATATTTATTTTTGGTCTTCACTCTCTCAAAGAGAGTGAAATACACTCACTCTGCCACGTAAGCCTTCAGGGAGGTAATAATTTCAATTTTAAATAGTTCAGGGGTGTAATAGGACCCCCGTAAAGTATAAGTGTGTAGTTGGAAATCCGGTAATAGGTTGGGGGCTCATTTGACCATTTTCTCTAATTTGAAATGAAGAGAAATTATAATTTCTATTAGATCATTTTGTGTTCATTAAAGGTTGAAGATTTTATCTTCTTATTAAATGTTCATGTGTCATAGTATTGGAACACTATAAATTTGATAACAAGATGATTTATTGATGTTGGTTAGATATTTACACAAGTTATGAAAAGGACATTTGAAACATTTAAAGTGTGGGGGTGATTGAATTATGATTAATAATCAATAATATTTGAAGAATTGTAAGATATAAATTGTTTCTTCAACACCACAATTGAATTATGATTAATAATCAATAATATTTGAAGAATTTTAAGATATAAATTGTTTCTTCAACACCACAAGATATATCTTTGATATATTTGACATGGTAGTTAGTGTTTATAACTTGATAATTTTAGTGATGATTAGTTGTTTAGCCTACTAATATGATGATTATGCTATAAGCCTTCGTAAAAAATATTATGTAATTTTGTGAAGTAGTGTCACTTGAAGTGTTGTGACTTTTCATGAAAAGAAGTATCGGTTGTAAGATACATTTTGTATAGACATGACTATTCATACATAGATGAATTGGTGCGTTGGTCTATAAATAGTGAATCATCTAATGATAATGATAAAATTCATATAAGTTGGATTTTGTAACATGTATGAATATGTCATAAGTTTTGTATCAAAATAGGCTTGAATTCCATAGTGGAATAAGAATATATTTAGCATATAAATGCTTGAAAAGAAATGTAATGGTTGGAAAAAATCTATGATTTTGAAATGTTGTGGCCACAACTGGTGCAACTATTCTAAGCTATTGAGATAATGATGATATCTGTGATATGCCTATGTGAATGATTTGTTTATGATTTATATAAATCTTGTAAAATCTAGTTTCAAAAGATGCATTATAATAAATGTGTGAATGAGTAAGGCTAAAATCCTTAAACTAAACACAAGTGATGGGAACCCACACTCTAACAATACAAGTTCAACGGGTAATAACAAGTTACTTTGTGTTGCTAAAGCACAAGTCTTCCTTTTAGAGCCTTGATTCAAGTGTATTGGATACTATTATGTGAGAAGTTGATGAGTTGTTAAATGCTTGATATAATAGGGGCATAGTGACAAACTCCATAGTGCAGACTGTTATGCGGATGTTGAATTAATTCTTAATGAAATTAGTAAATGTCTACAGTAACAGGGACATAGTAGCTAATTTCACCTATATGTATATTGAAGTGGTGCCGCTTCGAGCAAGATCTAAATGATTGGTTTTGTAAATATTCATGAAATCAGGATGAGCACATGGCCATACACGTGCTAAAGCAAATACTGGGGTTTCTAAGCTACAAATAATATTATGTGTGTGATATTTTTGATTTTGACACATGGAGTTGTGGTTCAAATATTTTAAGATACCAATTACTTCGTCAGAACTTTAAAGTATTTGCACTAACAGAAAGTTCAAATCTATTATAAGATACTCTCTGATATGCATGATATTATGAGAAATATTACAAACTAGTGGGGGATTGTTGGATATTTTGTAATATCTAGAGGTCTTAAATTGAACAGACACATATGTATGTGAAAGAACATGACTGTTATGGAAAGCCATATGTTTATAAAAGAACATGATCTTTATGAAAACTCATATGTTCAAGAAAGAACATGACTCTTATGAAAATACACATCTATTCATGAAAGAACATGACTCTAATGATGAGTCATCTCTTAAGTTCTATAAATATAAGGACTCTCTAGAAGTAGCCTAAGGAAAATCTGCATGTATAAACCAAGGGCTTTGTTGTATCCTTGAAGAGAATTGTTTGTATTTACCCCAATATGTCTATGAGTAATATCTCTTTAAAGAAAGTGTTTGTATTTACCCCAATATGTCTATGAGTAATATCTCTTTAAAGAAAGTGTTTTCATGCCTCAAAGTCATCTTCTTCTTCAATCATATTTCCTACTATTATTTTTCTAACAGAATTGATGCCGTGCAAAAACTTGACATACTTTACTAAAAGGTAATAGTTCAGTTGAACCCTTTTTAGAATTTGACCAATTACTTCTACTAAAGAACAATTTCAGAAATCAGAATTGATAATTATTTATCATTCCATAACAATTGTTATGCGGGTGTATTACTTGAAATGAGAGTATAACTAAATCAAATTTATACCATACAGTAATAAATTATTGGGCACTCATTAGATAATATAAAAGTGAATGTTAACATAAATCCTAACCCCTAAACATGCTTTAGCTTGGATTTTATACATAATATTTAAATATGTCAGCTTGAGCCTTGAAATTGTGTTAACATGAATAAGGGTAGATATTACATAATTAATTCTCATCCTTTATAAATTACAAATATAATAAAATTATCCGCTTGATAAAAGAATTATCTCAGAATAAAATTCCACCGCAAATTCAATAAAATATTAAGAACCGAGAAGAGGGAGTTGCTTGGATAGTAAGCATCCCTCACTTCAAACCTTAAGGTCATGAGTTCATGTCCCTAAAGAATCAATCCCTAAACGGATCAGAGGTGAAAGCTCCCAGAGGAGGGATAAAAAAATTTAAAAAATTTAAAAAATTTAAAAAATTTAAAAAATTAAAAAACTAAACAGAATGAAATTTCATAGATCCAATGTTGCTATTAAAAGATTAAAGAGCCTCTCTAAAAGTTAAAACGTCTTTAATTGTATTACTCATTTAACGGTCAAACTTTAGATGAATGAATCATATGTTTTGTAAACTTGTTTAACTTGGACTATTTTTTTACTCCATTTGACTAAATACACGATATGTACAACTTATGGCGCTACTAAATGACTACACCTTAATTTTATGGTTTAATATTTTCACACACTCGATATTTATATTAAATTAATTTAGTTTATTATAGTTAACTAATTATTAAAGTGAAAAATATTTATTAATTAATTATGATTAAGTAATAACTGTATATATTCAAATACATTTCATATATTTATTGAATCAGGGTAAACACTCGCAACACCAATAAATTTTTTACCATTTCTTTTTTTTGAGTACATATTTTTTCTTTTTACCAATTTTACGTGTATACACGGATATATTATCACTAGGCCGCCATCTAAACTTTTGACGTAAACAACTTTTATTGTGTTTACACAAACTCCGAATAATTATAATATTAACAACTTATCTATAAAAAAATTATTTTTTACCATTTCTTTTTTTTGCGTACATATTTTTTCTTTTTACCAATTTTACGTATATACACGGATATATTATCACTAGGCCGCCATCTAAACTTTGACGTAAACAACTTTTATTGTGTTTACACAAACTCCGAATAATTATAATATTAACAACTTATCTATAAAAAAAATATTTTTTACCATTTCTTTTTTTTGCGTCCATATTTTTTCTTTTTACCAATTTTACGTGTATACACGGATATATTATCACTAGGCCGCCATCTAAACTTTGACGTAAACAACTTTTATTGTGTTTACACAAACTCCGAATAATTATAATATCTATAAAAAAATATAAATAATTTTTTTAATGAAAAATTACCATAATCTCTCTATCACGTACCTTATCATTTCATATAAATTAATATTCATAGTAGTACATGGAGAATCAAACTCTCTGAATCTCCTCCTCTGTTCATAAATACAAAAGTCGTGTTTGCTTGACCATAATTTTTAGGTGTGAATTTCAGCTGTTTTCCATATTCAGAATCAAAAGAGGATAAATTCATCGACACGGAGCCAAACAAGGCTCTATGAAATGTATATGGTATTCAAACTGTTGATCAGCAATATTCTCGCCAAAACGGTAAAATTTATACCGTATCTGTTTTTCATAATTATAGGCGAATTTTTAGAAGTTGAAATTAATGAGGGTATAATATATAATATTTCAGTATTTAACTAGAGGAATTGAAGTTGGTGTAACTTTACCTATTTCATTAATGGTGGATCTGCGCGTTAATGCTGATTTTGTGATTTGAATTTCAAATTTCCGAAGCGGTTATTGTGTTTTATGTATATGTATTGAAGGAAATATATATATAATAGTTTTCAGGCGAGTAATTTGAGCAATGGAAGCAGAGACGGTGATGAGGAAAGAGGCGGTGGCAGAGGTTATAGCCGGGACTGAAGCAAAATCAGCGCCGGTGAAGGCGAAGATGAATGAAGTGGAGTTGGTGAAATGCGAGTGCTGCGGATTGACGGAGGATTGCACGGTGGCGTATATAGGGAGAGTTAGGGAAAGGAACGAAGGGCGATGGATTTGCGGACTGTGCACGGAAGCAGTGAAGGATGAAATCATGAGGTCATCGGAGAGGCGGATTGGGAGAGAGGAGGCTCTGAATCGTCACATGAATTTCTGTAGCAAGTTCAGAGCTCTAACGCCGCTACCGAATACGAAGGACGAGTTGATATCGGCGGTGAAGCAGCTGATGTTCAGAAGCTTGGATTCGCCGAGATCAAGTCCGGTGAGAAGGCGCCAAGGTCTAGTTCGATCTCAGAGTTGTTTTTCAATTGATAGTTGAACAAGAGCAGCCGCGGTAATTCGTATTCCAATAAATGTAAAATTTAAATTGTTGCAGTTAAAAAGCTCGTTCACAATTTGTAGGAGTTCAGATTTCAGTGGAATCATGTTGTGCACAAAAAATGTGGAAAAAGTTGAAGTGAAATGAATGACTTTTGCATTAGTTGGTGATTTTGAAAAGAAATTATTAAGGTAAATCAGTACTGAAGCTAATAGCATTAAACTAGAGTAGATTTTGGTATCTAATCTGGGGTGTGTGCATCTTTTACACACGTGAAGCATACCAATTTCTGAAATTAAATTGGTTAATGCGTGTGAATATTTAATTTTGATGCTGTTATTTAATTTGTGTATGTCGTTTAATTACTTCTGTTTACATATATTCATTTCGGATAACTTTAAACGTAATATGTTTGAAATTAATCTTGACAAAGTTTAACTTTAGACACAATGTTTGAGATTTTATTTTTCCCAACTTCAGCTATATTTGGCTGGAGTCAGCCATTTTTGCTCGAATTTTAGCAATACATGATTGAAGTTTAGTCATTCTTTGCTTCAATCTAAGCAATATATGATTGAAGTTCAGTCATTTTCTCTGGGCTTAAGCAAGCAAAAATGATTGAAACCCAACCGCTTCTATCGAACTTCAAGTAAAAGTGCTTGAACTACAGTCATGTATAATTTCATACATTGCATATCTAAAGGAATATGCGCAAAAAATTAAAAATTAATTCGAGCAAGTTGCTTGAGACTTGAGAATGTTTCAATAAGTTTTTTTTTTTACAAAAAAGGTCTCCCTCTGTCTGATATAATGTGGTAATTCAATGGAAAATAAGAAAGCTCATAGCTTGAGATTTGTCAAGACATTACTTTTAAGGCTATTTTTTATCGATAAAAATGTATTTCTTAAGATTTAACAAGCTCTTCTAGTATAAAGACCCAATTATGGACAATCATAGTATTAGCTTTTTGAAGGAAGAATTTAGATATTTCTAAATTCAATGAAGACACTTCCTCCTTTTGAGATACCATTCTCATTTTTTCCCTTCCAACAGTCCCACCCCTTTTAGTAAGTACCGGTGACAGAGAAAGACAGCTCCCTGCCATTAGCCAAACAGTACACTGTGATACTAGCCATATACATTAGTTCAGTTGAATATTCTTCATCGAAAAATTATATTATATGTACAAAAAATTATATGAAATATATAAGTCACAAATTACATAATTCTTGAACATTTTTCGCCACTGTGATTTGTGATCTGTGTAAACTTACCTAAATGATGATAAAATGTCTCAAACCATTTTAAACAAGTTGAGGACTTGAAAAGTCACATTATAGACTACTAATTGTGAAATAGGCCATTGGTTAGATGAAATATACATATGGATACCATCCGATACAGCAATTTAATAACATATATCGCTTTGGCCGAGAGGTTAAGGCGTGTGCCTGCTAAGTACATGGGGTTTCCCCGCGAGAGTTCGTATCTCTCAGGTGACGCTATACTTTTTTGGCATATGAATTTTTTTATTTCCTTACTCGGTTTTTGGTAACTGCATTGGGGTTCGACTTTTTAAGGTACGTGATTCATTTTTGTTATCATTTCTTCTCATATCCAAAGTTTACCATGAAATTCAATAATTGCATCTTTATAAAAAGTAATGAATGTATATTCATATAGAGAAGAGAAATAGGTTCTTCAAGGAGAAAGGGCCAGAGAGGAACTTTCTTGAATGAATACTAAATTCTAAACAAAATTAAATTTAGGTTTGAACAACAATATGTAATACTCATTATAAGTGATGTAATAATATGTGTTTTTAAAGATGTTTCTCTTTAAATGAAAAATAAATTAAGTACATATTACATTGATCCTTTATATTAAGTATATTAGTGCACTCCAAGTTCATGTTATTAGTGCAGTTTTGTTTTTTCTTGAAGATGTTTCTCATTGAAGGAATATGTTAACGGGTAAAATAAGTCTGTTTATTCTAAATTAAAGAATGCAAAATCAATCAAATCTCTCTACAAGAAGGATTTGAATCAAATCTCATCGCGAGCTACGTGTCTTTTGGTCATCCGCTATTAGTCAAAGTCAGCTAGCCCCTAAATTGGACGATTAATCATATTGTTGTAATCTTTTAAGTTTCCTTCCAAACAAGGGATATTAATAAGTAATTAATATAATATTTTATAAATTCCGGCTAGGGGTTTTCCATTTTTTTGTTGACTTATGGTCAAAGGAGGGACCATGTATATGTTCTTTGGAGCTAGAACCAATCAATAGAATGAAATCATGAAAGAATGATAAGCCTAGGGTGACGAAACATGGCTCAAGAGTGTCTATACCCATTCAAAAAGTGAGGGTATATATTATTTTCTTAACCCAAATTAATAAGGTGAAGGGGATAATGTGTAAATAATTTTTAAAAAAATAAATCAAATATATATTATTTTCTTAACCCAAATTAATAAGGTGAAGGGGATAATGTGTAAATAATTTTTAAAAAAATAAATCAAATTCTACACCAAACGTCCATAACTAACTTAATATTATTTTCCCGCCGTTCTAATTTCACAAAGCCTCCACCTCAGGACAAATAAAAAAAAATCTTAAACAAACACCTATTACTATATATCTAACTTCCTAGTGAGTGGGTAGTATCTATTGTTCCTTTATTTCCTCTCTTTTACTAATCGAAATTAATGATAACATACTTTAATTTCATAATCATCCTTTTTGGTGCTTAATTATTCATTTGTAAATCATGAACAACAACATTTCTATATTAAAGGCATTTAGAACCTTTGTTCTAGCATGGTTCATTTTATTTGAAGGTCATATTGTGGTTGTACATGGAGATTTTAATTATCAAGATGCTCTTACCAAATCCCTTATTTTTTTGGAGGCACAAAGATCAGGAAAACTTCCTCCTAAACATAGGCCTTCATGGAGAGGAGATTCTGCCCTTCAAGATGGAAAATCTGCTAATGTATGTAGCCTCTCTTTAACATGTGCGTTGCTCGTGTATCACATGATAATTTAAAGCTATTTCAATGATTTTCATGTTTGTAGTTCAAAACGATGAGGATCCTTGGAAATTTATTCTTTTGAAATTTTCTATTCCAGTCAACGGCCTCTTATTAGGTGATACCCTTTTTTTATTTGTTTCTCTCATTACTGTTGTTTTTGCTCCTATGCAAAGGAGAATCAGGGCCGGGGTCTGTTTTTGATTCGAACTATGTATACATATCCAAAAAGAAAGTTAGAATGTATAGTATATATAGTATATGATGCTCGTTCTGAACCTACTGACTTTAAGGAATAAAGTAGCTTCCTAAACGTAATTTGAATTGGGCACATAGTTTAAGAAAGAAAAGAAAAACTTTTGAAACGTGTGATTTAAAACAAATCTTAGATATTTGTGTGGTTATAAATTATGTAGAATTTTAAAATTAAATTTTTCTAAATATATAAATGTGACATTATGTTGGGGATAGAATAAATAAAGGAAAATGTGTCACATGAATTGGGACAGAGGGAGTACTAATTTTTGCCAATTAGGTATAGATGAAGAAAAAACATGTAAATTTTTGCACTAAAATTGTGTAATAGATTATATATTTTTTGCTTTTATATATATAGGTGGACCTTGTAGGAGGATACTATGATGCTGGAGACAATGTGAAATATGGGCTTCCAATGGCTTTCACTATAACAACCTTAGCATGGGCTGCTATTGCTTATCATGCACAGCTCCAATCTGCTGGAGAATTGGAAAATGTTTTATCTGCCATCAAATGGGGCACTGATTATTTCTTGAAAGCCAGTGTCAAGCGCAATTGCCTCTACGTCCAGGTAATTAAAATAATCTCTACTCAGTGTACAAAGCATCCCGCATTCACACATGTCAAGGGTCATGTAGGTCATAATTTCTCCAGATATATGTAGTTATTGAATGTTCAAGATTAAAATTGTGCATAGTTTTTTAAAGGTTGGGGATCCAGTGAAAGATCATCAATGTTGGACAAGGCCAGAGAACATGAAAACGCCGAGAACTGTGTTAATGATAGACCAGAAAAATCCTGGAACAGAGATTGCTGCTGAGACTTCTGCAGCAATGGCTGCTGCTTCTATTGTATTTCGTGGAACTGATCGTTCCTATTCCCGTCGACTTCTCAATAAAGCCAAACAGGTACTAATCCCATCATCATTGTCTGATCTTTTTTCCACTTGGCCAAACTCCTAAATGTATCCTCATAGTGTTTTCTTGGTTTGTGACTCAGCTTTTTCAGTTTGCCAAAAGCCATAAAGGAACCTATGATGGGGAATGTCCTTTCTATTGCTCCTTTTCTGGTTATCATGTAACATGCCTATTCCTTTATTACGGGTTGATTTCTCAGGTAGTCATTCAACTAATAGTTATTATCTTAGAAAGTCACTTTCTTTGTTGAAAAAAAAAAATTGGAATCAAGAAGGGTGACTTTCTAATAACTATTAGTCGAGTGAGCATATGAGAAATCAACTCCCTTAGTTATGTTCTTTTTAGATGGTTAATTAGTTGCATATGAAAGTTAACTTCTAAAATGTGTAAAATGTAGGATGAGTTGTTGTGGGCTGCAACATGGTTGTATAGAGCAACCAAGAGGCCAACATACTTGGAATTCATCACAGAAGAGGCTACTACTGCAACTGTAGCTGAATTTAGCT
Source organism: Solanum appendiculatum (assembly GCA_018342035.1). Lineage (NCBI taxonomy): Eukaryota > Viridiplantae > Streptophyta > Magnoliopsida > Solanales > Solanaceae > Solanum > Solanum appendiculatum. The sequence continues at coordinate 593,253 of JAGDQO010000446.1, forward strand.
GGGACCTTAAATATGCTGGAGCTCAAATACTCCTCTCTAAGGTAATAATTAAAAATCCTTTCTTTGAATAGACGCGGAGTGCCAAGTACCATGGTAGCACACTACTTTGTGGTCGAAAAAAGTGTAAATGTTTCATCCACAAAATGCAGTTCTATTTTGAAGGGGAGAAAGATTTAGCAAACTTTAAGCAACAAGCTGATGGTTTTATTTGTTCAAACCATCCTCAAAGCCCCCATCACCAGGTTCACATGTCTCCAGGTAAGTTTTCGTTTCTACATATAAACTCGATCCATATATTTTACCTACTTATCTGGTTTAACAAGTACATGAACTGCCAATGTCTAATTTATGATCAGGGGGTCTGATTCACCTTAGAGATGGAGCCAATTCTCAATATGTTACTGGTGCAGCTTTTCTGTTTAGTGCTTATAGTGATTATCTAGCAAAGTACAAGCAAACGGTCAGCTGTGGTGATAAAAAGTTCAATTCTGCTGATCTCATGGCCTTTTCGAAGCAACAGGTAGTGAATTTGTTCATATTAGTAGCACTTTTCTGATGCATCTCACAATTTACTTAGCTGTTTTAATAAAAATATGCAGATGGACTATCTACTAGGGAAAAACCCGAGAGGAAAATCATACATGGTTGGTTTTGGGAACAAACCTCCAACTCAAGCTCATCATAGAGGTGCCTCTGTTCCACAAATGTCTCCAAACAAATTGGTGGACTGCTCCATGAGTTTTGTTAACTGGTACAACACAGAAAAACCCAATGTTAATGAGCTAACAGGTGCCATTGTTGGTGGTCCTGATAAAAATGATAACTTTGAAGATCGTCGTTCAAGTTCATCCATGACTGAGCCAACAACATATACAAATTCTTTGGCCGTTGGTGTCCTTGCAAAGCTCACGAACCACCATTCCTCCTCTTGATCACCTAAGTAGATTTTCATTATGGTGAAGATTTACGAAGGTGTATTAAGTTATTTTTGCAGATGAATTGAGAGTCTATGTATATAATGTCTTTGTAGGTCCTATATAGTGACATGCTGGGTAGCTGGCTACAAGGGATCGAGCAAATAAGCTCGAGCTTGTCTCTCTTTTTCTACGGTTTAATGTGTTTAACTTAGAAGAGGATTGTTTTGATGGTCTAGATCTACAATATTGATTAGTACAAAAGATTGAAGTGTGCACCCAAGAAGTGTGGTGGTTTTACATATGAATGCTGTGTATATTTGAATGCAGACAGTATTTTGTATAAAAGTCATAACAATTATGAGTTAGTTTCTAACTGTGGGCTGCACTTTTCGTATGAAAAATCTAACAACACATGCGTGTCTATGGCAATCATTTCCATTTTCTTTCCACGAAAGAGCACACAAGAGAAGCGTCAAGCTAGAGTTGGAGCATGACAATAAAATTCTCACGAGTCAAGTAACATTCCCCAAAACCAATAGTACTTGACAGGTAAAACATTGTTTCTAAATTGGTGACAAAAGAGAGGGAAAAGCACAACAGATGAGTCACATATTAATAAAGAAACGATAGATCAATCATAATAACACACTCAACTTTGCAAGATATAACAAATCGCCTTTCTTGATCAACTATACAACTTTTCTTTTGATTAAACTAATAAGGGGCTGCACGTGAGATCATCTTCGTCACACGCTGCCTACATACCCAAAAACAAACCCTAAAGAGGGATCAAGCCCTTATGTACTTCTTTACATATATTACAAATCTTTTTTTTTTATTATGGATCTAATCTATTTGTTGGATCGGGCAATTGCCTCACGAATTTATGATTGCCGATCTTGAATGTTATCTTCTGAATTGGTTTGTGCAGAAGGGACATTGAGCCACTTTTCTTCTTCCTTGTCTTCGCAGTGTTGGCTGCTTTGGATGAATGCAACAGAAAAGGATGGTTCAAGAGCATGTCGGCAGTCCAACGCGAGCTGGGATTCTTCACAAGACATTTTTCCAGAACATCTTGAGCCTCATTTGGCAACTTCGAATTCTGAAACTTTGGTTCCTCAAACGTGATTTTTTCCAACACATCATCACCATCTGCGTCTTCCCACAGTGGTGTCCCCGTAATCAGCTCATAGACAGTACAGCCAAGAGCCCAAATATCAACTTGTGGGCTATACTCAGTGTTAATCACGGATTCAGGTGCTATATACCTTTCTGTTCCCCTGATGACTCCCTGTTTTTGGTTCATGCCCTGTTCCAAGGTCACGGAGAGCCCGAAATCAGCAATCTTGGCAGTTTTGTCCCTGCCCACAAGGAGAATATTGCCAGGCTTGATGTCGCAGTGAATAATTCCATTGTTGTGAATGCAACTAAGTCCTAGAAGAACATTCTTCGTGTGTTTCTTAACTTCAAACTCCGGCAGTGAATTGCAGTTCTGAAGACGATTGGCAAGGCTTCCTCCTGATGCATACTCGATCAATAAGTTGTATAGATTGACGTCATTTTCAAACGAGACATTATCTCCGAAACAGTGAACAATGTAAGGAGAATGTTTGAACATTCGGACGAATTCCACTTCTTCTTTCAACGATTGAGAATCACTCAAGTTGCAAGATTTGATAGCAATGAGAGAGGGAAGAGTAACACCACGAAATAGTGCATTGGACGTAGAAGCTAACGAGACAACACCAAAACTACCTTTACCAAGAGTTGTGTTTCTCTTCCACAATAATTCCGCCATTGAATGTGCAATGTGTAGGTAGTATACTATAGTAATGTACATACTAATGAGAGTAATTTATAGATGATGTTACCCTACCAGTTCATATCTTGAGCAAAAAGTTTTGCCACACTTCCCAAAAAGTTCTTCCCTAGTGTTATCATACACTTTGTATATACCCCCTCCTACTAGTATTTGCTTTTGTGTTTTGTTATTTTTCTTTGTTCATTATTTTATACATACTCAATAATTTGTTACATTTTATTTTTTCTGATATTAAATAAATAATTAACATTGAGTAATAATTAATAAACTTATTAACGATCAACTTAATTAAGTTTATTTTTCAACAAGTTTGAAAATTACAAATATAAAATATACATCCCTTCACATTAATTAATTAATTTGTCTTAAAAAGAGCGAAAGAAAAATCACATCTCTTCAAATAGTGTTAGTAGGTGTAGTGTACTCAAGTACTATTAGTGATGATGAAGAGCTAATAATCCAGTATCATCGATTTTGATTCTTTTTTTTTTTTGCTTAACAATTTTTAATAGTTGTCATGCAAGATTATATTTTTCATTAAATAAAATATTAATTAATTAATTTATTTATTAATGTTCCATTTAATCAAATTTATTTTTAAATAGGTTTAGAAATTACAATTAAAAAATATACACCACCTCAGATTAATTAATTAATTAATTTGTCTTAAAAAGAGTGAAAGAAAAATAATTATTTTCAAATGGTGTTAGTATGTGTAGTGTACTCAAGTACTATTAATGAAGATAAAGAGCCAGTAATTCAGTTCCGTCGATTTTGGTTCGTTTATTTTTCTGTAACAATTTTTAACAGTTTTCACGTAAGATTATATTTTTCATTAAATAAAATATTAATTAATTAGTTTATTAAAGTTCCATTCATTAAAATTTATTTTTCAACAGGTTTAGAAATTACAAATATAAAATACACTTCATCTCAAATTAATTAATTAAGTAGTGAACTCAATCGCGCTTCGCGCAACCTTAAGAAATTGAATTAAATTACTGACTATAATTTTCTAATAAATAGAAAATTACAATCTAACACAAACAAAAGAAAGTTCAAAATGCACATTAAACTTTCCAAATTTTAAGCAACTTAGAGTTATTTATTAAAACAGATTAAGACATATCCAAATCACAATCTTAAGAATACTCAAGAAAAGTAATATCCTGCTTCATTTGGAAAATATTCATGTGCAAAAGAACGAAATTTATATAAATATAGAAGAAACCTAAACTAAATAACCTCTCAAAATTCCTGTTCGATTTTTTACATTCAAAATTTAATTTTTGGAAAGTAACCTAAACTTAATTAAGAGTCTATGACCGGTTTGATTTCATGGAAAAGAAGAAATACTCTATTTCTAGTGCTTTTTTGCTTCGTTAATTTTTGTGTAACTTCTATCAATTACTTGTCTCTCTATCGCCATATGATAAAAGAATACTGAAACTAGCAAGGAATATGAATTCATAACACAACCATTTTGCACATTAACCTTATATAGCCAATTTTTGTTTTGCTTATCCTTTTATAGTTATCACCACATTCAATGCGTAGCTTAAAACTGAAAGTGAGAATGCAAAAAATTGGATAATAAAACCGATAAATAAGTGGAATGAATCAAGTTTTTAATACTCAGAAATTTAATGGGTAAATAAATAAACAAAATGAAATTAAAATAACCAAAAAAAGAAAAAATATCAAAAAAGGAGATAAAATATAATCAAATTAGCTGGCTTTTGACACATATCATATCATGTCTTCTAAGTTTAGGTTTAAATTATAAATAAATATAGATGATAGATATATAGATTATATATATAATTCTAGAGGGTAAATGAATAATTATGGAAAGTGTACAACAATATATTTACTCAATTATGATCAAATTTATATGAAAACATTAGAGATAGGAATGGGCAATGCTAATAATAACTAATCGTGTCAGTTTTAATTCACTTAAAATGGTAGTTTCATCTTTTTATTAATAAATGAGATGACTTTTGTTTTTATAAACATATTGCATAATTTAAAACTAAGAAAAAGCTCAAAAAAATAAGAAAAAGATAAATAAGAATTCTAGCTTTTGAGAGGTGTCACATCAATATATATAGATTTGTCTTAAAAAGAGTGAAAAAAAATTTAACTTTTTTTAGTCTAGTGTTAGTAGATGTAGTGTACTCAAGTATTGTTAGTGAAAATGAAGAGCCAATAATCCAGTTTCGTCGATTTTGATTCTTTTTTTTTTTGGCGTAACGATTTTTAACAGTTGTCACGTACGATTATATTTTTCATTAAATAAAATATTTATTAATTAATTTATTAATGTTCCATTTAATTAAATTTATTTTTCAACAAGTTTAAAATTACAAATATAAATTACACATCACTTCAAATTAATTAATTAATTTGTCTTAAAAAGAGTAAAAGAAAAATTAACCTTTTTCAGTCTAGTGTTAGTAGGTATAGTGTACTCAAGTACTATTAGTGAAGATGAAAAGCCAATAATCCAGTTCCATCGATTTTGGTTTTTTTTTTTTTTGCATAACAATTATTAGCAGTTGTCACGTAAGATTATATTTTTCATTAAATAAAATATTAATTAATTAATTTTTTAAAGCTCCATGAGTTTCGTTTACTAGTACAACACTGAAAAACCCAATGCTAATGAGCTAACAGGTTCCATTGTTGGTAGCAAATAAGCTCGAGCTTGTCTCTCTAATTCTATGGATTAATGTGTTTAACTTAGAATACATTTGTTTTGATGGTCTAGATCTGCGATATTGGTCATCATCATATATTACTAATATATTACTAAGGGTATGAGTCCAAAATTGGATTACGATTTTGCCACGATTTTGCCCCTACATTAAATAAAATGGTTATGAAATAACTAATTAAATGACTGTTGTACCCTTCATGCAAGTATGTTTTGTGCATATTTGTAAATCTAAATTCATTAAAATGATAAAATTGAAGTCATAAAAATAGTTAAAGAAATAAACGCGGGAGAGCCTTTTCAAATGGCCACACGAAACTATTTTTAATTCCTTTGCTTTATTAAATATTATAAATGGATGCAGTGATTGAGTCATGAAGAAACTTAACAAATCTATTAGGTATATATAATATAAAGCTAAATAAAAGAAAAGTGATGTGGCACCTCTCTTTGGCCAAGGATCCTATTTATCTCTTTTTTCTTCTTTTTTTTTTGACAAATTTTTCTATTTTTTATTTATTATTATTGTACAAAAATGAATGTGTTAATTACTACTCAATTTATTCATATTCTTTAATATAAAAATTTAATTGTCTTTATTTTCATTACTCCATGACTTTTGATAATCATAACTCCTAATTCATATTAATAGTCATGTTCATGATATCTTTTGGTATTCCATATTATGTCCTATAAATAGAGGCCTTAGAAAATTTTGTTACCAAAGAAATGATCAAATTTATACGTATAGTAGAGCTAGGGGGATTAACTAGGTGAAGTTTGCTCATCTTTTTGCCCAAGAATCACAATCTTTTTTATAACTTAATAAAATAGTATATTATAGCTTATATATTGCTTTAAGATTTTTTACTCATGAGATTGAATGTTTTATTGTAGGTGCTTTTTTGGTTGAAAGGGAAAAGTTCATCTTCTCCTTGATATTTGATAAACGGTTCGAATTTCATTCTAACAGGCTCCCTCAAGATTATTGGAGGAAATATATAATTTTTTTTCTTTTTTATTTACATGTAAGTCATAATTTTTATTACTTGAATTTTATTGTAAGAACTTGACAAGATCTCAAGTAATGCAAATTTTATATTAAATGTTCAATTCCAAAAAAAAATTATTTTTAATTTTCTTTAATACAAAACTTAATTGTCTTTATTTTCATTACGCCATGACTTTTTATTATTATAACCTCTAAAATAATTAATAGTCATATTCTATATATTATTTGCTATCGTATATTGTAATCCTATAAATAAAGAATTATAAGACTTTGTTGAAATGAGCACATTAGCATTTTTAGTTGTCACTTATTATGTTGATGCTTTGGTTTGATTTGAAAGAATAAGATGAAAGCTACTAAATGGTGATTGTGGCTCGGAAGATTGTGTATTGATTTCATATTTTATTTTTAAATGTTTTAATGATTAAGATTGTAAGAATGATGTTGTATTATTTATTTATGTTATAAAGTCAAGCTTACAGCAATATAAATATAAAGAGAAGAAGGCAAGAAATGTAGATGAAGAAGATGATTTTTCTTCTTATTCAAGTGTCTTCCAAATGGTGAATGATTTCTATTTATAGTGTTGAGATATCACTCCCAAAGGTCACCAAACTAGTAGATACATGGTTATCCAAAAAGGTTCTTATCACCTTGGAAGCATACATACATGAATTGAATTAATTCTTGAATAAATCTAATGGACAATCCACTCATTCAATGGATTTATAACACTCCCCCTTGGATGTCCATAGATAATGTGCCTCGTTAAAACCTTACTAGGAAAAATCCAGTGGGAAAAAGCCTAGTGAAGGAAAAAGAGTACACACATCTCATAATACGCTTTAAATGTAGCCTCATTAAAAACCTTACCAGGAAAACCCAACTTGAGACAAAACCATGGTTAAGGAAAAGAGTACAACGCGTATTTCACCCCCCCTGATAAAAGCATCACTTGATATCTCGGAGACGACGCATTCCAATCTTGTATCTCAACTTCTCAAACGTTGATGTTTGCAATGCCTTAGTGAATAAATCAGCAAGATTATCACCTGAACGGATCTGTTGAACTTCTATCTCACCATTTCGTTGAAGATCATGTATGAAGAAGAATTTTGGTGAAAAGTACTTTGTCCAATCTCCTTTGATGTATCCTCCCTTCAATAGAGCTATACATGCAGCATTATCTTCATACATGGTGGCTGTAATATCTCTTTTCAAAGAAAAATCACACAGTGTCCGGCATCTGCATAATCAATAATCTGTATGTGCACCAATTGCACTAATACATGATGTTTTTCAATCATTTTCATCAGATCGATCTTCCTTTATGTTAAGCAATCTCACAACCATTGGGGGTACTCAATGGAATTACTTTAACACCTTTTAAATCCTTCAAGGATTTTCATATAATCTTCATCGTCTAGCTAGACATGACAATCATTCATTACACATATTTAAGCATTTCTTCTATTGCCAGACTGAAATAAGCTTCATTGCATCCACCACAAGAGAGTATATCTCCATTTAATAATGTTAGAATTTTTGCGAAAACCTTTTATGCCCTGAGGCACACACCGTACTTTATATCTTACGATTATACTTTCGCACAATGATTCATTTGTACCCCACTGACATTATATATTGATCAATGGACTATAAGTCTAAAAACATCACTTTTCTAAGTGAAATATAATATACTTGAATTGTGCATTTCATTTGGCCAATTATTTATATGTCCACACAATATGACAGATTTTTGAATTCAAGATCCTCGTCATCATTTGTAGCCTTGAGCGCTACTTCATATCAAAGATACCGTCGACGGTCTTTTGACTCGATTCCAATATGACATAACTTATCGAGATCTCTTCATATTCATCATTTCAGGTACCTGAACCTTTGCCAAGGTTTTATGAAGTGTTATGTCATCGTGCTTCTTTAAAGCACTTGCCTCATCACCATGACCATCTTGATCATTTACTCCTCTCCTACCTTACGGAGTTTTTCATTTGGAATCGATTGGTACCTATCATGCTTCAGGCGTACCATAGACTCTGTCCTTCAAGGACTTCTCATTGGAGCATTTGCAGCTAAATTATAACATAGGGTCAGCAAATTCATCTAGCAATTAATTTGCATCATTATGCAAATGAATTATCTTTTGAACTTAAAGTTCACTTTTTTTTACGAGGATCTAGATAATTCATCTCATAATTTTCAGCTGTCAATCATCTCTCCCCCTAATGTAAGAAAATCTAACATTCACCCAACCTCATTTGGGGATCCATCTTTGTGCGTGATGGAGCAATTAAATCAGATATCACACATTCAAACTTTAGATGGAAAGTACTTGGTTCCTGACCCTGAACCAATTATGATAGGAAAATCTTGTTGGCTTGATGCATACATGTGTTGCTACATGTTAAACAAATTCATCTCATACCAAATTTTATTTGGGAGTTTTATTCTCATACCCGTGATTTAGCTATATTTGGAAGCATACAATTTCTGTTAAACCAACCAGCATTATCAACATAATTTCATGGTTTGGAATTATGCTCTTAATTTAACAATTCGAGCAAACAACCTTACAAAAACCAATTTGCAAGTTGACAACAAAGCACATGTGACCATCCCATGGATGCAACTCTCATATAGTTGCAAATGGTCCACATGGCAGGTGAACGGGCCCATATTCACCTTTTTATATGTTCCAAAATCTCAGGGAGTACAATCCCAACCTTAGCTGGTATAATGATACAGTGATAATTTTATCATGAGAACAAGCAACACAAGAGAATTTTTGAAGAATCTTTTATTTCTTCATCGTAAAGCCACGTGAATTCTCAATTACTTTTGCATCACATTGGAACCGAAATGGCCAACCGGTCATGCCAACTGATCTTTATTTCTCAAACCTCCCGTAGAGGCGAGTGGTGACATATATCAAACCCACAATAATTTTATCACATCTTAACTCATTCTCTTTCAGAATGGTCGAGCATTCACTATGCTTATCACATGTCACAAATCTCTTCAAGAAATGGACTAATCATTTATATGTGCTTCATAAATTTGCATATAAGCACATTGTCATGCCTTTAAAATTTATCATTTTTGCATGTCCCACCTCAACATCACCCTGAAAGGTCATGTGTACCACCACTTCATCTTTCTTTCTTTTGATGGAGGATTCTTATAAATTTATCAAATTATTAGGTCACACAATGACTACGGCTCCAATGACCTTTCATACCATATGATAGAATGGAGCAAATTCAATGGGACGAATTTCATGACTTTTATCGAAGTCTTAGTCATCATTATATCATCACTATGGTGCATTGAAGCTCAAACTCAATGTCTTACCCATATAAGGCGTGTTAGGCCATAATTCTATGGGACTTGAACCCAAACCTTATCATCAAGGTGCATCAAAACTCAAATTGATGGCTTACCCTCTTGGTGCGATAGAACTTGAATCTACCGTCTTACCCTCAAACAGTTTTCATTATGGTGCATCCGGACTTTAACCTGATGTCTTACCCTTTTAAAAACATTGAAATAAATTCATAAAATATAATACTCAAATTCATGCTACCAAAATTTTATACCTTCTTTCCATTTAAGGAACTTTGTAGAGCAGAGAATATTCAATCAGTAGTAGTATATGTCTTTGGTTCCTGGTCAATGTTAGTGACCAAACACTATTGTATTCTAAATCATAAAAACATTTTAGAAAATGCATACCTGGTTTTATGCATATAATACCTTCCTTACAGTAGTTATCATTTTTCCTTCTTGATTCTCATAATGAGATCAACCAAAACATGAGCTAAAGAAAAACTAAAATTCAATCTCAATTGGCTAGAGTCTCATGCTGATAACGTGTTATAAAGTTAAGCTTAAAGCAATATAAATATAAAGAGAAGAAGGCAAGAAATGCAGATGAAGAAGAGGACTTTTCTTCTATTCAAGTGTCTTCCAAATGGTGAATGATCTCTATTTATAGTGTTGAGATATTACTCCCAAAGGTCACCAAACTAGTAGATACATGGTTATCCAAAAAGGTTCTTATCACCTTGGAAACATACATACATGAATTGAATTAATTCTTGAATAAATCTAATGGACAATCCACTCATTCGATGGATTTATATCAATTTATCTATTTTAGTTCTCTCATGATTTCTCTTTATTTTGTATTTTATATAAAGTTTTGATTGCAGTAAATTTTTAATTTTTTTTGGTTCAGAGTAGTAACTTATGACTTTGTTGGACATAATTATCTCTTTTCTTTTTTTTTGGTCTATTACTTCCTCAAAAATGTTTAAATATAATTTTTTTTCCCATGAATTTTCTATTACAAATCCTTCACTATAAGTTTTAAATAACACTAAAAGCTATACAATAATATCTTGAGTCTCTTGAGTTTTTCATCTTTTTTATGATCTTTGGCTAAGAATTATATTGATTTTTTAAATTTTTTTTTTATAATTTCTTTATTTTTTTTATTGTAGAATAATAAATATGTCAATTAACCGTTCATTCATATTATTTAACACAAAATTTAATGGTTGTTTTTTTCATTACTCCCGTGATTTTTATAATCATAACCTCTAAAATAATTAATAGTTATATTCATGACATTATTTGTTATTCATATTATAGTCCTATAAATAGAAGTATTGTAAGACATTGGAAAAATGATCATATTAGCCTTTTGAATTGTTATGTTTTCGGTACTTATTTTATTCATTCTTTAATTGGACTTGAAGAATAAAATGAAGGCTATTGAATGGTGATCGGCTTGTGAGAATGGATGTCGACAAGAGTTCGAAAGATTATGTATTGATTTTGTATGATTTCTTTTTCTTTTTTAATGATTAAGATTATAAGAATAATGTCGCATTTTTTTTAGTTCTCTTTATAATTTCTCTTTATTTTATATTTTATATAAATTTTTTATTGTCATAAGTTTGTATTTCTTTTGAACCAAAAGAATAACTTATGACTTTGTTGGAAGTCATCTAACTACTAATCAAACGTTTTTCTCTATGAAATCAATTATATGTCTGGATAAATATATAATGGCATCTTATCGTCTTTCATAACCTCGTGAAGCGCGCACAATTTCACTAGTTTAATATATTTATTACTCAACCTTTCCTATTCTATTATACTTGCTTCTTGAACTCCTCCATATTCCAAATGCTATTTATTTTGCTCTATTTTGCTCATATTTACATTGAGAGGCCTTCGTAAAAATATGGCGATAGATTCAAGCACTCATGTTTTATTTAGAAATGGTACTTTTTCTACTTTAGCTACGTTTCTTATATGTTATTTCTTTAATTAGCTTAGGTAATTGAGTAGTGATTTTAATATTATTATTCTAATTAAGTTATGACAATATAAATTCTCAAATTTTGATGAATATAAAGTCCCATGATGAGTACAGAAGATTTTTAGTAATACATAATTTTAATTTCGTAGAATTCAATGATGTAACCTTTATTTATGCTTTAAACCCTATGAGATTGCTACCAAAGATCTTTTCATTTTTCATCCTTTTTTTTTCTCCAAATTTTGTTTTGCAGGTAATTCGCATGTATCATATTAGAATATACATCTATTAGTTCGACTTTATAATTATAGCATTATAAAAGAGTAAATATTTTCATCTTTCTTTTCGTGTGGGAAGAGATACTCTACTATCATTTTAGTTTGTTATTTGATAGGTTGGTATCAAAGAGTAGAGTGTATTATAAACTTTGTGATGATCATAGAATATCTAGTTCTCTCTAGCTCGTATTTTTTTCATGGTTGTTAATTAGTAAAGGTTAGGTACCTCATTAGGATTGGTAAGGTAAAGCCTAGCCTCCCTTACTTGTACTTATTCCTATTGAGAATTTTTTATGTTTATTATCAATAAAAAGCCACTAGAAAAAAAAAATTTTAAAAATCTATTAAAAACATATGTAAAAAAAAAATGTGGAATTTACTTGGGCTTTAAGACTTCCCTAAATTAAAATTGAACCCATCATCCACCTAAAATCAAATTTGATACTACCGCTCACAACTCTTTAATTGTAGTTACAAATTTATTATGAACCAAAACTTCTTAATTCCTTCAAAAACAAGGCAGAGTCATTGTAAATAGTTTTTAATTTCTTAGAAACTTAACCAAACATGCAATAATGTTTTAAATAAATTATGATGAAATAAAATATGCCAATTTTTTCAAGCAGTTGAAGAGAGAAAAAATTCAAAAACAAACATGACTTTATTCATATTCTTATAAAAACAAAGCAATTAGCATATACATAAATGAAAGGAATGACAGTTTCTTCAATATGGCTTTCTTCGCCACCATTTGATCATCAAATGTGACTCTACCTGGATCAATTGCATTTTCCATTCTTGCTGGATCCCGTTCCAAACTCAGATGGAAAAATTCTCTCTACATTTTATAAGTCTATGTGATATTGCATATCACAATTCTTCGATTTAATAGAGTGATCAGCTTAATTATCCAGAATGCCACTCAACTAGTAGAAATTCTCTTATCGGATAGGCTAGGGACACCAAAGCCTAGAGAGAGCACAGTTTGATAGGAGGAGTGACCAAGTTCAAAAAAAGGTTACTTAAACAAAGGTAAAACATGATCGTCAACAACGAGAGTGAGTAACATGGAAGCTCCAAGTACTGCTTCAATGTAGACTTAGTAGCAGCAATCAGGCATATCAAAGACGCGAAGTGGCCAAAACCCATCAGGTCCGACCCAAATCAAAGGATCCAGGCTTGATGTGCGATTTCCATGGAAAGCACGGACACAAAACCAGGGATTGTCCTGGCTACTAAAAGAAGATCAGTAGAGAGTGTTACATACAGAGGCCTGAAGCCTGTTCTAGTGTTACAATACATCAGTGGGCAAATCATGTTTTATAACACAAATTGCCCATTTATCGCGGTGGAAAAAGCCTGTTCTAGATAATTCTGAAATGACTCAAGGCAAACTTTGAAATTGAAAGAGTAGCAGATGGATCATCATACAAATGAATCTGCAACAGAGTTAGAAATTGGACTAGCACACCTAACACTAATAGATAACATAAACGAGAGCTGTGCAATCATTTTACTGTGGCAAAACAGAGATAACAACTCCCCTTTCTTCATAAAGAATGTTGATCAACTTTAACTCTTTTTTTTATTAAACTAATAAGGGGCTGCACGTGAGATCATCTTCATCACACGCTACCTACATACCCCAAAAACTAATTCTAAAGAGGGATCAAGCCCACATATACTTTTTTATAAATCAATTTTTATTTATGGATCTATCTATTGTCAGTACCTAGTACCCTTCCACAAGTTTCTTTCTCTACTTCCTTCAGAACTGGCAATTGCCTCACGAATTTACGATTACCGATCTTGAACGTTATCTTCTGGATCGGTTTGTGTAGAAGGGACATTGAACCACTTTTCTTCTTCCTTGTCTTTGCTGTGTTGGCTACTTTTGATGAATTCTGCAGAAAAGAATGGTTCAAGAGCATGTCCGCAGACCAATGCGGATATCCAATCTACATCTTGAACAAGAACCAGTTTGAAACATCGTATCACGTATTTCAAATTAAATTACCATTCCTTACCCCCTATGTTAACAAACATATATATTATAGCATGACCATTTCTATTTGGAACTCCAAATTGATCAGCTAGCAATACGTATATGTTTGAATGAATGTAGATTTGGTTTAGACAGAAAAAAAATTTCATTTGGGGGGACTGTATCAACTTTTGTAACAAGTGGTAAAGCTTATAATAACAGTTTCTTTGTCAAAATTAGAAATTGAACACTAAAGTTGGACAAATAGAATTTACATAAACTATTAGAAACATCAAACAAAAGGTCTAAGAAGCATGCACAAAACTCCTGATACTGTTTTAAAAAACTGAACCTAGCTAGTTAGTTTTGTCCGCAAATTAGCTGAAACTATCCAGGTAGTACCAATTCTTCAGAGCAGCATATCTTGTAAATGCACGTTAGACTGCCAAGATTGTTGGTCCAACAATAATGTACTCTTACTCGCCCTAATTGCATCCAATCTATTCTTCAAAGGCTCATGATCTAATAACACTTCTGTAAGGTCATCAACAAAGCTGGATTCTTCTGTTTCACAAAGTGTCTCAGATTCTTCTTGTGGTGTTGGTTGATGTGGCGTCTGGTTTATCTCCAACAATGTGTTACCCATATCGAACATTTCAGGCATTTTATTTTCTGGCATCACAAATTCTTGAATTTGGGGAAAAGGCAGCACAGTTTTCCCCCACAGACCATTCTCTTCACCAGCAGCCTCTTGAGTGATCTGCATCTGATGTTGATTAGATTCTACAATGGCTCGTTTAGAAAAATTAAAAGGATTGATCAGTAGCTCATCTTCTGGATTCATCAATACATTGACACCCATATATTCAGCCAAAGTATCACATATTTCAGGCGTAGTTATATTTGACTTCACATTCGCAAAGTCAGGAATCATAGGTTGTTGAATTTGAGAAAAAGTATTTAGCTCCAACGGATCATTCTCTTCTCCGGGGGCCTCTTGAATTTGCACCTGAATGTTCCTGCTAGCAGAGTCCCCACAACCATTATTTGAAGCCTCTTGAATTTGCAACACTGGTTCAACAATATTGATAGGAGTGATCGCCTTATATTCCTGATCCATCCGCGGTTCAACAGAATTTACCCCTAAAATCACCTTTGTATCCATCTTCTGTTCATCAGAAAGATCCATAACAATTGTACTCACATTGCTACGTCGAGAACCATTAGAAGATGTTTTCTTGGACTTCATTTTTATGGCACAAATAACATAATTTCTAAACTTGGAGTTTCTGAACTTTCTAAGAATAGCTTC
Organism: Solanum appendiculatum; assembly: GCA_018342035.1. Classification (NCBI taxonomy): domain Eukaryota; kingdom Viridiplantae; phylum Streptophyta; class Magnoliopsida; order Solanales; family Solanaceae; genus Solanum; species Solanum appendiculatum. The sequence goes on from JAGDQO010000446.1 coordinate 608,647, forward strand.
ACAAAATGCGTATTCCTTCATGAGCCACTTGCCATCACTAGGACAAGACGTGTTAGTGTCATAAGAGAGACTCTTCTTGTATCCCATAATCACAGCCTTGTTGTGATTACTCAACACCTTTTTCCCCTTATCTTGCTGCTTCCAAGTCCCAAGTTTTTCGCCCACAACCCTGCAAAATCTGTCACCTTCATTTTTCTTATGCCTTGGTGAAATAAAGTAACGAAAAATACTAGTGTCCCCATCATCTTCTCCTCCACAATGGCGCCCATAGCCATATGTTACCCATGGTTCTTGTTTGTAAACATCACATTCCATAATAAAACCTTCGTCATGCAAATCTTTCTCAGCGATATACTTGAGAAGGAATGTGAGTAACTCAGAATCTTTAGGATGAAATCGAAACCCTTCATCTTCAAACTCCATCACTCTTAGTTATTTTTCAAAGATGGAACAGAGTATAGGAGCAGAGAGACTTTTGAGAGTATATTTTATAACCATATCAATTTATACAAAACAAAAAGTATTAATTGTAGTAATGCCTGTAACGCAAGTATATTTATACTAGTCAATCCTTGCCTTGATGGGAAACCCAATTGGTAACAAATTAGGAAAATAAAATATTTAGAAACTTGCAAAAAAATTTAATTTTTAACTTACAATTTTCAACAATTTGGCAACAATAATTGGAAATTAGGATTTTCAATAGTAAAGCAATATTTAGAAACTTACGGTTCTTTTTTTTTTAACTTAATTTTCAACAATAAAACAATGTATTCTATTTATTCATTTATGGGAGTAATCTTTTCTTTTTTAAAACAAAATAGTTTAAACGAAAAAGGATAAAAAAAATGTCTTTGAACTATGCGAAATTGAATAAAAAGACCCTCAATTAATAGTTTGATTTAAATAAGTTATTAGTTTAAATGTTCAATTTTTCATAGTTCAAGGGAATTTTTAACCCTTTTTCGTAGTTTAAATAAGTTATTAGTTTCTATTCTACTTCAGAAAATATTGTTAGGAATTATATAATAAAGTCAAACCTCGTTACAATAGTCATTCATTATAACTGTATACTCTTTATAAAATTACCCCTTTAGAATAGTCATACTCAAATATTGTGAAATATATTTAGAAATATACTATGTATAAAAATAAAATATTAAATTTTTTATGGTAATCATCAATAATCTCATGCATGTACATAGTAAATTTCAAGTATGTATATCTAAAAGAAAAAAAATGTGTTTAAATAGTGCCCATCATAACTTCATGAGGAAACACTATTGGTACGTTTGCCTCTCTTTTTTTAACAGTAGATTCATTAACAAGTGCATTCCTTCTTCTTGTTACACAAAATTATTATACTATTTTTGTTAGATACTAATGTTTGTAAAAGCTAAATGAGATCTAAACATCGAATATCAATGTGCTTAAGTGAAAGGAATGTCAGCTTCTTCAATTACTTTTCTCACCACCATTTTATCATCAAATGTAACTCTACCTGGCTCCATTGCATTTTCCATTCTTGATGGATCCGTTCCAAACTCAGATGGAAAAAATCTCTCTACATTTAATATAAGTCTATCATTTATTAGAGTCACCAGAGTGATCAGCGTTATCCAAAATGTCACTCAAGTAGTAACTAAAAATTATGTAAAAGAAAGTTACTTTTCTTCGTTTTGTAATAGAAAAGTCACTCTGTCCCAACTTTTGGAAAACCAAATACGTGTGAAGTTTAAAATAAAATTAAAAACAGAATTGCATAAAAAGTTTTAAGATTACGCGTACCTTGATATTTCCAGCTTCTCTGATGGCATCCACAAACTTGAGTTGAAGCAAGATATGGTGGCTACGAAAATGGATGCCGGAGATGACACAGATTACAACGTCAACGAGTTTAACCGCATCCATGAGGCTCTGATGATCGTTGAAAGAAGCAGTTACAAGGTGAGCACCCTGCATCTTAAAAGAAATGAGCATTTCAACTTTTTCAAATCAACTCCTATTTCTTGAAGTTGTAAAATGTATGTGTCATGTCCATTTGCTAAACTAGATTTCACCAATCTCTTCCCAATGTAACCTGTTCCTCCCACTATCAACACTTTGCATTTTTCCATCTCTCTTGTATAAAATATTAATGAAGTAGAACTCTATATATTAATGGAGTAGCACTCTATATATATTTCTTCTTCTTTTTCTCCTTGGATGGATATATAGTGTGTTTTTTTTTTGGGGGTTTCTCATCCGGTGTCAGGTTCGCGCACTGCAAGGGCCCATTCGGGGGTGACGCTCCCAACAAGATTTTCTCCATGCCCAAAGCTCGAATCGAGACCTCTAGTTAAGGGTGAAGCACTCACACTGCACCACAACTCATGTTGATGGATGGATATATAGTTAATGTATGATGGATACTCCATATTGCCTATTTATAAAACAGATCTTGTTTATTTTTAATTTTTAATTTTATTAATAGTAAAAAATTGAATTCCTTATTAGGAATACGTACAAGTAAGGCGGGTTATGTCTTACCTTACCGGTCCTAATGAGGTAATGAAGGAAAATGTTTCTATTGTACAAGGAAAATGTTTTTCTTCAAAAATAAGTGAGTCTTTTTATTTATTTATTTTCTAGAATTATATTATATTACAAAAGCCAAATTTTATACACTAAATTATCAATTTTATAAGTAATAATTGAAGCACTTTGACTTCAAGCATGAATTTAAAATATGGCGGAACCGTGGCCCCCTAAAGTTGGCACCAACTTTCACTTAGACACCTCAATCAGGGTTTGTTCATTTTAGACACCCAGAGTAAAGTTCTATTGTGTCATTTTGACACTCTTTAAACAATCAACAAAATTTTTAAATAGAGTGTAACACACTCGCCGATGATGTGTCAAAATGATGAATTAAATAAAGATACGTGGCATATTTACCAAAAAAAATATTAAAAAATATTGTGAGTAAAAATTTATTTTTTAAAACTATTTAGTTAACTACTAAAAAAAGAGTATATTTCAATAATTAAAATAAAAGCAAAAAAGTTGCAGCAACCTCTCTCTTTCTTCTCAGGCCATTTTCATATCTCCTCCTTTAACCACCATGACCTTTTATTTGTATCTACCATTAATTGCAGCCTGTCATTCTTCACTACAACAATTAATCCCCCATCTTCCTCTTTGCTGAACTACTCTCACCTCCCTCTTTTCCACTTTTTTTCTTCTCTACACGCACTGCTCCTTCTCTTCCTCTTCTTTCAGATTGATGTCGGCATATATATAAAGAAGAGGTTGTTGAAGATGGTTCAATAGAGTTTGAGATTTTGAAGAAAAGAGATTTTTAAAAAAAGAGTCAGATCTGGAACGGTAATTTTAAAAAAATAGATTCGAAAGAAAAAAATAAAGCGAAAATCAGGAGAAAGATGTAAAGAAGAAGAAAGACGGTGAATTCATTCTTTGATAATGTCAAAGGCTCCATTTTTTATAACACAATTCATTTTTTTTCTATAATTTTGTGTCTGGGTTATGAAATTTGGTGTTTGTAAGTGATGCTCAAAGGTATTTTGTGTTTCTTTTGTTTTTGTTGTTGATAATGAAGAGAGTGCTGGATTTTATGGTAAAAATGGTGAGAAGAATTTTTCAGTGATGGTTGATAATCAACGATGGTCACCTGATTTTTGTTTGAAAAGGTGAAGAAGATGGGAGTATATTTTCAAGTATTTGTATTTTCTTTTATTTAAATTTAAAAAAAAATTGCAAAATTCAGGCTTCTCACGCGCTCAAAATGAGCGCAACACACACAATGTGCCAACTCAGCAAAAAATGTCCAACTGACACAATAGAACCCTACTATGAGTGTCTAAAATGAACAAACCCTGGTTGAGGTGTCTAAGTGAAAATTGGTGCCAATTTTAAGGGGTCACCGATGGGTTTAGCCTTAAAATATTGAAGTACTAATATTTTTGTTGTTTCCCATCATCATCATCATCATCATAAGTTTAATATTTGTAAATAGTGTTTTAAAAGACTCAGTTGGAACTCGCCTCTGGCTCGCTCCAGGGCGGGGCTCTAGCAAAACGCCTCGAGACTCAAGTGTGGGGCTTAGTTCTGTAAGACTTACACCCTAAGCACCCGACTGTATGCCCTAAGCACGTCCAACGCCCAACGCTCGTGGCTCGCCTAACAGATTTTATACCTATTATGTGTAAAATTCTTTAGTTAACATTGTTGATCCTCATAATTTTTGAATAAATGAATGATACTTAATAGTTTTTTAATCTATAGAAATAAGAAGATTGAGATTAACTCAAATAACTAGTTGCAGTATCGCATCTTTACTATTTGGTAACATTGTGGGGTTGATTAACGAAATTTTACTTTTTCACTTATCATTGGTCTTCGTATTTTTGTCATATATCTCAAAATTATCATATTTTATTTAGCTATTTGAAAGTAATTTTATTTTTATTCATGATGGAATGATGTTTTTGTTATAATACTAGTAAGTTTTATTAGATTATTTATATTTGTATAATCATTTTAGAAGTTTTATTTTCTATGAGTTTCCTTAATCCTGTTTGTAATTATTTAAAACTATTGATGTATTTTTATAATTTTGAGTTATTATATTACTATACTATATTGTAAATTAAAAATTTAAAGATTTATAGGACTTACGCCACTTGTCTCGTGGCTTACGCCTCGTTCTATAGTTGAGTGACTTTCTAAGATAAAAACCCTTAATTGAGTGACTTTCTAAGATAAAACCTTTAAATTGAGGGACCATTTGAGATATTATCTCCTCGCGGATACATTAAAGTTGGGCATACCAATTTTAGACTCTTAGGCTGAAAAAAGTACTTTAGTCTGAAAGAACATGGCTTATAATCAAGATTCAAGTTAGTTCAAAAGCATAAAGGATCAAAATGTACTAGGCCACAATTAAAATTGTTACGCCTTAATTTTTAAATCTAAGTTCAAAACTAATTTACTTAAAGGAGTCGCCACTTAATTTTATATAGAAACTTAAGAAAACAATTAAATGACATAAAGAAATTCTTTAGCAAGTGTCAAATATTTAGGTCTGGGTTCAAATGATACTTTCAAGAAAGTGTTAGGCACTCGAAAATATCCACAAATGTGGTTACGATGATTGGTAGTAATTTCAAAGATTGATTCTACAAGATCGGTGAATGTTGTAGCAGCATAAAAAGGCACGAGCCGTTAAGATCCTTCAACGCCATGGGAGGAGTATCCTTTATTAGCCATTTTTAGTCCTACTTCGAAGCTAATTGTTATTCGAAAAATTATATGAAAATTGTATCACTAACTATCTTCTATCATGGACCGATTGCGATTTTTTATGTCACTAAAGACAAGGCGGATGATATTCTAAAGTTTGCAGAACGGTAAAGAAATTATTGATGCTTTTTCATGAAAAAAGTAATTGTTTGTGGAAACAATAAGTGGAGATTTACTCATGTATGTAGCATATTAGTGATATATTTGACACATTATTAAGTTAAGATTATATGCATCTAGTTTTTATTAGTATATCTAATCAAGCATATATGTATCTGACAAGATATATGTATATATTTGAATAAGAGTTTATAAATCTGATAAAGTGTACATGTTTCTACGTTAAGACATAATGTATCTATTTTTTTATCAATGTATCTGACTAAGTGAACATGTATAATATAAACATGTATATGAATAAAAGCTCTTGTATATGACAATACATGTTGTTAGCATGTATTTGACAGATTATTCAGGTTTTATCAATGTATCTAATTATGTATACATATATCTGATAAAATATGCACATATATCTGCATAAGATTTCACGAATCTTATAAAGTGTACATGTTTCTGAGTTAAAGAAGTCTAAACTTTACTGAATCACCAAGAAAAAGAGAGAAGAATTTTGATTGTTTTGTTTTTTTAGGAGTTGTGATATGTCATATCATCTATAATTGTTACAGTTGTGATTTTCTTCCTAATTAATGACTTTCACTTATATCTCGTAATTAGACACACTTCTTAATTAATGACTTTCAGTTATATCCCTTAATTAGACACACTAATCGATATGTATCTGTCTTACATGTATCTGGAGAGTCAAATACACGTATCAGAGGCCCAAAATATGATAAAGAACATAATATTGCAAATTAGCGTGAATCTAAGTAATTATCTCCTAAAGTAGTGGGCTTTGTGTAAGTTACTGTTGCTGCTGCTTCAATTTTTTTGGGCCTTTTTGTCCCATTTTTCTGCCTTTGATTTGCTGCAATTTCAAGCCTTTGGGACTTATATTAGCTTACTAAAAATAAAGAGTTATGTATTTAAAAATTTGTTGAATTTCCAAATTGAAATCTATTACCAACATATATTCCGGATATATCCATGTAATTTATCTATTCATCTGGTTTAACAAGTTATTCATGAATTGCAAAATTACAAACATGAAATGTCTACACTTACTTGGGACAAAAGAGACAAACAATGTAGTACTAGTAAAATTTGCTCAAACATTTGATAGATGGTCTAGAAGATTCTTACACAGAATCATTTAATTCCAGCCTTTTTTTGAGAGCTAATAGTTATTGGTACTCTTCTTATGCTTGGAGCATGTTCCAATAATATAGAATTTGGTTAACCAATATCCAACTTTTGCAACAGTTCTTTGTGATGAAATAAAAGAGTATCTAGATTGATAACCTTTGAACAAAAATAAAACAAAATAGAGTTAAAATAAATTGATCGCAGCATGCTCTTTGTATAACATGGCTAGTATATCTCAGCAAACAAATGAATGATAGAATGATGACTGAACCGAGTACAGTGGCCGATGCTTGGTCCATGATCATTGCACCAATAGCTAGTCCGAGGCCTTGGAGACTAATACATTGTAGAGGAGGCTGAATAAGGTAGAGAAAAAGTTCCCAGCAGACGGTTTTAGGCCAGTCATCCAGTATGTTATAACGGTGAAAGTAGTCGGAAGGACTAGCTCCATGGGAAGGTCACCTACCGTCCTAGCCATAAAGTACATGGAGAGTCGGTACATGCCTGATGATCTTTCTTTCTCCAACATCATCCTCTCTTGTGGGAAGGTAAAATTAGCTTGGAACAGGGTGTTTAACTCACCTTAGAGATGGAGCCAATTCTCAATATGTTGCTGCAGCTTTTCTGTTTAGTGCTTATAGTGATTATCTAGCAAAGTAGAAGCAAACGGTCAGCTGTGGTAATAAAAAGTTCAATTCTGCTGATCTCATGGCCTTTACCAAGCAACAGGTAGTGAATCTGCTCATATTAGTAGCACTTTTCTGATGCATCTCACAATTTACTTAGCTGTTTTAATCAAAAAATGCAGATGGACTATCTACTTGGGAAAAACTCGAGAGGAAAATCATACATGGTTGGTTTTGGGAACAAACCTCCAACTCAAGCTCATCAAAGAGGTGCCTCTGTTCCACAAATGTCTCCAAACAAATTGGTGGACTGCTCCATGAGTTTTGTTATGGTGAAGATTTACGAATGTGTATAAGTTATTTTGCAGATGAATCGAGAGTCTATATATGTAATGTTTTTGTAGGTCTTATATAGTTGACAGGCTGGGTAGCTGGCTGCAAGGGATCGAGCAAATAAGCTCGAGCTTGTCTCTCTTTTGATGGTCTAGATCTGCAACATTGATTAGTACAAAAGATTTAAAGTGTGCACCCAAGAAATGTGGTGATTTTACATATGAATGTTGTGTATGTTGTATGCAGACAGTATTTTGTATAACAGTCATTCCAATATCCTTATCATGAGTTAATTTCCAACAGCGGGCTGCACTTCCCATATGAAAAATCTAACTACACATGCCAGTCTATAGCAATCAATTTCCATTTTTTCCCACGGAAGAGCACACAAGAAAAGCTTCAAGCTAGAGTTGGAGCGTGACAATAAAACTCCCCAAAACCAATAGTACTTGACAGGTAAAACATTGTTTCTAAATTGGTGACAAAAGAGAGGGAAAAGCACAACAGATGAATCATATTAATAAAGAAACCATAGATCAATCATAATAACAAACTCAACTTTGCAAGATATAACAACTCGTCTTTCTTTATAAGGAATGTTGATCAACTATACAATTTTTTTTACTAAACTATTAAGGGGCTGCACGTGAGATCATCTTCGTCACACGTTTCCTACATACCCCAAAAGAAATCCTAAAGAGGGATCAAGCCCATACATAATTCTCTCTATATATATGTATACAAATCAATTTTTATTATGTATCTATCTATCTATTGTCAGTACAAGTTTCATTCTCTACTTCCTTCAGATCTGTCAATTGCCTAACGAATTTATGATTGCCGATCTTGAATGTTATCTTTTGGATTGTTTTGTGTAGATGGAGCTTCGGATCCGGCAATTGCCTCGAGAATTTATGATGGCCGAGCTTGAATGTTATCTTCTTGATTGGTTTGTGTAGAAGAGATATTGAATCACTTTTCTTCTTCCTTGTCTTTTCTGTGTTGGCTAATTTGAATGAATTCTGCAGAAAAGTATGGTTCAAGAGCATATCCGCAGTCCAACGTGTGGTGGGATTCTTCACAAAACAGTTTTTCAAAAAATCTTGAGCTTCCTTTGACAACTTCGAATTTTGAAACTTTGGTTCCTCAAACTCGATTTCGTTCAACACATCATCACCATCTGCATCTTCCCACAGCGGTGTCCCCGTAATCAGCTCATAAACAGTGCAGCCAAGAGCCCAAATATCAACTTGTGGGCTATACTCAGTGTTAATCACGGATTCAGGTGCCATATACCTTTGTGTTCCCCTGATAACTCCCTGTTTTTGGTTCATGCCCTGTTCCAATGTCATGGAGAGCCCGAAATCAGCGATCTTGGCAGTTTTGTCCATGCCCACAAGGAGAATATTTCCAGGTTTAATGACGCAGTGAATGATTCCATTGTTGTGTATACAACTGAGCCCTAAAAGAATATTTTTCGTGTGTTTCTTAACTTCAACTTCCGGCAGTGAATGGCAGTTTCGAAGACAATCAGCAAGGCTTCCTCCAGAAGCAAACTCCAGCAATAAGTTGTAAAGATTGACGTTATCTTCAAAAGAGACATTAGCTCCGAAACATTGAACAATGTAAGGAGAATGTTTGAACATTCGGAGAATTTCGACTTCTTCTTTCAACGATTGAGAAGCACTCAAGTTGCATGATTTGACGGCAATTAGCGAGGGAAGAGTAACACCACGAAATAGTGTGTTGGACGTAGAAGCTAACGAGACGACACCAAATCCACCTTCACCAAGAGTTGTGCCTCTCTTCCACAATAATCCCGCTCCCGCCATTGGAAATTAAGAATTGAATGTGCAGTATCTTTGTAGTATATTATATTGTACATTGTACATATGAGAGTAATTTATAGATGATATATGTTACCCTATTCCCTTTCCTGTACCAAAATGGATCCTCACAATTTCTTAAAAAATAAAAATCCTCAAACCGCCAGCAAAAAAACACGATTACATCAATTATTACTTATCAATGATAACTTATCATCTAATAGTTTCAAATTTTTACTACAGGATGTATTCCTATTTTAATTTGGTTTAAAGGTTTTCTTTTTCGATTTTTTTACCTTGTAGTGCAAGTCTTGTACCCTTTTTATTCCTATATTGCCTTTACCCAATTTCTATTTTAATTTGGTTTAAAGGTTTGTTTCCTATTTTTTTTCCTTCTACACTATTCTTCTTTTGTGTTTTTCTATTCCTTTAGGGATTAACTTAATTTAATTTCGTTTTTATTTTCCTAAATAAATTTTAATTTTTTTAATTAAAAAAATCCATGTATGGGTATGTTAGATCCTTCTAGTGAAGTTCGTGTTTTTTTTTAGTTCATGGGTAATTTTTATTCTTTTCATACGTAAATTATTTTTTCACTTCTTCGATTAAATGAATAATTTGAATTTTGTATATCTCCCTTAAGATCTATTTGCTTATCATTATTTGAGGTTTTTGTTTTTATTTCATTTTAGTGTGAAAATATAAGAAACAAAAAGAAAGAAGTGTAAATGAAAAAAGAAATAAAGAAAAAATTTAAGAGTAAGTTTTTGCTATTATATTGAGTCTTTTTTTAACATATATATACATATAAAATGTGGAATTTATTTGGACTTTCAGACTTCCCTAAATAAAAACTGAACCCATGTATATTAGAAAAATAATACACATTTTTGGTAGAGTGTATAAAAATAATGCTAAATAGAGTGTATTAGTAATGCTTGCATTAATAATGCTTGTATTAGGAATGCTTGCATTAATTATACATAGACTATTTTTATGCATTGTTTGATCGGCTTAATTATCCAGAACGTCATTCAATTAGTAGAAATTCTCTTATCGGATAGGCCAGGGACTCCAAAGCTAGTACTCTCAAGCGCTAGAGAGAGTACTGTGTGATAAGAGGAGTGACCAAGTTCAAAAAAAGGTTTCTTAAGCAACGGTAAAACAGGATTGTCAACGGCGAGAGTGAATAATGTGGAAGCTCCAAGTACTGCTTCAATGTAGACTTGGTAGCAGCAATCAAGCATATCAAAGACGCGAGGTGGCCAAAACCCATCAGGCCAAAATCAAAAGGATCCAGGCTTGATGTGTGATTTCCATGGAACGCACGGACACAAGACCAGGGATTGTCCTGGCTACTAAAAGGAGATCACTAGAGAACATACAGAGGCCTGAAGTAAACTATCCTGGAGGACATACTAAAAGATGTTTGATTTTACCTGATAATCAAACAAGCTCTTCATCATATATAGTGTCACTCTTGATTTTACTGCTAACGAAGTTGGCAAATTATAGTAATTCAAATGCTAGTGCAACTTCTGCTTTCATTAGCTCTTTGGGAGTTCATTTCATTCGTGAGCAATGGCAGAGTTTTGGATAATTTAATTTGTAGTCATCAAAATATCACATCTGTGTTGGATTAACTAGGTGTAGGAGAAAACAAAAGTTGATATCTGGTGAACAAAAGAGATTGAAAAACCTGAATATAATGCTGGCAAACTTTTAATTAACTTGAAACACAATACATCAGTGGGCAAATCATGCTTTATAACACAAATTGCCCATTTATCGCGGTGGAAAAAGCCTGTTCTAGATAATTCTGAAATGGCTCAAGTCAAACTTTGAAATTGAAAGAGTAGCAGATGGATCATCATACAAATGAATCTGCAACAGAGTTTGAAATTGGACTAGCACACTTAACACTAAGAGATAACATAAACGAGAGCTGTGCAATCACTTTACTGTGGCAAAACAGAGATAACAACTCCCCTTTCTTCATAAAGAATGTTGATCAACTATACAACTTTTTTTTTATTAAACTAATAAGGGGTTGCACGTGAGATCATCTTCGTCACACGCTGTCTACATTCCCCAAAACTAATTCTAAAGAGGGATCAAGCCCACACGTACTTTTTTACAAATCAATTTTTATTTATGGATCTATCTATTGTCAGTACCCAGTACCCTTCCACAAGTTTCTTCCTCTACTTCCTTCAGATGGCAATTGCTTCACGAATATAGGATTGCCGATCTTGAACGTTTTCATCTTGATCGTTTTGTGTAGAAGGGACATTGAACCACTTTTCTTCTTCCTTGTCTTTGCTGTGTTGGCTACCTTTGATGAATTCTGCAGAAAAGAATGATTCAAGAGAATGTCCGCAGTCCAATGCGAGCTGGGTTCCTTCACAAGACATCTCTTCAGAAAATCTCTGGCTTCCATCGACAACTTTGAATTCTTAAACTTTGGTTTCTCAAACCCGATTTTGTGCAAGACTTGTGCCCCTCTTCCACAACAATTCCGCCATTAGAAAGAAACAATGAATAGGATTGGAAATTAAGAATGAACGAATTGGATGTGCAGTGTGTTGCTTGCTGGGTAGAGGGTAGTATAGTATGCTAATGAAATGATTTGGATTGAATTGGATGTAGCTCTAACCGTCCCAAAAAATAAATTTGGACATTGATTCCTCATTACTACATTCGTAGTTCAAATCGATCACATAAAATTGGACATATAAATTTAAAGAAAACCTTTGAACTACTGTAATAAATGATCAAGATTATAATAACAGTTTCTTCATCAAAAATTAGAAATTGAACACTAAAGTTGGACAAATAGAATTTTCATAAACTATTAGAAGCATCAAACAAAAGGACTAAGAAGCAGGCCCAAAACTCCTGATACTGTTTAAAATGTTGGGAAAGGCAAGCACAAAATAAATGTGCACGACAAGGCAATTGCGGAAGAAACCCAAGTCAAAACTTTCCCTTTCTATTTGAACCAAGAGAAGACAAAATAATGCAAAAACAAACAATTTGGGGCAGCAAGCAAATCAACCAAGCAAGAAAAATAAATCAACACGAGACACCAAGTTTAACGTGGAAAACCTCTTCGGTTGTGAAGAGTAAAAACCACAAAGCCAAAGCTCCACTATAATCAACAAGAGTTACAAAAGTGTTCTCCAAAATGGCCACCAACAAAGTGCCAAACAATGAGCAACACAACTACAAGATAACACCAAAAACTAGAGAAATAAAAAGGAGCAAAATCACCAAAACGCAGCTACTGTTCACGAGCAAAAATCTGGAGCTACGGGACTCCAAATCACCCTCTCTCAGTTCTCAATCAAAGATTAAGTTGAAAGAAACAAGCTGTCCAAAAATCAGCTCAATCGGACAAGAAACGAAGCGGGAATCGCGATTTGAAATTGGCTGCTAGGGTTTGAGCGAAAATCTGCACTTTCTCTCTTTTCTCTCTATATGGCTGCTCTCAAAACTCTTGTGATTCTTCAAAATAAGACATAAAATAAAGTCTTATAAATGCACCATAATATTGGGCTTATGGGCAAAGTGGCTATTCCAATTGGACTCAAATTTATCCACAAAGGAAAGGAAGAGAGACCCAAAACCTTGGACTTTTATTTATCCACATAAGAAGGAAAAAGGCCTAAAACCCAACAATTCTCCCCCTACCGACTATGTGGAGGAGACCGCCATCCCGGCGAACATGCAACATTCTTCAAACTTCCCTCTTGGCAAAGCTTTAGTCATCATGTCGGAACCATTATCATTGGTATGGATCTTTTCAAGTTCAAGCAATTTAGAATCCAACACATCTCGAATTCAATGATACCTCACATCAATGTGTTTAGACCGACCATGAAATGTAGAACTCTTGCCAAAATGAATAGCACTTTGACTGTCGCAATAAAGCACATACCTCTCTTGAGCACAACCAAGTTCCCCTAAAAATCTCTTCATCCAGAGAACCTCTTTGCAAGCTTCAACAGCTGCATTAAGCTCAGCCTCTGTAGTAGATAAAGCAACACATTTTTGCAATCTAGATTGCCAAGACACATCTCCCCCTGCAAAATTAATCAAGTACCCAGAAGTAGACTTATGAGTATCAACATCACCGGCCATATCTGAATCAGTGTAACCACAAAGGATAGGCTTCCCTGTCCCAAAACACAAACACATACTAGAAGTGCCACAAAGATGTCTCATAATCCACTTCACAGCATTACAATGCTCTCTTCTTGGATTAGAAAGAAAACGGCTAACAATACCAACAGCATGAGTAATATCTGGTCTTGTACACACCATTGTGTACATCAAACTACCAACAGCTGAAGCATAAGGAACTTTCTTCATATCTTCCTTCTCACCATCACTGGAAGGACAATGCTTTGTACTCAATTTGAAGTGCATAGCTAAAGGTGTACTGACAACCTTAGCTTTGTCCATGTTAAATCTACGAAGTACTTTCTGAATGTACTTCTCCTGTGATAACCATAACTTCTTGGCATCTCTATCACGGACAATCTGCATGCCAAGAATCTGCCTTGTTGGTCCCAAGTCTTTCATAGCAAAAGACTTATTCAACTCTTGCTTCAACTTCTGAATCCTGCAAGTATTATGACCAACAACAAGCATGTCATCAACATAAAGCAAAATGATAATGAAGTCATTACCAGAGAATTTTTGCACAAAAACACAATGGTTTGAAGAAGTCTTTTTGAAGCCCTGCAGACTCATAAAAGAACCAAACTTCCTGTACCATTGCCTAGGAGCTTGTTTTAGGCCATACAAGCTCTTCTTAAATTTGCAAACACAATTCTCTTTTCCCTTGACTTCAAAGCCTTCCGGCTGCTCCATATAAATTTCTTCATCCAAGTCACCATGGAGAAAAGCAGTCTCAACATCCATTTGCTCAATCTCTAAGTCCAAACTTTTAGCCAAGCCTAGAACCACACGAATAGATGACATCTTCACAACTGGAGAGAATATCTCATCAAAATCAATTCTTTTTTTCTGGCTAAAACCCTTCATAACTAATCTAGCTTTGTACCATGGAACTGGGTTACCATCTTCATGTTTCACCCTAAAAATCCACCTATTTTTCAAAGCTTTTCGATCTTTAGGTAACATAACCAATTCAAAGGTATGATTATCATGTAGAGACTTCATTTCATCCTCCATAGCATCAAACCACCTTTATTTTTCTTCACTTTCCATTGTTTCATCAAGACTCTCGGGTTCTCCCTCGTCAGTTAAGAGTACATACTCATTAGGAGAATAACGAGAAGAAGGTATTTTCTCTCTAGTAGATCTTCTTAGAGAACTCTCTGGAGCATCAATAATAGTTGGTTTCTCACCAACCACATCATCTTGCACTGGAGCATCAACGGCATACTGGTCATTCTGAATATGATCACCAACTTCAATATCAGCTTGACTTTGATCATTTTGAAGATTTTCATCAAGTACAATAGTCAAATGAACTGGATCAACATCAACTAGGCTCTCACTGCTCTGAGAATCAACCTTCTCAGCTTTGTCAAGATCTTCAATTGTTTGGTCTTCAAAGAACACAACATCACAGCTTCTAACAAGTTTCTTCTCATCTGGATCAAAGAAATGATAGCCAAATTCATCTTGACCATAACCAACAAAGATACACTGCCTAGTTTTAACATCCAACTTTGACCTCTCTTCTTTAGGAACATGCATAAAGGCTTTACACCCAAAAACTTTAAGATGATCATAAGAAACATTCTTACCAAACCAAACTCTGTCAGGGACATCACCATGCAAAGCAACAGTAGGAGATAAATTGATAACATATGGTGCAGTATTAAGTGCTTCTGCCCAAAAGGAATCTGGCAGCTTAGCATCTGAAATCATACATCTAACCCTCTCAACTAGAGTTCTGTTCATCCTCTCTGCTAAACCATTTAGCTGAGGAGTCTTTGGAGGAGTTTTCTGATGCCGAATACCCTGCTCTCTACAATATCTATCAAAAGGACCAATATACTCACCACCATTATCAGAACGGATGCATTTCAATTTCTTCCCTGTCTGTCTCTCAACCAAGGCCTGAAAATTCTTGAACACATCAAGCACTTGATCCTTGGACTTCAAAGAGAATACCCAGAGTTTGCGAGAATGATCATCAATAAAAGTCACAAAGTAAAGTGCACCGCCATGAGACTTTACCTTAAAAGGACCACGCAAATCAGAATGTACCAATTCCAGCAAATCAAGCTTCCTCGAAGGTGGATGACTCTGAAAAGAAACTATTTTCTGTTTACCGGCTAAGCAATGAACACACTTGTTCAACTTTGCTTGTTTCACTCCAGAAAGCAAATTCTTCTTAGCCAAATTGTCCGTCCCCTTATCGCTCATATGACTCAGTCTTCTATGCCATAACTCTGATGAAGTATCATTCTCTACCAAATTCACCGAGCCTCTACAAATGGAGCCCTGAAAAATATACAAGTTAGACAACTTGTTACCACGGGCTACAACCATCGAACCTCTAGTAAGCTTCCACTGGCCAGCACCAAGGGTATTAACATAACCCTCATCATCAAGGTATCCAACAGAAATCAAATTCAAGCGAACATCTGGAGCATGTTTGACATTATTGAGAACTAGTTTGGAACCATTGTTACTTTCCAAACAAACTATCCCAATGCCAAGAATTGCAACCTCATGATTATTACCTATTTTCAACATCCCAAAATTACCTGGAGTATAAGAAGAAAATAATTCCTTCCTGGGAATGACATGAGAAGTAGCACCAGAATTCACAAACCATCTAGAATCATCGCAAACAAGATTAACGGCATTTTCATCACAAGAAACAAGAAGATCATCATTAACGACAACAGCAACTCGATTTTCATTGTCGCCTTCTTTCTTTTGTTGTTTCATATCTCTCTTGTACCTGAAATAATATTTCTTGATATGCCCATTCTTGTGGCAATAGTCACATGTAACATTCTTGAATCTAGACTTTGACTTTCCTCTACTTTTATCTCTGTCATTCTGACCTCTGAACTTGCTTCTCCCCCTATCTTCAGTAACCAAAACATCGGAGTGTGAAACTGAAGAAGATGAGCCTTGAGATCTTCTTCTCATCTCTTCATTCAAGACACCACTCTTAGCATATTCCATGGTTACAACACCACTGGGAGCAAAATTAGTCAAAGAAACTCGAAGAGTTTCAAAAGAGTCTGACAGAGTATTAAGAAGTCATAGTCCCTGAATTTCTTCATCAAACTTTACACCCATTCCGGACAGCTGGTCAAGAACACCCTGAAAATCATTAATATGATCAGAAATATGAGTGCCCTCTTTATACCTGATATTCATCAATTGTTTCAATAGAAACAATTTATTATTGCCAGTCTTCGAATCATATAGTGTCTCGAGCTTGTCCCACAAACTTCTAGCATGTGTCTCATTCACAATGTGATTTCTAACATTATCTTCAACCCGTTGTCTAATATAACCACAAACCTGCAGGTGCTCAAATTCCCAATCCTCATCATTCATGGATTCGGGTTTGTTAGAGGCAAACACAGGTAGATGCATTTTCTTGACAAATAGAAGATCTTTCATCTTGCCTTTCCAAGTATGATAATTACTATCAATCAAACAAACCATCTTGCTCATATTTGACTCCATCATTCAAATAGACAATCACAATAACCTAATGCTCTGATACCACTTTGTTGAGAAAGGCAAACACAAAATAAATGTGCACACAAGGCAATTGCGGAAAAAACCCAAGTCAAAACTTTCCCTTTCTATTTGAACCAAGAGAAGACAAAATAATGCAAAAACAAACAATTTGGGGCAGCAAAAAAATCAACCAAGCAAGAAAAATAAATCAACACGAGACACCAAGTTTAACGTGGAAAACCTCTTCGGTTGTGAAGAGTAAAAACCACAAAGCCAAAGCTCCACTATAATCAACAAGAGTTACAAAAGTGTTCTCCAAAATGGCCACCAACAAAGTGCCAAACAATGAGCAACACAACTACAAAATAACACCAAAAACTAGAGAAATAAAAAGGAGCAAAATCACCAAAACGCAGCTACTGTTCACGAACAAAAATCTGGAGCTACGGGACTCCAAATCACCCTCTCTCAGTTCTCAATCAAAGATTAAGTTGAAAGAAACAAGCTGTCCAAAAATCAGCTCAATCGGACAAGAAACGAAGCGGGAATCGCGATTTGAAATTGGCTGCTAGGGTTTGAGCGAAAATCTGCACTTTCTCTCTTTTCTCTCTATATGGCTGCTCTCAAAACTCTTGTGATTCTTCAAAATAAGATCTAAAATAAAGTCTTATAAATGCACCATAATATTGGGCTTATGGGCAAAGTGGCTATTCCAATTAGACTCAAATTTATCCACAAAGGAAAGGAAGAGAGACCCAAAACCTTGGACTTTTATTTATCCACTAAGGCCTAAAACCCAACATAAAAAACTAAACCTAACTAGTTCGTTTTGTCCACAAAATTAGCTGAAACTGTCCAGGTAGTACCAATTCTTCCGAGCAGCATATCATGTAAATGCGTGTTAGACTGCCAAGATTGTTGGTCCAACAATAATGTACTCTTACTTGCCCTAATTGCATCCAATCTATCCTTCAAAGGCACATGATCTAACAACGCTTCTGTAAGGTCAGCAACAAAGCTGGATTCTTCTGTTTCACAATGTGTCTCAGATTCTTCTTGTGGTTTTGGTTGATGTGGTGTCTGGTTTATCTCCAAAAATGTGTTACCCGTATCGAACATTTCAGGCATGTTATTTTCTGGCATCACAAATTCTTGAATTTGGGGAAAAGGCCGCACAGTTTTCCCCCACAGACCATTCTCTTCACCAGCAGCCTCTTGAGTGATCTGCATCTGATGTTGATTAGATTCTACTATTGCTCGTTTAGAAAAATCAAAAGGATTGATCAGCAGCTCATCGTCCGGATTCATCAATACATTGACACCCACATATTCAGCCAAAGTATCACATATTTCAGGTATATTTCTATTTGACTTCTCATTCGCAAAGTCAGGAATCATAGGTTGTTGAATTTGAGAAGTATTTAGCTCTAACTGACCATTCTCTTCTCCGGGGACCTCTTGAATTTGCACCTGATTGTTCCTTATAGCAGAGTCCCCACAAGCAGATACTAGTCCAACAAAGCTTGCAATACGGTCCTTATTAACACCAAAAGGACAACCTTCCTGCAGGTGTGCTGGTTCCTTAGGCAGATTACTTTCTGGCATTGTGTTCTCAAATTCCAAAACAAAATTCCCTTCACCAGCAGCCTCTTGAATTTGCACCTCAACAGCATCAACTTCCATCGCTGGATTTTCAACGACATTGATAGGATGATTGATCATCCCATAGTCCTCATTCCACATATGTGTTAGCTCAGGATCATTATTTTCTAATAGCTTATTGATCTTCTCTTCACCAGATGAAGCCTCTTGAATTTGCACCATTGGTTCAACAATATTGATAGGAGTGATCGCCTTATATTCCTGATCCATCCGCGGCACAACAGAATTTACCCTTGAAATCACCTTTGTATCCACCTTCTGTTCGTCAGAAAAATCCATAACAGTTGCACTCACATTAGTACTTCGAGAACAACTTCCAGAATTTTTTTCAGACTTCGTTTTTATAGCACAAATACAATAATCTCTAAAATTAGAGTTGTTGAACTTTCTCAAAATGGCTTCACAAAAAACATATTCCTTCATGAGCCACCTGCCATCATCAGGTGAACATATCTTGGTATCATAATAGAGACTCTTCTTGCGTCCTATATTCAAAGACTTGCTCTGTTTACTCATAACCCTTTTCCCCTTATCTTGCTGCTTCCAAGTCCCAAGATTTTCACCCACAACTCTGCAAAATCTATCGTTCGTTTTCTTCTTCTTATGCCTTGGTGAAATAAAGTATCGGAAAATACTAGTATCCCCGTCATCTTCTCCTCCACAATGGCGCCCATAGCTATAAGTTAGCCAAAGGTTCTTGTTTGTAAACATCACACATGGTAATAAAATCATCGTCATGCAAATCTTTTTCAGCGATAAACCTTAGAAGGAATGTGAGTAACTCTGAATCTTTAGGATGAAATCGAAACCCTTCTTCAAACTCCATCACTCTTGAATGAAATAAACTAATTTCAGTAATTTTATGAGTTGTGACTATTTAAAAACAAAAAGTATAAAGTTTGAACGCAATGGGAATAATTTTAGGAATCCCATATTTATAATTGGCTTCAATCCTTGCCTAGCTGGGAAACCCAATTTGTAATAACTTGGGAAAACTACATATAGTAACTTACCAATTTTTTTCAACAATAAAAAAATATTTAGAAACTTACGATTTTTTTTTTATCAAGGTCCCTATGGTAAATACCGACGAGTCCCACACTTTGATGAAATAAAATCAATTTTTTCAGGCAGTCGAAGAGAGAAAATTTTCAAAAAAACCACAACTTTATTGATATTCTTAAGAAAACAATTATTTAATTGATGTAAACTGAAAGAGACTATCAATTTATACAACAAAAAGTAATAATTGTTGGAATGCCTGTAACGCTAGTATATTCATAACTAGTCAATCCTTGCCTTGATGGGAAACCCAATTGGTAACAAATTAGGAAAATAAAATATTTAGAAACTTACAATTTTTTTTTAAATTACAATTTTCAACAATATGGCAACAATATTTAGAAACTTACGGTTCTTTTCTTCTTTTTTTTTACTTACGATTTTCAGCTATAAAATAATGTATTCTATTTATTCATTAATGGAAGTAATCTTTTCTTTTTTTAAAACAAAATAGTTTAAACGGAAAAGGATAAAAAATATCATTGAACTATGTGAAATTGAATAAAAAGACCCTCAATAATAGTTTGATTCAAATAAGTTATTAGTTTAAATGTTCAATTTTGCATAGTTCAAGGGAATTTTTAACCTTTTATCGTAATTTAAATAAGTTATTAATTTCTATTCTAATTCAGAAAATATTGTTAGGAATTATATAATACAATCAAATCTCGTTACAATAATCATTCATTATATAGCAGTATACTCTTTATAAAATTACCCTTTTGTACTAGAGATGATCACAATGAGAAGCTTCAAGTTTAGAGTTGGAGCATGACAGTAAAATTCTCACCGAGTCAAGGAAACCATATATTTCTAACCTAGTAATTCAATCATAATAACAAACTCAACTTTGCAACACAGACATAACAACTGGCCTTTCTTTATAAAAAATATTGATCAACTATACAACTTCTTTTTTCTTTTTTTGATTAAACTAATAAGGGGCTGCATGTTTGATCATCTTCGTCACACATTGCCTACATACCCCAAAAGAAATCCTAAAGAGGGATCAAGCCCATACATACTTCTTTATATATATACAAATCAATTTTTATTATGTATCTATCTATTGTCAATACAAGTTTCATTCTCTACTTCCTTCAGATCTGAAAATTGCCTAACGAATTTATGATTGCCGATCTTGAATGTTATCTTCTGGATTGTTTTGAGTAGATGGGGTGTTGCTTCCAATTGCAAACGCAAGTGTACGTGGTCGCAAAAGTAATAAGTGGCTCTTTAAGAACCGGAATATCGAACCCACAGAGACTTGTCAATTAACTATTTACTAAATTATACTAATCTAATTATTTATTTAAGAGTGTCAAAAGAAATAAAAGAATGCAAAAATTAAATACTAAGATTAACTTACAGTGATTGGGACAATTCCAGGGCTGCAACATGCATAGGGTTTCATGTATCGCATCTCATGTAATGAATTAACTAAGGTTATCAAATTACTGATTTACAGGGTTGATTTTATGATCATGATCTCTCGACCTCTAATCGCCTACTCCAACTAGCTTTCTAGCTACATCGTTGAGCGGGGATAGGCAGTCCTAATTGGCGAGCATTTATATTTCATCCTGTTTCGTAACCAAGCGAGGTGTTCGTCTGGGCGTCACTCCTGAACACGAATCTAAACAAAGTTAGAACAAGCTCTTTGCATTATTTGGTCTATCTACCTCTTTATCTCTCGAGTCCAAGAATAGACAATAGATTTATTTCTATGGTGATCAAGCATGAAATACTAAAACAAGAATATAAAAGTAATTTAAACGATAACCAACATTAATTCAAAACAATCGATGTTCAACAATTACCCATGGCCGCAGCCCCATAACAAGGGTCTTTAGCTACTAATACCTAAGAAAAAGAAAAAGAAAAGAACCCTAAAAAGTATTGACAATTTTTCCTTACAAAGTGTCTTCCTTAAAAAGTTGTTCTCCAATAATTATTTCTATGGACTATTAATAGATGTAGAAAACCCTGAATAAAATAACTGAGTCCAAAACAAATTAGGAACCCAAAACCAAAACGGAATTGGATTCCTACGTCCGCGTGAACACTGCCCAACCGTCTTCATGCTCTTGTTGTTGCCTTCTTTGCTGCCACGTGGCAGCAATTCATATTTCAATTCAACTTCATCAATCTTCTATATATTATTATATTCAATTTAATCCATTAACCTGCCTGTTTGATTTTTCTTCTAGAATCTTCTATTTTTAATTTGTTTTAGCTCCAAACTTCTTCATCTTCCCACCAATTTAATCTTACAAATAAAATACACTATTTAGCACAATCCATAAAATTCATGCTCAAAAAGGACAAATATAAATAATAAATATGAGGCAATTAATGATAAGAAAATATATTTTTGGCCTCAGATCATGGGGCTTTGGATCCGGCAATTGCCTCGAGAATTTATGATGGCCGAGCTTGAATGTTATCTTCTTGATTGGTTTGTGTTGAAGAGATATTGAATCACTTTTCTTCTTCCTTGTCTTTTCTGTGTTGGCTACTTTGGATGAATTCTGCAGAAAAGTATGGTTCAAGAGCATATCTGCAGTCCAACATGTGGTGGGATTCTTCACAAAACAGTTTTTCAAAAAATCTTGAGCTTCCTTTGACAACTTCGAATTCTGAAACTTTGGTTCCTCAAACTCGATTTCGTTCAACACATCATCACCATCTGCATCTTCCCACAGCGGTGTCCCCGTAATCAGCTCATAAACAGTGCAGCAAAGAGCCCAAATATCAACTTGTGGGCTATACTCAGTGTTAATCACGGATTCAGGTGCCATATACCTTTGTGTTCCCCTGATAACTCCCTGTTTTTGGTTCATGCCCTGTTCCAATGTCATGGAGAGCCCGAAATCAGCGATCTTGGCAGTTTTGTCCATGCCCACAAGGAGAATATTTCCAGGTTTAATGACGCAGTGAATGATTCCATTGTTGTGTATACAACTGAGCCCTAAAAGAATATTTTTCGTGTGTTTCTTAACTTCAACTTCCGGCAGTGAATGGCAGTTTCGAAGACATCGGCAAGGCTTCCTCCAGAAGCAAACTCCAGCAATAAGTTGTAAAGATTGACGTTATCTTCAAAAGAGACATTAGCTCCGAAACATTGAACAATGTAAGGAGAATGTTTGAACATTCGGAGAATTTCGACTTTTTCTTTCAACGATTGAGAAGCTCTCAAGTTGCGTGATTTGACGGCAATGAGAGAGGGAAGAGTAACACCACAAAATAGTGCGTTGGATGTAGAAGCTAACGAGACGACACCGAATCCACCTTCACCAAGAGTTGCGCCTCTCTTCCACAATAATCCCGCTCCCGCCATTGGAAATTAAGAATAGTATATTATAACTATACATTACATACTAATGAGAGCAATTTATAGATACGTTACACTTTTCCTTTTCCGATACCAAAATGGAGTAATGGACCACTTAGATCAATTTGTTTGTTCTATTTTGACTTTCCTTTTCCGATAACAAAATGGAGTAAAGGACCACTTAGATCAATTTGTTTATCCTATTTTGACTTGGCATAGAGTTTTAACTCCTAATTAAGTTTCCAAATATTACCATTACATAAAAGTTCCTTAAGTTGTTACGAATAGGGTTTCCTACGTAGGGCAAGATTTTCCTAAAAAATTGTTGAAATTACTTGGGTAGCTTGAAGACTTCCCTAAAATTACTAATTGTTTTTGTTACATGAGCAGTACTAACAAATTTATCATGCATTTCCAGTCAACTTGATGAACACTAACTTCTTAAGTCCTTCATAAACAAGGCAGAGTTATCATAAATAGTTTTTAATTTCTTAGAAACTTAACCAAACATGCAATAATGTTTTAAATAAACTATGATAAAAAGCAGGGTCATCATAAATAAACACTACTAAAGCGGTCAGAGTTTACCAAAAAAAAATTGACGATGTAATTTTTTGCTTGAGATTTCTACCCGTGTTTCCCTACGCATCAATTAGAAAACTGTTGACGCATAGATGTTAAACAACATCATAATATTGTATCTCAAGTTATTAGGTAACTCGGATGGAAACAAAGTTCCATATATTTGGAAATAATCCAAGCATCTTTAAGTCCTTTAATGGGCATAAAGAAATCGTCTTTGGTAGCAATCATCAAACCATTGAATGGCTTTTACAAGAAATGACTGGACGTTGGAATGCTTGTGGATGGTGTGCCACATGCAGATGTTTATGAAATGGCAGTATCTTTGCTCTTTTAATTCCGGTAATTTGGTGATTTTGATCCTCTAATAATACATTACACAGAAATTTGCAAATAAACTGGTTTTCATATCAGTTTACACGACCTACTCTGTCCTACTACTGATAATTCTCACTTTCACGCCCCAAAATTGACAGACTCTGAATCGTGTTGATACCTGGAATTGGCAAAGCAACCATGTGCATCAAAACCAATTCAAGATACCTTCTTACATGTATGAAAATGAAGAGTCACAAAATTCACTGGAGAATATACAAAAAGATACAAACAAGCAAAGACAGTGCTCAAAGCTCCATCAAGAATCTGATTAATTACTGTCTCATTTCGTCATCCAGTAAACCAAAATGAGAAACACGCATACAGAGGCAACTAATGAAAGAATGATAGTATCCATAGACTTTTTCTTCTTTATTGCTGAAAGAATATGGTTAACCTGCAAAGTTGAGAAAGAGCAAATAAGAAAATCGGATATAGATCCCATCTGTAACAGAAGTTTCTGCAGATATTTAACATTGTGATCTCACATTGAGAGTGCCAGTGAGACAATGTGAGACAAAATTAAGAAATTACGTAAGGCAAAATTATGTGGATCTCACTGGAACAAAAGTGTAACGAAGGGCAAAATTAAGAAATTACGGGTTGGACAGGGACAACTTTGAACCTTTTCCCTTTTTCTCGTTATGGCAGTGATGTCTGGATTAACTTGCAGGTACTCCAATTAATAAGTGGGGACCTGTAACTCTAACAGCCCATGTAGTAAATCTGTTCACCAAAATGTATTTGGTATTCTGCCTGGGATCCAAACTGAAATCTCCAGGTTGGCACTCCTAAGCCTCAATACCAAGCAATCCCTTGAGGACACTTGGAAGGATAACATACTCAAACAACCACTAAAGAGATGACTCATTGATCAGATCAATGAAGCAGCTCGTGGCAAATGCCATCACTATTTAGAATGAGAATTTAAGCTCTCCTGCTTCAGCTCAGCTCTAGAAATTCAATAAAAGCATAAACAGGGTGCTTAAAACATAGTTTACTTACTGTTGGGAGGCGACTGCTGACATTGCTGAGTTTTGAATTAATGCCACCAAATGTTGATCTTTGAAACATAAGTGTCTTTATTGTTTCTTGAGCTTGAGAGATCACACCATCCATCTATATCAAGAAGTCAGTAATTTCTTTTGATATATTATCAAGAGTCGGCAATTGAATACAACAATACACATGGCTACGAAATTAACAGAAAGAACAGCACCTGGTTACTACAATAAAATAAGTACTCTTAAAAATTACAATGTCCATGGAAAATTTGTGGCCATCTAGACAGGGTTTGCACTGTTCTAGTTTTTCCTTCCTTTACAGCTGTTACTCAAAAAACATTAAGTGTAATAGTTTGGGTGCAATGTTTTGAAGCTATGTATATTTTTTTTGAAGCTATGTATATAGTTGCATATTGTTTTGGTTTAAAGTTCATTTTGGCCTCCATATTCATTTTAAGATTAACATATATTACGCTGATAGTCTTTAATTTTTACTTTATTTGAATGTCTATGTCTCATGTTTAGCACATCACCCCAACTATAATATGAGGAAAGCAAGAGATCCACATTGAAAGAGAACCAAAAAACAAAAGTAAGTTTTTAAGGCAGCTCCAAGTGTTTGAGAAATACTTTCACATATGAAAAGACAGATCCAACATCATAACTAGTGGTGGAATTTTCCTCACATGACAAGGAAAGTTAACCACCATCAACATATCAAAGGAACTTTGTAATTTTACCTGTCCAGTAGTCCTATGGAGGGTAGCACGTTCATTGAGAAGTGCTTGGTCATGAGACCCACTACCATCTTCCAGATCTAACCTGGTCCGGTCGAACTCCCTAAAATCTTCAAGCAATGAAGCATGCTCTTTCTTAGCTCTGTAACTTGAACGGATCCGATTAAACTCCTACAGTCCAACAAGAAAGT
Organism: Solanum appendiculatum; assembly: GCA_018342035.1. Lineage (NCBI taxonomy): Eukaryota > Viridiplantae > Streptophyta > Magnoliopsida > Solanales > Solanaceae > Solanum > Solanum appendiculatum. The sequence goes on from JAGDQO010000446.1 coordinate 634,638, forward strand.
TTTTTAAGTATCATACCTTATCTGATAAGAGGATGTTTTACCAATCATGCTATTAGATATCAGAAATTGTCCATTGGGAAATACAAACAAGCTGCTATTAAATATTTGGGAGTTGTCCAATGACACACGCATCTCTTTAAAAAGTATGATTCCATGATCAGATATTCACGGATTCCCATTACCAAAGTTGCATATCATACTTGAAAATTTTCACTGTTCAGGCTACCCTGGTTTACTTTGGCAATGAAATCACTGATGTCTGTTAATTCCAACTGTTCTCAGCAACACAATTAAAGAAGTTACTTCATTCCAAATCATCATTTACCCACAGACCCGTTTGTTAGTTTCAACTGTTCTTCAGCAACACAACTACAGAGTTTACACCATACACAGTCAATTTGCTAGAACAAGAAATTGTCAAGAGACTACTCTAAAAGCATAACTCATTCTTCCCCTTAGTTCTCACTGTGAATAAAACTGCTTCTCAACGTAGGCCTTCGTTTAAATTTTGGATCTCATCAAACTTTATCAAAGTTCATCTTGGACTTATTTGGCCCTTAAAATTGCTCAATGGCAATACACCATAGAGCCCATACTCTTTACTAGTCAGATGGTTGTAAGTGGCACTGATAGCCATGACAATACTACATGTTTGTCTTAGGAACTCCTAATATCTAGCTTCCCGACATACCATAAAAAATGGTCTAGCTTCACAACCAATGCTGAGCTTCTAGTAAGGCATTATTTTTTATTTTTTTTGTGATGACTAAGAAATTAGTTGATCCAGCTTTGAAACTCAGGAATAGCGAGCCAGCCCTTATACCCTTCTACACTTAAAAATACCAGATTTGATGCAAGATCAAGGTTTTAAACGCATGTGTAGGTCTATCATACATTTTATGTTGTACTACCATTGCCTTTGAACCAAAGGACTATGCAACAAGGCATTAGCATTTTGCTTGGCACGTAATTCCGTTACCACAAAATATCCATGGCTTGTCATTGCAGAACCTGTGTAATAGAGTTGCATCAAGATCCATCGGGAAAAAAGAATTTGAAGTACCTGAAAAAGATCTTGAAGAATTTCTTGATGGCGAGTCAGTGTATGAGAGAAGATCTCAGATCCTCCCGACGAAACCCATGCTTGCATTTGTGAATTTACTTGTTGAAGTTGCTTGAGCAGCTGATCTATACTAGATTCAAGATCGTTATCATTAGCATTACCACTTTTGTTTGAAACAAATCTACGATACAAATGCATCTGCTCATCCAGCTGAGCTTCAAGCTTCCTTGCCTAGTTGGATATGTAAAACCGGCATAAGAATTTTTTAATATATATGAGGGGAAAAAAGAAGGAATTAACATGAGATTTCAACAAAAGCTTCACCACATGAACAAGAAGCTCAATTTTCCAATGTGAACCTAAGCTGAATCAAGCAAAAGAAAAGAGGATCAACTAAAAGTTAGCCCTACCACATGCAAACTGTTTGTCATAATTCTAGCCATTTCCACACCATTAGAGAACTCTTCATAAAATGCTTTCTTCAAATTGCAACCAAGAAACTCATAATCTAATATTCCGAACTCCCCAAAAGAAAAGTGAGAAACTCATCTTCACGCATGCTATAAGCTCCCAATCAAAACTGCTCATATTCAGTTTTCTTTAAGTTATGTGGTCTCCTAATGGCTTAAAAGCTAATATAAGTTGGCAAAGTTAGGACCTCCCAGACCCTCATCCTTGAGACTCTGCTAGACTATGTCACCTCCAAAAACAAGTTCATCCTATCCCTTGACAAATTCTTTAATTTACCATGGCCCTGATAACTAAATAAACCTGTGGTTAAGCCGGAACCATTTTAGCAGATAGAAGAATCCAATTGAGCATGGCTTCAAGTGTGTCATCCTATTTCATGTAGTCCTATCAAATCTGTATAGTACAATGGCTAAGAAGGACCAAATGCACTGTGGGTCAAAAAGGGATATTGACTGCTTATAAAAAGGGGGAGGAGGAGAGGGGAGGAGAAAAGAGCAATGAATGTCTGAATAAAAAGAACGAAGAATTGAATTTCAAGAAATGAATGATAGCAGCCTGAAAGATTATTTTCCCTTTGGCATATAGTTTTGTCAAATATTTCATCTGTTGGAGCTTATTACTCCTTATGCCTATTATTTTTCTTAAATCAAAAGTTACTCATTATGCCTAGGGATATCCCAGTGCAGATTAGTTTCCAGTTTGAAAATGATAACATGAGTGCCAGAGTATGATACAACGAAGTTTCACAATGAAAGACTCGGCATTGGAAGATTTGATTTTGGCTGTAATAACATCGTAGGCTTTGGCATGGAAGCATATATTAAAAGGTATACTTGCGATCGTGCAAAAATGATCATGTTTTATGTGATAAGGTCTTAAAAGTAAAATATGGGGAACAGCTTCTTGTGCAGATCGTTGACAAAGCTAATTTGTCAGGAATCCCAAAAACTTGAGTTCTACCATTCTCCTTTGATTTCATATGCAATATTTCATGCCTTAAGTAGCATGGATTTGGACAAAAATCAATCAAGTTTCAGTCAAAACCACTTACATAACTATTGATACGGTCCTGTACAATCACATCACCAAGCGCCAATGTAAGTAGTTATAGTTCAGATTGTCAACAAAAAAATAGAACAATTTATATCACTCTTTTTTAGGTTCCACTCGAATGGAAAGCAAGGAGGCACACCATTATGGTTAATTTCAAAGATTTACCCTCAAGAGTAAAAAGAAATATGATCTGCAATAATAGCAATACACCAAACTATCCTCCCTATGCTTCTCTTGCAAAACTTATGCAATAAAAAACTACATCTATGGGGAAATTAATACACGAGCTGGACCAATAAGCCCATGCTTCCTCTTAGAGAGAGCAGCATTACATCATGAAGTTTATATATCCTAACCAGCAATCCAATGAAACCCAACAACTTAAAAACCAAAATCTAATCCTATCAATGCTGCTTTCTAGAATGGTTCCAGAGTCTATAATCACAGTAATTCTGGTTGCTTGGGTCATTGTACCTTCTGATTCTGGTATAGTATTGTCAGATCGGAATAAACAATTCCGAGCAGTTCTACCTCTAAATCTCCCTCTGTAACTACCGGATCACAAAACCTATCCCAATCCCCATAGATCTATTCAATTTCATCACTCAAATTCATGTATCATCATCCAAAATTCTGGAAAATTCTACACCGACAAAACACAATTGTCCTTGGAGAAATGTTATACAGTTGGAACGATACAGAGAAATTAACATAGTCGATAAGCACAAATAGAGAACTCATCTAAATTATTGTTTACGTAAAATTAAAAAAACAGAAATTCGATCTGAAATGATGAATGAATGTGTGTTACCTGCTTTCGCAAGGAATCCCAAGAGGTAGGAGGATCCATGAGAAACAGAGCAAGGAGGATCGAAGAAGAATTGCAGAAATGGAAGATTCTATAATCCCTTTCTCTGCAAAATGGAGAGAAGAAGAAGAAGAAGAAAGAGGGAATTGAAATTTGGAGGAAACAATAGGGTACAGCGTGCGTTTGGTGGGGGGTGTGTGGAGATAGAGCCGTCAAAATAAACCGATTTTTTAGCCAAATTGTCTCGAATTTGTCCTTTAAGTATGTAAACTTGGAACATCCTTAATTATCTTAAAGATAGTTAAATGGAGACTAAGCATAATGGATTTAAAAACTAATGATGACTATTTAAAAATTCCTATAAATTAATCTAAAAAATTGGCAGACTTGATTAATTTTATTTTAATTTTTTTTAAAATAAAATCAACTGAGCTTGATCCATTTCTTAAAGTATTTTCTAACTTTTAAAATAAAATCGACCGAACCAGATCAATCAATTATTAAAAAATGGGATCAAATTGATGGAGTCGCTCGATTTTTTCATTCTTTATTTTCTCAATTTTGCGCAAAACAAACTACCTAACCGATCAATTTTTTGACGGATTCGAAAGTCTATCAATTTTTGTTGTACTTTTAGAATCTATCTATCTATGTATCTTCTATCTATCTATACTATCTTAAAAGTATTAACTCCCTAACTTGAATGTTAAATTCCTATAATACCCCTACTTAAAACACTCATCTATATATATTTGAATAGCATATATTTCTCTTGAAAGGTTATGACTTTTCCGATGAGTTATAACTTTTTCGAAGGGATGTAACTTTTCTGATAAGCTGTGACTTTTCTAAAGGATTGTGACTTTTCCAAAAGGTTATGACTTTCCTGATAAATTGTGACTTTTAGAAAAGATTGTACTTTTCAGATGAATTGTGACTTTTTCGATAAGTTGTGACTTTTCCAAAGGATTGTCACTTTTTCGAAGGGTCGTGCCTTTTCAGATAATGCACAATAAGCATTTGTTCATACTACCTTCTGTTGGCTATAAATAGAGGGATTTCCTCTCATGTTTCAACAACAAAAATTTTCTAATCTTCTACTCTTCTTCTTCTTACACTTTAAAATTTTCGTGTGATTTATTCTTGTTGAGAGAGTTTGAAGGTCAGTGGAATTTTAGGTACGACTACTCTGATGAAGTAAATCATTCTATCCCAAGAGGATATATTCTAGAACCTCGAGTACTTGAGGAAAATAATTTTTTGTGATACATTAATCATTTTTATTTTTTTGCTTAATATATATAGTAGTATGGAATGGTAATGTTCCAATATATGAAGCTAACGTGAAGTAGTCTAAATTCATTTATTTTTCTTAACAATTTCTTCTATGATGCAAATATATGCTTCTGAATATCATTTTCAAAAAATGTTAAACTTCTCATGAGTCGGTGCAAGAAGTCAAATATGAGAACCAACAATAAGTATATCATCTATTATGTACCTTATAAAATAAAAATTAATGTACATAAAAAGAGTTCTAAAAAATAAAATGTAATTGTGTTTCTTCACATATTCATATGATATCTAAAAAATTTAATTCAAATACTTTAACTTTTAAAATATTTATATTATTAAGCTTGAAATGCACGTATTCGAGAACTAGTATTATTTTATAGCCACATGTAAGTTCTTAAGTCAGCTATGTTAGTTGGACTAAAGGCGCTCCACTTTACTACCAAAGGATATGGTATAGGTGGATAAAGTTGTTACCCCTTTAACCAAAGGTGGTAAGGAGCTCTCCCGTGGTACGACTCCGAATTAGTCAAACTTCAATGCATATAACAGACACCAAATTAGAAATTAAAAAAAATAAATCTACTTTAGCAAACTTTAAGGATTAAAGATGCTCGAGATTATCTCTAGAGGACAAAAATAGATCCTACTCCCAATTGCTAAACACTTAAAGCGCACCATATTTAAAAGTATTTTAACTAATTACTCTATATCAGTAATATATTCATGTAATTTCCACCTAACAATTTTTTATTATAAAAAGGATGGAAAATTCGATAAAAGAGATGGTTATCTAATTATACTTCACTCATGAATATGGCTAAAGATGTCAAATTTCAAGAAAAGCAGAGCAAGTGTTTTTTTTTTTTCAAGAAGTACGAAATTTCATATTGATAAAAACTACAGTAAAATATTTGAAAGCAATTAGAAAGTGACTCACCTTACACTAAGGTGAAAAATACTAAAGTTACAATTTTACATGTCCATTTATATATGGCATGTTGTCAATATAATGAAGTTACAATTTCACAGTATGGTACCTTACATATACATGGGATATTGACAGGAAAAATGGAGTCCAGCACAAATGCACATTTGCCCTGCATCTATCCTACAGACTTGTGATCACTCTTTCGTACTTTGATTCAATCAATCGATCAAGACGCTAATATCTTTTGCCTATGCAGGTTAGTAAAGTAAATTTTCGCGTCTCAAAAGGAGTACTTGACGAGTGGAAAACACAAATAAGAAAAAAGTTAAACAGTCGCTCTCTCTTGTAGTCATTCTATAATGGTTTCCTAGGAGGTTGTCAATTTCCCTACATAATTTACTTTCAGTCAACAAGTGGAACGCCCTTAAAACCAGTTTCATTCTGTTATATCCATCGCAACATTGGTGGTGCTAACATCAGTATCGTCCTGCTTCTCCACCATCTCTATATCAGGATCTCCGTTTAAACTGCAGTGTTTTATCTCCCCTCCAGGAATCTCCGAAGGATCAACATTGTGGGGCATATTGCTTTCTGTTGTGCTCGGAGTTGTTAAATTGCTAGTACCCGTGGACACAGATTCTGTACCTGTTGGAAAATTGTCCTGTTTTTCCTCAGCGCTGTGAAGCCTACCATCCCTTAGAAATGATGGCACTGGAGAGGGTTTTCCACCTTCGGGTTTCCAATCTTCTTGAAGTTCACTCATTGGAACATTACCAGGATTCTGATGCGCAGAAGAAAGTACTCGTTTCATCTCTTGATAAAAGGCCTCCAGTGGAAGGAGGTTCCTTTTTAGCGCCAGACTGGCTGGCTGACTTGCTACTGCATTAAATGAATCTTCACCATAGTCAGAAAGTACCTTGCACATCTGCAAAACCAAAAAAAATAAAGCCCAAAACACCTACTTCACAAACCTTGCTGTGAAAATATGTTTTGCTTCGTATTCCAGCAAATATGCATTGGTTGCAAGATATGAGTTGTTGTAGCTGCACTATTTTGTCCCTTGTGCAATAAAAAATGCATGTAGGGACATGCTTCGGCCTAATGTTTCTGTTGTGCATCTTAGATTAGACTTTATATGTGGTGATACTTCGAATATCTACTGCCATGTAATTTTTCTGTCTTTCAGCCTATATAGGGTAGCTGTATTAGGTAAACTTTTTGCACGTTTCCTTTTGTCCATCGATTTGATCCTTTACTGCATTATTTTACGCTCAATTTTTAGTTTTGCCATGAGTAATAATAAAACTTACGTACTTGAAGTTATAATAGTGTTCCGATGAAATAAATATGAATGAAATATCACAGGGAAATAATACACATGAAAGCACTTTATCATGAGAAGTACACATAATTTATTCATATAACATTTTAAAATTTCTAGCCTATTGAGATCATTAAATTAGGTGTTCAAATATTGCCCCTTTTTTTAAATTCATTTACTCCATTTCATTCCCAACTTCTGTTTCATATTTTTTAACTATTTAGCCTCACATTTTCATTGTCTTCTAAACATTCAATCTTTGATATCAGTTTAAATTTGGCTTTGCTTTCAACTGAATATCAAAATTGATTGTCATCACTTTGATGTCTGTATGAACTCATCATGCTTTCACTTTCTTGCATTTGTTTTATCTACATAACCCTAATTCATTTATAGCACAACAGTGAAATATCTGTGAATGCAATGGTAAAATGATGGTTTTTTACCTTATAAATTATAATAAATAACTAATGTACATGATGTCTTTATTTAGAAATTAGATATGGGAAGTTCATTTAATCTTGACCTTAAGTTGGTTATCCCTCGCCATTTCATAACGTCAGCTTCTTCTTTATTTAGTTTCTCTATTGTGAGGAAAAACAGAATATATTTTGGTTGGAAAATTGTCAATATCTCTTCAGACAAAAATGAGATATTCAGGCAGGTATTAAGAGTAAATTTTAGGAAAAATTACTCTTTCTTCAATTTTATTCAATATTTCTTTATTGGGAATGGGCCCGTGCACTGCATGGGCTATTCTTTACTAGTTATTATGCATATAAGCTGAAGTCCTGAGATATGTCTGGGAACAGAATATTCACCTTATTGTAGAGCTGAGCAACACTCAAACGATCCACTTCACCATCACAAGCAATTTCAGAGATTCCCTGTGGAGCTGCATTCAGAAGTGCGTGATGGCATGCTAGTCAGTAGCTTCTTGATGCACTAGAGAAGCTTCAAGCAATGAATGACTATACTTACAAATTGCAATAAGTTTTGGGAAATTATCAACCATTTCAGTGCCAGCTGCCTCAACACTTCGACTTGGTTCGTCTACAATCTTGGTGTCACACTCCATCTCTTTCCCAGGCAGTTCATGAGGTTTTCCACAACCCTTAAGGAAGCACATGGATACAAATAAACCACGTGAATACAGGTTTAATTGTCCTCAAATGATCAAATCAATCAATGCAGGTGCAAATCCCAACTATTAAAACATAAATCATATAGGAACAAAATGAGAAACAACAATCCCAAAACATGAAAATGAGCAAAGTCAAATTACAAAGGTCAAAAGCTGTTCTCAACAAAAAATAGAATAGTAATATATTTGGGATAAGCCATGATTTATCTACCAAGACAGGTAGAAGGAATAAAGACTGGTCCTTTGACAACAAGAAAACAAAGACCAAGTACGCGTGAAATTATATTCCTTTAAGCTTTACTGAAAAAGTCCGTAGAATGTAATTTCTAACACACCCAAAGGTTCTTTCTCGAGAGAACATCAAATTTCACAGGCTCTATTAATCATAGAGAAATGTAGCCTTTTATACAGCTGGGGACACCACAAGGTTACATATTCAATGATTAAGAACTAGCAGGAATATGAAGTTCCACACAAGGCTAGCCTGCTAACATGGAATGACAACAGAAATATACCTATAGATTACAGGACCCCAATCAAACCAGGTTTGTAGTTCTATGGCTCTTAAGGTGCGAGCATAACACTAGATCTACAAGTCTTAGTTTTTCTTCTGAGATGATTTGACACCAGGAGCGAAAAAAAGAAGGAAAGAAGATGAAGCCAGGTTTGTTATTACCCTCTTTGGATACAGAACAATGACTGATAGACTTCCAAGTATAATCTAATGAACTCCAACATCAGATATTTTTGAAAATTTAAGATGACTTACAACAACTTCTCTCTGATATTCAGCATTAATTGCATTCTCAAGAAGCATCACCCTTTTCCTTATAAATTCAACTTGTCTTCTCTGCATCTCTCTAAAATGATATAACAAAGACGAATCTTGATGAAGTTGGGTTCTGTTTGAAGGATCGCTTGTGCCATGTGAGACTTCATGGTTAGTCTCATCAGCAGCCTTCACCTGATTTACAGTAGTTCCAGCATTAGCTGTATTCACACCATTTGGTGCTTGATAGACTCCTGGAGCAGAAACTTGTGAAACCTCTGAAGCGAGAAGCGCCTGAGAAGCTCCAGGAGCAGGAGGAATTTGTGGCTGAGAAGCTCCAGGAACAGGTAAAGTTATAGAAGGAAGATTCAGCTCTTTACAGACAACTTCTTGGATTCTCAACTCTTTGTCATCAATAATAGCTTGCCATCTTCCATAACCATGCCTGCACAAAATAGAACAATTAGCATATTGTGCACAATAATTGAACTAAACATTTGGACTACTTCCCTGGAATTTCACAGTCGAAATTACCAATGATGCATTCAAAAGGAAAGGCACAATTAAAAAAAGCCGCAACACTGTGTACACAGACAACTTGCATTTCAGAGAAAGAAGTAGAGGATGATGGTTGAATGACCAAAAAAAACTCTGGCATAACTAAATGAATAAACATAGATCATCCCTACATTGGGCTCCAGTTATACAAGAGACATCTTATCAATCTTTTATCGTTTAGTAACTTCCCAATTGGAGCAGACAACGGAGTCTCAGGCATCTGTTCATTCATTGTGGATTTGCTGCGTAGATATGGACTATGTTGGGTAGTGACTGAAGATCTGAAGCAAGCACTGATTAGCTTTGGCAGAATGATGTGAAAGAGGCAAAAACAACAACATACCCAGTGAAATCCCACTAAGTGGGATCTGGCCTTACCATTACCTCATAGAGGTAGAGAGGCTGTTTCCGAAAGACCCTCGGCTCAAGTGCATCAAATCCAAGTAAAAAGAAGAAAATAATGAAGAAAACATAATAGTTGATAAGAAAATATGTTGTTTTATATTTCGATAATCACACTATACATACTGTGTATGGTGGACAAGATGGAAGGAAATCGTAAGATCTCTAATGGGAAAAAAGGATCATCTTTCATCATTCTCATGCAAAGTTTAGATGTCTTCACGTTTACACTTTTGGGACAAGAGGGACATAGTAAATGATAGAGAACAAATCCTAGAGTATGGAGCCCTTTTAAGTATAGAAAGAGTACACCAAGCACACTTGAACATAGCTAGCACCATCTTAGCATTGTTTTATTTAAATAAAATTACCTTTCTATATTTTAAAAAAGTCAAAAAGGTCAAATTTGCCCCTGCACTATCCGAAATTGAGCAACTTTTCCCTCCATTAGACCCCTACCATTAGAAAAACTCTGGTTTTTGCCCTTGACTTATAAGGGAGCCTAACCTGACGGTAATTCTAAAACCATAGACAAAAGATGTAGGGTGATTTTGGACTTCTCTCGACAAAATTGGACACATGAAATTCCCCATTTCACATTGGAGCTCTTGTAATGACAAGCACAATTACGAGATACTTTGCTAACAGTAAGGATATGAATGGACCAAAAGGCAAACGGAAGGGAAAAATTGGGTAATGTCAGATAGTACTGGGCAATATGGGTACTTTTTCCACAAAAAAAGTAGAATCAAGGGTATCTTACAATTTGGTAGTATATCTATATTTCCCATGTGTTTATAATATTTCATTCCAAACCCTGCTCTCTCTTTTTGGATGATGAATCCAAATCCTGCTCATTTTAGAAATCGTGTCAGGGAAGTTTCTGAATTTTCTTTCCATAGACATTGTCAGAGTAACATGAAGACCATTAAGAAGTACTCTTTCAAGTATGCAAATGCAGTGAGTAATCTCTGTTCTTTCTTGAAACCATTGAGCAACGTTATGCTCCGTTAATACTATCCAAAATTGAGCAATGATATACTCTGGTAAACTTTTGGTCTAATTTTACCCTGCCATAAGGAAAATATCTCATGTTTTCCCTTGATCCCCAACGGTACTTAAACACGAGGGTAATTTTGAACTGTGGTCAAAGTTTGATTTGTAAATATGGACCTCTATTCCGGAAGAATTTGGACATGTAGAGTCAGCTCATTATATGTTGGAGCTTTCTTAATAGTAAGAGAAAATCCAAAGCCAATATGTCAAGGCAATGATGTGAACGGAAAAACCTAACAAAGGACAAAATTCAGCAATTTCAGATACTATAGACACAAATTTGAATTGTTTCTAAGAATAACTAGAAGTTGTCTATACTTTTTATTGGAATAAAAATCCTAGTAGGTCTAAAAGGCTCCTAGTAGTTGTACTGGATAAAACTATCCTTTAGTTAGTTTCCAACTTTGGTTATAAAGATCCTACTAATATTTAGGGTTTTGTTTTCCTTACACAGATATGTTACTCAACTACAATTATGAAAATAATCTTAGAACTAAACATAATTTGTTCATTATTTCCTTATACTTTGAGTTAGTCAAGTACTCTTTCCTACTCATTATGAAACAAAATAGGTTCATATTTCTCTGTCTTTTGTTAGAATTAATTTAATCTAAACAACTTGATGTGCAATTTCATTCCTTTTCACAAACAGAGAAGATTCTTCATGGTACTATCCACAAAAGATCTATTAACATATTTGCTGATAAAGCCCTTCATACAGGGGCAGATCCACGTGGAGGAGTATGGGTTCACGTGAACCCATGCACCCCTCTGTAAACTGTGTGTAGCACTGGTGTTTTCCTGGTGAACATTCATGGAAAAAATGTCACTTTGGTCACATCTAAGAAGTTACTCCAAAATGGCTCATCACTTTCTAACTTCATGACAGAGCAGAGGGGAAAAAAAGAAAAAGAAATGAAAAGAAAAGATTGCATACTTTAGTAATGCTCGAAGCAGCAGCAAATCATGATCTTCCTTCCAAACACGTCCACCTTTTAATCCAGGAAACCAAGACACAACGTCCTTGGCAAAAAGAGGACTAGTTGTCTCTTCCGAGAAAGCCTTTACCTGAAATAACTAACACTTTGTGAAATTTTAAAAATTAATCTACATTAAGAACTGTAGCTTAATATGCTCATGTCGTTGACGACGAGGATATCAGAGATCACTTGAAAACTTTAGCAGCAGCAAAAACTCTACAGGAAAGCCATACATATATGAGTGTCTTGCTAATACAAGAAACCATCAACATAGGAATACGAAGTAACATTGCATTCCATCAGGCTACAAGGATACATTGGAAAGTAGCAATTCATGGAAAAAAAGTGAATGTCCCCTTTGTGTCAAATGTGAGATCAGAACTCCCAAACTCGTGCAAAAAGAGCAACTTGTACTTACCTCCATACCCAAGTACTAAAAAGAGCAGAGAGACATCCAAGGTCAAAAGGTTACTACATTAGGAAATTGATGAACCGAACGCATTTATAAACCACACTCCCTTGAACTTTATAAATTAGGATTATAATTTCCAAACACAGGTGTATAAATGAACTCATCTTTGTTTGAATTATGTATCATCGAAAATATCTTATGACAAACATGAATTGTCAAACTCCAATATATGAAAGCTTATAATCTGGGCCTGATGATCTTGTAACTCTTTACGTATTTACCTGAAGTCAAGCTGCAGGCAGCAAAACTGTAACAAAATAGAGAATTGTGGGTGTTCTCATTAACTTCACAACATCTAATATATTTGCAGTTACTTGCAAAAAATAATTAAAAGAATGACAAAGTAGAACAATCCCTAAGCTATCACCTATTTATAATTAACTCTCCCCCTCAAACTGAAGTATACAAATCATGTATTCCCAACTTGTCGCGATATACAGTATTCTAGAATTTCTAAGAGCTTTAATTAAGATAAAAGCCAGTTGACCATCCCATCAAAAACAGAGTCACAATATCCTCACTTTGCAACTTTGAAAAAAATAACAATCAACTTCTATATATTTCATATCTAATGGAACGCTGGATTTGATGTAATATATAGGGCTGTTCAATTAAAACAATATAACTTCATAGGCTGACATTATCGTACTCCAAACTCTTCAAGTAACTGCTTCAGTTACACAACTCACGCATGGCTAAATCCATGGCTCTATACTCTGCCTCAGTGCTCTATCAGGCAACACTATTTGTTTCTTACTCTTCTAGGAAATCATGCTTCCTCCAAAAATACACAATAAACTATTGTAAAACCTTTTTTCTAACGTTGAATCGGCCCTATATGACTTCTATCCTAATATGGTAGTCCTCTCCCAGAACTCTCTTTAAGATACTTCACTATTCTAATTATAACATTCTAATGGATATCCGTTAGTGAGTCCAACAACTGACTTACAACAGTCATTGGGAAAGATGCAACCAATGTAGTACTCCTCCAGAAAGAAAAAAAATGTAGCGCTCCCTAAGTTTCAATCTTTTCTTTTAAGACAACAAAATCCAAAGAGTATCTTGGTACATTACACACATCTTTACTTTAAGACCACAAGATTGAAAGTCTCACTTTCTTAAACTCCATGTTTAGTCAAACTAAGACACTTAAATTGAAAAGGAGGGAGTAACAATTAGGCAGTTAAGTTTGCCAATCATTCAATAATGTCTTCCAACATTTGGAAAGAGTTTCCCATCTCCCTATAATAGCTTGACATTAAGATCCATTGACGCGTCTACTGGCTTACAGTCAAGTAATTCAGTTTCTTCCCAAATGTCTATCGCATATTTCTTCATGATATGATATGTAGGATGTCTCATTTAGATTGGGTACTTCATTTACAAGAAAGTACGTTTAAGCCTCCAAAAAGATTGATGCAACATATCATATGAGAAGACGTAAATGACTAAAATGGTGTGAAAAAATATGCCCAGGCATTATTGTAACACCCCAAAAATTTCTAAGTTAAGACCCGAACCATCTTGAATTACGTATAAGTTCGTACCGAGTGATTCTTAATTGTTCTTAGATTCTAAGGTCAATTCATTAGTGTGGAAATAATTTTGGATATCAATTTAGGTCACTAGAATCCCCTAGCACAAAGTTGAGTTGAAAGCCTCCCTACCGAGTAAGTTTTGACCTAAGATTCTACTTAGGTCTACTTCAAACGATTATATCTCTCAGCACACAGTGAATTAGGTGGCCCATGAGCTATCAAATTGAAGGTATTTGAGTCCTCTTTCCAACGCTGCCAAGTTTGCTAAATTTTGAGCTCGGAGTAAAAAGTTATGCCCGTTTGAGTGAAGCCTCTCTATTTAAGGCATCTCATTCGTTTTATAAAGGGTATTTTGGTCTTTTACTTTTTCCAACTAGGTTTAGCACGTTTTTCCTCACCCAATTAAGGGTCTAATCAGATGTTAAATCATTCTTTGTCGTTCCTAAACACTTGGAAAAATAAGAGAAGAGTTCAAGAGGAGTAAGAGCTAGGTTTTTGAGCGTTCATCAAGATCCCGTCGATTCTCGCCAAGAACATTTTCTTTCTAGGTATGTAAGGCTTCTCACAGTGTTGGACTTGTTCGTCCTCACGCCATACATCTAATTTGTCCACAAAATCGTTGTATTCAAAGAGTTCTTGAGTAGTTCTTGATTCTTGTTCAATTCTTGAACAATGGAGGTTGTGAATTCTTTTGTGTTGTGGATCTTTGGTAATAGTTGTATTTCAAGAGAGTTTGTATGAAAGTTTCTATGAATTCGTGTTGGGTTTGAGAATCAAGAAGAGTTTAGAAGAAATCACCCAATTCTAGAAGAGTTAGGACCCTAAATTGAGTAGAAAAATTCGTCAAATTTTCTGGGTAGGGGCCTGGGGCGGCGCGCCACCATAGCGCCAAGGCCTGACATCAATAGTTCATGCCCTGGGGCGACGCGCCAGCAGTGCGCCAAGGCCTGACCTCTAAAGTTCAGGCCCTGGGGCGACGCGCCAATAGTACGCCAGGGTCAACAGTGCGCCAAGACCTGACCTTTGAAGTTCAGGCCCTGGGGCGATGCGCCAACAGTACGCCAGGGTCGCCTGGCCCCTTTTCTTTCCGTACTTCTTTCCGAACATGTTCCTTTGAATCGTGACTACGTTCTCTTCTTTGTATTAGCTCCTAAATGCTCCATTAATCCTTGAGAGATCCTACATGTCCTAATCACATGTCTTAATTTACCTTCCAAATTAAAGTAAGTTTAAGAGGAAAGTTCAAGAGGTCTTTTTGAGTCATTTTGAGAATTCTTTTGTAATCAACAATGATCTTAAACTAAGTTTTGAGAAAGTAAAGAGGAGTTTGAGAATCTTTTTAGAACAAATGCTTTGTCTTTAACATTTGATTCTGAGAAAGAGTAAAAGATGAGTTTCGAGGAAGGTATAGGGAACTAAGTAATTCCCAAAGATAATAGTTTTAAATTGAGAAAAGAGAAATTTTGCATACTTCAGAGCAGTTACCTCTTTTAAGAGGATCTTTTGAGTAATTACCTCAAATTGAGAAAAGAGAATGTTTTTAAACATTGAGCATGAGTAATAATTTTGGGAGTAGTATTGAGCACCGATATGGGGGAGAGTTCAGACAACTCACAGCCCCCATAAACCATGTCTTGCCAACATGGGTAAAGGATTCATACTTTTTAGATGATTTTCTTATGTCTTCAGGTAGAGCTTAGTGGATCCACTTAGTTGAGGTGTTCTATATCCCGGCACGATATAGGACAATTCTGGCAGCGTGGACAAGACAATGTATCATCTCTTAGTTCACAGTGATGGTTGTCGGTAAGAGAATCTCCCAATAAAGTTAAAGTGTATTTTTCATATAACACTTATTATGATTGAGTTTAGAGATGAGTACATATTTTTTATAAAAGTTAAATGATTTCATTCCTTTAATTCTTTACATTTAGTTGAGTTCATGCTAGATCTATTGCAGTCATTCAGTTCAGTTATTTATTTCACTTCAGCCATATTACATACTCGTACATTCCATATACTGATGTCATTCGACCTGCATCTTTTTATAATGCAGATACAAGTACTTAGGATCCTCACCAGGAGTTCCGTTGAGATCACTTCATCCGCTTGTCAGCTTTTGAGTAAGGCCTCCTTGGTTCCGGAGGACTCTAGTATTATAAGTTGTTAGTAGTAGTTCTCTTGAGGAGTCGTGGGTCTTGTCCCAACACTCATCTTTGTACAATAGAGGCTTCATAGATAGACAGTTTTGGAGAGTCTTTCAGCTTCAGACGTTTTCTTTAAAATATGCTTAAAACTCAGTATATTTAGAGAGTTTTGAGAGTTAATACACCGTTGATTTAGTATTTCTTTCAGTTTGATGCTTGTGTATGCTTGAGTTAATCTTCCGGTTGTAGTCAGCCATGAGGGTTCGCTTGGGGACCAGCAATGGTTCTCGAGTGCCGGCAATGTCCAGGGTGTAGACTCGGGTCGTGACAATTATCATTTTGAATGGTGTAAATAAAACGCCAAATTGTGTCTGAATCTCAGTGCAAAAAGAAACGAAGGTAGAATATAAATTAGAAGGAATTTCATTCAGGAATTGTCTTCATTGGACGTAATGAAATAACAATTACCCTGACTCAGAGGATCATACTTCGTCCTAGATATCTTACTGAATTGAAGAAAAAGAAGTATGAGATCGTACATTGACAATACCTAAAGATTGAACTTTTGAGATAAAGAGAGAATCGTGAGAAAAACGTATTCTCATTAGCTTCTCCACATCTAATATAGTAGCTCCAGAGTTGTGTATAAAAGATAACAAAAGAATGAAAAAGTAGAATTAAGTCCATAAGCTATGTCCTATTTACATAACAAATGAAGATAGACGTGCAATATGTACCTGTGAATAGTGTCTTCGGGAGGCCAGACCATCATACTATAAAACATTAATCCACTAACAAGTAATGAATTGATTTGGTCATCCAAAACATAGTAGACCTCTGATATGGTTTAGTAAACTTAACAATCAAATTAATTAGCCTTGTAATTTGAGATTTTCCAATTTATATTTTCTGAAAATGGAAGAATAAATTAATTTCCAGGGTCAAGCCTTTAATACATTTAACCAGATGCGCACAGCAAAAAGAAGCAATTCAGAAGAAGACTTTATCTTAAACTGTCAGTAATCAATATGTCAGTTGATGTTCCTTTACACAGTGCATCATCTCATTTACCAGTAAGGAAGTATCTATAAAGAGCTACGGTATATGCGATATATTGAGCACTTCAAGCTACTTCCTGTATGGAAGGTGAATAAAACTTTTTTCAGAACTGAGAATAATTTCTTCTAGAAAAACTCCTAAAACTTGAAAAGATTTCAAAGTTTTGAATAGCAAAAACCATCAAACAAACACAGCTTCATAACTTGGAAAAAAAAATCTAGCCACATTGCAAAAGACACTAGATCTTATCTCACTTTATGAAGCTGTGTCCACCTTTCAATCGATTTTGGTTGGTGCAGAAGAGTAGCTTCAGCTCAGACCAAGTAGACATGTTTCGTATGAGGTGTCTTATGTTACTTCATGTGAACAATAAAAAAAAACCTATGCTTACTCTAGAACATTGATAACTTTGTTTTCCTACTTAAAAATTGACCGCACAAATAAGCCCGTATATCCACATTAGGCTATATAGTCATATCACAGATCAAAAGAAGCACCAGAAAAGTAGGGACAGTTTACAAAGTCCCACTTCAAAGTTGTTCACAACTAAAACAGCATTGATCAATAGCCAACAACCTTGTAGTTCAGCAAGTTATCTGATTTAAAAAATTACCTTGTCTCTTATGAGAAGCAAGACTGCAATCCGCAGTAGCACATCGGGTATCCTTAGTCCTTCTTTTGGAACCCCATCTGCAATCCAAAATTTTAAATGCTTTGACCCAATGGATGCGCAGAGAGGAGGAGGGGAGAGAAATTAAAGCAGTAAAAAGTGGACAAATAAGAGTTTCACGAGAAAGACGTAAAGAATAAATATAAGTCATTCACCTGTAAATGTTGGTGATTCAGTAATATCTTCAGCAATATGAGACAAAAACAGAAACCCGTAACTGTATGACAGATGAGAAGTAAATAAATTATTTTCCCTTTCAAACAAATCAAGTTTAGCTACTAACTCAATCGAAGCGGGGGGAATACAACAGTAGGAATTTGTCAAAATAATACCATATGATAAATCACAATATATGAGAAACCATCAAGTTATCAGCTACAACTGACAGAGAAATCAAATTTAAGTTCATTTGACACCAACTTCTGCAATAACCGAAGTAGCATTACAGCTTGTTGGATGGTTTGTTTATTTTATTGAAACTGGCAGCTTGTGTGTTTTTCTTAAATGAACCAAACTGTACATAGGCTGTACTGTCTGAAACCAGATTTACCATGTGACTCTAACACACTGAAGCTATTCTGACCATCAAAATGGAATCTAGCGCATCAAGAATTTCTACAGTTTCTCCTGGGTACTGTTTACCCCAAAGTTAAAAAAGCAAAATACAGTTCAATTTGATCTTTTGCACAGAATTGTCCAAATTCTCAAAAACATCTAGAATTTCTTTCTTTCAAGATTGTCCACCAAATGCTAGCTGGGACAATTCTTCATCTTTCTATATCCTTTGCCGAAGTCCTGCTTCCTCCCAACTCACAAAGGTTTCAGAAATCTTGCATGGCATTATCCAAGACATGCCTCTAAGAAAATTAATAAGGTTAATGAAAATCCTTCACAATTGTTCTGTTACCTTGCAATGAAGAAAAAGAACGCTGTCTCTGCTCTTTCACCACATAAATAACATCTGGGACAAAGAGAGGTCCCTTTTCTCATCAAGTTTTCCCGGGTAAGTACTGCTTCTTTTGTAAGAAGCTAGACCAAGCAAGCTATTTAAATTGTGTTGTTATTTTAAATACAACTTTGTTTTGATTGTTACTTGAATTTTGTTGTATCGTATTGTTAAATTCATCCTTATGTAACGATGAAAAGTCCCATTTTATGTAACAACCAATTTGATGTGATCACATTGTTACCCTTTTTTCCCTCTCATTTATGCTTTGGTTATTATCTAATAATCCGATTTAATCCCTCTCATTTTGGCTTTGGTTATTATCTAATAATCCTATTTAATCCTTTACCTTACCTTTTTACTATAGCTTTACCTTGTACCCTACTTCTCTTGTAGGTTTATCCTCCAAATTGTTGATGTGTGACATTATGTAACGAGGAAAACAGTAAAATCCATCCAAATATTGTATTCATCAAAGCGATACAATACAACACAGTACAATATAATATGATATATTATGAAACAATATATAACAACTATCCACATTAAAGTTATTATTGCGCACAACACCTCAATATTCAGTAGGCATGTTGTTACTGTGCACAACACCTCGATATTCAGTAGGCATGGACAATATAAGAGAGAGGCCAAGAAGATCAATGAAGAGCCCCTTTAAAGAACACCAAGAGATCTCCTCCTTCATTTATAAAAAAACTGCAATCATGATTCCAAGGCATGTGATGCATTTGATAAGAAGGTGTCACCAAAACTTAAAGGGGCGGAGTGTTGGCTAGTTAAGAACTCTCATGTTCAGAAGATGAGAATTGCAAAAATAAGGATGTTGAGGAGGATGTGTCGGTGTACAAGAAGAGACAAGATTAGGAATTCAGATATCTGAAACATGGTAAAAGTGGCCTTTGGTGTGGACAAGATGAGGGAAGCGAGACTGAGATGGTTCGGGCATGTGAAGAGGAGAGATGCCCTAGTTAGGAGGTGTGCGAGGCTGGCAGTAGCGGGCATAAGGAGAGGTAGAGGTCGGCCGAAGAAGTATTGGGGTAAGTTGATTAGACATGACACGGCGCACCTTCATTTTATCGAGGACATGACCTTAGATAAGGGGTTATGGAGGTCGAGAAGGGTAGAAGGTTAGTTGGTGCTCGAATATTATCTCCCTGCATTCCAGTTTTATATATGCTAATCTCGTAGTTTCTTGCCCTTCTATTTCTGTCAATACCTGTTGTACTTTGGTTCGGTTATCGCATTATTTTGTTGTTGTTACTGTTTCTTTTCTGAATGTTATGTAATGATTTCGTTATTATTTGCTATGCCTTGCGTCTGTATGTTATTTTTTAAAATTGCTTTGTTATGAGTTATTTTAGCAGAGGGTCTTTCAAAAACAGTCTCTCTACCTCCATGAGGTAGGGGTAAGGTCTGCGTACACCCTACCCTACCTCCCCAAGCCCCATTTGGTGGGATTACACTGGGTTTGTTGTTGTTGTTTTGTTGTAAGGCATGTAATGGATTCTTCACTAAAAAATCCCTTTACCGGAGAGATAGAGAGATAGATACAGAAACAATTTAGTCAACATATTAATGGTGGCCCATTTCTTTTATCAGGAGCAGTCTATGATAGAGAAAAAAGGAATATACAGAACTCAAAGTAGATAACTTTACGTACTCTTTTATTTCTTCATAAGTTTTCTGCTTCAGTCGTGGTGTGAATTCTGCCCAGTCATAGTCTCCAACTCCGAACCTGTAAAGAAGATAGAATGTTTCAACACTCTAATGCTTTAGCGTGAACAACAGAGAAATAACACAGAAGGGAAACGAAGATAGCCAGATGATACCTCATTAAAATTTTGACAAATGCGGCCCTCTGGCTTTGATTAAACCCCAGTACTCTAAATGATTTTCCTTCTCCTTCCATCAAAGGAAGCGGTACGGAAGAGTCCACTGCCAGAGTAAAGAACTTTTCTTTAGATACTATCAAGTATCCTAGTTGATATATTTTTAGTAAGTCTAGTTGAAATGTGAAACTTAATCAAGAGTTCATATTTCACCACGGGATCTCTTTCTGTAAGGCCTTCTCACAACTGGTGCTCCAGGTAAAGCTGTCTCACCATCACTCAAATCCGCTTCATAGTTATCATCCTCGCCATCAGAGGTCACCTCTTCCAAACCAGCAAGATCATCGTCTTCAACAGACACCATCTGGGAGGAGAATGAAGAGATAGTCATGACAACAGTAGAACACACTCACACAGGATATCCTTGTAAATACGGTTTCAGTGCAACCTTTGTACTGTTTGATTCATTATAGAAATAGATACAGTTACCAGTTTCATAAATAAAGTAGGTAACTACTTGTGAGAGTTGACCATATAAAGTAAATATTAAAAATATACTCCCTCCATCCCAAATTATGTGGCACCTTTCGGATTTCGAGAGTTAAATGTGTTTTCTTTGACCGCCAATTTTTTATATGCCTTTTAAATATTTTGAATTGTTAATTATTATGACTTTGTAGTTTCCAAATATATAAATTTTATTTTAAAAAAAAAAAAAACTTAACTATTCTATATCCAAATTCACAGACAAAATTAAGAAACTTGATTCTTGAAATCCGAAATTGTGTCACATAAATTGAGACGAGGGAATAAGTACAGATGGCAAATTGAAAGAATGACTAGATTAACATGGACAAAAAATGTAGAGTTTAATGCCCTGCCAATTCATTCAACAGAAGAAAAATTGAATAAATGAAAGACCAATGTGAATGGCATTCCACACCTGTTTACGACTTCTCTTTCCCTTGCCCATACCATTGAATTCTTCAACTTTATGCATTTCATATCTATCTCGTAACAATTCTTCCCAGTAGGTTGCTCTCTCAGAATTGAGTACTGTTGCTTTGTTTTCCAAGGGAGAAGTTGGGATATCTTCTTCTGGTGTTGCTTCTGCTTCTTCTATATATTCAAAATTAGCTACCTGAAACATTCAGAAGCTTTTAGCTTGTCCTAGATCAGCTAACCAAATACAAAGCTCAAATTCACCCAAAGAAAAGCTAAAATATGAAAAAAACTTTAGGAGGACGATACTTTCACAATTAAACCGATATATTATCATAAAAGCTTTCTTCACATATCCCCTTTTCTTCATTGGGAAAAAAACTTGGAAACAACTTCGACTAGATAAGGCCTGCAGAACAAATGCAAGTTGCAACTAAAAGGCTATGCAGCATATGATTTCCTTATTCTTGCTGGAAAACCTTAGAGAAGACCAGTCAAAGCATTTCTGGCTTAGGAAGTACTTAATCAATTAGACAGGGTAATGGCAAGAATCAAGCATATCAAGATAACCAGCGATACCTTTACACATGAGAACATTTCTAGTATGAAGCTCTGGATTCTAAGTACAGAAATATCAAGCTCACACTGTCCTGGTGTTATTGTTAAATAAATTGTCTGTGGTCCTCCATATGTTTATTACAGGGGAAATAATAAGGAAACAAAATAGTATTCAAGGTGCAAACAAGTTAGAGGTACATGGCTAATATGGTTATTGACAAAAGACCTTCATATTCCACCTCATACACTCCTATTGTTTTCATAAAGTTCCTCCTCTTATTAGTGTTGGTATCTTGCGATAAATTCTTGTATACCATCACTACCTTCAACCTTTATCATTAAATTAGTCTTTTACAATTTATTTTTTTATGAAGTGAGAAATTTTATTAGATTATAAAATTACTGAATTAAATATAAGAACTCATTGATTTACTAACAAGGTGACATCTGCGAGAAAACCCTGCGCTGCGAGAAGGGGAGATTTGCCTGACTGATGGCACACACGATGGGCTCGCGCCGTGTGGGTGCCGTGCATCCTCCCACACTATAAATAGCTCTATCTGCCCCTACCGAAGGTATGGAGGGACAAAGTATGTCCTAAGGTATGGAAGTTTATAGCAATTATCCCCAACTCCTTCATAGATAGATGTTGGGGGAAGATAGGTAACACAATCCATTGGCACTGCAAAATCACCTTCCAATTATAAAAATGTTATACAGGAGATATAAACCTTGAAGGCCTTCAAAAATGAATCCTCTTCTTCATCGTCCACGGCAGCATCCTCATCTACAACTTGATCGCGATTGAGCAATCTGAGAAAACAAAATAACAGAAAGATCATTACATTCACGTGACATAAACTAATTCCAACCCTGAAGAGAACTAAAGAAAAGGAGGAGAAAGTGAACCTGACATAAAGAAAACTCACCTATCTATTGCAGCATCATCGTAATGTATTTGTCGCAATTTTCCAGCCTCATCATTCTCATCAGCAAATAACTCTTTTGACCCATACCTTATAATATCATCCAGTTCTTCCTGAATCAAGATTGTAATTAGCCACCTTTTCATCATACAACAGTCAATAATAATGACCATCCACAGAATACTTTCAGTGTTGATCAATTTGGGGGGGAGGGGGCCACTGCAAACCGAATAACAATTACAGTTGTTATGAAAGAAGCATATGAGAGTTGGACTTTGTGGAAAGTTGATAAAAACATCAAGAAAATTTGGAAAATGATCCCTGCAAGTATTTTTTGGTATGTATGGACAGAAAGAAATCGCAGATGATCTGATGAAATTGAAATTTCAACTCAAAACCACTCCTTGAAGGCTAGATGTCTACTAATCCATTTGGTTGGAGTGGATATCCAACCAGTAGCTTAAGGAAAATGACCTTAGAATTTAGATATCTCTAGACATTAGCTTTATTTACCTGTATAAAATCTAGTAGCTCACATTTAGTCTTAGCTCAAAGATTGTGAATAAGTTACCTGATTGATATTTTGTGCTTTAAGCCTTCCAACAACTAGATGTTCCAAAACCATTTTCTTCTTGGTCATTTGCATCATTCTTTCCTCAATGGTTCCTCTTAATATGAGTCGAAAAATCATTACCTGCAATATCAAATATAAAAAAACCTATCAAAACCTTAGATACAGGCCAAGAAATCAATGTCAACATAACCACCTCTTCTTTTGCCATAGAAGCAAGGCTAATGAGTATCAATATTTTTTCTTAGGGCCAACACCAGAAAGGAGAAAATTGTAACCTTATTTGTTTGTCCAAGCCGATGAGCTCTAGCCATTGCTTGTAGGTCAGCATGGGGATTCCAATCACTGAAAGATAGACACTTAAAAGATAAGCAAGAGGAATCGCAGCAAATAGAAAAGAAAATTGCAAGAAGTTTCTTTCCTTCCCTCTTCTCCAGATTTGGATAATGCATTTTTACATTACATACCATATTGTCGAAGCGTTTGACCATCTCATTTAAAAGCTTACACTATTAGAGAAAATACATTTTTATTTACTTAATACAGTGTTGCCAATGACTGAAAACTCTAAAAAAGAAAAAAGAAAAAAAAGGCTCCAAGTCTATTAGGGCTTTAAGAGCAAAGAACAATTAAACAGTGGTCTTAGCTAAAAAAGGACAATGAAGGGAAAAAATAAAAGTACATATGTAATTCAAGAAAAAAAAGTAACAAGTTCATCCATAATACATTTTTTAACAGCTAATACACTTTTTGTCAATTATATTTGCTGTTTAGTACTGCTTTACTCAAGATAGAACTCGTGCACACTTTCAGACTTACCTTAACAGAGGCAGAGCCAGGGTTCGAAGCTTATGGGTTCAGGATTCTAGCCCTTTTAAGTTAATGGGCTCTAAATTAATAATTTGTACATATGAAATGAATTTTTTAAGACAAATATAGTGTTTGAACCAATGTTCTGGCTCCGTCCCTGACTACACTGAAGAGAGGCGAAGGCCTCCCTTGAGCTTCCGTGCTTAAGCATCTTTGACAATGCTAACTTAATTAGGTCTTCAGATGTCCCCTCACGTGTTGGTCTAATTCTTTTTCATAGTAAAGCACGCGGAAATTCATTTTGATAATTGAAGGCGGTGAGACTGGAATTCAAGACCTCTGTCAGCTCGGATACAATGATAAAAATGGACACTGGATATTACTCAACACCAAAAGCTAGCTCATGAAGTGAGGATTGTCAGGACCATATAAGGAGACGACCATATAAGGAGACCAAGTTCCCTATCCAGTACCGATGGGGGAATCTAACGAACATACTCATTCTAGTTCTTGGTGTAACCAAGTTGGCCCTCATATATATTGTACACATTCCAGTTGGCAAGCCTGAGCATGCAGAGTGTGTTAGATTCCACACCGGTAGTGAATGGAAGACTTGGTCTCCTTATATGGTCTTGCGCAATCCACACCTCATGAGATAGTTTTTATGGTTGAGTTAGGTCCAATGTCCATTTCCTATCACGTATTCAATGCTAGAAAGTAACCAAATACACCTAAGGATAACAAATATTGTTGAAATAGCTCAGATAATCTAAAATCACAATTCTATCATGAAAGAGCAAACATAGAACGAACTGAGAAGGTTGTGTTTCTCTATTAAGTCAACACATAGCAATATGTAAAGGACCAAGAAAATGCCTAGTTTTGAGTGTAACCTTTGTCTTGATAATAAACCAAAGTAGAGAATAACTTTGAAAAGATGGTGAATGAAGAAGGTATTTGCCAACAGAAAATTATTGCAGAAGAATCTAGGATCAAACAACAACCACTGTATAGTATACCTGTTAGTACATAGAATGTTACCACTATCAAAAAAAAATACTGCATCTTCATGATAACAACAACAACATACCCAGTGTAATCTCACAAGTGGGATCTGGGGAGGGTAGAGTCTAGTGTGTACGCACACCTTACCCCTACCTTGGGAAGTAGATGCATCTTCTTGATACCATCTACGAAATTCTGGATACCATTAATGAATTTATTTATTTTTTGTTTTGATGAAGTAAGAGAATTTGATACCATCTATGAGATTCTCTTACTTCATCAAAACAAAAAATTTATACCATAAAAAGAAATTGAAAAAGTTATAGTTGATGGAAATATGATAGATAGCGAAAAGCTGAACGATGAGGTATTCTCACTTGCAACAAGAAATTGTACATGTGGAGGATGAGACAGATTCCTACTCTCAACAGTGCGATTTTGGTAGATTCCAGAATATCAAAGGTGTAAATTAAGTTATCATTTGGAGGAAGTCTATGAGCCAAGGATAAAAGCCAAAAGGCAGTTTTTATTGCTTTATTCCTGAAAATGAAAAAGTTCTAAATATCAAAGACTGTGACCTATTAGCTTTGATGGATGCTTTTATAAACACGTTGCCAAGGTCATCAATGACATATGACACAAAATGCTTTTGGTTAAGGAGGAAATCCTCAATGTTTTCGAAGGGCAAACTAGGGTATTGATTCAAGACATGTGGATATGAAATATTAGGCTTAGACGGAAATCTTTACAACATTGTGGCCTAGGTGATTGATCAATGGCATACTTCCATTTTGAAACAGCAAAGTAGTGTGTTGATCCAAGAATTACAGGAATCTCTCAAAGTGCTATGAAAGTTGAGACCAGAAGCCATGTGGATAGAGAGAGAGAGAGAGAGAGAGAGAGAGAGAGAGGATTCTCGAATATAATAAGTATCATTTATTTTTTGATAAGGTATTCTCGAATATAATATTACCTGTCATAAATAATTACTGTGTCAGCAGTTGCAAGATTAATTCCTAAACCTCCAGCCCTAGTGGATAGCAGGAAACAGAATCTTGAAGAATTCTTTGCATTAAATCTGTCAATTCGGATTTGTCTTTCTGCCCCAGGAACTTTTCCATCAATCCGTTCGTAGTGCCATTTCTACAAACATTAACAGGTAAATGCATCAAATTTTGAGATAATAAAGATGAATACCAAATCAAGTTTAAAATAATATAACGAACTAGTATCTTTACCTTATAGGTACAGTAGTCTTCTAGCAAGTCGAGCATATGCTGAAATTGTGAATATATAAGAACTCTGTGACCTTGGTCTTTAAGCTTAACCATCATCTTGTCTAGAAGTTGTAGTTTGCCAGAAGATTCCAGCAGCTGTCTGCCAAATCAAAACGACAGATAAGATAGATTGGTTGAAAGAACTCAGAAATGAACATTTTTCTACTAAAAAAAAAGCTCTAAGCACACCCTTCTTGCAGGCAGGATCATCAACGATCTCACTAGGCAACATTAGTGCTTAGGCAATCCATAACACTCCAGTCTCCTAAAAGAATTTTCGCACTTTAGGCCCTAATGATCATATGAAACTCCTTTGACCACACAATATTTTCCAGATTAACACAATAGATTTTGTCCAAATTAAATGGTATCATTAAAAAAAATAGAAGAATCACGCTAAACATTTTCTTCCAGGGAAATTTAACACTTTGACGTGGAGACATTAAAAGAAAAGTTGAAAAGGGAGCAAAATGCCGATATTGCGGACTCTTCAAAATATTGTTGGGTGAGTGTCGGATCCTCCCAAAGTAGTGCATTTTTTGAGGATCCAACACTGGTGCAA
Organism: Solanum appendiculatum; assembly: GCA_018342035.1. Classification (NCBI taxonomy): domain Eukaryota; kingdom Viridiplantae; phylum Streptophyta; class Magnoliopsida; order Solanales; family Solanaceae; genus Solanum; species Solanum appendiculatum. The sequence continues at coordinate 661,820 of JAGDQO010000446.1, forward strand.
CAATTTGGGGAATCCAAGCAACATAGCAAAACGCTACTTATTTAACAAGACACCGCTCTGACACAATCAGGAAAGGGAGAAGAGAACCGCTCTCACTTAACTTATCGCCCCTCCCATCCAACATTAATGTCCCTACTCAAAGCAGCACCACTACCACCTTCCCTGAGCCTCACAGCCCTTATCATCTTCTCACAACTGCCAACCCCTATCATTTCCCCTGAACAACTTCTCCCCTTCCCATCGGCTTGGTCACAGCCCTCACTACCACCTCTCTTCGACCCACAATATGTTGTTCTTCTACCTACTCTAGTTTCTGACAATGTTTCTGGATTTTATTAGTGAAAAGATGGGAAACCACCCATCTTTCTCTGCCTCTATCCCAGTCACAGATAACAACAACCCCCGCCCGAATTGAACCCCAGATTCCCTTCATAAATCATGTATCTCCTACTCCACCCCTACCAGAGACGGTTGCCCCCTCACCCTCTGCATGCTATATTCCTTCGTTAACAAAGAAAAAAGATAAGACTTCCAACATACCTTCTTAATTATTTTTTATTTTATTCTTTTTATAAGGTAAATACAGATATCCAATTTGTAACACCTTTTCTAGATTTTCATTAACAAATGACCATGAAGCGCTGTTTTTGGAAACTTAAAGGCTGGAACTAAGACCAGAATAATGGGGCCACTTACAGTTAAGCTAATAACCAGAGGGGCCACAAAATCCTCTATAAAATTACAACAAACTTGATTTTCTGCGAGCAATAAATCAATGAAATTGATTATAAGATAAGAAGTGTACTTGGTAAACTCGTTAGTATCCTCTGGTTCAACACCTTCTAACATAAATGGATGACAGCAGAGCTTGCGCAGTTCCATAACCACATTTATGAGGGAAATCTGATAGACAAGTATCAACCAAGGTCAGAATTCCTGTTACAGAACAATAAGGATATATCAAACAAGAAGAAGCTGGAGCACCTGAGCACCTCCCTTGCGAGCCAGTATCTGGAAGTTACGCGTCAAAATTGCTTTGTAATATTCTTTCTGCTTGCTACTCAATTCAACTCGCAAAATGAGCTCCTTTTTTGGAGGCAGCTCCTTCATGACATCTTTCTTGACCCCTGCAGCCAACCAAACACACTTACACCATAGCTCAAGAGTTCCGCATAAAGATGAACATAATCATGTTTCTTAAAGCACTACCCTAGCCCATGAATCTTTTTGTGAACTTAACTATAAGCTTCACTCTGGAACTGTAAGTACATGTAATTAGAAAGATGTACATAATCTTCAGAAACTTAATCCATTTGACACGGTACAGCATTGTACTCTGTACCTATGAGTTACACAGGAATAAGCATGCATGTGGGGCTTCGGGAGAACAGCAGACTACAGTCATCTAATGATGTTGTGGTTGATTTGAGAGGAGGCCAACAAGAAAGAATTTCCAACAACAAATGATAGTAAGGAGAACTTGGCATCTAATTCTTGGTTGTTTGACCACCCATCCTCAAAGGTGTACAAGATACAGTATTTAATGGAAAGACGAACAATACAAATAAGTTCAATATGATATAACTATGGCATCTGTATTGCGGTTTACAAAGGCTTGACAGCTTACAACAGAGACTGACAATTTAGGAATCAAGCAAAGATTTATGAGTAGAATGTTGGAACACCCTGTTAATGCCTACTTCCACAAATCAATCTAAACCATAAACTACTTATACATATACTGACAAATCACAAAAAAAAAGCTTGAGATTTATACTTCTCAGCAGATGGGGTGCCAGCATTTTATGAAGTCTTGAAATCTGTTCTTCCTGACTAATATCCTCAAATTCCTGTTGGAATTCCTCCAAGCTTCCAAACTACAATCAAGTTCCATACAAATTTCACATCATAATAAATAAACACGTAAATTGGTTAAATATAAATGCTTCTAAAAATATGTGGTAGCACTAACCTTCCCAGCATCAAGGAAGTGCATGAGCATGAAAAGTTCATCCAGATTGTTCTGAAAGACAGGGAGAAAAGGAGTGTCATAATTAATACAAGTTAGTTTTGCATTTCAACTGTAAGTGGGCAGATAACAGATGATGGTGATGAGATGACGATAGATGATACTCATGTTAATAACAATTATTACTAATATCGTAATAATTAGTTCTACCGCTAGTACTAGTATTATTATTATCAGTACAACTAGGACTATTATCATTGGCACTAATATCATTATTACTACAATTCTAATCATCTTGTTGTTGTTATTGTTGTAATGTTTTAGATATATGACAAAATTCTACGTTCCAATTATCAGAACTGAAAGGATGATGAATGACAATATTCATATTTTTTATCCAGGTCAAGTTAATGAATGACTGTATTCTCTTTGAAGAGAAGCAAAAGACAAAGTGACCCTCCTACACCACTACTACCAGTCAATTGGCAACAAGCTATGATTGAGATGTATGCTTTACACTTTATTGATACTTGGAAGCATCTTCAACTACCTTGGCATATGGGAAGTTAATGTTGGACATTCTGTGAAGGGCCTTTAAAGTTAAATGGGGGGTGCTTTCAATGAAGTTTTCTATATTAAAAGTTGTGTCTCTCCATCCTGCATTGAATAGGGATGGCAATGGGGCGGTGCAGGGCAGGTTGAGCTTAACCCACAATTTTTTTAATCCGCCCCGCCCAGTCCACATAACAACTTTTTTCATTTTTAACCCGCCCCGCATAATTTTTTTAATATTTTCTTTTTCTAGTTAAGTTTGATACTAAAAATAAAATTCATAAAAATAAATTCATTTTTTCATTAAGTTGTATTAATTTAATATATAATGATTTAAAATTTTATTTTTTAGAGGTCAATTGGGAAATATGTAAGAAATTGTATTGTTTTTTATTGAACCATTTTCATTTACTATCTTGAATATTTTAGTAGTTTTAAAGAAATTATCTTAATAAATAATGTTCTATCACTCGTATCACATGTAAAAAATTAAAATTAAGTTTGAACCCACATAAAATCACATATACCCGCAACCTGCCCCGCTCCGCATTAGTTTTAAGAAAACCCACTTCAACCCGCCCTGCATCCCTCCCACCCCGCACAACCTTAAACCCGCCCCGCTCTGCATAGCCTTAAACCCACCCCGCCCCGCCCCATTGCCATCCCTAGCATTGAAGGCTGACTCTGGCAAAATGATAACTGACCTATCTTCACCCTTGAGAGACAAGATACTCATGTACCATACATGTGCATTGTACTTCCTAGTACCAAAATATTCAGCCACCTCGTCCTTTGTCCTCCGTCTTCTCACAAGGTTCTTGTTGTCATTGGAACCTTCATTAGGATAAAACATATCCACTCCATCACTTTCTTAGTAAGTGTTATTCTTGCCATCATGTTTCTGCTTCTCTCTACCTAGTCGAACCAAACTTCCTGGCCAGAGGTCCATTGGGTGATATCAAAAGATTTGAATCCAGCTGTGAAGTAAATTCTATTTTCCCGTCAGGTTACAAAAGGTCCTTGGAAAATCGTATTTTTCGGGAATCGCAGTGGGAGATAACTGTTGGTTGAGAAAGAAAAAATCTAAATCCGGTGAAAACACGCCGGAAAGAGTATTCTGCAGTCCTAAGAAGTAGGAGAGAGAAAAATCTTGGCAATCGTCTGGGAGCATTTTTCCTTGAGAGAAGAATTAAAAGGAGGCAATTTCTGAACTGCTAGAATTAATTACATTTGATTCATTTCCATAACTATGTAACCACTAACATAAGATCATCTTTCTTATTATAGAACTTATAAACTTCAGTATTCGCCTCTCCCTTCACAAATATTGTTCCTTCTATAAATGTGCTAGGAGAATATGATCGTAGCAGTAGAATGACTAGTCAAAAATGTGAAAGACAGATGAAGAGTGACAATTCAGAGAAAGTTTGCTTTGTTTGGTTGATGCAGTATAAGACTTCAAATAGTACGAGTAACGAGATATTTAAAGACCAACACCTATGTAGAATGCAAATTACAGACAAACCTGAAGAGGAGTTCCAGTCAAAAGGACACGATGTCTAGTAGAGTACTGCTTCAATGAAGAAAACAACTTTGAATCCTTGTTTTTGAGACGGTGGCCTTCATCAACAATCTAAATACGAATGTCAGCACCCTTAAGAAGAAAAAACATAAAACAAGAAACAACACACTTGAGAATTAAAGCAATTACCATGCACTCCCACTTTATAGGTTTCAAAGAAGCCGAGTCCATGTTGATCATTTCGTATGATGTCAGAAGGACATCAAATTTTGTTCTATCTTTCTTACTTTCACCAACTGTCTGACCAGATTTCTTTTTCTTGATCTTGTTAGAATTTTTGGGGAAGAAAAATTCATATTCCCTAATAACAGCACGAGCTTGTGCAGAACCAACGTACATAACCTACAGCATCACTTCTCCTTAGAAAGAGTATCAAATATTCATGATAGAAATCAAAAAGAATCCAACTTACCACGTTCATTTGAGGAGCCCAAGTGGCAAACTCCCGCTCCCAATTTCTCAATGTAGAAAGAGGAGCAACTACTAAATGTGGAGAGATATCCTCTTCAAAAAGAGAGGCTAGAAATGCAATACTCTGTATTGTTTTGCCTGCAAGCCTTATAATGCATCAGAAAAGAATAACACCGCAGAATTATAGAAGAAACTATATGCCGACACAAGTAGTAACACTAATTCACCTAGAAGTTACATAGTGGTAATTATTATATAAGAAAATGCTATGAAAAAAGACTAGAAACAGGGGAAGAACAAAAATAAACTCACCAAGCCCCATCTCATCTGCAAGTATCACATGTGTTTGTTTAGACCAAGCAAAACGTAGGAAATTCAGCCCTTCAAGCTGATACGGATGCAGTGAGCCTTTATTTCAACCAAAAATGAAGATTAATAGAACTCTTTCAGATGAATAGAAAGATTTTTAAAAAAGAAAATCGAGGATACCTCCAGAAAGAAATTCGGGACTCCTTTCATACTGTTGAAATTCTCTGTGTTTCAGTTTTGATTCAATAGTCTCTTTAGGCACACTTTTTTGTTTACTTGAAGACGCTTTGTCAACTCGGGACTGAACTCTATGATATCGTTCAATTTCCTGCTGAAAAGAAGAAATGTCCGATTCAAATTCCCAGTAGCACTCATCATAAGAAAGCTCCTTCCACTTAACAAGATACTCTTTCTCTTCACCTTCTCCCCTGTATGTACAATAGCAATTACTTAGTGCAATTAAACCTAAAACCTTGACTAAATTCCAAATAATACACTACAAATGAACTATTTAAGAAAAAAAAAACTTAGAAAATAGGCGTTATAAGCAAAACAATTTCTGCTAAAATTTATGCATTGCTCACTTGTTCTTTCAGAACCACAAAAGATGGGGGAAATTTTTGTATTAGCACAAAATAACCACGAGCATCAAACATAATCTATCTTACCAACAGAGATAAACTTTCTAAAAGAAACCTAGGCTAGATATGTTATATGGCCAGAAAAACTTGACATAGGTAACATCACTACACCATCTCTGTTTCCAGAACTGATTCTAGCACATTTTGGCCACTTGGTATCTTATATTCCCACAAAAGTCATCACTCATCACAATATACCATCAGCACCAAAATCATTAATGCAATAAGTGAAGTAATCTACAACTCTCTAAATCATTCTATGCATTGACAATATACTAAGATTTTCAATACATGGCAAAATGCAATAAGAACAATTACCACAAATAACATAGTATGATATACAGATCTACAAAAATAAATTTCACTAAGTTAGATGAATCTTAATTCTCAAGGCTTCATTAGTTCTTGATAGGAGCACACTGTTCATCTTTTCTTTGATGAAGTAATAAATTCTATTTAAAAGGGAAAAAGTGTGCCCGTATACAAGAAATATACCAAAAAATAGAAAACATTACAAAAAATGATTTTCTACAAATAGCACCTACCATCTATACATGTACGAATCTTGTGGGTGCACCAAAAAAACAAGGAAATAGGCTATTCCTTAAGTGTTTAAAGTCTTTCACTACTCCCTCAAAAGCTCTCTTATTCCTCTCTCTCTCTCCATATGGTCCACATAAGTGCAGAGGAGCAACATCACACTCCCTGCATCTTCTCTTCTTTTAAAGGCCCAACTAAACATTGTTTCTTTCACAGTGCTCGGGATCACCCACTTAAATCTGAACCATCTCAGAATTTCCCAGTTCCCACCATAAACAAGAAACCACCTGACAATGTAAAAGAAGGTGATTCACGTAGGAGCACATTGTTCATAGAACTCTAACTTTCTCAAATGAGATTACTTTGTATTTTGCTATTTTCGGTATGGACATCACCATAATTTAACAATATGACCTCTCCTTAGAATCGCAGGTTGGCTTTGCAGCTGCTTATCTTGTATTCTAGTTATTTAACATATCATGATTGTTACCAAGGACAGTCTAGAAAAAAAATATGAGTAGGACTGTAGGAGATTACAAAGGATTGAAAATGAAAGAATCACAGCCAGGTAAACATCATATTGACATCTCTTTTGGAGTATATGGAATGAGAGAAATAAATAGTAAGAACAGGATAGAAAGTGTCTTAGCTCAACAGAAAGCATTAAAAGATCCTTTTCATTTCACTTGTACTTTTCGTGTAGGAGAGAATATTGTGTTCTGTTGATAGCTAGACAAGCTTGAATAACTCGGGTTACGTAATATACACAATCAGTAGATATATTTTTTGGCACCGACTCTATGTTTCTTAATAAAACTTTCCACTAATCAAAAGCAATTTAACAATATGACTTTTACAAACTTAGAGCTTTAACATTCACTTCTTAAAAAATTATCATTGCCATATTACCATACAGGACTAGAGAAAAAGAAATTGGGGCAGACTGACAGAAGAGAGAGAGCACAAAAAAGAGAGTGAGGGCACAGACTCACCTGTTGATTGTGCCATAGCATGCTCTTTGGTAGAGCCCTCACCTCCGAGGCTCCGACGGATACAACTAGCACTAGGAGCCTAGAAAGGTATAGGCACTGATTCATTCAACTCAATCTAATAGCCTACCGATCCGGCTCTAACAAAGGAGAGTTTTTGCATGGGCTCATCATTGGAGGTCGAACCGAGACAAGAGGAAAAAGTGGGATTGATAACTTTCCAGCACCGGTGGAAAGAAAGCTTTTTTTTTTAAACTGGTAATATTTGTATTTAAGAACCGGTGGAAAGGAAGCATTATGTCAGACTTTCACAACCTCTTAACACAAGATCCACTATCATTGCCGGCATAACCATAAAAAAGATCATTAAAAAAAGTGTGAACCGTTATTAAAACAATTATAAAGTTAATTTTTGGCCATAGTTATTTGAATGTCCCACATCGGTTGAAGAACTGGCCATTGTCTCCTTATATGATCTTGTAGCCACAAGGTTATGGGAAGATATACTCAGATGATTTGGTGTTTCTTGGGTAACGTCAAGATCTGTGAAGGAGTTGATGATCAGTTGGAAGAGTGGAGCTAGAAGAAGAAGGCACAAGGTGAGGAATGTTACTCCTTTTGCGCTAATGTGGGTCATTTGGAAAGAGGAGAATAGGAGAGAATTTGAGGGTGTGGAGATGAGCTTTGCTCAATTGAAAGGTAGTCTTTGATCCCTTATTTTCTTTTTGGTGCACCCATGTAATTCCTGTTTGTATAGAGGATTGGGTGTCTTTTGGAGAAAACCAAATTTTGCAGGTTTCTCCTTTTTGTTACATCTCTTGTATACGGCCATGTTGGCCTTGTTATTATCAATGAAATCTTTTACTTGATAAAAAAAAAAAAAAAAGACAATCTTCACCTCATAAATTGTCTTTAGGTGTCACGTTCAATGTCCATTTACTTTACATGGTATCAGAGTCAGACTCAAGCCCATTTTTAACTTACTCAATGTTAGGCTCGGTGTTATGTTGCCACAATCAATATGTCCAGCAACCAGAGTACTGGGGGCCTTGAACTTCTATGTGTCTCACATTTGATGAGAAAATAAATTGTTGTCTCCCAATACATTTTTGGATAATCCTCATCCCATGAGCTATCTTTTGGGGTTGAGTTAGGCCTAATATTCATTTTCATGCATGGTCAGACCCATTCTTACTCTAGGTTTGCCCAATGTTTGACTCTCATGTTATATAGTTCAGGCTCCAAATATCCAACCCTGCCATACAATGGTGTTAGAATGTCCCACATTAGTTGAGAAAATTGGTTGTTGCCTCCTTATATGGTCTTGGGTAAATCTGGCCTAATAAGCTAACTTTTGGGTTGATTTAGGTCTAAGGTCCATTTTCCTTATAATAGCATCAGCAACACTCTAGCTTCACCCCCAACCCCCAGGCCCTTCAAGTAGATCTAAGCTAGACCATTTTTTGACATATTTCCTAAAAGAGTTCTTTCAAAAAAGTCTTCATAAAAATATTCTGTTTGGATAATTGTTTTAGGATACAAGTTTTTACAAACAATTGTAATTTCATTTGATTTTTTTGCAAAACCAGAAAACTATTAGCAACTTTTACTTTGCAAAACTATCAATCAGAACTAGAGATTAACAATTACACCTGTATTTTGCAAACATTATGACAATATTCCTAGGGTAACAACGTATAAGAGTAATAGGAACGTACCAAAAAGCGAAGGGTCAGTGTGATAACATTTATAAGTTTATAAGCTATTGTAATAGTAAATTCAGTTTCATTTAAGTCGATGCAGAAGCAACCTTTTCTTTGTTTGTTATTTTGGGAAAGAAATTGTAATGTTTCTAGAAAAGAATTTTGTTCAGTTAATCGAACAAACATTTTTTCCTGTTATAGTTAACAGTCCCACAAATCACATCCAGAATAACAAAAATATATCTCCACTAAGCATCCTTCTTGCTGTAAACCGGGATTTACCCAATATTAATACAATTATTTACCGTATAAAAACAGTTATAGACTAAGCATCATTTTAACCCTCAAACCTATGGCCACTGCTACATCAAGGTAAACATATACCTAACTGTAACACCCCAGTTTTTGAAAAGAAGGAAAAATGCAGTTTTAAAATTTTTTCTGGTGCCAGTGACGACGGAGGCCATCTACGGACCGTAGGTGGAGTGACGGGCCGTAGATGGGAACCGTCGATGGCCCTGCCAACTTTATGAATTTTGAGTTTCTGAACCTTGACCTACGGAATAGCAGGACGGTTCGTAGTTCAGTTGACGGGCCGTAGATGGGTTCCGTAGATGCCTTCCAGACTTAGCCAAATTTTCAGTCCAAAGCGAACTTTCTGAATAGATTGACGGAAGAGCAGGACGGTCCGTCAGTGGATGTAAGGACCGTAGGTCCTGTCTGTCGATTGGCCCCGACAGTTTATTTAAGGGCTTTTTGGACTTTTTCCCTAAATGTTTATTCCTTATACTAGACGAGTTTGCCCCTTAACCTTGGCCCTATTTATATTTTCTAAGCCCTAACCCCTTCATTTTCCAACTCTCATCTCCCAAAATATTTCTCTCTCTAGAAGAACAAGAAGGAGAAGAAGAGAGCTAGGGTTCTCAACAAGGTCGTCAATCCCCTTTTATTTCAAGGCATTGGCATTGAGGTATGATAGTATTTACCATTTGGAGTCTTTCCTCCAATGGGTCCTCTTTTCCTTAAGGTTTTCAAGGTATCGTCTTGCCCAAGAGAGTTAGGGTTTGACAAATTCTTATGGGTTCTTCATTATGCTTTCCATTGTTGATGTTATGGTTGATAGTGCACGATCTAGCGTGGTAAAGTAAGCTAGTGCACGATTTAGCGTGGTTTACATGCAACTTGATGAATCCCATGAGCTTATGCTAAGTATCCCCCAATTTATGATTATGCTTATGATTGTGGATTGATTGAGAAAAGATGAATTGCATGAACTCTTTGTGAAGTGAGTTAAGGATTATGATTATCAAGCTATGCATTCCATGTAAGACTATGAATGATGAAAAGAGGATATTTTATGAAAAGATGCATGTTGAATCAAAATCTATGATTTTCCTCTATTATGTGGGTTCCCTCAATTATGACTAAATTGCCTTGATTTATGGCTTTCTAAGTATTTGCTTGCATTGAATTGCATGTTTGAGGAAGAAGCTTATGAACCCATGATTTATGAGTTAAGAGCATGATGAGCTATGTAAATATGAAGCTTGTGAACTCATGCATGTTTTATGAAGTTTATGATATGCTAGTGCGTTTTGTTGAGTTGTGAAAGGGTTTCTCATGTAATGCTCAACCTATGAATGTGAAAGGTTTTCTCACACGTAATGATTCATAACTTGTTGAAAGGTTGCTCAACTAAGCTTGAATCCATGATTAATGAACTATTCTATGAAGGGACACGAGGCGATTACCCATGTTCCCTAATGTAGACAAGAGGCGATTACCCATGTCTACTATGACTAATAGAAGAACAAGTGGCGATTACCCATGTTCTTAAGGAGCTATTCTATGAAGGGACAAGAGGCGAATACCCATGTTCCCTAATGTAGACAAGAGGCGATTACCCATGTTCCCTAATGTAGACAAGAGGCGACTACCCATGTCTACCTAAGATAAAATGAACTATGATAATTCCGCGGGAAATATGCTTAGTACCGAGTGGACAAGTGGCGATTACCCATGTCCCATAACCTATGTGCCACCATAGGGTGATGGTCTATGATAGACACGATCTGAGCAATTCATGGTCTTACCTTGGCAAGTAGGACACCCCTTTTCGGTGTGGGGCAGACACCAGATTCCATGTTGATAGCTCACATGGTCTTATATGTCGGTTAAGGCTATTTCCCCACAAGTTAATGAACAAGTGTTCTCATGATGATGGTTTAAAGTAAAGTAAAGGAAAGATGAATAGCTTGTCTTGGCCATGTTTTATGCTTCATGTTTCTTATGTTCTTTCATGTTTTAGCTTGGCCATTACATGTCATGATTATATGTCATTCTAGCATGGTTTATATGCCCTTTTATGCATTGCTATCATACTTGGTACTTGATTGTACTAACGCATACTTTTGCCTACATTGATTCTATCGATGTAGGGATTGGCGGTTCTTCTCATCCCACTCGTGGCTAGTCAGTTCCAGTGATAGTGAAGACTTGGTGAGGCCTCCCATGTCCGAGGACCTAACCTTGTTACATTTTCATGCTTTCCGTTATGCTTTTGGATGTTGTACTGGGCTGCGTCCCAAACCTTCATTTCTATTCTGTTATGTTAGATGGCTTGAGACATAAGTTGTAGACTTCCGTTGTTTTGTTATAAAATGCTCTTTGTAATTCTTTTCTCTATTATCTTGTATGTTATGTACGCTAAGGGCTTGTGTGAGGCCTCTCGGGGTCTTGTACGCCGTGTTACATCTAGGGGCTACCCTGAGTCGTGACACTAACACTATGAAGTCTCAAGTAAAACTGTTCATCATCAGCAACTCCACTAGCAAAACCAAAGCTCAAGTTTTAACTATGGACTCTTATGATCCAAGGCTCATGAAATTTTCATGTGTTCCCACCAAATTTTCCCTCTAGGATCACATTCATTTTTCCATTTACAGATATTGACAAACAAGCCGAGAGAAAATTTTAGCACAAGGAAAAAGTTCTACCCTCCTAGAAACGGCTAAAATTTGGCATGACAAGGCAGATAGTGTAAGCTTTGAAAGAAAATGTTTAGACTGATCCATAGCTCAATTAAAATCTATTAATCTACTCCAGAAAAATAACCTGCAAGCAAGAATTCGGTCAACTGTAGTCCACTCAGATCGAATAGCAGCATAGTCCTCTTCGGAGTTAGTCATTGACGACATTTGACGATGAAAATTGTTCACTTTAGTCTTAAGACGTGGATGCAACTTGTAAGCTTTCAGAAACTCTTTTTCAGGCACCCTGCAAATTTGAAAGGAGAATATAACTTCAACAACACAAAACTGCAGTTTTCAACGCAAGAAAAAATTGCTAACAAGGAGCAATAAAATCTAATAACCATGATAAAATAAAAATATAAAGAAATCTAGCACTAGTCTGAGAAATGGTCAATTGGTTAAGAAAATTTTAATAACAGTACTATGAATCAAAGCACTTCAAAGGCGTGCTTAAGCCCGGAAGCAAGGCTCAAACATATTGAGTGCTTCGCGTCACTTAGTAGACGCTTCAATGTCATCATCAAGGCTCTAAGGCATACTTTTCCTTGTCAGTGAGCGTAATCCTAAAGAGGCGACGCTAAACAACTGATATTTCACATTATCATATTTTTTCTCAAATTATTGTTTGTATATTAGTTATTCATACTTATAATTATTAGTCTTGGATTACACATACATATTTGTATTTTTTTTTTCCATGCCTTTCTTCATTAAACTCCCTTTATTTGCGCTTAAAGCCCCAACAGACCTTAGAGCTTTTTTGCGTTTTTTGCATTTGATAACGCTGACTAAAAGAAGCTCTCATATGATGGTAAATTGTCAAATTTGAAAACAGAGCCCAGAGCAAATAAAGTAGCAGCAAAGAAAGGGTTGTTGCAAAGAGATACCATATGCAGTGAAGATACGACAATCCTTTCCACTTAACAAGATATTGTTTAACAAATACTTGCTTCGACCCCATCGTAGAAGCATCACTATCATCAGCAACAGTTGGGCGCATTTCACAATCCAATATCTTGTCAATATCATTCAGGGGGCTTACCTACAAAAACATGGTAAATCTAGTGACAAAGAAAAACTCTGACAGTACAGACAAATTTTCAAGAGGAAGAGAACCTACACACTCAGGGCACCTCCAACTGCTAGGAAGAGGAGCTTTTAGCGGTGGAAGTAAGCACTTGGGATGGTAAGCATAAGTGCATGATTCACAGTACAAAAGATCGCGCTCACCTCCACAAGCTTGACAGGATTCATCTTTCTATAAGTGAACTTTCATCAGTTCTCCGGTGCAAGTAAAAGTATTGAAGATCATTACCATGCAACAAAAAAAGTGCATGCAAAGAAAACAACCTCTCTACCCTCACTTGTGGATTACACTGGTATGCTGTTGTTGTTGCAAAGAAAAAGTATGGTAATGCAGTTACAAACTGTGAAGTTGATTTTTGTTTCCATCTAGATCAGTGAATTCCACAAAGTAGCATAGAGATAATGTAATTTTATTCAAAGACACAAGGAACGCTTGACTCTAGATGAGGAGACCAGTACATACCACTCATTACTACTTTTCAGAAGCCTGCTATCTACCATACCAGGCCAGAGGCATCTTGTTTTCGACAGGTCAACCAAAAGGGAGTGACAAAAAGTCAAATAGTAAAAATATGATGCACTTCACGAATACCATGGGGACAAAGTGCTAAAGCTAAGAAATACAATGTATGTCACCTCAATGAGCTAGAGCGGAAAGGTATTTCTGAATGGAGAAAACCAAACTTTCAGTTTCATCCAACAGGGGGAAGAATCAAATTTCAATCAAAAGGGAGCAACACCATTATAAAGTTAAGAGGCTGTCGACAAGTATACAGAAGGATAGCTTGTAAAAGCGAGACTCATCTGTGCTTTCCAAAATCTAGAAACATCTACATAAGCAGAAAGTCAGTATAAAACCTGCGGGTTTTTTTCCAGCTGAAAGAGGTCTAAGACAAGGGGATCCCTTGTCCCCTTTCCTGTTCATCATAGCTATGGAAGGGCTAGGCAGGGCTGCAACAAACAACTGGATAAGAGGCTTCAGCATTAAGAACAGGAACAATGAAATCATGGAGATGACTCACTTATTATATGCTAATGACACTGTGGTTTTCTGCGAAGCTGAACAAGAACAAATTTGCTACCTAAGGGTGATACTGGTGATCTTTGAAGCTTGCTCTGGGTTGAAGATTAACCGGAGGAAAAGCAGCATTTTTCTAGTGAAAGAGGTGCAGCAACCAAATTCAGTCTCTGGCAAATATTTTGAAATGCAGAATAAAGGAGTTGCCCACAATTTATTTGGGAATGCCATTGGGTGAAAATCACAAAGCTGGGAATATATGGGATGGAATAATAGAGAAAACAGAAAAAAGACTATCTCTTTGGAAATCACAATACCTTTCCTTGGGAGGTAGAGTTGTTTTGATCAATGCAGTCCTAGATTCTTTGCCAACATATGTAATGTCTTTATTTCCCATTCCCGGTGAGGTGGTGAAAATCTTAGACAAGTTGAGGAGGGATTTCTTATGGCAAGGAAGCAAGATTGAGAAAAGTTTCAACCTGGAAAAATGGAGCACAGTTCAGCAAAGCAAGAGTTTTGGAGGTCTACGAGTGAGGAACCTAAAGCTTCATAGTAAGAGTTTACTTATCAAATGGCTATGGAGATTTACTCAAGAAAATCAGTCCTTGGGGAGGGAGATTATCCTTCATAAGTATGGTTTGGAGGGGCAGTGGTGCACGAATAAAGTGACTAATACATATGGGGTTGGGGTTTGGAAATCTATCAGGAATCTATGGATGACTCTCAAGCTTAACACTAAAGTTAGAGTTGGTAGGGGAGACAAGGTACTTTTTTGGGAAGAGGACTGGAGTGGTCATGGCACACTTCAATCCCTTTTCCCTGGACTGTTTTCAATAAGCTTGAACACTGGACGCAGTATACAAGAAATGTGGTCCCCTCAAGGGTGGAACCTGACTTTCAGAAGACCCCTAAATGATTGGGAAATACCATGGGTAGTAGATTTTCTAAAACTAATATGGAACTTCTCGGGCACTAATACAGACACAGACAAACTCATTTGGAGGCACCACAATGATGGAATTTTCATTGTTAACAGGGTATACAAAAGGGGACTGAGTGTAGCTGCAGGCAGGTCAACTGGACCTTGGAATACTATATGGAAGAGTGTGGCTCCTAATAAAGTGATCACTTGGCTAGTAGCTAGAAAAGCATGCTTGACTCATGAGGCATTGCAAAAAAGGGGGTTCATCATAGCATCTAGATGCCTCCTCTGCAAGGAGGCACTAGAAACCAACAAACACCTTTTCATGCATTGCAAAGTAACAACACAAGTTTGGGCTATGTTCACTTCCATTGCTGGAATCAACTGGATCATGCCTAAACATACTGCAGACTTGCTTAGCTGTTGTATCAGAAGAGGAGGAAGCAAAAGCCAAAAAAGATGGTGGAGGACATTCCCAGTGTGCATCTGGTGGACCATTTGGAAGGAGAGGAACCAAAGGATCTTTGAAGGAAAAGAATCCTCTATTTTGAAGATTAAGTGGAAAGTTATTACTTCACTAGATTTTTGGTGTAAAGAACATAGTATAGAAGAGGAAATCCAATTAGTGGATTTTATAGGCTCCTTGTAAGTATCTCTCTTTTCTTTTTTTGTAAACTTTTTGGAGGTGGCCAGCATAGCCTGCCTTAATGCTGAAGAATACAATTTACCAATTTCAAAAAAAAACTTATTGGAGTCCTTGAATACAACATTTAGATTGAATGGAAGAAAGTTACTTACGAAGTTCGGCTGCATTCGATGGTATATTCGGGGTAGTGTCTTAACTACACCCTGCATTTTCAGATTGAATATTTCACTGTTCTAGAATGACTTTTATTTGAATTTTCACAATTATTAATATAAAAGCTTCTAGTATATTTTATTCACTTGGTAGCAGTTTTGAGGTCTGCATTAGAGCAGCCCAAGGGTGTGGCTTAGAGGTCAATGATGTGAGTTGACAACCATGAGGTCTCAGGTTCAAATCCTAGTGAAGGAAAAAATACTAGGTAATTTGCTTTCATTTGTCCAAGCCTTAGTGGATAGAGTAACACAGTACCAGTGTTGGTACTGTGTTGGTGGGAGATAGCATGTACTCCGTAGAATTAATCGAGGTGCACGAGCTGACCAAACACCATGGTTATCAAAAAAGACAATCTTCCATACATTTCTTTCATGGGAAGAAATTATGTTCAAGTAAGCAAGGATCTCATGAATCCTGTAGTTTATCCATTGTGTATAGACTTCAAGGTAAATTGAATGGCTAAGTTCTCCCCTCTAAGCTTGACTCTATGTTGGATTAAGTTTTCGATGAAAAACTAAGTAAACCAAAAATAATTGGCTTTCCTCGCGATGATCGAGCCAAAACCGAATACATCTATAGGTTCTAAGTCATATCATAAAGCTGCAATTCAGTTTATAAGACAATTCACACTCATATATGTAGTAAACCAAAATAAGAATCTGCCTTTCCTAGTGATGACCAATGTTACGCCCAATTCATTTCTAGGATCTAAGTCATATCCTGAAGTTGAGTTACTACAAATATAAGTACACTAAAGATAATATGGAGAACGTACCCTGTTACAGACTAGTCAAGCAAAGAATGGACAAAAGAATTAGCATAGAAAAGCAATAATCAAGGGGAATTTACCGCGTCAGGACGGAAAATTTTCTCAAAGTTTTCCTGTCTAGGCTCAGACTTCTTATCAAATTCGTCATCAGAGTCATCAAACAAACTGTAAATAGGTCTTCGATCTGTTCGCACGCGAAGCCTCTCCACTAGGCTAGACATTTTCTGCATTAAACAAAGGGGGAAAACTAGGCATGTATGTTAAACATTCCATAAAACTCAAAAACAGAGAACATCAGAAAATCAGTTGAACCCAATTAAAACCATAAAACTTCTAGTCCATGAAATCAAAGAAAAATGAGAGAACATAACTTTTGAGGTGAAGCAAAGTGTACATAAGAATGGATGAGCCTGCAGAAGTTAGTACAGTACAAGATGTGTGATAGGCACACGTCAGAAATCTTTGTATAAGCAGAGAATGTCCACCTAGTTTCAAAGCGGACGCATTTGGCCATAGAAATTATTCACTTTTTTCCGGAATAACATTTTACTTTATTTGAAAACCAGTGTTTGGTCATGAAGAATTTCAAATCCAACTTGAAGTTGTATTTCAAATTTCGAAATCAGCTTGTAACCTGTTTTGCAACTCGCTTTTCACTTTTGAAATTATATTTAAGTACATTCAAGTATGAACATTTCGTAACATTCTTTGCTAAAAGTATAACCAAAAACAACTCCATCTTCAACTCCAGCTCCATAAATATTAAACAAAGTGAAAAATATTTGGAATCTATGGCCAAACGCCTACTTAATAGAAATGGACGATCACTCTCTAATCTAGTACTGATTAATCAGTACAGTAGGGTATTGGATAGACTCAGTGTTACCATTTCATTTGCTAAATCAATAGAATCTGAAAATGGAACAACTGAGTTTGCTAAGAGGTTTGGGATACAAAGTTTTAACCTTTGAGTTACATTTCACATATGGGTGGATGTAGAATGAGAGCAGTAGCTACAACCACACCCCACAACCCTTCACTTGAACTAGTACACTTTTGCACAATTTTCTTTTAATTAGATACTCGAACTCGCAATCAAGAACTTAAAATCTTGGATCCGTCACTCCAAGTTCAAAACCAACTAACATAAAATTACTAATACTGAAATTTAGACAAAATGAAACTAGAAATTGAGTATGAAGAGCTGAATCACCTGCCACCTGTTCGTCAATTTGCCCAAAAGAAACTATCCCTTGCGAAATTGGGCGAAATTGACCGTTAAGAACTCAGATTTGCTGAAATTTATCGATGTAGGAGCGACAGAGAAAGGAATTTGTTCAGTTTTGAGGTCTGTACCTGACAACAACCGACTTGTTCCTTCAACGACAGAGGAGTGTCCCCCTCTTTGTGAGTTGAGTTAACTTTGTTCCGTTCTTTTCTCTTTTGTTTCTTTTGGGGATATATATAACGAGAAAATGATCCTGATTAATGTTTTTTTTTTCTTTTATGACTCAAACTCATAGTCTTCGAGTTTGAAGTGAGGGGTGCTAATAATTCCATCAACTTTGTCTCGTTTCTTGGGTAATATTTTATTTTGATTCTTAATAAATTTTAGTTGATTGAAATAGTCTATGATAAAGATGTTCATTTTCATCCTTAATGTATTTCATTTGATTGAAATGATTTTTAATAACAAAAAGTGTTTATTTTGGTTCTTTAACTTAAACCTAATAGATTTATCAAAAAAAGTATTAAATTTAAATTTGGATTCTTGTGGCTAATAAAATTCACCATTATTGTCTTCTTTGTTAGCTCCAAAGAAAGAACTTCATAAAATTGAACACTATTTTCTCTATTTTTTCCAACAAAATTTACTATTTCTCTTTTCTAAAATATTATTTCACTGACCTAATATCCATTTACGTTTTAAGCAAAAGAAAATAGTATTTTTTTTTGTTAGAGAAAATAGAAACAATTGTGTTAGATTTCATGAATTTTCTTTTTTGAATCTAACAAAGAAAACAACAATGGTGGATTTTGTTAGCCACGTGGGGTCCATAGTTAATTTTGTACTTTCTAAATTTTAGTAAATATGTTAGGTTTAACCAAAATGAACGTTTTATTATATATTGAGAATCATTTCAATCAAGTAAAATATATTAATGACCAAAATAAAGTAGTACTCATATATTATGGATCATTTTGGTCATTTTCTTGGAATATAACACATTCTTCTCTTGTAGAAAAAAATTCAAAGATTACATAAGACTCCATTATTTTTGTTCATATTTAAATGTTATAGATTTTTCAATGTATAATTTTAAAAAAATTCTCTCTTTTTAGATTAGGCGATTCATTTCTAATAAGTGTTTCACTTTAAATACGAATGGTTGAGTTGATGATTTGAAATTGAGGCAGAAGTTTTATTCACATTTCATAAATAAAATTTGATTTAAATTAAAACTTAAAATTTGAGCTCCAAATTTTTATGATTAAACACTTATTTAATCCAAATGTTAGTGGTATTTTGAGTTATTTTGAAAAGATTACCTCTTTCTATTATGCATCTTACATTTATTGGAAAGTGAGAATGAAATTTTGTTCACATTTCATAAACGTATTAAAGCACTTAGGCATGAAAAAATATAAAAATAAGCAAAAAGTCAAAAATTAATTACCTCCTTCTACTGTGCATCTTAAATTTAAGATTATAAAACTCAAAAAAAAAAAAATTAAAAATATGATGCTATTATAAAATTCAACTTATACTCCATATCTAAGTAAATTAAGCTATTTAAATTAAACGAAAAAAGTACTTTGTAATATCAAGTGGAAGAATTTACCCCTAGTATTTTAATTTTATCCATGTTTACTTATAATTCACGTAACAAAAACAGCTCATGCTACTTTAATATTTTCTATCAATCAAAAAATCTTTTTAAAAGCCAAATATTAGTTATAAACTTAAATGAAGGATGATAGGATTAGATTCATTATTCATTATTATTATTATTATTATTATTATTATTTAATAGTGAATATGGTTATTATATAAGAACTAATTGGAATATCAGCCATAACTCTGCACACTTATTCAAATAAAATATTATAGCTTTGCTACACGAAAGTTCAAAGAAGTAAAATTTAAATGCATGCATCAAATGCTATAAGTATATAAAAAGAAAGTTTAATTTTCTTAAACTAAGTAAAAGATAATCTAAAATTAACCTGCAAAGGATGGACACAAAAATGTCTAAGTTATAAAGTGATTTTTTTTCCCCACTAAATATAGAAAAGGTGAAGTTTACAAAATATCTAAAACCACAATAGAGACATCTTTTGGGGAAGAATATTAAGGAAGACATTAATTTCCCCCCTTTAACTCTTTTATATGAGTTTTTTCGAATTTTAAACTTAATAAATTGGGTTCGAAAAAGCAACTTATCTAATTTTAATAGCAATGACATGTTTAATCGATGTTTCCCAAAAGAATTTGCTAAATTTATTTAGTGAGTATGTTTCATTTGGTTGTAAAATTTTAATTGTATATAAATATAGGATTTGTATACAAAATGAGCAAGTATAATTTGTTACATTTCCTTATCCAACGTTGGCTGGTTCTTGATTTTGCTTTAATGGACAAATTCCACTAGGTATAGTGTTATTCAAGAAGTTATGCATCGCAATTATGAATTCAGTTATTAAATGATTTTTAAAAATGGTTATTAGTTGAGCAAGACTGCAAGAGTAACCTATTATTAGCGAGTATAAGAACGTTCACAACATGTAAAATAAACCAAACTCCGAAGAATAATTAATCACACAAAAATACAGCAATGTCTTCTTTTTTTAAGATTCGAACTTTTGATTCCAAGATTGGCACTCTTTAACTCTTCAACTTATAAAAGGGATTATAACATGGGGAATCAAACTCTCACCAACAAAGTAAAAGTTCGTAGCAAACCAACTGAGCTATTAAAATTCCCGTGTCAGTCGTATTTATGTAAGGATGTCTGAAACAAAAAATTCCCTCAAGGTAGATTACCTGCTCAAATATGAAGAGTACCTGCTATAATAGCTTATATTCAGGAAAGTTCATCAACACCTGTTACACTTCTCTGCCCTTCAACAAGTATACATGCCCAATCTATTCATCTATGCTGATTATACATGAAATTTGCAACAAGAACACAGCAAATACACATTTCTCCTTGTATTAAAAGTGAGTTCACGTTAGTCTCATTAAGGTTTTTGGGCCACTAATATGTTTCATGTTCCAGAACAGCTAACATTTTACTGCATTGTTCGGTGTCATTCTTGTGAACAAAAATATGAATCATATAATAATTCATGCACAAATACTTATAGAGAGGCAGCTCTAGTCAAGCTCTAAAGATCATTTAAATTGCTAAAAAAAAATTGCCCGAACAATCAAAGTATAATGCATGAAGAAAAACTGAGCTGCAATAGAAAATTGTTTTGTACCTTCCCGCATAAATATTTTTACCCTTCTCCTCACGATGTTCCTTTTTCAATTTAGACAAACAATGGGGGAACATGGTTCAAATCCATTCTATGAATTCAACCGTACATCGCTAATGTACACAATTGTAACAATTTGATGTCTACTAGTTAGAACTACCTCAATAAATGTTGCTGGTATCAAATACAGGCAGCTGAGTATCCCCTCTGCAGGACCCAAAAGTGGGAACAGAACCTGTCTATTGGCATATAGTAATATGTAGATCTTTATCATCAAGAATCCTTGTATCAAAACAGGCAACTGTTGGACTAGAAACAACCCCAAAATTTGTGATAACAGATTTACAGAACATGCCTACATGTGAATCTTTATCTGCCCATTGGTTCTAGCTGAACTTCCATGCGGTCAGACGAACCTGAGTCTTTCTCTGCCATTGCCTGGCTTGGACTGAGGAGGTCAATGTCCTCCTCCTCACCACTACCCAGAACCCAATTGCTTCTGCCGGATATTGTATCTCGCCTTTTCTTCCTCTCACGATACTCCAGATACATCACTGTCAAAACGCCAACAAGAATCCACAGAATTAAAGCCCACATCAGCCTATGAACATCTTCGTCACCATACCTCTCTCCTAAATGCTTCATTCCAGTTATAAGAGCTGCAATCCCAACAACAATGGCACCCCTGCCCACAATGACATGGATATACTCCCAAACACGCCGTTTTGAAGAAACCTCCTCCCCTGCTCCAGGTTTCTTAGGTCGTAGGTATGCATTGATAGGTTGTGCAATAGCAAGAACTATGGCCAGCATTCCAAACTTGACGTGAAGGGAGCTGAAACTCAAACCGCGAAGTTCGGCTACAGCAAAGAGAAAGCCAAGGAAGACAATTGATAATCCAGAATACTGTAGATAAACATGAATCTGAAACCACCCATCTCCCTTGATATGTTTCAAATATCTAGCAGCTAAAATACCACCTGGCAGCAATATTCCCCAAGCCAGAAACATCATAAATCCATGTACAGCTAACACTGGCCGTAAATCCTCCTCTGCCTCTGCTGAACCACGCATGAGCAGCACTCTGATAGGCCTGCTGCTTGTGACAGAGTGCATATTTCTCACACTCAGGTGGTCATCAGACCATTGAGCACCCATGGCCCAGATGACTTTGAGTGGTGTTGTAGGATCAACAATATTATTGCACTCCGGCTTATCATTCAGATCGCAAGAGGGACGTAGTGGACGGGTGAATTCCATAGTAATAATACCATTCTCTGACTTGCATCTTGCGTGTGTCAGATTCTCATTAATTGGGTGAATATTGGAAGCATCTCTTCCATCAATCCAGTATGTGCTTACTTTCCCTTTACCAGTGTCATCAACCCAGCCCACGTATGCATAACTATTCACCATACCACGACCAAAACCAATTGCCAAATAACCACTCTTTTTCTCCCCTCGAGCTGCAATGGAGATTGAATTTTCAGCCAACGTCCAAAAGAAAGTAACCTGCTGATCATCGAGAACTACGCTGCTGTTATACATATCAGGTAAGCCTGCATCAACCACTTGAACTTTCCACCCCATTTTCTGAGCATATAGAGACTGATAGTAAACTAAATCTGGCGTGTTCCGATCAGGAGCCCAAACTAATTCTGTGGGAGTGGCTTGAACTCCTTGTGCTTCAGGACCCCCAAAGTAGATAGTCTCTGACATATTCCTCAATGTAGCATTTCCACCAAGTGGATCTGAGGTTATATAGAAGGCAACATCATGCCCAGCCTGAATTGAAAACTTTACTTGAACACCCCTCTCTACCCTGAGAAGGGGTGCCTCTTTCTTGTTGATGTAAAGAACTTTTGAAGGGTTTGGAGGATTTGGGTAAAACACAGCTGGACCTGTTGAAACAACAAGTGGTCCTTTTTTATCTGCAATGACAAGGTCTTGATCTTGTTTATCTTCTGCATCCAGCGGCCCCAAGCAATCATCAATATGTTCCGAGACATTAAGTGTCAAGTGCCCATAACTACCACCATGGTTTTGTGGAAGATAAAAAGGGCGAAGAATATCCGGAGGTTTTATCAAACCTAAAGCCCATATCACTCTCATTGTAGCATTTTGATTCAATTGCAAATCATACTTTGTATCCATGGACTTCAATGGCTTCCTAAACCTAATAAAGGATACACCATCCTTCCTGTGCCCATAAACCAACCTCGTATTATTCACTAACCCAACCGGATCAGATCCTTCATATATAGTATCAGGACAAACACCCTCAACTCTCCCATCCTTGCTAATCATACACTCACTATACTTGGTAATGAAATAATCATCAGCAAATGGAGATAAATCTTCCTTAAACCCCGTGACAGTGACATCACCACCCATCATAAAACTACTAGAAGCATTCGGATTCGCCCATCCAAATGCCATGTAACTCAAAAAACCTATAGCTGCCTCTAATCCAATCTCAATCACATCCTCTTCCTCATTCAAAGTCCACCTAACCCTATAATTATCTGCTAACACCTTACAATTATTGAACATTGTAGGCATCCCATTTCCCTTAATTACAGTCCCATTAACCAAACTTGGCAAAGGGGCTAAAAACTCAGTCCCATTCGTCCAATTCCTCAAAACAACATGCCCAAAATCCGAAGCCATGGGAAGATCCCAAACAGCTAAAACATTTATATCATCCCACGTCACATTCTTCATCAATTTCACAACAAATCCATCACTTTTATAAGTTTTATTCAACTTCTGCTCAGAAACTACAAAACCCTTTGTGAGGTTTTCCAAATGGTCACCAACCGCACCCCACCAACGCACATCAGACCCTTCCAGCATATCAAATTGACTAACCTTAAATGAACAATCATCTATTACACTAAGCACACCTCGTAATTGATGCTGTGCCATGGAAAATTGGTATGTGAAGTTCACAAGAGATGCACTCCGGGTTTGAGGACAACCCGAACCCGGATCAGCAAAGGAAAATCGAATCAAATGAGAAAAACTTCCTATTATAACAAGTAGTAATAGACGGCATAGTTTAAACAGCTCCATATCATATAGATCCTCGAATTTCTGTATAAATCACAATAAAAAGAAAGTGATTTACCTCAATTGATTACTCTTTCGGCTTCATATACACAAGAGCAGCTTATTGAATGAAGAAAATTTTGAGATCGGCGATTGAGGTGAGAAGTAGTAACGAGGAAGGTAACAATAAAGTTAGGAAAATGCCGAATCGCCAAACTTAGGAAGATTTCGTTAGTTGGAGTTGACGCAAAGGAACTTTTTTGAGTGGGGTTGGGGTGGGGCTCGAAGCTAATTTAATTAGTATTAGTATTAGTACTATATTATAAGTCACAACAACTATCCTCTAGGCTCTTACTAATCGAAACTCAACTAACGTTCCTCCATAAATAGTTTTAACTAGAGTGTACAAAAATTGAATAGATCGATAAATTGAGTTGAAAAAAAATTATTAGTTTTTTGTTATTGAGATATTGGATAAACGGGTTTTTTTATGATTTTATAATAAAATTATCGAGTTCATTTTGATTTTTTAATATTGGATTATTGAATAAACGGATAACTCATTAAGACTGTTGTAATTTACTAATTTATCCTTATATGAATATTAAATATTAATCTATTGTTACTGTCATTACTCTTTAGCCTTCAATTCACACTCCATAGTGACTATGAGTTCACTACTTTTCATTATACAAAACGTCAAAACCTAAAGTAAGAATTTTATTCCTCTTAATTTCTTTTTGTGTTCTACTTGTTTAGTTATTTTCATGTTAGTTATTATTGTTTTTGTTTTATGAATGTTTTGTAAAGTTACATTGTTATCTTGTCGCGTCAAATTATTGGAGAAGACATATATATGTTTATATGCATTCTCTTATTGATTAAATCAAAAATCGAACCATTAACGATCAAAATTGATAAAAAAAATATTTTATTGATTTAGCGTATTTAAAAATTGAAAACTGATAAACTAAACCGATAATATATATATAAAATCTAACTGAATCAGACCGATCGATGCACACCCCTAATTTTGACTCATACAAATTTAGCATAAATCATTTCTTATTAAGATAATTTCATTATGCAGTTTTGTAATTTGTGTTGCTCCAAAGAAAATATGATTAGATATGAATCTAGAATTTGAAGTTTATGAATTTTTAGTAGTGTCAAAGGGGAATTGAAGGGCAAAGCAAAGCTTCAACAGGTTCAATTTTGCCATGGACCAAACAACTTCATTTAACGCTAGGTTTTTCATTAGAATCTACTTGATTATACAATGTATTTTTAATATAAATATGTGATTTAAATAAAAGTTACTGGATTTTTGAAACTCATATAGTATAATCTTAATTCACCCCTAAATATGATTAAACTCAAATAAATTTAACTTTAGATCATGATAAAATAGAAAATTTTAAAAATTTCTAAATGGATTATAATGAATTTCAAATACGTGTTCATACATTGATCAATCTTACCATCGCTCGAGCTCTTTACTAATATCTTTAAGGGGACGTAGTTATGCATAACAGGTTAATATTATTTTTTTTAGAAAGAAATTTGGCTTTATTGGATGAAATAGCCATAACATAGAACTTTTGTAGTTATTAGGAAATCAAGCTAAAAATATATAACAATATTGAAGATGAAAATAAGAAAAATAACGCAATAGAACTTTCTTCTTTCTTTCAAGTGCATCATATATCATACCTAATGTTCTTATTTGCGCTTTACATGGGGTGATTACAAGAGAAAATGGTCTAATACCCCCTCAATTTATTGTCGGATTCTCAACTACACACTTATACTTCACGGGGGTCCTATAAACCCCCTGACCCTTTTAAAAGTGAAATAAATACCCCTTTACAAACCCACACCCAGATTTGTATTATGTTGTGATCTACACTCTCCCTGCCACGTAATATATATATTTTTTAATACATAAAATAATTAATTATTATCTGTTATTCTTTTCTTTTTATATTTCCCTTCTCTCTTTTTCTCTTTCCTTTCCTATTCCTCTTTTTCTTTTCTTTGCAGATCAAAGAGGAAATACCATCCATGGCTACCACACACTCTTCTACTTTCATCGAACTTCTAAGCAATATCAGAATCTACTCTTCTACTTTCATCGAACTTCTAAGCAACATCAGAATCTAAATATTCTCTGCGAACGGAAAATTGCACCGGAGGAACTGCTTCTTCTTTCGCTGCTATAGTATTAACCAGAGGAGAATTCTTAGGAGAATCTCTAGTAAATGATATCGACTTGTCGGGATGAATGTATCGAGATAACGGAGGAACTAGTGTTGATTTTGATTTGATAATGTTAACATGAGAAATTCGATTAATACTTACAATAATTTTAATAAATGGGTCTTCTTCATTAATGGGTCTGTTACACAACAATTTTATTAATGAATTATTCTCCATTAATTGGATCTGTTACCTAATGAACTCTTCTTCGTTAATGGTAATAAAGTTTGATCCTCCTAACATTCAATTTTGATTTTAATTTTAAATCACTGATAAATTGTCAAATTGGAAGAAGTGCGTAATTTGAATATGATAATTGACTTAGTAGTGGAAAACTAATGAAGGCGAAGACCTAGTGGTACAGGTGAGCCGCCACCAACGTCATTGGGTCTGTTTAAGAGAAAAACGCCCTAGCTGTTGAAGAGCAAAAGAGAGAAGAAAGAAGGTAAAAAAAGAAAAAAATCAATAAGAATAAAAGGAAATATTTATTTATTAAAAAATAAATAAAAAACTTAATATGAAATAAAAGAGATATTAATAAAATTAAAGTTGTAATTAATTTTTGCCTCTCACTCTCTCAAAGAGAGTGAACTACACTTTCTTTGCCACCTCAGCATTTAGGGAGCAAATAATTTCTCTTTAAAATAGTTTAAGGTGGTGATAGGACACCCGTGAAGTTAGAGTGTGTAGTTGAAATTTCGGGTATAGATTGGGGGGGAGGGGTTTAGACCATTTTCTCGTTATTACAATATAGCATTAAATAAGTGATGTTTTATTTTAAAAAGAAGAGTTAAGTTAAATTAAAGAGAGTCGCCACAAACTTTTAAAGAAAAATCATGAAAACTTTATTTCAAAAGATTTAAAGCAGGAAATTGATTGAAAATGGGCTTCTTTTGGGGATTATGAATTAAGTTTTAACTTTAAAATTGACAAACAAATAAGCAAGCAAACAAAACATAAAGTATAATAGAGAGGGAAAGAGATTTGGGCCCAAGTCTGGATTTTGTCCACCTAGGCCAGTACTTGGGCCTAATTTCTGGCTTGGACCTTTGGCCCAATCCTTTGTGTACCTGTCCTAAACTAGCAAAATATATACAAATATGGGCTTTCAGCCCAACTACATCAAAGCACTGCTGGAATTTGAGGCTGTTGTGGGCCCATTTCTGCCCCCTTTATGCAGTGTATACTGCTGTATATTTCCTGTATATCCTGCTGTATATAGTCCACATTTGGACTCTTGAATTCTTGAAAATCGATTTCCAGCTCTGTGCGTCTGAGTATGACATGTATATCATTTTTGTTTCACCCTATCGAGGATGAGGTTGACTCGAAGGAGGAGAAAATATAGGGTTTGACCCCAACTCGAAAATGCGAGAGACAAAATAAAGTCCAGGGGACTCAATATTGAAGTCCATGCGAAAAAAAAGAAGAAGAAAAGGATTAGCTCGATGCATATCAAGCTAAAATAATTTAGACAAAATAACACTCAAATATATAATGTCACTAAAAATCACAACTAAGGCAAAATTTTGGGATTTAAGCTAAATCAGTAACCAAACCAATGTTAAATATCTTTGATTGCAGATGTAGGCAAATGTTCGCTATTAAAATGTAATATCATGCAGATGAACTAACAGAACTTAGACATGGAGAGACACTTCTTATAATGAGACAAAAAACTAAACTAAAACCTGGCAATGAAGCAACTTTATCATCCCATACATTATCAGAATAACAAAAAAAAAACCAACAGAAGATATCCTAAAGAAAAGATCAATCGCAACTGAGTAGAATTAAAACAAGCTTATCGCCCCCAAATCCATGTTTTAGATAAATGGCAGAATAACAACACTGCTACTTTAAATCCAACAATCAAGCACATAAATTAAGGATAGACTTAACATATATTTAAATAAATCTTGAGTTACACCCAAAAATCTAAATTAAACTAAGTGTTGGATATTCAGTTTAAAGGTTCACAGATAGGCAGCCAGTTAAAGGAGAATGAGAGCTGGGACAAACCAAGACTTGAAAGGCAACAAATCTCATCATGATAACCTTAAGTTAACTACGAGCAACAAATAATTTCTGCCTAGAATCCAAACAAAAAAAAGGGACAAGAACTCGACCAAAACCCAACAAGCTAGGCAGTGAGATGACAAAAAACATTCAATAACGCAGATCATACATACTATGACACCCAGCACATTAAGGAGTCGACTTAGACAACCACTGCCTCAGCCTCTTTCGAAGGATGAAATAGGGTATTCCATAAAGCTATTTTAGAGACTCAAGAATGATTATCTCCTGGTAACTAAGAAAGAAATCAGAGAACAAAGAATTTCAAAAGAAATAGACGAGGTAGTAATTTTAAGACTCAACAAAACAGCGGAATGAAGTCCAAGAACAGAGAAGTCGAGAAGAGGTCAAAATTTTAACAAAGCAACATACGATATTGAGAATCGAATAGACCAAGAGATTAGATATGATACTGAGATATTCAAAGCAACCAAATAACAGGCAGACCTGTCTAAGAGAAAATTTGCGACTAAAAATAGTCGAACAATCCATTCTAAGTACTTGTCTAGAACAGAAACTAACGATGCCAAATAGAAACTAACAGAGAGTAATGAAAAACATTTGAATAGACCAACATGCTGAGCTCAATGCAGGTAAAGTAGCTAACAGATAATTGAATTTCATACCAGACCATACTTCAATATCAAGTGAGAATGAAAACTGCATTAAGGTATCCTTAAACACACATTAACACATGATTGACTCTCGCAAATAGCTACATCATATCAACATGCCAGAGTAAACAAGATGGCAACCAACAATTAACTTAAAAAATCAAACGATCTACAACAGTTATGTACTTAAAGAGACCTCGCATCCGTATTCGGGACGAAACAACTTCAAGAACAGACCATATTGCTCGCAAGGCTGATCTCATCAAGACTCTATAACAAAGAATCGAAACGAAATAGAAGATAGCCAAGATAATGCGTGAGCCGTGAAGATAATCATACAGCTAGTGCATTCACAATGGAGACTGAATAAACATCAAGACATTTCAAACAAACGAGATGGAGATTCAATCAGCCCAAAAGTTCATAAGAAGAGCAAGAACTGGAATAAAAGACTATAACAGGAAACCAAATACGAATAGGAGAGAATAGGCTGCTGGAGAGAAAAATAAATGGGCCTGGGAATTGGATGGATTTATTAAGAATTGTTGTGGGCTGAAGGAATTGAGGCTGGAAATATTAAATTGGGTTGAGCCAAGTTGGCATGAAAATTATTTTTGTGTGAGGCAAATGGGAGCAGTCATTTTTGTAATAAAGGCTAGGTTAGCAATTGAGGATTTAGCCTATTTGATTGCAATCAAGGCCAATTTGAAATTAATCATTTAGCCAAATCGAGTTAATTGGTGAATTTGGCCAAAAGTTAAATAAGACAAATTTATATAAATTAATTAATGAGCTTCTTAATCTTAACAAAATAAAATAATTAATTCAAAATTTAATTATAACTTCAAATTAAACTAAACTAAATTAACAAAGATTCAATAAAAATATAAAATGCTTTTGAGATGGTTTTCAAATATTTATATAATACAATAATTATACACAAAAAATTATATAAAAACATATTTATTATTCAAAAATTATAAAAATTGGTGATATTTGATTAGAAATAACTACAAAATATCTTGAATTTTAAAACACTTATTTCAAATCACTTGAGAATTTAAGAAGCTAAAAAATTGACCCATATCGGGGAGGTCAAAATTGGATGTCAACAAGTGATTAATTATTAAAATCATGAAAAAAAATTATGAACATGTTAGAGATTATGGAGCAGACAATAGAGGCATGAGTGTTATCAACATAATGATAGGAAGACAGATTCTAATTATTATATTATTGGTATTGAAATCATACTACCTTTAAGAAATAACATACATTATATATTTGATAAAGAAGTCAAGTACTGTAAATAAATTTTATACAGTTTTAAATTAAAATATTAATCGAAATTATTTAATATATATTTATTTCTTAAAGAATTCATATCTATGTAAATATCTAACTTCTCTCATATAAATACCATGAAAAAGCTCTCTATCAAACTATAAAAGAATTTTTATACAGTTTCTTGACTTGGTTTCAAGATGGCGGTACAGTCAGATCAAGTACTACTCTTGTTGGCTTTGCCTTAGTGACTCTGTCTAGCAAGTCGTGGACCTAAGCCTGAAAAATGGTAAAAGGGCGTTCTTTTCCCAGTTAGAATAGCTAGACACATGGGCTCAACTAGAGTGTGTACTAAGATCTCGACAGGCCCCTTGCTTGGGTAAAAGGGTAAGAGCTTTTCTTTACCCCTTCCATACAGTCATTAAGCTATATGAAAATTCTTCTGTATTTCGGTTGTATGTTCCACATAGTGGTACTAAATCGACTAGATCTGAGTTGCGCGGACTACCGCCAACAACGATCCTGTTCTAAAATATATGATCACGCGATGTATAATGTAACATTCTAAAAGGGATAAATATATATAGGTTACACATCGAATGTATAGTGAAAAATACAATTCATTTAGATTAATAAGGAATAAATATTTAAAAGAAAACAAGAAAAGTAAACAAATTTGAAAAGATAAAGAAAATTTTTGGGAATTGACTAATAGATGAAATGTATTTTTATCAGCTAACCTCTTATTTTTTAACTTAAAGTTTTGTAATATTTATTGATAAATGATATAATTAATTTTTTATTTGTTCATATTTTAGATATTTTGAGATTTTGCATAAGTTTGAAAGAAACAAAGTCAAAGATAAATAAAAGGGAGCTTAAAAAAATAATAAGAAGTTGTGAAAGAATAGCCTTTGCGATCATAAAGCAAGCCCATGTGGTTAAGGAAGTCAGCATGGTCAACTGTTGGTGTAATCCTTAAATACAATAAATTATAGTCGAAATAAAACGAACAAAAATGAATAAATAAATCTTCAGGTAGAGACGTGTATATATTGCTCTCTTTAAGGAGATTCAAGCCCACTGCGATATAATCTACACTGATCTAACAGTATCACTCTTGACTTATTCTCTACAGGATACAACAGTCCAACAACGTAACATCGTACAACTCAAACAACTCCAGATTAGTTGAAGAGTCCAAAGCTCCACAAAAAGAACACTTTCCTTCAACATATAATTACTCTCTTTTGTATAGTGAATATTGTTGAAGACTTAAAATATTATTCTCTGTCTCAACTCTCTCTTGTTGTACTCAACTCAAAGGAAGACCACTATTTATAAGGGAGGAAATCTTCCTTGCAATGGATAGAAAGATAATGGATAATAAATTGGGTAAGTAATTGGCTTAGATGTTACATGAGTTACAAGAATAAAGAGGTAGAATAATTGGTGAAATGAAGAGTTAGTGGTTACAACAATTACAACAACTAATGACTATATTCTTACACAATTGATGAGAGTAATGAGGCACAAATATAATGCCCACCAATGGACATAGCATGATACATAATATAACATATGATATATTTTAATCAATATTAAAATGTCACACTAACAACAAAATTATGCTTGAATGTGAAGCTTTGTATGTAAGCCTTACTTAGTCAAAAGAGATCATTCACAAACATGAAGGTCTAAGATGCAACCGCAAAAAAAAATATATTGACGGAAAATTAAGATGAAATTAATATTTTGTCTTGAAAAAGTATAAACACAATCTTAGAATGATTTTTAGACCATCTTCAGCTCATTTTTAAATTTTAGGCGAAAAGAAATCTACGTTCATATCATTGGAGATTAAAGGTTTGTAAGCATTTTAATAAGATTTTTTCACTTATTTAATTCAAATCTTCAATTTTTTGTTTTGTATTGAGTATGTCTTGGTTTGATTTTATTTGAATATTGTATTTAGAAATAAATTAATATCAGGGTTTTGACTAATTTCTTATATTTTTATATTTATTAAATGCTTAATATTATGATTAACTCATTATTATTTTAATTATATTCTT
This sequence comes from Solanum appendiculatum, assembly GCA_018342035.1. NCBI lineage: Eukaryota > Viridiplantae > Streptophyta > Magnoliopsida > Solanales > Solanaceae > Solanum > Solanum appendiculatum. The sequence goes on from JAGDQO010000446.1 coordinate 694,046, forward strand.
GTTCTTTAATGTTTCAAAAGGAGGAAGCTAATTATGGGACCCTTTAATTTACTTTGATCTAAACCTACAAAGAGCAAATTGAGACAAAAAAAAAAGATTAACTATGATTTGAGGAGTTAATCCTCGTTTAACATATTCAAACTAAAAATAGGAGCTACTTTGAGACATATTATGATATTCTCAATGCTCTTAACTTGACCGTAAATAATCAATTAATTAGTCCTGTTATTCTCCCAGAATAGACAACATAAAATTATTATCCATAGTTACTTACTCACTCGTGATTAACTAATGATACATAATTACTTGTTATGGATCGTTTTTTATGTTAAATATTTTCCTACCTTTCATATTCTTGAGTTTCCTTTGATTGTGAAGGTCATTCATCACCTTATATGCTTTCTGATTAGTTTTATTGTTATATTTTAAAATAAAAAATATTTATTAAAAATTATTTGACTTTGCTTAATTGGTGAAATTTCTAGCATGTTTGATTACGCTAGACATTATTTTTGGTGAGATTTGATTGCGATTTATAATTAGATAAATTATATAACAATGACTTTGTATACTTTTTTCATTTTAAGGATTGAATTTAAACATTATTACTAATCTCGTTTTCAGCGTCAATCATTCTTTCTCAAACTAAATTGAAATGTGATATCATTAAACGGTTATAATTCATAACTAATTGACACAAGTATAAATGAGATTATCCAAATAATCAATCATACACAAAATGTATAGTAACATCCATATTTGATCTGGATTAATAAAGAATAAATCTTTCAAAAGGAAAGGAACAAAAAAAGTACTCAAATTTGAAAAGATACAAAATAAAATAAAGTTACTAGGGTTGTGAGCCTCCTTTTCAATATCAATTATGCTTTTCAAAATAAATTATAATCATATAACATTAGTTAGTTATAATTCATAACTAATCTATACAATTTGAGATGAGATTATACAAACAATTGACGATCAACTATAAATTAATCACAAAATCACAATTTAATGTCAATCTCATCTTTCTTTAGTTAAATTGGTTATGACAACATCAATTAGTCAAATGAAAAAATTAATTATCACAATTCGAGATGAGATTATACTAATAATTGACAATCGACTATAAATTAAGCTAAATAAAATTGTTATCTTTTAACCACGTCAAAATACAACAATTATGTTTATATTTATTAAAGATTATTTGACTTAGCTTAATTGGTGAAATCCCTAGCACGTTTGATTGTGCTAGGCAGTGTTTTTGGTGAGATTTGATCCCCACTTATAATTAGATAAACTATACAATAATGATTATGTACACTTTCTCATTTTAAGTATTAGATTTAAACGTTATCACTAACCTCGTTTTCAACGTCAATCATTCTTTCTCAAGCTAAATTGAAATGTTATATCAGTAAATGGTTATAATCCATAATTAATTGACACAAATTTAAATGAGATTATCCAAATAATCAATCATACACAAAATGTATAGTAATATCTACGGTTGATTTAGATTAATAAGGAATAAACCTTTCAAAAAGAAAGAAACAAAAAAAGTACTCAAATTTGAAAAGATACAAAAAATTATTAGGGTTGTCTAGTTTCCTTTTCAATCAATCGTGTTTTTCAAAATAAATTATAGTCATATAACATTAATTAGTTATAATTCATAACTAATCTACACGAATTGAAATGAGATTATGCAAATAATTGATGATCAACTATAAACTAATCACAAAATCACAATTTAATGTCAATCTAATTTTTCTTAGGTTAAATTGATTACAATAACATCAATTAGTCATATTAGAAAATTAATTATCACGATTCGAGATAAAATTATACAAATAATTGACAATCGACTATTATTAAGCTAAATAAAATTGTTATTTTTTAGCCACACCAAAATACAACAATTATATTTAAGATTTCTAAGTGAATTATAATGAGTATCAAATTCTTTCTCGTGCATGAACTAATTTTTTTCATTTTTGAATGCCCTATCTCTTAACTAGTAGGTATAAGAGCACGTTTAGTTTGTCGTATCAGATAAAATAGTCACGTGATATTTTTAAAAATTTCATATCTTATATTTAATTATTATAATCCTGATACTATTAAAATTATAAGCAGTGACACATTTGAAGAATAACAGTATATGTATTAGTTATATTACTTTAAAACATTCAAAAATATAAAATTGTCATTGATTCTAACATTTTCTCGTCGAGTAACAATAACAATTATATCTCTATCCTAAATGAGTTGCGGTCGACTATGTAAGTTTTCACTTTTTTTTAAAGTTTATTTCATAATATCCCCATACTAATACTAAATAAAATAGGATTTGCAAAACTATTTTATATATACTATTTATAATTACAATAATAGTAATAGAAGTTCTCTAGTAAGTCTAAAACCTACTCTCAACTCGAAAATATCACTTATATGAATTATTTTCTTTTACTGTATCTTGTCATTAGCTAAGTCTACAATAATATAAAAAATTATAGGTATTTTGAGATAACTTCATTTCATGTGAGTTTTGATATACCCCGCCATATTTTGACATATTCATTTATCATAATTTTACATGTAGGGACTGGTGCATTTATAAGTCTGAGAAATACATGTATAATCCATCTCAAGTGACCTTCAAATATTTTATCTACAATGTGTGCTATTTGCAGTTTTTTTTAAAATGTGATCATCTTTTATTTATCTAATCTTGTACGATCGCATATCTATCCGAGCCTTTACATTTCTACAACACTCAACATGTGAATATGTGTTTTGACTTTAATAATCCGACAAATGAATTTTGAGAATGATAGTGTGTACGCAGACCTTTCCCCTATCTTTGGAGGTAGAGAGGGGTCATTTTCGTCTTTCAAAATAATCCTCAACTCAAGGACAAGTATATCATAACAATTTGATAAAAGAAATAAAATAAGTGAAGAAATCACGATAAAATACTAAAATAGCATGACAAAACATTATGGAAAAAAAGAACAATAATTACAACATAATAACATTGTAATCAAAGTACAAGAAACACTAAATAGTAAAAAATTCAAAGAACAAATAACTACAAGAGTAATATTACGCTACTATTATGGAAGAATAAGTAAGACAATTCTCATCTACCTAATTTGTGTCATCCATAGCCTCTTATCTAAGGTCATGTCTTCGGTATGTTGAAGTTGTATCATCATGTCTAATCATTTCTTTCCATACTTCTTCGACCTACCTAACTCTATTTCTCATGGAATCATCCAAAACAAAATCCTCACACCTCCACACTATGCATCGGTGCATCTCATCTTCACATGCACAATCCATCTCATCCTCACTTTCCGCAACTTGTCATCTACCAAGACCATTCACACCTTGTAATGATTTTATTTTTGATTATATCTCTTCTAGTAAGTTCACATATCTATCTCAGCATGTGTACGTACTAATAAAATTACAGTTTACGTCTTACAGAAATGTATGCACTAATAAAATTATAATTTAGGTCTTGTAACGTCATGACCTAAAATAACAACATATTGAACTTGAAAAAATGTATGTATGGATAAAAGTACGATTAGGTATTAAAAAATGTACATCATAATAAATTAGGATTTAAATCTCGTAACTTCATGATCTAAAATAACAACAAAATGAACATCCAACTGAAAATATTAATTATCAAAATAATAAGTAATTACAAAATAATAATTAAACAAAGAAAAATAATAAAGCACTGTAAAAAATTATCGAGTTCAAGAGTCAACATAAAATATGGTAGACGAATATATCCTATAACACACTTAAACCTATTTTACAAAAAAAATATCATGAGTTTATAAACCTAAACTACAAAAAAATAAAAATATTGGTGGACTTTTTCTTACTTGTTCTCGAACACGCGTGTTGTACGTGTAGCCCATGTTAAATAGTATAAATACTTTAAAATTTCAAGAATTTGAACTAAATCTTTTATCCCAAATAAAAATATAATTTTTAATAGAAAATTAGATTAAAGAAGTCTAACAAAAGAAAAAACACACACAAAATAAAATAGAGAAGAAAAAAATGTTAAATAATAATAATAATAAATCAAGATGAAAAAATAACAAATCGAGTCTATTGAACTCCTCTATTTATAGCCAACAAAAGATAATATGAACATGTGTATATTGTGTCTTTATCAGAAAAGTCACAACTAATTGTTAGGATTTTGCCCTGATTTTCTCATCATATTTTATGTTTTATTTTTTCCTTAAAAAAGAGGTCAAAGTATTATCATAAATGCTTTAGCTTTTTCTAAAAGAAAAAATATAATTCTTTTCCATATTTGGTTTATTCCTTCCTTAGAGGAAAAACTTGAAACTTTATATATTGAAGACCTCTCTTCTCATATCAAGAACACAATAGCATCCACAATGTAGTCGTTTAAGAGTTTTGTTTATGGGGAGATTATTCTCCCTAAAGAGTTTATGCTTTTTAATATTAGTTTTCAATATGTAGGTTATTTGAACAAACCATATTAATAATATATTTTTTATTATGCTTTGATTTGTCATCTGATTTGTCAACCATATGATTTGCAATTGTAAGCTTCCGCATGACGCTCTAATCACTTTTGAACCAAACACTAATCGAAAAAGTTATAACCCTTCAATGTGAAAAGGTGTCTACTTATAATATAATATAAATAAATAAAAAATATAGAAGAGATATTATATATTGGGTGTTTTTAATTAGGGATATTATAGTATTTTAATATTTAAAATAGGATTTTTTAAAAAGTTGGGGGTATTATATTAGTTAAACATTGAAGCTACTTTTTAAAAAAAAATGAGAGGAAACCTATATATTTATAGCCAACAAACGATAGTATGAATATGTGTATATTGTATCTTACTAGAAAAGTTATAATCCTTCAGAAAAGTCACAACTCAACGAAAAAGTCATAGTCCTCTAATGTGATAAGGTGCATGATTATTAAACATTCAAGTTGCCTATGTTTAAAATGAAAGGAAACCCCTCTGATCTGTTTATAACCAACAAAAGATAGTATGAACATGTGTTTTTTTGTGCCTTATTAGATAAGTCACAACACTTTAGAAAAACCACAATCCTTCAAAAAAGTCACAACTTTTTGGAGAGTCAAAACCTTTCAATATGAAAATATAACTGATTTTATAATATAATATAAATATGTTTTTAGTTGTGGTTATTGTAGTAATTTAACATTAAAGTTAGGGAGTTTATACTTTTAAGGTAATACGGAATATACATATATATATATATATATAACACTTATTTAGTGTGTTGCATGAGATTTATGGACTGTCACAATCGTTTCGGCTGATCCGTTAATGAATCTCATTTAGCGCGCTTTATGCAATTTTTGTCAACTTTATTTTTACACGTTATTTTGACTATTTTCTCTTTTCACATGTCATTTAAGTTTTAGTCTCGTATAATAATCATGATATTTTATATTCAAATGAGAATGGTGAATTTAACGTGTTCGAACTTTAACTATACACAATCCTATCTTCTTAGAAAGTTATGTTAGATGAAAAACAACTTTACATATTTTAGTTTGTATATTTAAAAATTTGCTTGATTACAACAGATAACTACATCAAAATGTCATATAATAATATGAAACACGTTCTCTATATCACATGAATCAAAATACTAATCTGATTATGATAACGATTATAATCTTACTCATTTTTTGAAATAACTTATGTCAAACTACAAATAAGAAAAAAAATCGTTTTCCTTACGTAACTAGATTAATCGTTTTTTTGGTATGCTGAGGATAAATTTATAAATGATTGCTTAAGCACAAAGATTTTCACTTAAAGTTTTGACCTTTATTTTAAGCTTTGCCACGAAAAATGTCTTTACCGAATGTGATCGACGTTGCATTTTAACATATTTGTATAGGCTAATAAAAATATATTTTCAACAACAAACAATAACATTTCCAGTGAAATACCACAAGTAAGATTTAGAGAGGACAAAGTGTACGCAAATTATATTCATATCTTGTGGAGGTAAATAGCTGTTTTTGAAGGACCCTCAACTCAAGTACAACATATCAAAGTAGATATGAATTAGAGAAATCGACAGCGGATAAAACCAAACAACTAATAAAGAAACAAAAACAACCACATAATAATGTGATAACCTAAACAGAATAAACAACAAGTGATGGTGGAATTAAAAGCAAGAACATTATAAGAACACGACCAAAGCCCTCGAATAACAAAACAACACTCCATTCCTACTAGCCTTCAACCTTAATACTCGATCTCCATATATTCTTATCTAAAATCATGTATTCAATAATCTAAAACTACACCATATCCTATCTAATCACCTACCCCTAATATTTTTTTAACGTACCGCTACCTCTCTTCATACCTATTAATTTAAAATAAAACTAGTAAATTTATAAACTACTAAAATACAATAACAATTAGAGTTATTTTTTTTTTTCCTAAAAAACATAAAATTAAGACACGGTATATGGACATTTCATCACAAATGGAGAAAATGCCACGTACCTCAAATTCCAATTGGCGGACTTGAAATTTAGAATTAAACTCAAATTCAATGACTCTACATAATTCCGACCCTTAGCGGGATTCTCTTTACTTTTTATTTTCCAACAACGAAAGCCCCCCATAAATTTCAACCCTTTAAATTTACACCATTTATTATCTTTCCAAAAAATAAACAAAAATAAAAAATATATAATGCCAAAAGATCCCCTCTGTATTTCTATTTCTACTACCAAAAAAAAAAAAAAAAGTTCACTCGTTCTTCTAGGGTTTCACACAAGATCTCTTTTGTCTCTGCAAAACACGAACGAATTGCGATTTCTAGGGTTCCGGTTTGCGTGTTTTCGGGTGTTTGATGGTGTGAGGAGTGAGTTTAGGTTATAAATCTTGGATTTTTCTGGAAGATTTTGAAGAGAGAACGGAAACGATGGCGCCTTTGGATAAAGAGCTTGAACAACAGATTTTGGATGCTGGGAATAAGCTGATTGAGCCTCCTTCACTTGACGAACTCCTCCGGTTGCTTGACGTAAGCATTTTTTCTATTTTTGGTATTTTTATATATATTCCTTTTTTGTGTGTGCCTGTTTTGGTATAAATCGATATGCTGCGTTTAATGGGATTTTATTTAGATTTTTCTATTTAAGTTTTTTTGGGTATCTTAAACTATTTCATACCATTTTTTGGTTATTTCGAATTGGTTTAATTTTTTTGTGATAGGATTTACTTGAGAACTAGTTAGGCCTAGATTTAAAGCAAAAAACTTGGTAAGCCACAAAATAATTAAATTATGTGTGGACTCAGAGAATCGAACCCTGAGCATCCTGCATCCGGGAGCTATGTGGACACCCTTGACCGGTGAGCTCTGCTATGGGTTGTGTCAAAGGGTGTTCAAAATTTTATATAAATGAATAAAAACTAATATTTAAGGCTAAGGGTGTTCAACTGATTGCCCTAGCACCGCCGTAGCTCTGCCCTTGTTTAACACTGTTATCAACTTTTAATTTATTTTGATAACGATGTTAAGGTTATCAACTTTTTTTGGTCGAAAGCATAACTTTAATTCAACCAGTATAGACTTTGTACACCAATTAGCTATTTGGACTTTTTGCTAATTCCTCACTCCTTTACAAACCTCATTAAGCTAGCTATTCCATTTGGTCTGGTGTTGTCCTTCTGTGTGAAGTTGGAGGATGATTTCTTTGGCTCTATGCTTGTATTCCTGCTGGTGTTGTTGAAATCTTCTTGCATTCCGCTCAATCCAGACATGGTAAATGCAAGCAATGAACAGCCAGCCTAGCACCTGTGATTCTTCTTTCCTTTGTTTCACCCAGTGCGTCAACCATTGGATCTCAGCTTCCCAATTTTAGTTATTCATAATATGATTTTAAAAAGCCCTTCTTGATTGGTAACAGCCTTACAATACCTTCACAAGTTAGTGGTAGGTCTACATACACACCACCCTCCCCATACCCCACTTGTGGGATTACATTGGTTATGTTGTTGAAGTTTCTCTTGTGACGTAGAAGGTGTTATCTCCTAGGACAGTATTCTAATTCTTACTCTATAGAACACTTGAACACTGTTATTAGCTTTTAATTTATTTTGATAATGAAGTAACAGTTGACAACTTTTAATTATTATTAAAAATCTTTCTTTATTCATTATCCTTCACCCTGTATGATTGCCATATGTTCTAGTCTACACGTGATAAACTCTTCCTTTCCATTTGTTTGATGTCAGTCTCTTACTTTTCTTCAAATTTAATTCTCAATGGCCTACCTTCTGTTCCAATTTGCCATTGAGTTGAACTATCCTGCTTATTGGAAGTACTGCTTTTACAAATTCCTGCCTTTCCTGGTGTTTCTTCTAAATTTATTTGGTGTTTCTTCTAAATTTATTTGATATTTGTTGTCTGTGCCTATTTGGAGATATTTTTGCATATGTTTTTGATAAGGAGTTTCATGCTGCCTGCTTGTAATTTTGCATTTTTTCCTATTAACCGGCTGACTCTGTTTAGTGAGTCTGGTTTGGACTATCTTGAAGCATTATGGTGGGCGATGCCACTAGGGCAACCCTCTTTTTTTCCAGATCCCACCTGTGGGATGTGGAATTTCACTGGGTATGTTGTTGTATGTGATGTATACATCAGTCACAATTTTTTGTGGGCCCTAGAATTTTGTGGTTTCCTTTTGTCAGACATATGAACATGTCCATAGTAAAATAATTTGAACAGGATATGGGCGGTGTAATCTTGAAATTTTCGGGTGGAGCTTTTATTTTTGATAATTATTTCAAATGATGGTATCTGAAAATTCCGGAGAGACAATTGACTTGGCTCTCAATGGGTGCAACATTTTTTTGATATGGGAAGTGCCGGACAGCCTAATAATTTGCAGGAGGGGGAAGTTGGGAAAATGAAAAAAAAAATGGAAGTAATGGATATTCTGGGCAATCTGTGGGTATTAAATAATAGTCAGCATTTAAGCTGAAAAATTAGATTAGGCTGTGGCCATGCTGTGTGTTTGTGTTTTCCCCCGTGAGTTTCTTTTGGCAGTAAAAACCTGTTGGCTTTTCCTAGAGGGTTTCTCAAGGAGCAGAGTATGGGCAATATTAGTTTTGTTTCTGAAGTGATGATTTTCATATGCAAATGGTTTATTGATTTAACCCCTCTATTAAATGAGAAGCCACAATGAATAAGCTACCTTTTGTTGGGTGTCTTTCCCTAGTGAAAGTTTATATGCATGGATTTGTGTTTAACAATCTCATAAATCAATTGTCATTTTAGTTTTAGAGGAAATCTGACAGTGCATCTTAATGTTCCTGGTTACAAAATGATAAACAGTAACAGTTCCAAATTTTGGAACCACGAGTTTCCTGGAATATCCTTGATAACTTGCAGTTGCAGATCACAGTCTGGTGATACAAATGAGAGATTTTATGAATGTGCCGAATTTTGTCCTTTAGATTATTGTTTAGAAGATTTGATTTGTGTGATTTTATACTGCCATAATTCTCTTAGGAAAATACAAAAACTTTTAGCCTGTACGGATAAAATTTGTGCCAGCTAATCGGCATCACTTCATCGATGTGTGAGACTCTATGAGGCACCCTAACATGATTTTTAGGAGAGAGGATCAAGATGGCCCTTGTTTTTTTATCCCTCTTCTTCAAGTGGGTCATTGACTCCTAGTTAGAGATTTTTTTTTCTTTCTAAAACTTGTTTGGAATTCTATCCCTGCAGTAGTATGGTTGATTACATGTAGAAAAAGAAATGCTATAATTTTTTGAACTTATAAAAGAACAATGTAGTTAATCATGAGTCCAAGTGTATATTCTCTCTTAGTTTTTCGTGTACCATAATCCACAGCAAATGTTCTAGAGCTGGGACTTTTGTTGACTTTACAGGGCCTTTACACTTGCTGACTTTTTTTTTTGGGATGTACTCTTTCCCATCATTAAGGATAGTTCTTACATAGCCCATATATCAATGGATACTTTTGGTAAAACAAAATAGAAGTTATGACTGTTAGTTTAGGCAGATTTTGGGTTTTACAGTTAATTTTTGCAAATAACATACAATATTTCATTCACTGAAACTCATGCACCGTCTTTTGCTTGCCTAATCTTAATATACTTTTGGTTTCCTGTGCTTTAAGCAAGTAGAGTCTTTCCTGTCAAGAGTGGAGCAATCACCGGCGAAATCAATGCATGATGCACTTTCTCCATTGATGAAGGCATTGGTTGCAAATGATCTCTTGAGGCATTCTGATGTTGATGTGAAGGTCGCAGTTGCTTCTTGTATTAGTGAGATAACTAGAATTACTGCACCAGACGCTCCATATGATGATGACAAAATGAAGGTATGAGATGTTTGATATATCATTGTTCTTCCGTGTGTCAGCTCTTCAATAACATTCCATTTGTTTGATACAGGATGTCTTTCAATTAATTGTATCGTCATTTGAGAATTTGAATGACCAGTCCAGCAGATCGTATAATAAGAGGGTGATGATCCTTGAGACAGTGGCCAAGGTCAGGTCATGTGTTGTCATGCTGGATCTAGAATGTGATTCGCTCATTACTGAGATGTTTCAGCACTTCCTTAAAACTATAAGGTATTACCAATATATCTTAATTGTTCAACAGTAATTTTGTTTCTATAATGTTTGGTTACAGATTTCTTCATCAAAAAATGTCTGGTTAAATATTTCTGGTATGGTGTGTTTCTTCTTCTGTAGCAGATATCTTTTATCCCAACCTTGATTTTTTTTTTTTTTTGATAAAGCCCAACTTGGAGTGTTCTTTTAGGCTTAAACATGGTCTTAGAGAATATATCTAAAGTTATAGTACCTCACATTCAATTGAAATGTGATTTTGATTTATGAGATTGTGAGCTTCTCATGTTTGGTTATATTTTTAAGTGGAGGTTCTAGTAAAGAGAAGTCTTCTTTCCAAGTACATCAAGCATAATTTACAAGATAGGCACACTGTACTTGCAAGTTCTTGAATTTGCATGGATTTGAGATTATATATGGAATTGTGAGTTGAAACTTTAGTAGACTTTCTAGAATCCTTGTAAGATGAAAAGGGCCTTTCAATTTTTTTTGAACTGTAAATATGGCTGAATTTGGCCCCTCGTGTAGTGTTCTCTAATATTTATATGCTTTTGGATTTCTTGCGGTGCTAATAGGATTCATTACTTGGGTGCCCCTGTACTGGGGTTTCAGTTTGATTAGTGTGATTGTTGAGCAGAAATGAGGAGATCTGTTTGTTACTTGTTTTGATTATCTATATCCAATTTGATCAATTTTTAGGAGTTCATTGAAATGATTTACTCCTAGCTCTTAAAATATATTTTTTACTGATAGTGATGTGTCAGACTTACAGAGTTGTTTGAAGATATTTAACTGGTGATTCACCAGCCAAAAAAATTTTGCAAAAAAAAATTTGGGTTAAAAGTTGTCTCTGTGGGTACTTCTCTAGTTTTCTTATTGAACTAAAAATGAACTGCTGGAAACAAAAAATCAGTTGAACATGTTTTTCTTTTCCTCCAGAAAATATTTAAAAGCTTATCCAAAAGTTTGTTAAACACACTCTTGGTAGCTCTATATGAAACAGTAGCAAGTTGGTAGGTTTTGCATCTAAAAGATATTTAAAACCCCTATGGATGGCGTGATTTTTCTTTCAACAGTGTACATAAACGTATGAAAAATTACCCCTCTGCCGATACATTCATTACCATGTTAGCCCTAGTGCTCGCTTTTGGATTGATAGTGTGAACTTATTAATGTATTACTTGGTGCACTGGTTTAACTGGATGGTGCTTGATTAAAATCTATCAAATAAATGGATAATGTTGATTATGCAATGATGTGGCCTATGTACTCTACCACATGTGAGGCTCTTGATTGTTCTTATTATTTTGTATGCTAATTCCTATTGAACATGTTAGCTTGTAAAAGTGAATGTGTTGTTCATTTGTTGACTTTCACTTTCAGAGAGGATCACTCAGAGAATGTTTTTTCATCCATGGCAACAATCATGACTCTTGTGCTGGAAGAGAGTGAAGAAATATCCTTGGAATTGCTTACCCCTCTATTGGCTAGTGTTAAAAACGACAATGAGGTATGTTATGCTTGAAGAGATGATGTTATTCTTTTTATATTTTATACCTCTTATGTCTCTCTAGTCTCGTGATAGTGCTAGATATTAATACTTTTGTTTCAGGAGGTCACTCCAATTGCTAAAAGGTTGGGAGAAACAGTATTTGCAAACTGTGCAGCGAAGCTTAAGCCTTACTTGCCTCAAGCAGTAGAATCATTGCAAATCTCTTTAAACGAGTACAATAAAATTGTTACTTCAGTGTTGGAAGGGACTCTTCCAGCTGTTGATGGTATTAATGACAGTGCTCCTAAGGACCAATTGGTGAGTGAACCTTTACTTCTATGTTATTCTGTGTCTGAACTTCTGCTGCTGGACTATCATCTGTATAGATGAACATAGTCTAGCGTATCATTTACATGTTCCTGCATAATCTAAGGAGTCTAAGACTATTACCTTTCTTGTGTTTAAGTTGTGGGTTTAGCTAATAACTGCTGGCTTGATAGTGGTGATGCTGTGTTGATGTTCATCAAGTTAACATGTCTCTTTCCTATCCCTGTTTAAATCTTATACGCAATTTCTTTGCTCCTGTGTCTGTGTATAATAAAAGACCACATTGGTTGTCAGTTTCTTTTCCAAACAGTACTTGTGCTTCTTCCGTTGTTTGTGCTCTGCTTCAATTTGTGCATGCGTGGAGACTGACTTGTTGGAAGAGTACATATCTTGATGTTTCCCCAAAAAACTGGCCTGATTACAACAAATTTCATCTGTCTGTGGTTGTCCATATTTATAGACACAGTTACTGCTGAAATTCTGCTGTTTTGTTGAAGATACCTAGAAATTTTGCAGTCAGAAGGATAGTTAATATCTTGCTAATTTGCATTGAGCAGGGGTAGTTACTTATGCATGGCTCTTGGCGATAGACAGGGCTGCAAAGCATGCCCAATTCTTCCCCTTCAGTCATATTGAATGTGGCCATTTTACTTGTTATAGTGATTGATCATTTGGTTATATCTATTTTGAATTTTATATGTTTGTCAGAAGAAAAATCTACTTCATTGTCTCTCCTATGTCATCCTGTCACACATCAGGAATTGAAGCGATTTTTTTTTTCTTTTTAAGAATGTTATTGGTTCTGACCTGATATTGTTGCAAATATTTTTGCACAAGAACAACTTGAAGGTGATGCTATTTGTTACTGCTAACAATGTAAATTACCCTTGTACCCCGCTCTTAAAGATTTGATATTGACGTGTTTTTAAGGTCACCGAAACCAAGTTGGCGGAACTTCCAGAGGCTACTCAGGCAACTCAGGTGTGAGGCTTTGGTTAACTTTCTGTAGTGATTTTCCCAGAACTTTTGTCTTAACTTTGTCGTACATTGCCTCTGAATCCTTGTCACATTTAGGATGGTGGGAGCAAAGTGGCTACAGCATCTTCAGCCGAAGCAGGCCAGGCATGTGGTTTGTATATTATCTAGTTGTTGTTGAACATATATAACTTGCAAAATAATGAAATATTATTTGCAAGTCGATGTTTGTGTTACAAATTTGTTCACCGTCTCAACTCCACCTAAAATAGAAAATATGAACTTGAGCAACTTGTTTGAGTGTTTGAAGTGAAATAATGGGTCCTCTTACAAAAGTTCAATTCTTTCTGCAAGTGAAATTACAAAATTGCAACTTCATTATTGTTCAAATTCAACATCAAATACTCATATTTTCATCTTCAACCAAATAGTGTCTAAATGGGTCAGTTTCTCGTGTTGGTAGATCAATGAAAAACACCCTTAGGAACGAGCAATGTCTTTTATCTGTACTGGATGGTGTGGAGTTGAATTGAACATGTTAGCACCATAGTATGCTAATGGCATGCAATCTCCTTTGGCTGGCTGTCAATTGAAGGTATTTAGTTGGAAACTTTTCTTGTTTGTTCAGATGGCTGAGAGTACAAGGGAGGTGGCATGTTCGGATGATATTGATCCTGCTGTGAATGGATCTCCTAAATCAATCACAAGCAATGGTGTTAGTTTGGAGAATGTGGAATTGGCTGCTGAAACAGAATCGCCGATGAAGGCTGGAGATCATGATGAGGTTGATCTCCATGATGCTTCAAAGATACCATCCAAATCTGAATCTGATGATTCAAGGGTTGAAAAGTCTACAAAGTCAGAGCCCAAGTCAGAACAACCTACTAAGAAAAGAGGAAGGAAGACAATCTCTTCAATAAACTCAGCAGAATCTTCTCACCAAGCTCCTGAAGGAAGTGGAAAAGAAGCTGAGAAGCTTCAAGATCATCAGAATGATCAAAACAAAGATGACCAAAGTTCAGCTTCTGAAGATCCAGCGGTTGAGCAGTCCAACTCGTTGGAGAAGGAACCGGAAACTAATCAACACTCTGCACCCAAAGAATCTGAGGAGGAAGTTGTGGATGTTGCTCCTTCATCCCCAGGTCAGAGCCTTCCTGAAGAGAGTGCACCGAAGAAGGGTGGTCGGCCAAAGGAGGACAGCTTAAATCAAGAAAACAGTGTGTCTAAGAAGGATTTTGAAGCTGGAAGTGACTTGGAAGTTAAGCAGGTGAGGCGCCCTTTGAAGAAAACTCCTTTAGAGCCTTGTCGTAAGGAAAAAGGTGGATCCACCAGTGATACAGAGGCTAAAAAGCAGAAGCAATTGGGTAAGAAGGTTGATACCAAAAATAAGAGTCAGGTTGGTGCATCTGTGACTATTAAGGAGGATGGCAAAAAGCGTGGACATGGAAAAACTAGTCTGGTAAAAACTCACTAAATCTTTTAGTTAATATGATGTTCAAAAATTTATCTCCTCTCAGTGTAACTTCATCTCCCGGTTGGACTACCGATGTGTCCATGTACGTCTTATCAGTAGTCAATTTCACTGTGCAGGAGAAGTTACCTTTACAAGAGTCTCCTGATCACTCTGTTAAACATGAAGAAGATAATGAAGAGGAAATTCCCAGGACTTCTGCAAAGAGAAAACGTTCTTCAAGCAAGGGCAGGGTAAGCATTTTACATTATTGGTTTCATGTATTATGCACATTTTATTCTAGATACTATTGTGATATGCAATGCACTTTTTACTGTTTGTGCAATTCTTACAACTGAGCTTGTTCCGGGTTAGACTTACCAAGACCCTCCATATCTGTCTCATCAGTTGTTATTTCGCTGTGCAGGGGAGTAGGCAAGTTGTGCAGAAGAGAGCGCCTACGCCGGAGTCTCCTGATAACTCTACTAAACATGCAAGTGATGAAGATGAAACTCACTTGACAAGTGCAAAGAAAAAGCCTTCTTCAGGCAAGGGCAAGGTAAGCATTTCAATTTTCTGTTCATGTTTAACCCATTTTATCCTGCGTTTGTTTTGATACCAATGTTCTATTGTTCTGTCTTTCTATGCTGCTTCTATTTTGAAATTGAAAATTGTTTTTGGTCAATCAGTTCTTCCAATTGATTATTATTATAAAAGTCAATAGTGGTTATAGCAAGTTCGTGTCAAATTACAACTTGTTGCAATGTGTTTAGTGCTAGTATACTTCTGTTATTGCAATTTTTTAATGAAAACAGAACAACAAATTTTGAAAAATTGAAAAAAGATTTTTTCGTGTTTTTAACAGCTGCTTGTTCTAAAAACTAACAGTGGTATTTGGGAACAGCTAATGCCAAATGCAGATGCCACCTTAATCTTGCTGATTGTGAATGCAAAAGCTTTCTACTCTTTTTTCCCTCCTTTCGACAGGGCATTACTGCCTTATTTCTCCTTCTGTCCTCTTCTGTGTTACTGACATTCTTAGTCACTTATTTTTGATTGCTTGTCTACATTAATGCACTAAAAAAGCTATCTTGACGAACTGTTTTATTTAGATTAAATCCACTTAGCTTCTAGAGTACTCCTGTGTGATTAATCAGTGGTTTGCTCGGGAGAGAAATATCTAATTGCACAGTGCCACTATACTGCTATTGCTTGACAGGTAACAGAGACTGTGCAATTTGGTAAGAACCTGGTTGGTAAAAAGATCAAAGTTTGGTGGCCATTAGATGAAAGGTAAGTGTTCATCTTACTTCTATTATGCTGCGGAACAATATTTTTTTCCCTTCCTCATTCCTGACCTGATAGTTTGGAATTACTGTCATATTGAGTTCACTGTATCTGAGTTAGTTCTCTAGTTCTGTATTAGTTGGATAATTTTTATCTGCATAAGTGTATGTTATACTTGGAATGATACTCCTATTTCTGCTTCAATATGGGTGGTAAGCATAGTTATGCATCTTGGGAAATGAGAATGCAAGTTGAGGATAACTCAACCTCAAGATATGAATTATAATTTTTTGCTAATACTGATTTGTTGTCACAGTTTTTATGAAGGAACAGTTAGCAATTATGATTCATCCAGGAGGAAGTACACAGTGAGTGCAGCTTGTTTCTGCTCCATGAAATGGAATTGTTCCCTTTGATGTAACACTCCTATGTTTGATTCAAATTTTCTTATTAGGTTGACTATACTGATGGAGAGACAGAAAAATTAAATCTCTCGAAGGAAGTCTGGGAACTTGTTGAAGATGATAATACGTCAGAAGAAGTTAGTTACTGACTATATTTGCATTTAATTTATTATGGTTGTGTTTCTTTGATACATTAGTATGCATTTGTTGACAGGAGCAAGTAGCAAGTGCTGATGCAGCTTCTGAAAGGTAAGCATGGCCATCTAGCACCATTTTCTTTTTTGGTTTTGAAGCATTTATTTTCACCTGAAGATGCTTTCTCGATTTGAGTTAAGTGGATCTGAATTGTCTTCCTTTGTGAAATCCTTCTGCATTTTTTCATCTAAGATTGTCCTTCAAGTGTCTAGTTACCACTATAACCACTTACTAATATGCCTCAACTGAAGAAACAACAGAAGATTCTTATTGCTGTTTTGTTGTTTTATTTTTGTGTAGCTTTGATGTTAATAGGGTTTGATATCTTTGTTCAGTCTATAGCCTCAATTATTTTTGTGATACATGGAGTGCTATCAAAAGCAAAAAAGCTCTTAGGGTCCATTGGGGCTTTAAGCGCAAATAAAGCGTGGTCTTTAATTGAAAAAAGGCACAAAAGGAGAAAAATACAAATATATATGTTTAGTCCAAGTACTTTCTAGCTATGTTGCTCGGACTCTTTCAAAATGTCGACGGGTGTGTATTGGATCCTCCAAAAATAGTGTATTTTTGAAGGATCCGACACGGGTGCAGCATCATTTTTGGAGAGTCCAAGCAACTTAGCTTTCTAGTATTGAATTGTTTTCTTTTGACTTTTGAGTATATATGGTTTGGGTTTGTTGGCCTGCTTTATGCAATATCTTGATTTCCTTGTTCCGTTTCCAAATATTCTGCTTTTTAGCAACTGTAGGAGAAATGGTAAGTATGTTGATGAGTGGTAGTGATTTCCTTTATTACATGGAAATTCTTCTTCGATGAGCAATATGAGACCAATACTCAATTTGATGTTTGTAGTCATTGTGTTATTATGTTTGGATTATAATATTTTAGAAATCGCAATATACTCTCTTTTCTCAATCTCTATGCATAGTAGTACTTAAACATTCATTCTATCCATTGTCTTGAGTAAAGAAAGGACAGAAATCTTCTAAATGAAGTGCATAAATTCCATTTCAAAATATTCTAGCAGTACGACCATTCTTCGTGTAACTTTGATTCTGTTTTTGATATGTCAGTCATAAGAAGAAAAAACCTAGAAATGCTGAACCATCATTAAAGCACGAAATGGAAGCTTCACCTAAAAGGTTGGTATAATCTCCTTAACCATGTGTTTGTGTGACATTTTAACATGACGTTTTGGAAGCCTAATGGTTTCAATGGTGGGGTTCTTTTTGCAGCAAGTCAAAAGATGCGACAGCAAAATCTGGGCAGAAATCCAAGGGTAAACTCAACTTGAAAGACGGCACATCAAAATCTGCCGGGAAAACTGAGGACACTACCAGTAGCAAGTCTGGGGCCCAGTCCAAAAAGAGCACTGGCAAATCTGTTGATACTGAAAAGCCATCTGCCAGGTCTAAAGATGTTAGTAGTAGTACTCCCAAATCCAAGTCCAGGCAAGATACTCCATCAACGACTGCCAACAAGTCCAAGCAAGAAACCGTTAAAGCTGCCAACAAGTTCAAAACTAAGACCCCCCAAAGTGGTGGCAAGTCCAGTGCCAATGGTATGGAGAAGCTAAAATCTGGTTCGTCAAAGGTTAAAGAGAGTGGAAACCAGAAGGAAAAAGCATCTACCTCAGCAAAAAACCCTGATAGCGGCACCAAGGAGAAATTGTCTAGTGCATCGAAGGAACGACAAAATGAGCCAAAGAGCGGAAAGAAGCGTGCGAGGGGGAAAAACTGATTCTTTGTTGCACATCTTGTAATAGTGGAGCTCCTCTTGTAGTGCCTACTTACATTCTTGGACCCATTGCGGCTCATTGAAGAGGCTATGGTGCCTACTATTCCTTGTGTGCTATTTGCTGTTTCGCAAATCCTAGAGGTGCAGCTTGCAAGTGCCTGTCATAGCTTCTTAGTTATGATGGTGCTAGGTTTCTGGATAGTTTTTTTTTCTTCAGCTTAAAGCATATTGGTAGAGATGTAATTGGTTAGATTTGTCATTTTGTTTGCTAGTTGTATTCACTTTTTATTATTTTTAGCCCTTTAGCATAGGAAGGAGATATACCCTGTTAATGAGGATTTTATGGATGTGAGCTGGATCATGAATTACTTCCTTTTCTCCTTGCAGCTGGTAATCCAAATCAGGCTTTACTTAAATGATTAGAGGTTGATACATAGCTTGTTGATGGGTACTAAGTTAGCTTCCTGGATTTTGAAGGTGGCAAATGGTATTATTTAAATTAGCCTTCAACCTACTCATATCTACTCCTGTCCCAGTTTATGTGACGTCGTTTGATGTGAGTATAGATTTGAAGGAATTGAGGCGTCAAATTTTGTGGGTTAAACCAAGTTTTATATTTATTTATGCGGCAATAAATTATCTACATGGAAGTTTATCCCATTTGAGATTTAATGCTAAATTGTCTGAAAACATAGAAAGGTGATACCAAAATTTAAGGGGTTTGATAGAAAAGGTTTCTGCCAATTAAATTGGCGGAGGGATTAATACTCAAGTGACTACCAGTAAAAAAGGTGCGAGTTGACATAGACAAACCAAGACGTCTACTTTTTAGACCATCAGTTTTCTTTGGGCAGAGGACCTAATGAGAGTTGACACAACTCAACCTGATTGCTATTACAGTTAAACCTCTTTATAATAATATTTGTTGCGGTTATCATAGTGAAATGTTCCTTCAGAAGATGATTGTTATAGAGAGGTTGTGCGTATGAACCTCATGCATAAACAGATCAAACGTAAAACACAGATCAAACATGGACAGAAGAAACACCTACAAGGGAGAAAGTATAAGCATTTGTGCAAACTACACATTTGGCCGGTCAACTTGATTTGATTGTTTTGTTTTGACTTGCCAAAGAGTTTAAGAAAGTAAAGAAAGACTTTTGAATCTTATTATCTTACACTAAAGATATGTAGAATGTACCCAACTATTTTTTAATCTTATGGTCCTAAACATGTTGCTAAAAAGCAAAAGAGATTTTTAAAAAAACAGACTAAAATGAAAATAAGACAAATAAATTAAAAGAAGAATGAGTTGTTTTATGTATATTGTATATTACTACACATAGTTTGTGTATTAGATATGAAGCCTAAGAGTAGAGTGTAAGTAGACGACTTGGAAATAATCGTGAATTAGAACTAACGAGTTAGCATTTTGAGAAGTAGCAATTGAAGTGTTAGGTGTGCCTACATTATATGAAGAAAAATGTCAGGTTGCATTCGAAAAGAAGCAATTGAAGTATTAGGTGTGCCTAAAGGTGTAGGAGCTCGAGTTCGACCAGATAAAAAGAGCTAAGTGGGAAGCGAAGAAGGGGCTACTAATAAAGCTAGATGAGAGGCCTTAGATGACCCCTAAATGCATATGAATAGCACTCTTTTGAGTAGAGCCATTATCCCTCAATATGGGCAGGGTCTGTTGGGCTGGTCTGGCTTAACCCGTGATTTGATAGGGCTGAGCTAAGATTTTTGAAGCTCATTTAAGAAAAGGGTTTTTTAGCTCGGTCTTAATAAACTTGCTGATTTGTGGGGTTTGAAAAATATGGGTAGAGCCGGCCCGTGGGCCAAATAAAAATAAAATAGAGCATTAAAAATAACAAGAGTCCAAACTCAAAATCTATTTAAAGTTTTAAATATTAAAATTTAAATACAAATTATGTATATAAAATATGTACTTAATAAAATAAAAATTTCCAAATTTTTTTTGGGAATCACTACGTAGGCCGTAGCCTATGGAATATTGTCATATTTTTTGTGTTTTATTATGATTATTAAAAACAATTATGTTTATATTTCTATTTAGCTATTTACACATTTACTTGAAATTAAACTTAATAAATATTATAAAGATAATTTTATTTGTGGATTTGATTAACAAATAGTAACACTAACACCATGTAATATTGTCTTGTCGATATTTATGATATTATTTTTAAATTATAATTTGATTTAAAAAATTATAAAAAATACTTTAAAAAAAAGTGAGCTGACCCAGCACACCCGTAGACCACATATTTATGGGTTGGGCTAACCGATTTCTAGCACACAAAAAAAATGGACTTGACCAGCCTGGCCCGTCAAACTTCAAAGTCTATATGGGTTAGCCCTGATGGGGTAGGTCAGCCCATAGTGACAACTCTACTTTTGAGAAGGTACGAAGACAAACTTTTAATAAATCACTCAGAGTTATTATACCAACAAGGAAGTGTTATGATCTTATTGTTCATTAAGGGGTCGTTTGGTTTGAATACAAGTTATGTTGGGATAAGTTATGCTAAGATAAGTCATGCTGGGATTAGTTATACTAGGATTAGTTATCCTGACATTATTTCTTATTGATTGTTTGGTTTGTTGTACTAAAAATAATAACCATTGCATGCTTCCTAAAAATAAGTGGTTTGATTACAAAAATACCCTCTTATTTAGCTTTTTGTATACATATTTTTGGTAGAGTTTTAGTATTCATTCTTAAAAACAAACCTCCACCTTATTTAGCTTAATTATTTTTATGTATGAATTCCCATGAATTTTCTTTGTGTTCAATTATGTGCCAATTTTGGAGGTGTCAATATTCCGTTAAAGAAAACATATGATGTGATCAGAAAACTCTTTTACATATCACATTTACTATAAAAATGTGTATAAAAAATGAAGCAACTTACGGCTCAAAATTTAGTAACGAATAATCAGAAATGTAGCAGAGTTTGGCCTCAAAAAATGACAACCAGTACAACAATAATTTGTATCTATACGCAAAAGTAAATTGGCTTAAAATGCACCTATACGATTTATTTATGATTCAAATGAAATATGTGCTTAGTGCTTCATCTCTCTTCTTCTCACCAAAAACGCAAAATGGACAGCAACATAATGGAACTCAAGATTTTCCATCCAAAATCACTATATTTGTATGACAATACCATTTGGAAAATCACTATATTTGTATGACAATACCATTTGTCCAAGTCCAACAAATGATAAACTTCAACACAATTTGTTTGGGGGTTGGAAGAGAAGAGGGGACTTGATCTCTTCTACAAAAGAACCCCAGAAAGGTTCATCTAAATGTTCATCACTACAAATTATAGAAGCAAACTTGTGTAAATTATGAAAGGTAGTTTTGTCATTTAATAAGTTTATCCCATGATAAATTATGATGAGATTATTATACCATCCCTTGGGAGGAATTACTTATTTCGGTACTATTTATTAATCCCGAAATAAGTTATCCCAAACTTTCCAACCAAACACTAAATTAAGTGCCACTAAATATTTATCCCAGAACTATTTATATTTATCTTTCACACCAAACGACCTCTAAAAGTTTGGAAAGAGTACTACTCTTGAAGCTTAATATTCCATAGAGCTGCAATATGTGACAGGCAATTTGGTTGAAAATCGATTAAATAAATTAATTTTGGTTTGAATTTAAGTTGTAAAAAAACAAACAAAATCACACCAATAAGTTATATACCCGAATATTATAATTTAATTACATATATATATATATATATAATATTATTCTTTATAAATAATTTTAGTAATATTGTATACTTTTTCATGAAAATTTTATTCATCTCTCTAATAAACAAATGAACTTTACACCTTAAGCTCATTTATTAAAAGAAAGTCATGAATTCAAACATATCTATTCAAAGAAACAACTAAGAGATTTACCTATATATATATATATATATATATTATTTCCTATCAACTTTATTCACTCGATATAAACTTATAACCAGTACTACTATTTTTCAAATTAAATTCATTAATCCTTGACCAAATTAGAAAGTAATATGTTCTTAAACCAAAAACAGATAAAAAGTTTCTGGAACTGTCCGTTGTTGTTGCTTCTTACGCTATAAGCATAGTAAAGTTGTTTAAAACCCCCCTGGAAACAGATAATTTCAAACTTTCATGCTTGCTAATCACTTTCTAGTTCAGCTAAAAAGCATATATAATCCACAAAGTATAAACTGGGAAAGGGTCTGCAAACAACCATGGTGAACATACACAAGACCACAAACGCTTGAGACATCCTACTCCCAGAAAATAGCTTTAGCAATGGGCAACTATGATCATTGATAATAGCAAGGTTACAGGACCATAAGCATTTTAAGGACATATATAAGATAAGTATTTACATATCCGACGTTCATCCACCATAGAAAATAGAAGACCTTCACGTTCCAAATTACACCATGAGATGCAAAATTGTATGTGAGATGCAGGTATCACCAACATGAGTTGCTCTTCTAACAAAACCAATGTCTGAGAAGGAAAACTTGCCATTGATGATTGCACCAAATTATGCAAGGGAACCATGATGTAATCTCACGTCAAGATCCTTTAAAGCAAGGGATTCATGCACTTTTCGAGAAAGCTCCAGCAGCAAATAGAAGATTTCTTCGTGTAAACTGCTTACAGAGTATAACATGCGACTTTTAGAGGATACACTAATAAAATCACAGAAAGAAGCAAGCATAACAATTCTTACTCGCAAAGCATAGACTGGAGTAGCTTTGGTATGCAGGGTCTTCAATGCACGAAGCCTATTGTTACTTCCAGATTTGCTGTTTGAGAGAGAGAGAGAGAGAGAGAGACAGCTGGTATTAGCAATCTAAGAGAAAGCAAATGCCACAGTATATGTCTGCTTCAGGAATACTTACTTCTCTTCTTTTAGTGGTGCTTTGGTGCTTGTGGTTACATCCCATAATTTTACAGTGCAATCAGCAGAGCCAGATGCAAGAAGTGAACCTTCACCACTGAAATAAGACAAATAAGCTTGAAATATAATAATCCATCTTCAATTCACTTCATACTTAAGTGTATCTCGAGCATACACAAACTAAAGGTTAAAGTTCATTTCTTTCCCTACCTAAAAGCAAGTGACCACACACAGGAGGAATGACCGGCCAAAGGAGTAATACAACGTCCACTTGAGAGATCCCACATCATGACTGTTCCATCTTCATCACCGGATGCCATATATCGACCATCAGGAGACATTGCCAATGAAAGGATCATACTCCTATGACCAATGAAAATTCTGACACAGTCGCCGCTCTGGACGTCCCACAAGCGTACAGTTTTGTCACTAGACCCCGTAGCAATGTAATTGCAATTTGCATGCCATTGCACACACTACATGATGAATTTAACATGCTCTCAAATTTATGTCGATTGAAAGGAAATTACAAGAAATTTAAGTAAGTAATGGGAGGGAGTGTTAGTCTGGATATTTGAGCACACGGAAGACTTTGCCATTTTATTTTTTTGAACATGGGACAAAATGTCACATTATAACAGTAGCCAAGTGATTGTAGAAGACAAAAATGAAAAGTGGGTCAAGTAACTTGACTATACCAGCCACAGAGTGATAAAGATGCCTACATAGATCATATCAAATAAATAGTTCCCATGGCGTAGGGCACAAAATAGATACTCACATCTACATCTGATAAGTGTCCGGCCATTATTCTCAGAGGCTGTATCCTGTCCACAGACCAGATCCTTGCAGTGCGGTCATGTGAAGAACTCGCAAAATAATGTCCAGCTGGACTAAACTGCACTCAAGATGTGAAGTGAAAACCAAACATATATTTGTCTATTGTGACAACTTTATCTACAGTAACCATGAGCAAGCACCAAATTTATCTTCAAAGACAAACTAATAACATGTCATGCCAGTTAGTAGTGTTCTTATAAGCCCCACAATATAAAATGAACTAGTTAGTTCTGACATATGAAGTAAGACATTAAATATGTAAATTTGTTTCCTCCTTTTTTTTTTTGGGGGGGGTGGGGGGTGATTCCCAGTTAGCAGTCACCTAGTAAAAACAATACTAAGCATCCATTTGGCAAACATGGTATAAAGAGTGGCACATAACATCTAAGAACCCTACCATGATACATAAACAATGCACGAAAAATCCATTTAACTTGGGCAGTTTTCCATTTGACGACAAATTAGGTGAGTTACTTAAAGAGATTGCAAATATATTACCAGATTTACATCCAAAACAGGAATCATTAAACAAAATAAATGACAAACTAGCAACCTACCTGAACATCCCATACTGGGTAATTGTGGCCTTTGTAGCAAACAACATTAGCATTTAACTTTGTGCTCCATAAGCGAACTGCATAGAAATAATTAGCCATAAAGGTCACATGGTTATAGAGTGAGCATATAGAACTGCAGTAACTATCATAATCCAAATGAATAAGAACTAATGTAGAGCTAATAGCAATCAAAGTCATATGATTATACCTGTTGAGTCTGATGATGAGGACAGAAGAAATTCCCCGCATGGACTAAAGGATGCAGAATAAACAGGCCCTGAATGGCCCTGAAGTAATGTATAACTTCTTCCACCACTTGAGCCAAGCACATTGTCACTTGAAGGTGAATCAGTCTCCCCCTGCAAAAAAGCTGGTTCTAGCACTGTTCATCAACCATTCTTTTCACTCTTTCGCGCGTGTTTTTTTTGTGTGTGAGAGAAGGGGGGACACATTAACAATGACATGTTTCACAAGATGTTGATTGTTTACAGCAATACTCTAAGACATCGGACTGTCTATGGCTACCCTGGCCCGAAAGTAGTAGCCTTCTTTTGCTTGTAACGAATCAAACAAACTGATCCTTGGTTAAGACTTTTCACATATTTTTATAGATATGAAATGAAAAAAGTAGAAACTTGTAATCTTCCCTAAAGTTTCTATAACAAGAACAACAACTACACCCCCGAAGCAATAACCTTTCATTTAGTTTCTAAATATGTAGATCTTATTTTTGAAGGACAAATTATTCAAAATTAGTTGCTTCGGTACTTGCTCAAATTAATCCTCAATAAGCAATTAGTATGGAGATGATAGTTTTTAAAAAAAATTTGATAACTAAGAAATCCCTGAGGGCTAACCGATGCAGAGTCTGAAACTCGGTGGATATTGGAATCACCCCCATCACATTCTCTACTTAAAAACCATGTTTTTTAAAGTGGTTGGGTTCAAACTGACGTGCTTCTAACTTGAACATTACATGATGTGCTCTTACCAATAGACCAAATCCCTGGGGCTGGAAGATAATAGTTTCTTATTTTAGTGGAGATCAGTTTAAGAATCAATCTTGACTGCTGATATGTCTGAATAACATATCAGCTTGCTCCAAAGGCGTGTGCAAGGGAACTATGAGATATTTGTCTTATTTCCTTTCTGCAAGATAGAATATGACCCATCAAATCCAGCAGCTCAAGGGTAGTTTGCTTTAAAAACAAAATATGCCGGGTTTACAATATTACTAGATTTTACTGAGGGATTGTAGTGAGAGAATCACAAAAAAAATTCCAGCTTTGCATTTTTATTTTTATTTTTTGCATTTAGGACAAGATAAAGGTGGAATCAAATTTTTATAGCAAAACTACCCTCGACTTAATAAATCACATGCAACATTAAGAATGTTATTGATGATAAAAAAGAATAAAAAACTTTGCACAAGCCCAACTATATAAAAGGCTATAATAAGAAGTCAAAAATTAATAAGAAATAAATAATAATCAATAAAGAACACGAAATATAGCACCATATGGAAATTTTTCCGAGTCACATGCAAATCTTGTACACATTGTTTGGCACCTAATTGGTGTTTATAAATGAATTTCTTTAACTTATATTCCACCTTATTTGACAGAATTATCACATGATAGGGGATTATGATCGGCCCTGAGCCATAGCAGATATGCAGGCCTTTTTGGAAAACTCGAAGTGTTGTAACCTCATGTTACATTTGGATTCAAAACCTTTGCCTTTTCCCTAGGAGTATCTAAGCTGCTATAGCATATACACGATGAGCCTCATAACAAGGTATGTAATACAATTCTCAATTATTGATCACTTCAACATTATAGGTGGGGTTCAAGACTTTTCAAGAGATAGAAAATGAGTATGTAGACTTAAGGAATAGCTTTTTATTCCTTGTTTCATTTTGGTGCACTTGTGAAGTTCTTCTAGGCCTGTCTAACTCGAGAAAATTTAAACAAGAGAGGATTCCAGTTGAGAACCAGATGTTACTTATGCTGTGCAGAGTCGGAGTCTAACAGCCATCTGTTCTTACATTGTGGTGTAACTGCTCAATTGTAGCAACTCTTCCTAAGTATAGTAGGACTCGAATGGACAATGCCAAGAGCTACAGCTGATTTATGAGATGCTGGCACAATCAGGGAGATAACGTCAGGCAAAAGAAGTGGTGGAATCTCATTCCAGCTTGTATTTGGTGGACAGCTTGGAAGGAAAGGAACGCTAGATGTTTTGAAGGCAGCAATAGCCCCATTCAAATGATAGAGATGAACTGTTTTGTGTTGTTTATGTTTTTGGTGCAAAGAGAATTATGTAAATGATGTAGAATCCGATATCAGACAATGATAGATTCCTTGTGAGAAGTGAAAGGATTTCCAGTACTTTTGGAAGCTGCACATTGTTACCAGCACAACCTTTGTACCAAGTTTTTTTAATACAAATGTTACTTTCTCAAAAAAAAAAACGATTTGTTAGAATCATACTCTGGTATAGATAATTTTTTGGTATACTTCTTGTATACAGGAGATTTTTCTATTAGAATTATTTACCTTATTGAAAAATTGAAGGAGTTCAAGAAATACTTCCTTCAGAAATGTATAGCTGCATCTATATGTTCAGTAGAGAAACCTTCATAACAAGTCATGTTTCTGCAATGCAAATCTCTGATGTAACTAACTTCACAACCCTAGTGCAGTCTCTCAGTGAAATAAAATTTTATCTACTTATCAAAGAATAAAAGTCTTTCATGCTGTCGGTTTGGCGAGATATACTGTGACTAGCAGTAGTATTACAAGGGACCTGTTCAACCTCTATTGACTAATACACATCTTGAAACATGAAATAGCAATACATTGAAAAGGAATTGAGGACCATCATATTGGACTTACATGGACCAGTTTGTTGCCCAAGCTTTGCCATGTCCCAAACCTGTAAAATTGGGGACTTAGATAAGAAGATACTCAAGGAACAACAGATACTTTAATTTGTGACATCAAAATATCAACGTCAGAAGCTACAAGCACCTTCAGAGATGAGTCCGAGAATCCACCAGCCACTAGTGATCCATCATGTGATATTGATGCACAGTTTAGTCTATAGACATTTATAGATGAACGCACTAAGATTAGGATATGTTCCTGAAAACAAATTCCACACTTACCAGATTCAAGATCATGAAAACTTACCCATTATGCGTATTAACAAATGTATAGAAGCTAACAGAGGGCAATGATGCATTGCACAACTGTACACGGTTCCTCAAGTCTTCCAGAATAGAAAGTTCTACCTCTACAGGTCTGTGACAAATATTTTCTTTCAATTAAGATGATCCAAGAAATATGAAAGAGCATATGTCTAAGATCAATACTATCACAAATTTACCAACTTCGAATCAAGGACAAGTCTAGTGAAAGCTTTAATCAGAGTAGGATTTTTGAAAAAAAAAAAAAAAAAAAGTAACCAAGAGCAAAAGATCTTGTAATATATATTTCATTTCATGATACATGCCCACGCCTCCCCCCCCCCAACACACACAAACACACTCACAGATGAAAAATAATGTAGTTGGTACAACTGTACAAGAAAACATCTACTTATCTGCCCCCTGGCATCCATGTTTTTCATGTTATTTGAAGAGTATATGAACGCATATAAGGAAATATACTATGAGTACGACTTTATTAAAGATATTTTAATTATCAAAAAAAAATATACTCCCTCCGTTTCAAATCAAGTGACCTGTTTTGACTTGGCACGAAATTTAAGAAAGTAAAGAAGATTTTTAAATCTTGTGGTCTAAAATCAAAGATCTGTCAAATGTATTCTTGTGGTCTTAAACATGCCACGTGAAAAGTTTAAATTTAAAAGTTGCTAAAAAAGGAAAGGGTCATTCTTTTTTGAACAGACTAAAAAGCAAAGTAGATCAAACATATTGAAATGGAGGGAGTACTACTATGAGTGTGACACACCATAGAAGATTGCAGCTCAATCATATTTTCCTCATCCTTCATAATATTCCTTTTTGATGCAACTCCTTAGTATAGAGTTTCACTTAATGTTTCCTAATGGATCATGATGACCATATTTCAAATAAAATTATGACCTCCAACAAGAGTGTCTTTTCCAAGTATGGGGAGGGAGAGAAAAAACACAATAGGGCCCTCTCCTTTTCTTTTGGTAAGTAAGATAATAGGATTGAGGAATACATAGCAGGTAAAGCAAGTTCCGGTTTGACACGTGGTGCAGTTGTCACCGTGCTGCTATCTGTACGAGATGATTTCCCTGTTGCAACCCCAACTTTGTCCTTCTTTAGTTTTTTAAGAGGTGCACCTTGTTTACCACCTTCAACAGACTTCTTCTGAGAAAAAAAGGCAAAATAAAAGTAATGAATGTGGAAGGATGTCACTTTTTCAACAAAAGTAAATGTGGAAGGGTGTCCAACAAATAATATTTACACCACTAATGAAAAAGATAAGATAATAATTTAAGTGGGAAATGAACTGACAGAAATTCAACACCTTGTTTTCTTCCAGTTCTCCTTCCTTGGGATCTCCGTCAAACTTTTCCGAGTCTGGAACCGAACCTCCTGTCTTTTCTAACCGTTCTTCTAAAGAATCTTCAAGCAGCTGCAAATTAAATTATTAACACATTTCCTGGGAATAAAATTTAAAACACAGAAGACCTACATTACACAGACTCTTCTAAAATCGGGGGATATGATCCGTGTCGGGGGTGTCAGACTCATTAAATTATGTCTAGGATATGTGCATACAAATAAAATATCAAACACAAGTATAGGGGATACTAAATAAAAAATGTAAGTAATCATTTCACCTCTCAGTTTTTTATTCATTAATATCCTTTGTTATTTGGATTGGTCCACTCCATATACACACACACATGGAATGTAAGATTGGCCCGTTCCACCGCAAAAGGTAGGTCATACTACGACTATTATCTCATTAGGCCAGCTACAATATTTTGTAGTATAAAATATTCAGCTTATATTTGAACCAAATGTTATGCGTAAAAACCCCGTCTTATAGGAAGCAAAAGCTACTCTGCTCTCTCCCACTCCCTAAAGTGAAGAGGCAAATAATGAAAAAAAGAGTTTTGGAAAACCCACGCCCCCCCCCCCCCCCCCGTAACAAAACAAAAAGAAAGAGAGAGGATAAAGATTAAGGAGAAAGAAGGGGCAACTCCATCATGACGTTCTTTATCTTTTGACTCTCGTCTCTCTGACCTCTTCATTCGCCGTATGAAAGTCAAATAATCCATTTTTTTAACTTGAAAATGGTGGTGTTTAGGCCAACTTGTGTGCACCTTGGATATTCCATTAGGTACTTGCTTTCTCCCACCAACACAGGTACTGAATAAATCTCCTACCAAGCTTGGGCAGATGGGAAGAAATCACCTAGTATTTTTTGTCTTGTCTCCAAGGATTGCACCCACTTAATTATCCATCTTATTTGACCAGATCCAACATGAATTCCACCCACATTGAGGAAGTGTGATGTCGACACAGCCATTTGGCCAAAATGCTTAGTCCAAGTAACATAGCATGAGATGCTAACACATTTAAGCTAACCCTTCTCAAGAGCATAACCCAAGCAATCCTTAAAATTTACAAAACATGAACCTAGGATGGCTAAAACTAGTCGATAGTGATATACTCTCCTTAGATAATATTAATTTATACGCGAAGGAGTAAGCTTATCACTTGTCTATAACTTGCAGCTCCACATTCTTCGTTTTCTTCTTTTTTTCCTTTTAATATAGGTTGTTCCGTCAACTTGTGTGAATCTGTACCTACTACCTTCCATCAGCATATACACAGTAAGTCTGCCCACCAAGACTTAGGTAGACGAGAAAAAACCACCTAACGCCTTTGTTTCTATAGGAACTTGAACCCTGATCTCCCATAACTTTTACCCACTTCATTGACCGCTTTGCCATACCCATAGCTATAAAACATAGGATAAGAAATAGTGGTGAACTAGTCCCAGACCCAATCCAAATGATCTCTAATTACTTTGATGAACTACAGGGCCCTTTTCCATTTTTTTTTTCTAAAACTGGTAATGTTGTATAGGGCCCTTTTCTTTTTCCTAAAACAAATCTTGATAGAACAATTTTAGATCATTAACACATGTGATCTTATCCTCAATACTTTGAAACACATAGTTCAAAGGTATTGCAATCCAATGCATTTTGTTATTCTCCCACTTACCCCTCTTTCTCAACAACTCAATGCACCCAACCTCCACTACATTCTGGTAAAGGAATCGGTTATACTGTTTCTTGTTTTTCTTTTTTTGGGTATTCATTCTTCCATAAATTAGCATGGGAAGACTTCCAGCTGGCCAATTTAATTGTTTAATAGTCAGTTAACCAACAAACAAGAATATTCATCAAATAGCTTAAAGTATTGACAGGTAAAATAGTCAAAGGCTGATATTTACCACACAATCCAATCCAAAAACATTAAGATTAAAATTATTGGTAATGACTGTTGGCTTACCCCCCAAAGAACTTCTTTCTGATTTATGAGACTAGCATCATGGCCACTTGCAACAAGAGTTACAACTTCCGCATCATCAGATATAGAGCCAGGCTGTCCAGGAGAAACTGTCATTTGATACAAATTAGCTTAATATTGTACTTAATTTTATATATATATAACTCTAAAATTACACCATATGATTATATAATGATTAAGGGGCAAGGCACAGGGGGATCATGGGCCGCTAAACTATTCATAGGGTTGCATTTAGGACAATTTTTAACTAAAACATTGCCAGACTACCTGGAAAAGAGCGTGTCTTTGGCCCTTGCGCTAAACATACCATGAAGTTAATTGAGTAAATCATCTGCATCTTGTGACTTTGGCATTCATTGGCACAAGCAAAAATGGAGTCCAAATGCAAGAGATAAAGAGGAAAAGAACTCAAGGCTCATAAACAAAATCTGGAATACCCTCTGCATCTACAACTCACTCTAATTACTATTCTTCATTCCAATAAATCTTTGACCTTAATTTTAGCTACCTCCCTTTGTCAGAACCAATAGAGGAACATAGTCACTACAGCTAGTTAAACCACCACTTGCTGCACCTCCTATGTGACCATGTTCTCCCACAACACCATGACAATTCAGCAACAAAAACAGCCACATCTGCAATAGCTTATCAAAGACTTCTATACTCATTTCTTTTTCTCCCTGTAACTTGATAAATTCTAGCTACTAAGGAAAAAGTAGAGTTTCTTCGAGTTAGGAACAAGCCTTGAACCAAGAAACAAAAGCTGGAGGGGAATCATGGAAAGAAAGAGTGCACACATATGGAAGAACCAGGCAATATGAAGGAAGTAATTATGATAAAATTCACCATTATTTGTAATAAACATGACAGTTTCCCTCTTGTATGTGCTATGTTTCTAGAGGGTAAAGATGGTTAACGGTCATGGAGGGAAAAAACAAACAATGATCTGACAAAAAGGAGTTGATTTTGACTTGGTACGCTTTTCCTTTCCCTGTCTTGCTTCAGTGCATGCAATGATGGGCATTTGTTGTATCAGGAGAACGGTCAAGTAAAAGACATGTCAAATGTGGAAGCCTTCAGCTTCTCACACAATTTTTTTCTCTTCTTCCTTCTCATATGGTTTGATTATCATAACAATATATATGGAAAGATGCTACTGCTCCTTCCTAAACACTTCATGGTGGAATAATATTTACGCTATTCCTAAGTTTCCAAGGAAGGGGTGCTTCTTCACTTGGTTAGCTTCTAGAGGGATGATTTTGACAGCATAGAATCTTAGGAAACGGAAGTTTGTCTGTATTAGTTGGTGTTTCCTTTGTAAGAAGGCAGGTGAGGACGTGGATCATATTATGCTACATTGCAATCTAAGCAACGAGGTTATGGTGGGATATCTTTAGATGGTTCGGCATTTCATGGGTGATGCAAAGATCCGTGAAGGAGTTGATGTTTAGTTGGAAGATTGGTGGCAGGAGAAGAAGGCAAAAGGCTTGGAATGTTACTGCTCTTGCTTTAATGTGGATCATTTGGAGAGAGAAAGAGAGAGAGAGAGAAATAAGGGGGCTTTTGAAGGGACGGAGATGAGCCTTGCTCAACTGAGTAGTAGTCTCCGCTCCCTATTTTCTTTTGGTGCACCCATGTAGTTCCTATTTGTAGAGGATTGGGTGTCTTTTGGAGTGAACCATATTTTGTAGGTTTCTCCTTTTTGGGTATATCTCTTGTTTATAGCCATCTCGGCCTTGTTATTATTAATGAAATACTTTACTTGATCAAAAAATATTACGCTAAATGAAAATGGTTAATTTAACATAGTTGAAAATCGAAAGGCTGAATGCAACTGCGAAAATAAGAGCCGCACCTTGAAAATTAATGCGCTCATTGATGATCCCAAGCATTGTAATAGATTCTGTCTTGTGCAAGTATTGCAGCAAAAGGTCATAGGAGTACTGTTTCAGAGTAAAAAAGCAAATCAAAAGGCTAATCCAGTTAAGCTCAAAAGGTGTGCATGGTAAAAAGTAATCAAATGGTGCCAGACAGGTTTATTGCCCAAAAAACAGTTATCAAACTGCACGTAAATCCACCAAACTAGACAAACTATTAGAAAAATGATTGTTCCTTTAATGTGCATGGTGATAAGATAAATGGTTATGAGAATAACAGACAAAATATTGTAGTTAATTTCAACAAACCTACATGATAAACTAGCCACTATCCCTCCTTTCTTATTTCTCAGTATGTCAAACCAGTGGTGTTTGCTATGTTATCAACATAATTAATTGGAGTTCTGCTTCAAAATTGAAGGAGAACGACAAGATAGCAAATGTTACTGACTTCATGCTCTCTTTTTAGAACCATACCAATTTCACGCTTTACCGTCTCAAAAGAAAAGATTTGAAAAGAGGTGGATTTTTTTGTCAAGAAGTTGAAGTTCCACAGCAAAATGAAAGTGGTCAAGAGCAGGAAATGAAAGATAATTCGCTCTAAAATGAAAAATCACTTTAGTTTCTTTTCCTCCTCTGTAACTCGATATGCATTTGTCACCAATTGCTAACAACCCCAGACACACTTGGCTTTCACAGTTGAGACATTAGTATGCACTATAGTAGCAGAAAATTCAACCAGAAGACGCAAAAGGATCAAGAGAATACCTGACACATCTTAATGTTCACTTTGCTCATCCGTATAGAATGAGCAAATTCCATTTCCTGCATTTTACAATATGTTTAGTGAGCATATGACACATTTAAGCATGGAAAAGGGCATCCATACAGGTCTTAGGATAGTGATGTACCTCTAGATGAGATGGTGCGAGAACACCTTCTAACTTCTGAAGATCACGCAAATGCGTCATCTCATGGTCTTCACGGTAACTATTGAAAAAGGCTCGTGCTGACAATAAAAGAACTGTGTTAAAAATTATCTTGCAAAAATCAAAATACAACCAAAACATAACTGATAAAGTATACCTTCTTGAATATGACCTCTAGCGACAAGTTCCATGAAACAATGAATAAATACAGGATATAAAACACGAAGCAACTCATGCTGCAAGATTGAAATATACATATGTTCAGATGAATCAATAATAGCAATGCTCTCATTTAACAAATGAAAGAGGATAACAATAATTAACATAATATAAGATGATTTCAAATGAGTCATACACACTAAAAGAAAAAGACTTAACAATCCCAATATACACAATGGCCAACCTGTTGGAAACAACAAAGTTTGAATATCATTTCTAAGCAGTAGCAGCACTGCAGGAAGAGAAACGACCAAAAGAAAAAAAGGAAACAGAACACTCAGCATTTAACATTGTTTCATGTTATCTCCAATAGATCTTTCGATTCTTTAGAGACGATACAACTGCACTCTCTAGGATATGAAATAACTTCCATTACATGAAAGGATTTTAAGGGGAGAGATGGCTAAATAACAGAAGGAGCTTATAATAAATATTCTGACTTAAACAAGGGGCGGATCTTTAAGGGCGAGGCGAATTCCAACTCCTTTGTTAGCTAGCTTAACTTCCCTCTTTTCAATCTATATCAGATTATGTTGGAATTGGAGCAAATCCAGATGCACATCCCTCAATTCCAATATAAAGAGAGAGAGAGAGGCAAGCCAGGAATGGACTAAGACAATGTAAACAGAAATGGACAAAAATAAATGGAAGGTAACTTCAGCTATTACAGGAAACCATAAACTATAGAAGCCTAAAGAGATTAAGTCAAAAGGAAGTGTCTAACTTGGAGAGAGAGAAAAAATGGTCCCTTATGTTTGAGTGTAGGTTCAAAATGGTCCCATCAATATACTCCAGAACAATTTTAGTCTTCTAAGTTTGCTAAAAGTGAGCATTTGCTCTGACAAATATTTAACAAACTCGGGTGGTTAGACTTTATCGGAATGGTGAAAAATATCGATCCAACCAAAAACACCAGAAAGTCCTGTCAAAACTTGAAAACTGCAACACCAAAAATTGCACCATATACCAAAAAATAGATTAATAAAGATAGCAGAAATTGCACCTCAAAAGCTGCACCATCCTCCAAATATAAACCAAAATTAGCAAAAATGGCAAAATTGTAACTCTAAATGTGAATCATGTTGATTCTTTTTTTTTTTTTACAGTTCCTGTTAAATTTACCAACAAGAGTTTGTTAAATATTTGACGGAACCAAAAGTGTTCGCTTTTGGTGAACTTAAAGGACAAAATTGTTCAAGAGTATATTTGAGGGACCATTTTGAACCTACCAAACATACGGAACCATTTTTGTCCCTTTTTCATCCTACTTGTATAATCACACAACCTAACTTGTAAGAAGACAGCACGCTTGTCATGCTTATGTTTAGACTAAACTTAAATTGACTCACTGCTACATTTATAGCATAAGTCAATAAACTAGGGTTGAGAATCACAAATATGTGAACTCAGTTTCAAAGACCTTGTCACTGCCAGAAAGACAGCAACCGAAGTATTAACAGGTCAAGATGCTCACTTGATCGCCCTGATACATTATGTTAAGGATTAGAAAGGGCTACAAACAGAGAAATTGTGTTTATTGCCTATGGTACTACTGGTGGCAGGCCTTATATTAGTGCATTACATGTCATGAGGAGATATCCATCATTATACTACATAAAATACCTCTCATGTTACTGTTAGCACAAGTGAAGGGACCAACCTTATACAAATCCAGTGAACTATAAGCCCATGACCGAAGCTTGCTATATTCTTCTTGGTATCGTTGGGGACCGATTTCATATCTGAAAAGCATGAAAATTTAGATTCAGAATAATATGAAGGATGTATGCTAAGAAAATAACCAGAAAGCATGCATTATCACAGCTGTGAAGACTTCCAATTAGTGTCAGACGGTGTGAAAACGGAAATCTTGCCATAAAATCTATCTATCTATATCTGTAATATTCTAAAAGTAGGAAGCTCCAAAGTGTAAAGTTAAATTACCAAATACCCATGTAAGTCAACTGACTTTTAACCCTTCAATCCTACAATATTCTTTTTACTATTATCATACAAAAATGTTTGGAAACGGCCTCTCTACCTTCACAAGGTAAGGTAAGACTGCGTACACACCACCCTCCCCAAACCCCACTTATGGGACTACACTGGGTATGTTGTTGTTGTTGTTGCATACAAAAATGTAGATGTATATTGCAAGCTTTACGGTGGATTCATATTGAATTGTACGTTATCTATTAGAAAGAATCCAAAAGTTAAATCTGTCAAATGTAAATTTTAGATCCACCTCTTCATTATAGTGCAGTGTTTCGGAAGGGGTAAGGCCACAAGGGCCTGTCTCACTGAGGCAAGGCGCTCGCCTTTTTGAAGTGAGGTGCCATTAATATCAACAAATTAAAATATTTAATTGCATATATAAATAACCAAAGTTTCAATAGCAATAACATATAATTGTTTATAGGCAAAAAATTAATGTTACTTAGTACACAACTAAATTCAATTGGGCAGAAAATTTTTTAAAAAATGGACTAGAGCATGAAAATTAAAAATTTCAAAATGGACAAACTAGCCAGAGTCAAGTCGCCAGAAAGAAAGAGCTGGAATCAGAGAAGAAAGAGGCAACGCCTTTCTTCTTGCCTCGCCTCGTCGCCTTTTTCGTATCCCTCGCCTCGCAGCAGAAAGGCGACGCAGCCTCGCCTCGCCTCTCGCCTAAGGCACTAAGACGAGAGCCTTTGATAACACTGCTATAGTGCACCCACCCTCTTGAAATCCTGGATCCGCTGAAAAGTCATAAGTTGAGGACTTGGGATTTCCAAATTTGTGACTTTTGGCTTGTTTGGGCTTAAAAGATTTTTTGGTGTTCACCAAACACCAAAGTGCTTAACTGATGGTTTAAGCTAGATTTTAAGCTAATAGCTTTTTTGCAATAGGAAATTGGGCAATAAGTTTTTGGCTAATATCTCAAGTTTTTGCAGGATAGTATCTATCCTTTGTGTTGTAATCTAAACTTTTATGGAATGAAAAGCAACCCTCCCAGGAGAACTGGGGAAGTTAATTGTTTTTTTAAAAAACTAGATTTTAAGCTTTCCCAAATACCCTCTAAGCCTTGTTAATAAACAAGTTCATGTAAGCTACATGAATCCTCTACATCCATTCACTCTACTAAGGTCCATTTTGCTCCAATTCTAAATAATTTGGGTTCCGAAACAAGTAAGGCATATGGATTGTAGAGCCTAACTCTCTAGCAAAAGAGTCAGTGTTACATAAGCGATATGAAAAGAAGTGGCTTACTTAAAGAAAGAAGGATTTCTTCCATAATTTGCAGAGTTATCCTTGGAGATTGATTTCGGAACTTAATCCTCGTAGCCAAACAGTAACTATTACATCAAATTAAGTGGAAAAAAGAAACTCACTCAGAGAAAGATAGGATTTTTTTGCTAATGTCAGGGTCAATCTGAGAGTTTGCGGAGTTGTTGCTGTGAATTGAAGATTTATTCTGTTGTTGTTCTTCTTGAAAAGCAACCTCCGTTTGCTTGAAACCCTTCTTCTTCAAATACGCTACGACTGCTTTCTCAATCTCTTCTTCATCCATGGCGAAAAGTGAGAATTGTGAGGAAGAAGGAGAAGAAACACTTGGGTTTTATAGGACCGAAAAGTTTGATTTGGGGTTTCTGGAGGGACTTAATACGACGCCGTTGTCAGTTTTTGTTTAGGGAAGGTTTTTTCAGGAGGGACTTACTTAATTTCTCCCTAAATGCAAGATTTTGTCCTTTAAATGGATTGATTTTAAAAACTCTGTCCTTCGCATGGGTCGGTCTCTATTTTTTGCTCTTAAAAGTTGAGCTTATACTTAGCAAATCATAAGTCTTTTAAGGGCATATGACATTACATGTCATATATTATGATGTAAAAATTTAAATTTATGTTTTACAAAAAAAAATTAATTTAAATTTATGTTTTACAAAAAAAAATTATCTTAAAAGACAAAAATTAAAGATCAATACAAAATAGAGACAAAGAAGCAATTTTTTGTGCTAATATGAATCGGTGGGACAAGAACATATAACTATGTAATACTTGAAAATACTTTTACAGGCAAATAATAGTTTGAAGTGTATTGATGTGGCAGATTCAAGATGAGGTGTCATTGTGTATATTATTTGTAGATGGTGTAGTTTTGATTGACGAGACTTGTGGTGGAGTTAATGTTGAGGTAAAGGTTTGGAGACAGAGGCTAGAGCATGAATGCTTCAAGTTGAAACCAAGACTGAATACTTGAAGGACTTTAATTAATTAATTTCAAAGTCTTAAATATTAAGATAATATTGTGATAAAGTTTGATAAAAGATTACTTAAATATAATTGTAGAAACTTATTTTTATATATAAGTAAAAACTTCAATTGATTTAGAAGTTTAAATATTATGATTTTTTACTTAGATCAAATAAGGACTTTAATTAATTAATTTCAAAGTCTTAAATATTATGATAATAATTAAATTACAATTATTTGAGAAATTAATAAAATGATAATTTTTTCTACTGCTGAGTCTTTGAACGAAGGACAAAAAATTCAAGCAACATTTTTAAGGACCTTCATACTTATAAAGTAATATTACTTTGATGTACGTGTTTTGCACGGTGTATCATGTTATTTAGTAATAAATGTATATGTAAAACAAATTGTTATGTGTATGTTATATTATTAAATATAAGAGTTTAAAAAAAATAACGTAAAATTCTTAAGATAAAAAGTGTAATAAAAGATATGTTTTTCTTTAAGATAAAATTGTTTGCCTTACCCTACGAGGAACATAAAAATGTACTTTTGAAAGCATTCTAATTTTATTGATAATGCTGACAATAATCAATTGATGAAATTATGTCATAATAATGAATGTATGGTTATAAGCGGGGGCGAATTTATGAGTAAAAATAGGATCACAGAAATTCATGACTATCCGACTAAATTCGATATATTAATTGTATATTTTTCAAATAATATATAAAATATTAGCTAAAAAAATTCATGTTCAAAATGACCAAATGGTTCATTGGTCTGAGGGTTTTTTTGCAACACAGTGATCTCTCATTTGATCCCAGAATATGTGTACACATACACCCTTAGGCACTGGCGTTGAATTTTCGTCCATTTTTTTCTGACACATTTTTTAAAATATATTTTTAATGGGAAAAATTTTAATTATATAATTTAAGCACCCAAATTACTCCTATATAACAATAGTTTAATTTTTCACCAACATAACAATAAAATCTTTGCAAAACAGTACAAAATAAAAATAAATAAATAAAAAATACCAAAAAATAATAAAGGGATTAAAAAAACACACGTTTTTTGTCCCTGAAAAATCTCTCTTTTTTAATCTTCTTCCTAATATATCTCCCCTCAATATTTATATTTCGTGATCTTTCTCTCCTTTTTAAATCTTCTTCCTAATATATCTTCCTCAATATTTTTACTTCGATCTTTCTCTCATTTTTTAATCTTCTTCCTTATATTAAACCAAAAGCAACTGAACTCAAGGGCCACCTCTGAGAGTGAGACATTGTATTGTGTCTATGTAGCGATTGGACAGAAACGCTCAACTTTGGCACAATTAGTTCAAATTCAATAAGCAGATTCTCTTTTCTCTCTCTACCCTTTTTATTCTGAAAGTTTTCTCTCTCCTTTACTTATTTTTCTTTCTTCATTGGTCTCTTTCTCATTTCTTTTCTTTCCTTTTTAATCATTTTTTTTGCCCCATTTTATTCTTCAAAAAATTTCTTCGTTTCTTTTTTTTTTGGTTTAAATCATCTTTTACACTTGTAGGGTGGAACATAAAACCAAAAATTTACTTTATTATTAATGTATGAATAAATTTTTAAAATTATTTGGTTATAATTTGGTATAATTCATTCATTATGGTAAAATTGAATTAGATTAATTTGAACTTGACATTAAGATTAAATCATATTGTACACCATGTAAATTAATTTGATGATACTAAAAAGTTGGTACATATAACTTTATATAACTTTCCAAGTGATCACAACCAAAATAAATTATATAACTTTTTTCTTTGCCTTCTTTGTATATATGATTTAACAAAGAATTGCTTTGATTTGTGAGATTCCGCAGTAGCCAAGTACGTTCTTCTTCTTTTTTTAAAAATTTTTCTCTCACTTTCGTAGTTTTATTTTAATTAATGAGATAATATAATGGCCAAGTTGTTTTTCTAATTCCTCTTGAGTGAGTATATTATTTTCTTTTTTGTTTATGTTTACTTTGATTTTATTTCACTAGATTTTGATATTTTAGAAGGAGATTATTTTTTTATTTGAAAAATTATAGGACTATTAATGTCGTGATGATTCAAATGTTATGAATATGACTATTAGAAAAAGTCTATCAAAATTTACACATTATCAAAGAACTGCGATATTGTTATAAATACTTTTCTTGAAGAAATTATTCCTAGGAATTATGTGTCAGAAGAGATTGCAATTATGAAAGAATATGAATCATCAAATTCAACAGGTATTCCTTATAGTTATTGATTTTTTTACTTTTATAGACATATTTGTTTGATGTTATTTATATAATTTTCAAATGATGGTTGCAGTTTAAGGTTGATACTCAAATGATTCTATAATCGTGAGTAAAATTTTTTAAATATCTTTTCATATCATTAATTTAGTAAATATATGATTTATTTAATATTAACAATTAAATTGAATATTTATTGTGTCATTTTTTAATTGTTATTGCAGCTTGAGAAGGAGTGATGAAAGCATCAAAATTAACGGGACAAGGATAATTATTTTCTCTTGTAAAAGAATATTGATATGTTTGAGTAAAATGATATTTCACTATTTCAGAAGACATAGTTGAACCTTTATTAAGTATTTCTTTAATATATTGTATTTAATACACAATTTAATATATTTTGCACAATTTTTTTATAAACTTTGTGCCAAATCTTAGCTACGTTATATGAATTAGTAGCTACAATTTTTATTAATTTTGTAAAATAACATATATAATTACCATGAATAATATTTATACACATTTTCATATCAAATGAAGAACTTTTTAGCTACAATTTATATCTCGTAACAATAAGGTGTGAAACTTTAGTTATGAAAATTTTAATTTGTAGCTATACATATACTCCTATAATTGCAACCTATAAAGAACATGACTCAAAAATTTATTTTTCGTAGCAAATTATTATTATTAAGCTCCAGTATTATATATTTCATGGCTAAAGGTATGAATTCTTAGCTACAATATGAAATTATTTGTGGCAAATACATTATGTTATAGCTATGGATTTTTATAATTCATAACTAAATATGAGTACTATTGCCACGAGATAAGTTACAGAACTAGCTACAAAATTTAAATTTCTATGGCAAACAGATTAGACTTTTGCTACAATACTACACCTTGTGGCTACTATATAAAGATAGCTATAAAATTTTATTTGCCGTGGCACAAAAATAAAATAAATTGCTATAAGTATACTTTTCGTGGCAAAAACTTGTTTCTTTTATAGCTACAAACAATTTTTATTTTGTAGCTATAAGTATATATTCTTAGCCACGGACCATGTAAAGTTTGTAGCTAACTTTTAGCCACCCTACATCTTGCTACGGAATAAAATATAGTAGCTAAAGTGTTAAGCTACGGAAAATTTCATATTTAGCTACAATGTGTTTTGTAGCTTTAAGTGCATTTTCTTGTAGTGAAAATATGTTTCATCAGAGTTCTTCTTCTCATTCATGATCTTCAAAAGAATTTAGCAGATGTTCAACACTTCGTATTCACCAAGTCATTATCAACTTCAACCTTTGAGAAGCCGAGATATATGATTTGAATGTGTCATCTTGGGGTTGTTAAGTGATGTTTTAATAAGGAGGAGTAAATACGCGCTGTACTCTTTTTCCCTTAACCAAGGTTTTGTCCCACTGGGTTTTCCTGATAAGATTTTTAATGAGGCAGCTTTCAATGTGTATTACTAGGTATGTGTACTCTTTTTCCTTCACTATAATTTTTTCCAATAGGATTTTTCCTAGTAAGGTTTTAACGAGACACATTATCTATGGATGAACTCCAATGAATAGTAAATAAATCACATTATGAATGTCCATTACACAGTTTCCTAGATAAGCTTAAAATGAAGAAGACAACTTAACGAGCAGGTTCATATGCAAGCAGATACCAATAAGCAACTTACAAATAGATTACTATAAGCAACTTACAAGCAGCTCCGTAAGCAAGTTCTTATAAGCAACTTACAAGTAGTTCTGCAAGTAAGTTCCAACAATCAACTTATAAGTAGCTTTCTTTAAGCAACTTATAATGAGGCAACAAATAATGTGTATTAAAAATTAAATAATTATATATATTTTCTTTCGTTCTTTGTACATGAACATCCTAAGGAGAGTGTTGTAAATATGTTAATGTCCATGGGACCCACCTTTACTGTAGAAAGCTATCTTCTCCAAGTAATATTAGTACTCCTTAATGCCTATAAAAGGGCTTTGGAAATACTAAAGAAAACACACAAAAAAATAGCAAAGGAATACTATTATTTTCTCCATTCTACTACTTTCTCTGTTACTCTTTTTCTTTCTCTATTCTGTTACTCTCTCTCTTTCTTCTTTTGTTTTTCAATTCCTTCCTTATTACTTATTATTAATATTTTATAACAATATCACACTATTTTTCCGTGGTAAATAAACATAACACACTATTAAACATGCATATTTCTTCTTTAAGTCAATAAATAAAATGTTAAAAAATTAAATCAATTCAAAAAAATGCAAACAGTAAATATTATGTTTGAACTAATAGCATATAAATTGAAAGGTGGTGTTTTAATTTGAAACAATATTAAAACCTAGATTGCATATATCTTCTGGAATGCGCATGTGTGAAACAAGAGGCAGAATTATTATTATGCTAAAAATATCATAATTATTTGTACGTCTTGTAATTAGGTGTGTCAAATTGTACTACATTTTAAGAGTAATTATTCATGTCACTAGTAATTAAATTGTACCATACAAAAAATGTAGATGGTAGCTAGTTTACAATCAATATTATTTTCGTACTTGTTGGTGTTACTTTATCATCATTTGATACCTTTTGTCATGTACACAAGGACTTCTTTAACCATAAAAATGATTCACTTTTTTTAAAATAAAATTTTATTTTATTTAAAAATTAGTGTTTAATTATGAAAAATTCAAATTTAATTTTGAAATTGTATTTTAAATATAGAAAACAACTTATAATTTTTTTTTCAATTCACTTTCACTTTTGAAATTGTACTTTTAAGTATATTTAAATCTGAACATTATTCCAAATATTCTTTGCAAAAAATATAATTTCATCTTTGACTCTAACTCCAACCCCATAAATTTTCAAAAAGTGAAAAGTATTTGAGAGCTATAGTCAAATGCTTATTTTGTCTCTACTTATTTTTTTTCGCATATATCACACTTTTTCATATAAATTAAAAGACTTTTTTTTTCGGGTAAAAGAGACAAATATTGCTAAAAAAGGAATAAATGAATTGAATTAGGAGAGCATTAACCAACAAAACTTATATAGTCTTATGATACATGTGATATCCTTTTTTTTTTAAAAATAGTATGCATGAGTTTAATTTTCATTATTTTCGTCTTCATTCTTAATCCTCATGCTGCCTTTAAAAATAAAATAAAAATAGAGCAGAACACTAGTCGTTTGAACAACTTTAAAATTTCTTTTTGTAAGTTTTGTGAAGAAAATATATTTTTAGAAATATTATTTTAATTGGATCTCTAATTTTTCTGTTCAAGATAAAACTAGAGTATTATGTTAACATTAAATTTTCT
The DNA here is from genome assembly GCA_018342035.1 of Solanum appendiculatum. Taxonomy (NCBI): domain Eukaryota; kingdom Viridiplantae; phylum Streptophyta; class Magnoliopsida; order Solanales; family Solanaceae; genus Solanum; species Solanum appendiculatum. The sequence goes on from JAGDQO010000446.1 coordinate 738,368, forward strand.
TTTTAAAAACATTCCCAAATGTCAAATTACTTCAAAATAACTTTCTGATAATCAATTTGTGCGCATATCAACTAATTTAATAAATATTTTCTACTTTCTGTCAACACATGTATCAAGTAACACTTCTTAAAAAAATATTTTTTTACAATAACTTTTTCTAAAAGCTAAAAAACATTTTTTTTTTGTAATTTTCTTATGTATAAGTTATAAATAAATGCCAAGATTGAAGAAAAAATAAAGTTAAAAGACCAATATAACCCTAAGAAAAAGAGGATCTTTTTAAAAAAAAAATTTGTGGTGACTCTTTACTCTCTTCATTGGCTGAGAGACCCACCTGTATTTTCTCTCAGAAAAATAAGTTATCAATAATAAAACCATCTCACAAATCGAGAAAAAAAAAATTTGAAAGAAAGAAAAAAAAAAGCAGAACATTATTGTGAAAGAAATAAAAAGTAAGCGAGTCATTCAAATTTACTGCCCCTTTTTTTTGGTCTACTTTTATTATTATTACAGTAAATTATTGTCAAAAAGATACAAACAAACAATGATGGACTTTCACCATTTTCCCCTCTGCACCATGCATCCATGCCAAGGTTCATAATTAAGCTCTGAAACCCACTTACCCCACCCCCTACCGCTTTTACCCCAACCCCTTCAAACCCAAAATTTTCCTAATGAAGAAGAAAGCTTTTTTCACTTGTTATTTTTATGTTTATGTATAAATGTACATAGTACTAGTGCATGAAGAAATTTGAATGATGAATAATGACATTTTTGTTTTCTTTAGCCTTGTTATCAGCATCTGAATCTCCTTCTTTCCCCCTTCAACCCACCACCCACCCAACATACCCACATTTCTGACACCCTCCCTACCCTTCTCTGCAATATATCTGAATCTTTTTCATGTTATGTGTGTATAAATAGTTTTAATGAATGTGTATGAGATCTAGGCTCTCTCTCTCTATTTAAAGAATCCAAGGTTGTAATTTGAGCAAAAAAGGTTTCAGCTTTACATGATTCTTGGATTTTTCTCTATCTTTTCCCTATTTGTAAATCAAGATCTGAACACCCTTTGAGTTATTTTGAGGAAAGATTTGATTTTTCCTTCTTCTTGCTGAAGATTATGGCACCCCCATTTTGTGGTTTAGCTTAAAGTTTGCAGATTTTTTAGCCAATGGGGTTTTGGTTTAGATCTTGGTTCTGTACTACAACTCTAGGGTTGTTGCCCTTTACCAGTAATATCTTGATTTGAGCGTTCTTTTACCTTGTGTATCTGTTTTGAGTCTGTTGTTGTGTTAAAAGATTGTGAAAATCACCATGTGGAAGCAGTTTCTGAGTAGGCTTCCGAAGAAATCACTGAAATCTGAGTCAGTAGACTCAGGAAGAGGCAATTCGGACTTACACAGCCCGAATGCAAGCTCAAATTTAGGTCCTGGAAGGCCTAATAGTGTTCCAAGGAGGACTTCCTCAGTTGTGTTCCCAGCAAGTGTGATTGCAGGGATTGAGCCTTTGATTTCCTTCAAAGATGTTCCCAGCTCTGAAAAGATGAATCTTTTTATCAGTAAGTTAAGTCTCTGCTGTGTAGACTTTGATTTCAGGGACCCAACTAAGAATGTAGCAGAAAAGGAACTTAAAAGGGCTACATTGTTTGAGCTTTTGGATTTTGTATCTGCTAATCCACCCAAATTTTCAGAACCTGCAATTCTTGCATTGTGTAAAACATGTGCTGTTAATTTGTTTCGGGTTTTCCCTCCTAATTATCGGTCTATTAATAGCCACGCCAGCGAAAATGATGACGATGAGCCTACTTTTGACCCTGCCTGGCCTCACTTGCAAATTGTGTATGATCTGTTGCTTAAGTTTGTAACATCTTCTTCTCTAGAAGCTAAGGTTGCAAAGAAGTATATAAACCATCAGTTCATCTTGAAATTACTTGATTTGTTTGATTCTGAAGATCCAAGGGAAAGAGATTGTTTGAAAGCTATTTTGCATAGGATTTATGGCAAGTTCATGGTCCACAGGCCTTATATAAGGAAGGGTATAAGCAACGTGTTTTACCGCGTTATGTTCGAGTCTGAGAAACATAATGGGATTGCCGAACTTTTGGAGATTTTCGGAAGTGTGGTTACAGGGTTTGCTTTGCCATTGAAAGAGGAGCATAAGATCTTTTTGTCAAGGACCTTGATTCCTTTGCACAAGCCAAAATCTTTGGGGATTTACTTTCAACAGTTATCATATTGTATTAACCAGTTCATAGAGAAAGATCCCAAACTGGCTAGCACTGTGATTAGGGGCTTGTTGAAGTATTGGCCTATCACTAGTACCCAAAAGGAGGTGATGTTTTTGAGTGAGCTGGAAGAAATTTTGGAAGTTATTAACATGGCTGAGTTCCAAAAAGTGATGGTTCCCCTGTTTTGGCGGATCGGTTGCTGCATCAATAGTTATCATTTTCAGGTAAGCATTATGTCACTAGACATGTATGTCTGTGCATGTGCATATGTACTGTATTGTAGTTTTACTTTTGTTTGTTACATAGTTTCTGAATTGTTGGTTAGATATGGTTTGTTCAAGGATCTATGAACAAATATTGTGATAAGATTTCTCCTTCTAATTGATACCGAGGATTCAGGTTAACGTGGGATGGAAGTGCAATTGATTGAATGATATATTCTTCATCCAGTTGTTTGATTTGTAAAGAATCAGGATCCTTCCAGATTTACATGCATTTTTAGGATGCATTTTTACATGAAAAGCTTCAAATTTACTAATAGCTCAATTGCCTAGGAATAGATTTCTAGATCGCGGAATGAACTGGGTAAACAAGTGGTTTCAAGGGGTGACAGTAGATAGAAGAGTGCTGAAGAAGAAGCTCTATTACTGTTCCGAGGGCATTTCTGGGATCAAGTAAATAAATTTCATCAGGAAACCTGTCAATAAGAAGAATGGGATATATTGCTTAATCTGCATTATTCAGTCATTGATTTAAGTATCTTTGTCCATTCTTAGACTTAAAAATTGGAGTTCCAGAGTCTGAGAGAAACTGAGGATGTAATTGGATCATTGGCAGAGTTAACTTGAATAAAACCAAGCATCCTGGTCCTGTTTTGCCAAATCTTCTGACATCGATCAGTCATTGCACTTCAATGAATGCCACCGCCATTATTCTGAAGAGGTGGTGGTGGTGGTTATAATATGATATCTTTAAACCAGCAAGCGCTCAACACATCTAAACAGGTGTAAATTTCTACTTGTTATAAACCAAGTCTTTCCAGTAGAATCTTGGATAATAATCAGCATATGGTGTCACATGGGTTTAACGACATCGCAGTCATGCCATATGTTACGGTTTATATTAAAAGTAGTACCAACCTTTTGTAATGTGTAATAATCTTGACTTGCTTATTGTTCTGTGGATTTCTCTTCTCTCCATTTAATCTCCAAGAAGCTCTCCTGCATGGACCCGAAGGAAGTCTCAGCTCTTACATTCTATTTTTCCTCTTTATGGCTCTTCTCTATTTTCTTTTATTAGGAGCATAATTTGCCAATAACTATGCATCTCACTTCTAAGGCATATAGTATGTTTTTGTGACTAATTAGGATCTTCTAACCCAAAGTGAGGACTATGTTTATGAATTGTGTATCCATCTGTAAATACTGGAGGCTTCTACTTGAAAAACGGTTTGTGAGTTGGGGTTGGGGGATGGGGAAGAGATATATATAGAGAAGAATGAGCGTGACTAAGTAGTCGAAAAACAAATCTAGTTTATTGTTGGTTAGTTTCTGAAACCCCTCTCCTGTTCTTTCCATACTTCACTCTTCAGTTTCTCTCAAAACCCCACTTTTTCGTGGTGGAGAGTGATCAATATGAACTTCAGGCCTTTTCTGTTAGAAAGGTCGCCATACGTGATGATCTCTTTGATGCCGCATTAATCTGGTACTCCATGCTGTGATGCTTAACAACTGTGATGTTAATTTGTCCCAATTTCCTCCTCTATCCCCTCTCTCTCCCTGTGTCTGGAAATTGTCTTCATTAAAATGTTTCTACTATACCACTTTCAGAACTTCAAAGTCACTTATTTGTCATCCTAATATGCAAACTTTTATTGTTCAGGTAGCTGAAAGGGCTCTGTTCCTCTGGAATAATGATCAAATTGTCAATTTGATTGCACATAACCGGCATGTAATTCTCCCGATTATATTCCCAGCCGTGGAAAGCAATGCTCAGAACCATTGGAATCATGCAGTTCAGAACTTGAGTGTAAACGTAAGAAGAATGTTCTCCGAAATGGATGATGTGCTTTTCCTGGCTTGCCATTCCCATTACAAAGAAGAACAGGAGAAAATAAACACAGAAGCTGAAAAACGGAAGGAAGCATGGGAACAGCTGGAGACTGCAGCAAGTCTACGTCCACCTGTAGCTGGAAACATTGCTGTCCTGGTAACACCTTTAGCAACTTCAATCACTTGCTAAGAAGTGATGAATCCACTCTACTATCCTTGTCCCCGTGTTTTGCTGTGTATGTTCCACGCAATCTAGGCGTTCTGGAGAAAAATCCAGAATGGCATCGTAGGATGACAGATGGCTGTTGTCTGGTGCAGAAGGTTTTTGAAGATCAATCCGATAACAGCCTTAACTCTGTTGTAACTTAGTCCTACAACTGTGTTGAGGATCGCGAATGGGGGGCTAAACTAACATTTGTTTCTTTTATTTTACTTTATGAACATTTTGTCATGGCCTTATATGTTATCTAAATGGCTAATATTTTCATCACCTTCTTGCCTGGCTTCTTCAGTGTTCAGCTTTGCTAGTTGGATGAGTGTGGAAAAGAAGAAAAACAAAATAGAGAGATTTCAGGCAATTTGTTTGACACCATTTCTTGTTTTTGTTAGTACCAAAAACATTAACTAATTTGTAGTTTTGTACTATATTTATGAAGCTTCTAATTATTACCTTTTCATTTTGCCCCCAAACAGATATTTATACTAAGTTCCCTTCTATTAAAAATGGTTTAGTATAGTGACCTTTCTGTACTCACCAACTGAAAAGTTATGACTTATGAATGTGCTGACCTGTGGACAGAGGCGAATTTAGAAATTTCATTTATGAGTTCCGCACTCGGACCAACAGATTGAGTTTGCAAAAATTATTGAATTCACTTGAAGCTGTAACCATTGTATTAGATTCGCCCCTGCCCCCGCCCCTGCTTGTGGGTTAAGAGACTATTGTGATTGTTCAAGTCAAACTTTATTTGAAAAAAGAGAAAAATTTAGTAAAGAGTTTCAGCTGTTGCAGAAATTGATTTATATTTTTTGGCACCTGTTTGTACTGTTTGTAGTATTATTATAGTAATTATTATGTGCTGTAAAGTGGTACTTTACAGCGAAATATTTGAACTTTTAACAATGCCATAGAAGAGTACGACCACATTCAACAACTACGATAAATAGGAAAAAGTAGTACTATATTTCTCTCCTACTAAAAACAAAAATTAATGCTTTTTTCCCCACATATCTTATTCGTGTGAGCACAATATATTACAGTAGTATAATTGAATTGTTGACTAACAAGTTAAGGAGAAAGGTAGGTTACAGTTTGGGGGACTGATCCAATTACCAGTAATCGAAGGGATAATATCAACTAGGAGGATGAACCTCGAAGATGAAGATAGCTATATCAGGGCAATTCCGAGATAGAAGCTAAGGAACAAAATAAAGGAGAGAAGAAGAGAATTATCATATATCATTCAATGAATTAACAATTGTATTACATCTCTATTTATAGAATTGTATTGGAAGCTAAAGCTATAAGCTACTGGCAACTAACAAAATAACTGCTCTAACAAACTCTAACAACAGTGAACAGTAATAACTGTTTTGGTGACTAATGAACAGAAATAACTACATTTTAATATTCCTAATCATCTAAGCATTGTATCAATACCCCCCAATGGAAACCACCCTTGTCCTCAAGGGTGAAATGCAGGAAACCTGTGCTGCAGCTCATTTAGGAACTCCCAAGTAGCCTGAGAAGCATCCAAGCCAAACCATTGAACCAAAACTTGACACACAACTTATTACCCTTTTTGATCAATCCTTCTCTCCAATACAGACTCAGGAATGGGACAATAAGGACTTGAAAGATGAAATACGGGGGGATGATTAATGACCGTAGGCACCTCATAACACCTTTTTAGCTGGGATACATGAAACACAGGATGAATAAGGACATCAGCAGGTAAAAGCAACTCGTAAGCTACTGCACCAACTCTAGAAAGGACCAAGTAAGGACCAAAATACTTTGCAGCAAGCTTGTTGAAAGGCCTAGAAGCCACTGAAATATGCCTGCAAGGTTGCAACTTCAAGTAAACCCAATCTCCCTCTATAAATTGCCTATCAGACCTGTGTTTGTTAGCTTTATCCCTCATGCTTTGCTGTGCTCTAGCTAAATGGAACTTGAGCAGTGTTATCACGCCTCTCTAACCTCCAGGGATCTATCAACCATGTCATTAGAAGATTCACCAGCTAAGTAAGGCAAGTGTATTGGTGGTTTTTGACCATACAAAACTTCATAAGGTGTACATTTCAAGGTAGAGTGGCATGTAGTGTTGTACCACCATTCAACAAGTGGCAGTTGAGTAGCCCAAGTGTGAGGACTATCAGAGCAAAAACATCTCAAATATGTCTCTAAGGTTCTGTTAAGAACCTCTAATTGACCATCAGTTTGGGGATGGTATGCTGCTGATTTATGTAGTAAGACCCCTGCAATGTAAATAACTCTTGCCAAAAAGAACTCAAGAAAATGGGATCCCTGTCACTTACTATAGAAGCCGACATACCATGCAATTTGAAAACATTGTCCAAAAAACACTGAGCTACACATTCAGCAGTGTAAGGATGTGCAATAGCAATGAAGTGACCAGACTTACTGAATCTATCCACCACAACTAAAATGACATCCTTCCCTTTTGACTTAGGAATACCTTCAATGAAATCTAGACTGATATCAACTCATAGACCATCAGGAATAGGTAATGTTTGAAGTAGTCCAGGGTAAGCTGCTGCATCATACTTATGCCTTTGACAAATATCACATTTCTGAATAAAAGTCCTAATGTCAACTGCCAATGACTTCCAGTAGAAGAGGGATTGCAGCCTCTTGATAGTTGCATCCATGCCTGCATGACCACCTTGTGGTGTTGAATACCACAACTGAATAATGGTCTGTCTTAACTGCAAATCACATCCTACTACCCTTTCCACCTTAGTTGAGAACCAATCCAAGTATAGAATTTATAAGGCCTTGCTTGCAACTTGAGAATAACAGCTTGCAACTCAGCATCAGATGTCCATGTTAGGCTAATTCTCTCCAAAAGTGTATCATTAGGAGTTAAGAGTGAAATAGCCAACAACTCAGCACTTTGATTTCTTGACAAGGCATCAGCAGCCTTATTGTCAGTCCCTTTCTTGAACTCAATAGTAAAATCAAAGGCCATCAATTTAGAAATACCAGCAACATGAAAATCAGTATGAACACTTTGTTCAAGAAGGTGTTTTAGTGCCTTTTGATCAGTTCTCACAGTGAAATGTCTTCCCAATAGATAATGAGACCACTTAGTAACTGCAAATATGATAGCTAACAACTCCCTATCATACACACACATAGACTGATGTCTAGGTGCCAATGACTTACTGATATAGGCAATTGGATGCCCTTGCTGCATCAAGACAACACCAATTCCCGAACCACTTGCATCAGTTTCAATTATGAAGGGTTTATCATAGTCTGGTAAGGCTAAGACAGGTGCAGTCACCAGTGCATCTTTGAGAACATGAAAAGTTGTAGTAGCACCCTCATTCCAAACAAACTTATCCTTCTTTAACAATTCAGTGAGAGGTTTAGCAATGGATCCAAAATTCAGAATAAACCTCCTATAATATCCTATTAAACCAAGAAACCCTCTCAGTTGTTTGATATTTGTAGGGACAGACTAAGCTTGTACTGCAGATCTTCTTAGGATCAGTAGCTGCCCCTTTAGCGCTGATGAAATGACCTAGGTACTCTACCTCAGGTACCCCAAAAGCACACTTAGAACCTTTGGCAAATAACTGGTGTTGCTTCATCAATTCAAACATATCTTGTAAATGATGCACATGAGTTGACATATCCTTGTTGTACATCAACATATCATTAAAAAAATCAATACTGACCTCCTAAGGAGTGGTTTAAATACAACATTCATAAGACTCTGAAATGAAAAAGGTGCATTTGTAAGACCAAATGGCATAACCAGAAAATCATAGTGTCCTTCATGAGTTTTAAAAGCTGTCTTATAGGTATCTTCTTCCTTCATTCTTAATTGGCGGTAACCAGTTCTAAGATCAATCTTAGAGAACACTTCAGCTCCTCCTAGTTCATCCAACAAATCTTCAATGATAGGAATAGGAAACTTGTCCTTTACTGTCAGTTTATTGAGATCTCTATAGTTTACACAAAGCCTCCAACTCCCATCTTTCTTCCCAACAAGGACTACAGGTGAGGCATAGGGACTAGAACTAGGTTGTATCACACCTTGATCCAGCATTTCTTGTACTAGCTTCTCAATAATATCTTTCTTCATTCCAGGATATCTATAAGGCCTTTTGTTAACGAGAGTAGCTAAGTCAATGAGTGGCATTTTGTGATCAAAGATGCCTCTATGAGGGGGCAATTGAGTAGGCATATCAAAGAGGCACTTGTACTGTTCCATTAAAACAGTTAAGGTAGGATGAATATCAGTACCTTGAGTTACTTGTATACTGTTGCATTGCCCCGCAGAGATTGCATCTGTCATCAAGGTAAACATAAAGACCTGAACTGATGCAACACTCTTTTTGTTCAAGGATTGGCCTTGGTGGTTTTGATCTGGCTACTGTCTCCCCTTAAAACATGTTTTCTCCCCATATGCACAGACTCAATAGTTCCATTTCTGAAATCAAACAAAATCCTACCCAAGTGTTTAACCACTGCACACCCAACACTATGTCAACATTCCTTAATGGTAGCAGTAGGAAATCAGAAGAAAAAGTTGTACCCTGCAGTAACCATTTCAGGTTTTTACACATAGCAGCAGTTTTAACCTTCCTACCGTCAGCCACACTTACTGATTGTTCATGTATAGGCAAAGCTTTACAGCCTAACTTCCTTGCCATTGACTCATCAATGAAATTATGAGTACTACTTGTATCAATAAGCACCTGTAAGGGTTGTTTTTCATGATATCCAGTTACTCTGATTGTTTGATACCTTGTACTTCTGGTAAATTCTTGTAAGGAAATTGTCATGCACTCATCCACTTCTAACAATTCTTCCTCCATGATTACCTCCCCATCTTCTAAAACTTCAACCAAATACAACTGTTTCTTGGATTTACAAACATGCTCAGGAGTATACTTCTCATCACATAAGAAACAGAGTCTTTTAGCCTTTTTCTCATCCATCTCAGCAGCAGTCTATAACCTCCTACCAGTATTACCATTATTGAACCTGTTAGCATTTGGTTCATAAGGTTTCTTGACAGTTGTGTTAGAGAAAGTAGGTTTTTGTATACCGTAAAACCTAGATGAAGTAGGGAGATGACCACTCTGATTCCTGCTAGTTCTACTAATTCCCCAAGACTTATCCTGAGCATCAAAAACCTCTCCCTCCAACTTAGCTAACTTGTAAGCTTGCATTAAGGTTTTGGGTGCTTGGATCCTAACAGCCTTGTTAAGCTTATGTTTCAACCCCTCCAGAAAACAGTTGATAGCATTTTCATTTGACAAATTAACCCCATTCAATAACCTATCAAACTCAGCTTGATATGATCTAACATCCTCAGTTTGTTGTAGATTTTTAATGGCTTCCATGGAATCTTCAAATTCCTCCCCAAATCTTTTATTAATAGCCAACACATACTCAGACCAAGAAGGATCTATAGCTGATTCCTGGACTTCAAGTATGATCTATGCCAAGCAATAGTTTCACCATCCAAATGGATAGAAGCTACTCTCACCCTCTGATCATATGGAACTTCATCCATGGCAAAAAACTGATCCACCTTATATAACCATGCCCTCAAATTCGACCCTGAAAATCTAGAAAAATCAACTTTAGAACATCGGGTAAGATATTTACCATTAGAATTTTGGAAATCCTTAGCTGCATTGCATAACCCCTGATCTCTGTCTCCACCCATAGATGATTCAACTCTATTCTGATTCATCTCCTTGTCTTTCTGTTTCGCAGTTCCTAGGGCTTGCTTGATCTCCATTAATTCCTTATCTGTCTGTACATTTCTATCATTCATATGCCCCATGCCTTCCATCAGCTTTTGCAATTGTTCATGTATCTGAGACAATTTTCCCTCCATTTCCTCTGAAGATCTATCTTGATTTTTGTCACGAGCAACCATGGTTTCTTAGCCGAGGATCAGTGGCTCTGATACCAATTGATCCAATTACCAATAATCGAAAGGATAATATTAACTAGGAGGATGAACCTCGAAGATGAAGATAGCTATATCAGGGCAATTCCGAGATAGAAGCTAAGAAGGAACAAAATAAAGGAGAGAAGGAGAGAATTATCATATATCATTCAATAAATTAACAATTGTATTACATCTCTATTTATATAATTGAATTGGAAGCTAAAGCTATAAGCTACTGGCAACTAACAAAATAACTGCTCTAACAACAGTGAACAGTAATAACTGTTTTGGTGATTAATGAACAATTATAACCACATTTTAATATTCCTAATCATCTAAGCATTGTATCAGGGACCAATGAGAAATAATCAAAATTAGTAACTACCTACTCTTTTTGTATCAAAATAAATGTCACCTTAATGAAAAAAATTTGTCCCAAAATAAATGTTACCTTAGGAATTGAAGACGAAAACAAGTACGGTACTCATGTTTTTACATCTATATATCTTTATACTCCATCTATCTAATAATGTTTAATTTTCAAGAGACATTTATTAAATAAGAGTAGTTGAGTAAGCTATCCATTGTATTTATTCATTTCTTTAATGAACCTGATTTTTATTGAGTTAATATCTCAGAGGGTCACTCAGCTTTGAATAGTTTACTTAGAAAGTCACTCAAAAATATATTTCAACAAAATTTTATAAAATAATTAAAATAAGCATCTTATTATTTTTTAAAAATAAGTTTGAAACAAAAATTGTAATTTAACAAAATTTAATTAAAAAATCATTTAAATTAATTGGGTGACTTTCTACATAAAATATCAATAATTGAGTGACCTTTTAAGTGAAATGCCAATAGTTAAATGACTTTTGAGTTGTGAAAAAAAGTTGAATGATTTTCTATGTGAACCACTTTAAGTTGAGTGACTTATTAGAAATTGAGTGACGAGATATTAACTCGATTTTTACTAAAGTGGCATATTGATACTTATTTTTGAAAAAAAACGAAGGAAGTACTCACAAATATCATCGGGATTTGGGCCCTTACTTCGGAGATAAAATGCCATTTTCCCATTTATGCTTCTCAACATTGGGCATCAAGCCAAGTGGATACTTCGATACTCTGGAAAGTTGATAAATGTTTTTTTTTTTTTTTTTTTGGGTATTGTTTATGTCTTTGTGGCCTTATCTGTAGGAAATAAACCAAGAGTAGGATTCCTAAGTAGTTTAGGATTCCTTACTAATTTAGGATTTGTTATTTATGGTATTTACCTATTTATGTTTAATTAGGATTTGTTAGTTTTATAGTTTCCTAGTCCTAGTTTACTTTGATTGTTAGTCTTATAAATATGGGTGCCTTATTACATATTGTAAATGTAGTGAGAGATACATTCATTGTACAAAAATACAAGAGTCATTGAGTTATTGAATAAAAGCCTCTTACAAAATCATTGTGTTGGGTCTTTCACTTGTGCATATATTTTTACCTTGGGTAATTTTATTTCCTTCAAATTGGTATCAGAGCTTGTGTGGGATCTTTATAAAAGCTTGTGTGTGATCCTTACATAAATTTTGTGTGAGATTCAACATATAAAAAAAAAACATGAGTAGTCAATATATAGCCACTTGTCCTGTTTTTGTGTTTGATGGAAAAAATAATTTTGAGAGTTGGTATCACAAGATGTAGAATTTTTTCAAAGTTGTTGAACTATGGCCCATTATTGATAAAGGATATGAGGAAGTCCCAGAGGGCACAACATTGACTGGTGAAGCTGCAAAACAATTGGAGAAAAATAGACAATTGGATGTTAAGGCACGTTTTTATCTTGATAGCAAGGTTGAATTGCATGTATATAATAAAATTTTACATGCTAAGTCAGGAAAGGAGGCTTGGACAATTCTGGTGAATTCACATCGAGGTTCAGTAAATGTTAGAAGAGTCAAATTGCAAGAGCTTAGAAGACAATACGAGTTAACTCAAATGCACTCAACTGAGTCTGTCAAAGATTTTTTGACAAGGGTTACTAATATTGTCAACGATATGAGAACTAATGGAGAAAACTTAGATCAAGTTAAAATTGTTGAAAAAGTATTGCGATCACTGAATACAAAATTTCACACCAAAAAGACGATTCTTGAGGCCACCAAAGATCTTAGCACTTTGACACTTGATGATTTAGAAGGGGAATTGATGACATATGAGATGTCCTTGAATCAACAAACTACAGAAAAACTTGATGAAGTGTTGCAAGCAAAGGTGAATCAACCTAATCCAAAAGAAGAGATATCAAACTTGGCCGAGACAAATCAAAGAGGTCAAAATTTCAGAGGTAGAGGACAAGGAAACAGAGGTAATTTTCGAGGCCGTGGCAGAGGTAATTATTCTTACCAACAGAGAAATAATAATAATAATTTTAGGAATGAACAACAAAATAATCAAAATTTTCAGAGACATGACAAATCAAAAGTTCAGTGTCATAATTGTGGAAAATTTGGACACTATCAAAGAGATTGTTGGTTTAAAAAATCTGAAAATAAAGAAGTACATGCAAAATTGGCTGAAAATTATGGAGATAAACAAGAGACTTTATTGTTTTCTAGCTCAGAAATAGAAAAAAATAAAGGGGATGAATGGTTTATAGATTCTGGTTGTAGCAATCATATGTCTGGGGATAAGGAATTATTTGTTAATCTAGATGAATCATTTAGAGCTACCGTAAGACTTGGTAATAACTCTAAAGTGCCTGCTGTTGGAAAAGGAAAAATTCCAATTACTTCAAAAAATAACTCTTCTCACTTTGTATCAGATGTTTATTATGTTCCAAGTCTTCATCATAATTTGTTGAGCTTAGGACAATTGACAGAAAAATGATATGATTTGCGATTTAAGTATGGAATTGGCACTATTAGCGATGATAAATTAGGATTAATTGCAACGGTAAAAATGAATCAAAGTCGTTTGTGGCCTCTTTATCTTAACCGTGTAGATTTACCTTGCTTTAGTTCTGTGAACTCTAATGATACTTGGTTGTGGCATCTACGCTTTGGCCATCTGAATTTTGGGAGCTTGAAATATCTTGCAAGAAATAAAATAGTTGATGGTTTGCCTTCTGTTGATTTTCCTGATACAAAGTGTGAGTCTTGCATTTTGGGAAAGAAGTATAGAGAAACTTTTCAAAAAGGCAAAGCTTGGAGGGCTAATGCACCATTGGCGCTAATCCACTCAGACTTATGTTCGGTTGAAGTTCCTTCCAATGGAGGTAGTAAATACTTTATTACTTTTATTGATGATTTTAGTCGAAAAACTTGGGTATATTTTCTGAAAAATAAATCTGATGCATGTGAAATCTTTAAAATCTTTAAAGTTTATGTAGAAAGGCAAAGTGGATATTTTGTTAAGACATTAAGAACGGATAGGGGCACTGAGTTTCTTGTTTGTGATGACTATTTAAAGAAGTTTGGCATTAAACATCAATTGACTGCTAGATATACTCCTCAACAAAATGGCGTAGCTGAAAGAAAAAATAGAACAGTGATGGATATGGTGAGATCAATGATGCATTCCAAAAATACTCCCAAAGAATTCTGGGCAGAAGCTGTCTCTTGTGCAATTTATGTTCTAAATAGGTGTCCAACTCGGTCCAATTTTGGAAAGTTTGGACTGGTAAGAAACCAAATATCTCTCATCTAAAAGTATTTGGTTGTCTTGCTTATGCTCATGTTCCTGATGTTTTGAGAAAGAAATTAGATGATAAGGCAGAAAAGTGTATTTTTATTGGTTATAGTCATGAGACAAAGGGTTACAAGTTATTTAATCCAGATACAGGAAAAGTAATTATTAGTAGAGATGTAACTTTTGAAGAACACAATACTTGGGAATGGTCAAAGAAAAATCCTGAGTTGCCTAGGTCTGAGCCAATCGTTTCAGTTATGGAGGAAGGAAGCTCTAGCAGAGATCAAGAGGAACAAATAGCTTATCCTGTTCAAACAGAAACATCGATTCGTCCACAAAGAAATCGCCAACTACCAGCCCGTCTGCAAGATTATGTTGTTGACAATAATAAAAATTTATCCAACGAAGATATTGTGAACTTTGCACTATTTGCAGATTGTGATCCAATTACTTTTGAGGAAGCTGCCAAAGATGATCATTGGATGAATGCAATGGATGAAGAAATTCATGCTATTGAGAAAAATAGCACTTGGGAGTTGACAGAGTTGCCGCCTTCAAAACAACCAATTGGAGTCAAGTGGGTATACAAAACCAAATACAAACCATCTGGAGAAGTAGATCGCTTTAAGGCAAGATTAGTTGTTAAAGGATACAAGCAAAAGGCAGGTATTGATTATTTTGAGGTATTTGCACCTGTTGCTAGACTTGATACTATTCGAATGATTATCTCTCTTGCTGCAAATAATTGTTGGAAAATTCATCAAATGGATGTTAAATCTGCTTTCTTGAATGGTGTTCTTGAAGAAGAAGTATATGTTGAGCAGCCTATGGGATATATTAAAAAAGGTCAAGAAAATAAAGTTTACAAGTTGAAGAAAGCGTTATATGGGTTGAAACAAGCTCCTAGAGCTTGGTATACTCGCATTGATTCTTATTTTATTGGACATGATTTTCATAGATGTCCTTATGAGCATACATTATACATAAAATTCAATACTGATGGAGACATTCTCATTGTATGCTTATACGTGGATGATTTAATATTTACTGGCAATAATCCTAAACTAATTTCTGAGTTTAGGGAGGCTATGATTAGCCAATTTGAGATGACTGATTTGGGATTAATGTCTTATTTTCTTGGCATTGAAGTTACTCAATTGAAAGATGGAATCTTTATCTCTCAGAAAAAATATGCGAGTGATATTTTGAAAAGATTTAATATGGACAAAGCTAAACCAATCTTGACCCCTATTGAAGAGAAATTGAAGTTGACTAAAGATGGAACTGGTGATTTTGTTGATGCTACATATTTTAGGAAATTGGTAGGGAGTCTAAGATACTTGACTTCTACAAGACCTGATATTACTTATGGAGTTGGATTAATTAGCAGATTTATGGAGTTTCCGCGTCAATCTCACTTGCAAGCTGCCAAGAGAATTTTGAGATATATTCAAGGTACACACTCTGATGGTATATTTTATTCAAAGACTATTGATAGTAATCTTGTTGGATTTACTGATAGTGATTGGGCTGGTGATATGATGCAAAGGAAAAGTACTTCAGGCTATGCATTTTATTTGGGATCTGGTGTATTTTCTTGGTCTTCAAAGAAACAACAAGTTGTTGCTTTATCAACTGCTGAAGCAGAGTACATGGCCGCAACAAGTAGTGCTACACAAGCATTATGGTTGAGAAGGATGCTTGGATTTCTTCAACACAAGCAAGATAGTTCTACAAAAATATTTTGTGATAGCAAGTCTGCAATTGCGTTAACAAAGAATCCTGTTTTTCATGGCCGTAGCAAGCACATCGACATCAAATGGCACTTCATTCGTGATTTGGTCCAAGATAAAGAGATAGTGGTTGAATATTGCAAGACTGAAGAACAAGTTGCTGATATTTTCACAAAGCCATTAAAAATAGAGTTATTCATAAAGTTGAAGAAGATGCTGGGCATGATCACATTTGAAGATCTTGGTTTAAGGGAGGCTATGTAGGAAATAAACCAAGAGTAGGATTCCTAAGTAGTTTAGGATTCCTTACTAATTTAGGATTTGTTATTTATGGTATTTACCTATTTATGTTTAATTAGGATTTGTTAGTTTTATAGTTTCCTAGTCCTAGTTTACTTTGATTGTTAGTCTTATAAATAGGGGTGCCTTATTACATATTGTAAATGTAGTGAGAGATACATTCATTGTACAAAAATACAAGAGTCATTGAGTTATTGAATAAAAGCCTCTTACAAAATCATTGTGTTGGGTCTTTCACTTGTGCATATATTTTTACCTTGGGTAATTTTATTTCCTTCATTATCTCGATATTTCTATTGTAACGTCATGTATTAGAGGCTTTATAAATTAGAGTATTTAAGTTATGCATATATTTTAAAACAAACTCATGTTGTCTTTAGGGATAATTTAAGAAGGCTTTAAATTATCCCAACTTTTATGTTTTTTACTTCATGATTGAGAATTGCTTTTATGTGACTCATGTCTACTATTCCACTTTTAAATGCGATGCTATAGAAATGTTGTATCTTCATGTTCATATAGAGGGGTTCGCTCGATCAGGTTAAGGCACAAAGTATCGATTCGCTTAGGCCTAAGTTTAGGACATGATAAATTTGGTAAAACCTACTAAGTCTTGTTATAGAACTATTGACTATTGAGTATTAAGGATTAAAATTAGTAAAAATAATATGAAGAGCATATAAAGAACTGATATTGTCTGCTCTCTATCAAGTTTATCACAAAGGAAGGCATACAATATAATTCTATTAGGGATTATTATTGAAGATTATTGGAAGCCAATACGACCACTATTAACATACACTCTTACCGCTAAAATATACAGTTAAATAAGTTTTCACCTTAATTTATGACTTGAACCATAGCAAGTATGATTTGGTGTAAACACCGGTAAATTTTTTATCCACCTGCAAACACAATTTAAGTACCTAACCGCTACCTTAACAAATATAGAACTTAAATGAGAAAGCATGGAACCAAGTTATGTAAGCTTTGTAGACTGAAACAACTTGTATCTAGTCCAGAATGGAAAAGGATTTATTAAGCGTAATGAATAGAAATGTCAAAGTTGGAACCATTTAACAACAGGAGCTCTCAAACAGCTCCATATACATGATAGCAAGAAGCTAACCAGGTGCTGTGAAGTTACTTACATATTGCCATTTCTTTTAACTTAGTGCATCCGCTTCATCGAAATCTACATGTTTCTGTATCATCTGCTGGTCTGCTAGTGACGGAATATGGTAGGATGATACATAGAGGTTAAAATTTGAAAGAGGGGCGAACGAAAGAATGAGTCCCTTTCCAGGAAGGATAGATTATTGTATGTTAAAGATTAATGTTCCTTCGCTTGAAAAAGTGACAATGGATCTGGCCAAACATGAATTGGCCTACGGGACTTTAAATCAGCATTTCCTAGAACAGTGATTGAACTGGTTTTGGAGACGATAAAGTTGCCACAGACTTGAACTGTCGATACAAATGAAAGCTTCAGTATACCGAGTAGAATGATAAACAGCTGATACATGTGGATGCACACAAAAGAGAACAGTTGTGATACAATTTCTTACCTTTGGTTGTTTATACTTTTCACGGATGGCATTCAGAGTGCTTCCACTGGTGTTCATCTGTAAATCTTGCAGCAAAAGAACTGTAGTTTTCAGATCTAATGCCTTATATGTAGTGTAGTGCTCCAAAGTTGGATTCTGCAAGACATTTCCAGAGTTATTTTGTGGTTGCATTCAGTTGCAAAAAAGATGACAGGAACAAGGAGTAAAAATGGTGCATACCCATGGGTGGTTAGATTGATCAAGTGTCCATCTGGCTAGAAATACAGCAGATGCAGCAGTAACAGATGGAAGAAACTTAAGGAAACTATATTCAGCTAGTGTTAACTCTGCTAAATAGTTTGCCATGAATTCCAGTTCAACAGAGGGAACCTGCAGGTTGGAGCAATTTACTTTGTCATACAAGCTTCATTTTCTAGGACTCAAACCAAAGAAGAATGCTATCTCATCTACCTCATAAGAAGCTTGTGCTGCTTGAACGTATCTCCTAAGAACAAAGGACAATGGCACAAATAAGGAGCCTACTCTCACAAGTAACATGATTAAAAATTTCATATCTTGCTAGTTCAGGTACCTCAGGAACTTCTTGGTGGTTGGAGCAGCAAGTTGAAAGCCCAAAAAATTCAGAACTAGACTTTCCATTCTTACTACCTGACAATAGACATGCAACTATTAATTAGCCTTTTCACATCCACAGGGAACTTTAAATCATATTATAGAAGACACAGGAAAACATTTGGGAAATGTTCAGATCATAACTCAAGTAGGAACAAACAACAAAGTATGCATCCAAGATATCATAAAACAGAAAGGAAAGCTCAGAGCTAGATGAGGCAATCTAGATCTTCACCTTGCAGAAGATAAACACAAGGGGGTAAAGCAATGTAGTTAGGACCAGCAAAAGAAAAAAATGCTACTACCGTGATTGACTTTGCTAGAATGACAGTCAAAAGAACTAGCAGAGGAATGCAAAGGAGTGGGTCTTATGCAGTTATTGATTTACTAGGACAAATTCTGAAAGACAAGTTGGATGCATAAAGGTACAAAATGTTATAACAGACCTTGGGCTTAACCCTCAAAGGTAGCTCATGGATTGAGGATGGTTGAAAATCATATAAGAGATACAGCCTTTACTCTCAATCACTGTGGGCTTCTAACACTTCTTACATGCCCAGTACTAGACATCTAGAGAGGATAACATAACACGGGAGTTCAATATTGAGTGACCAAACATCAAGGATGGGTACCAACGACAAATACAACCAGGAAACATGAATTTAAAGGATCTAAAGCAAATCATACATGCTTCTTACACTAATTGAAACTAAAGTTATTTAACTGCTCTTTATTGCATAGCATATCTTCAAGTACCTCTTTCTCCACATAAATGAAATGTACGACTAGATCAGCATTGGAATGAGCATACCTCTTCTTTCGCGTAAGTGTTGTCTGTAATAAAGCAAAATTCTTCCACACGAGGTGCACAAATTTCTTCATATTTGCTGCAAGCACAAAAGTAAATAAAAGATCACATGCTGCAGAAAAAACCAATGAAAAGATGCAGATGAAAGTACAAATAGTTTCTCTTTACTGAAGCTACAAATAATTCTAAAAATTGGGCAAAGTTTATTACTGTGTTGAAAAGCAAATGCACATACAAGTTTAAAAAAAGGGGAAGGTAAGTTAAATGGCTCTATTTCTCACAAGCCCCCACGGTAAAAAAGGGAAATCTTTGTGATCTACAAGTTTATAAATGTAAAAACTGTTTAGTCTACCCTATAACCTGACATCACTGAGTATGAATATCCAAAATATGAATTACTTACGAAGCAATTAGCATGCAGGTCACTCCAAGCAGCTGCAGTTTTTGTTTTTCAATGTAATGCTCAGAGAGGAACCTATCAATAAGATGTACAGTCAGGTAAAGAGTGTCTGGAACCAGCCTATATTCTTCAGAAACCTGCAAGAGAGTTTACAAAATGATGGTCAATGGATACAATTTTCACCGTCATGCAAGATAAGCATATCCAACACTTGATAAGCAGGAAAAGAGCTCATCAAAAGTAAGTCCGAATTCCATCAGCCAGTGCTATTATCAATATGCATAATCAACGGCGGAAATGTAAAGGCTGTTTTGATTTCCAGTAAACAAAAATAAATCAAGCAATAAATCCCCGACTACTTATACAATGTTTCATTACCATTTTCATATCTTGCATAAATAATATAGGCATAACTTATGGGGGAACTTAAGAATTATTTTACCCAGGATAAAATACTGAATAATAATAGGTCTATTAGCAATAGCTAGGTAAGAGCACTTATAAAGAGAAAAACACCATTAAAGTATTGCACCTTACATCATAGTAAACAGACTTATTTTCTTAATAGAGAAATATAAATCATGAATGTATCATAACATCTGCTTATGATATTCCAAAATGACAAAGGAGAGATGTATAAGCTAAAGGGTCATTCGGTCATTTAGACGGAAATCATGAATGTAGACTAAATATGAAAATTCTTATCAGAATTAACATTTGATGAAATGCTTTAAGGGAAAAAAACATATGTGATCTTCGCAAGGGTAACCATAAAATTAAACAAGACAATAATGCTTGAATATGAAGCAAAAATTTCAGTTGATGATGCCTTCAAAAAAAGGAACCATTCATCCAACAATCAAAGTAAAAGTAATTCACAAAAAGGTTTTCTACTATCACAACTTAGGTCTATATGTGAAAAGATTTTGTTTATTGAGAACGACAACATACTTTAAAGATAGTATCTCACATATTATTAAGCATTGTTAAAACATCCAAGTAAGCTAACTGACCTCCACAAGCCAATCAATAAGAATACTTCGCATACCCTTGTTAACATCCCGCTGAAGTTTTTCCATATAATTAAAGGAAGGCCGCCGGTCAAGCTGTTGGTGAGAAGAATTTTTCATTTAGTAATTGAGAAACATAAAGTCTCAGGTTAACAAAGAAAAGGGAAGGGTACTCTTAAACTTGTTCAGAAGTATTAAACTATTTCATTGTAATTATCCATGATAATATATGTTTAATTAATAACTAAAGGCAACATTAAGCTTGATATTGTTTAGATGGTTACAGATGCCTAGTTCTATCACTAGACTTGAGAACAGTGCATCAGTAATTTTCGAAGTAGTAACAGGAATGCACCAGTCATACTAACCTCCATGGCGTGCAAATTGTCATATATATCAGGAGCATACAGACTACACATTAGTGGATCCTTGTGTTTTGAATCTATATCTGCAATACAAAGCGAATTGGAGCCTTCGTGCTTCAAGCAAACCTTGCTTTCATCTGCATGATGGAACAAAAACAAATAAGCTCCTTCTAGAAAAGAACATATCAATATAAAGATTTCCTTCCAAGACTAGTAATGCTTTCATGCAATGATTAGATGATTAAATTTTGCAGGCAACGGCAGAAGATCAAACAGATTCATAAGTTTTCCTGCCAACAGTTTTGGCTTTTTTACCTTTTAGGGAAAAGGTTTTGCAGTCCATCCATTTGCAAAATGACACAAAATGCCCTTTATATTGGAGACGTAAAATAACTATCCCCCTAGAACCACAAAGACATATCACCCATGAGGAACTATTCACTCAATTGGTTTCTTCACTCTTTCTGTTGCATGTATTACATTGTCTCTTTACTTCCAGGTTTTCTACGGTTACCATTTCTTCTGATGGTGCTACAAGTCAGCTACTTCACATTCAAGTGAGCAAGAGCTCTCTTTTGAGGTTTTATGAAAAATAGAAATTTGACACTGCTTTTCTTCAAACAGTTTACTGAATTGAGATTTACTATAATGCAAAAGAAAAAATTAGCAAAATGCAGTGAATGAAGTCATTAAAAATTTTCTTCTTGCTGCATACACAGTAGAGAATTTTAATAACTGCAAGGAAATTATAAATTGCTATTCTAGAGATTGCGCTCGGAATTATAGCATTGAATTCAAATGGATGCCTATAGTAATAATGATATATTTGAGTTGGACAAAGGGGAACAAGCAGCTTTGCACTTCGAAGTTTTAACTGAAACCATATACCAGTAAAGGACACGCATGCTTCTCGCGTTCTCAGAGAATTACATGTGGTTCCAATAGAGCATTTCATATAAGGATCAAATTCAAAGGCGTTGAATATAAATATAAACTAGTTCACAGTTTCATCGTGCACAACACTTTTCAGAAACATACAGTTTTCAGAAAAGTTACACTTATCAAGTATCTTAGTTGTTGGTTCTCCTGATGAGCAGGCAGCAATTATCACAGATTTTTGAAACTTAAAGGAGCAGACATAGCTCAGTCGTGGTAGTGGCACTTCAAACTATGTTTAAAGATAGGGAATGAAATCAACAAATTCCAAGGCTTTCAGATCTTGCATGATAGCACACAATATCATACCTTTTGGTGTTGTATTCAGGAGGGTAATACCATTACATGAACTCCTATTCACAGGCATAAGATCAGCTAAACTGCTCTGAGCAGCGGTGATACATTCACTTGGCTCAGTTAATGGATGGTCCTTGAAGTGTGCTTGTGAACAGTGTTCTTGTGATTCCTCGACCTTTACTTTTTTTGCTTCTTCGATCATACTCTCTTTTCTATCTTCAAGCTCTGGTTTTTTCACCAAAATAGCAGGTGTCACCTTTGAATTCCTCTTATCAGAGAATTTCTTAACCTATCACCATAAGACGAGTTGACATCATCGGCCAGAAGTTGATAAGTTTTTGAAACAAAGAAAAAGATTCAGCACAGAATCTCCATCTTTTGAAACAAAGACATTAGTTCAATAACCAATAATTATGTTCAGCACAATGATTTCATTTCCAAAGAGCAAATATGATATAACACATCTATTAAAACTCACCTGAAATTTGCTTCCATTGATGCAATTCATGTATGGATTTTCACAAAGCACATTAGTGACATCCCTGAGAACAGCCCTTCGCTTAGGCTGTTGAGAAGCAGTACTAGAAGAATTAACTGGTTTGTTCTCATCCGGGGCTGGTCTTTTGGATTTTGTTCCTTGTGTTACAAGTCCCTGTTTCTTAACCTGTCTGACAGATGGATGTAGAGGTGGTAATCCTCCTGATAAACCCAAGGTTTTTGCTCGTGCTCTTGTGATTCGCATAGTAGGCACTTTAAGATTAGAAGATCCAGTTGCCATAGTTGCATTCCTCATTGATCCGGGTGGTGACATGCCAATTGTCAGAGCTACAACTGCAGAGACAACATTACATCATCATCATTAACTTTTCATAGTCAAAGATAAGAATGACCCCAAAAAAAAGTCATAAAAAAAATACTCCGGAAACATCATTCTTCAGCAGTATTGGCAAAGGCAAAGAAAGATTCAAAGGTTTTTGGCTTTAAGCACAACACACATCCAAAAAATGAACTTATAGTGAATGGCCTGATGACGAAAAAAATAAAGGATATATATGCAATACAAGAAAACAAAATTATAAAAAAACCAAGAATTACATGGACAAAGCTTTTGGGCCTTAATGACATTGTTCCCCAGAAAACTCAGAACATTAAAGTTTTGGCAAATAAATGTGTCCAGGTACCAGGGTAAGAAATAACCAGTACCTGATCAGTCTTTTGACATGCCATCATGCGATCTAATGAGATTTGAGAAGATTTTTGTCAAAAATCAAGCAACTATTATTAACTGGTATAGTAACTTGAACTTGGAGCCTTCTTAGTCAGTTAAATATACACAATTTATGCCAGATTGAGCTATTAATATCTAAGCATAAAGTATCTTCTACAAACAGAAAGTTAGCATAACCAACACTATTGATGCAACCTTTAAGTCATAATATTATTTCAATTATAACATTCACTTATGAATAAACTGAATTAGCAAAGAGAAGAAGTAAAGAACAAGTTGGAAGTTTAGGAGTTTATGTTAACTTATATTATGAAAGTCAATCATACCAAAGAACAAAATAATGTAAAAACTACAATTGAAAAAGTCTGATCACACCGTGCTGTCTTTGTTAATTTCTTTTGTAGATTTTCCCATGACTACCTAGCAGACAAGGACACACTTTTTTCATAGAGATTATCTTTATACATTTCAAACTCTTCCATGAAAGAGGGTCTTAAATATCAGAGAACCACTAGCATCCACTAGCAATCTACTGAAGTAGACTAACAATAAAGAGCTTCAAGCCTGTGAATGAGTTGAAACATAAATCTGTATCTTCAAATGCAGCAGGCACAAGAGACTATGCTTTGTCTCATTTGATCAACCAAGGGTCAATAAACAAACATAGATACAATCATATATTCTAATTCAAAGCAGAAAGAAATTGTGTGGAGAGAAGCAATGACAAAAATAGTGTTACAAACTTGATAACAAAAATATCTTTATGTTCACATCTAACATTTGATGAAATCTTATCTAAGGCTCTATTCCACAACAAACTGCCAAGACCATATGACTTTTGTGTTCCCATCTTGTGGTGTGAGTTTGTAGTGTGTTCTTGACTGGCTTGTAATATCCAAAAAAATGACATCATATGTAGGGCATAAGTCTATATTTTAAAAAGTGATATTCACCTGCATTGTGTTCCACCACAATTCTAGAGCTTTATATAAATAAGGAGCAACTGTCACTGTACTCTTCAATCAGGGACGACCCTGCATCAAACATTCATTGAATTTACTTACTTAAGGTTTAAGGTGTAAGTAAAAAAGAAATCACCTACTCATACATTGTTGCTGGAAATTAAGTCATATATGCAATTCATTTCAAAATTTAGCACCAATCCATTCAAAGGTAGATACAGTATATAAGCAATTGGTGCACGCTAGACTCGGACTATATTTATAATGTATATAGAAGATTTAAAGAACTTTAATCCATAAACAAATAAATCAAAAGATATCATTCATCTCAGTCAATGTTTATGCAATTTAATTACCTTATGAATGCAACCGAAAAATCGTAGTAATTCTTAAAAATCTCTCAGTTTGATCTAGCTGGAGATCTTCTACAAATCCACAAAAAAACTTGAAAATAAAAAACTAGCCTAAAATTTCTGAGAATAGCATGATAGATCCGCCAAACGTTCATCAATTGGAAATTCAAGCCATTGTAAAAATCTATTTCCTCCTACTTCCAATTCCACAAGCAAAGCAACAGTATTAATTCAATTTTTTTTTCAAAACCAACCTGGAAAAATAAAACTAAATAGCTTTAAGACTCAAAGAATCAACCAAAGCACATCAAAATATAATATAATTTTTTTTTTCAAAAAGAAACTAGCAAAAAAAATAAATTAAAAATAGCTTTCAAATACCTCAAAATCCAACAACAATAAACCATATAAAAAAAATTCAAAAAATAATATAAACAAAAAATATTTAAAAAAATTAAACAAATCAGGACTCCAGAAATTAAGGAAAATGGAAGAAAAACTCTAAGCTCACAGATCCATATGCAAATCCTCAAGGATTACTCAAAATAGAGCTAAAAATTTTCAAATTTTCAAAATAAATCTATTATTCATCTCAAAAAACTACAAGGCTATGGTACATTGCAGCTAATCTACAAATACAATATCCATATCGATATGTACACATATAAGTACATATCAAACATGTATGTATCGGTCTGAGCTGAGCTTACTATGCATTATTAACAGCTCATGAGCTACCTCCGACACCGTTGAACGGCGGTGCCTCGATTGTAGAGCTAGGGTTTCTACCTTCTCCGATCGGTCATACAATCAATGTAGCTCGTCTGTGTGGCTCCAGAGGGGGGTGGGTGGGGTGAGAGGAGTGAAGAGCGTAGAGTGGTGATAGATATATAACACTGTAGATGTGGAAAGGGGGTAGGGTGGGTGGGCGTGGGTGGGTAGATTGGGGTGGGTGGGGAGTGAGAGCGGGATGGTCCATAGTTCAAACTTCTGCAAGCTCCCAAAAAGAAAAAAAGGAAAAGGAAAAAGAAAAAGAGTTTTTTCAAATTTCACACTCTTTTTTCTACTGCATTTTTTCAGGGCATTTAATTGTTTAATCCTTCTTTCTACATCAATGGGTCCATTTTTCTCATTATTATTAGATATTTGGCAAAGAAAATTCAAGAAATAATGTCACGAAATTCTCACTCGTTGAGTATCATCAATGTCGCGAAACATGAATTACTGTGTGCGCGACCTGTATATAGATCTGAGCAGGCACAAAACAAAAAAGAAAATGAAAGTATTTACTTTATTATTTTTTTAAAAAGAAATATATATTCTGAGAGTAAAAGAGTTTAATCTAGAATTTATTGTTATTATTATTATATTTGAAAAAGAATTTAAGAAATAATGTCACGAAATTTCTGTTGTCGGAGTATCCTAGACATTGAAGGATATGTATTGTTTACTTTACTAATTTTTAGAAAATTAAAACTTAGTCCAAGAGTAAAAGAATTGAATCGAGAATCTAGAGAAATAAGTGATTTTTAAGGGAAAATAAATTAAAACTAAAACAAACAAACAAAAAGTAGAAATTTAAAATTTATTCTTAAAAATAGAGGAAAAGCAAGTGATTAATTATTTCATGATAAAATATATTTTTATTATAAATTTGTAGTTACTAAAATTATTCCTCTTCAATTGAAGTATTTGTCTCTTGGCTCTCCTTTCTTATGAAAAATACATAATTAAAGTATCATAATTAAATATTTAAACTTGTTTAAATAAGAGTAATATTTATCATTAAATCTTTTATTATAATTTTAAATTCAAAAACACCTCTTAAAAGATTTGACCAAACACAAACTACATATGAAATTAGAAATTTATTTAAAATAAATAGATTTTAGAAATTCTCCCAAGACTGGTATGATTCTTTTCCCCCATTTTGTGACTTTCTAAAGTTTTTGAAATTTATTCTAAATTTCCATAACTTTTAGTTTTAAGATTACACATTATTTTACTTGTTTACCATTCAAATTTTGAAATGATATTCTCTCTGCTTCACTCACTTTTAATTATTTTGATTATTATTCACTCCCACTAGTATAGTTGAAGTAATATCATAAAGAAGTCGAATAAAGAAATTCATTTATTTAAGACTTCATATTATTTTACTATCATTTTGTAATATTGAACATTTTGCTATGTTTTGTGTGAACAAAATTTATTCTTAACATTTATAATCTTAAATGATTTATTCCTATCTAATAATTAGATCAATGCACAAGTAAATTCAAAGGGTCCCTTTTTTTCATTAGTCTTGGCAAGAAAATTTAAGAAATAATATCACGAAATTTTCGCTCTTTGAGAATCGTCAATGTCGAAGAATATGTATTACTACATGCGCGGCCTTTATAGATCGTGAGCAAAACACAAAACAAAAAAAGAAAATGAAAGTGTTTATTTTACAAATTTTTTTATAAAAAAAAAACTAAAACTAAAACTTATTCGGAGAGTTAAAGAGTTTAATCAAGAATTTTTTTATTTTATTATTTTATTATTATTATTATTATTATTATAGAGAATGATGGCATCACCAACAAGAAGGTTTGGGGATGGAGGAGCATTCTCTGATCATCGTCTTCGTTTTTATAATTTTATAAAGGCTCTGTATGCAGAGTTGGAACTACGAGAATTTGAGAGAGAAAAAATTAGAACTTCGAGAGTTAGAGAGAGAGAAAATTCTTGTCGAAGAACTTGACAGAAGATCCGTGTCGAAAGAAGCAAGATACGTGAGGAGTACGATTGAGAAGAGGCAAAAGATGTTGTTGCACTGAAACATATTATGTACATATCTCTTTATATTTCTTTCCTTTTCAAAATAAGTTATATTTTTCATTATAGATATCAAGTTCAATAGAATTATTGAAGAGTGTAAAAAAAATAAAAAAATCAGAACTAAAACAAACAAAAAAAGAGTAGAAATTTAAAATTTATTTTTAAAAGAAAAGAAAAGGCAAATAATTAATTATTTTATGATAAATATATTTTTACATATATTTGTATTTATCAAAATTATTCCATATTCAATTAAAGTGTTGTCTCTCAAACTCTCCTTTCTTATGATTCATACATAATTAAAGTATCATAATGATAAATATTTAAACTCATTTAAATAATAATTTATCATTAAAATCTTTTATTATAATCTGAAATCAAAAGTAATTTGTAAAAGAGTTGACCAAACACAAACTATATATGAAACTACAAATTTATTCAAAATAAATAGATTTTAGAAATTTTCCCAAAAAAGTGGTATGTTTTTTATTTTTTTTCCTGTTTTGTGACTTGCTAAGGTTTTTGAAATTTATTCTAAATTTTCAAAACTTTCACATTATTTAACTTGTTTACAATTCAAAATTTTTTAATGATGTTCTCTCTATGTCACACTCTTTTAATTACTTTAATTCTTTTTCACTCCCACTAGTATAGTTAAGGTAATATTATAAACAAGTCAAAGATGATATAAATGAAGAAATTTATTTATTTAAGACTTCATATTATTTTTTACTACGACTTTGTAATATTGAACTTTTTTGCTATGTTTTGCTTGAACAAAATGTATTCTTAACATTTATAATCTTAAATGATTTATTCTCATCTAATAATTAGATCAATGCACAAGTAAATTCAAAGGAAAGAGTAAAATCAAGAAGAATATTTCTTTTTAAAAAATTAAAATCAAAGGTTCTATATATGAGTATTTAGTAGCTATGAAAATAATTCTCATCACATAAACAATTTTCCTTTGGGGATTAAGGTTCTTTGAATGGGGTCGGTGATTTGTAAAGATTGAAATTTGGATCCAACTAAATTGGCAGATTGGAAAATAATGACAATCAAGAAAATAGTCCTCAGATGAGATAGTTTTCACATTTGTATTGACAAGAAATAAGATTCAAAATTAATTAGAGTACTCGAATTCGATTCTTGATAATAAGAAAGATTATGTTTGGACGTTAATTCAAAAAGGACATGCAATGATTGAGCTTAAATTAGTCGAGTTTCTATATAAATGTGATACAACGAAAAAAAAAAGAAAAGAGATTCGAAATTATCTCTTGTGATTATTATTTTAAGTATTCAAGTTATAAGTATTTTATATGACTATTATAATTTGATCGATTATGACATGCCACCTATCTTTGTTTAGATTATCACTTGTAGTTGATTCTTACTATATGATATTATAATAAACATTCAAATTGTTAGTAGATATTTAAACTCAACATTTAAATGTTATCTGCAAAAATTCTTATAGTTGGTAGTTGAATGCTTGTAATGTAATTTAAATTGTATCATAGTAGTTGTCATTTTTTAAAATTAATATAGCATTACTGATTTATTTTCTATTTTACCTTTAATAGTAACTATAGACACCTCAATTATAAGAAAAATGACACATAAATAGAGTAGATGTTCAATAAAAAAATATTGTAACTCAAGACATCAATAAAGATAAATTAAATAAACAATTCTTTATAACTAATATATTTTTTTTAAAACGTATGAAAGACTTAGATAATTTGAGACCTGAAATAGCTAACATCCATCTAAAAAATGGCCTCTTTTGAGTAAGTTAGACAAAGTCAATTCCATATCATCAATGTCTAGTTCGAAATTTAAAGGTTTAAAAATCATGAACAAAAGGTTAAAAGCTTGAATTTCTCATAGTATGTTACAACTTACAAGTGTTTTTTGCATCTCCTTTCTCAACAAAATCATTAATTTGTTACGTGATTATCGAAATTGAAAATCAGCACATAATTATCTGAATACAGGGACAAAAATTATCTTCCCTAGATGTGTGTTAATGCATAATTATAAACTCTATAAACAATTAACTTTTAAATGTTGTACTTGCATTCACAATATTAATTTTATCACTTTTAAATGTATGTCAAGGTCTAATGCAATGTTTTCAAATGCGTTTGGGGGCGAGTCCTAGACGGAGAGTACCAACAATGTTTCGAGGCGCAAATGAAAGACGTAGATCTATAGAGCGTTAAATTTGATTTTCGTTATTTTTATAGTATATATTTGCCATAGAACATGTTTTTCTATTATTGATGTTATGATTTTCATGTTGTAGTGATTTTTTTTTTCAAATATATAAATAAAGAAATCAATCCATTAAAAACTACAAATGTTATATTTAGATAGGAAACTGACATTGTTACACACATGATAACTATCATGTAAGAAACTCAAAAAATCGAGATATTTTATATGTGCTTTTGACTCTTAAATCGATTTTTTTTTCAATTTTTGGAAGCTTGAAGATTGCATAGTAAAGTCAATTGGAGCATTAGGGAGACTTTTATACCAATGCGACACAAGAACCAAAGCTCGATGGATGGATACATTGGTAAGGGCAGTGAGTTTTAGACATTAGCACGCTGACTTGTTAAATAGGAAAACCTTTTGTCCGGGGCAATTTTGTCTTTTTCCTCAATTTATGTCGTAATATTTCTAGAAAATAAGATCTCTTGTCCTCTTATAATTTGAATAGAAAAAAATACTTTTTTCAGATTTTTTTACGTGTAACGAAGATCTTTTATTTGTAAAAGTGAAGATCTCTTGTAAAAAAGGATATAAAACTAAAAACAAGTTTATAAATGAGGAAAGAACTGTTTCTTCCCATCATTTCTATCTCGCTATTGCCTATTTATCACCCGTTTGTGTGGATTAAATTTTTTTGGCCACTTACAAAATAAGTAGAAGAAAATGATATTTTCAAATCTCTTATATAAAAAATGAAGATTTAAGATCAAGAAGGTTCAGGGGCGGCTCAATGCCTTTAAAAATGAACATTCGTCTTAGGCTCTAAATTTGAGGGGCCCATTTTTTTTTTAGTAATAGTAGAATTATTATAAGTTCTTTTTAACCAAAAAAAATTGTATTGTGTCTTCCATTTTATTTGTCTTTTTTAGTTCATTTTGAAACATTAAAGAATGTTTCTTTCTTTTTTGTCAATTTTTAAATTTAGCTTCCACATGACATGTTTAAGATCACAAGATTAATTTTATTTATATATATATATATATATATATATATATATATATATATATAGTTTAAGAATTAAGACCATACAAAAAATAAATCTTTTTCAATAAAAAGAAAGAAATAATTTCTCATCTCAAAAATAAAAAAAAATTAAAAGTTAGGGCTCCAATTTATTTTTGCCTTTCGGCTACTAATTAGCTTGAGCCGACGCTAAGAAGGTTTATTATCTCATTTAAAATATATATAAACAGGGTATTATTTCTCAAATACAAAATGTTATGGGGTAAAGTGAGAATTTTTAAAACACAATTTTTAAAAATCTTGTATTATGATCATTCCTAATTAGTTTATTATTTTGATTGTGCGATTTATTAAGTAACTTCTTTTTATTTGACTAGTTAATCAATTCACTAAGAAAAGAAAAAGAAAAAGAAAAAAAATCCTATTCTAAACTAATAACTATAGCTTAATCTAATCCTTATGAAACTATGAAACATAAATCCTATTCTAAAATAACAAATAAAGTTACTAAAAATATAATTAAATACTTAATGTAATGGCTTCCGAGGCATCCATAATATTATTCCCCTCACGTTAAAAGAGCTTGTCCTCAAGCTCAAATTTTGGGGCAATCACCCAGAAAATCTAGATAACTTAATTATCCAATTTCAGTCCTAGCTTGAAGTTGACATAAATAAATTTCGACTCTATCAGATTGCTGAAGCATAACGAATTCGCCCATCAGGTTGCTACTTTCATGAGGTTCAAGTCGTTGAAATTCTTCCCAACTCATTGAACCTTTCGCTCGTTTAAGTTGATAATACCATAATGGTGCTAGTCCGATCATGTGAAATCCAGTGACACCAATCTTTTTTGCTTCCGTTGTATGCTGATTTTTTTTAAAAAAATTGTTCACAACGATGTGCCCGAATTAATGAATTGTTGGTGCCGTTATAAGTAGGTGGTGTATTGCCTGTTGTAGCAGGAATTGTTGATCTGCTAATTGTCTGGGCACTATTTGAATAAGGTTTGTAGGTTGCTAGTTTTGTGGAGCCAATTCCCAATCTAGACAATTGTTCTTGGATGACTTGGACAATTCTTTCGTTGAGGCGTTGTTCCATTGCTGCAATTTTAAAATCCATTAGGATTTTTGTAATGATACGTTCCTCTTGAAATCGAGAACTAATCTCATCGCCCATTGTGTTAGGCTCTGATACCAAATTGTTATGGATCTTTAGGGAAGGATCGATTTACAGAGCAATTTATAAATTCAACTCGTTAAAGAGAGGCGGAAACCATAGAGTTCATTAAAAAAGAACTCCAATTCGTTCAGCTCTTCAAAGGGAGACTGAAACCTTAGAATTGTGCATCATGGTTAAATATTATTTCAAATATTTCAAATAGTGATGATTCAAATTCAACATTTGAAATATGAGCAAAATGCACAAATAGCCAATTTCAAGACACCTATTTAATGATAGTCAACGTTTGATCACTTTTAAATCAAATTTAGGGCATGAGAGTTTAAAGTTTAGATATATATACAAAAAATTTGCTTGTTAACTCTAAAGAACTTTAGACTATATATGATTGAAGTTCATGCATTTGTGCACTAAACTTTAGATATTTTTCTGTAACGTTTAGGTCATATTTGATTGAATTATAGACATTTATATATTAAGTTTAAATAATGTATGACTGAAGTTGAATTATTTATGCATGAGGTTTTGACATTTTATATCCCTCAAATATTCTTCTTCATCTAATATGAAATATCAAAGTCTTTAAAAATCTGCCAACAAAACGAGAATTGTTTATATAGTCGATCTTCATCATTTATGTGATTTCTAACTTTTTGAACCCCATCACGTAATTTTTAATTCACTATCTTGATGTTAAATCTTTTCGTGATATATGATTATTTTTATCTCATTGTGATACTTTTTGCGAACAACACTATAACTCAAAAGAAACCTTAAAAAAACGATTTACAATTTCAAAATAAGAACTAAGAAAGAAAGGGAGATTAACCCTTAACTGTTTATAGATACAAAAAAATATATTAATAAATGGTTGCGTAAATATTTTCGTGACAAAAAAAATAAAATTAACTCTTAACTGGCCTTAAATGATGTCGCGTAAATAGCTTATCTGTGAAATTACAACTTGAAATTGTTTGAACATATTTCTATTGAAATAGTACTTCTTTCGTTTATTTTTACTTGTCACAGTTTGACTTGCCATACACATTAAGAAAATAATTATTAATATAGGTATTTTACCACACTATCCCTATTAAATGATGTTTAGTATTAGATCTTGAAAAATGATTTGGAGAATAAATATTTAATGTTGAGGGTAAAACATGGAAAACAATAATTGTATTTTCTTGATATGTCAAAAGTGACAAGTAAAAATGAAAATCTATTTTTAGAAATAAGTGACAAGTAAAAGTGACCAAAAGAAATCATAATTTTCACCTTCTAAACCTAACTAAACAATTAACTTTAAGAATTAACAAATCAAAGTGAAAATACATATTACTTAACTATATATATATATCCTATTTTACTGTTTTAGTAAAATATTTGATGTGGGTAAATTTTTACCATCCATGTTATATCCAAATATAATTTTGGTCAACATTCAAGCACGTACTCTTTTCCTATTTTAAATTTAAAATAATATTTTTCAACAATCAACCAAATATTATCCAAATGCTTAGGTGTTTTTTTTAACGCATCTAACAAAGGATTGCAGTAGTTTATACAGAAAAAAGAAGTCATTTAAGTGAAAAAATAGGGGTGTGCAAAAATCGAATCGATCGATAAATCGAACTGAAAAAGTATTATTGGTTTATTGTTATTAGATAATTGGGTTAACAGTTTTTTAATGGTTTTATAAAAAAAAAATTATCGGGTTATCGGTTCGGTTTTGATTTTTAATATTGGGCTATTGGGTAAACTGATAAACCCATTAAGATTGTAGTAATTTACTACTTTTACTTGTATATAAGTATTAATTATTAATATCAATACCTTACTAGTTACTATCTTTGCCCGTTAGCCTTCAAATCACACTTCATATTATATAAAACGTCAATTCTAAAGCAAGAGCCTTATTCTTCTTAATTTCTCTTTGTGTTACACTTGTATAGTTCTTTTCAATTTTATGAGTATTTGTAAAGTTACATTATTGTCTTGTCGCGTAAAATTTGTTAGAGAAGTCATATATTTGCTATATAAGCATTTTTTTATTGGTTAAATTGAAAACCGAACCGTTAAAGACAGAAATCGTTCAACAACAAAAATCGATAAAATATATGTTATTAATTTGGTTATTGATTTAGCATATTTAAACCCAAAAATCAATAAGTCAAACTAATAATACATAAAATCGAATCAACCGATGCACACCCCTTTAAAAAAAAAGAAGAAGGCTATTTGTCTTAAAGTAAAAGGTTAAAAATGCAAGCTAACTGGCCAAAAAAAAAAAGTGATAAACTTCTTTTATTTTAGGGACCCTTTATTTTATTTTAAACTTCCACTCCTAAAACGTTTTCAATTTTTCCCCTCTATAATTTCAATTTAAGTCAACAAGATCTGAAATTACTAACAACATTACAACAATAACACAATTTTCAACTTTTGAAAACACTGGGTCATTATTTTTGGAATGTAAAATTGTTAATGCATATATATCTATTATTTGAACAAAATCTATTTAGCACATACAAACTGACGTTTGGACATAAAAAATATAAAGTTTGAATTTTTTCCAAGTATTTGGTAAAATGTAAAAAAAAAGAAAAAAGAAAAGAAAGGTATTTGTAAATTGAAAATGTGTTTGGACATAAATATAACTTGAAAAAATATTTTTTTTTGTGATTGATTTATTTAATTAGTGTTTGATCATAAAATTTGATAGCCTGATTTCAAATCAACATTTGTTTATGAAGTTCACAATGCATATATTCATCCCTACCGGTTTTACAAATACCGAAGTTTAGTGTTAAAAAAGAGCAAAAGTTAAATATTTTGGTTCAGTCAACCAACAATAATTACACTTGCAAGTCAAATATACAAACAAACATATATATAAAAAAATTTCTTATTAGTTACTGTGGAAGATCAAGAGGTTTAATTCCTTTTTTTTAAAATTTATTTTTAAGAAATTTAATTTCTCTAAGTTAAAATAAGATAAAGAACCGTGCAATACTTTGGGTGAAAAGCCCTTTAAGTTAAGAAAAAAGAAAAGAAAAGGGTATCCCAGCATAATTTATGGAAAGTGAAAGGTGAAAAAGTGAAATAATTGGATGAATTTTTTTAAGTCAACAAGATCTAGAAACGTCAATAACAATATTATTGTGACAAATTTCAAAATTTTGAAAATGTTAGGGGGTCCATTGGCGCGGACCGCACTTCTCGTAACGATGTTGCCCAAAACGGGAGAAAGAAAAAGAATAAAACAATAAACAAAGTCTGTATGTCGGAAAATATTAGTAAATCGATTGATTGACTATTTGATCTTTCACCTTGTTGAGTCGATTATGCTTCCTCGGTCTCCAGTCTTTTTTTTATTCTGTCAGGCTAGGCTGTTAATTGAATAAACAAAGTAATCCTTGGAATTCCTTTCTTCAGTGAAGGTTTGTTAGCTATTGGAGTTTGTATTAAAAGAGAATAGAATATACTACTATAAATTATAATAATAATACTGCTAATACTTTATTAAATAACTTAACCAGCGAGACCACACTATATTCTAGGCTTAAAGCAAGGGTTTTGACCATCTCACATGTTTACCCCTAGTCTTCTTAATTATTCTAAACATATGTTTAAATTAAGAGCATCGGGATTCTACATTTTCTAAAATATAATAAAATATATCAATTTAATTTATAAGTAGAGGATACTTTTATTCTTGTGAGGTAAGAATTAATTTAAATTTATTTTCTGGGAACGCTTGATTCAAACGAAAGTCATTCAGAGTAAGATCATACGAAAAAATGACCATTATTTTATAAAAAAAGATAATGTATTTATATAATTCATCGATCTTCGTATTGTATCAATTTCTAAGCTTGTGAGAGTTCAAATTATTATTTAAACTCATGTGCATGATTTTATATTTGAAAAAGATTGATAAGATTTATATTGGATTGGACCAATGAGAATATAGCAAGTGGCCAATAAATATCATTGGATAATTTGATTGATCATATGTTATATGTGGCCATGTGGGGGATGAATTGGCTCCTTTTTTTTTTTTTTTTTGCTATAACTTTTTTTATTATGTCATTACAGAGTCACGGGGAGAAGGTAGGAAACATGGGCATGGATAGTTATATCACGACAAAATATGAGCATGTAATTTCTAAATATGATATTTTATGTTCGAAACTTCACATATTTTCTTTATTGAATTCATTCTACAGAGCTTGTTTAGTGCGATTTATCTTTCTTGTATAATTGTTGACTATTACACTGAAATAGATTACTCTGTACACACTTAAGAAATGACAATTATGAATTTCATTGTCAATAAATTAAAAAACAGGACAAAATAATTCCCTTGTAGAGGAATTAACATTATGCTGAACTGTACCGAAGTAGTTTTTTTAGTTTAAAAAATAAAATAAAGCTGTTTTGCTCTTAAGTGATATTATAAGGGTATTTATTTCTATAATTTATCCGAGATCAGGCTGAATTATATTTGTTTGAATTATAATTTTATGACCATGAATTTCAACCAAGGATATCTCACTTATCTTGTTTTATTTTTATACTCTACTATCAGAATTTATCTAATATTCATGTCTTGGCGGTTATGACTTAATTGTGGTTTAACCTCAATAAATTACTCTTAAATGATGATTTAATATTTTCTCATACTATTTTCAGTTTGTTCAATAAGTTTTTAGATCATGATCTAAAAAAATTCATGTATTATAAGAGTAATAATTAATATTCATATTAATTAATGTTTAGTACTTGATATAAATTAAATTAATAAAAAATAATAATTTATATTTAAAATAATGAACCAGTAAAAATGAACGAAGAGAGTATGTTTGACATTCTTGAACCACCGTTTGTCAATGAATGTCTTGGAAGCTTTTAATATACATGTTGATAAGAAAAAAAATATTTAAAAAAATCTTTTTGACATTCTTGAACCACCCTTTGTCAATTTATTGTAAACTTTTAATATGCCAATGAGATTCAAATAATATTTTTGGGGAATTAATTGCCCCTAGGCCCCAATATGACTCTGGCAGTGAAAACAACATATGATGTGAAGATGAAACCTACCCCTCGTGAAAACAAAAATAATAACACTAATGACAAATTCTACATATTTCCTAATCAAGTCCGGGATTGTTTGGTATGATGGATAAAGAAAATATTTTTGGGATAAGTCTGTAGTACCTCTTAATTTTTTGTTTATGAGATAACTCATCTCAGGATTAATAATTATGACTTGGATAAGTTATTTTTATTTGTGGGTAGAATAGTAATATTGGGATAATTTATTCCGGGATAAAAATGTAAAACAACAAAAGTACCCTCTTAAAACCTTTTTTGTACGTCACTTTTACATCAATGTATATTCAAATAATTTTTAATACCATTTGTAACAACATTCACAATCTTCACTACTCGTTATTTTTATGATAATATATTTTTTCATTAAAAAATTACACTATATAAATATAATTTTTATTTATGAATATATTATACGTTCGATTTACTTGACTAATTCTTATGTTTTTTTAATATTTTAATTTTTTTAAAAACGTTTATCACTGTTGAATTACATTTTAAAAATAAAATAGTCTTTTAATCACTTGAAAAATTGTATTTTATATGTCAATTAGAATAAAGGTAACTTTAATATTTTACAATATATGAGTGATATGTGCTTAAATGAAGTGAAATCAATAATAAAATCTCTTTTACGTTAACAAACTTAAGATAAAATTTTTATTTTAAAACTAAATATATTTATTATATATACATAAAAAATAATTTTAATTATGTATAAATATTATAATTTTTTATAGTAGAGGATTTAAATGATCCTCCTTAATTCTACCCAACTCTAGCGCTGCTCATGCCTCCTCGTCTTTTTTCAAGGTTGCCTTTTTTCTTCTTTTTAAAATCTCATATATTTTTATTGCTATTATATTTCCCTTTTGTTAAACAACAAATAATACACCATATACTTTGATTAATTTCTTCTTAGGATTCAATAATTCAACTTCAATTATAGTTGTTACATGTAGAAGTGCAATATTTTTTAGTAGAAATGTCACCAAGAACCCCACTTATAGGACCTCTATTTAAGTTTTGTTAAGACCTTCTAAATTATTTAATATTTTTTACCATAACTTAGAAAAGGGACAAATGTTGCTTCTTCCTCTTTTCCTCTGCTTCCTTAAACTTTAAGATAATGCAATATGTATAATGAAATGTATTTTTTTCAGTTCAACTTGTTAATGTAAAACTTTAGGACATTGTGAGTATTTTTTGAAGTTAAGTTTTTCATTTCAAAATTTAATGACATTGTGCGAAGTTCAATTTTTCGGTTCCAAAACTTTAAGACACTGTGTTCTTAAGTTCAAATTTCTGAATTTTCAATTGTTATGGTTCCAACTTCAGATCACTGAAAAATAAAACATCAATAGTATTAGGGGTCAAATTTAATATAGTTTTTTTTTTTTTTTTTTTTAATGATTTAGTGATTAAAATGATGCATAAGTAAGCTTGAATTCCATACTTCAAAATTTAGGACTCTATGTCCTTAAATTTGAATTGTGCAATGCAAGATTCAATTGGTATTCTGGTAAAGAGAAGTAGAACAACATTTTTTAAACTATGGCTAAATCTTAAATGATTTGCAAAATTGGGTTATATCTTAAAGAAAGGCCTATAATTGGCTATCTGTGCACTTTTAAGTAGTGCAGCCCAAAGTCTCCTAAATAAGAGGGCTTTCTTTCTTTCATTTCTGTATCTTCGACCCAATTTAATTATCGCTGATTATATAAGTTATATATATGTTATTTAAATATATTAAATTTATATATTTATTAATTATTTTATAAACTAGATCATATAAAAATATTGAATTATATATAGCTTTCTTAATAATCCATACAAGTTCATTATTGTTCCCACTTCTCACCTCTATATATGTAGGACTGCAATAGCAAGAAGAAGGTTCAACTTGGATTATAATAATATTTACTAAGTCATTTGGTTTCACTCAAATTTCTTCCTTACATCATTAATAAATATTACTTATCAAGATTTTCAAATTCAATGAAAAATTAATTTTAATCGTGCCACACAATTCTTTCACAAAACGCTCTTTCCATTCAGACATATCATCGACTTAAACATGACTATCATGAGAATAATTCTTCAAGTTCATGGATCATAAAAGTGTCGAGCCTCGCTTTCATGAAAGGGAGGTCTCTGTCTAACGAACAAATTATCCAATTGTGAAAGACGTCTGTCTTATGACCTAGCGACTAATAAAGTGGGTAAACCCTTAAAAAGAATAAGATTCAAAATTCAATATTAATATTTGGCTCCATTAGAGTTCTAGCTGGCTCTATATACAGTAGAGTTGCTAACTTATGATCCACTTTTAGTGGATGAGAAGTATAGACATATTGGTACCTCCACAATATAGCTTACATAGTTCCATTAAAGAGAGATGCACATGCTATGATAAATAAAGAGAAGAAAAGTGTGGTTTTAAATTTGACAAAATTAAATATGCACACAAGTCTATGTCCAATATTGCATTAAATTTCCTAGTTGCAGTTTAAATGTTTTGACCTATTCATTATAAAATAAAATATAGAATAATAATGTTACTATATTGCCTATTGAATATAATAAATTCAATATATTAAAAAATGACTATAGTTAGTAATAAGGTAAATTAAAAATTAAGAGGTCGTTTGATAGAGTGTATAAGAGTAATGTCGATCGGGGCGTTTAGTTATACATAATTTTAAAAAATGTACCAAACAATGTATGCGTTATATTTTCTCATGCGCTCTACTAAATGATCCCTAAGTGATAAATTAGATTTAGTCGGGCTCCAATGGAAGGAGAGAAAGTTACTTTTTTTCTTGATTACCAACATTGGAGTCCGACTAAATCTGAATTCACACCAAAAAGTCCCACATTGAGGGTAAAGTACTCCCTAACAAAGGAGCCTCCGTACCTAGGGAGTAGGGCCTCGAACCCGAGATCGTTAATTAAGGACGAAGGAATACTTACCACTCCATCACAACCCTTGTTGACAATTATAATTGCCTTTACTTATATCATTTCACAGGACACACATGCAGACTGAGGAAAAAAAAACAAAATAATCCCTTAAAGTTTGGGTTTAAACTCAAAGTCATCCCTATTATATACATGATATACAAATAGTTCTTGATCCTAGTGGAAGGAATCTGTTACCTCTTAAAATTAACCCATAAAATTCCTGGAAGTTGCATTCATCAAATTTTGTGATTCCATAATATTATTAAATCAACAAAATACAATTAATGCAGAAACTTTGACAGATGAGGTTTCATAATCAACCGTGTTTAATTTATTAGTGACAAGAAAATTGAAAAGAATTAGTTCAAAATTAATGAACTTAACATCATGTATAAAGATAATCATCATACTAGAA
Organism: Solanum appendiculatum; assembly: GCA_018342035.1. Classification (NCBI taxonomy): domain Eukaryota; kingdom Viridiplantae; phylum Streptophyta; class Magnoliopsida; order Solanales; family Solanaceae; genus Solanum; species Solanum appendiculatum. Next base: position 778,816 of record JAGDQO010000446.1, read on the forward strand.
AACATGGAATTAATTAGCAACAGAATTTATCAATAATCTCTAGCTAAATAGCTCTTATCTAATTAATTAGATTTTCATATAATCCATCACTAATCTGTATCTAAATGAGATTATCATGAAATTTTTGTTGTTTAGCTATAAAATTTTGTCCATCGCTATTAATCAGTTACATGTATACATAAGTCTTCACTTCAAATTAAATGATCCATACATACGTACATACGTACCGACAATAAATGAAAAACATATTACCAACTCTAATTGGACTAATCAAAACATATATACAAAATAGTCTTCACTTCCCACATGTAAACGTTGAAGTTGTGAATCTATGGAAACGTCTCACATGTATACAACAGTTGTGGTTAAGTACAAGCTTGTAAAAATTTGGCTAATCTTTGAAATTCAATAAAATAAAATAAATTTAATATTTTGAAAATTAAAATTTTGAATATTTAAAAATTATATGAAAAATATTATAAGTTATGATTTTTGTTTCACGTAAATATGATCAAAATACATTCTAAAATATTAATTAAAGTTCAGATAGTTTGAATCTTGTTTCATGAGAAAGAGAAACCACCTATAATTTGGGATTGAGTGGTATTTCTTTACCCCTTCAAAAGGTAATATTAATCTAACACATCTATTCAAATAAATAAAACTTAATTTGGAATATAGAGTACAAGAGTATTTACGTTATGAATTGCATAATGTGGAAAAACTTTTGTTTTTATTCCTTTTTATACTATTAATAACAAGGAACAAAGAGGAATTTAACGTAACTATATATGCAGCGTGACCAAAAAAAGTTACTATTAGTGACATTTACTATAAATAATTGATGATAAATAAACTCACATGTCTGTCATATTATTTTAAAATATTTATTTGTTTAATTTTTGTGGCAATTACCGACCCCTCAAAAATTGTTATATTCTTTATATATATATATAACAATTATTGTTGAGAGTTAATTTCATTTGTATACACACCCTTCTCCTTCTTCATTTCAATTGGATTGTAAATTTTTGATCCTCTATTTTTTCTAATATCTATTAAGATACTTTTTGAATATTTTTTCTACTTTGTATATCCAATTTCACTTCAATGTTTTATCTTATATAGTAATACTTTAATTTGTATTAGATATATTTGTGTTATTTAGTGATTTTGATTTTCCCCTAACATAAAAATTTAAATTTCATATTCATTTCAACGTTGTATTAGATATATTTATTTTTATTTGCATTTTAACAAGGTTTAAACTCTTGTAGCACTAGTTGACTTTTTAAGGTAAAATATTTTAATTAATAATTACTAGTTAATAAATATTAAAAAGAAAAGATTGTTTTATATGCAGTATGCCAATCCAACTAAAATTTAATATGAATAAAGACCAAAATTTTAATATGCTTAAAAACCAAAACTTCCCCCTAAAATCAACTAACCACTTCCCCTTTCCACCCTTCCCACGTAATAGGGATGGCAATGGGGCGGGGCATATGCAGGGCGGGGTAGAAGAAATTTTTTAAAAGATGATGCGGGGTGGGGCGGGTGCAGGTCTATGTGAGTTTTACACGGATTTAAATAAAAGCTAAAAAAGTTGCAACTATAATTATATATAGATGAATATTGAATGCTACTATTGAGGATAGAGTTAAAATATAAACCCTATTCTGTGTTTAAAAGCTATAACGTAGCTATGAAATTTGATGACTTTTATTTTCAAATTATTCAAAATAAACAGTTTGTAATATTTTAATATTTTTTATTCCCTTTTCCTTTTCACTTTTTTCCTTCTTTACCGTGGTGCTATTTTAGTATGTGTGAGTCAATGGCCAAATTAAGAGAAGCCATTAATATTCTGTAATGATCTTTGTGGGGCGGATTGAAAATAAAAAAAATGCTATGTGGAGCGCGGGGCAGATTGAAAATAAAAAAGATGCTATGTAGAGCGGGGCGGGGCGGGTTGAAATTTTTGCGGATTAAGCTTTAAACCGCCCCGCTCCCGCCCCATTGCCATCCCTACCACGTAACAGACACACACACATACAAATCCCATAAATTTTCCCACGTAACACACCCAATTCCTTTCCCTTTTTGCTAATTAATTTTTTTCTCTCGTAGGTTCTGCAAAGTGAAATAGATGGTAAATACTTTTTTGAGTTTAAAGACAATTCTCTGTTACATGAGTTTGATAATTCATATATACTAGAATTTCAAATAAATTCTGTGCTAATTATATGAATTATTGTGGCTAAAAATGTATGTGCTAAAAAATTTAATTAGTAGGAATAAATGAATTTGTAGCTAAAGAGACATAATTGCCACACAAATAATAACTTATATACACATTTTTATTTCCATAGCAAATGAAAGAATTTTTTTTGCTACAATTTATATCTTGTGACAAAAAGTATGTAATTTTAGTTATGATTTTTTAAATTTGTAGCTAGACATATAAATCTATAATTGCCATGTATCAAGGACGTGGCTAAAAAATTTCACTTTTCATAGTAAATGTAGATCTTTTTAGCTGTAGTACTATGTATTTCATGGCTATTGGTATGGATTCTTAGATACAGTATGAAAATATTTGTGGCAAATATTTTAATTCATAGCTATGAATTTTTTTAATTCGTAACTAAATATGAGTACTATTGCCACGAAGCTAAACTATACAAATAGCCATACAATTTAAATTTGCGTGGCAAATAAATTATTATTTTTGCTACAATACAACATCTTGTGGCTACAATATGAATATAGCTATAAATTTTATTTATCGTAGCACTAGAATAAAATTATTTGCTATAAGTATATTTTCGTGGCAGAAACCTTTTACTATTGCAGCTACAATACAATATATTTTGTAGCAATTAGTAAAAGTCCTTAGCCACATACCATGTAAAGTCTGTAGCTAACTGTTAGCCACGCTAAATCTTGCTACGAATGCTACGGAAAGAAATAATGTAGCTAAAGTGTTTAGCCACGGAAAATTGTATATTTAGCTAGAATAAATTTTGTAGCAATATATACCTTTTTTTGTAGTGATATATTTGTTATTATTTAATTTAGTTATTTTATATTTTGTAACTTGTTAAACTTGATGCATCAATATGTTTACCTATTTCAGGATTTGTTTAAATTCTCACCAGATTGTAAAATTATCTATACCCGGCCTTAAATTGATTTCTAGTAAGCTTCAATTTTATTTTTTATTTCGTTAAGGATTATGTAATAATTTTTTTCTTGATTGGATTTGACTATTGCAAATTAAAGGACAGTTTTGCATATTAGATTGTGATCGATATTAGTATAACTTAAAAATTATGTGTTTTCTTACTCAATATGATAAATTATTGGATTTATAATTATTTTTCTAGTAATTAAATAGAAGAACAAGATAACGTCAAGGAGGAAAGTTTATCTTATAAATTAAGAGAAGTGAGAAATACTTGAACCAAAGTATTAAAGAAAATAAGTATCATTATATGATTTTGAAAAACGTAAACCTAGCTTGTGTTTACGTAGAAATAATCATGAAGTCGTACTATTCACATTAGTGTGTATGAGAGAACATCAAAGTAAATTTCTTTCATCCATAATCTTATAATTTTTTGTCAAATCAAAGCTTTATATGAATTTGCTTTTGAAATGAATTGATTTTTTTTTTTGATCAAGACGTACAAAGATATATGTGTATCAATATATGTTTATCTAATTATATATACAATTTTCATTGTTTCAGCCTGATGCGAAGATTGGGCTTACTTCATCTTGGATAAAAGATCGGGTGACAATAACTTAAATCACCAATTAAACAAATATTATAGAACTTTTTTTAAATTTTTATTTGATGTAGATTCATAAGGATTTAAAATTGTAATTTTACGTTGAAAACCTTATAATTAATATAAGTTTGTTTAATGCTATTTGATTTGCATCAAATGTGTTATTTAGTAAAATTATTTATTCATATTATTTTGAAGGCTTGATGTAAATCAAATTTCACCTTTATTATTATAACAATAATAATTTTGTAAGACTCCACAAATCAAATTATATAAATATTGATCTCATATCATGGACAATTTTGAACCCACACAACTTTAATATTTAAAATATTGAGATCATATTGTGAAGGTTCTAAACTATCACAAATTGATACTAAAAAAATCTTCACAAATTTAAAAGTCATTTTGTGGAGGGCGTCGTGGAGGTTGACTATAAAACCACCGTAAATATGCTCGTGGCAAGGATAATTGTAGCATTTTTAAAAACCGCCGCAATTTAATTTGTGGGGTCCCTAAACCTCTCTAAATTGACAAAATAACTCCCACAAATTGAGCATTTTTTTGTAGTGATTTGAAAATTATTATGGCTTTTGATTTAGAAAGAAATGATACAAGTAGTGAAATGATATAACAATATACCTTCAAAAGGAATTAAAAAGATGTTAAAACCACCCTCCAAGTTTTTCATTTCGAATCAAGGCGATAAAAACCTGAATTTTAGTGTATCGTGATAGTAAGACCACTCTGTCACTTGCAATATTTTATTATATATTTAAATCATCTGCAAAGGATTTAATTTGTCACTTGATAAAAATTATACTTCAAGAAGGACATACAAATCAAGTTGAGGTATCAAAATCTTGTCTTCTTTCGTTTCAACCCTCATCTATGAGATGAGGAATCTCTCATAGCTAGATTCATCAGTAGCTTAGAAACTAGAGTTCATAAAAGAAAGCAAAGAAAGGTCCGCGACAAAGCTGTCCCCTCTCTCCATATCTCTACTTACTGGCTGGGTGCAGATAACACTGTAATAATAAAAAAGCCAGATAGAGATAATGTTCGTTCAAAATTGATTCAGATGGCGAGGACCCACGGAAAAATCCACCTTATTCATGCTCCGCACAACAACTTGCCCGGTCAATATTATATGTCTATGCCAAACTTGGTGATCAATTATCGTTGCCTTCGCACCTGGATAGTACCAGGACCCTTGTGCCCCGACCCTTGATCAGATAAAGCTGCCCGCCTTATGACCCACAACGAAAAATGAGCCTTGCGACGAGACGCGAACATTCCCCATGCTGCGGTTCCCTCCGGTCCGTTCCCGGGCCTTATGGCACGGCTTAGTCAGTTATTCTCGCAGTTCAGATAAGATTCGGACCGGGTTGGGTTAGGTCTCTGAAAGCATGGTTCTTGCCCCCCTACCCCCTTTGAGCTCGTCCATTCGTTGGGTGATCCCTTGCTCTCACGTTCGAGTGTTTGCTCGTCGTTTAGGCCCGTGAGTGAGATTTCTGCTCATTGCAGTCACCCTCGAAACCTTGTGGGGTTAGGAGTAAAGCATCCCGAGGCCAAAAGCCTACCCTCTCTCGGATATTGAGTGGGTGAATCGGGGAAGAGATCCGGACGAACCTTCCAACAAGCAGAATAGGGTAAGCGCTCATTTCGTTCTTGCTTGCTTTCATTCTGTTATGAGAGAGAGCTGCTATACGTCTATTCTCTTTAGACAAATGACTGTCCTCTGGAAATGCTCTTCCCGTAGTGCCCCCTCTTTCTCCTTGTCTCTTTCTCTGCGGCCTGCGTGGGACTGATCCGGACTGATAACCCGCTTATCGTCTGCATCTATAACTACTTCTGGTTTATATACACTGCTAAAAGGTTGAATTCCAAACGATTAGGTTAGGGCAGGGTGGAGTTCCTCTTTAGCACTGTTCTTTTAGGTGTAGTTCCGTCAAGGTGCCAAGATCAAACTCCGGACAACTTAGTGAAATATAGAAGGAAAAACACGACTCTTTCTCCCTTGACAACTCAGTGAAATATAATTTAATGATTGTTCATGTATGCAATCACTAAAAATTATTGATTATAATTGCAGTTGAAACCTTTTAAACTTAAGTCCTATCAAATTTAATGCACCCTTTAGTTAGGTGGTTCAATGTATAAAAGTAGAAGTTTCAATAAGTTTTCTTGCAAAAATAATAATAAAGCAAGTGGGACAATGAAATAATAATAGTTATATATATACATATATAAATACAAATATTTGCACGATTATCTCATTTTTGTTGAGAATAAATCTTTAAAACTAAAAATATTGTTTCTTTTCCATACTAATTTTCTATGTACATTTTTATTTTTTTGGGTTTAAGGTTTTCTTTGGAAAAAATTGTGGTTACCGCCCTTAAAATATCGATAAATTCTAAGTTAATCCTTGTGATATCTAATTAAATATATTTTAGTTGCAATTAATTAAAATATGTAATTACTTTATCTCCCATCTTGTGAATCTTTACAAACTTAAAGAATTAAATTATTAAATCATGTAATTATTCATATCTTACGTTAAATCTATACGCTTAATCCATTTTTGAAGGTGTAACATTTTCCCATTCAGCTAATTATTTAAAGGAATAGAAGGGAAAATAAAAGAGAGAGAAAAGAGTAAGCAAAATGAAATACTCCACCAAGTACCACATCATATAGTTTTTTTTTTCTTATCAAGTTGTCTGATATCCGCAATGGAGTCCGACTAGTTTGGATTCGCACCGTATAGGGTTTCATTCGGCAGAAGTGCTCCCTACAAAGATTTTTTCATATTCAAAGCTGAAACTCAAAACTTGTAATTAAGAGAAAAGTTATTCCATCCATTGCACCACATCCTTTAGTGGTACAAATCATGGAATTTTTTTTTGTTTGTTTCTCATCAAGTGTCTGGTATCTGCCACGGAGTTCGACTAGTTTGTATTTACACCGTATTTTCATTCGGGGGAAATGCTCCGCCACTCCCTACAAAAGATATTTTTTATTTTTAGAACTCAAATTCAAAACTTCTAATTAAAAAAAAAGTAATTTCATCTATTGCACCACATTCTTTGTTGGGAGGTACACATCATTGAGTTTTAATGCCAAATGTGACAATGAGAAAATATATACTTCAGAATTTAATGGGGGGATGGTCCAATGCTTTAGACAAAATAACATAAAAACAGGTTGTCTTCAGTTGTCACATTTATGATCTTTCAAAAAATTATTTAATATGACAGACAATCTACTACTCTGACAAGTCTAACAAATATTTAATTGAACAAACAAAAATACCACACAGTACACTTGAAAACAAATTTACGATAAACGATGATAAATAAAACTTTGAAGTACATATAGGGAGTTATATACCATAAAAAATTGTAGTATAGTGAATAAATATTTTTTTTATTCTTAATTAAAGTTTTTGTATTCGAGTTCTGAGTTATGGAGTCATTTTTCTGGGTGAATTCAGACACCGGATGAAAAATCAAAAAAAAAAACATATACAGAATTTTAGGTTTTAAAATTAAAGATGGCGTTCTTGTTAGAGTTGAAATTAATTTAAACATGTCGACATCTAATCCTGACCTTGGTTCAATTTAACACGGAAAAAGTAAATCAAAATCTTCCTTCAGTTTTAAGCCACAAATATTCTTTCCCACTTATCTTGAATAAATTTTATAAAATGCATGATTTGCTCTATATGGTTAGTCTCTTGGATTTTGTAATTTTTAGTATCATAATATTTTTCTCTCTCAATTTTTAGTATATGTTCTTCAATAGATAACATATTGAGAATTTCATTTCTTCAATTTAAAAAAATAGCAATAAAGATATTGGTTAGTAACTTTGAATAGTGGAAGAATTTCAAGTAACAAAAGAAAAAGTTTCTTTAAAAAATGAAAAGTGCTTATATTAGTTATATCGATAATTAATGACAATCAAAATTCAAATTCAAGGAAACTAAAAGAGAGTACGTAATTGACAACTCAAATACTTAGGATGGTTTGAAATTGGGATTTCTTACTACTATAATTAGATTAAAATCACGACTATAACTTGAATAACACCTTTTATATGATATAAGTTATATCGATTTTAGCTAATGTCTTAACCAAATATAGAATAAAATTAATTTAAAATACAAATTGGGATAATCCACCAAATCCCGTGAGCCTAACAACCTCTAAATTCACACGCATTATCAAATAACAGTTATAAAAATAACTCTACTTTTTTTTTCCTTTAAAAATCACATTAAAAATAAGATATGAAGTATGAACTATAAGTAAAGCATCTGAAGTAATATAGTAAACTTATCATTTTATTAATTATTTCTTAAGGGGTGTGCCAAGTCAAACATGAACAAGTAAAAATGGGCGGAGGGAGTATTTGTTAAGATTTCAACGGTTTTTTGCATAAAAAATTATGTTCCACAATGAAAAGTATTAGATTTTGATGAACTTAGTACCGCAAAACAACATCCGCCTCTCGGGCAATATCTATTGTTTAAAGTTGAACGGCATGTGTTTTTCCGTTGTCTAGAAAGAATTTACTTCTCCTTCCAAAATGAACAATCGTTTTAGCTAAGAAAAAAAGCGTTCCCAAATAATTATCACTCTAAAAAATTAAGACTAAAGTTGACACTTATTTCCAACTATATATATATATCCTTAATATAAAAAAAGAGAAGATAATCATTCTACATTTATTAAAAGGAATAACTTGGTAAATAAAAAGTACCTTCTATTTATGATTTTTTTTTAGTGGACGTTCAAAAAACCCTAAATCATTGAGGGGCGGAGCTAGTAGCCAGCATGTGGGTCCAACCGAATCGAGTAGATTTTGCTTAAACGGTTTATTTGTATCAATAAATTCATTAAATATATATAAATGTTACATTTCATTAAAACTCAGTTATTATCATTTAAAATCGTTATAAAATTGAGAAGCATAAAATTGAAATCCTATCTTTGCCTCTGTCACGGTATGTTATTTTTGGTTGAGTGGGGGGAAATGTTAAAGGTACCTTACCTTTTTTTCCCAACTGTTTTAACTACTTTTGTGTATTCCAACAAAAGTCTTAGACTATTGAAAAATTTGAAGAGTAGTATTTTGTAACCAAATTCTTAACTTAGATTTTCCAACACTTTATCTGCCTTTGAAAATGTCACTTTCTCATGCATGATTTTAGATAGAGATTTGCAAAGATTGGTTGGGAGTAGAGAGGAAAAACTACTAACACTTACTCATCAAATTAATGCAAAAGTTTTCTAGCCTACAAAAGTTGTTGGAATATTGACACATCTAACATTACCCACCTCATATATCATTTTCCCCTATACTTTCTTGTTGTAATCATATATTCTAGTTTTCTCCTCAAAAAAAATAAAAAATTTCTAGTTGTGGCTTAGTTAACTATGTCAAGAAGAGGTGAAAATGGAGCTAGAAAAAATGAAGAGGATCTTGTGTTGGCTGCGTTGCAAAGATCTCCTACTTATATACGAGCACGAACATCAATCTTTCGAGGCATTGGTGGAGAGGTTGCTCTAGTTGATGTTGGAAAAATGAAAGGTGAAGAACAGAAGGAAGTTTTGGATGTGTTGATTAATGCTATTCATGAAGATACAGAGATGTTCTTTAAAAGAGTAAAGGAAAGATTTGAGAAGTAAGTTTTTTTTTTTAATTTCATTTTCGATTATAGGTTTAGTTGTATTTGTGCATCTTGTGCTTAGTAGGTGTTACTAATTATTTGGAGTTTTTCATTTGCATAAATAATGTTTGTGTTTTGATGGAATGGCTCCTATCCCTCATTTACGAAGAAATAACTTCATAATAATGGTAAAGAAAAAAGGAGAACTTATATAGTGTTTCGGAAACAGCCTTTCTACCTCCACGAGGCCTACACTCTACCCTCCCTAGACCCCACTTAGTGGTATTTCACTAGGTATGATGTTGTTGTTGAAGAGTTCATGCCATCAGTGTATTTTAACCTATTGTTGCAGGTTAACTACCTTATTTTCCGGTTTCCTTAACACTTTAATATGGACATTTACCTATAGTTATCTTTAAGGTGATCTGATAGTATAAAATTTCTTTATATTATCCGTGTATAGAAGTTAAACTCGAAAGAAAAAGATCATTTGTCAACCTGATTTCAGTCTTCATGTTGCTTATGCTGATGATTAACATTATGCGTATATCCTGTACGAAAGGCAAGAAACTTACCTTTTTGAAAAATTGATTCTTGATGGTAACCAGGCCTCATTTAGGAGTGAGTTTCAGATAGTTATCTCTATGTATTTAGAGGATTGATTATCTATGATATCTGTCTTGGTAGAAACTTAAAAACATCTCAACGTGATCAATTCGAGCTATAAATGACATAATGGTGTCTAAATATGAGTTCCATTAGGACAACAAGAAGCTGAAAGAGATATATGAAGTGTTTAAGAGTCTTAAAACTCTATCATCCATATGATCTTCGACATTATTCATTGTATTGGTAATAAATTAAACTTATCGAACGATTCTAACTTTCAGGGTGGATTTGGAATTCCCAAAAGTTAAGGTTTGCTTTCAGCATCTTAAAGTTGATGCAATGGTCCATGTAGGAAGCAGAGCATTGCCTACAATCCCCAACTTTATATTCAACATGACTGAGGTAAACCTGCAGCTCTCATGTCTTTGGTAAATTATGATTTCATAGTGCCTAGAGTCTGACAATGTTTCTGTTGTTAAAAAATTAAAATGAAACAGACTTCCTTGAGACAGTTGAGGATTTTCCCAAGTCGTAGAAAGAAATTATCTATACTAAACAACATAAGTGGTTTTATACGGCCATCAAGGTACGATTTGAGCTCCAATGAAGTGTGTATCGTGTCCACAAGTTATATTTGGAATCTCCTGAGTTGGTCTTGTCTTTCAGGTTGACACTGCTTTTGGGTCCTCCAAGCTCTGGAAAAACAACATTGCTTTTGGCACTTGCTGGCCGCCTTGATAAGAATTTGATGGTACAAACCTTTACTTGTTCCATCACAATGCCTATTAGTATACACTGGAAATGAAAAGATTTTTAACGACTTTTTGCACTTTAATAGAGATTTACCTGTAATTACTTTATAGCAAATTAATTATGTAATTATATTTACACTGTCAGTGCATATAACTTAACAGCATAAAAGCTTCAAATGCACTAGTAATGAATTGGTTTTAAGTGGTAGTATGACATGCATCATTCTATAATGACTGATTTTCCGTACTGGAAGCTTAAAACAAGTGTACATGCTATTCGTCCTTTGATATCAATATAGAATATCCATGAGATAATACTTCAAATATTTATAATCAATTCATCATAAACAAATTTGTTTGGTGCAAAAATTGCTGAAAAGTTGATTTTTTTTGTTCAAGATGACATTATAGCTACCTTATGTTCCGAAAAGATTGTTTTTGTCCCTCATTAATGCAGTTAACTTACTATGAAGATGTCAGGAAGAGTTACCTACAATGGACATGATCTGAAGGAGTTTGTTCCTCAAAGGACGGCTGCATACGTCAGCCAGAGGGATTCACACATTGCAGAAATGACAGTTAGGGAGACACTTGAGTTTTCTGGACGTTGCCAGGGTGTCGGTTTTAAGCATGGTATTTTCCTGACCTGCTACAATCAGCCATGCACTTTACGGTACTTTTTCTAGTTGAATTTGATATGAAACCATAAAAATTTGGGCAGATTTTCTATTGGAACTTCTAAGAAGAGAGAAAAATGCTGGAATAATTCCTGATCAAGATATTGATATTTTTATTAAGGTATGGCGTCTGCGTAATGTTTGTTTTCCAGGTTATATGTGTAGAGAAACCACTTCATCGATCTCATGTTGATGCAATTGTTTTCTATCAGGCAGTCGCATTGGGAGAGCAGACAAGTATAGTTGTAGATTACATTCTAAAGGTATGTTAGCAGTGAGGCTTTATTAATTCATTGTTTTTCTACATTCATTCCACATGCTGCATATGGACCTTTAATTTTCTGTATGTTAGTTTTACATGTCGAAATGCTACTAATTACTATGAACCTTATATTTCCTTACTGAATGCATGACTTTTCACCGGACATGCTCAACGTGAAAGATACTAAAAGTTGATTATAAGGAAGAGTTATGGTCCAATTTCTTGAAATCTTTATTGTTTTATCTTCTGTACTATGCTTCAATAATCAATAGCATCATGTTCTGGATATAAGATAATAACTTTATAGACTTCATTGTGCTTTGCGGACTATTGTTTGGGCATTTTTTTTATATCCTTCTGAAATATCTGCAAAGATTTTAGGATTGGATATTTGTGCGAATACATTAGTAGGAGATGAAATGCTCAAAGGGATTTCAGGGGGACAGAAGAAGCGGCTCACGACTGGTACTTGCCTTCATTTCTGCTAGCTGACATCTGCTTGTTTAAAATTATCGAAAAAAGTAATTGCTTGGATTATTGAAGTTGTGAGACATGTATGCAGGTGAGTTGCTAATGGGTGCATCAAGGGTACTCTTAATGGATGAAATCTCAACCGGGCTAGATAGTTCAACTACCTTTCAAATCATCAAGTACTTAAAGTACACTACTCGAGCATTTGATGGGACTACCCTGGTTTCTTTATTGCAACCTGACCCTGAAACTTACTCTCTCTTTGATGATATAATTCTTTTAAGTGAGGGCCAAATCATTTATCAAGGTCCCCGCGAAACTGCTCTTGAGTTCTTTGAATTTATGGGTTTCAAGTGCCCCTCCAGGAAAAATGTTGCTGATTTTCTTCAAGAGGTAATTCTCTGAGTTCACGCATTTGACTGATGCTATAATTGATAGTGCTCTTATTTGGTTTGTCATCTTGTTATCTCTGCACAGTTAACATCTGAAAAAGATCAAGGGCAGTATTGGTTTCTCAATAGCCAGTACAGCTATGTATCAGTAACAAAGTTTGAGGAGGGGTTTCAATCCTTTCATGTTGGTACTGCATTGGCACAAGAACTGGCTATTCCATTTGACAAACGTGACGGTCATCCAGCAGCTCTGTCCTCTAGTACTTATGGTGTGAAAAAGTCTGAGCTTCTCAAGATCAGTTTTGACTGGCAATTGCTATTATTAAAGCGAAACTCAGCTGTGCTCATTTTCAAAGTCACACAGGTCATATTTCTAACAGTTTCTTTACAATAGAAAATCTCAATACACGTTGCTTCTTTAGATCCCTTTTAGAGTAATACTGTTAGTTGTTGAGATGGACATATTGTTTTCCATTTTGCAGCTCTTTCTGATTATCTTGATAATGATGAGTGTGTTCTTCCGTTCAACAATGCATCATGATACACTTGAAGATGGAGCTGTTTACCTCGGTGCTCTCTACTTTGCAATTCTTATGGTTCTTTTCAATGGTTTCTTGGAGGTGCCTATGCTGATAGCCAAGCTTCCCGTTCTTTACAAGCAGAGAGATTTACATTTCTACCCATGTTGGATATATACTCTTCCATCTTGGCTTTTGAGTATTCCCACATCACTTTTAGAGTCCATTATTTGGGTTGCAGCTACATACTATGTGGTTGGCTTTGATCCTCAAATAACCAGGTATCTTTTCAACTTTTTTGACAATTGGCTCTATTCGTTTCATCTTGTTTTATATTCTGTATTAGCTTTTCACCATATTTGATAGAGGTAAGACGACTCATTTTATTTAATAACTCCAGGTGCTTCCGTCAGTTTTTGTTGTATCTCTCATTGCATCAGATGTCAATAGGACTTTTCCGTGTGATGGCATCACTAGGCAGGAATATGATAGTTGCTAATACCTTTGGATCTTTTGCAATGTTGGTAGTCATGGCTCTCGGAGGATTTGTTATTTCAAGAGGTCATTTATACTCTCAATTTGGCTCATCGATGATTTAGTTACTTCACCCTTAGAGAAAATGGCTTTTATTCAATTAGTTTGTTGTTGAACTTTTCATATTATTACAGATAGCATCCCAAGTTGGTGGATCTGGGGTTACTGGTTTTCCCCTTTGATGTATGCTCAGAATTCAGCTTCAGTAAATGAGTTCCGTGGCCATTCTTGGGATAAGGTAATTTGGTATTCTGGTATCTGTTTGTGTCTGTTTCATATCCAAACAGTTCTCTTCGTATGGTGTCGAAGGTGCTCTATCTTGTATAATTCTTTAACACTAAGAAATGACTACTATAAAAGTGCCACAACACTCAGTTGATGCTTCAGACAAAAATATGTTTGGACTACTATCACTAATGTTGCTCATTTATTAATCAGTACTACTGTTGGATATAGATTTACCTTTCCATTTTAAACTGGCAGAGATTTAGGGACAACACATCTCTGGGTGAGATGTTATTGAAGGTTCGCAGCTTGTTTCCAGAGAACTATTGGTATTGGATCGGTGTTGGTGCACTGATTGGTTATATAATATTGTTCAACGTCCTCTTCACGATATTTCTGACTTGCCTCAACCGTAAGTTTTTTCTTCTAAATCCTATATACAATCATCTTATATAGCCAATATTCTGGTTCTACAAGTCTTCATTATGACGCGTTTGGAGAGGAAGTCTAGCTATTGCAAAGAATTGAGCAAAAGAAAGATGTTTGGATGCTCTAGTATTACTAGTTAACATGACTTGCTCTTAATGCCTATTGTTCTAGTTTCTATCCATACATATTGTTCTAATACAAGGAAACAAGATGCAAGTTCTTCGGGAATTCATCATGTTTTTACAAATCTGCAGCATTAGGGAGCCAGCAAGCAGTTGTTTCAAAGAGAAACAACCAGAACAAGGACAAGGAACAAGAGAGTGAAGATATCATTGTTCCATTTGGAGAGTTTTTGAACCATTCACACTCATTCACTGGTTTGTTAAGGCATTTTCACTTTTGAGGTTAGCTTTTAGTTTCAATGAGTAGATATTCATGACTCCCGGTCTGTTGGCAGGAAGAGAGATCAAGAAACGAAGAGGCATGGTTCTTCCGTTCGAGCCTCTTTCCATGTGTTTTAAGGAAATTATTTACTACGTTGACGTTCCCATGGTAAACCAACAGCAGTTCAATTACAGTAAGAAATGAATGTAATATATTCCAGAGCAAATTCCTTATCATCGTACGAAATTATTTCTTCAGGAGCTTAAGCTACAGGGGCTAGTAGGAGATAAACTGCAGTTACTAGTCAATGTTACTGGTGCATTTAGGCCGGGCGTGCTTACTGCATTAGTTGGTGTCAGTGGTGCTGGTAAAACTACTCTAATGGATGTTTTAGCTGGTAGGAAAACCGGTGGACATATAACAGGCAATATCTATATTTCTGGACACCCAAAGAAGCAAGAAACTTTTGCAAGAGTATCCGGATATTGTGAACAGAATGATGTTCATTCCCCTTGCTTAACTATCCATGAGTCACTACTGTTTTCTGCTTGGCTCCGGTTATCTTCTCAAGTTGACGTGAAAACACAAAAGGTAATCGTTATAGTTCTTTGAACTTATGACAATGCCATAATCTGTACATACAGAACCTGAGGAAGGACCATTCTTTTGCAGGCTTTTGTTGAAGAGGTTATGGAACTAGTGGAACTAACTTCATTACGTCGAGCTTTGGTTGGTCTACCTGGAGTAGATGGATTGTCAACAGAGCAAAGGAAAAGGTTGACGATTGCGGTTGAGCTTGTAGCCAATCCTTCAATAGTTTTTATGGATGAACCTACTTCAGGACTAGATGCCCGGTCTGCAGCCATTGTAATGAGAACAGTGAGAAACATTGTCGACACTGGAAGAACAATCGTCTGCACCATCCATCAGCCTAGTATAGATATCTTCGAATCATTTGACGAGGTTTTCATCTTAAATCTTGCTCAATACATATCAAATCTTGAAGTAAACACTGCACTTACAGTTTAGCAGTTACATAGCTATCACCATAGTTTTCATTACAAGTAAGACATGATTTTACTTGGTATGTATGCAGCTTTTGCTCATGAAAAGAGGTGGACAGCTCATTTATGCTGGTTCACTAGGGAGCAGATCATGCAAGCTTATTCAGTATTTTGAGGTAATCCTTTAACTGATCAATTCAGAGCTTTCTATGCCTTAAAACTGCATAATGAATAATCCAGTTGTAATTTTCCTAGGCAATTCAAGGAGTTCACAGAATTAGGTCTGGACAGAACCCTGCTGCTTGGGTTCTTGAAGTCACTTCTTCAGCAGAAGAAAATCGCCTCGGTGTAGATTTTGCTGACATTTATCGAAAATCAACTTTATTCCAGTATTTCTCTCTCCCTCCCTGTGTGTGTGATGAAGAAATTATCTGATTTGTACTTTCTATAATTAACAATGTTTCTGTCATTTCAGGCAAAATGAGGAAATGGTTGAAAGTTTAAGCAAACCACAAGAAGGTTCAGCTGAGCTATATTTCTCAAGCAAGTACTCTCAGTCCTTTTTCGGACAGTTTCTTGCATGTCTATGGAAGCAAAACCTGTCCTACTGGCGAAATCCGCAGTATACTGCTGTGCGCTTCTTCTACACGGTCATAATCTCATTGATGTTTGGAAGTATATGCTGGAAGTTTGGTTCTAAGAGGTTTCTTTCTTAAAACTTTGCCTTCACCATTCAAAACAACATAAATCCATTCACTCATTTTGATCTTATGACACATTTGGCACAAGACTTGAAGTTATTCAAATGATTCCTCATAATCAGAAAACTAATTGCTGTCATATTGAAACTTTCTCCTCAATACAAGTTAGTAACTATTTTCACTTAATCTGCCAACCTTTTCACCACAGGAGCTCTCAGCAGGACATATTAAATGCTATGGGATCCATGTATGCAGCTGTTCTTTTCATTGGTATCACGAACGCTTCCTCTGTCCAACCTGTGGTATTTGTTGAGAGGTTCGTCTCATATCGTGAAAGAGCAGCAGGGATGTACTCAGCTCTACCTTTTGCATTTGCACAGGCATGACATCTTTATGTTCTTCGTGTGCTTTTCTATATGACTCGATGTAAGACTTGGTCCGTGAATGATGCATTTGCCTGTCTAAATCGGATAACCTTACTGTCTTTGCAGGTCACAATTGAATTTCCATATGTTTTCATACAGACACTAATATATAGTACCATATTCTATTTAATGGCATCTTTTGAGTGGAACGTCTGGAAGTTCGTTTGGTACATATACTTCATGTACTTCACACTTCTATACTTCACTCTCTTCGGTATGATGACAACTTCAGTCTCCCCAAACCATAATATTGCTGCAATTCTTGCTGCACCATTCTACATGATGTGGAATTTGTTCAGCGGATTCATGATTTCTCGAATGGTAATGCTCTATCATGCTTTCTTATCTCTACCATCATGACACAAATGTTTGTTAGTATTCTTATTTCTTAAACTCCGTGTCAAGTCAAACCAGACATACAAATTGAAACGGAGGGGATGAGTCACTAAATCTTGGAATTTCCCTATTAACTAGCTTTGTTGTTCTGATTTCAGAGAATTCCTATTTATTGGAGGTGGTACTATTGGGCTAATCCAGTAGCATGGAGTTTATATGGACTTTTAACATCACAATATGGGGAAGTAAATGAACATCTTAGGCTTGCTGATGGGGTTCATACAGTATCAATAAAAAGGTTCATTAAAGAACAATTTGGATATAGGCAGGAATTCTTAGGCATTGCTGGTGTTGCAGTTGTTGGTTTCTGTATAATATTTGCAGTAACCTTTGCTTTTGCAATCAAATTCTTCAACTTCCAGAGAAGATAAAGATTATAAGAGGCATGTGCTGTTAACACTAAGGTAATATACAAAGCAAATTCTTGTTTAATCAATAGAGTTTGTGCTCCCAAGAATAGTGTCCATCTTATAATTTTAATAAAAAATAGCCAGCGGAGGTATAATATATGTATATTCAGTGTATAATGTATGTATATCAACTAAAAAGTAAATCGTTGATCCGACTAGTTACTTGTGTAAAAATCCCCTGTCGTTTTACCTTCATCAGGTGATGTTTCATTCTCCTGCATATACTCCATCTCTCCCAATTTGATTGGGCACAAAGTTTAAGAAAGAAAAAGTACTTTTGAAACTTTTGATATAAACAAGGGATCTTCAGACAATTGCCGGACAAATTTACTGTTTACTTTTTTCTAGCTGATATACATTAATTATACATGATCATACACATATTCTACATAAATTATACATATATTAGACATCCACCGACTATTTTTAGTTTAATCAGTTGTGTGAATAGCTACTTAGATTAATTGACATTTGTAATTAGCCCTAAATCATCTCATTATTTTAATTCTGAATTTGCTATTAACTGAAGAACACCAATTTTGCAATTATTAATTTAACAAAAGAGCTAACACACATTTTATTTCTTTTGCAGGGTTCTGCTTTAGTTTTGACTCATTGACCAGGTTATAAAGAGAATAAGGATGCAACTATATATCTCCTACAATACATATATTTCTCATGAACAACTGTTACATTCATTATATATATATATATATATATATATATATATGGATCAAATTCTGTATCACATATATGAATTTGTATATAATAAATATTACATTTTTTTCTATCATAAAAAACAAGTTTCCATCTTGTTTTTTCACCTCTTCTGCTTCTCTCTTTGACAACACACGTTTTTTTATTAGAGAGATTATTGAAAATGAATCTGTTACAAATGTTGAAGAAACATTTAATTCCGGTTTAGGATTCTTTACTGTGAGTCTGCAAACAATTGTTGCGATCTTCTTATTAAACTCACGTAGGAAAATATTAGCATTAACTGAGGTGACATATGTTCCTAATATCTGAATTTAGTGTTTATGAGATTAATCAGACACATATGAACTCTCAAGTCCAAAGATTATGAAACCAAAGATACTTGAGACTTAGCGGATGAATAATAATAACAAAACTCAATCACAGAATGATATATATTGCACGCTAGCTTCCATTGATTGCCTGGACCATAGATATTGAAAAACACATTATGGAAAAAATACAAGGATGAACATACTACATGTTTTGGATTATTTCATGTAACGTCCTGCTTCGTACAAGACAACACAAAAGAATAACTATGAAATGCAGAAACAGAATTCATAAATCAGCAACAGAGTTTGAAATTTGAAGTTGGACTAGCATTCAACATTTAACAACCAAATAGAATAGAATTCCCCAATCCTTTTACTGAGGCATGTATTATAAAGAATGATGCGACTCATCAATGATGGCCAAAAATCACATACAACATGTTGTCTTCGTGTTAATAAACTATAAGCATATATAATATAGTGTCACTGTTCTATAGCCAATCTATAAAAAAAATTGAGTTTCGGTCTTCAGAATCTGCATCAGTGTTCTATAACCAAATGACGAATGTGTGGCTGTGTCCTGAATGCTCTCTTTTGGTGAGGCCTGTGTAAACTGGACATGTAACCACCTTGCCTCTTCCTCTTCTTTGGAGGCTGGACATTGTCGGCTGATTTCAGAAAAGAGTGACTCAATAGCAGGCCTGCAGTCCAACCCAACTTTGGATTCTTGACCAGACAATATCTTAAGAAATCCTTTGCCTCTGTAGACAGTTTGTCATTCTCCAAATTTGGTTCCTCATACTTAATCCGGTGCAATACATCATCAAACATTGGATCTGAATTGGATGATTCCCATAGTGGTGTCCCTGTGATCAACTCGTAAACAGTACATCCAAGTGCCCAAATATCAGCTTCTGGGCCGTACTCCTGCTTAAGTAGGGATTCAGGTGCCATGTACCTTTTAGTTCCTCTGATCCCCTGTTTCTGCGTCCTGCTCTGTTCCAAAGTTAAGGAAAGCCCGAAATCAGCGATCTTTGCCACCTCCTCTGCATCACCATCATCATCATCAGTAGACGTAAGAAGAATGTTGTGGGGCTTTAAATCACAATGAATGACCCCTTTTCGGTGAATGAACCTCAACCCTAAAAGAACATTCTTGGTATGTTTTCGTACTTGAAACTCAGGCAACCCTAGTTGACGATTATTGAGAAGACGATCAGCAAGACTTCCAGCGGAGGCATATTCAAGGAGCAAATTGTAAAGCAATGTATCATCTTCTTGGGTGACTTTAACTCCGAAAGAGCGAATAACATGAGGACAATTTTCACACATTCTCAGAAATTCAGTTTCTTGTTCAAGAGACTGAGAACGGCTGAACAAGCAAGACTTTACAGCGATAAGTGATGGGATGAGAGGAGAAGAAGAAGAATGAGTAGTAGAAGCCAATGAAACAAAACCAAAGCTTCCCTGCCCTAATGTTCTACCCCTCTTCCACATAATCTCCACTTCTTGATTTTCCGTCATTACAGAACAATTTCAGAGTGTTTTTTTTTTCTTGGAATAATTTGAGCGTGTTTTCTGAGTGTAGTATATATATAGGACATTAGTTTCCTAATTTTTTTTGTTTTCCGTTTCATAGTGGTTGTAGGACAAATTCTATTCAATATTTCCTTATTTACTTTTAATATATGGAAATTTACAGCTCTATAAAATTAAAATAGTTACCATAAATAAGAAGCAGTTATGTAAGTTGTGATTTATTAACTTGAATGATAAGTCATTCACTTGAATAACGAATCATTCACTTATATAGGATAATTCTCATTTTACAATCCTTATTATTTAATATAAAATTATTTTCTTATACGATACTTCCTTGGTCAGTCCCATTTTAGTTGTTACATTTTTTATTTATTTGTTATCAAGCAGGACGTCTCGATCATAAGACCACTAAAGCAATCTCTTGTGGCTTCAATTTTTTTGGACCCCCCATTTTTTTCCAAAGATGTATATCATTTTAAAAAATCTCATATATTGATAAAATTGAAAAGAACTTTTTGGATAGAAAATATAAAAGTAATTTTTACCTCATTTAGTATAGAGATCATTCTAATAATTGAAAAAATAAATTGTGTTTAGTTAAATGTAGTATCCTTTCTAGTTTCTTATGTAACTATCTATTTTGTTGCCTCATTTACATTCTGAAGATTATATTTATTTTTTTTAATTTCTCTTTCACTATTTTTATACTCTCATTATTGAATATTCTAAAGTCTCTTAAATGTTCAAACCTTCTAAATTACGCAAAATCTAATATTATGTGTTTATAAAAAAATCAAATTTATTTTTTGGTGTCTTCTTCAAATTATTATTTATTACCAAATAAGGACATTATTTTAATTTTTTGATTTTCCGCCATTACAGAACAATTTCAGATAGTGCTAGTAGGACAAATTCGGTAAAGTTTTCCTTATTTATTAAATTTAGTACATGGAAATTTACAGCTCTATAAAATTTTCTAAAATAGTTACCATAAAATAACAAGCACCTAAAAGTTGTGATTTATTAAAAGGGCTAACTTAACCACTTTATTTATTACATTTTTGGTTTATTAGTCTCGGCATGTGCATTGCACGTGATTGTCAGGTCATGTGGTCAAGATAATTGGTCATCCCTTGATGTTGGATTGTATACATTTTTGTAAAATAATATCAATATTATTTATAAAAAATTAAGTAAAAGATTATTTATAATCATGGTGTATATTCTTTTGTGGAGTTTGTGGAGGACGCACATTAGGGTTGAAAGTTAGTCTTGTATATATAGTTTTTTGTCTTTCAATTTTTTTCATTATTTGTGGTTGCTAATTGTACTTTGACTATCATATATTTAATTGTATATATGTTATTTTCGTACATCTATTACCCTTTTTCTAGATTACATTGGACGATTTTTCTTGAGTCGAGGGTTTATCAGAAACAATCTCTTTATTTTTGAAATAGATGTAAGCTCTCGGTACACTCTACACTTCTCAAACCTCATTTTTGAAATTATACTGGATATATTATTATATATTCCTTTCAGCCATTTCTGTTGTCGTCCCCAAAAGTTCTCTTCTTATCACATTGTTATTTCTCTAAAAAGTGCAACGTAAAATTAACCATGTGAAATTTTTCGTTCTTTAAGCAACAAATTAATGGCAAGGTCGATACTAATAGTAAACCTGGATTTTTTTTTATTGTATTTGATTGAAGTATGTGAGTGAAACAATCTCTAAAATTATGCATGATACAAAGAAGCTAAATAACAAACAGTACTTAGTTACTCATCAATCTGTATTCCTAACTTGGGAGCCCCATGTACTAATGATAAGTAAATTAGGCTAATTATATACTATTACAAATTAAAGTCCAACATACAAGAAGGAGACATAGGAAAAATAAACATTATCAATTTAGGAGATATGTTACCTTTTGAATTGAGTTGTAATGCACACTAATGGTATAAATAGTTGATATAGCTAAATTCTTTAATTAGAATAGCAAACAAAGTTTAGAGAATTAAAGTATTAGTCTAAAATATAATATATAAACATAGAGGAATAATATCAAAAACCAAATGAATGTTTCCAAGCAGATAGATCAATAAAAAGAAGTATCTAAAATGTAATTATGGAGAAATAAATAAAAATCTACTTGGATTAGAAAAATATATCAATCAAAAGAAGTATTCATGATCTTACAAAGTTTATCCTCTTCTAAAGTATTAATATTATTAGTTTCTTATATTTATTACTCATGTTTAATTGTTTTAATTAATACTGAACTTTATGATATCGTTTATTCATTTTGATCATATACTTATTAGATTAAAACACAACATATCACAATTTTTGAACACAAAATTGCCATCATTGCCTCTGATGACGGATCAATATTCTAAATAAGTTTTGATGATTGACAAAGTGAACCAGCACTGGAACAAATACTAAAAGCTATACTATATACAATATGTCAATGTTCTATAGTCAATCTACATTAAAAAAAATTGTGAGTAACCAACATCCTTTCGTGAGTTTCCGCCATTCCACTCTTACAACCAATTTCACTCTTGGAATTCAGTTAAGTGAAAACATCCTTGCTATCAGCATTGGAATTGCATTTAGTGAACAGAAGGACAAGTAACTCTTCCTCCTCATTGGAGGCTGGACATTCTCTGCTGCTTTCACAAAAGAGTGATCCAACAGCATGCTTGCAGTCCAACGCGAGTTTGGATTCTTCTCCAGACAATTTGTCAGGAAATCTTTCGCCTCTGTAGACAGTTTGGCATTCTCAAGATTTGGTTCCTCATACTCAATTCGGTGCAATAAATCATCAAACTTTGGATCTGAATTGGATGATTTCCATAGGGGTGTCCCAGTGATCAGCTCGTAAACAGTGCATCCAAGTGCCCAAATATCAGCTTCTGGACCGTACTCCTGCTTAAGTAGGGATTCAGGTGCCATGTACCTTTTAGTTCCTCTGAACCCCTGTTTCTGCGTCCTGCTCTGTTCCAAAGTTAAGGAAATCCCAAAATCAGCTATCTTTGCCACCTCCTCCGTATCATCATCATCATCATCATTATCATTAGACGTAAGAAGAATGTTGTGTGGCTTTATGTCGCAATGAATAATTCCTTTTCCGTGAATGAAACTGAGTCCTAAAAGAACATCCTTCGTGTATTTTTGAACTTGAAACTCCGACAATCCTAGTTTGTCATTATTGAGAAGACGATCAGCAAGACTTCCGCCAGAGGCATATTCAAGGAGCAAGTTGTAAAGAAGTATCCCATCTTCGTGGCTGACTTTAACTCCGTAACAGCGAATAACTTGAGGACAATCTTGACACATTGTTAGGAATTTGGTTTCATGTTTAAGATACTTATAGCGGGTGAAGATACAAGATTTAAGGGCAATGAGAGATGGAATGAGAGCAGAATGATTAGTATAAGCCAATGAAACAAAACCAAATCTTATTTTTCCTAATATTCGAAGTCTCTTCCACATAATTTCCACTTCTTTTTTCTCCATAGCAGAAAAATCTCAAAGTGTTTTTTTCTTGGAATGATTTCATAACGTGTTTTTCTGAGTGAAGTTATATAGGAAATTTGTTTGCGGTATAAAATTTTATTAAATATTTATCTATATATATCTATGTATATATCTATATTAAAAGCATGTTATGACTAGAGAGTGTTGACTTTTTCGATGAGTTGTAACCTTTTCGAAGAGTCATTAATTTTGAGAAGAATTGTGACTTTTCTGATAAGGTACAATAAATATAAGTTCATAGGTTCATACTACTATTTGTTGACTATAAATAAATGGTTTTCCTCACATTTTTAACCAATGAATTTTCTAAATTTTTTGTTATTCCTTTTTTTAGTACACCAATTTTAGTATATTTTCTATATTTTATACTTTATTTATTTATTTTTGTTATAGTCCCTCCGTCTACTTTTAGTTGTTATGTTGCACTTCTCGAAAGTCAATTTGACTATTTTTCAAAGTTAAATTAGATTACATTAATTTGATACTTTAAACAAAAAATTTAGATATTCAAAAACTATACGAAAAGTACTATAAATTGCAATTTTTTGCATATCAATATGATGAAAAAAATACATCGTAAAATATTAGCCAAAGTTCTTATAGTTTGACTCTAAACAAGGAAACCATGACAAGTAAAAGTTGACGAGTGAGTATCATATTATCTCCTAGAAAATATCAGACTTCATTAAAAGAAAGGACAAATATAGAAAAAATTTCAAACATCCATCTTGAACTTTGAACAATTCAATTATTTGAACAATGAAAAAAACCCCAAAAATCCACTTAATATGGAATAAGTATTACTCCATCCGTCCCTTTTTAGTTGTCATAGTTTCTTTTTTAAGAGTCAAATGATATGTACTTTGACTAACATTTTAAGATGTTTTTCTTTATCATATTGATATGAAAAAAAATTGCAACTTATAGTACTTTTCATATAGCTTTTAAATATCTAATTTTTTATTTTAAAATATCAAATTAATGTAATCTAATTTAGCTTTGAAAGTTAGTCAAATTGACTCTCGAAAAATGTAACATGACAACTAAAAAGGAACGGTGAAAGTAATTGAATTTGTGAGACAATATACACCTATTAAGAAGAAAAATTTAAGACATAAATTGAAGATCACTTTCCATTTTTGCCCTTTTAGTTATTCTCATACTATATTTGAAAATAGAAATAATTCAAAGTAAGTCATGAATATGAATAATTAACTCTCTTAAACTTATTACTTAGAAAATGTAAATGAAGGACAAAAATGAAAGAAAATTTCAACAATTTTTTTAAACATTGAACAATTAACTTATTAAGTGTGCTGGACTTTTGACAATAATTACAAGTTTTTTCTTAAATTCTGTATGCCCTAGACAATGATCATTCTTTGTTTGTTAATTCCTACTATCTGGAAACCTTTCCCTGCCGTATAGGTTTGTACATATCATTCATACTATAGGTTATTCACATATAACGAAGGCATAAAGTGATGTTTCAGATTTATTTGTTTCTATAATGGTCAACGAAAAGTGTATGTAGCACACAAATTTGGAAATTTCCAACAGAGTAACAGATAAACTCATATTAATGAAACCATAGATTTTTTAGACCTAGCGATGAATCATAACAACAAAACTGAATTAGAGAATCATGTATATTGCACTGCTAGCTTCCATTAATTGCCTGAACTATAGATACTGAAAAAGACATTATGACAAATATCCAGTGATGAACATAAGACATGCTTTGGAATATTTCATGCAACATTCTGATATGTACAAGACAACACAAAAGGATAGTAATTAAAGAGATGAAGAAACAGAATTCATGTATCTGCAACAGAGTTTGAATTTTGAAAAATTGGACTAACATTGAACATTAAAAACCAAATAAAATAGAGTTCCCCAATCATTTTATTGAGGCATGTATTATAAAAAATCACATATGGCAAGTTTTGTCTTCCTTTGTAAGAGAGTGTTAATAAACTCTAAGCATATATACAATATGTCAATGTTCTATAGTCAATCTAAAAAAAAAAAAAGTTGTCAGTAACCAGTAATCTTTCCTGAAAGTTTCCACACTTCAAGCAATGTCACTCAGGGATAGGAAAAACCAGAATTCAGTTAAGTGAAAACATCCTAGCTATCAGTATTGGAATTGCATTTAGTGAACAGAGGGACATGTAACTCCTCGTTGTCTTTGGAGGCTGGACATTCTCTGCTGCTTTCACAAAAGAGTGATCCAACAGCATGCCTGCAGTCCAACGCGAGTTTGGATTCTTCTCCAAACAATTTCTCAGGAAATCTTTTGCCTCGGAAGATAGTTTGGCATTCTCCAAATTTGGTTCCTCGTACTTAATCTGGTGTAACACATCATCAAACTTTGGATCTGAATTGGATGATTTCCATAGGGGTGTCCCTGTGATCAGCTCGTAAACAGTACATCCAAGTGCCCAAATATCAGCTTCTAGACCGTACTCCTGATTAAGTAGGGATTCAGGTGCCATCAGGGGCGGAGCTACAGGTAAGGAAGGGTGGTCAGCCAAACACTCTTCGTCGGAAAATTAGACCGTGTATATAAGAAAAATATTCTCTATTAACTAGATATGTTAATAAATGAACATGCTTAAACACAACAGAAGCTATAGTTCAGCGGTCAGCATGCTCATTTGTGATTTTGAGGTCCTAGGTTTGATTCTTGTCTACTACGTTTTAACACATTTTTCATCTTTCTATTTCTAGCCTTAAATTTTATTACAATTTATTCAATGATTTTATTAACTATTAACCTAATAATTACGATTTTATTGTTTCTATATATTTTCGATCTTATATTAAGTGAATTGTTAGAGTATAACATAGTCTTCTTTATATTTTTCGATTCATATTAAGCAAATTGTTAGAGTATAATATAGTCTTAAAAAATTACGTTTAAAGATAAAATTAAAGGTTACTTTGCACTATTATCTTTTTGATTATTTCTAAACTATTCTTTTAGAAAATGTAAAATAGTTAAGAATCTCATTAAAAGAAAAGGTAAATATGAGAAAAAAAGTCTCAACAATTCTCTTGAACTTTAAAAAATTCACTTATTTTGAATTATGAAAAAAATCCCAACAATTCACTTAATATGAACTAGAGAGAATGTATTCAGCTAATAACTAAAATTGTTTTTTCTTGACTTTTCTTTACTAGTTTTGATTTATACCATTGATAGTTTTATAATTTTAAGTTTTCGTATGATTTAGTTAAATGATATATAATTTAATTTTAAATTTGGGTGCACCCACTCATCAGTAAAAAAAATGTTTTGTGCACCCACTCTGCTAAAAAAAAAAATTCACTTTTTTAAAGTTTGAACACCCTTGACGAAATTCCTGGCTCCGCAACTGGGGCCATGTACCTTTTAGTTCCTCTGATCCCCTGTTTCTATGTCTTGCTCTGTTCCAAAGTTAGGGAAATCCCAAAATCAGCAATCTTTGCCACCTCCTCCGCATCATCATCATCAGTACTAGACGTAAGAAGAATGTTGTGTGGCTTTATGTCGCAAGTGAATGATCCCTTTTTCGTGAATGAAACTGAGACCTAAAACAACATCCTTTGTGTATTTTTGCACTTGAAACTCCAGCAACCCTCGTTAGTCATTTTTCAGAAGACGATTAGCAAGACTTCCGCCAGAGGCATATTCAAGGAGCAAGTTGTAAAGAAGTATGTCATCTTCTTGGGTGACTTTAACTCCGAAAAAGCGAATAACTTGAGGACAATCTTGGAACATTGATAGGAATTTGGTTTCATGATTAAGATATTTATAGCCGGTCAAGAGACAAGATGGTTAATAGAAGCCAATGAAACAAAACCAAATCTTGTTTTTGCTAATATTCTACGTCTCCACATAATTTTCACTTCTTGTTTTTCCTCAATAATTTCAGAGTGCTTTCTTTTTCTTGGAATTATGAGAGTGTGTTTTTCTCTATCTAGTATATAAAGCAAATTTGTTCCTAAGTTTTTTTGTTTTCCCTTCCATAATGCTAGTAGGAGAAACTATATTAAAGTACATAAAATACAATAAATACATCAAAATCATTTGATCTTACTAAATTCACTATCATATTTATTGAATTCATATAAAAAAATAAATTCATTATACATAAAGTACAATGTATGTGTATGATTCGTTGTAATATATTTTTTTATTAAATGTTTCAATGTAAAATAAATTCAAGAATATAATGATTCATTGTAAAAATAAATTCATTATACATAATATTTATTGTTTCTTAATAATCAAATATTATTCATTGTATGATGATTAGAGAATAAACTATATAAACAACATAAGAAATTTCTTGAAACCATATCCGAAAATGGTTTCTCATTTAAAAGGCGTCACAAAATCAAAAATGACATATCAAATACATAAAACATTATGTGAGTACAAAAGAGAGCATTTCAGATACACTCAAAAAGATTTGCAGTCGTGGCAACACTGGAACTTTGAACGCAATAAGAAAAGTTAGAAATGAGTTCAATTAGATTTAAATTTTAATCCAAAAAAACACAATAAAATCATATTTCACTAAAAAAAAATTTCTCACAGAAAGTGGCTGGCATTTCTTATGCACTACTGATGAACTCCATCAGAGGCAACAAGTCAAATGTAGCAACCAAAATGATCAAATAACTATCTTTTAAAATCATTTTGTTCATTAAATCTGTGACTATGAATGAAGGAAAATTGTCCTTGGATGTTTTTGCTGAACTGTGTTGTTGCAACTGGCTTGTTCAGAGGTCATCACCACCGGCATAGTAGCCAACATTCTTTGCTTGTTTAGAAATTGAATCGTGTCCTTGTTAAGAATAGAATTTGGCGACCTGTACATTCTCTTATCAGTTCCAGATACACGGTGCTGAGCAGCTGGGAAATTCTTCTTTGGTGTGAAACCAAATACATCATGAAGAAACTCATTTTCCTTCATATGCTTCACAAATCCTCCTCCAAGGAAGTTTAACTGTATCAGATGAGCCCAAGTACTTGTGCTAAGCAATATCCCACCAATCTTGGCTGAGGTTTCGGGAGTATAGAAATTCCAATATATCTCGAAATGTGTTTCTTTGATTGTTAAGATCCTTCTTGGCTGGCCCTTTACCTCCAGCCTCTGCCGAAAGGGTTGTTACTTGGTTCAGGACTTTTGCCCTTAATCCCTGTATATGTAAAAATTCCCTAGATTTGTTAGCTTCGTATGTGGAGCTGTCACTAGATCTTTTAGATTCACCAGAAAACTTTTCTAGACTCCTTGGAGGAACCACGTCTAATGGAACTCAAACATAGTTGCAACAATGTGGCAAACTTCTTTTCAACAAATTCATGTTGTATGTTGCTATTGAATGCTTCTATAATAGATGCCAAAGCCTTCTCTCTTGTCAAGGGCACCCACGCATTGATCAAGGACAGTCTCCTTATCAAATTGAACCTCCTCTAAACCAGACAACATCATATCCCACCGAGTAGTTGATGATGAACTCACGCTATCCGTGTCATCAATATCCAGCATCTCACCATTCCTACGTTGTGAACTTCTTCTACCCATCACTATATATTTGTACTTTTAAAAAATTATAATGGGAGGTGTTCTCAAAATATATTATCTTATTATTTTATCGAAAATGAGTGATTTTTTCCATTGACTCAAGTTGGGACTGGAGGAAAATATTATCTTAGAGAGATTATTAATTTATTGAGTATTAATTTAATGAGATTTTACGGCAGTTCATACTTTATGTAGTTTATTATAAGTACAAAAAAATTTTTTAGATAAAACGGTAATATATTCAATTCAGCATATTATAACTACTGACAGAGAAAGAAGTAATGTCTTGTGAAATGGAAGGGAATATCAAATGATAACTTGATTGCTTTAATTATTTTCATTTAATGAATTTCTAAAATTTTGTTCCTTGTCAATTTATACCAAGGTTCAATATGTCAATGAAAACATCCTCTTTGCCAGGGTATTGTAAGATAACAGCAAACTACTCAGAAGAAGGAGAAAATTCACATATCATTAGAAAGTTCTGTTTTACTACTACAAGCATGGTAATTGCAGGCAAGTCCAGAGTCCGAAGAAGGGCCGCACCTGAGGGGTGTGATGTAGACAACTTATTCAAATACTAGCGTAATATACAGAAAATTTCCACTAACAATAAAATCATGGAAAAATTATGGGTAATCATGTATGAGTATTAGACAGTAACATCTTTTTGTTGGAAGCATGTTCTGGTACTTCAACATGTAAACAGGAGGAAAGAGAGACATGCATAGCTAGTAGGATCTGCTAAAACCAGTTAGCGCGATATATAATAAAGAAAATTCTTATCAAGATAAATATCTCTTTTAGGTGATTATTAGTACTCCTTTAAGGCTATAAACCAAAGAGGAAGAAATCCAAGCTCATGTTAGACAAGCCTCACCGACAAACACTTGCTCTTATTTTCATGTAAATAGCATCAGAGAATTCGGATAAGATTAGTGTGCTGGACTTGTGACAATGATTACAAGTTTTTTCTTAAATTCCATATGCCCTAGACAATGTTCATGCTTTCATTGTTAATCCTCCTATCTGGAAACTTTCTCTGTCATATAGGAATCTAGAAATAGGTTATTCACATATAAGAAAGGCATAAAGTGATGTTTCAGATTTATTTGTTTCTACAATGGTCAATAAGAAGTGCAGTGCACAAATTTGGGAACATCCAAATTATGTAGTAGCATATACACTCACATTAATGAAATCATAGATTTTTGAGACCTAGCGATGAGCCATAACAACAAAACTGAATTAGAGAATCATGTATATTGCACTGCTAGTTTCCATTAATTGCCTAGACCATAGATACTGAAAAAGACGTTATGACAAATATACAATGATGAACATAAGACATGCTTTGGAATATTTCATGTAACATTCTGATATGTACAAGACAACACAAAAGGATAACTATGAGATGCAGAAACAGAATTCATGAATCAGCAACACGATTTGAATAGCTTGAACATTAAACAACGAAATGGAATAGAAGTTCCCCCAATCTTTTTAGTGAGGTATGTATTCCCTATAAAAAATGATGCCACTCATCAATGAGGGCCAAAAATCATATACAACATGTTGTCTTCTTGTAATAAATTGTTAATAAACTATAAGCATATATAATACAGTGTCAATGTTCTATAGTCAATCTGTCTAAAAAATTGTCGATAACCAGCAGCTTTCCACGAGTTTGCACCTTCTGACTGTGCATCAATGTTCTATAACCAAATGACGAATGTGTGGCTGTGCCCTGAATGCTCTCTTTTGGTGTGGCCTCTGTAAACTGGACGTGTAACCACCTTGCCTCTTCCTCTTCTTTGCAGGCTGGACATTGTCTGCTGATTTCAGAAAAGAGTGATTCAAGAGCATGCCTGCAGTCCAACGCGTGGTTGGATTCTTTACCACACATTTTCCCAGGAAATCTTTTGCATCTGTTGACAGCTTGGAGTTCTCAAGATTTGGTTCCTCATATTTAATTTGGTGTAACACATCATCCGACTTTGGATCGGAATTGGATGATTCCCATAGGGGTGTCCCTGTGATCAGCTCGTAGACAGTACATCCAAGAGCCCAAATATGAGCTTCTGGACCGTACTCCTGATTTTGTAGGGATTCAGGTGCCATGTACCTTTTAGTTCCTCTGAGCCCCTGTTTCTGCGTGCTGCTCTGTTCCAAAGTTAGGGAAAGCCTGAAATCGGCTATCTTTGCCACCTCCTCAGTATCATCAGCATTAGTAGACGTAAGAAGAATGTTGTTCGCAATGAATAATCCATTTTCCGTGAATGAAACTGAGACCTAAAAGAACATTCTTGGTGTGTTTTTGAACTTGAAACTCTGGCAACCCTAGTTTGTCATTATTGAGAAGACGGTCAGCAAGACTTCCGGCGGGGGCAAATTCAAGGAGCAAGTTGTAAAGCTGTATGTCATCTTCTTGGGTGACTTTAACTCCGGAAGAGCGAATAACATGAGGACAATTTTCACACATTGTTAGAAATTCCGTTTCATGTTTAAGAGACTGAGAACAGCACAACATACAAGACTTCACGGCAATAAGTGATGGAATGAGAGGAGAAGATGTATAAGCCAATGAAACAAAACCAAATCCTCCTTTCCCTAATGTTCTTCCTCTCTTCCACATTATTCACTTGTTCTTTTTCCGCCATTACACAACAATTTCAGATTGTTTTTTTCTTGAATAATTTGTTTCTTGGATGTGAGCGTGTTTATACCAACTTTGTTTTCCTAATTTTTTTTGGTTTCCCTTTCATAGTTGTAGTAGGAGAAAGATGGAAAGTGAAAGCCGTATAAAATTTGAAAAAATAGTTACCATAAAATAAGAAGCAGTTAAATAAGTTGTGATTTATTAAAAGGGTTAATAACTTGAATAACGAATATAAGTTGTGATTTGTTTCCCAATTTTTTTATTCTCCCTCTCACAATAGGAGAAATTGTGCAATTTGGAAACTTTAATTCCTATTTAATGTATCTTATTTCTTTATTAAACTTAAATATTTCGTTGTATTCATAATTTGACCACCCAACTAATAAAAAATCGCAAACTTCTGAAGATGAAGGTATATGACACCTTAGTCGAATCCCGGATTAAAATAGGAGAGGAAAGAAAAGAGGGTCATAAAACATAACTTAAGTTACATGATATGTTTACTTTTGGATTTTATGTGGCTTAGCCCAAAAGATAAATTAGTGTTGACCTAGACTCAAAGCAAACAATATATGTCGACTTAGGTCATAACAAAATATGGTATCAGAACTTGTACTCCCGTGATGGTTGGACAAACCTCAGCAAGAACGTTGTCCCTAAGGGGAGGGGGGCTTATGTGACTCCCCCGACAAAGGCCGCTTTTGAATTCGATATTGACGTAGCCTAAAAGATAAACCTATGCTAGGCCCAAAGGGGGACGATACATGCCATGGGCGTGAGACTCAGAATACTTGTACAAAGGATTATAACACATGAAATTTTCTTTTTTGTTGAAAATAAAGGAAAAGAAATCTATTGAATTTCAAGGTCTTAATAAGGTCCTGTTGGAATAAGAAGCCAAATATAAATAAACTATAATTCAAGATGTATAAATGAATCCTCTGTAGCCATTTCACTCCAAGAATAGGCAAAACAGAATTCAGATGAGTGAAACCATCCTTGCTATCAGCATTGGAACTGCATTTAGTGAACAGATGGAGCATACATGTCTTGAGAGTTCAAGGCCTAAGAAAGCCTATAAAAAGAACAGATGGAGCATACATGTCTTGAGAGTTCAAGGCCTAAGCAAGCCTATAAAAAGAACAGATGGAGCATACTTGAGAGTTCAAGGCCTAAGCAAGCCTATAAAAACATCTGCTGCATTTCTTTTGGAATGACCGACTAAAACTTCCATTGATTCAACAACTAAAAGAAGGGCAATACAAGATTGGAAGTTTGGCTTCGATAAATAATTCAGCTGGTTTCTAGGGGTGAAAGTAGTAAAATAAAGGAATAAAAAACAAGTAAGATGCCCGATTTGTGACAATGTCAGCCCCATTTGGTGTCTGAATCACATTTCTCGTTTTTCATCAGTGACGTTTTCTGCTACTTGCACTGCAGTTTTTGCCTCCTTAGTTATATCAGCCCCTCGATGGATACCTACGAATAACAATAACATATTTGAATAACATGAGGACTTAGAGGAAACGTGCTGTCTGAAGTCAGAGAACATGAACGTCAACTGGCATGAGTAAACATTTTCATGCACAACAAATTAAATAGCCAAAAAGTTTTGAATTATGTAAGATTTTGGGTCAAACAAATTTCACTTGTCAAACATAGGCAACCCTCGTGCAACTTGTGTCCATTCTGTGAGGCACAACGTAACATTTCTCAATTAAATGGCAACACAGTGTTGCACACTTATATATATGCAATTCTGTTGTCTTAGAATTTTAACATTCCATAGAGCCTTGCTGCAGTCAGCATAAAAACATCTATTATCAGAGCAAAATTTATTACCTTGAGGGGTGGAAATGTGATCACCAGAACCAAAACCGTGGGTGAAACCTACTTTGCCAGATGACCTGCCATGCAACTCTCTTATTAGAGCTAGGTTATTGCCCTTGGTTGTCTCATTCTCTGCTTTAGGCGAATAATTTTCTCCAGTTGATGGCCTTGCTGCAGGTTTTGGAGCATATGTGGTTGACCAAGATCCTCCATTTGATCCAGCTAAGGACATTATAACATCTGCCTGATACATAGCAGGAAACTCGATCATGTTATGCTAAAGAATTTTAGAACTTGACTGATTCTACAATCTCAAGAGTCTAATCAAATAGCAAAGAGAAATGCGATTTATTGTAAATATTTAAATGGGAAATTTAGGAAAATCGTCCCCCCCCCCCCCCCCGCACCTCACTGCATATATTTGTAGCAAAATGCTTTTTCAATTCTCAGGTATTACAAATTAGTCGAACTGAAACTAGACATTTTGAAGCTTCTGAAGAGTGAGTTTTGCAAAAGTAAATAGTGCAAATAATAAAGCTAAAAACTAGAGAAAAACGAATCTGAATTTGTGATTAAATGAAAATTGTCTACTACAAAGCATATGCTTCGGATATTTCATGTGACATCCCAGCTTAAGATAAGAAGTTTCACATCAGCAAAACACTGGAGAGATGTTGAGTATATAAGTAAGCAGGCCTTATCAACTTGTGATGCGTTTAAAAGCCGTGTGAGCCTAAGCCCAGCGAACATTATCACTAGCGGGTTGGGCCGTTACATTTCACGGAAGACTTCTAAATCAATTGCAAAGGTGTGAATGTCACAGGTATTACTGTCATAAAAACTCAATTCCAACTCCAATACCGTCCTAATCCTAGGAACAAAAATGGAATACAAGATTCTTGCTTTTAGTTTCCTTGGGAAAAAGTCACCTAATGTGCACAGTCCAATAACTGTGAAGTCATTTGATCCTCGAACTTCAGTAGATACACATTTTGCCCCTTCTCTAAGTGAAAATTCGAAAAATGCATAGGCATTATGAGAGAGAAGTTAGAAGTGAGATCACGACAATTTCTAGAATTATCCCGTCACCAAATCACCAAGGCAGAATCAACAAGGCCTCTTGATAGGATGTGGTTTTTTGTTTTTGTTTTTGTTTTTTTTGGGAGATTTTGCAAGAAAATTTCCAAAGAACGTGCCTGTTTAAGTTTAATTTTTTCAAAGAAGATTTCGCACAATTTTTTCAAAGAAGTAGGTTTCAGTCTTTCAGATGTTTTTTAGAAGAAACATTCTTCTTTCACTTCCAAAACATTCACAAATCTTCAATAAAACTACAACTATCGAAATACAATTCTTTTTGCATTAACTTAAAAAAAATGGTTTTTGAGAATTTGCAAAAGCTATCCAAACAGATCTAAGTTTGATTGGACTTCCTCCAGAATATGCAAAGTGTAAAGGCTTAAGGATTTATAACTCTTGTCGGATGTAGCAAGTCATTGGTGTTAAGTCTCTCATGGAATAGCTCATCTGGAATTGCCTTAATTTTCAAGGGAAGCCAAAAGAAAAATTCATGCTTAATAGTTAATACAATAGGATTCTTAAAAGTGAAAGAAGGTAATTAGAAGTGACAAATCTCTGTCAACTCACCACATTGAAGATCCTAAATGGAATAGCAATTAGCAAACTGGAAGGAAATAATCATACTGCAGCTTGTTAATGTGGATAAGCAAAATCAATTTTAGGTTCATGGACAAACTTACAACTTATGCATAGAAAGTTTGAGAGTAACATGTTAGGGAAAGGTTACAAAACTTTCATGAGATGCACCAAGTAAATGAGTGCATTCAATCAAAATGTACTCAATGCACTCCATCCCGAAGTATAGTCTTAATTCCACTGAGCATGGATACTAAAAATGGCTAGAAGTTATACAGAGGTTTTCAGAGAGATGGGTCTAGAGGTAGAGTTAACGAAACTTTTTTATAGGCTTGAGACTTTATAAACTACGAAAGTCAGCC
The DNA here is from genome assembly GCA_018342035.1 of Solanum appendiculatum. Taxonomy (NCBI): domain Eukaryota; kingdom Viridiplantae; phylum Streptophyta; class Magnoliopsida; order Solanales; family Solanaceae; genus Solanum; species Solanum appendiculatum. The sequence goes on from JAGDQO010000446.1 coordinate 814,688, forward strand.
TGACAAGGGATCAACACAACACGACCAACCAAAAATATATTCATAATAGGATTTGAAATTACACACTACATTGTCTATAAATATATAATGTACTTGAACAGCAAGGAATAATGACTAACAATGGTAGCTTGGGGACCAAATTATTTGTTTCTAAGTGTTGGATATGGAAAGGTGTGGATCACGCAGCGGAATCAAAACCTTCCCCTATACTTATGAGAACAAAATATCTCTCCAACTAGTACAACATACTAGTAGAAGTAACTATCTGAGATTTCTTATACACAGTCTATACAATTGCTCTCACTCTCAGATATAACTATCTGAGATTTCTCGCTCAATTGGGGTGATCCAAATGAGGAACAAAGGCCCTCTATTTATAGAGGTTAGAATAGCATGCCAATGTCATTAGTGACATGGGCAAGTGATAGAAATGTCAATAATTTGAACGTAAAGAGAATTTTGATTGGTTGCTCAAACCTGCAGACATTTGAAAATTTTACCAAAGAAATAAAACATTTTCCTTAAAACATGGACATGGGGTTAGACCCCACAAATCTCTCCCTCAAGTCCTATGCACATGAAGGGGATATTTTCAATTTCTAAGATAGAGCTCATGCAGACAAATTATTTGCATAGCTCGAACGTATCTCTTGGTACTGCCTTGGTAAGCATATAAGAAGGATTCTTATTTATAGGGATCTTCTTGACCTGCACAGATTCATCCTCTATATTTTTCCGAAACCAGTGATATCTCACATTGATATTTCCATCCTTGCCAGATACATGGAGTTCTTGCACAAGTCTACTGCACTTTGACTATCACAATTCACAATAGACAACGTACTCCATTTGTTGTAATCCGAGTTCTTGAAGAAATCGCTTAAGTCATATCATCTCCTTGTCAACTTCAGTAACTGCAGTGACTCTGCTTCAGTGGTAGACAATGCGAAGCACTTCTACAACTTCAACTGCCATGAGATAGCTCCCCCTGAAAAAGTATAGCCCTTTAAGATTGGATTTGATCCTCCAAAATACAAGCATTCATCTGAGCTTCCTCACAGATAACTTACGTGGTCAATTGTCAATTCTTAGTCAATGTCATTGAGATTCATATCAATTCGGATTAATATTTAGGTATAGATACCTAAGTATCCACTTCATAGTTTCCCAATGCTCTTTCTTGGGATTGTCAAGAAACCTGCCAACTACCCCGACTGCATGAGCAATATCAGGTCTAGTACATACCATTGCATAGATTAAACTTCCAACTAAAGAGGGATATGGAACTTTGAACATGATTTCTTTCTCCTCCTTAGTTGTAGTACACATCTTCTTGCTCAACTTCATACGACCAGCAACAAGTGTGCTAACCAGCTTAGCACTCTTCATGCTGAAGCACTCCGGAACATGTTCAATGTACTTTTCCTGTGATAGCCACAACTTATTATTTGTTCTGTCTCGAACAATTTTTGTTAATCCTCGAAAATTATTGTGTTGGGCTCAAATCTTCATGTTAAATGACTTGGGTAGGTCTTCTTTCAACTTGGCAATCAACTTCTTATCTTGTCCTACAATCAACATGTCATCCACATACAACAATTTGATAAAATTATAATCAGAAAATCTTTTTGAAGCATACACATGGATTTGAAAAGGTCTTTGTCTATGTCTGACTTCTCGTGAATGAGTCAAACTTCTTGTACCACTGTCTAGGAATTTGCTTTAATCCATAAAGACTATTTTTAAGTTTGTACACATAATTTTCTTTACCTTTTACCTTGAGGCCCTCAGGTTGTTCCATATAAAGCTCTTCTTCTAAGTCACCATGAAGAAAAATAGTTTTCACATCCATCGGCATCTCCAAATCAAGACTAGCCATCAAACCAAGAACTGTACGAATGGAGGATATTTTCACAACGGGAGAAAATATGTCAGCAAAAGCAATACCCTTCCCTTTGACCAAATCCATTAACAACCAATCTAGCTTTGTACTTGGGCTTCAAATTGTGCTTTTCAGTTTTAACTTTGAATACCCACTTGCTCTTCAAAGCTCTCATGCCCTTAGGCAATTTTACCAACTCATAAGTGTGGTTCTCACGTGCATGGAACTGTAGGGGGAGATTTGTGGGGTCGAACCCCATATCAATGTTTTAAGGAAGATGTTTTCTTCCTTTGGTAAGATTTTTAAATGTCTGCATATTTGGCCAACTAAGCAAGGATCTCTTCACATTGAAATTATTGGCATTGCCATCATTTTCTTATGGCACTAATGACATTGACATGTTATTCTATAAGGGGTCATTTGGTAGAGTGTATAAGAATAATGCAAAATATAGTGTATTAGTAATGCTTGCATTAGTAATGCTGAGATTTTTCTTATGCAGTGTTTGGTTTGGTGTACTAAAAATATTATGCATTGCATAACTTTTTTTAAAAGAAATAATTTTTTACAAAAATACCCTCTACAAATATAGTGGAAAGGATGTGAAAAAGTTTCTGAGGAACAATTTTGTCTTTAATGATGCTAATGCATGCATTAAAATACATTGCATTACTAATGCATAGAAATCTATGGTATTAGTAATACACTCTTCAATACACAATAGAGTGTATTACTAATACAAGCATTAGTTATGCATAGGTTAGAAAAGTATACCAAACAAGGTATTAATAATACATCTAGCTAATGCAAGCATTATTTTCTCTAATACACTCTACCAAACAACCCCTAAATAGATGGCCCTCATTCTTCATTTGGATCACACCAACTGAGCAAGAAATCTCAGAGAGTTATATCTGAGAGAGAGAACAATTGCATAAACTGTGTATAAGAAAATAGTTTGTGGGAAAGTTAGAAAGTGAGTGATATTGTAGTGAGTTGGAAAACCAAAAGAGGGTTATTTCTTTTGAGTTTTGTAGTGATCTTTGCAGTATCTTTTTTTAGGCCTACATAGTGTAAATTCCTTGCAGTTGCTCCTCTTGGCCCATGATTTTTCTCTTACTTAGAAAGGTTTCCACGTTAATATTTTGGTATCATTTGTCCTTTTCGCCACTGATTTTATTGTTGCTTAATTTAGCCCGTATTGCATTTGGATTGCATTCGATTGGCTTGTTACTTCTGCTAGTACATTATACTGGTTGGATAAATATTTTGTTCTCACAATATAAGGAGAGGATTTGGTTCATGTTTTTATTCCGCTGCGTGAATTACACCTTTCCAAAATCCAACACTAAGTACCTCGAGGCCCATGTTCAAAGGATTTCCACCAAGAACTTCCTTCGGATCGAAAAATAAACGACAATTACGTGACAACAACTTTCGACTCAGAGAACAACAATCAAATGATTTTGAAATCAAGGATTTGACCAAAACATTTTCTTGCTTTTTGTGGGACCCCTAGCCTTCATTTTAGGTTTCAAGAACCTAACATAGGCACTCAATCAACTAAAAGTTCACATGTTTTTCATCCAACTCTTGATGTGATGCAACAATATTTAAAATGAATAAATATTTAAGGACAGTACTCTTCACTTAAAGAACAAGGACACCCGGTCCCCGACGGTTCAAAAACAAATGTAAGATAATCTGGTGTATTAGGTATATTGCAAGTACATTAATGCATTACCAAGTTAGTTTAACCATAATCAACAAGAAGACTAAAGGTGAATAAAAAGAATTTACTCATGAATTACAATAAAACTAGGATCATTTAGGGAAGACAAATCAGAGAATTTGTACAGATGGTCTGGAATAAGTTAAGAAAATATTTAAGTTTTAAGAAAAATCGTTTCCCTCAACCATATAAGGAAGTCCAAGACCATATAAGGAAACCACAATTCATTCCCTCAAGCGATGTGGGACTTAACCCCCACCCATAACTCAACTGGAGCGTGGATTACGGGAACCAAACATTGAAAAACACAACAACATGGATTGATGGGTCTGGCTTTGATACCACGTGAAGATATGCCCTTGGACCTAACTCAACCCATAAGCTAGCTCATTAGGGATTGTCCAAGACTATATAAGGAGACCACAACTCATTACGACAACCAATGTGGGACTAACATTTATTAAAACGCCAAGGAGGTGAAGAAAAAGCTCATATAAATGTTGTCAGAACTTACTAATGCTATTAAGGAAACCACAACTCATTACGTCAACCAATGTGGAACTTAACATTTATTAAAACCCCAAGGAGGTGAAGAAAAAGCTCATATACATGTTGTCAGAACTTACTAATGCTAACCCAAACATAAGGTCAAAAGTCAAAACAATAAAAAATGATTCACGGTCTATAGTAATCTGGGTAGCTCAGCATTTCTTCACATATAAACTCATAGCTATTGCTAGAGGACTTTCCTGATGTATCCCATGCCATTTCTCAACGTCAATTGAGAAATTATATTTCATACTAGAGGCTCTTGTATGCGCTTAATTTGTTATTTTCAAGACTGGTGATGGAAAGATCCTCCACCTTCTACCAAGAGGTTGGAGTTCGAACAATAGAGTGAGAAAAAGAGCCATTCTTAAGTGTTGGTCAGGGGGTTTTGGGCAGGGTTTTACTTATCAAAAGAATTTGATATGTTTTATGCTACTTTCCTCTCTGTAAAACATGTGATCCACATGTCAAAGCTGACAAAACCTAACCAAGCATAGAAGTGGTCTGGCTGTTTCACAAGATCACCTAATTGACATCCTTCCTAAACTAACGGATATCTCAAGTTATATGAAAAGAAGCATTATTTGTTCTAATCACAAGAGCATGAAAAAAAATTAATCTGCCATATTTGTCCCTCTGTCGACCTTCCCGGAGTCTGTGTATACTTCTCCAAACAACATAATACTTCAAGGAACCATTGCATCAAAAGACAATGAATCATTTCAAACATCAATCACTCTATGCTTTTGCATTGATATTTAATTGTTTTCATGAACTATATTATGAGCACAGCTGGCCCAGATATCTTGGCTTAATGGTGAAGGAATAGTTTATAGAAATCCACATATTTTATGAGAAGAAGGCATTGTAGAATTAGTCAGTTGCAGGAACATCCCAATGATATTATTTTTTGTGTAATGTGTCTCATCTGAAACAAGTAGCTAGAGCAGTTATTCCCGACAACGTATAACTTCATCACGTGCTTTACTTGATAGTTTACACAATGTCGTATTTTATTTTCGTCTACGGTTGTGACTAGCATTCAGATTTGATATATACCAGTACTATTTCCATCACTATCTTCTTTACAGCAAACTAAAACTTCTTCAGTAAGATAATTCTCCTCTTTCATTAGAAATTGATTGACCAAAATTCTCCAAATCAAAACTAAACAAATCAAGAATTATATCGCCAGGGATACCATCAGTTATCACCATAGCCAAGTAAGTATGAGGGATCATAATGTCACACATTAAACATTTTATTTACCATTGAAGCATGTTACTTTCATTTCACACAATATACCTGGTATAGTAGACTGACAAATTTAGAAAAGTGAGCAATTAGACAATAACTTATCAGTTGGCTTACACGCTAAATTATTCACCAATCTGCTCAAAAAGAAAGAAAAAGAAAAACCAACACAAAGACATACAGGAACAGTAGAGACACAGAAGAGAAGTGTGATTTGGTAAAGCAGAAGACAAACCTTGTTGGGATGGACATTATCGAAAACATGGGCTTGACCCCCATAAAATATAGTCATTTGAGAGCCAGCAGGTGACGATCCTTGCCGACTATCATGCAACAACATCAAGAAGTCTCAATGATTTAATTAGAGAAGGTCAGACAGACATCAAATGAGGCAGTTTGTGCAGTATCTACTAAAATTACCATGGGTTAGAAGATTCTAGGTCAGAGAAGTGAAGTGTAGACTTCTGCTTAGCACCACTTAATGGCACCCCAGAAAGGCTTCTATCAGAGATTCCACCACTTGCATTAATGGAGCTCAATATTCCAGATCCTTTGATTCCTGTCCTTGATCCTTCATCAGCAGCTTGAGATATATTAGAAGGTCCTGCATTAGCATCTCCAAACCTGTTGGATGACGATTGATATCCAAAAGGTAAAACATGACTAGCACGTGGAGGATACTGCAAGGTGGGACCAACATTGACGGGAATAACTCGATCCCACTTGGAAGCATTGACATCAGTTCTACCAGTGGCGGATGGTTGTGATATTAAAGAGGCATGAAGTGGCCTCATTGGATGCATAACAAAGGACATTTCTTGGTCCGGTGGTCGTCCACGTCGCTCACCCCCTGCATTTCGTAGTAGCTGAACTTGAAGAAAACTACCAGTATCAGAGTAAATAGCAGGCACTATGGGAAGATATACAACCAACAGATGAACAACTAGGAGCAGTTTTTCCTTCTTTTTTTTCTGCTTTCCTGAATTTTGGTTAATATATGAGGTAAAAGAGGAAATACAGACCTTCTGCATATGTGAGCTCTCCAATGCGTCTGGTCGCAGCATTGCAAATTTATCTCTTGTTGACCCCATCAAAGAGTCAGAATTGCTTCTTTTTGTTCCCGACAATCGATTACTTGCCTCAGGCCCTGAAAGTTCACCCCTTAGGCCATAGAACGGAACTCCTTCAAAATGATTTCCTACAACTCTTTCTACAATGATAAGAAAATTATCAAATACTGTTCAAGTTTCATGCAGAATAACCATCAGAAAAGCAACGTGCGACCTCAAAAGTAAAACTATTCAATCACTTGTTACTTTAAAAAATTTCTTTTAAGCTAACTTCCTTTTCTAGTAACAACAAACATGCATAGAATTCGCATATATGAATGCTAGAAAATCTCACCCTTTATCAAAGGCAAATGATAACAACACAAAAAGAAGTTCAAAAGTTGAGTGAAGTCTTCATAAACTAATACTAAAATAGAACATGATTCACATGTATTGAAAAAAAAGACAATATATCCCTCTATTGATTTTAAAGGAAAGCTTCCCCAAAAGCTACCAAATCAATCAATTATCTCAAGCAAACTTCCTCCACAACAAGCATTCTCTTTGCTTTACCACTTACAAGATAGGCTTAATTAGGTACATAAACACATCACAAGAAACATCAAGCTTATATACACATAAATAAAAGTAAAGCAGCAGCATGGAAAAAAACAAAATATATGCTCATGAGAAGTACTAACTGAATCAAAAATTTATAGCTAACAACCTTCATTTCCCCTCAAATTGCATAAGAAAAGGGAGTACAAAACATGAGACTGGAAAAAAGGTGAGAACAAGGGTTGGTTTTAACTTACCAGAACCCAGATCAGAAGTGGTGGAAATGGGACCACGGCCACCCCCAGAAGAAGCACCAAGTGAGACAGAAGCAGACGGAGATGCCTCTGACGGCAACACCACTCTGCCAGACATCGCCGGAGATGAATCTTGAGGATACCCTTGACCCAAAAAATCATGAAAAGTAGTGGCTGCTGCTTTCACTTCGTCTGCTGCAGTTGCAGTACCACTAACACTTTTGTTACTTTGGATGTGAGCCATACATGAACACACAGTACCATTACCAACACACCCATTTCATCCCTACACAATTATCTCCGTCAAACTCCATAACTAATTACCCCTCAATTCTACTGGGGGTGGGGGTAAGAAAGAACCAAAAAAGCAATAATCTTTGCACAAGAAATAGGGGGAAAAGTCACAACTCACAGCTATTGTACTTCAGTGTGAGCTTATCTGCATCAACTTTTGCAGACAAGTTAACCCACATGAATTAAATTCAAAATATGCAAAAACTAGTCTTGATATTATACAAGAAAAGGGGAAAAAGATGATAAAGGTAATACCTTTAAGAAAAAAAATTGGTTCAAAACCAGACAAGTATTGAGGTAAAGAGAAGAAGAGAGAGAAAGGGGCATTAAAATGCAAAAGTGACTGGCTTTTTCTTACACATACATAAATGGGCTCTGTGTTCTTGGTTCTATTGCCCACTCACATCTACTACAATACTACTATGGCCTTCATCAGAAAAATACAGAGACATAAGCATTGGGAAGGGAGAAAGCAGGAGAATAATAGTGGGGTTCTTTCTTTTTCTGCAATTTGTGGGGTGAGATGAAAATATTTTTAATTGCAATATTTGTCCTATGCTTGTTTTAATCACACTTCTACTCAATCTTAAATCAACCCATCATACCAACATAGTTTGTGGTACACTGGTGGGAATGTTTCACCCTTGATTAGAGATTTCGAATTCGAGCCGCCACTCCTAATGGGCTCTACAGTGTGCGATTCGAATTTAATCGAAGCTCCAATGTGGACTTCGGACACCGGGTGGACAACCAAAAAAAATCAACCCATCATAACCACCTAAGGATTTGACGCAGTAAATGGAGTTGTTCTCGTTTAACTAGAGGTCTCGAGTTTGAGTTAAAAAATCTTTAATAGTAAACACTTCCCCCAAATGAAGTTTGTGTGTAGCACAAATTCAAACTAATCGAACTCTAATAAGGCTACCCGACACCAAAACAAAACAAGAAAATCAACCCATCATAGTCCATAACTCCAAATTGGCTTAATTGAAGGAGAAAAGGGAGGGAAAAAAGTCCATGCTGGCTGCTACTTCTCGAGGAAAGCCACCCCGTGAAATTTGATGAGTTCGAGATGAGATACCAGGGATAATAATTTTGGAAATAAAATGAATATTAATTAATTTTAAAATTATTTATTTCATCATTTATAATAACGAAGGAATATATATATCTCCCATACCTAACAACCCCATATATATTCTAATTTCCTTTCTAATCGTCAGGGAAATCATAATAGGTAGTAATAAATTAAAATAAAAATATATACTATTTTACTATATGATTCATTACTAAATAAATGTATAATTGATATTTAATTCACATTTCATTACTTTAATATAAATATCGAACGTGGACAATAGATTTTTACTAAATAGTGTTGCAATCAATAATCACTAAATTATAAATGAATGATTCATTATTTGCTTCATTTTATATTAAACAAAAATTTAATTACAATAATTCACTTGCCTTATATTAGAACTTCATTTAATCTAAGCTTTTATTGGTTTTATCATATGTGATTCAAATATTTAGCTTTAACACAAATTAAAATTACCTCAAAAGATATTAATAAAACTAAGTAAATCTTGAGTACATCATTATTAGAAGCAAGTCAACATGTACATAGATATCAACCTCTTCGATTATGATAAAATAGTTGAAACTTCTTCTTTTTTAATTAAAAAAATTAAATTTGAGCCTACAAAAAATGAAGAAAAAAAACACTCTATTGAAATGTCACCATCAGAAAATGGACCTTGCATTGACTATAGTTAATCAATACATTTCAAATATTTATATAACTATCATCCTTTATAATGATAATAATTCACTATAATGTTCAAATTTTCATTCTTCGAATTTTGTTATTGTAAATATATTATATAAGATGTCAAAGGTAAAAAACAAATAAATTAAAACGGAGAAATAATATTTTTTAAGTTGTGAAAAAGGTAGACAAGTGAGTGGTGGGATTCTTTTTGAGTGGGGGAAGAATTTTGATTCTTTCATTGGTAGTATTATTTTTGAGTACATGTATTGACTCTGTCCACTTTTTCCTATTTCCTGCTTTTCTCCCCCATCACTCATATGTCATTTCCCACCTTGCCCTTCCTGTCCTTTTCAATTTTATTTTTTTTATTTTAGTAGCTCGTTTGATATTTATATAACTATCCTTCTTTATAACGACACTAATTCACTATACCACAATCTTTTACTATATGTCCTTTTCAAATTGTATCTACTTTAATTTACTTTCCAGAAGAGAAAGCATGTAACTAGATATCATTAAGTTTTAATCATGTTAAAACGTTCAAGTTTAACCTTTTCGTTTGGTTTGAGTTAATTTAACATTAAAATGCTGAAATAATAAACTTATTTTTTATTGTTAGTGGTTATATATGATGATTCAATGAATGAAATTATGAGAGTTGATTTGATTGTTCGAATTCTGATGGAATATTTATAAAATGTTAGTAAAGAATAAGATATACTTTTATATATTTAAAATATCAACCTTATTGGGTAACAAAAAGGTATTAATAAGCATATTTTTACTTGACTGCTTATTTTCAACTCTAACACATATATCTAAATGCATAATTGTTTATTAATAAACTAAGCTCCAATACTTAAAAAGTACTTTTTAACATTCCATGAATGAATGAAGAGGCTTGGCTTTAGCTAGAGGGACAATTTAGTACTTAACAAGAATATTTAAATTCAACCAAGTCACATAGGCTCAAAATCAATGAGAATAAATAAATTTTTTAAGGAAACTCGCACTTTCACATCAAGAAACAAGAGCTACAAATATGAATAAAACAATATAAATAGTAAGAATTTAAATAATCAATTTAATTTATTTGAAATTAATTAGATGCCATTATTATATCTATACCCAGAGGCGGAGCCAACATATATTCAGGGGTTCATCCGAACCCCCTTCGATGAAAAATATTACTATTTATATATGGGTTTTTTTTATGTATATATAGTGTATGTCGAACCTCCTTCGATTAATTCGTGTGTTTACTTCTTCAGATTTTGAACTTCTTGTTAAAAATTCTAGCTCCACCACTGTGTATACCTCGTTAGAAATTTCAATTTGCCACTCATATGAGTAACTTTTAGTGTGTTTTTTGGTAGCTTTTGATTAGGTAGTTTAATAACTGTAGTGATACTTGGACAAAATACTATAGAAGATATTTTTTAGTCAACTTTGTGAAAGAATTAAATGAACAAAGTAAAGCACTAGTACTAGTGGATGAAACCTGAACAAATACTTAGTTAAAAAGTGTATCTAAGATTACATTATATTATAATTTATAATAACAAAGAAGAAGATGAAAATGAAATCATTAGATGATGACTAACTACTCCATTAACAGTAATTATAATTGAAATCTTGACAAATACCAATAACACATCCCAGTGGCTCACGTCATTTGTCAATTAAGTACAATATATTATATAAATATAATCTCTCTAATGGGATTTTGCATTATCAACATATAACAAAGTCCTTTTTTTCCGAAGCATGCGCAAAAAGTTATACAACTTTTAAAAATATACATGTATATAGAAGTTTTTTCCTTTGGTTTCCCACTTGATATTTGGTATCTCGACTATTTCAGATTCGTACCGCGGAGGGTCCCATTCTAGAAAAGTGCTCCTTAACAAAGATTTCTACCATACCCAAGGCTCAAACTTAAGACTTCTGATTAAGGAAGGAACAACTTCATCCATTGCACCACACCTTTTGGTGGTTATATAAGGTTACTTGGCACTTCTTGAGCTATAGAGGAAATCAATAAGATGATTAATTATTTTTGTCAACAGCTCCAATATGATCTACTTGAACTATTTCTTGGCTCATCATATAACACATAAATTGTATAAATTATTAAATACTCGTTAATTTGAATATTTGATTGTCCCAGACCCCAATAATATGTGGAAATACTTCTCTCTCTTTTTTTATTCTTAATAACTTCTTATCGTCCTCTACACATAATATGATCATCATCAATCAGATTATCTATGAGCATTTTATCAATAAACATCAATTATAAAAATATGATCTTAAGCGATAGAATTTATCCGTGCTAATTCATTTTATGTTTTTTTCTAGTGATGTATTTAGACACTAATTGAAAAGTTTCGAATATATAATATAGTTGATGTATACAAATAATAGAGTAACCAAGATCTTGAAGTTGTTGAAAGTAATGACAAACTTTGATGCGACAATTTATATAAATCATTCTTAGCATTAAAGTCGTTCCATGATTTGTTTATTCAATTGCCAGATACTTCAGAATCTTATTTGAATAAGATTTCACATTATTTAAAAATACAATAAAATGTGTATAAAAGAAAAACAGATAAAGAACAATGCCATAAATAATAATGAGAGTCTCAACATGATATTACTGTGTGTTCAGAAGGCTACAGATTTAAATTAGATATACTTATAAGATAAGACTGCATATAAAAGACACAAATAAAATTATTTGTTCTCTTAAATTATACAAACTCGATTAACTTAAAAGCTTGTTTGATTAAACCAAACCACATGGCATGTTGTATTTAATTAGTAGAATATAGTAATGATTAGAGAAATTAAGCTAGGATGATTAATATGATTGTGACATTGATGATCCAAAATTCCTAGTGGAGCCTACATCAGCCACACAAACAAGCAAAAGTTAGATGACATTTTCCCAATTTCCATATGAGATAATTATTTTTAAAAAGAAAATTATGATATTATAAAACTATTTTGTCATTGACTACTGAAAGAAATTAAAACTGGTTTTCCTTACTCTAAACAATTATCCATATTTAATTACCAAGAAAATTCAATGTCTAATTCTCTATTTATCTTACTTAATTATATAGATGCCATTAATAAGGAGAAAAACAAGAGCATTTTAACACATATTACTCGAAAAAAATATTGTGCTAATTCAGAAGAAAACAATTCGGAACAAAGGATATATTTTCTCTAGGAAAACACGTTTCTTAAAAATGAGGAAAATAACTTTCTTAATAAAAATAGAAAAAAACAGATTTCATAAATAACATTCCAAGATCATTATTTCCTTTCAGCTCTCACCCATCTAATGCCCCAAGCCAAAACCCCAGACTATCCCACCCCCAAACCCCCGACTCCCCACCCAATCCCACCTTAATGTTTTGCTAAATTATATAAAAATATTATTGAGATGATATTTTCTTACTTATTAATTACCAAACATTTGAAAATAAATAAGAAACTCACTTATTTTTCAAGAAAATATTTTCCTCATGGAACTTCAATTTTTTCTCCTAATAAAATGCATGTCCAAACACAACTTCAATAACTCAAATTTCAAATTTCAAAATTTAACTTCAAAATCTATGATCAAACAGGAGCGAATATTCAATTCTAAGCATATACTCTATATATATAAACAAGATAAATTTCAATTGAGGGCGGAGAAGAAAATTAGTATCCCACATTTTACAAGATATAAATAAAGAGAAAGAAATTGGGAATCCTCATATTCCAAATATTCTAGGGAAAACTATACCAATTGAATCAATTCATGAAACTATTTACCTAAATTAGACCCAACACAAACTATTTACCCTTAATGCATGGAGCCATGACCCAAATTGTTTACGCCCATATCCCTTTGACGCATTCAAATATAATTATAAAGCCGGTGGTATCAAGTAGTAACTAGTAGTATTTATAAAAATCATCAATTTAGTTAGTTTTCACTGAATCACTATCTTTTCCTCGATACCATCAGAGTATATATATCTAGTGATATCAATCAGTAACTAGTGGTGTTTTCAGTGAAGAATTATTTTTTTCTTCTTTGATACCACCAGAGTATATATATATATACACTTTAATGGTATCAAGTATCAATTTAGCTAGTTCTTACTGATTCACTACCTCTTCCTCCTTGATACCACTAGAGTATATGTATATTCTGATGGTATCAAGGAGTAATTGTGAGTAGTGTTTTCAGTGAAGAATTGTTTTTTCTTCTTTGATACCATCAGAGTATATGTATACTCTGATGGTATTAAATATCAATTTAGCTAGTTTTCATTGAATCACTACATCTTCCTTCTTGATACCACTAGAGTATATATATATATATATACTCTAATGATATCAAAGAGTAATTGAGCAGTGTTTTCAGTGAAGCATTGTTTTTTCTTCTTTAATACAACCAGAGTATATATATAATCTAATAGTGTCAAGTATTTATTTACCTAGTTTTCATTGAATCACTAACTCTTTCTCCTTATACCATCAGAGTATATATAAACTCTAATGGTACCAAAGGAGTAACTAGTAGTGTTCTGCTTAGATTGAACGAGAAGGGAAAGGAAGGTATGAATTGAAACCCGAGATTAAATTAGTCTTCGATGGAGTTTTGGGGTTGAAATTGGAATTGGGATCAGATGGTGCTTGAAGATCCATGGAATTTGAGTTGGGGTTCTCCATAGATGATTCTTGAAACTCCTAGAAGATGATGATGATGATGATGAAGATGAACAAGGGATTTTTTTAGTGTTGGAAAAATATTTTTTCTTTTTTTGAGAATAATTTTTTTCCCGGGAGAAATAGCAAGAGAAGTTGGCGTGAGTAGTTTCACGTAGAAGGTAGCTTGGGGAAGAAGAAGAAGAGAGCGAAGGACTCTTGTAATCCAATCCTTCCTCGAACAACACACATTGCAAAAACTTAATAGCTATCTTTTCTAACTGACCTTTAGTTTGGATTTTGTATTTATATTCTTTTTATATGTAGTTAAACACCCTTGAGCACCATCCATTATACAGTGTTCTTTGCTTCTCCAAGATAGTAAATGAACAGTACTAAATACTATGCATTATGTCAACTCTTCTAAGGGCATATAAATGGACAACATAAAGATTCAATACCCTTGTGTTGCATCAGTGGCATTACACTTTGATCATTCCAATTGATATAACCATTTGTGGAGAGGATAAAAACATAGCAGAAACTCAACAGCAAATTTTCTTCTTTTAGGTTTTAATAAGGTAAAGTTAAGTACCAGTAGTCAAGATGACAGGGGATGGGGTTAGTACATGGTTTTTTCAAGGCATAAATGGAAAAAAAAAAAACAGAATGCATAGCCTAATGCTAGATAAGACAGACACAAGTATCTCTTCAGACACCAATAAAATATTTTACAGTGGACATAAAACATGGTCAACCATGGATGGAACACATTACTTCCAGAGCTTAACAAACTTGTCATGACTAGCTGAAGCAACCAAACCCGCGACTGCCGATACAGCCAAGGAAGCAATTAATCCTTCATGAGCTGTGAGAGTCATTGTCTTGTTCTCATTCATGTTCCATAGCTCCAAAGACTGCAAAATGCAATTTATATGCGTTAGAATTTGTGAATCTATAGATCTAGTGGATTCAGAAATAGCCTCAGTTGAACCATCCAATATAGACAAAATAGTTGAGAGTAATTTCTTCTTATCTGTCCAGGGACACAGTTATCTGGTACCTATACTAGTGAATGGTAGCAGGTATCAGGTGGAATAGTCGAGGTGCGCGCAAGCAGGCCTGGATGTCATCGTTATAAAAGCAAATCACCTCACTTATTATTCTTGGGGAAAGGGCGCAGGAGGGAGGGACACATAATATATGACACGGCATCTGGGAACTTGGGATTGTGGAGTCAACTGAGTATTAGAAAGTTTATGTAAAGACTACGAACAAACTGATTTGAAGAGTTGCTGACCCAAAAATGAAGATAATTGAAGGCGTAAGATTAAAAAGTTAACATAGAAGTGAAAAAAGAAGGAAGATGTTAACATAGTGAAGGTGCAACGGGAAATTCGTCGTTTTAAGACCGACTTAAATCATGCAACATTTCATGGTTAATTTTCTAATATTCAATGTTCCACCGAGATTAGTCTATAGCATTATTTTTTTTCTTTTTAACAGGAGAAAGATGTACATCACAAAAATAAGCAGCCAAGCGCATAAAATCTGCTGGATGAGCCCCAAAAACAATGTACATGACTTGCCTGGTAACAGCCGATAACAAGCAATGACGAATATGTAGGGTGGAAAACACACGAGTGGAATTTGTTGCCATTTGAACTAAGCTCATGCAGACAATCCCCTTCACTACCCGACCTCAATGTCCAAACCCTGACGGAGTCTTCACTAACAGATGCTAGGAGCTCGCCTGAGGGATCCCAGCAGACAGAATGGATTGGTTTTGTGTGGCCCTTCAGAAACAATAGCAATATGTTAGGCACACCACGTACTGGGAACACAACCAGAGCTAGAAAGAAACATAAGACGGCAACAACTATCAGTGCATGTAAACAACCTTGGAAAAAAATCAATAAGAAAAGTATATTTATACAAAATTCCCTCTCCTTAGTTATTTTCCTAGTTCCAGAGATGGATTAGCATATTTCAACTTCCAAAAGAGGTTGGTGAAACACTAAAATATAACAAGTTAATAACTTAAGTTGTACCGGTGTGTCATTAAGGAACACCAACCTTTAACGAATGCCGACAAGCCTGTGTCTCCACATCAAGTATCGATACAACGTTCTCAGCAGCAGCAGCAAGATATCTACCAATGCGGGGCTGGAATCTTACCTGAGCCGTCCCACCCTACTCGAGACATGAAACAACATTCAGAAGAGATGGAGGATCATATAATTGTGCATCAGTGTCCCCAATCCCCCGTGCTAATGCACACTAATAGTAGATGAAGAATATTACCTTGAACACCCTTGTGCAGCTACCATTGTTAATACTCCAGTATCTTATTTCACCATCACCATCACAAGAACAGATGAGATCTTCTTTATTAGGATGGAAGTCAAGTGACATTACACCAGCAGAATGCCCAGTGAAAGTCCGAAGTGAGTAGCCCGGCTACAAATAATTACAGCGAACGTTAGGAAAACTTCAAGAAGAACAATCAAGATGGTCTTTCTGCTACTTTTCTTCTTTGGTCATTTATGTAACTGCACCATGATCTTCCTAGAGATGTTCATCAATGCAATTTTACCACAACCTCTCCTCGTAATCATTTAAATGAATTTGAATTGACAAAATGACTGTCACCAAGGTCTTCCACCCACTCTAAACAAGCCAATTTTCATTTGTGTCGGCATAGATACGGCCCATCTCAAAGTAATGTAAATATCAAACATCTGCTCTTGATCCATAATATAAGTAAATCTAGTGGATTCCGTCAAATTCAATTACATATTACTCTTTCTTTTTTAACAAATATAAACTTTTTCCAGACCTCACACAGCAAAATCAGATAAAAAATATTGACAAACAAAGCTCTTAGGACAAGCTAAATATTCTAGAAAGCTGAAGATAATTGTACGTAATGTTCTGTTTAATTTACAATACCTTTGATATGTTATATAGGAGACATCTCATACTGGCACAGACTAGAAGCACTAAAGACAGATATTTAGGACACTCAACGAAACAACTTGGATGGAAAAAATCTCAATCCAAAGCATAAAAGATGGCTAATAATGAGAAAAAATTATCTAACACTACATAGTGCTGACTTACATTGTCAGCGTCCCAAACCCTGACAGTCTTGTCAAAAGAAGATGTTGCAAGTCTTGCCATGCTTGGACTGAAACGAACATCAGTAATGAGTGATGAGTGCTCCTCAAGTGTTGTTTTTTGTTTTAAGGTATCAGTATACCATAAAACAGCCTGAAAGAGAAGACAGACAGTAAGCAGTACAAGTTATTCTTTGAGAACCATGAATAAGTCAATAAAAATAAGACACTGTCATGGCAAGATTTTGGATACTTCTAGACTAACCTTTTTGTCATGGCCACCACTAGCTAGCAATTTTCCATCAGAGGAGAAATGACAACAAATAACTTTACTGCTACTAGCCCGAACAGCATTCACTTCATTAAATGAGAAGCCTATAATTAAAGGTTATTCCTGTCAGAATATGCCCCAATGCATAATTCTAGATAAACTAGGCAGTCAACAAATTTCCAAGTTGACAAATTATACATATAGACTTGGTGTACAACATTCATATTTTTTTGCTAATAAGAAACATCATAAATTGACTTAAAAATACAAATCTTCACTTCATAACCAACACCAGATCTGCAAAACAACAATTTCATAAACCATTATGAACTGTTAAGTCCCACATCGGTTGAGAGAATGGGTTGTGGTCTCAAATCTAGGGAAATCCTCCCATCAGATGCTTGATTAGGCACAAGATTCATTTTTTTAACATGGTATCAGAGACAACTACCCTGTTATTGTGTTTCACAATGTGGGTCCCCCTGTTATGCTATCCACGCTCCAGTTGGTCAGTCCTGGGCATGCAAGGAGTGTTAAGTCCCATATTGGTTGAGGGTATGGACTATGGTCTCTTTATATGGTCTTGCGTAATCCTCTCCTAACTTTTGGAGTTGAGTTAGGCCCAAGATCCCTTCTATTTTTTTAACATGAACTATAGACATGCACCATAAAAATACATAGATATTAGAAAGTAAATGCACCACAAAATGGAACCTTCTTTTATTGGTGATCTCCGTAAAACCTTTTTTTTGTTGTTCTCTGTAAAACCCTCATTCTCTTTCCTTTACATTACATTCTTTTTATATGGGGGCAGAGATTACGCTGAACTAGAGGCATCCTACAGAAATCAAAGTATCAAAAACTAAGCTAAGGTTTGAGGTAGATAGTGAAAGGCTTACAGAGATGAAAGGATTACGGCAGTAACTGACTAGTTATCATAGCTTCCTTGTATCAATTAGTACCATAACAATTAAAACACAAAAGAAGGAGGTGTCATATACAACTGCCGCTCAGTACAAGACCACACTAAATTCAGGTCAAAATATTAAGCCAGGGAACCAAGTAGGCCTCACTAACCTTTACTAACTTCCATAACACGACCAACTGCATCTCGAGGGTCCACCTCGTCTTGAGATAAAAATGATTCAACATTATCTTCAAGAGAACCATCAACCTCAAAACGATCCATATCAGCCTGCACAAGATCTTTGTCATCCCACTGCCAAAATTACATTCAATGAGGACTGGGACAACCCATTATGATTTCATCCACTGGCACAAGATAAAGCACTTCTATTACCAATTGATTTGATGGTGACGTAAGAGTGCCATTATTATCTGCTCCAAACATCATCAATGGCTTCGAAGAACTTCCACTATGTTGTAAGGCAGGCATTGAAATCACATCTCCGGGTGTGTGAGTTGATGGTGTTGAAGGAGCAGAACTTGGGGAAGGTCCAGCGGTGTTTGCAGTTCCTGAGCTATTGGCGGGCCCCGAAGATGAAACAGGGTGTTTTCGCTTCCTCCCAGTCTGGTTTTTTGAAGCCTTGAAAGACAAGAAATACCTTATTAGGAATCTTAGTAACTTCAAGTCTGTGAAGCTGAGAATAACAATCTCCAATATTAATTTCCATGGATCCCTTCTAAGTCAAAAAAAAATCAAGAGCTTCTATCAATAAACACAATACATGGTATTGTCGATTCATATTCTATAGTGTTTGGGATGAGACAAACTAGGCGAAATAGCATGCAAGGATCATCTTGCATAAAATTCACACACACACACGGTCAGCACAACTAGGACAAACTAATATTAACATGACAAATCATCTGGTCTCATAGCACTTTGTTTATGCATTAGATAAGTGTTCGCGGGCGGGCGGGGGGTGGGGGATGAGGGAAAATGTTTTCTAGGAAAATAAGCGTGTTTCTGACTTTTTTTTGTGTTCGGTATGGACACAAAAAATATCATCCTAAAATCATTTATGCATAATCCCAGACAAATACTATGAGGGGTTGGAGTGAAGATGAGGTGTGTTGGAGGGTGAGGGGGGACATAATCAATGTTGTAGAACTTGTTTTCCCTACTTCCATTAAGGAAGTCATTATCCTCATTTTTTAGCAACTTATTTTCCTAGAGAAAATATTTCCAAAAATTTGGACCAACCCAACATGAGAAAATCAGAAAACATTGTCCATACCAAACACACCCTAGAAAGGATATCTTTTCAAACTGGTTAAGTGCGGAAGTCAATGACAAGTAAGGAGGAGGGAGGGGGATAACTATAAACCCAAACACATCAAGGATACTGCATTAATCTAATCCCTTGAAATAGATTGGTCAGTTTTCTCTAGTCTTCTCTTTTGTATTTCTTTAATGTTCCCCCCACCCCACCTACCTGATTTTTTTCTTCCCAGTGGATACTTTCCATGGGCCACTATTTTCTTTTGAGGGGGGGACAGAGAGGAACCATCTGCAAAATAGATGAGAGGCGGAAGTGCCGATATTCCAAAAAGATAAGCCCTCAGAGCCTAGTTCATTAACTTGATTCCTTAGTGCAGGTAACAACAAATGACCAAGAAAATTCTCATCAAAATACAATTTTTTCTTGGTCGAACTGACTTTCGTTCAGAAATCATATCGCACTTCTTTCATCAGTTAATATTTTCTGATTCTGCTACAGCATCAAGAAGAACCTGGTTTTCTAACAGTAAAAGTTTATGCCAACAAAACAAAAGAAACAAAGGTTTATGCAGCTGAACAAAAGGGCCACATGATTATGCTGCTAAATAGAAGTTTCTATGGTATAAACCAGAAAAGTAGAGACCTGATCATTTCCACGAAAAGAATTTGACATGCTTCCATCTCCTGTAACACTGCCACTGCCCATAATTTTATCTTGTTGTAGACTGTGATTAGAACTCTGTGGTTGCTGACCAGAAAGTGAGTGCTGAGGAAGCTGCTGCTGTTGCAACTGCTGTGGATTACCACTATGCTGTTGTTGTTGCTGCTGCTGCTGTTGTTGCTGCTGAAATTGGGCCATCCTCAACTATACATGAAAAAAAATTCTAGTGATTAGATAGGCTGATAATGTATGTGGCACGCTGCAATACATGGTTAACACATGCAAGACTTATAGCTGACATTTCACCGTGAGATAGAAAAAGATGTGGTACCTTGAGCAAAATATCATGATCTCCACGAGGCAAAACAGGGCAAGGACCTTGTGAAGGTGAACTCATATTTGGGACGACATCACCAACAGAATTTGAAAGGCCATCCTTGCCCATACTAGAGTTCCGATTACTAAGGAGCATCCGTAGCCTTCTGCTTTCGACATCACTAGCAGACGGTGAAGTCAAATTCTGCTGTGCTAGGATAAGCTGTTGCTGGTGTTGCGGTGATAGCATTTGCAGTTGATGAAAGGGCTGAGAACCCTGCATAAAAGACTTTGGCTGCTGGAGAAGCCCTGATGACCTCAGCTGATCATAGCCCTGACATGCAAGACACAGAAAAATTTGTAATTGTAAAATATCAATAAAGCTCCAAATATACGTCTCAGTCCAAAAGCTATATGTGCTCACTGCATTTCAATTATGTGTGTTACTTTTCTTTTTAGTCCATTTCAAAAAGAAAGCCACTTTACTATATTTAGTACTAGTTTTAAATTCCACCAATCCCATTTCAGGAATGACATGGCATGTCTAGAATCACAAGACTTAAAGGGTATTTTTGTTTGTAATACAAATTTTATCTTAAGACCACAAGATAAAAAAGTCTACTTTACATTCTTAAACTTAGTGTCCAAGCAAACTAAGCCACATAAAATGGAAGGAGAGAGTAATTAATCCTAATATATAAAACCAATCTTTTTGTACACCCACAAACAAGAAAAAAATGCCTAGAAGATGGAAGATTACAATTTTTTATATGTCAAAGTACAACGGTCCTATCACTTGATTTACCAGCCACAAAAAAAATATCAACTTGGACGCACTACTAATAATCTTCAATAGAGGATGAATAATGAAGCCTTACAACAACAACAAAAACTCAGTGTAATCCCACAAGTGGAGTAAGCCCTTTATTACTCCTACATATACAGACAATGTTTCTATGAAAATCACCATGTTGTAGTCATCAAATTATGATACATTTACTTATGATCTGCTCTAGGGGCACCAAAAGCTCACTGCAAGCTTAAGAACTCTCAGTAATTCCAAAGCAAGGATGTCTTTACAGAATGCTAAATTTCAAAAACCCAAAGCATAGGCCTTATCTTCTAGCTAGGAGCAAACTTCAAGGAAACCCACTCAGCTGACGAGAAAAGAAGTCATACGTATGCAATTTTGACTTTAAAAGTCCATAACATTGGGAACCCAGAAGGCCTCAAAACTGATTCCAATAGAGCAGAACCAAAGGAGACAAATTTCACAAATTTCACATTCATGTCTTACTGAATATCAAAAATGTGCACCTATCTCCAGAATTGCTAAATAACTGTTACATGTAAAATGTTTGAACTCAACAATGCCTCTAGACATTGTAGTTTTAATTTACTTTAAAGGTTATATTGTATTTCTGCAAATATCATCTGAAACCTTTTCACATGCCTCTAGACAAGTTGCAACAAATGCAATCCTAGAAACAATTGACACTTGACATGTGAAAAAGTTTCAGATGATATTTGCAGAAACACAATAAAACCTTTAAATTAAATTAAAACTACAATAAGGTATTGGCACAACCAGATTTCTGAACCAACTCCTTCCCCATGAAAAGAACAAGTGGGCAGCTTCACTGAACCTTTCCTGATACCACCCATGCTATGACTACCATCCTACAGGTAACCTCCAATATATTCTTCTATAAATAAATTAACATTTATTATCTTGATCGAGCCGTATACTGCCCATGTAAATGTCATCAGCAAAATCACAAAAACAGATGTACTGTGACACATATTGGTATATAGAGCCAATAACATGTAACGCGTCCTTTTTGCCAAAATATAACAAAAATGTATTTAGTCAAAAAACAATGAAGCAAGGAGAACCTATAAGACCAAACATTAGAAACTTACAGTGAGGGGCCATCCTTTCAAAGTCAAATTGTTGCCAGCTTGATTTGATCCTGATACAACATAGTTAAGTCAGTTCATCTGTGGATCAAAAAGCCTGACAACAGCTCCCCTACTTCAATTTCCTTTTAAGTTAATACCAGATAATTATTTGATACTTAAGTAGAAAACTAAGTTATATATCAAGGATCAGGCTTTCAAAAAAAAGCAAAAGCACAGAGGGGATCAACCAAGATAAGGTACCGGGAATTCCAATCAAGGATCCTTCGGGACCTGCAGCTCGGGGATTAAGCATCGGATTGATTTCAGTCTTTATGTCCTGCTCAAATGAGGTAATAAACCATGTAGCTAAAGATTAAAATTACTGAAAAATGAAACTCCTCAAACAAAGAAACTAGAGAAAGAAGAATACTGACAGGTGTCGACCCTGGAAGTTGCTGACTACGCGCCTGAACCTGTGGGGACATGCTACCAGTAGTACCATGCAGCATTTGCCTGAAAGTGGGAAACCAGAAACACCTTAGTCCAATTTAGACAGATTAATTATGTTAAAATTGCTTTCAGTCAACTGAAATAAACTAAATTTCTTAGTTTACATTAAAGCAATAAACCTATGCTCCAAAATAAACAATTAGAAAGAGTAATAAAAGTATAAACCAGGTTACTTTATCACCTCAAGCTCCTCAAATTGCAAGAACCCAATGAAAATATTGCATAGATCAACATTAAGTTCATAGATAATAAAGTAGTGAAAACTGGATCTTTTTCCTTGCTCTCCTTAGTTAGTTCTCTAAAAATAATGCCAACCATATTTCTAGCGATATCCCATTTTAGTATGAACAGGTAAATAATTTAACTATATTCAGAATCCTACCCCGAGGGCTGCCCAGCTGACGCTGCTGCTGCAGATTTAAGCACAGACGCGTGATTTGGATCTACAAGCTGATTGACATTCTCACTGAACCTTTGCTGAAACAATAAAAAATTAAAAGTTAATAGCTGAAAGGCAATAGTTCTTACGAACCTCCGTGCAAGACTGATACCTTCATAGCTGCATCATCTAATCTTTCCTCGTACATCTTTGTAGCCAATGCATTTGCAGTTCCAGTATTCTGTCTCAGGAGAGAGTCATTTCCACCAATCCCATTAGTTGTGCCGTTCAAGAGGTGGTTACCATCTCTACGCTGTTGTTGCTGCTGAGCTTGCTGCTGCTGCTGCTGCTGTTGTTGCTGCTGCTGTTGATGTTGCTGCTGTTGCTGCTGCTGTTGCTGCTGCCTCTGCATTAAAATATGCTGCATCTGCAGTTGTTGCTGCTGTTGTTGCTGTTGCTGTTGCTGCTGTTGTTGTTGCTGCTGCTGCAGATGTTGAGGCTGTTGAGATTGCTGCTGTTGTTGTTGCTGCTCCCTTGCCTTCATTATTTGTGTCTGCAATTTCCAGATTAACATTGTATATAAAGCAAATGAAAAGTTTCACAAAACCTTAGGATAGAATAATAGATGAACTTTAAACAGCCCAACCAATAATGAGATAGTCATCAAATAAACACTTTTTTCTGGTGGGATGTCAAATAAACATACAACTGGTAGAAAGAACGATAGCTCATTCTAGAAGCTAAAATTCACTGCCCAAACTATGTTCTCTATGTTCTCTCTTGGTACAGATAAAACCTTACAGATTCCAACAGTTCAAGACCTACACAAACTCAAAAAGATTTTCTGGTCTGTTTTTTAGATTCTGTTATAGTTGTAGGTTGACCAGAGCATATACAGCCATGATCACAGCCAAAATTAAATCAATCATCCCCGTCCACTCAACAGATCTTTTTTTTATTAAGGTAATAAACCAAACAACAGATCATTTAACATGCTAAATACTCAAACATCGAGGTTATAGCAGGAAAGCAGGCATTTTAAAAGCGTGTGCCTCTAGAATTCATTATAACTTGTACCAGATACTTGAAGTCAAAACATAGGATTGATTAAATTTTGTACTCCCATACAGTAAGAATAAGAATTTTTCTGGCAAATCTGCAGTCTGATCTCAAGGACAAAGGCATGCTCTGACAAGACCATATATATGAATGGGCTCATGTGTTTGGTGAGAGGACCTAGGATACATGGGATGTACCAAATTGGGTTTCTACACTGCAATCCAACGCACAGCAAAAGGGAAAGGAATTTGTACATTGGGAGAGAAAGTACGGCGCCCCTATCATCAGTTCCTAAAACACACTAACCATATCAACAACAAAAATGACATTACTATTAAGGAGTTAAAGTGATAAAGTTTCCATGAATCCATGAAATATTTACTTTTACAGTTTATGTCGATAAAGTTCAACAAACCTTCGCATAATTTTATCACAATTTAAGGCACAAAAAGAAAAGCAGCTGAGTATCCTTTTCCACTAATCAGGTAATAGTTATGTAATTTTTTTATCCAGAAAAATTGTTAAGTGAAAAGGTAAAAGGCCTGCTGCCTTAGTTACCTGATGGTTCTACAGAATATTGGCACGAGTGCAACCAACAACATTCTAATCAAACAAACAACTGAATACAAGCTATAAAGAAAGCAAGTTTGAGCATCACTCGTCTTCACAAGCAGTAAACTTCCTGCCTCTGGTATCGATACAACTTCCTAACAGTTCTCATGTAAGCTGTAACAAAAGAAGGAAAACAGCAAGAGACATTCTTGACAAGAAGTCTCAATAGTTATTTCATAATTTCAACTAGGGACTACAAAACTAATCATAACAGAATAACTTAACTTAGGGTCCAGTTGAATGATAAAGTTCATAAGACAGACATTTTGTCATAAACCAACCTCAATATAAGAGGCAGCAACTTCCGAGTGCTTCTCATTGGTCCTTGCAATGAATATATCCCAAAACACAGACCACCACTCAAACAAAAAACCACCAGGAGCATCAATAGCTGAAAGAAAGACAATCAACAGGTCAAAATAATGAAAACCAACTGGGGAAGTCCAACCTCCTCTGCAAATGCTCAAATTTATAATCTCACCAACAGGGTCAGATGACACTTTCCCTTCAGTTTGAAAGGCCTGAGCAGAAGCCTTTAGATCTCTTTTCACTAAATAATCATGAATATAGACATCTAACCTGTAATTCGAAGAACCAAAATTGTGTCAGTAACCACAATAGAAATCACAGTTGAAATACAGATATTCTGATATAGATAGGTCCAAAAGAGAAATTGGAAACCTGGTTGCATTTCATAGACAGGTAGGATTGAATTTGATTATAGAAACATGAGTTAGGAAAAATATATTAAGATGAGGGAACACTTGGACCTTGAAACAACAACTTCTTACTCTTCCTATAACAAGCTTGTGTATCTTTAACTTTTTTCACTAATGTAAAACAATTGGAGAGAACCAATTTGACTGCTGCTGGTTAATAAAGAGACCTACTTTTTCTTCACTTGAATCATGTTTCCAAGAATCAAGATTTGAGTAATAATCAAAAGAAAAAAGATTTCTTTTTTACTAATTAAATGTGTTCAGTTCTTTTACATTAATAGCATTGCTAATCAATAATCATACAAAAGCCCTAACCACCCAAAACTCTAACTGCTGCATTCTGCCAAACCCTAGCAGCACAAGAGTTCCTGAAAAAGACTCAAACTTTCTTCAAACAATAGATAACAAACACATAATTAAACATCCCCAGAACGCAAATCTGGTGAATACCCATGGAACTATCCAAAAATTGGAACTTTACACAAACCCCAAAATAAAAAACTGAAGCAAAACAGAAAAGGGAAAACAAGAATGCACATACAACATATAATAATATCATTAAAAAACAAGAAAACTAACATTTTATCAGCTTCCCAGTTAGTCTGAGACATGTTGAGTAATCCAGTAATTCAAAAAAACTCTTCTTAATAATGCCAGATCCTTAGAAACCCACTTCTTCTTCCTTGCCCTCTGAAGCAATGAAAATGAAAACAAGAAACAAGAAAAAAATTATTTTTGGTTACTAATCAATTCAAGAAAGAACATAATAAAGGGTACAGATAGAAAAAGCATATGGGTGTCTGTATATACCCTTTACATTAGTGTTTTTGCATATAAAATTGGAATCTATGGATGGACTCAGTAAGACTGATGAAAAAGAAAGAAGAATTAAAAAAAAGAATGACTTTTTTTTTAATTTTCTTCAGCTTTTTATACTATTTTTTCCAACTCTTTCTCTCATGAAACTGAAATTCTCCTCCTTTACCTGATGATGGGTTTAGAAAAGAAGGGTTGGATTTGCTGGAGCTGATGTTGCAGATAATGTAATTTCTGTAAGATGAAACTTGCATAAAAGCCCTTGCTTTTTGTCAAATTTTCAATACTAGTCCTCTTGGAAAAAGGCTGATCTGTTCCTTGGTTCTAAAATAGCCCTGGATTATCGAGTAATTAACCATAATGACATCTAAATAGTAAATAGTCGCTTTATTGCGAGAAAATGACTAAAATGGTCCTTAATCTATGAATAATGTTTTATTTTGATCCTTAGTGAAATGAATTCTAATTCTTTAAATAGAAGCTTAGTTTGGCCGGGTAGAAAGCGAAATGCAAAACTCATACTATAATTAGGCAACGACGTTGGTATAAATTCCTTAAAGCTTACTCCCCTCTTCATTCCCTGTATGATGCCTTCCCATCACGAATGAGATAATCTCAATGCACGATTCAGAGAAGGAAGATCTTTAATATAGAACAAAAGGTATTCATTTTGTTCCTTTGTGTATTTCACTTGATTAAAATGGTCCTTAATGTATAACAAAAGGTAATCATTTTGGTCTTTTACCCTAAATTAAACAATTTTTTTCAAAATGAACAGTGTTAAATTTAACTATAAACTCCATGTGGCTAACAAAATTTACCATTATGTGTTCTTTGTTAGCTTTAGGGAAAGAACTTCATGAAATCTAACACCATTATCTCTACATTTTCTAACATAATTTATTATTTTCTCTTGCTTAAAACAAAAATGGGCATTAAGTCGGTGGAATAATACTTAGGAAAGAAAACATAGTAAAATTTAGGGAAAGTTACGCGGTTAAGCAAACTTATACTATTTAATTAGTCATCATAGCTATAGTTTGCTATAATTACCACTCGCGACTAACATTAACCATTAATTACGTGGGCTGACTTCGGATTTGCATAATTAGCCACATTTGTATAATTCGCCACATTTGTATAATTCGCAATTAACAATTCGTCGTTTGATTTGTATTTGTATACGATGGTTTGTATTTGTATATGACGATGATTTCCTTTGGTTTTTCAGTTTTATCACCATATACATTCAATATTTTTTGTATAACTTTTTAAAGTTTGTATAAACGTGTAGTTTTCGAATTTTGTATAATATAATTTATATAATGTAATTTGTATAATATAATTTGTATAACTGTTTAAAATTCATATGTTTATGTTTGTATCAATTCGTTATTTCGAGTTTTATCACATTTGTATAACTCCAGACTTTGTATTGCTCAATTATACTAAAACACACGAATTATTCAAACGTACCCGTGAATTATACAAACGAGATGTGAAATATACAAATTATTGCCCTCTCTCGCTCGCCTCTCTCCTCCCTCTCCCAATCTCGCTCGCCTCTCTCATCCCTCTCCCAATCTCACTCGCCAGATATACAAATACATATATATAGCAGTTACATATATACAATTATTTTGACAGATATACAATACAATTCGCCTCTCTCCACTCTCTGCCCTCTCTCGCTCGCCTCTCTCCTCTCTCTCCCAGTCTCGCTCGCCACTCTCCTCCTTATAACATGTAGTTACGAATCGTAATTAGCAAACTATAGCTATGGAGCATAATTAAAATATTTTGAGTGGCTATATGTGAAAGTTTCTCTTTATTTATTGGAGAAAATAGAGAGAATGGTATACAATTTTATGTAATTCCTTCTTTGGAGCTAACAATGGTGAATTTTTTTAGCCACCTAGGGTTCACAGTTAAATTTAATATTTTTTTATAAATATGTTAATTTTAGGGTAAAGACTCAAAATAACACATTTTTGTTATATATTAAAGATCATTTCAACTAAGTGAAATATATTATAAGGATCAAAATAAAGTATTATTCATACATTAAGGACCATTTTGGTCATTTTCTCCTTTATTGCTTATAATAATAAGTTATAAGTATTTAAATAGCATGGACAAAAATGTCATTTCAAGTTATTTAGTCTTTCGACAGATGTACTATCGCTGCAGTATATTTGCATAAGAAGTCCCTTAATTTGGTGAATTTGCGTTTTGTTTTCATGTTCTAGATCTTCAATTCTTCATTAATTTAATATAGAACCTTAAGGAATAAGAATTGATCAATTCCGGGTAGGTTGCCAAACTGGGAAATGACAATTTTGTCCTTTGATGTCAAAAAGGGTCAAAGTGGTTTTTTATTAAGCTAATAGGAAGTTTTAACTAAAGTATAACCGCTTCTAAAAGTAGAATTCGGATAATCTAATCGATTGTATTAATAAAAAATATAACATGTTGTCAAAAGAACATAATCCAGAATTTAAAAAGTTTTGAATATCTGTAGATTAGTTATAATTTTCTCTAATCCTTTTTTAAAAAGAAAAAAAAATATAAAATCGTTTGAAAAATAATAATAAGTATAACAGCTTCTAAAAGTAGAATTGAGTAATTTAATTGATTTTGTTAATAATAAACATAATGCAATGATTAAGAGTATGTAATTCAGAATTTAAATTCTAAGATTGAAAATATGCGGATTAATTGTAATTTTTTCACACCCTTCAAAAAATAAATGTAAGATCATATATATTTTTGGTTAACGCAGAAATATTCAAATTTGCTAAAGTAATGTTTGTTTTTTCCTTCACGCATTTAGTTGCTGTGATATCAAAACAACATACTTTTATTATTTTATTATAATAAACATGTGATGCATTAGACCACTAGTCAAACAATTACGACTATGTTTTTTATGTGTTATATAGGTGACATTTATGATTAGTTATATTTGATTTGGTATGAGGGAGATAGGATAACTTTGAGATAAAATATATAATTATTATATTTATATTTAGTTAGGGATATTATTTAGTTTTGACTTTTGAGATAATTTGTCTCAATAATTATATTATAATGATGAAAATTTAATATATATATATATATATATATATATATGTGTGTGTGTGTGTGTGTGTGTGTTTGCAATATTTTTTAAAAAATAACAAAAAATAAATTGTAATCACAAAAAATATGAATAAACAATAATATTTTATTAATAAATAGTGCAGATATAATTTTTTCCTCCTTGATTCTTCTCTATGAATTATGAATATCCCTTGATTCTTCTATATTTAAGATCTCAATCTCGATCTCTTTATGAATATTTCATAAATTTATGGTGGAATTTTCGAGATTTATTTGATCTCCACTGATCTTTGTGAATATTTCATGAATTTGAGGAATATTCGAGATGCCTCTTCGAGAGAATATATTACCCTTTATATATGCATGAACTAGGGCTTAGGGCGGAGTAGCTTACAAGAATATTAACTGAAATTGAACACGTCTTGTAGAGTCCCATAAAATTTTGATGTCTACAATATAATAAAATAATTAATCCCGTAAAATATAATAATTCATGAAATAATTTGGTTTATCTCATCTCTAGCAAACAACCCCATATTATTTAAATTATTAAACGACTTTGAGATTAAGAAAATGATTCATTTTATTTTAGAAAACATAAACAAAATATTTGAGAATTAGAAGCAGTATATATTGATCATTAATTGAGGCAATTTTACTTTGTGTCCAAGAAAATTAAATGATAAGTTAATAATTTAAGAGACTTTAAACAACTCATTATTTATTATCACAGACTTAATTATAATTGATAGTGGTATCCTCAAATAATTGATTTGTGATCCCACTATATACAAAGCTAATAATTCAACAACATTTATTCTGTGGTAGCTAATTTATTTCTCAATAGTACATATGTTTGTGGAAACTCTTTTGTCTTTAATCATTTTATTTTCAAAAAGAAAAAAAAAATGCAAGTTATTAAGAAAAAACATAGAAATAGTCACATCATGACAAAATTATTTGTTTTACTAAGACAAAAGTATAATTATCATTGGTTACTTTTATAACTATTCTTACTATACAATATTCAATACAAACATAATTTCATGAGAAGTGGGTGGAGATTTCCAACTAGGAAATTCCAAAAATGAATAGTATTTTATTTAATCGAAAGATATAATATCATATATATGCTTCTATTTAGTTGAAGCATTTTGTCATGTCTATTTTTTTATACTTTAATTTAATTGAGTATTTGACTTATATATTTAAATGAATGTTCACATTGAAGTAAATCGAAAAAAAAGAGAGAAGAAAAATAAGAAATTATTTTTTTAACTGAATCAAATCGGTATAATACATAAAAGCTTTATTTACTAAATATTTATGAAAGAAATTCTTCTATGTAATTTTCAAAATGAAAGAACAAATTTACTTATAATCAAATTACTATCCTAATTTGCATTTTTCTTCCTCTTTCTCAAGTCAAAAAAAGGAAAGAAGAAGAAAGCAATATCAACTTCTCTCTCGCCCCCCCTCCCACACTTTCTTTATTCAAAGACGTTTGATTTTTTTTAAATGAAAAGAAAAACGTACAACTAAAATCAATACAAATCATGTATCCCTATAACACACAATAAAGTTAGGGTAAATCACATAAATATGCTATATTAAAAAAATATTTACCATCTATGGCAATATAATTTTTCTAACTAAATATAACAATTTTTTGAAATTAAAAGAATTGTACAGTCTATTTTCGCTTTCCCTCTTTCTCTGCCCTTTTTCCTCTTCCTCCTCTTCTTCTTTTTATTCTTCTTCTTCTTCGTCTCTTTCTCTGCCATTCTTTATCTTCCTCCTCTTCTTCTTCTTCTTTTTTGAAAATTTTCATTTAAATAACTATCCTCAAATAAGTTTTTGCCCATATTTCACTATGTTTACCCAAAAACACTACCAGAAGAGGAATAGAAAGATTGAAAATTTGTACAAAATTATGTTTTCAAGCTAGAATTTCAAATCTCTAAAATTACAACAGCTAGAGTTTACCATTGATGGTCATTATAAAGCTTCAAATTTTGAATTTATTATTAAAATTTTACGAATTTGTGATTAGTTTGGATAGGTTGTTCCTACAAATAATTGAAAATGTCATTTGGAGTTTATATCTCAATTTTAAGAGGGTTTGGTTAAGTTTATAATTGATTTTAGGAGAAATATTAGATTAAAACTCGAAAAAGGTGAAGTTTATGGAACTGTATCGCAATTGTATTAAAGTTGTATCAGATATGTTTCATAATTGTATTAAAAATTGTATTAAAATCATGAACAATACATTTATAATACATATTGCTAACTTCACTCTCGTTTTAGTGATATCAACCAAAATAATTTAAGTAACACACTTGTAATACATTTATAATATAGGCACAATACATTTGTAATACATATTACAAACATCACTCATTTTCTTAGTGATACAAACAAGAATAGTTTAGGTAAAACACTAACAATACATTTATAAGACATGCACAATACATTTGTAATACATATTGCAGCCGTTACTCATTTTCTTAGTGATAAATCAAAATAATTTATAAGACACATATAATATAAGTTTTATTCACGAGCAATACATTTATAATACATATTGCAACCATTACTCATTTTTTTAGTGATACAAATCAAAATAATTTAAAAGACACATATAATATAAGTTTTATTCATGAACAATACATTTATAATACATATTGCAAACTTTACTCTCTTCTTAGTGATACCAGCCAAATGATTTAGGTAACACACTTATAATACATGCACACTATATTTTTAATACATATTGCAAACATCACTCGTGTTCTTAGTGATACAAGCCAAAATAATTTATAAGACACGTATAATACATGTTTTATTCATGAATAATACAAGTTTAATTCAGTCTATAAATTATTGTCCTGTCTTTCGTTAATTACGTTTTTCATTTATTCTTAATTTTCTCTTCTAATTCAACTTTAATATTGTGTAATACACTTTTAATGCAAATTTAATTCATTTTGTAGTTTATTATTTGTTTCTATTAGATTATTTGTTTAATTCATTATTAATATAAGTTTAATTCACTCTATAGATCATTGTCTGGTCTTTCATTAAATATATGTTTTATCCATGCTTAATTCTCTCTTCTAATTCAACTTTAATATTATGTGTAATACACTTTTAATACAAGTTAATTCATTTTGCAGTTTATTGGTTGATTTGTTATGATTGAATTACTTATTTAATTCATTATTGATACAAGTTTTATTCAGTTTACAGATCACAGACTACTCTTTCGTTTGCTACATTTTGCATTCATGTTTAATTCGCTTCTAATTCAACTTTAATATGTGTGTAATACATTTTTAATTTAAGTTTAATTCATTTGACAGTTTATTATGTTTCTTCATTTGTTACGATTAGATTACTTGTCTAATTAATTATTGATACAAGTTTTATTCAGTTTACGAATCATTGACTGCTCTTTCGTTTGCGATTAGTTTGGATAGGTTGTTCCTACAAATAATTGAAAATATTGTTTGGAGTTTATATCTCAATTTTAAGAGGGTTTGGTTAAGTTTAGAATTGATTTTAGGAGAAATATTAGATTAAAGCTTGAAAAGGATGAAGTTTACGGAACTATATCGCATTTGTATTAAAGTTATATTAGATATGTTTCATAATTGTATTAAAATCATGAACAATATATTTATAATACATATTGCAAACTTCACTCCCTTTTTAATGATATCAACTAAAATAATTTAGGTAACACACTTATATAT
This sequence comes from Solanum appendiculatum, assembly GCA_018342035.1. Classification (NCBI taxonomy): domain Eukaryota; kingdom Viridiplantae; phylum Streptophyta; class Magnoliopsida; order Solanales; family Solanaceae; genus Solanum; species Solanum appendiculatum. Next base: position 848,158 of record JAGDQO010000446.1, read on the forward strand.
AATACATTTATAATACATGCACAATACATTTTTTAATACATATTGCAAACATCACTCGCGTTCTTAGGGAAACAAATCAAAAATAATTTATAAGACACATATAATACATGTTTTATTCGTGAATAATACAAGTTTAATTCAGTCTATAGATCATTGTCTTGTCTTTCGTTAGTTACGTTCTTCATTCATTCTTCTAAATAGGGGTGGGCATTCGGTTCTTCGGTTCGGTTTATTTAAATTTCGGTTCGGTTTTTCGGTGTTCGGTTTTGAAAATGTGTGCACCAAATACCAAATCAAAATATTTCGGTTCGGTTCGGTTTAATTCGGTGTTTTTAAAACGATTATTCGGTGCAAGCAAATAAAAAATAAAATGAAAATTAAATTATCAAAATGTTTAACTAAAGATAAAAGATGAAAACTCGAAATAATCAATTAACATATTTAATAGTTAAAGTTTCCAACAAAGAACTAAAGAAGTTTTTTTTTCTCTTTCCAACAAACACTCTTTGTAACAGCAGCCAACAATTTAAACCAAGAATTCAACACTTGAAACTTAAAAGTTAAAACAATACAAAGTTAAAAATGCCTTAATATTCAACTTCATTCAAATAAAAAACAATAGGAGTCCCAACTCACAAACACAAGTTACCAAGTATATAATTAATAAATTTAAAATATTATTTTAAATTTAGTTAATAAAATTTTGGTTTTTCGGTGCACCGAATTTTTCTTACCCTTACACTGAATACCGAACCGAAAAACTGAAATTTCGAAAAAAAACACCGAAATCGAACCGAAAAATCGAATTAATTTAGTTCGATTCGGTTTTTCGGTTTTCGGTATTTATGCCCACCCCTACTTCTAATTCAGCTTTAATATTGTGTAATACACTTTTAATGCAAATTTAATTCATTCTGTAGTTTATTGGTTGATTTGTTACTATTAGATTACTTGCTTAATTCATTATTGATACAAATTTAATTCACTTTATAGATCACTATCTGGTCTTTCATTAGTTACATTTTTTATTCATGCTTAATTCTCTTTTATAATTCAACTTTAATATTTGTGTAATACACTTTTACTACAACTTTAATTCATTTTGCAGTTTATTGGTTGATTTGTTACTATTGGATTACTTGTTTAATTCATTATTGATACAAGTTTTATTCAGTTTACAGATCACAGAATGCTCTTTCGTTTGTTTCATTTTGCATTCATGTTTAATTCTCTTATAATATAACTTTAATTTAATATGTGTGTAATACATTTTTAATTCAAGTTTAATTCATTTTGCAGTTTATTATGTAATTTCATTTGTTACGATTAGATTATTTGTCTAATTAATTATTGATATAAATTTTATTCCATTTATGAATCATTGATTACATAGCTGTGTTGCAAATCGATTAGCAACGGCGGAGATTCGTATAGAGTTTACGTACGATGTGCTCATCCTATTGGCTCCTCTTTCAACTCCGACGCTAACGTTGGTCGCCGGAACGGAGTTCATCGTCGCTCCGGCCATATTTCAATTTTCTCTCACACTACTGAACTTTTCTGTTCGTACTGCTCACTGCTCCGACCCAATTTAATTACTGGCAACTTTTATAATTTCAAACTTTTCTTTTTACCGTATGTGTTTTAATAATATTTTAAATGATCAATATACAAGTTTTATTATCTAAATTAACTCTTGAAATTTAAAATTTGTTTAATAAAATTGAGATAGATGAAGTAACAAAGAGTGATAATGAGGAAAGAAATAAAAGAGATTAACTAATTAATTTTGTGCTTGTATTTTAGGCAAACATTGTTCCAACTCTAGTTGAATTCCATTGAACTGAATTTGTGATTCAAGATTGTGAATATTTCAATTGAAGCTTTAGAAAATTGATACATCGCACGGAGAAAGAAAAAGAAGAAAGAGGCGAGAGAGAAAAAGGAGAAAGAGGAGAGAGAGAAAGACACAAATCTAATAAAATACATAATATTATTATATATTGCTATAAATGGTAATAATTAGAGAGTATATTTAAAATAAGTAATTATTTTTTAAAAGGGATCCACCCAAGTAGTTATTCCATAAAGTTACTTGACATGAGCATTAATTTTGATGGTCGATAATATTTGTTCTTCAACGCTTTAAGTGAAAAATAAATGGATGAAAATATTCTTGACACTAAAATAATAAATAACTTTTTTGTAGGCATAAGTTTATAACTTTGTATCATAATATCCCATAAATTGTGCGTCATAACTATACTATACTATACTTAGCAGCATAATTTTGTACAAAAACACAAAAATAAAAAGACATAAATTGTATGGTATTTTTTCAGAATTTATCATAGCATTCATAAAATGAAGTTGTGTTTTAGGGGGGTATATGTTCTTAATCATTTTTAGAGATTTTTTTTTTATGAATGAACATAAAGTTGTACGAATTACTCTTAAAATAAATTAGTCTTTAATTTTTTCCTCTTTGAGCAATTAAGTTTATACCTTAGTTTTATAAATCGAAGTTGTGTGGAGTATAACTTGAGGATATACCTAACAGAAAAGTGAAAATGTCTTTGTCCAAAAAAATTTACTTAGAAACCAGCAATAGAAACAAAAATTAAACACTTTTTTTTTCATTAAACACTTAAAATAGAAAAGATAAATTTAAAATAGAAAAGATAAAAATAAATATCAATCAATTTGAGGTACAATTAGTGCAAAAACTTTACTTCAACCCTATCACCTCACATAAGTTTACCTTTGTAAAGAAATTATTTGACATAAGTTTATGTTGCCCATTAGGTATAAGTTTTAACGTTCGCCTATAAGATAGAACGTGTGGTTAATTGAATATGTTCACTGCCTTAAAATATGTTGAACGTCTAGCTTATAGACAAAAGTTAGAACGTATACCAAATGTACAATGTATCTAAGTTCTAACTTTTAATTGTAAGATAGAACTTCTAGTTAATTTAGCTGATTCATTGTCTAAAAATGTCCCAAACGTGTGACTTATGAGCAGAAGTTAGAACTTATGCTTGATGGACAATGTACATGAGCTAGTTCTAACTTTTGCCTATAAAATAAAACTTTTGATCAACTTGGTAGGTTCATTGTCTCAGATATCCTGAACGTCTTATGAAAAGAAAAAAAGAATTTTCTTGAGCGAAGACTATTTCCTTATATTAAGAAGCAAAGTTAAATAGAGTCAAAAATTCAAGACCACATCTTATAGAGACAGTTTTTGTTAGACTTTTCTTAGGGGAACAAAATATCAAGACCAACTCATCTTACGTCCATTTATGAACTTGATCCCATATGTTCAACCAAATAGTGTCAAATGAATCGGGATGAAGGAAATATTTATCATCGTTTATCTATGGGCAAACAACACATATTCTACTAGTTTCAGCCTAATTACGTGTATTCCCATGAGTTTTCAAAGTTACCATTCGTGTTAGATTTCGGTCCCCATATACATTTATCAAAATTAGGTAATTTATGTTAGAAACACCGTATCTAAGTAGATTCGCATGTATCTGTGATACATTGACTATAACACTCGCCTTTGCCCCTCTCTCTCTCTCTCTCTATGTATCTGTATTTCAAAGTGTATCAGGGAGCAAAAAAAAGTATCAAGGTGTATCTGACTTAAAATTTGATATGAAATTATTAATTAATGAGACAATATGTAATTACTTTAAACTATAGAGAGATAAATATCGTAGGACTCTGATGAAGCTAGAAATTTTACGAAGGGTATCCAAGTAATACATAGCAATTTTTTTATGATGAGTGGATGCACTGAAAATTTTAAAATTGAACTACGTAATATTAATATTATTTTTTACGAATAAATGTTCCTAATTTTTAAAAATCAAACCGCATAATATTTTTTGCTTTGATATTTGTGTTGAATTTAATATGAAGTGAACGAACAAAGCAAAAAAAGTTGTGGAGGGGAGGGGGGATTCAACTTAAAATGAAATCATTTTTACATTTCAAGCTATCACTGATCTCTGGTGAAGACATCAATAACGAGACGTGAATAATGGAAGCAGAATCAAACGAGAATCTTTTGTTGTTCGCTTTTAGCAGCGTTGTAGTGTTTATTAACTTTAAATTAAATAATTACGTTTAAGTTTTATTTCAAATTTTTATGAAAAGAAATAAAAAGTCAAATTCATTGAAAATTAAATTGGCTACTAAACTTTTGTTTTTATTCGATTTTTAAGTTGTAAATTTCTAATTAAGAGTCATTTTGATGAATAATATTTGAATTAATTCTAAATTAACAAATTTACTAACTATTGTGACAATTGACAATTAAAGGATCGCGTTAATAACTTAGAGTAATAATAAAATAGGAGTTCTTTTAAAATGATTATACAACAATAAGGATTCAAACCCAAGCCTGCTGTGTGGACGTTATTGGAGAGCCTCAAGCCACTGGGCCGCGCAACTTATTGTTTTAAGGGTGTCCAAAGTATTAATTTTAATCGTTTCGAGTAGCATTTACTTATTTATATGATATAATAATTAGACATCCTTAGGAGACTGTAGCTCCGCCAAGTAGGAATGTTTACATAATTAGGTAGTTTTTCCTTTTATTTATTAATTTTGACTCTCAAGTAAGTCCGCAATGACCAAAAGCTGTCAGGCCCAATACATTTTTGTAAGATGAAAAGAAGAGACAAGACATTTAAGGCCCAATGGGGGAACCAGGTCGTAAGAAGATGAACACGGCCCATTATGTTTTACTAGGCCCAAGGTAAACATATCCCCGTTGCTTCTAATTCATCTTCTCTTTTATTCCTTTTGATTTTCATAATTAGAAAGTTTTGCCCCCTAATTTTTTCACTTGTAATACTTAATTATCTCCATTCTTATTCTAATTAATATTAAAGAAATACATGCCTTATATGTTCTGAAATCTCGTATGGCTTATTTTATCAAAAATAATTAAAGTTCCATCGAAATATAGTTTTATGAGACAAAGTCATTGAGCTATATACATGCCTATTGTGATAAACAGGTAAAAATCGTCTTCAATATGTGGAGCTCGATCTTCAAGACTTAAAAAGAAATAAAATGTTAAATTTTAATCAGTTCAAAGATTTAAATGCAATGAAATTATTTACCTATATTCGATATTTATAATGAATCAATTTCGTGACCTCAAAATTGGTCAGTGCAAAAATAATCATTAATACTGAGAGTTTGGATAAATTAGCATCCAACCGTCCAAGTTCAACTAAGCCAAAACAAGTTATTACTTGTAAAACTTCAATCCATCTCTATATGAAAAAATGATTGACGTTTCTACTCAAATAGATTCTCCTAAGGTATATTTCAACGTATATTGTAACATTAGTTTCTTTTTCAACCCCCTTTTCAGCCTTTTCATCTACAATTAGTGAAATACTGAATTTGTTTTGATGAACTGCCCTTTTTAGTAAATAAATATTGAGATAATTTATGCTTTAAATCTTTCAGTTAACTAGCTTACAAAATATATAGGTTGTGTACACTTTATATTAAATATAAATATACTATACGCATATAATATACATGAGATCTTAATAATATATATTTCGACCATATTGATAAACTAGTTGTCAGTACATATTCATAACTAACCCTTTAATATTTAGTTTCTCTCAAATTCAATTGTTTTTAATCATAAGATATATATTCATTGAGAAGTCGATCGTCTCACTTTCCCATGAAATACTGAAGATATACCATTAGGCCCATTAATCAAAAATTACATATGCCACTGAAACAAAAGAACAAAGTGGTCCAAATATCATTCAAAGATCCTAAAAAAGAAAATCTGAATTAATGTCAGAAATCAAAAGAGAATTAAGAAGAGGAGAAATTCCATTTATTAATGTAGCTATTACTGTGGCTATATATATATATATTGAGCTAGGCTAGTTGCATGTGGACCTGTTCATGAACTATCGTTATTCATAATCAGTTCACAACCTTTGAAATTAAAGAAATAAAAAGACAAACTAAAAGATATACGACAGTGACATATAAATGAAACCTCGATTTGTCGCGTGTTTGATACAAAATCACTAAAAATAATAATATTGAATTAGCGACGAAATTTACTGGTAATCCCCAGTTAATTTGTTGCAAAAATGCGCCTACGTAATTATTTTCTTATAATCCGTTGCTAATTCATATCTAAATAAGATTAGCATGAAATTTTATTGTTTAGTTAAGAAATTTTGTTTGTCGCTAATTTCTTATTTTCTGGTAATGATATACTTGACATATACTCCACTCCTATAGTTTATAGCTGGTTTGAAAATTTGTTTGCATGGCGAACAATATATAAAGAACAACAAATATGTTAGCAGTAAGGTCTCGTGAACAATTCTCACTTGGAATAAAAGAAGAAGACAAAACTTGAAACAAATTAACGTATTATTAATTGCTTGGAAAATTCTCAAAACAATTGATATATACTTGGAAAAATAAATGAACTTTTCAATACAATTTCAAGTAAAAAAAATGGTTCTCTCAAACTTTATTATATAAAGATAGTCGGTTATATACAATTTAATGTGTTACCTAATTGGACACTAGGTTTTGAGTTCAATTGACATCACCACAGAGTTAAGTGGACTGTTCAAGCCTTATAAGAAGCTCAAAATATTCATTTCATTTATCATCTTTCTCATGCCTAAATTTTGATAATCTTTATTCGGGGTTCTACTATCTGGTCTGGTCTAGTGTGTGCACATTCATGGACTGGAATATTTTTACCCTTCCACAATTGTTTCGTGGGCCCATATTAGATCGAGCCTGATTATGTTATCATGTCAAATTAGATCTTGAGTCCAACTCACACCTCCCTAAATCTAGTTTAAAGAGTTCGAATGTCCAAGCCTTATAACAAGCTCTCTCGTCCTTCTCACCGATATGTGATTTATTCCATTGATGAATCGTCGCTCTTTCCTATGAAATCTACATAGAATAAGGTGGACCCAAAATCATCAAACAAGAAAATGTAGAAAAAGATTGTACATAAAAGAAGTTAATTTCTCTTTAAATATTATACATTAATCTAGTTATATCGTATTATATGGCAAGCTAGAAGGTGTGGACCATTTTGTGAACTATCAACTATCATTCTCAGTCACCATACTTTGATAGAGGCAAAGAATAAAAAGGACATAGACTAAAACAAAAGAGGACGTACGATTTCAAGAATTCTTTATGAAAGGAACACATAAATGAAAACAACGATTTGTCGTCTGCACCAATGTTATAAAATAAAACATAATATATATACATGCATGCCAATTTGCTTATTGCATGGCCAAATTACAGTATAGTATAGCATTTTTGCCAGTGTGGACCTTCAATTCCCATGAACCATATATATCATCTATTAGCTAGCTAGCCACCACTTGACAGTGGAGAATTTATAGCCTAAATTTCGGGACACGTGAATTTATGATTTTTCTGTAAAATTAGATATTTTTTATATATATATATTTTGTAAAACTGGTGTAATGTTATCTGATGATGATCGATACTCACGCTACAAGAAGGCTAAATGGTGCACTTGATTGAAGGTTGAGTTCTTTGCCTAGAGGACTATGCTAAATGGTGCACTTGATGGAGCACTCATGTTCTTATAATCTTGAATTCGTCTTTGCTATCACAACTTGCTCCAATATAAATATAAAGAGGATTTAATTTTTACTATATTGTAACGTCATGATTCAACAAGTTGAAATAGTACTATAAAAAGAATTCTTTTATATATTACTAATATTATAGATGCAATATTGTTGCATGGAAGGTAGCTAGGCATGACAGAAGGAAGAGTTGTTTATATATGGCAGTGGCATGCATGGCAAGTATGCCAAACTATACGACTTTGAAATTCCAATTACTACCTATTTGCAGACGACATATTCGACGTAACTTATTATTCTCAATTGCAATCTTATAGTAAAAAAATATAACACACACATGTTTTTTTATAAAATGATATTTTTATAGGATAATACTGTTGACTCACTTATTCCAATCCTGGAAACGTATACACACGTTGTAATGTGTATATAATGAACAATGAAATTATACAAGGAATGTTCTTCAATTTTGTTATTTAAAGCGGATGTATTTTTATTAAAATAGTGACATATATATAATAAATAGTGTATATTTACCTTTTTCGTTAATAAATTTATATTTATTGAATTAAAAAATATAAATTTAAAAATTGATTTCTCAATTCCAAAAATATCATCTGACTTTAAAAAATTATCTCACCTATTCGTTTTACCCCTCCGGACCTTACCCAAATGAAAAAAAAAATCCAATCCCTCTCCTACTGATCAGTCATAAAGTGAGTTTGGATCGAATCTGAATAAAAGAGGGAATAATTTTAAAAAAAAAATAAGTTTGTGTCGCAACAGGTCTTTGATTTCACTTCATCTAAATAAGATAATTGGGCCGGGTCAATCCATTTATCCCACAGTTTTAGGCCCATGGACAGCAACAATGTACTGTAGTTACCTGAGTTGGGCCCATGACACTCAAATTAAAGAGCTTCCATTCTTTAAAAAAAGTAATAATATATTTTTAGGATATTTTGAATTATTAATTATTATGACTTATACACTAACTCTCAATGATCTAATTCACACCAAAAGTTTAGTACACATCTCTTTAAAAGTGAAAAGAATTTTTTTTTGTATTAGAGTTATTTGCGTTCAGATTTTCAAAATCAACGATAGTTCACTTAATTGCGAAATATAACGAAATTCTGATTTCAAGATACAGTGAATCACCTGAAAACAAGGTCATAAAACAGTGTAATATTTTGACTAAGATTTTTGAGCACTCATATTTTAGTAATTTTGAAATGAAAAGATTCCTCATATATTGTTCCTAATTAATTATATCTTAATTTTATAAATGAATAAGTAATTCAAGACAATTATTTATACTCCCTCCGTCCAACAATGGTTGTCCACTATACTATTTTGGGACGTCCAACAATACTTGTCCACTTTATGAAATCAATGGATTATTTTACACTTAGTTCCTAATTTACCTTTATCATTAATTGTAGGCATCTCCCTATTACATTTTTCAATACATTGTATTTAATATATTCAAAGGGTAATATAGTAAAACCATCCTTCTATTTATTGTTTTTTAACGGGTGTGCCAAGTCAATAATGGACGAGTATTGTTGGACAGAGGGAGTAATAATATGAATAACTAATACGAAACAGAAATAGTAAGATCATAGCAATTAATGTATGAGTTGTTTATGACAGAGCAGAAGAAGATACACTGCATATATATATATCCAAAGGAGAAAGTAGATAGGTCTCCTTCATAAATAATCATGCATGCATTATTATTTTACTATAATGTAACGTGTCTGTATGATATATAAAATGACAGACAACCGAGAAGAAGAACAATATATACTTCAAAAAAAATTAAAATGACGTATGAAGTCAGTACTAACGTACAGAGAAAAAGGCACAAGTACGTACAATATATATCATTTGTGTTAGAAAAATAATAGTAGGAAATATGATTGAAGAAGAAGATGTCTTTGAGGCGTGAAACACTTTCTTTAAAGAGATATTGCCCATATACATATTGGGGTAAATCTTCAAAGATACAACAAAGCCCTTGGTTTATACATGCAGATTTTCTTCATAGGCTACTTCTAGAAACTCTTTATATTTATAGAATTATGTTCTTTCATGAACTGATATGTCCTTTCATAAGAGTCATGTTCTTTAATGAATAGATGAGTATTTTCACAAGAGTCATGTTTTTTCATAAACATATGACTTTTCATAAAGATCACGTTCTTTCATAAACATATGACTTTTCATAAAAGTCATGTTCTTTCACGAACAAATGTGTCTGTTCAGTTTAAGACCTCTATATATTACAAAATATCCAACAATTTGGATTTTCTAGTCGCTCTTATTTCAATGTGCTTTCCTGTTTTACGTGACTCAATTTTTTTTTGATCTTTTTCGGTCTCAATTTATGTGATACTTGTTACTCTTCGAGTTTGTTTAATGTAATAATTTAACTTCAAAGTTTAAAAATAATGTGTACTAATTTCAAGTTACCATATTGAGAAAAGGGTCCTACAAGGCATTGGATGAAGTTCGCATGATGTATGAGAGAGTAGTTGAAGTAATTCCAGTACTGTAAGGAGTACAATATAGATAGTCAGAGTCCTATCATTGTCTTAATAATTAGGTTAGATAGCTAGCGTGAGAGTGAAAAAATCCTATACAATCAGTGTGAGTTGTGACGAGATGGTTAAAATTCCTCTATTAGGGGCCGGGGTCTTGGATTTAAATTTTCTGACAATTAAAAAAAAAGTCTCGTTGAAAGCGAAGTCAACAAAATTGAGCCTTGTAATGTGCAAATTCATATTTGATCGAAACTCAATGTAGATACTGAATATATAGTGAAATAAGAACCTCCAAAACGGAAGAGCAATTAAGGTACTTTTGAAACTTGACGTTTCCCCTCACCTACTTTCTTCTGGACAATGGGTTTCTTCTCTTCCTTTTTAGGGAATATATTGGATGGAGATAGTTACACTTGCACACTTTAGCTCAACATGGTTTAAAATATTTTACATTATGTATATAATTTAATTTTTTTCATTTTCCATAAGATATTAAAACAATTTGATAGTATTAAGTTTTTGTTTTGAATGGTCATGATAGATAGAGTTATTCAATACCTAAATGGATAAAAATAACAAATATTCCGTAAATTAGTCAATGCAGCAAATATACAAAGGTGTAAATTAAAATACCATAATTATAATAAGAAATAAAATTTAAAATATGAGCGGATTTTGTTTTTGGGTAGTGGCGATCATTTCCAATAGTGAAAAAGGGTAAATATACTTCTTTTAACTTTGCAATTTAACGTGAATATATTTCTTGTTAATAAAATGGTGTATATATATATGTATACCTTCGTCGCCTATAGATTTAATTTGTTAACAAAATTAATAAATATACATCGTTTGTTAAACATCAAAAATACATATACATGTACTTTTTTTTTAATAAGGGATATATTCGCTCTAAATCTCAAAATTGAGTAGTATAGTTGCCCATTTTTCCTTTCCAATATAATCCTTGTAGGCAAAAAAGAATAAGAAAAGAAACCAAAAGGCCTTTAGAAAACACATGTTAATATGGACAGAGACAAGTAGGGTCAAGGAGTTCACTCAAATTTTCATAATTATATTATTTATATATGATTGTTTTATTTTATGTACATAATAAATGTTGAACGAACCTAATTTGACCTTTTTGTCTGTTTAATTTTCATTTTTAAATTACTTTAATGAAAATTTTGATTCCGCCACACTACATAATGTATCACAAAAGGCAAGTTTAATTATTGCATGAAGCAAAGAAGGATTACTTTTACTTTATTGAGCATTGGAAGAAAAGTTGATTTACATCCTCTAGCGTTTAGTAGTACTCTTCTTTTTCTCATTTTCAGCACTATTAACTATAATAACAAAGATTTGAAAACATCTTTTTCTTCCATCTTTTATGTATAATATACCTTCTGTTAATATATCCCTTTTTGCAATCTTCAGTTCAGCACTGATCAAAAGGAAAAGATGTTGCTAGCTATAGATACTATGTTACAAAATGTACCAATTAGTAATATATTGCCATTTCTTCTAGCTATGTGTAGTAAGTACACTGTCAAACTAATCATCACCACTTTCTTTACAATATAAAACAAATCAAAAGTATTGTTTCTTCATTTCACCTTTAATTTCAACTAAGATCTATGCAAATAACCTAAAGAGAATACTCTTTTTTTTTAATAAAAAGAAGAAGCAACATGATGATATACTAGTTAGAGGTCATTATGCTGTTTTAGATGAAAAATTAAATTGGTAGAGAGATTATATATATTTTCTTAATTATGTAATCCACACCCCTATGCACATGCGAACTTGATAAACACATAAAACTCTCCGAACTTGACAGCACAACTTAATTTAGCACATTAACTTTACGGGTAATTATTTACCCCCCTAATCTTATTTCATGTGAATTAAATACCACCTTATATATACAATATCAATTTCATGGTTGAGAGGTGATATACACGTGCACCACATCAGCTCCACCTCAGTGAAAAATTCATTTATTTATTTCTTTTTCCATGTCATTTTTTGTATTTCATTTTCATTTTTTTCATCTTCCATATCATTTTTTGTTCTCATTTTCACTTTTTACTCATCTTCTCCATTAGGATACTAAAATTAAAGTTCCCTAGGGTTGAAAACTAACACACACAACATGGTTTCTAAAAAAAGAAAACACATAAAAAGAAAGAAAAGAAAATAGGAAAAATGGAAGAAAGCCAAGGAAACGAGTATGGCCGGCGTGGTGAAATTTTTTTGGAGCAGTGATGAATGAGGAACAAAGGAGTGGCTGTGAGGTCCTTCATGATTGAGCAACATTGAATTTATGGGAATTTTATGTATTTTTTCTATTTTTTATCCAGATATTTTAGTGAATAAATATCTATTAGTTTTTGGGGACAACGGTTTGTAAATGACATTTTTATTTCACTTACCAACTTATATATCAACCTTTTAGACTATAACGGTCTAAAGATTTCTTGTGTGCAAATTGAAAAATCTTATAAGGAAAAATTTCAATCACGGTGTATAATTTTAATTTGTAAGTTAATTCGAACATTAGATGATAAATATTTTATTTGTAATTTATGGTTGATGAAGAATATATGAATAAACATTCTACTTGATTCTAACGTTGTTTACAAGAGTAATATCTCACATATTATATTTACAAAACACTTTAAAATAGGAACATATTATATTCTAATTTGTTTGTTAGGTCGATGAATATAGTGAACTAGTAAAATTATCCACGTCCTCGCACGGGAATTTAATATCTCGAAATTTATAAAATAATACTTCTATCCATACTTCATATTGAATATGAGCAATTAATTTATTGTGTAGTTATCTATGTCTTCGGGATTAAAAGATGCTCCAGCCTAGTCATATTCCTCTGTAGGTCATCCAGTGAAACGTCGTTGAAGCATGTTAAAAGTTTATTAATTCTTATCTTCTTTTCCTGGTTCACTTCGCACATCAAGGTACAATAAGTTTTTTAAGGTCTTTAAGTCCTTACAATGGCATACCAAATTTGAATTTTGTCTTCAAGAGATGGTAGTATAGATCTTTAAGGAATTTTTATTGTATCTTGAACAACTTCAGTAGAGAAAACTTGCATGAATACTCAATTAACGTGTGCTATTTAATCTGTACGAACAAATACTTATAACAATAACTTTGCAGAAACATAAACAACAAAGTTTAAAGCATGTACTAAAAAACAACAAATTATAACATAAGCATAAATTATTGACTGTAAAAAATCATACTAGGATCTGTAACAATAGAATGAAATAGAAAGAAAAAATCGAGGCCACTGAATGCATAGTGTCCCCTTAATTAAGAAAATTATTCCCCTCTAGTACCCGAGGTTTAAAGGAATAGATTCTCTCAAGAAAGAACGATTCTATTCACCAGTGTATTGATACAAAAACAATGGTGTTAATGAGCCACTCAACAGGAGCAAAGTAGCGAATATTTAATTGTGCAGAAGAAAAAGAAGTTTAGATTTCGTTGTTTTAAAATGAAAGGAAATCCTTCTATTTATAAACAACAAAGGGTAGTGTGAACAAATGTTTATTGTGCCTTATGAGAAAGGTCACAACTCTTTGGAAAAGTTACAACGCTTCGGAAAGGTCACAACCTTTCATAAAAGTCACAACTCTTAGTAAAAGTCGCAACTCTTCATAAAAGTCGCAACTTTTCATGAAAGACTAGTTTTGAAAATAAATAAATTAAAAGGAAATCCAAGTTTGTGCTGACGCCACATAGGTGGGCTTAGGGTTCTCTTTTTTATATATATATATATATATATAGGGAAGTACTGAATGGCCAGAATTTGGCCAGATTAGTCAAAAAGACTGTTGTAACCTTTTTCCCTCCAAAATAAAATTAACATTTTGTTATTTTCTAAATTATATGAGCATTTATTATTTTGATAAGCTAAATTTTTTGGGTCCCACCAATTAAATTACTTAATGGCCTTATTCCTTTTACAACTCTTTTTTTGTCATTTTACTTCTCCTTCTTAATTTTTTTTGGCTCTTTTTATAAAAACAAAAATATGGTGAAAATAAATGATTATATTTAAGCATTCAAATTGGTTAAATTCATCCTATAAAATAAAAGTAAAAATATATTTACTTTATGTTTCTAATGAAGCTTCATCAATGTAAAACAATTCTTTAAGATCAGAAAAAAAATATTATTTTTTAAGATCGCAAATTTTTTTATCATTTATTTGATTTAATGTAAAATTCTCTATATATAAATAATTAATACATTGAATTTTTTTGTAATATGACTCAATTTTAAATACACTTTCTATATTTCAAACTTAAACATCTATACTTCATGTACTATAAGAAATCTACACTTACACCTCCAACTAAGTTTATCTATAACTAAATATAATAAAATATAATTATTAAATAATAAACTAAAATTATAAAAAAATATTTTTGTGAAGTTATTCTCATAAATTAATTAGGGTGGCGACTTGTAGGTTATATGAATTTTATGATTTCTATAATGTATTGATGTTTATCACATATAATGTGTTTTGAATTTTGCCTGATTTTATTGAAATATTTTCAAATTATACTTATAAAATTATTTAAATGTATAGTTTAAATTTATTTAAACACAAATTCATAAACTTACTTAGTTAGAACTCATATTAATAATGAATAAGTAACAGTTCACATATTATCAAGTCGGCATAAGATAAGGGTGTAAGACTATAACATTAATGTGTGAACAGTGGTTGTTAACTAGGAATCTAGGACGATCACTTCATTATTTAAATATATAATTTAATTTTTTAATCATAATAATTAACAATATATGCAAAACTACAATATTAATGTGTAGCTCTATTGGGTTGTTGTTAAATAAGGTCGACACTTATGAACTATATAGTTTTTATGATTTCTATAATGTGTCGATGTCTACAAAATCTAAAGTATTTTGAGTTTTGACTATCATTATTGAAATATTTTCAAATTATATTTAAAATTTTATTTTTATATGTAGTTTAAATTTATTTAGATACAATAATTAATAAAATTACTTAATTATAGCTCATATTATTAAATAAAAAATATAAGTAATGAATTAATGATTCACAAATTATCAAATCGGCATAACACAGGGGCGTAAAACTACAACAATAATGTGTGACTCTCTTGGGTTGTTGTTAACTAAGTTGTCACTCAATTATTTAAATTTTTAGTTTAATTTTTTAAACAATATAATAATTGATAAATATGCAAAATTTTAACATTAATCTGTGACTTTCTTGGATTGTTGTTAAATAGGATCGACACTTATGAACTATATGATTTTTTATAATATTTCGATATCGACCATTTCTAAAGTGTTTCGAGTTTTGATTGTCGTTATTAACATAGTTTTAAATTATATTTTAAAATATTCAAATAAGTAGCTTAAATTTA
This sequence comes from Solanum appendiculatum, assembly GCA_018342035.1. Classification (NCBI taxonomy): domain Eukaryota; kingdom Viridiplantae; phylum Streptophyta; class Magnoliopsida; order Solanales; family Solanaceae; genus Solanum; species Solanum appendiculatum. The sequence continues at coordinate 863,833 of JAGDQO010000446.1, forward strand.
TTTAAACATAATAATTAATAAAATTATATACTTAGGCGTAGTATTAATAACAAATATGAGTAATGATATGTAAGTTATCAAATTGGAGTAGTATAGGACCGTTACAAGACTACAACATTAACATATTACTCTCTGGGATTCTCAGTAATATACAATATACTTAGTAAATTGAAGTAAATATGGATTCTGAAATTTACAATTGAATGATTAATGATTAATACAGTTGTTCAACGATTAATTAACCGTTCATACATCGTCTGTATTTTTTTCCAGAAAAATAATAATATAATTTTGGGACGTAGATATTTTAAATAAATATTATTGATAATGCACCTTTTGTAGGAATGTCTTGAATTAAGAAAGTAATCTCTTATAATATAATTGTCTTAAGCAAAAAATAGTAGTACATAGTAATTAATCATAGCATATTAATATTCATATCCTTTTTATATAATTACATCAAGACTAATTTTCTTCAAATTTTAATTATTTTTTATTTTGATCATTTAGTTTTTTCTTTATAAGCTAATTATAGTACTCATATATTTATGAAAAACAACTTAAAAGTTGTCAAATCGATCATTATCATATTTTAAAGTTAAGAAATCATTAAAAAAAATGGAATCTAATTTTTAAAGCCAATTTGTATCATAACTCATAAGTGTTATTTCTAGTAATAATATCCGATCTCATTAATATTATATTCTTTGAAAAACATTATATTAATATTCAAGTTTAAATTACCCTCTTATCATGTTTCCTATTTATACTAAATATTTTTTTATTTAATTTTATTATTAAATAACAGATAACTACACTCAATTATAAAAAAACGTTATCTTTCAAATCATTTTTAAAAATGAATATACTCAACTAAAAATTTAATTACATTTCATTTCTAATCATCTAAATCACCAAATGCTGTAATTTTAAAAGGGAGAAAAGTTCATTAAATGTGTACTGGTTTTTTCAAAGGAAATTGGAACAAACATGTATTTATTGAATTATGGGAATCTGGAAATTGGTTCATTACCAATGTATTGGGAATGCTCCTCGTATATTGAACATAATTAATAAATAAATAAAAAAGAAAAATCAAATTTAGAATGGAAGGATAAAATTGTCCAAAAATAAACCTATTTATAGATTCTGGCCATTATGGTCAAATTATTCTAGCCAAAAGGATTTTCCCATATATACATATATGATTTTCACATATTATATGAAAATTCGTTTTTTTATAATAGGCGGCAATGAAACTCAAATCTATAATAACTTTTATGTAACCTAAAACCATATTGAAATATATATATATATAACCGTTCCCTCAAAAGCTTTACATTTAGGTTTATTTTTTCTGTTAGCATTAGTCCCTCTGAGTCTTTCCACCTGAAACCTGGCTAAGATTCCCTTACCTTTGTTTTATTATTTTCATATAAAAGATTTGGTGGTCCTTTATAAGGGTTCTAATAAAATTAAATCGCATATACGACTTTCACCAATTGAAATTGAATAGGATAAAGTTTCATTTCTCACCTAAGATTAAAATCTTGACACACACCATATATCAGATATAATTATGATTTTGCAAGAAAATTAATAATCCTTCACAAGAATTGTCTACAATATAGAATAAACTATCTCACTCAATTTTTACATGTCCATTCATTATATATTAATAATGTTTTTTCATATTACTTGTACACTTTAGCGTATCAAAAGAAAAATAATATTTTTTTTTTCTTAATATACTATTTTAGCATTAATCACTCATTCCCTAAATCATTCTCCTTAAACTTTTTAAGATGCTACTCCAATTCCGCTACCGTTAAAAAAATAATTGTTATAGTGACAGTTAAAGCATGATTGAGAAATGGACTGGTAATCTGTTTATATAGACTTGGGCAATCCTATCCTCATGAGCTATCTTTTGAGGTTTGAGTTTGACTGAAATGACATATCCATACATGATATCAGAACCAGATCCAACCAGTTTAAATATGATGGAATGTTGGAGAGAAGGGTAGCCATTGAAAAAAGTGTCCGACTAATATATATATACACAAAACTATAAATATATGTTAGGTCAGTGAAGGTTGCAGCTTGAAAAGCTACATACCACTGGAACAAAAGAACAAAATATATAGTGGTCCCAAATTTCCAAAAAATACCCCTGGTTAAAAATTCAGAACACAGGAAAAAAATTCTTCAGAAGAGAATTTCTTTCTACTTATATATGTATGGCCGTTGCAGTAATATATATATGCCTACCTAAATTGCTAGTAATAATATATAGCTGGAGACGTTTTCATGAACTATCATTTTCTCAGTCACCACACTTAATTTGAGCTAATCCTATAAATAAAGGACCGCACATTCTAGATTTTTATATTATAATATATAATATACATACATTCAAACTTCAAGTATGCAGAACTTAAGTTTTTACAAATAAATGAGATATGTATTGATTTGTACACTTGTTCAACAACTTGTAACAGCTGGCCGTGAAAAACTTGTCTCAGTCAAATCTCACATTCACATTAAAATGAAAGGAAAAAAAGTTAAGGATACGATCGAGTATTATATAACAATAATGTATTTAGTGTGATTCTATAAATAAAATCTAATGAGAAAAAATAAGGTATATGTAGCTACAACTTCTCCTATCTTGTGTAAGGTAGGGTGGGTGTTAAAAATATTTTGCATTATGTGTATATATATATGTATATCTCTTTTTCTCTAACATATACTATATTATTATAGATTGCATGGGAGAATTGAATGAGTACAGTAGTTTGCATGCATGTGGAGTCTTGCCAATCTATACTTGAAATTTCTAACACTATTTTGCAGCTACGTTTGAGGTTATATTCCAGCAATCACACATGCACCTTAATTAAATTAATTCTCTGTGTCTAGTAATCGAGTAAGAAATTTCACTAATGATTCAAAATATAAATAGTAAACATATGAAGAAGTCAAAGTCAAAGTCAAAGATGGTTCAACATCTAATATATATAAATATAAAAAATAATTTTAATCATATATAAATAAAAAATTTCGTCTAAGGAAATTCATATGGATAAACCCTCTCGAAACTCTACTCTATTCTACCTGGCTCCGCCCCTTCTTGTGACCGAAATTTGTCATGTACAATCTTCGAGCATATTGCAAGGGAGTATTATGTTGAAAATAACTTTAATAACCCAGCTGTTTGTCCATCAACAATATCTCACTATGTACAAAAAAATTCCTTATATTGAAATAAGGATAATTTTAAAACTTAAAAGAAAAAAAAAGTTTTTTTCTCTATTTGTATAAACACACACCGCTTATTTTAAAATAAAATAAAAAAGTAAAAACACGATTTTTTAATTATTTTTTTTAAAAAAGTACAGTATTAGGAACAAGTTGATAGTCGTACTAGTTTGAACGATGCTCACTTTGGAGTTTGTGTGGTGATTAAATGCAATGAACGAAAAGAAAGAAAGATGGGATTGCATTCAAATAGGATAAAAGATTGAAATGAATCCATCAGTTCGATCCTACTCGAGGCGGAATCAAATTTTCAATTTTGATTTTATATAAGTATGACCTGTTTTGGATCAACGTCACATAGGATCTATTCGAGAGGAAGCACTCTCTTTTAATTTTTTTTTTATATTTAGGGCTCGAACTTGAAATTTCTGGATGAACAGTCCTATCTGCCGTGAATAGAATGGAATGACGTAATAAGAAGTCAGTAAACACAGAAGAGGCGTGCATGGGAGTAACTGAGAAGGAAAACGTGTGATTTGGACTTTGCATTTCCTACTTCCAATTCAATTAATTAATGCTGCCCACTCTGCAAAAACCTCTTAACTCTCTCTTTGGACTTTTTCCTCTCTATTTTGTCAAGTAATAATGGCGGCAAATTTTACCTAAACTTGATTTCAAATGAATACACACACAGAGAGATAGATTCCATATTTTCTTGGACAAAGTTTTGATATTTGGTGAATTTTTGGTATACGGTTTGAATAATAGTGCAGTGGATGAAACTGTTTCTAACTCTTTAATTAGAAGTTTCGATTTCCAGCACATCAAATTAGAAATAAAAATAATAATCTTCTAACTTTATTAACCGGTCTGATGTGGTACGATTCTTATCTCTAGCGCGTGCCATTCATGGACAGGGGGTATATTCATAACCCTGCATGGTCCAGGTTCCCACATTGACATTGGACTTGATCAATGGGACTCATGACTCTTATATGACCGGTGTCAGAATTTTAACTAAGAAGGTTCAAAATATGAAAAATTAGACTGAGAAATGAGCTGAATGGGGTTCAATATCTACATATACATATAAAAAAAATTGAATCCCCTATGCCCAAGCTAGCTCCTCCCCTTACTCTGACACCACGTTAAATAAATTTTTGGGTCTAACTCCATACCTCAAAAGTTGAATGAATTCATAGAGAGAAGAATTGTTCATGGCTTATAAGGAATCCTAGTCTGATGTGAAATCTATCTCATCACATTTCATGCTTAAACGCTATCTTGACTTGAGCATGCACTATCATTGATCGAGTCGAGAGTACGGTCCAAGGTTCCCACATCAAAGCTCATCGATGGGCCTTACTCTCGTTCAGTGGTGGAGCTAGGATTTTTAATAAGTGAGTTCAAAATTTGAAGAAGTAAACATACGAACTAATTGAAAAGAGTTCAACATCTACTATATATATATAAAAAAATAATTTTAATCATGTATAAATAGGAATATTTTCCGTCGAAGGGAGTTCAGATAAACCTCTCAACAAAAGGCTAGCTCCGCCTCTGCTCTCGTTAGTCTAATACCATATTAAGTGATCAATCTGAAAAGTTAACTCATAAAGTGAAGGACGGTTAAAGATATATAACAAGTCATGGTCCAATATGGGATCATTCTTAACAAAATTTATAAATTACGTGGAAAATCTATAAGGCTTCGAAGAAATCCAGTGCAATTATTGTAAGAAATGAATATGAATGTGGTCAATATTACGTATACAAGTATGTAATGAAAGGTAGCACGTATAATATATGGTACAATAGATAATGTCAGAGGCCATCATTGTCTCAATAATCCGCGTGCATATGAGGGAAACTAGTAGCTACTACTACAACTATGTACGTACTCAATAATATCACTGCACCTTTTTTCCCTCACTCTAACCTACTCTAATTGAATTTCCCTCACACTATAGTTTAGCTTCCATCTTGTAGACTGGGTGAATTTTTCTCTGCCTTTTTACTCTTTCTTTGAAGGTTTTTACTTTTAATTTAGGTGGGGGTTAGGTCTATTCTCGGTACATTCTATTGGCTATTCAATATACTACTACCAAAGGTGACACGTAGACGAGTTGGATTATATATCAGGTATAGGAGTGGCAAAATGAGTAATTTATATGGGTATTCACTCATATTTACCCATTTTATATGGGTTGGGTACCCAACTCATTTAAAAATGGGTAAAAACGAATAATACCCATTTGAAAGTGGGTAGTTAAATGGATAAAATGGGTAAAAGATGTTCATTCATAAAAGAAAGAAAAGTGATAAGAGGTGGGGTGGTAAGTTTTTTTTTTGGAATAGCGTGGGGGAAGGGGTAGGGGGTGGGGTGGTAATTTTTTTTTTTTTTAACTTTTAAAAACTTTTTTAATAAAAAAATTTTAATTTTTTTTTGAGATGGGGGTGTGGGGGGGAGGGCTGGTAGGGGGTGGGGTGGTAATATTTTTTTACTTATTTTTTTTTTGAGATAGGAGTGTGGGGAGGGGGATGGTAGGGGGGAGGGGGAGGGGGAGGGGGAGGGGGTGGCGTGGTAATTAAAAAAACAAAAATTTACAATTTTTTTGGGGCGTGGGGGGGGGGGGGGGGGCTAGTAGTGAGAGGAGGGCTGGTAGGGGGTTGGGTGATAAAAATTTTTTATAAAAAAACAAACTAATTTTTTTTTGCATTTTTTTAGGATAAGGGGGCAGGGGGGTGTGGGGGGAGAGGGCTGGTAGGGGGTGGGGTGGTAATTTTTTTTCTTCTTAAATTTAATTATTTTTTTTTTTGAGATAGGGGTGTGGGAAGAGGGGATGGGAGGGGGGATGGTAGGGGGGAGGGGAGGTGTAGGTGGTGACGTGGTAATTAAAAAAAATTAAATTTTTTTTTATTTAAAAAGTTTTTAAAAGTTAAAAAAAATAAATTTACCTCTGCCCCCCCACGCCCCCTTATTCCAAAAAAAAAATATATATATTTTTACCACCCCACCCCTTATGACTTTTCTTTCTTTTATGAATGAACATCTTTTACCCATTTTATCATTTTAACTATCCACTTTTAAATGGATAATATGGGTATTATTCGTTTTTATCCATTTTTAAATGAGTTGGATACCCAACCCATTTAAATTGGGTAAATATGAGTATAAATTACCCATTTTACCACCCCTAGTAGGTACAAATATTATGGCATCAGCAAAGTAAGATTGGTGTTTGAAAGAGATAAAGAAGTTGATTTTGAAGGAAAGATTGATGATCTCAACAAACTGAAAAAGCTAAAATATCTAACGGCTTTCTCCGTTTTCAGAACAAATACTGATCTCATCCTTTGACTTTTTTAACATTGAGTTATGGAACATCAATTAAACTCATAAATATTACTGGGGAGCTCCTTAAAAAAAATGAATTTTGGACATAACACCATACTAAGAATGTGAAACTTTTTATGAATGGAGTCATTAGTATTTTTACTAAAGAAATTTAAACGTACTGATTTTCCAATTTATGTGTGATTATTGGTACGGCAAATTTAATTATTTTTTCAAAAATGTAATTATTTTATGTCCATTAAACACCAATGGAGTGTAATCATTAGATTTTTTTCTAGTCCTGTCATCTCTGTCTCTTCGTACCAAGCATAACGTTTAGCATTTTCTTTTAAAATTGTATATTATTACCAAAGATAATATGTTACTTAGGAAAATCTACTTTCAACATTAAATACAAATAATTCAGAAAACTACATCAAAATTTGATTAATTTACAAAATTGACAAGAGATAGGGTGAAAACGACAAGATAGAAGGATAAACTTTCCCCTTGTTGAAAATATTGAAGAACTAAAATTACATTTTATGAACCCCCTAACTACTTTTTCCAAAACTTAACATCTTTTTTGGAAAATTTAACTATCATCTAACTCTATAACTAAAAAGGCTAAAAACATATGCCTTGGCTATCTGATAGATTTCTTGTAGTACAAAAGTTTTTACAGAAGCCCTTGAATTCTCTCCATTGTTCACTTATGTCCATGGCAATGTTTTTTGCATCAGTTGTAGTCCCTAAAATTCCTCTTCTTGTAAATCCCACTGTATATAATCCATTTTTCCCTTTCCAACCATTTGGAAATGGTGTCTTTGGCATCCCTTGCTCTGTGAAGAAATCACTTCCCTACAAATTTAATATTAAAAAAAAATTAATATTTAAGCTGCATTTACTTTAATTGATAATTTCTGACCTTCACATCAAATAGAAGCAATGATACAAATATTGACCTAATCAAGATATTATGAATCATCTCAGCTCTGATCATGGTGGGTGACTGCGGGATATTAGTTTGAAGCCATTAAATAAAATGTGATATTTTTTTTAAAAAAATTTGAATATTTCATCATGAAATTTGAAAAATAGAAAAAATCTTCCAAGTGGTAGACCTAAAAGTCTAAACAAGGTGGTGCCTTTCACTACATATAAATAAATAAACCATAGGACGTTATGCCACTATGCATGGTCTAATAAGTGCATTTCTCTCATTACATAAATCTTTGGTCAATTTTGGCCCGCAAAATGATTATTTTAATAAAAGTATTTTCATAATGTATAATTGTACTTGGTCTATATGTATTATTATTATTATTATAGTGTATAAGTATTCAATAAATATGAAAATAATAATTGAGACATGAGTTATATCATTATTGCCTTCCCAAACTATAGGAACTAGGAAGTACACATTAATTTAATTTTTTTGGGGAAAAATAGATAAAATAGATGGGGTGATGACAAGGAAAAGTCCAGACAAATGAGATCAGAAATTCTCATTTCTGATTTAAGAAACTTTTTGTAGGCTTCTGCATGTGTAAGAATCAAAGTGATGTGAGATTGAGAGTAAAGATAAAATAGAAACTTTATAAGGTAACAAGAAAATACTCATTGCCTTATTATCCCTTTTGTCATTTGCCCCATGGAGTTTATGTGACGTAATTTGACTTGATACGAAATTTACTCAAAAGAGAGCGAGTATTATCATTGTTATACCTTAAACCAAGAAGGCACATTGCTTTTGTATCCTGTTGCTAGGATTATTGAATCAAATTCTCCTTCTTTGCCATCTAAAAATTTTGCACCTATTTTAGTAATTTCCTTCACACCTGGCATTATCTACAAAAATCACCCATTAGACAAAAAATAATAGTAACCAAGATTTAATTTTTTTCTCAATGCGAGATTTTTCGAATATTTACCTGAATTTTTCCGGTTTTTATTTGTGATAATGCTCCGACGTCGAGTACCGGAGTTTTTCCGGTGGCATTTTTGAGTTCAAGTGGACCGGTTTTTGGTCGCCGGAGACCTAATTTGTCAGTGCTACCTAAGGTTAAGTTAGCAACTAGTAATAGGAACTTGTCAACTATTCTTAAAGGCATCCATTTGAGAAGTGCCATAGCTATTGAAAATGTTGATATTCCTAACATATCCCTAGGTAAAATATGCACCTGCAAAAAAAATAAAAAAATAAAAAAATAAGACATAAGAATTTACTTTCAAACATGCTTAACTTAACACACAAACATATCAATTTCCCAAATAAAAAATAAGAAAATGAACCTACATAAAATAGACAAATAGTGTTACAACAAAAAAAATTGCATTTTAAGCATATGATTCGTTAGTAGAAACTTTTTTTAACTACCAACAATTATAATAGCGTCCTAAATATCCGTTCATTCTTAATTAGAGATTTCAAAATCACCGCAAATAGCTCAAAGCAGATACTTTTTTTTGATTTCTCTTAGAGAGGTTTCACTTTTTATAACTTGAACCCACAATTTTAGAATTGAAAGTGAAAGTGCTTATCATATGAGCAACCTCTTTCGTCCAAAACACGAGGAGAATGAGAAATGTACTTACAGAATTTCTGACCACCATGTGAGGAATGACATTATGTCTACAAAGGTCTAAGCTAACTTCCATACCAGAATTCCCACATCCAATTACCAAAACCCTTTGATTAATAAACTCAGTACCAGACTTATAAACACTTGTATGCATCAATTTTCCTTTAAACTTATCAATCCCTGGAATTTCTGGTATCACTGCTTCTGCATTTTCCCCTGTTGCAACAATCAACCATTTCGACAAATACTGAAAATCTTGAGTTTGTACCTTCCAAAACCCACAACCCTCATCAAATTCTGCAACCTCAACACTCTGTTTGAACTTGGGGGTGATAGAAAAGTGGTTAGCATAAGACTCCAGGTAAGAAATGAACTGGTGTTTTGTGGGGTATTTTGGGAAGTTTTCAGGGAAATCAAACAATGGGAGTTGACAGAATTGTTTAGGAAGATGAAGTTTTAAGCGATCATAAGTTTTTTGTTGCCATAAAGAAGCAATACAATCATTTCTTTCAAGAATGAGTGAAGGGACTCCATTTTCTTTAAGACAAGCTGAAACTGCTAAACCAGAAGGACCTGCACCTACTATAATAGGTCCATTAACCCACAACCATTTTGGTTCTTCTTCTTTACCAGAACCCATCTAAAAGGCTAAAAATTTTCTTGTTTTCTCACTTTACACTTTTGAAAACAGTGTAAAAGTTGCTCACACTCAGAGTTGCTCTGTTTTTTGGTTAAGTAGCTCTAGCTCTGTTTCTTACTTTTTTTAAGCTCTGAGAAAGTGTAGAGTGAAACAAATGGGAATTTAAAGAAGTGTGAAGGTGGGGGTAGGGTAATTGGGTGGTGGGGTTGAGTTTCCTCTTTAAGGCTATTTTTATTTTCTTCTACTAAGTTTTCATAGAATGAAGAGGAAAAACAGAGGGGTTATTAATGAGGAAGTGTGTTAATGGAGGCGTGAAGGTTAAGGAAAGGATTTGGTGCTCCTTCTCAAGGTTCTTTCTCTCTCTCTGTTGCACAGTTTTGGTGTGGCGTTCGATATTTGGTTTGATATTTTTAAAATTTGATTTTGATAGTCAACTTTGGTATGATAATTTAGTAAATACGCATTGATTCAAAAGAAATTTTATTTAAAATATATTTACAAGTTGTTTAACATTTCATATATTAGATTTCAGAAAAAATCAGGAGTAGAGATTAGATTTTCACTCTCAAGTTGTTTAACATATGTCAATCAAGATATTCAAATCACTTGTTAAAATAATAAAAATATATCTAATGTAATCCCATAAAAATGGAATTTATGGAGGGTAAATTGTACATAGAACACACCATTACATTAGAGTTAAAAAGATTGTTTATGCTATACTCTTAGCTCAAAAAGAACAATCTAAAACAGTATAGAAAAAGTAATAACGGAAATGGTGACAGTCATGAAGAAATACTATGTGTAACAAGACAAATCATTCTAAACAATATAGGTCATAGTAAAATAAAACTATAATCGAAGTGTAAGAAACTCACAAATAATAGCCAAACTCAAGGGACAATAAGTTACAAAGTAATACTACGACCAATAACACGTCTTATAATATAGAAAAATAATAGAGACAACACTCAACTATTAGCTAACTTCCTACCCTAATGAAAACCACTCATTAAATTTAGTACCCATATGTATATGGTAAATGACACAGGGTGAGTCTTCGATATTCAGTTTAGTATTTTCAAAAATCAATTTTGTTATTCAATAATTAAAAATAAATATCAAATGGCAAACTTTCAACATTCGATATGATATAGTAATTAATTTTGATATGGTAAATTCCGATTTAACTCGATGATTTGATTTTTAATGATTTATATCCACCCCTACATAGAATTCTATACCAACTTAGACTTGGTAACATGGTTTAAAAGAGAAAACCAACCTATTACAACCTACTAAGCTACATTGATTTTCCTTGAAATAAACACGAAGTAGCAACGTAAAGAAGATTTAAAGAATATACAAAAAATGACATTGCAAGTGAATCTTTTAATTGAAAACGTAATTTAATCCCAAACATATTGGGTAGCGCTTGATAGATTTTCAAAATTATCAATCAAAATTTATTGTTGACTATTATAATTTGCAATTGACTTTTCAGTGATATAATAGTATAAAAAATTATTTTAATTTATTTTGCTTTTGGATTAATTCTTGTTGATGGATAAGACGTATAAATACATAATGTATTAAGAAGAATAAAGGGTTAATTAGTATAATTATCTTTCTTATTTAAGATTTCTTTAAAACGTTTAAAAGAGATAAATAATATGTAATAAAAGGAGTATTACATAAGAAATTGAGGAAAGGGAATGAAAAAAAGATAATGAAAAGTTAACACACGTTTATTGTGTTGAAAACTTTTATAATTACCGTAAAGTTGATCAGTTGAAATTAAGTTTCATGACTAACAAAAATTATAAAAGAATCAGGTTCTTAGCATGTCTTTTACCGGAAAAAGTTATGTTAAAAATTAAGTTATATATGTATTATGCAGATATTGAAGACAATTCCTTATCCAAAGTTGCAAGTAGAATATTCTAAAAGTGCATCAAAAAATCCTTAAAGAATTGAGTTTATAGGCTAAAAGCATGGAACAAGGAATACGATTTCTATATGGAAATAATGATACACTTGCAAGAAAGGAAATAATTTTGAAATTAGTAGTAAAACCGTGCAGAATTCAAAACAAATAAGTAGATTGAATTTTGTAGCAAAATATTTTTGAAATTCAGCACGAAGTTTAGAGAAATTCAATCGACACTATTCTTATATTAAGTGTCATATTATTACTATTAAAAACCTATGTTATTTCACACAAATACCTTGTTTACTTTTGATAAATAGTCGTCATTTTGAAGAGTCTTGAAAAATGACTTGAACTGATTAATGAAGAGAACTTGTTCTATAGGAAACTATTGTCAATTCTTGAATTGATTAGGTATGACCTATTTACTTTAATAGCAATATTGTAATAGGTGATCAATTATTAAAGTTAGTTTTAGCTTTTGAGCTTAGAAAATATTAATCTTGAAAGAGATAGTTACAAAGGTGAAAGGTCCTAAAACTTTATAGTTTAGGACAAACTCTATTAAAGTGGATCGTGTTTTTTCATTTTTTTAAATATACAATATATTTATAATATATTTATACAATATATGAAAATTTTCTATAATTTATCATTTAGTGTCATCACTAATCTCCCTTTCACGCATAAAAAATTTTCATTTAAACATTTACACTAACCACCTAATATTTATACAATATATTTCTCTTCCTATAGATAAATTATATATATACAATATAATTTTTTTATCGATGAATTTTCATAAAGTAAAATATGGACCCCAAGTATTGTCTCAACGTCATGTCGTGACCATAAACGAAGGTAAAAATTGGATAGCTTTTTAAAATCACGTGACATCATGGCACCGTCACCTGGTGCTAGTCACGTGCCTTACTGACTGACAGATGTATCTCTAGCCTGGGACCCATTTGACAATCAACATGACGTGTACTCAATAATAGTCCCATTAAAAGTGACACGTGGAACTAATAAAATAAATTAAAAGTGACACGTGGAAGTAAAGAAAAAATAAATTAAAAGTTTAGTTGACAGTGATAATGATTAGCTGAGATGACATCTAGCGCAAGAATGAATATGTACTCACAATACCTTTGCCTATCATTATTTAATAATTACAGTTTTGCTCATAAAAATATTAAATATTTTGAAAAAAATATTAAAACTTTTTTTTCGTTTTCCCCCCCTTTCACTTTTATTATATATATTTTTTCACTTTATTTGATAATTTTTGTAGTTGGAAGTTAAAGATAGATCAGTATTTCAATGAAATTTGTATAAATTATTTAAAAAGGATAAATTTGAAAAAAAATATATGTAGTGAAAGTGAAAATATGATTCGGATGTTTATCGAATTTCAAATACAACTTCAAGTTATATTGAAATTTTCATAGTCAAACACTAATTTTCAATTAAGTTAAAATAGTAAAAAAAATATTTGTAACATTATGTAATACGCTCATATATAGAATTTAATCTATGACATGATCTAGCTATCTATTAGAACAAATTTGGTTGTATGTTGTAATGAAATTAGTTTAGTTGATGACTTTGCTAGTTTTTAAATAATTAGAGTATGAATCATTGTTGAAAAAGGTTCATTCAAATTCTAAATATTATCTGTAAAAGTTATGACCAAATACAATTTTTTTCCTACTTCAAAAATTTTAAGTGAATAATTTTTAATTTTTTATGATCAACCCCCCGCCCTCCCAAAAAAAAACCCGTTTAAAATTTTATTTCCAACTAAATAAATATATAAATTAAAGTGAATGAAGTATAACTATCTGATGTTCGATAGCCACATTGTTCGGAAAAATACAAATGTTAGATAGTAGGAAAATAGTGTAAATGGGTTGCTTCTTTGAACCGTTGGATGGATGGATTTATAGAAGTCGCATCACACCAGCACCAAACGCAAAAATCTAATGGCTGCGTTTGATGATACTAGTAAAAGACAGCACATGCTGTGCACGGGCACAATAATATATGTGAAATATTTAAAATATATTTTTTTATCATAAAAAAAATCGTAAATTATTTAGTCCAAACTTTTATCTAAAAACTCAAAAAGAAGATTGACCTTATTTTCAAGTCGCGCTAAGTACTATGAGTTACAAGTTTTTGTTTAAATTTATATGGACAACATAATTTAATTTAATTAAGTATTAAAGTAATTTGACTAAGAACTTGTTTGGATTGACTTAAAAGTTGGTCAAACCTACTTTTAAGTCATTTTTAGCTTTTGAAAGTATTTGACAAGATTAAAAATAACTTAAAAAAGAAGCTTAAAACGACTTTAAAAAAAAGTTAAAAACCAAAAGTAGGTCTTCCCATACTTTTAATTTTTTGACTTAAAAGTTATTTAAGTTTGACTTTTTATTTTTTGATTTAAAAGCTGTTTTTTTAAGCTAATCCAAACGGACTCTAAGTTATTCTTTATATTTTTTTCAATAGTATTTTTTTATCAATATTATTTAGGAGTTTATTTTATTAAATTAACTTAACTAATTTTGTATAATATTTTAGTAAGTAATTAATAAGTTTTATTAGAAAGTATTAAAGTGAGTAAAATAATTAATTACAGAGGAGGGTAGGCCAACATGATAAGTAAAAATTTTAAAAATTATTTTTATTAAGAAATTAAAATAAGCCATTAGTAAGTTTTATTAGAAAGTATTAAAGTAAGTAACCAAATTCGGTAGACATGTACTCCTTCCATTTCAAATTAATTGAATTGTTGAGATATTTTTCATTTTTCAAATTAACTTGATTGTTCAATCTTCAAGATTACTTTTAGAACATTATTCTATTTTTACCCTTCATTAATTAGTATTGGAATTTGTTATATAATTAATGTTTAGTTATTTTTATCATAAATTTGATAATAATTAATAAGGGTTAAAATAAAAAATTATACCTAATTTATGTCTTAATTTTCTTTTCTTACAAGGTGTGAACTACCTCGACAATTCAATTAATTTGAATTAGAGAGAGTAATAATCAGATCAGAATTAGCAGATACCAGTCTCTCCACAATTTAAGTGATCAAATATAGGGTGCACAATTTTCAATAAATATTTGAAATAGAAAAGATAGACATTGGCATCATTATTATATGTTTGAAATTACTGGAATAGCCTCCCGTCAATAAGCAAGCATGTTGACGGAGAGGAGCTTGCTATTCTCTTTCCTTATATAGTAATAATTAAATCAGTTATATTTTCTTCTTTTCTTAAAAGTATATATTGATGTTTTTATATCACAAGACTTAAGTTGTGACGTCAAAAGAATAATAATTGAAATAGTAGTGGAATAAAATTAAGAAGAGAATTTGACAAAAGTGACTTTATCCTTTGATAAAAAAAAATTATTTTCGATTAGTGAAAATTGGTTTTGTTAAGAATAATAATAATATACTTGTGTTATTTTATAAGTGGAGTTTGGAGGGAATAGTTTATATTCAGTTTTATTTTATTTTGTAAAGGTAAATAGATTGTTTTCGAAAAACTGTTAGTTCAGGTAAGACAGGACAAAATCAAGTGTGTGGAAAGGAAACATAATAGTGATGTAGTATGCTGAACCATAATGAAGAAGAGAACAGTAGCAATAATTTTTTTTATCATAATCAAAGTAAAGAAATTAAATAATATGTAATAATAAAATCAATGGATAAGACAATAGGAGATCGAGTAGTAAAAAGAATACTTATAAGGAAACTACACAACAGACTATCTACTAACTTTCATCCATAGTAAAATCTTCAACTTCATATTCTCATATCTTAAGATTATGTCCACAATATGTTGTAGGTGTATCACGTCCTGCTTAATAACCTCTTTATATACTTCGATTTATCTCTATGTTTTTTCATACCCGTATAGTTACCCCACTCTCACTTCTTCACTTGAATTTATATGTATTTGCTTTTCACATTTCTAAATTATATGAGTCTTGTCTCTCTTATCTTATCCATCACAACTTTTTCTTGAAATTCTCCCCGTCCATGCCGATCCATTAAATGTTGAGAGAATTGTTTATCATAAAATTGTAGAAGTGTTAAAGATATTGTCAATCTACCTAATATAATCCTTCTCTTTTCTTCACATTTGAAAACGATAACGTGAACAAGCTCACACATATGCTGTGGAATTATTATTTTCATCAAAATCCTTTAAAGTTTCCTTTCCCTTTTCCATATTTTAAACTTGAATGGTATTACTTTCTTTTCCTTTTTTCATAACTTTAACTTTAATTTGGAAACTGCCAGTTTAAAAAGGAATTGTCGTATCTTTTCAAGTCAATTCCATGGAGTGATGGAAAAAATGGGAGAAAAAGGTGGTGTTATCTATCTTCCATTGGAAATAATAGGGATCTTTCACTCAACTTCATATTATGTCTAATTTATTGGTCATACTTTCACTTTAACTATTCAAATGTCAAATCGTATTTTAGTCAAGAACATGCATACTTTATTATACAACTTTTATATTATAATAAATATTTGTACGGAAAAATATACTATAATATTTGTAATATATAATTGGTGTACTGAGTGACATTCTAATTTCTACATTAATTACTCTTTTCAGCCATTAATACACATTATCCTATAGCACCATCATAGAATTTATTAGATTATGTATAAGTTTTTTTGGTATAGTATGTTTTATTTATACATACAACACAGGAAAATTACTTACTTCTTTAAAAGAAAAGACATAAACTCACCACTGAAGTTGTCTTGAATTTTTAAAAAGACACCTTAACTTTGCGGGCGTCCTATTACCCAACAAAAGTATTGAATATCGTTGTAAAAGGGTCATTTTGACCCATTTTCTCACCTGGTTTGTAAGCATGCACAACACGCGCGTAAAGGTTTATTTTTGCTGATAAAAATCAATTAAAAAGTGCCACGTTTCGCTTGTTTTCTTTATTAATTATTTACTTCTTTTAAATCATCATCTTCCCCAACACAAAGCTCAAAAAAGCCGTTGATAATTTCAAATAGTTTTGAGAAATCAAGATATATTTTTGATTAGATTTTGAGGGAAAATGTCAAGTGCAATGTTGAATTTTATCTGTAGTGATGAGAATGATCGATGTTGCGAGTACAATTGCGATGTCAAAAATATAGCTTTATGAATTCTCAAATTTCATTTTGCTCAATTTCTACCTATTTCATTCCAACACTCAATGATTGGTTATTCTGTTTAAGAAAAAAAATCAATTATGAATTTTCAATCTTCATTTAGCTCAATTTCAACACATTTCATAATTGGGTACTCTACATAAGAAGGAAAAAACCTCAATTTTCATTTTTCTCAATTTCGACCCATTACTCAATAATTGGAGATTCTGTATAAGAAAGAAAAAAGAAACAATCACCTCTAAATTAAGAACAATAGCTCTTTCAAGGCCAAGAATGGCGGAAGGATAAGAAAGGAGTGGATCAATAATACGAAGATCACGAGCGTGAATTTGCACGCGATGCATGATCTCATACTTATCAACATCCAGAACAGTTTCCAATCCTGAATCTAATGTCAAAAAAGTTGTCTTCATCCGCTCCCGAATCACTCACACGACACCGTTTCAAGGCATTACCATTTTCAAGCTCTTCTTTATAATCAAATTCCCTCTATTCCAAAACCCTAATTATGACTTAAGAAACCCAAATCGAGCAAAATTTGTTCACACCCAAGCGAGAAAATACTAAAACAAATTCAATCCAACAACAGAGAAGAACAAAGATCAGAGCAAAACCCAGTTACAACACCTAGAAAGAAAATGTCGAATTTGATGAAGGAAATTAATTTAGGAACATTTTTTTAGTTTTAGTGGAAATATAGATATAGGTTGGAGCATCTCTGTTTGAAACGAATCGGGTCGGATTGAAAGTAGCATGAGTCTCACGGGCTTCTTACCAGGTGAGGAGATAACTCAAAATGACCCTTTTACAACGATATTTAATTCTTTTGTGAGGTAATAGGACGTCCACAAAGTTAAGGTGTCTTTTTGAAAATCCGAGACAACTTCAATTTTCTTTTTTTTTAAAAAAGAAGAAGATATTTTCCTTCGTGCCAAACACACAAAGGCTTTATGTGAGCATTATTTTTTGTGTAGTTTGTTACTTTTGTATTTTCACTCAAAATAAATATAAATTTTCGGTTCTTAATATTGATGGAGACATTTTCTCTAAAATATTAAACTTTCCATAAAAAAATATATTCTTATTTATTTAATTATATTTTGAAATGTCCTTTTGTATTTGTAGGCCTGATTCTTTTTAGGAAAAATTACCTGAATACTCATCTTATTTTACCATAATCTCTAAAATTTTCTATTATTTAAATTTTTTTCAGAAATTCCCTCTCAGATACAGCACTCTCCTCTCGCTGATACATCCCAATCCCCTCTTGGATACATCCCTCCCCTCTCTGATGCATCCTAACCTATGTATCCGGATGTCTGCTGATGTATCCGGATGTCCCTATTCCCTCTCGGATACATCCCTCACCTATGTATCCGGAAGTCCAGTGATGTATCCGCAATCCATAAATTTTAAGATATTTTTGTAATTTAAAAAAGAGTAGGGAAATAATGTAATTAACTCTTAACACTATTCCATTGGTCTAATTTGGTACCTTAGGATAGATTTTGACTCTATCTGACAAACATATCAAGATAAAGAATAAGAAAGGGCCCTTAGATTTATTTGTGACCTCTGAGGAGCCGTATGAGGTGTTCTTTATAATGATCAACAGACAAGTAAAAAAATTCAATAATGGGGCAACAGTAAAACTTGAATTCGGAAATGTTATTCACTTGGTTAGTGTATATATTGAGTTGCATGACATTTAATAGTAAGAAAAAACGTCAAATTAATAATCAATATATGTACTTTTACATGTGCTATTTAAATCTTAGCCAGAATTTGCCCAAAGTATTTTAATTTTAGTTCGAAGAGTGTAACTTTACTCAAATTAACCAACTTCCTTTTCTCCATCTTCTTCTGTCTTTGTTTCTTCGGTGACAAAAAAAGTCACCTAATAGCGATCGAAATGTATATAAGGAGCAATTTTGGTGTCTAAATTGTATAATAGCAATAACTTTTAATATCGAATTTAGGTGAACCCAGTAATTCCCTTGCATCACTATCCACTCAAACAAACATTTTTGTACTTTGTAGGATTAAAAAGAAAATAGGAAACGTATATACTTTGCGCGTATGATCTTCATCGAACAAGAAACACTACAATCCTTATGCATCTAATTGCATTATTCCCTCATTTTCTTTATTTTTGTTTCTTTCCCATTTTGTTGCAATATATGACTTACACCTTGTTTGGATGATTGCTACCCGTTGTATTGTATTGCATTGTTAGTTTAAATACAATGTTTGTTTTGATTGTTTCTTAAATTCTTTTGTATCGTATCGTTTAAATCTATCGTTAGGTAATGACGAAAAGACCCATTTTATGGAACGACCGATTTGGTGTGTTCGCGTCGTTACCTTAATATTTTCTTTTCATTTTATCTTTATTTATTATTTAATAATTATATTTCATCTTTTACCCTACCTTTTCATAGTATCTCTATCTCGTACCCTACTTTTCTTATAGGTTTATCATTCAAATCATGGATATGTGACATTATGTAACGACAGAGAATGATACAACCTATCCAAACATTGTATTCATTAAAACAATACAATACGATACATTATGAAAGAACACGTGACAACCATCCAAACAAAGTGTTAGAGGCGGATCTATCCTTAAGGTAGAGGGTCACGGACATACGATAACTTTAAAAAAATATATGTATATGTGTGTATATTTCTTAAATAACATATATAATTCTCTATTGATATTCATAGAAAATAAAAAATAAAGTGGTTTCACTGGTTGATTGGGGTGCACGAATGAAAATTTTGGGAGCTTAGTTTTGATTCTTAGCATTTTTTCATTTTTTTTCAAATTTCAGTAGTTACAACCTCTTTTTTAAGAGTGTATCTAACCTAAATATTTTAATATGTAATTGACATGTCTATATTATTTGAAGCAAAAGAATTAACATATCTCATATTAAAGATAGTGATATTCCCCATATTTTCAATTCCTAAGTCCAATATCATTGGCATGATATTTGTATAATAAATTAATAATATACTACTCCTTCTGAATCAATTTTATATGACATGTCTAACAGATCACCACGCCTGTATTGTAAGTATGCAATAAGAAATAATCCAGCCAAAATAATAGGAATTAGGCCTAAGACGATTTCAAATAGAAAAACTTCAATCATTTTTCTTTGTTTGAAAGGAGAAAAAAGGAGAGGTAATATCTATACCTAAATATTAATTCGATTTATGTTTTTTTCATTAGTCAGTTTCAGAAAAAATGATACATATTTAGATTTATAATCACACAAATCTTTATGACTTATTTAGATCACAATTTTTTCTTAAATTTCGTATCAAGTCAAACAACATTACATAAATTAAAACCCAAAGAAATAGTGGTTTAGTAGTTGGTGATGTGTTTAAAAAAGAGAAAACCACTTGGTCCCCCTATATCAAGACAATTAGGGCTACTTATATATCGTAGATTATATCTTAGATACGAATCCTTACAGATCATTCAAAAGATTTTCCTCTGTCAGCTTTGCTCAGCCAAGTAGCACTTGTACATTTAACAATTATCATAGTACTAAAAAATAAAAAAGTAATAAATGAGCTAGTCCTAAATATAAGTTTTTTCAAGGTTCTTTCTGATGGAGGTTGCACATATGTTATGTGCCACAGTTTCTTTAGAATAATTAGTTTAAATCTAGAAGTCGTATACATTTTTTTATTTCTCTTTCGGTATTTTGTATTTGCATTGGAGGCTGACTATTTCGAATTTCGTGCAGTGTAGAGTCCCATTTGGGGGGAAATGCTCCATACCAAAGATTTTTCTATACTCAAGACTCGAACTCGAGATTGCTAATTAAGGAAAAAGCAGCACCATCCACAGCACGTACAACATCTTTGATGGTAGAGTCATATACTTTAAATGTAAGAGGAATTTACTATTTTGTTTATGTGTCAATATAATAGAAATATTTATATAAAACAATTTTCATTCATATTTTTAAAACTTTATTACTAATTTTTTCCATCCCAAAAAATCGTAAAACTTTCTTGATAGAAATAATTTATGTTAGAAAGAAGAGAAACAAAATTAGTAGAGAAGGAAATTTCCTTATTCAATGGCAACAATAATGATAAAGGCCTGATTGCGATGAGTGATTGTCAACCAAGATGACCCCATGTTAAGTGCGGCTCAAGCACTTTAATGGCTTGAAACTAAAAATAAATTGAGTTTTAAAGCTGTTTCTTTTTTTTTATATGCAATTTTTTATTTATTTTTTAAATAATACTTTTCAATTTATTTGTGTGAATCGGCTTGAAACGGATTAGGAGTTTAATAAAAAAATATTAGATTTTTGAATCGTTATCTTAAATTAAAGAAATGAATAGTACAATTTCTTTTTATTTTTAAGAATACGCTAAAAATTAATGACCCCACTCCCCCCACCGCTTAAATTTGGAGGCCTAACTTTCGAGTAACCCCTGACCCCATGCATAAAATATCTGTTAGATCAAATGTATTATTTTGTGTTTCAATTTTTTTTGTCTAATTTTAACTCGATATATATATTGAGATGCTTCTTATTCTTGTAGTTTTAAATATGTCACGTGAAAGGTTGTAAATTAAAGAGTTGCCAAAAAGAGAGAGAATTGAAACGAAGGGAGTAATATTTTCTTTTTCACTATCTAGCTGTATACGAATTATGATCTTAGTACTAATCAAATCTCTTATGGGTTCTTCATATGCTTCACACAAGTTTAAGCCCAATTACTTATTGTTTACCGTGACAGAATCAAGATTTTCATTTTTTTTTTTAAAAAGCAAACACACGAAGAATTCAGCATAGATACAACAAATATAAATGATTCCACATTGGTGACAGCCAAATGTGAATGGCCTACACTTGCATGCCGAAACAACCTTGATTGGCTCTCTTGCTTCAATCATTACATGGGTACTATGTTGCAGCAGCTAGCACGCACGAGCTATATATCTTTATGTTTGTAGCCACTTTAAACAAACATTGTAATTCGATATTGAAATCCCTCAAATTACAAAGTAACTAACTTTATCGACTGATTTGAAAGTCTAGCTAGTAAAATCTAGCAAAGGGATCCTTGAAATAAAATTCTAAATTTGTCAGTGGAGAAACTTTTTAATCTTGTCTGTTTATTTATGTAGATTCCCATATCATCCATATCATGAAAGTAACAAATCTTATCATCCAGCGAGGAAAATATATATTCATCTCTTTAGTTGGACCTGGTTTGGTTAATTTGTTGAAAGCTAGATACCTATTTAAGGGAAATAATTTTGGGCTACATTTTAGGGGGGGAAATGAGTAGTAAAACATAAGTGTGTTTACATTGACATATGAGACCCTACCTCCCAACTTCGAGTCAATACCCACTTCTCATAATCGAATTTTTATTTGACTCGTTTTCAATCCGCTCATATTCTGCCATCCCTATTAATATACTCACATTAATTCATAACTATGTTAAAAGTGGTTGAAGGTTTTGGCAATCGCTAATAGTGCTCCTATGTGTCTTTACACTTTTCACTTTCGGAAATTTATACTACGAAAACTTCAATACATTAAGAAAAGACAATTATTATTTCCTATTTAACCTTAATATTAATTACTTATTCCCAAATCATTTCTCAAGACCAAAGACTATATTATTCAATATAGGAGATGAAAGACCACATATATTGACAAGGGTTTACTAATATAAAGAAAAAATTATACAAATCAAGCAAAATAAATCTGAAGTAATCAATGGGGCTCTTTTATAAAATGTAAAAATTTGGGCCAAACACAAGTTTGAAGTAGCTTTTTAGCTTTGTAAACTAATCTTCTCAAAACTAGATGATTTCTATGCTGCACTGATATTTGACTGAAGGAATTCCAAAAACTACTTCCAAAATCTATGACCCAACGAATCCTCAGATATTTCAGTAACATGGAAAAACTGAGTAAATGATTTGAAGTATATATATTCTCTTTTTCACCATAACGTTGTAGAGATGGTTGAGTATCAGTTTATCTACTTAGGACCAAAATACTCAAAGCCCATTAAGACCATACATATTGTTTGCCCCCAAAATGATAAATCCATTTACCCTTCCATAGCAATAATAAAGCCAAACAGAAGTAACTAGAATAGTTTGATTGTGAGATAAACCATAAACATAATAAGAGAAGAAATTAATAATTGGACATCTAATAATGCTCCTAACCTTCTACAGATCCAAAGAGTTGTAAGCTTCTTCACCTTCTTGATATTCCTCGTCCATGAAGTCCTCTTTCAGGAAACAATCATCTTCAAATAGGAAGGTTGGGGCTTCTTTATGCTTCAGGGAGTTACGGTCATTTAATCCGATGACCGAAATTATCTTCTCCCTGATGCAATTTCCAACATTATCCGTGTTAACCTCTTGAGACTGTACTCCGAGAAGAGAACAACATTCTTCTTGGAAGTTCAAGTCATTGGAGGATAAGATCAGGCGAGCAAGCGTTTTTGCAAGGTCAGGTGCATAATCACACGTCTGTCGGGGGGAAAATTAGAACCTTAGCTGTGTATGCACAGGAAAACTAAAATGTTGGCCATTTCAAGCTCAAAGAAGATCATAATCAGCTAGAAGGTGTATCGAGATTTCAAATTGGTGCATGTGGAATCCTATAGCACCTATAACTAAGTTGTAGCAGTAGATTAATTTATGTATATACACACAGATACAAACTATTCAAATATATAGCTAATGTCTGGGATAGAGGGTGTGGACACATTAGCTACTGCCATACTATGTACACCACTGACCATGGATATGGGAACTGAATTTAAAAGGACTCTGCAGAAACATATGAAAGCATAAGCACTTCCAGCTAATACAAATGCTATATCTGACAAGCTGGAACAACAGTGCTACAATAGATGATCACTCCCAGTAAAAAGGAGAAATTTTTCTAGGAAGCTTTCATCCCCAATGAGGCAATGAGTCTTATATATGTTTGAATAACTGTCATCCCTTGTTCAGATTCAATCAGCACTAGTCATATAGAACTTCAGATGGTGTTTAAAGAATGTAAAGTCCAAAGCATGCCTAGTTTCTGTATGTGAATTACGTAGCCAGCTGGAATTGCTGAATACTATCAGCTTAGCAACCAATCTTTAAAAATCCATATCAAAAGAAGAAAAACAAGCAAACTACTTTTTCTGCTTCATGTTTGGGTATGGACGTATAAGAATGCAGAAAAGATCAAACAATGGGAGGTATTTTGTTTATAGCTAAGCCAATACCAGGAACTAGAAAATCCAATGACCAAAAAGAATACAGAGAAGAGCGAGAAAATTACCTTAAGTGCACGTGTACTTAGGAGAACCCCTTGATTATTTTCTTTTAAGTCATCCAAAGCACACTTGACAGCTTTTCTAGCAAGATTTCGATCAGATAAACTGTTTTCTGCAATCCACTGTCTCACCTTGTCAGCAAGTTAAGCAAAACACACATGCAAGACAATTCTCATTGTTTGAAGTTAATGCTAAGAGTGTATGACCATGTCAATTATCATGGATATGTATTATGTTATGATGGATATTGTCTATGGTAACAATGGATGGCAATATGAATGTGGAAATCAGGTGGCAGGTTCTCCCATTCCAGCATTACACTATCATCATGATCTGCAACACTCCGCAGAGCCAACCCATAGCTTTTCCAGTTGATGCTTGTCAATGCATCGAGGGATGACTGAGCAATAGAACAAGGTACAAAGTCTTTGAAATATAAGATCTGAAATCAGGCATAGAAGATCATTAATACAAATTAAAGAAACACAAAAAAACTACAATACTGAAAAGAACATGTGAATGCGTGTGAGATACTGGCTTAACGAAAAGAAGATGAGCAAGTAATGCTTAGAGATGATTTTAGAAAACTTCAACAGCACCTCATCAAACAGATATATGGAACTTAATTTTTTTAAAATTGCTTAAATATTTTGTTAATCCGAACATTGCTATTTCAAAGATCTTGGGTTGATTAACTTAAACTCCAACAGGAGGAAAGTTTGTGATTAGTGGATAACTTTAAGCCAAAGCTCACTTGTATTACTGTCAACTGGAACAAGCCTACTCAAAATTATGTCAAACTCAACACTGATGGCAGTTCAATGTTAGAAGGGAAACTAGCTGGAGAAGAGGGGGTTCTAAGAGGTCATCAGGGCAAAACTGTCATGGCCTTCTCAGAGCTTCTTCCTTTAAGTTATAGTAATGCTGCCAAGGCTATTGCAGCTAGCACTGGCTTGCAGGGGTTTGTAGATAATGGAATTATTAATGTGCTACTGGAAATGGACTCTAAAATAGTAGTGGATATGATCAATGCATCAGTGAACCATCAAAGGTGACTGACTTGATATCCAGAATCCAGTATAATTTAACAAGCATGAATGGAAGGGGAACTCAATGCTATAGAAGCTAATACTATGGAAGATGGGCTAGCTAAGTTTGGAGCTATCAAACAATCTTGCAGAATTTTTATATCTGCTAATGAGCTCCCTCAAGCAGTGAGAGGAGTTTATATCATGGACAAAGCTGGCTTTGCTAGCTTTAGAATCAATACACAGAAGAAAGGAATTGGCCAAGGTTAGTGAGTAAGTGAGGATTCATATTGGAATCCACATATGTTCATCGCACCTTTTTTGTGAGCTTAGCTGATAAATGGGATTTCCCCAAAACCTTCCTTTGTGTCCTCACTTGTATTTCATTTACTTTGGAGGATAGATATTAAGTACCCCTCCTTCGTATACTTTTGGAAACAACTGTAAGGACTAGAAATGCCTGGAACAGCTAACCGATAACTTGTACGATTCACTTAGCAAAAACTTTTGATATCCTCGAAGTTTAATAAGCAATATTTAATTAGACTCAATACCAGAGACTATATTTGTTTACAGTAGATAAGATCGGATAATTAGTGTATCATGTTTGGTGTACAATGGGCATACTCTAGATTTTAGAAAATAGTTTATTTTATATTACAATATGAAAATCACACTTTCCACATAGAATTTTGTTTCCTGATATGTAATCTATTTATGAACATAAATGGAGCCACATGGTCAGTGAGGATTATATTGCCAACCACAACTTGCTTGGAATTGAGACATAACTGTTGTATATGTAATGTAACCTATCCAATCCAATGTCATCAAGATGGCCATAAAGAAAAAGGTCCACTTACTGGCCCTCAAAAGTTTAAAATATTTTTCAGTTATTACTCAAATAGTTATCTACTCCATGATGTAGGGGAAGTTGCATAAATCTTAGCCTCCACACACCATAGAGTGCACGAGATTCTTCACCTTGTGCTCCATGTTTATATAAAAACAACAGATTCATTGTGATAAAAGACCCCTGAAAGTTGAAATCCCAAAGACATTAAATAATGCATATCTGGGATGTTATCATTAGCTTTCACGATCCATGCATTCTAGGACAACAAATGAACTCAAAATACAAGTTAATAGAAGTTGGAAAAGAATATGCAACATGACATCTATACAGTGAACTATTATCTACATTTTGTCACAACATAATTAATAAAGCACATGTTGGAATGCAAACATTTTTTACGGTTTTAAGAGCTTTCTTCAATTAATAATCCAAAGCAAACCTCTGTTTTCATGTCTTGTTCCCTGATGCTGGAAGAAGGGACTAGTTCTGACGTCTCATTGATAATCACAACAGCTTCCACCACCTGGCTATTTCCGTGAGAACTACCTGAAGAGTTAGCAACCCCAGTTCCAACCTTCAGGTTTTCCCTGAAATAAGAAACTACAACTTTATGTACAAGCTTGTTTCAATGCACTGCACATTGATTTTTTGTTTTGTTTGTGGCTCTGCGCAACGGTTACATCTCCAAAGATCTTATATGAGATTGCAATTTTATATATACCATATGAGCCGTCGCAATTTCTTGTTTAGCACCACCAATAGATCTTAACTAAATAATGTTAGCTAACTTAAATCCTCCGACATCAAAATATAGAAGGAGTCAATTGAACTGTCAACCAGATTTTAAAAAACTTAAGTGCTACTTCCTGCATGCTACATGTGATCAATTGTCTTGCCTCTACTCCTCCTTCAGTCTGCTTCTATGGTGGGAGTTCTAGCATTCCCTTTTATGTTTGATCCTGATTTTCTCTCACCTGGTCCAGTGCATCCCAAGCTTCTTTTTCTCATCTTCACTCAATCTAACTATTTGTCACCAGTATTTTAAGAAGTTAAAATCTACAAATTGTTCATTTCAGAAAAATAATGCACTACTTTACGTCACACTGAAGTACCTTAATGAACAGTCAGACATACAGACATAATCACACAAGAAAGAGCGAAGAACTGCAAATGTTACACTTTTTAATGGGAAATTGCAAAATGAAAGGCCTAACTTAAAGTTAGTAGATGCAATAGTCCATGTAAAACAAGGAAATGACAAAGGTCAGGGAAACTATGCCAAAGTGTACAATGAAGAAACAAGAAATAGCATTTGCTAAGTACTCTTTGTTATCTTTTTATGTTAGCACCTAAGAATTATGATTTCAACATGTGGAAGTAAGACCTATGAGCACATTATATCCATCCTTCAACGAAAATTAGATGTTGGAATGCATCCATCATTCATTAACCAAAACCTAGCACCTTTCTAGTACTCACCCAATTGAGAAGCAAGTTTGGTGCTGACGAATATAATCCTTGAGTCCCACTTTCAAGCATTCTATGCTTTCAAAAGGAGAATATGCAGAGCTGCCCTCAATTGCCAGAATACGACTTTCAATCTGTGATCCCAAAGGATCATCACCACATACTAAGAGTTCCATTACAACTTTCTGTAAGAAGAGAAACAATCTATCAGCCACAGAGAGGTAGTGGTCCTAGGCTCCTAGCTATTTCCTAGGAAACAGGATAAGGAAAAAGATAAACTTTTTAAATATAATAAGGCCAAAAAACTAGGTTAAAATGACATATAGAAGCTTAAAACTTTTGAATCTTAATGCAAATCTGATAATGACAGAAATATTTTTGACATGGTGAACTCATCCAAAAGATATACACTTGCATTTAGTAGGTCCACACTGAACACCTTGAGCTGTCTGAGCAGTTAGTAGCTATCATATATAAGTGGGGTCTATAGAGAAGATAGTTGCATTTGATTTGAATAAAAAGCATTTCAAGAAAAGTAATGAACTAACCGGAATCTTCAGAAGGATCATCTGCGTAGCAGCAATGAAAAACTGTAGTTAGAGAATTTTTCATACAATTTAGGAAATCATAGCTAGAATCAGCTGATAGACATGAAAAATGAACCTTTTGAAGAAAGCAAGTAATCTCTGCCAATAAGTCATCAAGGCTCTGGGATATTGATATTGATATTGATATTGATACTTCAGTCCCACTGCAAGGTATAACTAATTAACCATGCGCGGAAAGATAGAAGCATAGAAAGGGGGGAAAAGACTAGATGGGTATGGTCAAGAGAAAACTAATTTAAGAGTAGCATCACATGGATGGAGCCCCTGAAAATGGCATACCTGAATTTGGCACCATTCTTTGCAGTTGAGGGTAGCTTTGTCAGTCTCCCAGCAGAATTAGGATCTTTTAGATTTACATTTAAATTGTGTATCTCACTATCAGATATGCCTGCAACTTTCATCCCTCAGTTTAAACTACCAAATGTTCTCAATCCTATGAGATATAGGAGTACTTCCAACATTATGTAATTATCAAAGGTAAGAAATATGTTATATATGTAGAACTTATATAAGCCTGTCATTATGAAAGATAATTATATCGAAAATTCCAAAGCAATACCAACAGTTTATTACTAGTAGACAATGATCACCCTATGCTAAAAGACAAGTTGTGTGAGCTTGATTGAAATTTGTTAAGTTGGACAACAACATAAAGTTCGATGAACTCTCAAACTGCATCAATTCCCCTTTTTAGTGGATAGATCCTCTCAGAAGATGTTACGGATGAACATGTATTCTGTCATTAAAACTTAATGGTTAAGGAACTATATCATTCAAGACGTGATTAGACAGGATTCAGTGCAGAGTTAGCGATAAGACTTTTTGAGTAAACAGTTGATCCCAATTTATCATGTTCAGAAGATGCAAGTTGCAGAAATGCGGATGCTGAGATGGATGTGTGGGCCTTCTAGGAGAGATAAGATTATAAATGAAGATATCCAGGACAAGGTGGAAGTGGCCTCCATGGTGGACAAGATGAGGGAAGCGAGGTTGAGATGATTTGGGCATTGAAGAGAAGAGGTGCAGATGCCCCCATTAAGGAGGTGTGAGAGGTTGGATATAGTGGGTATGAGGAAAGGTAGAGGTAGGCCGAAGAAGTATTGGGTATAGGTGATTAGACAAGACATGGTGCAGCTTCAGCTCACCGAGGACACGAGGATATGGAGATCGTGGATTAGGGTAGAAGGTTAGTAGGTAGTTGAGTTTTGTCTCGTTTTTCATCGGGATTAGGCTAGGCGGGAGTCTAGAAGCACCGCGTATGTCGTAGTATTAGTCTTATACATGTTTTTTTTTCTTGCATTTGATAGTTGTTATCATCTATTGTTTTTTGTATTTCAGTTACTGCATTATTTCGTTATTGGAACTGTTCTTTCTATGGAAACCATGTACTACATCTCTTATTAATTGACCTGTTTTCTCCACTGTCATATTTCCTTTTACATAACTATTTTGATTTGTTGTATTTTAGCCGAGGGTCTCTCCTAAATAGCCTCTCTACCTCCACGGGGTAGGAGTAAGATCTGTGTACACTCTACACTTCCCAGACCCACTTGTGGGATTACACTCTACCCTCCCTAGACTCCACATATGAGATTACACTGGGTATGTAGTTGTTGGTAATTTACCATAAGAAAATGTAGACTTGCTTTATTGGTAATGCCTCTTTTCGATTTAAACGTTTCAAGGTTCTGAGACTGTTCGAATAGCAATACCAAAAATGTTGTGGCGTTAGTTTAACCTGTAAGTATCTTCAGCTTTAGAAAGCTGCCTCTAATCTTAAGGTCATTATCACATCCCTCAAAGGACAAAGGAAAGAAAAGGACTAACTAGAGTAACACGTGCAGATTATGTCATGCATAAACTGCCACCAAAGCATAGATTAATAGAACTGCACTACAAACCAACCACATCTCAGCTCCCATGAGTTTTAGAAAACAAAAGTAAAGTAGCAAAGTTCAGAGGAGCAGAAGGCAAGCAAGAAGTTCATCCTTTAAAGTTGACGTAGTTACAGTACTTTATTGATACAACTTCAATCATACATCACAAAAAAATTACTATTACAAAATTTCTCTATTTTTATCCTAACAATAAATCTGACTAAGCAAAAGAATTATTCACCAAGAAGGCTAAGACTTACTTGTAGTTGCAAGAGAAATCATCCCATCTGCAATGTAAATATACTATATCATCAGCACACTCACAGGTGGTAGAAAAAAACTTATGGAAGGCTTTTCAATTGTATCTTCCAGGCAGGACGACATTAAAGGCCAAGAACATAATTTTGAGTTGCAATACCTGTGAAATGCCATGAGATAATTAAAAATTGAATTCTTATGTTAGTTACTTATTTTTCCTCTCTTTATGTTGTTTTCCATTTTGTCTTGTTCGGCAGTCATGGGAGTAAAATAAAAGCATTTATGCAACCTGAGCACTTGGTGAATATTCTGTTACTTTGCCCCTAGAATCATCATATTTCTTTCTCTTTCATATCACCCCACAATATACTCTTCTTTTTCAGCTCTCTAATCTGTTAGCTCAAATCTGAAGAACAATGTTCCAACTTCCAAGTATCTCAAGTTGTGCATCAAATTATTCTTCTATTGCAAGAGATGGTGTAGAAGGTAACATTTTCTAGTACTTTAATCAGCATTGTAGTCAGTCAGAATAAATTCCAGTCATGGATTATGGGACATGCACCATCTAGGAACCACATGCACAATTGTCTCGGTGTAGTGCTTAAAAACGAGAATAGATGTTACTCCTCTTGTCCCAAAATATGTCACTTTTCACTTCTCGATAATCAATTTGACTAATCTTGGAAGCTATATTGGATATTAAATCAATATTTTAGAATTAAAATTTAAATATTCAAAAACAATACGAAAATTACTATAAGTTGCCATTCTTCACATATCAATGTGTTTGAAAAAAATATATCTTAAAATGTTAATCAAAATTCTTTTAGTGTGAGGTCTTGTTTCCTTGATATGTACGACACACAGATATGTTTAAATGAGAGCTCTGTGTCTACTGAACCTTAAACCAAACCTAAGTGCACATCAGGAATAACTCTCTGAGGAATATAACTTGGGAAAATAGAGTGCAAAACATAACAAGCATGTAATTGCCAATTGCTTACCCCATTGATTAGCCAGAATAGGGTCGTTTCGGTATTTCAGATATTGGTAGGCCTCCTGTTTGCTCCCAACACCAGTATCAGAAACTGTTGGTGAGAAAATTTAATGATTCATCATCATAGATTCATTCTGCTAACTGTATTAACACAATATATCAAACTGCAGTTCGAAGTTACTACTCCGTATTCTGTTTCTTAAACGCAATTTTTATTTCCCTATTTCAAGCACAAAAAAAAAAGAGTTTCGGATCAGAAAGAAAGAAAAATTACACGCAAATGTGAATTTCATTAATCCAGAAAAACTAGTCAATGCGTCTTCAAACTGAATCACTCTCGGATGACACATCTTCTTATACCATCATAGACATGCATATACAGAACATAAACACACACACAGCGAGCGAGATAAATTGCCTGAAATTCGTACGAGCGGGAGCCCAAATCGAGAGAAGGAGGTCAATTTTACGGTTAATCTGCAAAGATCATCGGACATGCGGCATCGTTGAACAGCGCAGAAAATGAGCTGCAAAAGTAGAAGAAGAGTGAAAGTGAATAAATTGGATTAGAAATGCATAGTGGCTATGTTTGGGGAAAAACTCACATGTTTATAGAGCATTTTCACAGAGTAGATTTCGATTTCCATTTCTGGCAGAGGAAGAAGCACAGTTTACCCGCCAATTGCAATCATCTGGATTCTGGAGCTTCGGCTGTGTTTATATTGCCGCTTAAAACAAATTTAGAATTTTAAATTAATGAATATGAAAAACAATAATATTTATCGTTCTTTTGTGACAATGAATCGAACCAAACATAAATAATAAATTTCATTATATTTATGCATATCAATTTGCGTTAGCAATTTCATTGTTGGTTATATTTTCATGAACATTACTCTTCATGAACGTTTGCTATGCCTTTTGTACTCAAATCCGTATGGAAAAAGGAAAATATTCAATGTATTAAACTATAGTGAATGGGGTTTTACATTCATGAAAGCTAGGTTGGAGATTATCGGAACCAAGACAACAACCTATCTTACATTTACATAGGCAAAGGAAGACATAGTTCAAGTGTCACTTATCTTAACACTACTCAGACTAATCGACTCCAAGCCTAGCTAGACCTGGTGAAAGCAATACTCATCTCCAAGCCTAGCTAGACCTGGTGAAAGCAATACTCATTTCTTGAACGGTAATCTCTTTAATAGTTTTGTTTAGCCTTCTTAACTATGTCAATCAATCCATATTAGTTATGGCTGAAGTCAATCCTCTCCTAGGTACTTCACCTAAAGGCTAATCCTCAAGTCTTTTCTTTCAATCGGACGGGCCTTTGTCACTAGAACAGGTGATGTTACATATATATGCAAAAAGACTGGCGAAATTGAAAAAAAGGCTAAATGATAGGAATATGCAATGTGCGATTAATGCATTCCTAAAGATATGGAGTATCTGTTGGAACAAAAAAAAAAAGAATTTAAAATACTTACACTAGTAAGTATAATTTTTTTTTTACAATTTATACGCAAAAATTGATGATAATCTAAAAAAGTACAAATTTCAGGCAGAAGGTGACTCAAGTAAGCCGAGTATTATATGCAGCTACGGGGCGCAAAACAGGAAGAACAAAGAGAAAGTTCCAACGAGGTACACACCAAGATAATCAACTGTCTGGAAAACAAAGACCATTTTGCATCAACCAACCCTGCATCTGAGTTGGATAATATGCTAGCAAGACTTCAATGAGAAAATTAATGGAAATGATATCTTAAGTTATAATTATCAAGAAGGTCCAGAATCACCTAAAACACAGAAAATGTTTGTTAATCAGACAACAGTGCCGCATATGTTACAGTTGGTTGGTCAATCTCTCCCATCATCTAACCATAAACTACAAGAATGAGAAACAACAGGGGCAGGGAAGAACAGTGAAAAGAGGGGGGAGGAGAGATCTTTTAACTCCTAGGACAACTGAAAAACTAAAAGATCATAAAACAAAAGGGCCAAGGTTTACTCTCTTAACCTTTCAAGGTATCCAAAAAGCCCTGCAACTCTTTTAAGCCTTCTGCAGAAATGCTCCTATGCACCCTTCCGCGTGGGACAACCAAGTTGGGAGGTGGCAGCTTTTGAAAACACACCACAACCACAGATAAGTTGTCCCCGCTCTTCCTTTTCAGAGCCTCATCAATGAGATCTTTGCAGCACATCACTGGATTATTGTGTTCCTGAAGCCTTCGACGAGCAAAGTCAACAGCATTCTGGCTCATGAAGACATCCCATATACCGTCACAGCCTAGTATGAGAAACTCGTCCTCTTCTGTAAGTCTGGTGCTCATAAGTTCAGGTTCTCCACTAAGTGGACCACCATCAATAGATTTTAATCCTTCCAGGTGCCAATCTCCTAAAGCACGAGCCACATTAAGTTGTCCATTTAGGTAGCCATCATACACATGTCCTCCAGAAGCTTCAATCCGCTCTTTTTCCCCAAAACAACCAGGTTTGTGATCTCTCGACATCTCAATAGCTTTACCACGACGACAAAGTACAGCTCTACAATCTCCTGCATTTGCCACAACCAGCGAACTGCTTCCCATGCAAAAGATCAAAACAAAAGTAAGATAAAATATTTAAGCGATCCCCTCACTCTAGGCTGAGAAAGCATGTGGGTAGCAGAGGTAGTTCAGTGCAGTTATCCAAAAAATTATTGACGATATTGCAGGCAAATGAACAAAGAGTCGTGGTTCTCATGGACATGGTGACAGATACATCTTTTGGAGAAAATTAGATTACAACTCCCTCAGAGAAATCTAATATTGAATGCAGATGGCACTATAAACTCATCTCAAGATACATATTACTGAAAAGTAACTGAAAGAGCTTCCACAGGGGTGTTTTGTCAAAGTTCCAATGCCATGAGAATTAGTACAAGTTCCAACCTTTGTTGCCCCTCGGTAGAGTAAGTCTACTTAGAAAACTGGCAGGATTGAGGTACGTAGGTGCGGGGAAAATACAGGAATTTATCGAAGTTTCCAACAAGACATCTATAGAGAACCTCAAGAAAATAATTTGACTGCAAGATCTTACATATTGTATATCTTGGACATAACAAATTAACTTAGAACTTAGTACTAAAACAAGTATCCGCTGATCAAAAACAGAAAAACAATGAGAAAAGTGCAAATGTTCTAGTAGAAATGTAGTGCAGATGTTCTAGTTAAAAAGACACAGAATTCCTACAAATTAATGGAATCGAATTGCTTCCAATTTTAAGCCCACCTTGAACCTGGCTTAACCCATTACCCCCATCCAAAAATAATGAAAAATAAATGGAAACTAAACAGTGCAACAAATGAATTTTTATGTCAACAACAGATGATTAAAGTTGAGAGCAAGCGAACCTTCCAATAACAAGGGCTGCCACCGCAGTGGTACCGGAAGCAAGATCAGCATCCAAGGTGCAGGCTTCTGCGAAAGCAGTATCAGTTTGCAAAAATGCAGAAGAAATTGCCCTATCAATCTGCCTAGGGAAGTCTTCATCCTCCGCAATAAACCTTGGTAAATGGTTGCAAGCAAAGTCAGCTGCATGTTTTCCTCCATGTCCATCGAAAACCTTGCATTAAAAAAAACAAAAGGTTGAGTTTTAATCCATCAAACAAATTTTTTAACTATATCCACCATAGATCTGTGCACATGCAAAATGTCTTAAATGCTTCCTCACAAGCACAAACATCCCAAAAACAAGAAGACTTTCAATCTGTAAGCAAGCTTGATCTTAAAGCCAATATTCTTCAGTTTCATTGCACAAAAGCAACACAAAAAAGGTCTGCACTCTAAATTAAATTTTGAGATGTCTAAAACAGATCCCAAATTTGAATTTTTCTTTCCTCAGCCATGCATAAGTAATCACAGTTCTTGGTGTTACTTCAAGCTCCAAAGAAACACTAGTGCAGGGAATACTCCAGACAATTGTTGGAAATATAAAGATATGAAACAAACAGAGTGGGTAAATAAGCAACTCTGTGAACACACTAATCAGCTTGAAACTTCTTTATCATCATTCAGCTCCAGTATTTTCTTGATGGTGGCAGCATAATGACTAGTTAATGGTCGTTCATCTTTCAAACACCAAACAGGACATGCTTGAAATGATTTTAATGATAAACCTTTTTTATGAAGTGAAATGATTTTACTGATATCATTAGTTTTGAGTATGAGAAGAAACATTCCAGCTCCCTCCCCTTCGAGGATAAAAAGTGGCCATGCAATGGAAACTTAAGGGGAAAAAAGCCTTATAACTTCCCTTTCCTCAGTTTTATCAATATACCCAACTAGCCATGGGAAGAAAATAACATCAAAAACTTAAAACATAAAACATCTAACTATTAATTTCATCAATACATTCCCTCCTGGCACATCAGTTTCAGACATTCCCAAAGCATGTAGAGTGGAAAGGGCTACCTGCCGTCTAGCAATTCTAACCAAGTACCACGAAATTACAGCCAATCCTACCAATTTATTACAAAAAAAGAAAAAAAAAAACTGGTACAAAAAAAATTTAGAAACAGCACTTTGTTCTGAAACTTCAAAGTGCCCATTATTTGTGTTGCTTTCCTCCCTTTCAACTATTTGTATTTTTATGACTCATGAACCTCAGGTTGACAGTTTAATTTTTCTTGTTAGTTCGCTATCTGAACTTGAAGAGAGTGGATCTAGACCTATTTACATAGCACTAGAATTGATTTATACTTGTGTAATGCTAATGCAAACAAACAGATCAAGTCAACATATAGGTACAAAATAAGTTGAATATCAAGGTCCCGAATATGAAATTAAAATAAGAATAATAAAAAGGTAGCACAATGCTCACTGAACCAGGTAAACTGCAGCAATCAGGCATTGCCTTCCCTGTCAAAATGTTGAATAATTATAACATACTTTATTCCCAACTATGTGGAATTACAGTTGCCACCGTATGTAATTAATTAATACTTTTTCTATAAGTTATGTAATTAAATAATAATTAATATCATGCCTCAAGTTCATGAAGTGCAAGAGCGGAGAAAGTTGTTACCCCGTAGAAGGCATGAGTCCCTTCATTAGAACTAGCTGTTCTATGGTGGCTCATAAAATTGTCGGTACACACATAAACATCTTCCATGCTTGATCGAGATCCAATGTCAGCCCAAGCACCTGAGCGAAGTATGGGAAGGTAATCTGTTGCATGATCACCTGTAGCTGTTCTTGGTTCAAGAGGAACATCTGATAACTTGGTTCTCACCTGGTAAATCTCCACTCAAAACTTCAATACACATCAAGAATATACAAAATCACCAAAGATCATACAAATTCTGAGAGTTTCAAGTTCTTCGGCTAGCAACTAATACAAAGAAAGATAAAAGTACAAGGTAACAGACCATAATTTCCAGATAAAGAGACCAGAAAAACTTAATAAATAAATCAAGCAAACAAACAAAATATACTGATCCAATAGTTAAAATATTAAACTTTTATTATTTCAAAAAACTACCCTATTAAGAATTTTCATATAAACCTAGGACAAAATTCAAATAAAGATTAATGGAAGAGGTACACTTATCAAAGAATCACAAGCAAGAAACCAAGAAATTACATCCTCCTAGTAGATGCTACTCAATTTAGTATCACCAAGGCTAAAAGGTACGTTTGCAAAGTGGTGGTCAGACCAACATTGTTGTATGGGGCTGAGTGATGCCAGTCAAGAATGCACACGTTCAGAAGATGAAGGTTGCGGAGATGAGGATGCTTAGATGGGTGTGTGGACATACTCGGAGAGATACAACTGAGAACGAAGCTATACGAGACAAGGTGGGAGTGGCATTAGTGGTGGACAAGATGAGGATGCTTAGATGGATGTGTGGACATGTGAGGACATACTCGGAGAGATAGGATTACAAAAACACTTGTGCCTGTTAATTTCAACATTTTATTTTGCAAAGCCATCAAATGCAGTTGGACCTATCCAATACCAAATGCTTCCACACATTTCCCCAATAAGACAACCATACAGTCAGAGCACAGAAGAACAACTTCTAATGCTTTAGAAAATACATATGATAACCTTCCTAACTTTGGTTGCTATCTTTATCAAAAGTAATTATAGATATAAGCAAAGACACATTCATACCATACTGAGATATGCAACAAACAAAACAATAGAGAAGTACTTATTTTGTTTCCTTTCTGCACTAAGACAACTAACCCAAATTATCAATTAAACAGCTAAATAAGCAAACCCCACCTCAATTCCAAACTAGTTCGTATCGATCCTCCGTATCCATTCCATTACTCAACAATTCATCTTTTATAGTAACAAATTAAGTTTTTCTCAAACACCGGATCTAAGCTAAGTACATTCCAACTAGTAATTTTGAAAAATAAAAACATTTCCGATAAAGAAGAGAAATTTACCAAAGAGGGGTGTCGAACAAGGGACTTCTTGGTGGCAGAGGCCACTAAACGGCGATCTCCAGCAAGAGGGTTGGGTGGCTTGCTGTTGCTGGAGCTCTCATTTCCTCTGCTGCAATTATCAAACATCAATTTACTTTCTTCCATTTTGATTCTCAACCATAACTGCACAGCAAGAAGAAAAAAAAAAGTGAATCAATGTAGAAATTGTGCAGAAAATTAGGGATCTTCAGTGCAAATTTGATTGAATCTAGGGTTTAAAACTAAAGGAATTGTAAAGGGTTTTAAGGAGCGGGAAAAGAGGGATTTTTAGGGTGTGGGAGGAAACAGAGAGATTTGGGGATACATAGAATGCAATTGGTGTTTTTAGGGATCTCTCACTCTCAGCGATGATTTTGAGGTGGGGACTCAACCAAGACGACGGTGATTCCTTTGACAAGTAAAAAGGTTTTCTTATATTGCTAATATAATAGAATAATTATTTTATATTATCAATAAAATTTAATTTATGCTTATATATAGCATCTCGTAGAGATAGAGAATAAGATTACGTGTAATAAATTCTTTTTCTGTCTTTGGACATTTTTCTAGACACTGCCGTGTTAAATCCTCATCTCGTTATGCCCCAATGACTTCGGTTAAGATCATGGGCACGTGTCGGCAGGGCATGACAAGATCTTGATAGTGGCATGCCTTAGGCAAGGCTAAGGTATGACAAGGGTTAGACAAACTAAAGCAAGGTAAGGTAAGGCTATGAATGTAACATGATCGTAGCTAAAACACGTTTGTGGGCTATGAGTTAGTCAAGGTTGATGGCTAAGGAGAATGGGAACTAATGGCAAGCTATGCAGAACATGTGCACAAGACAAGCACGTGGGCAAGGCGTGAATTGCTTTGAGCCAGAGTGGGCATATGACGCTAGATTTGAAGGTTGCCCTACATGTGTCACGCACATGCATCAACAACTGGCCAGTTTTCTAATTTCCAGTCGTTTATGGCTCAATTAGCTAGTAGTTAAATTTGTATTTTGAATTTGGCTTAGCTGCTAGAAGATGTCAATTACGTGGGATAGATCATGTGTCTGACATGTGACAAAGTGATGTGACCTATATAGTGGTACAAACAAATTTGGCTTATTTGTTGAATTTTATAAGGCAAAGTTTCATGTGTTCTTTTGTGACAGGAGTTTAATATAAAATTCAAAAGTGATTCATGTATGTGATTTGGGTTGTATTTCGTATAATTTGAGTATTGAACTAGATTGAGGGGAAAAGAAGAGGCTAAGTCGCACATGTGTGACTTTTGTGTGGAGTCTAACTCCAAAAAAAATTGTGAATCAGATTGTTTTCCTATTAACTAGAGGTTCTGGTTTCGAATTTTGGATATGATTTTTTTTTTATAAGGAGCATTACCAACGAATGAGTCTGATAATCTTTGGTAAGGAATTTACCCACAAATTGGGTCTATTCGATGCAAATTCATATTAATTGAATTCTAATACGGATCAATATCAAAAAAATGAATTTAAAAAATAATCTAAGGAATTACTACATCAAAATTATGAATTAGTTGTATTAATTAGCATATAGAGGTAAAAAAAGTTATCTTGAAAAGTATGCATAAAGATTATTAAGAATTTTATAAAGTACTATCATGATTTTATTCTTATTTTTCAAGATTTTGATTTTGATTTTAATTATATATAAAGAATAAGACGCATCATTTTAAATAGCGATCGTGTTTTGTACAGTAAGAGTAGATTGGTTATTTTAGACTCACTTGCATAAATGATTATGTGATTAATTGAATTAGCTGGTTGTAAATAATTGATAAGCGTTAAGTGTTAGGAATTTTTTTTATAAATAAACAATTACATATTGGAATGAAATTATTGAAAGTGATACTAAATCGTTGATGTGCTTGGTGGAAAAA
Source organism: Solanum appendiculatum (assembly GCA_018342035.1). Classification (NCBI taxonomy): domain Eukaryota; kingdom Viridiplantae; phylum Streptophyta; class Magnoliopsida; order Solanales; family Solanaceae; genus Solanum; species Solanum appendiculatum. The sequence goes on from JAGDQO010000446.1 coordinate 903,606, forward strand.
GAATTGATAATTTATTCTTTAATAAAATGACTAAAATGTCATTATTATTTTTATGTAAAAAATTATAAATTTAGAAGTATCTTTGTGTAGAAAATGATTAACAGTGGGTTTGGAAAGGGGAAGAACTTAGAAGTTTTGTTTTGAAAAAAGTATTTGGAGAATTAGAAAAAATATTTTTAAAATAATACAATAAATTTTTTGTTTAAACTAAGGGGTCGTTTGGTACAAAGATTAATAATGCAGGGATTAGTAACGCAAAAATTAGTAATGTAGGGATTAGTAGTGCAAGGATTAGTAATGCAAGGTTTATTTTTATCAAGTGTTTGGTTCATTATTTTCCACCCCATCTTGTGTTTGGATTAAAACTCTATAAAAAGCTTATTTCCAATTATACCCTTGAATTATTATGTAATTGGGTTAAGGTAGATAATTGTCGTACAATATATTTTTTTTATGGCCTTCTAACTATCTATAGGAGAAGAACAATTTTGTTGTCATGTTAGCTATTTTTTCACTTGAATTATTTGAGGATAAATAATTGTCATCTTAATAAATTGATCATTCACAAAATGTCAATTTTCAATTTAAAAAAGATAAACCATCTACTTTTAAAATCGAAGAGACGGTAAACAATAGTAAAATTGAATAAACCATCTACATTTACACATAAAAATTGCAAGTAGTAGTTTTAATATGTATGCAATTTTATAAATTATTCAAAATACAAATAATTAGAAAACCACACAAAAAAAATATATATAAAAAAAAAAAATATATATATATATATATATATATCAACAAATAATACATTCAGTTCAGATCACAAACGTCATGTGGTGATATATTTATCTTTTTAATTAGTAAATGTTAAACAATTCACATTTTAAATATTGTATTGATTTATATTGGATTTATTTAGTAACAAACAACTCTCTCTAAATAATTTGTAAGCTAATTTATTTAAATAAATTTACTAGTACAAATATAAAACATAAAATCAAGAGAATAAACAAAATAATTTGAGGGATACCAATGGTATTAAATCGTATGTATTACTAATACCTCCAAATGGAAGGTATTAGTAATACATCCTACAATTAATATCCATGAATTAGTTATACATAGGCCCAAATCTCTACCAAACATAGTATTAAATAATACCATACATAATACATGGACTATTTCTCATAATACTCTCTACCAAACGATCCCTAAAAGTATTTATAGGCTAAAAAAAACCATTATAAGTTAAAAATGATCAACTTATGACTATTGAGTATTTATCAAATGTGTAGATAGACTAAAAAGAATGCTTAATCGATTAATAAATTTCACATATCACCAACTATATCATAATCATATCTCGAATAATTTCATTGTACAAGAAACTAAACGGATCAGAAGAGTATGAAGAAGAAAATGGACGTTGCTTCAATAACTGGAAATAATATTTGATGCTTAAAGTGTAGGCATTTGCCTACACGTTTATCAACTATTCAACTTTAAATATTGTATTAGTTAGTATCAGCTCATATATTAATACCAAGAATATCTCAATCAATAGTTTCATTAACAATAAATTATTGTTAATATATGATGGAGAACGTTTCGCACACGTATTAATTATTGTCTTTTGAGTACGTTTAAATATGGACTAATCTTACGTCTTATTACTCACGTAAGTTCAAATTATCAGTCCAACCGCGGGATAATCCATTAGGACAAATAGTTGTGAAAGATTTAAATATTCATTTAAAATAATAATAATATATCCAGTGTAATCTTATAAGTGGGTTATAAAATGTCAAAACATGAGAAGACCTTGATACCTCTGTCTTTGGTGTATGGTTCGACGGCCAAAGGATTCCATTATTTTTTCTTGTCGAAGATTTTTATAAGAGTTTAAAGTCTGAATTTCGAACTATCTAACCAACTATTTCCATTTTAAATCTTTCATTAATTAATTGGTAGCTAGGTTGTATATATTAGAATTTATAATTTTATATTTAATTAATAGAGTTTAAACATATAAAGATTTTGTTATGAACTAGCTTCGACCCAATGTTGATACCCATAAGGATGTCACACAATTAGTTATTGGGCCGGGAAGGAGCAACAGAATTGGAAGGCCTTCACAAAGATGGGTTTGGGACTCAGGCCAATTAACAACTAGCTAAAAGGACGACGGATGAGAAAGAACGGTTTATGCAAATGGTTGAGAAAAATGTCTAGTCCTCTCATCCCTTTTCTCTGAGTTTTGCATTAAATCACGGATCATACTAATTTGAGGGCCATCTTCACAAATAGTATATCTTAATTTATACATTAAACTCAAATAAGGAAATATTATTTTCGTAGCTGATATGCTATATGTTTAGAGAGCATAACATATATTTATTTCTTCACTTCACCTTTGAGCAATCAACATTTGGGCTAATCTCGAAAGGAACGCTTGCCCCACATTGTCCGGGGATACTAGCGGCTCGACTAAGCTCTTCATCCGTGGCATGTGATGCAAGACTCTTTACGCACGAGCACGCGCTCTGACGGTCTGCAGTGGTGGTAGCAGAAGCGATAAGAGATTCAAGTCCATTACAGCAGTCTATCGGGACACTTCCACCAAACAACACATAATTAAGACATGGTTTAACACCATCGTACACGGTGTCAGACGTGATCACCGCCTTAGCCGGTGATGGTGCCACCACCATGTAAATGATCACGATGAATGAAAGAAGCATTCAAGGGCTAGTAGTGGGCATTATAGCATTTATATAACTATGTAGGTATATTATTTATAAAATGCTGAAGGTTGTTTAATTATTCTTCGGTTTAACCTCACTTAGGAATTTGTATATAGTATACAAAATGATGATTACAATGATAATATAAAAATAGGGAAAACAAGTAATGCAGTTTTTCTTTTTCTTCTTCATTGTTTTTTCTTAAAATTTCATATTTTATTTTCATTAATGTAAATTTCTTCAGACTAAAAAATTTGATATATAATTGACGGTGTATTAATAAACAATATGATGTAGGACAATTGACTCTAGTTTACATCGGGTAGTTTTTTATTCTCTAGGTGATTCTTTGTTATCTCTTTTAGTAGTTTTTCTTGTTCTAGCTAGCTATGCTATGCTATTTGTTACTAATATATATTTGATTGTGTTAGTAGAAATTAGGAGATATTATATTAATACATTAAGAATGTTGATTGCCTAGACTAAGATCTAGATTTCAGTATCTAAATTTGATTATATTTCACTTAGATTTAGAATCACCTATATCTTTTCACTTATATTTAGGAGTCTTGTGTTTGCTTTTAGTCATTATATTAGTTCATTACATAGTAATTGGTCATAGAAAATATCACCATCATCTACGATTTTCTCTTATTTTGGGGGGTTTGAAATTTGAATACGGTTATGATTTCACCACAAATAATGCAAGACGGTTTGTGTAACGAGATTTAAATATGATCCAGTATTTTTAAGTCTTACGATAGCTAGTGCCCGGTTTTATTGCTTTCGCTCCTTAAGTGGTATGATGCAGGTGATCCTAATTTAACCTAATTTAGCTTTGAATATTAGTCAAATTAACTCTTAAGAAGCGAAACATGACAACTATTTTGAAACGGAAGGAGTAATAGATTGAATTGAAAAAAACATGTCTTATTTTACAATCAATTTAGTTCTTTTAATGTGACAAAAAGATTTTATTAATCACGATAAAAGTACAAACAGTACTAGACTTAGGCATATACCTCTATACATACCATTGAAATTATAACCTCTTAATAACAACTTTATTTTCAACAAACAATGTTATTACATAGAGAAATAGCAACATATATATTATTTGACCTTTGAGCAGTCCACATCTGGGCTAATCTTGAACGGAACACGGGCGTGACATCGTCGGGACAGACCAGCTGCGCGGGCGAGTTCTTCGGGGGTTGCACTATAAGCAACACCCTTGATGCACGAGCAAAAGCTCTTGCGATCATGGGTGGTCTTGGCGGTAGAAAGAAGAGATTTAAGCCCACTACAACATTCTGGTGGTACAGTTCTACCTCCAAGTACGATGTAAGTGGCACATCCCTGGAGGCTGCTAAACACCGTGCTACATGAGAGTAATGCCTCCGCTGGAAATGCCGCTGCCAGCACCGTGCAAATGAGGAGCAAATTAAGTGATTTCTTAGGACTTAACAAATTGGAATAACTAGCCATTGCCTTAATTGGAAGTATTCTTGTTGAGGAAAGATTAGTGAAGATTTTAAGTATTTATACATGCCCAAATTTTATTGTTTGACTTGGGCATCATTGCTTGCTGGATTTTCTTGTATAGTTTATTTTTCTTGTTTTGTTGTTAAACTCTGAATAATCCATGTTTTTATCACCATATTAGTATATACATATAGGATACGCAAGTGTGACTAGCTAATTATAGACATATTTTGCTTGAGTGAAAATTTTATAATTGACATCTCTAGGACTAATAATTATAAGTTATGACATTATTCTTTATCTTTTAAGTTTTGACAATAAACAACCTATAACATTTATCTATCAATTGGTGCCTCTTTGTTAAATTCACTAGTAGTTTTATTATGATCGAATTTTTAGTAGTAGTAAATAACAAGGCAAACAAGGACACATATACAAGCCTCGAGTGTGTCCCAATTGATCAAGACAACCCATACGTTATGGTGAGCTAAACTACACTGTTCACATTTAAAAAAAAAAATCATGATAGTGTTTGGGTCAACTTGTGTGCACCTCAATTAATTTTATAGAATATTTACCACCTCCCACAACAATAACTACCATGTCCATTGAAATTTAAATCTGAAATCTCATAATTTTCATTGATCACTAGGTTATACCTTTGATGTACGTCTTGTTTTTACCGAGAACAAGAAATATTTGTTAAATCACAAATGATACAATGTGTCCAATTAAAAGGAAAAGCATAAATAAAGGTGTTTACTGGACTTCTCCTTTTATAAATGTATATTGGGCCAGATTTTATAAAAGTTGCATCATATCTGGGCTGGGTCCATTTTCTAGCCCAGATTACAATGGTTTTCTCTAAATTTCCAAACAAAAACCCTAATCCTTTATTCACCATCGCCACAGACAGACACAGAGCAGCTTGAGAGGGAGAGAGAAAGAGAAAGAGGACAGCACTGAAAATGGTGACCTTCAAAGTAAGCTCTTAAACTTGCTTTTCTTTTCCCATTTCTTACGGTTCAGTTGTTAATACTACCTTTCTTTCTGTTCTGTTTGCAGTTTCATCAGTACCAGGTGGTGGGTAGAGCTCTCCCATCAGAGACCGATGAACACCCTAAGATCTATCGCATGAAGCTTTGGGCTACCAATGAGGTCCGTGCAAAATCCAAGTTCTGGTGAGTATCGGTCCAAACTATTCATTTTTGGCAATGATCGCATTCTTAGTATAAACGTATAATCGCCGAAGTAGCTTAGTGCATGCGTGCTTGTTATGGTTATGTAAAGTTTTAAAGTAATTTCAATTATATGTTTAGTTTAAGCTGAATGCATTAGGTGCCAGAAACATATTATTAGATAGTTAAATGTATATTGGGAAGTTATTATACTGAATGGATGTTGGTTGATTTAATGGAAAAAGGTACTTTTTGAGGAAGCTGAAGAAGGTTAAGAAGAGCAACGGGCAGATGCTGGCTATTAATGAGGTATGGATGAATGGACGTGATTTTAAGTTATTTCGGATATCTGCTTATATATTTGTTTTTTCATGTCAAAGCTAGTACATTGAAGTAATGATCAATCAACCGTCTCAACTCCGATTTAGTTGGATTTATCAGACGATCCGTCATGTTTATGTTAATTTTACACTCTATTTGGGCTGGGGACTGTTTAAGCTTTGAAAAACTTACATTGGCAAGCTGTTGTTTTCTCAGTTCCTCAAATTGATTTTGTGTTTCGCCATGTATCTATTCTATTGCCTTCTTCTTTCTTTTTACATCTTTTTAGTCAGTTAAGTAGGAAAGCAAAAACTATCTTATTGGATTTCTGTATCTGATGTTCTAGAGGTGAACTCTAGACAGTCGACCTGCCAATTAGAGTGTAGAGGACACTTTGGTTAGGACCTTATGAAAACAGTTCTTGTACGACATGATATTGCTGGTATAAAAAGAAATGTTTGGAAAGCTTTGTGTTGCTAATGTCACTTACTATATTTTCCAAGTTGATTACATATTAGCCAATTTGAGGGGATTGCTGGCTTTCTGTTCTGCTTGCCAGTTTTCTACAACAGCAGTGTCCAAGCCAGCCTTCCTGTCTTATTCATGTTTCAAACTGTTTTATTAGGAGCAGCCTTTAATGATTCCTGCTATTACAAGTTACAACAACACTTGCTTTATTGTCGAATTGCTCTGCCTAGTTTCCCTTTGCAGTTCTAGAGGGACGCTTTGGTTTTGAGTTGTGCAGTTGCTTTCAGTACAATTTTGCTGATGATGTTTGGTGCTCTTAAATCTAGAACATATCATATTGTTGCTATTTGTTAGTAATATATATATCCATTTATACACACTCATACTGTTGCTATTTTGCATGACAAAAGAGGTGTTTCTGGTGATATTACTCTTCTCATATATATATATATATAAATTGGAGATGAGGGGTCAAAGTTTCTGTGACAAGTTCAATGATGGAAGCAATCAGTAAATTGAGGGAGCAAGTTTGGAAATGTGTGTTTATTCTTAAGTCAGGGGGAGATTGGAGAGTGAGGGGCAAGTTGGCCAAACACCCTGTTGAGGGACTTTTTGAACTTCTTTTAAAGTGGCAAATGACTTTTTTGTATGATTGACTGAAATATTATGTTTGTCTCTGTAGATCTTTGAGAAGTACCCTACTAAGATCAAGAACTACGGTATTTGGTTGCGTTATCAGAGTCGCACTGGGTACCACAACATGTACAAGGAGTACCGTGATACCACATTGAATGGAGCTGTGGAACAGATGTACACAGAGATGGCTTCACGTCACAGAGTTCGCCATCACTGCATCCAGATCATTAAGACAGCCACTATTCCAGCTAAACTGTGCAAGAGGGAGAGCACCAAGCAGTTCCATGACTCCAAAATCAAGTTCCCCTTGGTGTTCAAGAAAGTCAGACCACCTACTAGGAAACTCAAGACTACATACAAGGCTACAAAACCCAACTTGTTCATGTAACATGTTAGGTCATAAGTTCATTGAGACGCAACTTAGAATTCATGCAAATTTTGTTGCACTAGTTCTCCAGTTTGGCATTAATGGAAAACCTTTGTCCTTTTTTCCTTATAACTCTAGGTATCAGACAGTTAAAGTTTCTCCTTTCTGAGTTCTAAATTTGTTTGCTCCAACAGTTCCAGTTCAAGTTTTATGTGCTCTCTCATGGTTGGTTTGTCAATTTGTTGGAATTTTGTTGTTGTTTTGTGATATTACTACTATAATACAATTGGTGTCAACTTGATGCTTAGAGTTTGCTTGCATGGTACCACTTTCCTGATAAACAGATGGTATTGGATAAAGAAACTAATGTGACCATTTTCTCAGATGAACAGAGAGAATTTCTGTATGTTGAAATGAATCATTCTTCCTGTATAGTTGTGTCATATTAGGCATCTTTTCTTGCTTTCTTACAATGATTTTACTGTTGATGCAGCATATAGGTAAGTGGTGTCAATTTTTAGCTTTACTGATATACTTGGCTGCACTTTGATTTCCTCTGGCCCCTTCTGCTTGTTTTAGTTTTACCTTTTGGTATTGATATTCAATTAGTGCCATGGAACAATACCGTCCCCATGAGGAATTGCATGGAACCAGGGGCGGAGCTACAGTTAAGAAGGGGGTTTTAGTGAATCTACTAGCTTTTGCATAGATCTTGTATTTGTACAAAAAATTCCAGAAAAAAAATAAAAAAATTGTGTAGGTGCAAATCCGCATACATAAACTGGAGAATGGCCCAGTGGTGTTTTTGCTGCTTTTAATGCCTTGCATCCCTTGCATCCCTTGCAAATGGGTTCGAAACCTAAAATTAATGATAGTGCTTATATTCATATAGTGTTTAAGTAGTTCATTTCATTAGTGCTTATATTTATATAGTGTTTAAGTAGTTCATTTCTTTTTAAAATTTATTAAAAATCTCCTAGCTCCGCCTCTTCATAGAACAATGAAGTAGTTAAAGTTGTGTTGCTATGGTGCGGATAACACTGAAATACCATTTTTAGCACTTTTTCTGGAGTTGTATCTATGGAATTTTGCAAGTGAGGTCTCTTGTACGTAATATTAGACAAGATAGTGTGTATGCAACAATTAGAGATAGGTATTTCTAGAGAAGATTTTCCTCAACTAATTCAGAACAAAAAGAATATAAATAAAATCGCATGCTAAATGAGGGACATATTGTATTAGTTTGTTAGATAAAATCCATTACACCAAATGCTAGTTTATTGGCTATATTTGTTTATTTTTTTGAAAAACCAATTCTCACGATTTATTTCTATTTTTATTTTCATTTTACCATTTTTACTCCTATCAACCAATGTACTATTTTTAGGAAAATTAAAGGAAAAATTACCTAACTATTCATCTTTTTTTACCTTATTCTCAATTATTTCCTACCATCCTAAAAAAATTACAAAAATTCTTTTTTTCCACAATTTCTCTCACTTTTCTGGATACATCACTATAAACTATCATCCCAAGATTTTTTTTTTCCTTTTTTCACCCGTAAAATCACTCCATGGTATCACTAATTATCTCCATCACTCTATTTTTTAATTTCAAATATTTTCTCTTTCCGATTTATGATTGCAAGTTATTGAAGAGAGGTAGTTCTTCTTCATCCAATTTTTCCTTTCCACTTCATTAAGTATCAATTTTTTTTATTTCTTTAGCTTTTTTCATCTACAAATTTAGTCGAAGAAGGATGCATCTTCAACTTCAAAATCGATTGTGCAAATGTCCAAAAAAGGGGGAAAAGGTCGAGTTGCTGGTGGCTCCGGTAAGGGCTTTGGGTCAAGATCCATGGGTGATGCCATTGTTAAAAGTGAAAAAAAACTACGGGAATTGATACAAAGCAAAAGAGAAAGTGTAGAAAGATTTATTCATCATTTTTTTTTGCTTTCAGCAGATCAGATTGTTGACTTTTTTTTTGATTTTTTATTGTTTATCTTTTTCTGATACATATGGGTTCATTTTTTAATGTATCTAGTTATTTTTGTTTCTTAAATTAATGTATAATGCATTCGTTTCATAATTATGATACATTTCAATTTTATCAAGAGTTGTTGGTGGCTCAGATAAGGGTTTTAGGTCGAGATCCATGGGTGACATCATTGTTGAGAGTGAAAAAAAGCTATAAGAGTTGATACAGAGCAAAAGAGAAAGTGTAGAAGGATTTCTTAATCATTTTTTTTTTGCTTTTAGCAGATCAAATTGTTGATTTTTTTTTTTTGTTGCTTTAGCAGATCTTTTAATGTATTTAGTTGATTTTGATTCTTAAATTAATCTATAATTCATTCGTTTCGCCTTTATGATACATTACAATTTTATCATGTACAATATATCATTTTTTTAAAATATAGAGATAATGGAACAATCTTCCTACTCATATCATTCCAAGGATGAGGGTTATTTATATGTGTACAAGCAAGTCTATCTAAGGACACAAAATCAGAAGCAAATCTTATCTAAGGAAACAAAATCAGAAAATCCCTAAATATATTCTATCATGATTGTGCTATGTATACAATATGATAATATGTCTATGTACATTCAGTGACACTCTCCCTCAAGTTGGAGTATAGATATTAATCATGCCCAACTTGTAACAAAGATATTCCACTCGAGTTCCATTTAAAGTCTTCGTGAATATATCTCCCAATTGCTCTCCTGTTTTCATATAACCTGTAGAAATCATGTTCTCTTGAATCTTTTCACGAATAAAGTGACAGTCAACCTCAATATGCTTCGTCCGTTCATGATACACTGGATTTGAGGCTATGTGTAGAGCAGCCTGATTATCACACCAAAGTTTTGCTGGAGACAAAGGCTTCAACCCAACCTCAGTTAAAAAGTGATGTATCCATAGTATTTCACATATGGATTGAGCCATTGCTCTACACTTGGATTCTGCACTAGATCGAGATACAACATTTTATTTCTTACTCCTCCAAGATACAAGATTTTCACCAACAAAGACGCAGTAGCCAGTTGTAGATCTTCTATCAATTCTTGATCCAGCCCAATCAGCATCTACAAAACACTCAATATGAGTATGTTTGTGATCACTATACAATATGCCAAGACCAGGAGCTCCTTTCAAATAACATAAGATTTGCTCCAAAGCCGCCCTATGTTTGATTGTCGGTGCAGACATGAATTGACTTACAATACTAACAGCATAAGCAATATCTGGACGGGTTACCGTGAGATAGTTTAGTTTCCCAACTAATCTTCTGTATCTTTCTGGATCATCAAAAAGGTCACCATTATCCTTAAAAAAATGTACACTAGGAACCACCGGTGTGTTGCATGGCTTGGCTCTTAACTTTCTAGTTTCTGCAAGTAGGTCAAGTACATACTTTCTTTGGGACAAGAAAATTCCTTTCTTGCTTCTTGTTACTTCTACACCCAAGAAGTATTTCAGCTGCCCCAAGTCTTTGATATGAAACTTGGCATGTAAAAACTTCTTGAGCAAAGAAATACCTGCACAATCATCTCTTGTAATAACAATATCATCAACATAAACAACTAGAAGAATGATACCAACGGTTGATTGTCTATAAAAGACTGAGTGATCACTTTGCTCTTTTTCAATCCAAACTATTGAACTACATTGCTGAATTTTCCAAACCAAGCACGAGGACTCTGCTTCAGACCATATAGAGACTTCTTCAGATGACAAACTTTCTCATACTCCCCCTGAGCAACAAACCCTAGTGGTTGCTCCATATATACCTCTTCATGAAGATCACCATGAAGGAACGCATTCTTGATATCCAACTGATGTAAAGGCCAATGTTAAGAAGCAGCCAAGGAAATAAACAGGCGGACAGAGGTGAGCTTAGCTACCGGAGAGAAAGTATCAGAATAATCCACCCCATAAATCTGAGCATAGCCTTTAGCTACAAGTCTAGCCTTAAGTCTTGCAACAAAACCATGTGGATTAACTTTGACTGCAAACACCCACTTGCACCCTACTGCTTTCTTTCCTTTGGGTAATCCACCAAATCCCAAGTATGATTTTCATCTAAAGCATGTATCTCCTCAAGCATTGCGTCATGCCATCTAGGATGATTCAAGGCTTCTTTCACTATTTTGGGGATAAATATAGAGTCTAGAGAGGCAATCAAACAACTAGATGCAGGAAATAAGCAGTCATAAGAAACAAAATTGGCAATGGAATATTTGGATGTGCATTGACGTATACCTTTCCGAAGAGCTATAGGAAGGTCAAGATTTTCTGAAGCATCAAGTGAAGGAGGATTTGATGACAAAGGAATTGATGTAGGATATGTGTCATCAGTTTCTTACCTCCGTGTGTAAACTTGGACAATTGGTGGTCTTGCTGGTATAGATGGAGCATGCATTGAAGGCATAATAGTTGATTGATGCTCAATAGAAGAACTAGGAGATGGAAGAACAACATCATCTGATTGATCTATCACAAGACGGGTAACTCGATAAACTAACCGTTCATCTTCCTCCCCTGACTTGTAGAAACGGGAGGTGCATAGAAGAATGTTGTAGTCTCTGAAAACACCACATCAGTTGACACCAGATATTTGCCAAGTTCAGTAGAATAACATCGATACCCCTTCTGAAGGTGAGAATAGCCTAAGAAAACACACTTCAATGCCTTCGGTCTAACTTGGTAACAGATGGTCGAACATCTCGAACATAACATGTGCTACCGAATACCTTAGGTTCCATCAGAAATAGTGACTTTTTCGGAAAAAGAACACTGTAAGGCACATTACCAACAAGCACAGTTGATGGCATGCGATTAATCAGAAAACAAGCCGTAGAGACCGCATCTACCCAAAACTGTTTAGGAACCTTCATTTGGAACAAAAGTGTTCGGGCTGTCTCAAGTAGATTTCTATTCTTCCTCTCAGCAACTCCATTTTGAGACGGTGTGTCAACACATGAAGATTGATGAAAAATACCGTATTGTCTCATGTAAGACTGGAACATTTCTGACATGTATTCTTTGGCATTATCACTCTTTAGAATGCATACCGAAGCATTGAATTGAGGTTTGACTTCAGCATAGAAGGCACAAAAATGAGTAAATACTTCAGAGCGACTCTTCATAAAATAAATCCAAGTCATTCGAGAGAAATCATCTACAAAAGTAACAAAATACTTATGCCCAGTTTTGGAAACAACAGGACATGGTCCCAAACATCATAATGAACTAACTCAAAAGCTGACTCAACTTTTTTATTAACCCTTGGATCTAATGAGATGCGATGGTGTTTTGCAAATTGACATGACTCACAATCCAATGAAGAAATATTTTGAAACTGAAGACAAAGTTTCTTCAACACAGATAAAGAAGGATGACCCAATCGACAATGTGCTTCAAATGGAGACACAACACTAGAGCAGGCAACAGATTGAGATTTCCATTCATCAAGAATGTAGAGATCATCATACATATGTCCTTTACCAATAACCTGATTCGTAGTAAGATCACGAAACAAACAATGTTCGGAAAAGAAAGAGATATAACACTTAAGGTCTCTTGTAAGTTTACTGATAGAAATCAAATTAAAGACCAATTTTGGTAGACTTAATACAGACGACATGGTAATAGATGAGGTTGGTTTAACAGTCCCTGATCCAAGACTATTACTAGTTGAACCATCAGCTACAGTAACCGGAGATGGTGCTTTGTGTGATTGAAAGCTAAAAAAAATATTGGGATTACCCGTCATGTGATTTGTGGCACCTGAATCAATCACCCATTTATTTGAAGAGGTGATAAGACATATTTTATTTGACTCAGCAAAGACGTTAATTGAAGCGGGTTCCTTATCTGATTTATGATATTGACAGAATTTAGCAAACTTATCGGCTGAAACCCGAATTATTTTCTATGGACTAGAACCAGACATTTTGAACTAATGTTTAGTCCAAAAGGGTTTTAAAATAGATTATGGATGACTATAGATAACAAAGGCTGCAACCAAATTAACCAAACCTACGAATAAGTTATTTGCTAAAAAGATGTCCCTCATAGAACAAGAAGATATTTGGACAATAGTGAGACCTGAATTCAATCTAAAAATAGACTTGAACATACCTAAAAATAAACGTGAAACCTCACCCAAGTCCTAGAAACAAACAGAATTCTTGAATCTAGACAGTACCACCGAAAAGGTTCAAATAGAATATGAATCGGAGATCCACAGATACCAAAACCCAACGTTCAAAATTAATGGTGGTTGGAAAAAGAGATCAAAAAATCTTTTAAAGAGCTAGAGGAAAAAAATGAGAGATGAAGAACACTCCTTCCAAGCAGAGGTTTAATGCCAAAAGATTACTAGAACATGTTGTGAATGCCGAGACAATATCGGAGCAGTAAGCCAAAATCAGTTCTGCCAAACCACAGACTGGTGAGTGAAAGACAACCCAGATAGCTGAGACCTCCTCTCAGGCTACCATGAAGACATGAAATTTCTAATAAATGATTTTGAGCCCTAATAGCTCTGATACCATGTAAAATATAGAGATAATGGAACAATCTTCCTACTCATATCATTCCAAGGATGAGGGATATTTATATTTGTACAAGCAAGTCTATCTAAGGACACAAAATCAGAAGCAAATCTTATCTAAGGAAACAAAATCAATAAATCTCTAAATATATTCTATCTATTTTTGTGCTATATATACAATATGATACTATGTCTATGTACATTCAGTAACAGTTTTCAAATATTAGTTTTGATACATAACCCTAATTTATTGAAACACAAATTAGTATGTATCATGTTCATAGTTATGTATTGGATACACAATTATTACAAATTTCGTTATCTTTTACTACCGATACATACACCCAGCCTTATTCAACTAGTAGAAGGCTATGTATTTGTAGACGCTATCAAATATTACTGTTGATACATAAACACTAATGTTTTTATAACAAAATGAGTTTGTATCATATTCATAGTTATGTATATGGGACATAACTTTGTTATGTATATAACATAGTTATGTATCAGATGTTGTGATGTATCACATGTTGTTCAGTATCTGCAACACTATTTTATAAATAAACCAGCGCATTATTCATAATTTTTTTTGTATATGATACATAACTATATAAAATTATCGACTTTTTTGTTAATCTGTTACGATTTGGGAGAGATTTGAGAGAAGAAAATTTGAAATTTGAATTGTTTGGAGCTGTTATTTGGGAGATTTGATTTGCATGATTTGGGGAACTGGCATTTAATTTTATATTTAATTTCCTTTTTAATCTCAACAAATTAGTTATATAATTTATCAAATGTGATGTATCCGGAAGAATGAGATGTATCCGGATGACAGCAATTTTAGAGAATTTTTGTAAATTAAAAAAGGATAGGGATATGATGTAATTTGCTCCTTACACTATGTGATTTCTAAAATTTTTACAAAATGAAACATATGTTGCTATTAGTCCAATAGGTTAATGAAATGGATTTTCATGAGCATACTCTCAAAAAGATGTATAATAGTAGTAGGTAGCTAAGTTTGTTTGTTGATACTACTACTTATACTAAATATTCTCACCATTGACTATTTACCAATTGTTTTCTGGCCTTCCCTTCTGAAGCAAAGCAGACAAGAAAAATATAAAAAGCAATTATGTCGCCGGTGCCGGAGGAAACAACGGCGATAGATTACGTGATGGAGGCAGCTTCTGGTGCACACTTTTCCGGTCTACGAGTTGATGGACTTCTCACTTCTTCTTCATCTTCTCCCCGTGCTTCTCCTACTCCTACCCCTACCCCCACTCACTTCTCCACCCCTACCCCTCTCGATTCCACTGCTCCTAAACAGCCTTTCGTCATCGGTAATTACTCGAATTTTCTATTACTTCTCCAACTCGTTCGAGTGAATCAAATACGTATTTATTTTAGACTAAATTGGGGTTGGCTATATGAATTATCAGTATCTGTTTTGCTTAGGCCTACTTCGTTTCGAAATTGACTGATTTGATTGCAATGTGGCTATTAGTTTAAGAATTCTGTGTACAATTTACCTGGCCCAGAATAAAGGAGAATAGATATTAAAGTATTAAATCCCTTCCTCCAAATATATATTTGTATTGTACTCTTTAGGGTTTAACTGTTGTTTTTACTTTTTGGATTTGTCATGGAGATTCTATTATAATGATTTTGACCTTATATTTGTTATTTGTTCTATTATTTTATGAATGAACAGGGGTTTCTGGAGGTACAGCGTCGGGTAAGACTACGGTGTGTGACATGATCATCCAACAACTTCATGATCATCGTGTTGTGTTGATTAATCAGGTATGTCTCAGGTTCTTGTCCTTGCTTTCTTAATGATTGGGGTCAAAGCCACAAAATATATATCTGTGACTTGATTTAACAAGTTATAAATAAATAAATAAAAGAGAAAGAAAAAAGAATGTGTTCCTCTTAAGCTGACATTATGCCATTAATTTTGGTATGTTTGAGTATAGAAAGTGATACTAGATCTTCCAATGGTTATGAATCCTAATAAAAATCTATATTCTGTTACGTAAATGAGTATGGTTACCACATTAGTGTGCATGTTGATTAGTGTGCATGTTGATCATCTTCATCATGGGAGATATGTGGAGAAGTTCTTTGATCGAAACATTTAATTTTAGTGACATAATGTTGATGATAATGCAGGACTCCTTCTACCGCGGTTTGACGCTTGAAGAAATGAAACATGTCCATGAGTATAATTTTGATCATCCAGGTAATGCAATGCCCATAGATGTAATTGTTTAACTGGTTAAGATCCGGAAATTAGGGCTCCTGTTCTTTTCATGACTTGATTTAGTTTTTAGTTAAGCAACCTCTGACGCTATTATGTGCAGGAGCATGAGTTCTAACTCCCCAATAATATATGATTTACTTTCAGATGCCTTTGACACTGAGCAGCTCTTAGAGTGTGTTGAAAAGTTAAAATCTGGGATGTCGGTCCAAGTTCCAATTTATGACTTTAAAACCCATCAAAGATGTTCAGATAGCTTCCGCCAGGTATGTAGTTGTACGATGTTACTGTAGCATTTTTCTGTCTCCCTCCTTTTCTCTTTTTTCATGAGAACATTTCACACTATGCTCTTCATTTAAGGTCATTGGACAGCATTAGTTGTTTCAAGTTTGAGTTTGTCGACTAACATGTTTTTGGATTTGTTGATTTTACTTGAATCTCGGTTCTTATTGCTACAAAGGATCAATTAAAACCTTTAAGCTTATTGGCACATCATTTATAGGAGTAACGAGATTTCCCCAGTCCATTTGTATCAACTTGTGTCTGGACTGCTGCACAGTTCTTCCATTTTACATGACTCACCCATCAATTTTGTTTTTTCATGGGTCTATAAGATATTGCGCTTCTGTTTCTATAAAGAAGAGCAATCTTTTAGAAAATAATGCCTACAGCTTGCTAGTTAAGTTTCTTTGTGTTTGTTTATTCTTTTCTTTAGCAACTTAACAAATCTCTAGCATGTAAATTCTGCCAGGTGAATGCATCTGATGTTATCATCTTGGAGGGTATTCTTGTTTTCCACGATGCGCGTGTTCGCAATCTGATGAGTATGAAGATCTTTGTTGATACAGGTTCCACTTCTTTAATTAATTTTGGGGCTCTGTTACATGATGCCATGCATGTGCATCTCCATCCAGCTTATCATTCGTCATCCATGTTGCTGTTGCCATCAGATTTCTTTTACTTTGCATGCACATTTCTTCAAGCTTATAAGCTTCAGTTGCTGCTAGTTCCAAAAAAGGATTTTTAGTTTTATGCTTTTATGGACAGTGCAATCCATATGACAGGCTTATTTTTTTAAACTTATCAATCACTTCTGTAACTCCCCACAAAGATATTCTACATGTGGCTGATTTCTAGATTTTAGAAAAGAAGCAGAGTTGACTAAGTTATTGTCTGAACAGTTAACTTCATCATTTTCAAGCATTGATTGCTGAAATAATCATCGATAATAGGTTTGGCTTTTGGTAGCACATTATCATGGTTAGACTGAAAGTTAGAATCTCCAGGTTGTGATCTAGCATGATTCCATAATCATTCTGTTTCACCCTGACTAAAATGATATTCATTAATGTCTAATCTACAGTCATATGTGAGGAACAGAATCTTTCACTAGGTAATTAGAAGCAATCATTCGCCAACCAAGTTGTCGGAAGCATTACTTCTGCACATCTCCCATGACATATATAATGAGCCTGCAAGGGGGAATCAATTTAGACACAGTAGAGTACAATTATACTATCTCACTATATGTCTATATCTTACATTAAACTCCATCTTTTATCCAACCTAAGGCAAATATTTTTATCAAGTTTCTATTTCATATTAGATCACTTTTATATGACATTCAATTCATGTCAAACCATAAACACACAAAAAGTAGTAATAAATAAGTAAAAGATATAACTTGAACCTACATGTTACCAAAGTTGTTTTAGTAATTTAAGGGGAGCTAGTAATAATTTGCTTTAAGGCCCTTTAGTGGTAGTATGTTAATTAATTCACATAATGAACTAAAGTAGACTACCAAGATCGTGTTAAACTTTTCCTTCTGGAGTCTCTTTAGCTTAGAAGTTCTTATTGTTCTAGAAGGGAGTGTTTTCATTTGAAGAGTTGTAAACACTTTAGCCTTTTTGAATATTCTTTAGTTTTACCCCATTGAAACTGTCTTGATGCTTTCTCTTATTGGAAGTTCTGTCCTTATATTGCCAGAGGTTACTTTTCTTAGTCATGATTGCGCTTTACTGGTTATAATTGCTTAATGCTAGATGCTGACGTGAGGCTTGCTCGTAGAATAAGACGTGACACAGTGGAGAGAGGTAGAGACATAAACTCAGTACTTGAACAGGCAAGCTTTCCTTTCTTGAAATATGTTATACTTGGTCTTTAAAGTAATCTAGGTTATTTTCTCTCTTAACTAAGCCATAGTTTTTCATTTGTGTGACAGATGTTATTTAAATTTGAACGGGAAAAAGCTAAGGGCATCTCCAACCCTACCCTCTATTTTACTCTCCAAATATAGAGTTCTCTATTTTTTCAGACAACCAACTACAACCCAATTCTCTATTTTACTCTCTAAAAAAAGAATCTTCTTCTCTCTCCTCAATATTATATTATTATTTCTATTTCATTTTTATTTTCTTATTTCATAGTATAAATCTTTTCTTTCTTTTTTCCAAATAATCACCTTATATAATTTTCACGTAATGTAAAATTTTATTTTTTTCAAATTCTTTATATAATATAAAATTATATTTTATTCTAAATTTCTAAATAACATAAATTGCAAGCAAATATTATATAATACACATATTAATGGAAAAATCAAATAAAAGTAAAATCATTAAAATGAAATACAATTACATAAACATTACATAAATACTTAACTTTCAAGATTATTACGTTGCTCCCATAAATGTTTTATCAATGCATTATGGAGTTCAAAATGAGCATTTTTGTGCATTCTTGTATTTAAATTATTATGTTATGTATTGTATTTTTAAATTAAAAATTTCATCTTATCATTAAAATTTTGTTCATTCTTCATAGTGAATTTTTTTTTAATAATTTTAAATTATACCACTTAAAGTGATGATTTTTTTAAAAATTGAAATATTATTAATTCGGAATGAAAGTAGTATATATTAAATAATATATTTTTTAAAATGTTATATTATTAATTAAAAAATAATTACGAATATTAGAGATTTAATTAATGATCTTGTATGATTTATAATATGTTAATTACAAATATTATATAATAGAAATAATAATAAAATAGTCAAAAAGTGAAATAGAGAGTATGAATAGTAGTTCTCCAAATTTGGATAACTACTATTCAACTCTCTATAAATGGAGAATAGAGAGTGAAATGGAGGGTGGTTGGAGAGCCCATTCTCTATTTTACTCTCCAAATATAGAGAATGGAGAGTAAAATAGAGGTGGGTTGGAGATGGTCTAACTGTTATCCTTGTTTTTGAGTTCAAAATTCAAATACTATCTTTAGTTTTTGGGTAATATCTTATGCATGGGTATTTGCTAAGAATTTCAAATCTCCTTAACATGAGATTATTTCTCTTTTCTTTTTAGCTATTTGGTAGTTATTCAAGATTGACATGTTCTTATAAGTTTAAACTCATGTGTATATGTAATCCTGTTTATATGGCTTTAAGATAGTGTAAGAAAATTGACTCGGAAAATCTTAAATTTTTTCTCTCAATCATTCAGTATGCGAAGTTTGTCAAGCCTGCTTTTGATGATTTTGTTCTTCCTTCAAAGAAGTATGCTGATGTTATCATACCTAGAGGAGGTGATAATCATGTTGCTATTGATTTGATTGTCCAACATATTCGCACAAAGCTTGGTCAGCATGATCTTTGCAAGATATATCCAAATGTGTATGTTATTCAGTCAACTTTTCAGGTATGCTCATCACTCTTTATTATGCTAGTGAACGAGCAATGCTTTTCAATTTGTTAGCTGATATGGAGATCATTTGGTAGAGGCACCTAAATATGCATCAGAAACGTCATCTTAACTTAGGCTACCAGAATTAGCCAACTCTAGAACAAAATCGGTTGGTGAAAAGAAGCATAATGTCCTCGTAGGCTTTCAGCTTCAAGTGCATTAGTTTCTGAAGGTTAGCATAATTTACTTCTGGGCTTATATCGAAGTCATGTGGATGTGTATGGACAAGAAGTCAAGAAAGAAAGGAGGAAGAGAACAATTTTCATTAAAGAAGATTATTCATGTATCTCGAGTGAAAAGATGAAGAATTTGCCTAACAATTAGGTTTAATTAATTGGTGAATTTGGTGACTTCTGTATGTTTATCTACTAGTAATTGACACTTACCTTTTCTTTGTCTCTATTGCAGATTAGAGGTATGCATACATTAATTCGAGATAAAGAGATTTCAAAGCATGACTTTGTTTTTTATTCTGATCGTCTTATTCGTCTGGTAAGTCTCAATTTTTAAGCACTTTGGATACAACATGATTTACTAGGCTTAATTTATCTAGTGAGGACTTAGAAGGGAATCTGGATGAACTTTTTTTCAGGTTGTGGAGCATGGTCTTGGCCATTTGCCCTTCACTGAGAAGCAAATAGTCACTCCAACAGGTATGTTCATAAGACATTCTATATGATCTGAAGGTCATTTAGCCTTTCTCTCTTTCATTTTTATCTATCATTACGTTGCATACAGAATTGTTACTTTCTTCGAGCGGATCAAGAATGATCCTGATTGTTACTTCTTAGAATGGATCAAGAATGATCCTGTCTATTACTTACTTTTGAATATACTAGGAATTAATAATTTGGTTATAAGTTGTGGGGTTTATGAAGTGTGAGCACAAATGCTATACAGGTTTGCTAGAGGCATTTGACTACCTTATATCATGATTAGATGTAGATTTTTGATCATCCAAGAAGCCCTATGCTACTTAAATAAATGTTACTCCCTCTGTCCCAATTTATGTGACACCCTTTGATTGGGGTGTTTAAGAAAGAAAGGGAGGCTTATGAAACTTGTGGTTTAAAACAAGCATCAACATTTGTGTGGTTTTAAATTATCTTATTAAGGGGTTCTTTTGGTACGAGGATAAGAGACAATAATTCTTGGATAAAATGCAAGATCATTTTATCCTGCATTTGGTTAGGGCTATTAGTTAGTCCAAGATTATTTATCCCACTATTTATACTATAATGATGGGATAAGTTATCCCATAATATATATGGGATACGAATTCCATCCCCCGTACCAAACGACCCCAAGGGTAAAATGAGAATTTAAAAATTAAATTATTCCTAAATATATTTGTGACAAACTAAAAAGGGAAGTGCGCCACATGAATAGGGACAAAGGGAGTCTCTTATGGAAGAATTAAAAATGTTTTTGATCCATTTCCATCAAAAGAAATGCTCGACTAGAAGTTTCCTCATGATTAATTCGCATGGTCTATCTTGATGATTGAGCTTCATTATCTATTTGATCTGGAGCAAAGAACTATGTGTATCCATTTATGAGTACTTTTCCATTCGTAGGAACCATCTATTCATCAGACCTTGTAACCATCTGGAGGATAAATGAGTTCTGCACTCACGGTCATCTTTGCTTTTCCACTCAACCCTTAATTCTACCAATCAATCAACTAAGCTTTTGTCCCAAACTAGTTGGGGATTCTCTCTGTGTTCATTAGAAATTTTTAGTTTTTTTGATGTTCGTAACAACTAGTACAACATCTACACCTCAATTCCAAGTAAGTTGGGTCGGTTATAAGGCCTTCTCTCATATTATCCTCTATGTGCTACTTGAATCTTCTGTTGAATGTGCTCTTTGATCAGTTGATGTTCATAGCCTACTTATCTTTTCCCTTTCTCTTCTTTACTTTCTGAATGTTGGGTTGACAAAAACTTCTTGTTATAGCCGTTTATTAGTGATTGTGTTACTTCTCAGTTTTCTATTGCATATGTCTGCTGTATATGAAACCAAACTCATACTTTTGCTTGATTTGATTACAGGGTCAGTATACACTGGTGTTGATTTTTGCAAAAAGTTGTGTGGAGTATCCATTATTCGAAGGTGAGATTAGATCAGTCATTAACAAGTTTTCTTCACCTTGGTATATATCCTGGTTAAAGATAAAGAAGGAATTGAAATTGCACTGAGCTAGATTTCTTCATTTTTTAAAAATTCAGTGGATCTCTTCATGTGTAAGCGCAAGTATGACCAATTACTGATTTGTTGGGTTTCTGTCCACCAGTGAGAAACTAATTCTTCCTCTGTCTAGTCTCCACTCTAGACTTGTGCCAAGCAAAGTGATACTTTTTGTTTTTCTCTGCTTTTCATGTGTTTCTGTTGAGTTAAGTTAAATCAATTAAGATCTGACACTCAGATAATGAGCCTTCTCCCAATGGAATTGTACCCCTATATATATGATCCAAGTACGGGAGTTCAAATATTTAACTATATCTATCTTTTGTTTTACTTGGCATTTTTTAATCACTGTCATAAAGTTGTCTCCTCATCAGAAGAAAGACAAGGAGAATTTAACTTCCGCTTTCTATACTTTTCCAAACATGTGTATGTACAGATTCCTATGTAAACAATTTGTTCATAATTTAATTTTCTTTTTACTTCCCTGATCCTAAATTGGGTTAGTTAATTGTCCATGCAAGGTGTCAAGGCTAGAGCGGAAATTTTACTGTTGTAAAATGGAAATGTGTCTGAAAGTAAAGCGTAGATACTAGCTAAGTTCACTTGTTATGAATGTGAGAGTATATGGCCCTTTGAATAGTGATGTATATGTGTGTGAAAATTCCAGAAAGGAAATTATGATAATTGACTTGGGAGTGTTACCTTTCTCAAAAAAATAATTGACTTGGGAGTTTTGATAGTTGCAAATAGGTAAACATACAGGAAATGAAATTCTTTGAATTGTTCAAGACTTTGTAAAGGATATCCCCTCTTAGTTCAAGTAACGTATGACATTCATGGGACAGCTTCCCAAGATTTTCTTTTCCTTTTGATTCTATCTTGTCTCCTTAAATTAGCTTTCGAAGAACATATACTAGTGTATTCTCTGGGTTGGACCACTTTTCTAGTCCTTAATCAGAACTGACTGATTTGACTGCTGAGAATTTCGAATAAGGGATGTAGAAACAAACCTTACAAAAAAGGGTGTAAAAACACAGTTTCGAAGTGCTGTCTTACATTTTGGATACTGGGTCATGAGGTGTAATGTGGTGGGATGGTCATGGTTTATTGGTATTTATGCATCCATCAAGCGGTTTGATGTTGTACTTTCGGATCTCTACTTTATTCTCAGGACCAACTCATTTGCATAATATTTATGTTTATTTGCAGTGGTGAAAGTATGGAAAATGCACTTCGTGCTTGCTGTAAGGGTATTAAAATTGGGAAAATTCTGATCCACCGTGATGGTGACAATGGGAAACAGGTATCTTTTTTGTTCTTTTTCTTTTCTGTTTCCACATTGACAGGATACCATGGATAATGTGGTGAATTGCTTCTGAGCAGCTTATATATGAAAAACTTCCCAAAGACATATCAGAGCGGCATGTCCTGCTTCTGGACCCGGTACTTGCTACAGGTACTTTATTTTTGAACCTGTGACATCTAGCTTTTGGAATTTCCCATACGACGATAATTTTATTTGGGGAACCATATCTCCTACTCGTTGAAAGAGTTGTTTTCTCCTGTTGGTGATCTCAGTTTCTTATATCTGGTGCTTTCTTTGGGACTTGGAAATCCTTCTTCTCTTGCTTTTATTTATTGTGGAAAGATAAATTATGGGGAAAAGAGGATGTTAATTATGTGGATCAGGACTCCGGAGACTAAAATATAGTAATAAAAACAGTGCAATTACTGGAGTTCTTTTACCCGGTCCTTCGCCTGGGGATGAAATGTCGTTTTCTTTTCTACTCTTGTAGATAAAATAAAATAAAATTTGATCATATGTGCTTTTCTCTGTGAAGGTAATTCTGCTAACCAGGCAATTGAACTGCTCATACAGAAAGGAGTTCCAGAATCCCACATTATTTTCCTAAACCTCATCTCTGTGAGTTGCTGCCTGTTTGTATCTCAGAGATGCAATGACACAAGCTTTACGTAGAGCATTTCATCATGTATTGACTTCTGTTATCTTTTCCTGTAGGCACCTGAAGGAATACATTGTGTTTGCAAACGATTCCCTTCTTTAAAAATTGTCACGTCAGAGATTGATCAGAGCTTAAATGAAGAGTACCGTGTCATTCCGGGTTTGGGAGAGTTTGGTGATCGGTACTTTGGCACTGATGACTGATAACTACACATTTTGCAAAGAGTCTCAGTATTAATGTGCTCTAAAATAGGAACTTTTGAAACCTCCAATTGGGGAGATCTGTGATCTCTCTTCTTCTGGTTTATCAACTGTTTCAGCACACGTATAGAGAACACTGATACTGGAAATTCTTAATGGATGTCGGTCGATGTAAAATCTAAACGACCTTTTGCTATATTGAAGCACATATTGTTTAATCTGAAACATTCATCTTTCTTTTAACTGTGAATCAGTTATTTTCGTTGCTCTGTTGGTTGAGATGCCTGCAAATTATGACTCTTTTGAGCCATGTGTGTGTGTGACCTCTGCACTTTTGAAACTGCTACCCTTTTAAGTAAAGTACCTTCACTTTTGCTAGACTGAACAGGCTGACGTGTTAAAGGTGCTAATAGACTTTAGAAGTGAATAGAAATGTTTGTGTAATGCTTGTATGTGATGTCTTCATATCTGCATAAGTCTTGGTGACAGAGTTATTCGGTATCTCTGCTGGTAGAAAATAGCAAGTGCACTGTAAAATAATTGAGGTGCATGCTAGTTGATAAGGATGTTGTGAAAAAAAATTGTGTTTTATGGTTGAGAGACTTCGAATAATTACACAGCCTATAATTTGTGGTACAAATAGGATTTTTCATATAATAGGAGTGAATATTATGATATTCTGCACAACAATGTGATTTACTATTATATATCTATCATTAAAACATAAGAATGCAAGGGATACGCAATACAAACAATTTCTGCAGTATAATATTGCATTGGATGATCGATGTTGGGTCATTCGCACAATATATCCCTATTTTGGGTGGGTGGGTGTATAATTTTTATTTTTCAAATATGTGGTTTTTAATTTATAATAATATATTTAGGATAGACTAACAAAGTGGATTATGGAAAATATAGACCATACACAGAATTTATCCCTACCTTAGAGGTAGAGAGTTGTTTATGATAGACCCTTAACTAAAGAAAAAATAATTTAAAGTAGTTTTGAAAAAGAAGTAATAGATGTACTAGTACTAGAAATAACAGATGGTAACAAATAGAAACTATAACAGACAATACAATAATTGAGGTACAAGGAACAAGAGATAGTAACACGAATCGAAGGGCAAAAAACTACAACAACAATACTACGACTCCTAACATGAATTGATGATAATGCATTGCTACCTACTCACATTCTATCCTAATCAGTTTCCTCCACACCTTCCTATCTATGATTTTGTTCTTGGTAAGTTGAAACTGTGTCATGTCCTATCTAATCATCTCTCCCCCAATACTTACTCGGTCTACCTTTACCTCTCCTAAAATCATCCATAACCAACCTCTCACACCTTCACACTAGGATATCCGTACATTTCCTCTTCACATGTTCGAACCATCTCAACCTTGCTTCCCGCATCCAGTCCTCCATTGAAGCAACTTCCATCTAACATCATGTCATAGATATCCTCATTTCTAATCATATCTCTCTCCTAGTATGGCCGCACATCCATCACAATTTTCATCTTGTGAACATGAGTGTTCTTGTCTAGCCAACACTCTATGCGCTCCATCCAACAAAGTTGATTTAACCACTAATCTATAAAACAAATTTGTGGCCGAAAATACTCTTGACACCAAAATAACAAATAATTTTTCGCGGAACATAAATTCATATTTTTATATCATAATATTTCACATGTCATATAGTAAAAGATATAACAAGTTATGCACCTAACTCTGGAATAACAAATTACTTTTAAAAAAAAAAACTTTAGAATTTTTGTGCCACATATTGATGGGCTATTCCAAAATAGTTAGGTTGTAGCCCATAGGAAAATGATAAGTCTCCATTGTTCCATTTGTCAAGAGGTAGCAGCCAATTTCAATTTGACTACACTCTTCTTCACCTAACTCCTTTCGTCTTCTTCTTCTTGTTTCTACGTGCTTTTAACTCCTAAAGCTCCAAATACTATCTATTGCAGATCAAAACCCAGCAGCAGCTTAATCAATCAATCGTTCGTGGGTGCAGAAGAATGGGGGTTGGACGTGAAGTCGCAATTTCATTGGATGGAGTTAGGGACAAGAACATGATGCAACTCAAAAAAATCAACACCGCTATTTTCCCAGTACGCTACAATGATAAGTATTACACTGATGCCATTGCCTCTGGTGATTTCACCAGGCTAGGTTCGTATTCTGTTTTGAGTTTTTGAGATGGGTTCTTCGTTTTGCATAATAGTAGGTAATCTTGTGTAGTAGGTGAGAATAAAGGTATGTGTGTAGTGATCCATTCGTACCAGAAGAATGATCTAATTCGAATTATGGGAGTCAAGCTTGTTAATGGTCATTGTGAATTTGGACATGGATTCTTTGTTCTTTTAGAACTAAAATTTACATAGTGGGGAACTATATAAAAAAGTATATTTAGCTTTTTCTGTTATTAATAGCAATTGCAGGAATATGCTGATAAAAGAATGAATAATAGCTATGAGACAAGAAAAATCATAGGTAAATGTGAAACTTATAAGAGGGAACTACAATCCTTACGGTCTTACACAGTGCTACAACTCACGACAACGACAAGGGTACGACAGCAATTGCACCTCAATCCCAAATTAGCTGGTTTGGCTATATGAATCCTCTATATCCATTTTTCTGCACTAATTTGGTTTGTTTAGTAGCTCATAACAAGAATGACTCCAGAAAATTGAGGCTTTTTCCGAAAAAGTTGAGCTAAGTTTAAGTAGTCACATGACTTCCAAATGGAGAAGGGAGTTAGTTCAAATTTCAAAGGGGGTTCCATACAGTGGCAGAGCCACCTTGAGTTCAGGGGTTCATCTGAACCCCTTTGGTAGAAAATTATACTATTTATACATGGTTAAAATAACTTTTTATGTATATATAGTAGATGTCGAACCCCCTTCGGCTAGTTTGTGTGTCTACTTTTCAGATTTTGAATCTCCTTACTGAAAATCCTGGCTCCGCCATTGGTTCCATACCTGTATGGGGTAGTTTTACACTCTGGTACATTTGAATAAACACATTACTCTCTGAAGAGAAAATGAAACTCTTAATTGTAGTGTTGTCCTTTAGGGCCTCTTCTGTTCCTAATTTATTTGGTTGTTATAGTTTGTAGTTGGTACTCTGGCCTTTCCTTACCCTTATTTGCTGATGGATTGATTGTCTTAGGTTGAAATCTGCTGTAGTTGTTTTCTGTCTGTATCACCCAACTGTTACAATCTGAATAAATCTCTATGTTTATTGAAGAAGTATACGACTTCAACATTGTATGTATATTCCTTAGAAAGGCAACCATCTCAACACCCCAGCCCATTGCTAATGATGCAGTGCAGAACCCCTTTTTCTTATGTTTACACAGTAAGTATAGCAATGATAACAACCTTATATGTTACAAAAGATGTTAAATTGACCTACCTCAGTATAGCCAATATCAAAATTAATTTGAAATACTGGAATGTATAATGTGAAAGCTCCTGCTTGCATAGGTATGGATTTCTTCCATCAACTCTGAGTTGTTGGGGATGCCACTTCTCAGAGGACCTTCTTATTTACTTGAAAGTTAAATGTAGATAGGAGATCTATTGCTTTATCTCCTACTTAGAAGCAGAAATGGTCATCTCCATTAAAGGATTAAAGAAAATTAGCAAGTTGACATTGATGGCAATTTTTCAAATATATCCTGGGATATTCATCTCTAAGGATTGTACCTCCATACCATCTCTGCTGTATCTCCACATCTCTAAGTGCTGCACGGTTACTCTAGAATTTCTACATGCCATATTTGTTTCCCGTTAGTATCACATCCACAACTCTATCTTCAGTGTCCTACTGCTAATAAGACTGTTTTGATTCTCATAAAACATTTCAAATGAATTTGTTTTCATTGTTTAGGAAATCAAGTCGTTTGAACATCCTTTAGTTACTTTGGTATACCAGAGTAAATGACAAATAATTTTAGCTTTCCGTAGATTATTCGTTTTTATATTTTGTGAAATAGCTCCCTTCATGGTTTTTATACTATACATGTCATTTAAGAATTGAATGTGATAAAAGGCCTGAGCATCACCCGTAAGCTAAAGGCAACATGTAAGTAGTTCATGATATTCATAACTCTTTTGGAATCTATTACACTCATGCCGGACAAGTAGCGTGTGAATATCCAACCCTTAGGAAGCCCCTTCAACTATTCATGTGTGAAAACAATCTGAGCATCTAATCCAAGAAGTTAAGGTAACAGGTGGAGTAGCTCATGACATTTATGAACTCTTTTGGAAATTCTTACACTACTCATGTGGGACAACTATATGGCTCAATATGTCTCGCTGGTCTAACCGGATTTCGGTTTACACGTGAATTTACTGTGAACTTACTACTATTAGGATTGGTTCACCAGAAATTGGTTTTAATCTAATGAGAAAGAATTTGAACATCCGACCCGAAGTATTAAAAGAGAAATGCTTGGTTCATCACAGGCAGAAGTGGAAAAAGAACACATTTATTCTGTCTTTCTGTGTCTATTAGAAAAAACCATAGCATGTATATTCTGCTTAAATGTCCTACATTCACCATGCACCTCTTTGACTTGTTTATGATGTATAAAAAGATGGAAAACCATTTAAATGGCCTCAGCTTGAAGAAATACTCCTTCATCACTATTAAGGTGCCTTTTTTTTTGGACACAACTATTGAGTGAAGAGTTGAATTTTAATCATATTTCCAATGAAAGTGGGGAATTACTTTTGAAGAATTTAGAACCTTCTATTTAGTTTAGTTGCGCGGACTCTTCACTTCTAGTGCCGCACCTGTGTCGACACAACATGGGTGTGGGATCCATATTGGATATGGTCAATTGATTTAGGGTACTTTGACCACAATCGATCGAGAAATTCGAGACACGTAGAATGATTTCTGAAATCAAATTAAACGCTTGGGTGAAATCATAATTTTGACATATCTTTTTTTATTATTAAAAGATATTTGTATTAAAAAAGTCCCCAACCACAAGGTGCTTTAAAGAACTTACCGTGTTTAACTTTTGTGCCTGCAGCATATTACAGTGATATCTGTGTAGGTTCAATTGCATGTCGCCTTGAGAAGAAGGAAAGTGGGGCTGTTCGTGTTTACATAATGACTCTGGGTGTTTTGGCTCCATATCGTGGGTTAGGTACTGGTAAGTGCTCTCTTATCCCAGCTCTCCTTGTTCAAAGTTAATGTTTTCATATAAATTTCCATGGTTCTTTTCCACTTTGACCGCTCAAATTTTAGTATTATGGTATCAACCTTCATGTTGCCCTTTCCGTTTAATCGTTGAGATTTGTTGCAAGGCATTTACACCATTTCAAAACACAAAACAGAAACTTATGATAAGTTATTTAACTCTTTGACAAAATGAATAGCAAGACAGTGTCAAGTCGATGTCATCTTTCTCGATACATCTCAATAGCATTGAGCTGCTTCCCATTTAGTTCACCACCTTCTTATTCTGGTGCAGGTACAAAGCTGTTGAATCATGTCCTCGATCTTTGTGCCAAGCAGAAAGTTACCGATATTTATTTGCATGTGCACACAATTAATGAAGAAGCCATCAATTTCTATAAGAAATTTGGATTTGAGGTTACTGATAAAATCTCAAACTATTACACAAACATTACCCCACCAGACTGTTTTGTCCTGACCAAGGTCATCACTCAAACAAAGAAACAGACGGTGTGAGCTGTTTGATTGAGTCATCTTGGCCACGCCTTTACAGTTTCTTTGAGGTTCTGAGCCCCTTCTGGTTCTAGTTTTTGCTATTTATGGGCAATGTGCCCCTATTGAATTGTGACTGAGGTCCCCCTCCCTCCCCTCGTCTTTTGGTATATTATCTTTAATGTGCAACAGAACGACAGTTGAATTATTTCCCTGTAATAGAAGTAGAACAAAACATTCAAGTTTAGTTAGTTAATGATTTTGTCATGAGGAATTCCTTTCTAATGAATAGATGTGGATTGTGCAAAGCTTCATGAGTGAATTATATCAATTGCAAATAGGAAATATGAAGGATTAAGAAAAACAGATTGATGATGGGAACACTCTTAGCATTATGATGAAGCATATTTGTTGTCTATTGTTTATAGCAATTCACCAAGACTTGTACCTTGATGAACACAATCCAAATTAGTCGAGCCAGTGAGTTTCGAATTTCTTAAGCAAAAAGAGAAAAAATACATACGCATTATCTAATTTTTCAATATCATCAATTGTACAAATATCCTTTAAACTTGTTTGGCCAGTCTTGATGACTTGATCCAAATAAAAAAAATGATATGAGAAATCGAGATCTCTTGGTCACTTACATTCTAATAACTGTTTATCATCTTTTGATTACTTGTTAGCATGTTAAAATAAGTTGATAATCAAAATTAATATTTGACCAATCTTTTTAAATGATTAAATACTGAAGAATCTCTTGTCAATCTTCTTTTCTCCTTATTAAAAACAAGTTGTCTATGGCCACCACTATTATGCATTACATTATCAAATTAAAGAGTCGGCCAAAGAGGCTAGAAATTTCATATATTATATCCTATGGTCATATGATTAATTGTGGCGCAAGGTGCGATGGAAGGACAGAGGTTTCTTTATCTTTAATTAGAAGTGTCGGATTTGAATTTGAGATTCTACGAAAGAATATTTTGATCTCTCTAGAGTAAATTTAAAATAGTTGACCAAGTGAATTTGGGCCAATCCAAAGGCTTCTTTTGATGTCTATTATTTATTTATTTTGTCATTTGGTATGTAGAATAATAATAAGAACTTTGATTTGAAGTGTTAGCTAATTTCAAAATTATTTATCCCGTTATTTATATTAAAATGATTAAATTACTATCTCATATAAAAAAATGAGATGAAATAATTTTATAAAATCTTTTTGTGTATCCTATCCGGTATATCAAATGACTCTAATAATGTATGTTTACAAAAGTAGTAAGACATTACTCCGTTCGTTCCAAAATCACTGTCACATTTCACTTCTCGAGAGTCATTTAACAAAACTCTTTTCTTTTTTTTGCCTTTTCTTTTTTTTTTTTTCAATTTTTAATGTCTGCCACAAAAAAAAAATGAAACTTACAAGAAA
This sequence comes from Solanum appendiculatum, assembly GCA_018342035.1. Classification (NCBI taxonomy): domain Eukaryota; kingdom Viridiplantae; phylum Streptophyta; class Magnoliopsida; order Solanales; family Solanaceae; genus Solanum; species Solanum appendiculatum. The sequence goes on from JAGDQO010000446.1 coordinate 934,873, forward strand.
ATAGAAAAAACAGCTCACTTTCTCACTTCAGACCAAAAGCTGGCCACGTTCCATCCACAACTTATTGTTTTTCTTTATTTTCTAACATCAATTCTCCCCTGTCTCCACGTCATCACCTGATTTTTTTAGTTTGAAATTAAATTAAATAAACATTTAATACTTTTTAATTAAGTACTCTAATTATTTCTAGTTATTCTACTTGACTTTTGCCCAAAAATTAAAGGTTAAAAAGTATGAAAGTGTAAAAACTTTTCACCTGGTGCCAAATATTCAGTGTTGAAAATTTTTCAGACTGCAAAGCTAAATTCTTCTTCTTTTATGGTTTCTTTAGGCTTTAATAAATAATTTACATCATATAGATTCACTAAAAGAATAAAGCGTTTCTAATTAAGAAATTTCGCAATTTCTTCAATAATCCTCTCAATTGATAAGGAGCACATACTAGTAGATTTATTGTGGCCAATCTGAATTAATTGAAATCTTAGATTCTGAATATTAAAAGTCTAAAATTCACATCTAGACACCTTCATATGCAGTATGGAGGGAACTTCAATTTAAAAGAAAAATTTAACAATATTCCAGTTGTTTGGCAAGTCTATGTACTTTCTGATAACAACCCACTAAAAGATGTGTAGAGAAAGAAATATATTCTTCCATAGATCAAAAAAAATAAATTGGGAAACTTCCTTATTTGTTTGAGGCTATCGTGTGAGGTAAAAGTCTCATGGGCCTAACGTCTCAATAAGTGAGAAATTAATTCGATGCATACTTTGCGTCTTAATGTGTCTATTACATCAAAAATATGATTGATATAGATATGTAACCTATCTTACATTTTCTATCTTAATATATCTTTTTAAAATGTCCTTTCAAATATTTAATCATAACTAATTATATATATAATGTTTTTCTGTAATTAAGACTTAAAAGAGTACTATCGTATTGAGTTTCTATTAGAATGTCCTTTCAAATATTTAATCATAACTAATTTTTATACGTTTCTTCGTATTGAATTTCTAAATTTTAATTTATCTTCTCTTTTTAAAGAAAAAATATTTGTGATTTAAAATTGGTGAATCTCTTTCTTTTTACTACATTCATAAATCACAATCACCTTTTCAAATCAATGGAGATGCCTTTTTTTTTTTTTGGGTAGTATTTTTGCTCTGCAGAAGTTTCCTAATAAGTACAATTAGCATGGTGCAGTTGTGTCTTATTTATATTTTTTCCTACTAATAAGTGGCTAGATTAATTTGTCAATTATATTCAATCGATAGAGATAAGAGTAAACGATTTGATTGAACTCATTGTGAAGAGCTAGATCTATGACGTTCAAACCTAAAGTTGGGTTAAGGATAAGAAGTGATTGTCAATAGGTTAATAATTTTGTTTCAATAGAGAATCGAATAATTCACATAGTACTTATTCGATTTAGCTCAGGTCAAGGGAATAAAATCTTTAGATTTATTGGACTATAAAGAACAATATATACCATATGATTGGGGTGTGGCAAGATTCATGGTTGATGAATAACCAAAACAATCAAAAAGTCCGAATTCAAAATTTTAAATTTGATTAAATAGATTTTTAAAATTCTTAAAGCATTAAACTATTATAGGGGTCGTTTGGTGTGATGGATAAAGAAAAATAATCTCAGGATAAGTTTTTAGTACCTCTCAATTCTTTGTTTGGTTACAAAGTGTGGGATAACTTATCCCAGGATTAATAATTATGACTGGGATAAGTTATCCCCACTTGTGGGTGGAATACTAATTTCGGGATAACTTATCCCGGGATAAAAATGTAAAATAACAAAAGTACCCCTTAAAACCTCTTTTATAAACAAACAACTTACTCTTAGAGAGTATTTTTGTAATCATGCAAATTTGACAAACCAAACAACCAATAAAAAATAATCTCAACATAACTAATTCCATCATAACTTATCCCAACATAACTTATCCCATCATAATTAATCACAGCATAACTTGTCTTCAAACCAAACGATCCCTTATGGTAATAAAGAGTAATAAGTTCAGTTACAACATTTTTTAATGTTTTTTTCTAATTTTTAAATATACTTAACATCAAAGATATCGAGTGGTGACCAAATATAACCGTGTAGGGAAGCCGTGTACCCGTCTATTAGTGCCATCCTTTTCTACGAAGAAAATACGATATGGAAATATTTTTGTCTTCAAATATTTATTGCAAACTTAATTATTAAGATATGCAAATAAAATACCAAAAGATGTTATTGTGGTCACACTTTTTCTTCTTGTTGTTGACAGAGAGCCACAATAATTAACTACTCATATTTGACTTTGAATAGTTCGTTTGAACAACCCAATTAAATTCAACGTCTAGAAATAATAATTATTTTGAATAATCTATTTTCAGTAAAGATGATAAATAAAATGGACCAGACGATCATATTAAGATTTTCATTAAACCTATTCTTTTTTCCTAAGAAAATCCATCATTAAAAGAAAAATAATTATATTTAGAAAAATTATATAGTCAACAGTTTTTACAATTGTTTTTTTTATATGGTTAGTGATTTTTTTTTTTTTTTTAATTTTTCATTAGATGTCTGGTACTTATATTGGAGCCCGATTAAATCGAGATTCGCGTCGAAAAGTCCTATATTAGAGGTGAAGCGCTCCCTAACAAAGGCGACTTTATACTTAGAGGGACTCGAACCTGACACCTCTAAATAAGGATGACAGAGTACTTAACACTGCACAAGAACCCTCGTTGGTTATATGGCCTGTGATTGACATATGATAATGATAGCAAAATTATGTTGACTTTTCTAATGTTCAATTGTTCAAACCTAGTCATACTTCATAATTGCAACAAAATTTAAAGCTCGTGGGGTTTCTTTGAAGAAAATATTAAATACATACCCATTTATTTCTAGTCGGTATGAATATCCTTCATGGATAACCTATGATATGTTATAATAATAACAAATTAAAACTACCAAACTATTTCTTTTAAATATCAAAATTTACTAAAGAACAAGCTATATATTCATTATCATTTATCCTAGCAAGATAACATAGATCTTAAGAAATAATAAATAAAATATATATTTTATTATGATATACATATTAATTAATGTATTATTTAATAAACTTGGAAATGATTTGAAATAAATATATAATGCTAAGAGTAAAATAAAAAAATAATTTTTTAATATACTGAATTGGATAAATAAAAAATATATTTTTTAATATAATAAATAAGTAAAAGCGAACAAGATAATATCACAATGTCCTTCGGGATGTCTTAGTTGGTTTGGAGGGTGGTTATCCACATGGATGACTCGGGATCGATTCCCCCTCAATGTCTTCTGAGTCGAGCCTGTCGCATAGGGCTTGCCTAGTGCGGTTTACACCCCTTGTGTGTAGTTTTGTAGGCTATTACACGGTGGAGAATATCACAATGTTGAATAAATGGAGGAATTGTATTGTAATTGAGAATACATGGTACATTCACCTAGGTTAAGCTTGAGAATTAATCTGCAGATGCATTTTACTATAATGTTCTAATTAATGATAGCATGACCTTGAGATGAATATTCCTTGAGTTTCAGTTTTATTAAATACCTTTTTTTGTCTGATGATGCTTTATTAATATTTTTAGTTATCTTATTTTTGTATTGTTGGATTTTTTCAAGGTTAAGCATTAAAAAAATGGATGTAATGTGAATTGGAAAATTGAGGGAAATTATATGAAGGAAAAATATTAGTTTATTTGTCCCTCGTTGATAGTGAAGAGAGACTTTTTATGCTCTTAAATACAAATACTTCTTTTAGCTATTAAATAATTAAGAAGACGGTCTTCTCTGTTGTTGTTATTGTCGCTAGTCGATTTCGATTTCATTTTATTTTCATTAGTTAAATTTATTTATTAATTAAAAAACTTGATGAAGTTATCAAACTATGAGGTACCGCTACTTTAATAACAAGGACATACAATGAATTTTGAATCCTTACTAACAAAGTGAAAGTTTAATTAGTCAATCAACTAAGCTAATTAGATTCTCACTTTTTTTAGCACATATATCGGAATATAAATAATTTCCCCCCTCTAACTTTGCTTTAGATGTATTTTCTCTAATAATTATTATCTTAAAAAATTAAGTTCAAAGATGAATCCAAAATTTGAAGATTATAAAGATATTACTATCTTTAACATAGTCATTAATTACTAGCTATAAAGTTTAGCGTATTAAAACTTAAAAATTGTGATAAATTTTATATCTGTCAATTAATAAAGGAGTAAATAAAAATAAAAATATAACAAATAAAATCAAAAAGTTGTTTTAGTGTTGTAGATTCTGGCAGCCAGGCTGCCACTATCCCCCAACAATACAAGTTGGCCAACAAGTCAAATTCGATAGGCTCTAAGGCCACGATCCAAAAAAAAATTAAAAAAAAATTATTCAGTATTCGAGTTTCATATTAAAGTTCAATTAAATTTGATTCATGTTAAGAAATTTCACATCGAAAAGTAAAACATTTCCTAACAAAAAGATTAAAAAGACTCAAATCCAAAACTTCTACCTATGATAAATAATGATTATATCACTCCACAATCCAGGTTGGTCACGGTCCAAAAATCTTTACAAAACCAAAATTCTCTTTTTTTTAAAACTCTCACATCTGTAACCCAACGTTTCAAGATTGACTGTTTTATCCCCTTCGCCTCACTTTCTTGGCTGCCCCACAAGGCAGTGTACAATACAGCAGTGTTGTAATTTCTCATTGTTGTTGTCTCCTCCATGCACTCCTTATTTATTTATTACTAACACCTGTTTGATTATAACTATTTCAAAAAAAACCATTTTCTCTCCTTCACACAGTTCATAGGATTCTCCGTGGAGGGCTCTTTCTGGGGTTTCTCTGCGTTGACATAAGGTTTGTTCTTGATCTGGGGTTCTGTTAATTCTCTCATATATGCTTGTTTTCAAATGGGGTTCTTTGTTTTTTTTGTTTTTTCTTGGTTCTGTCGCTAGATCTTATGTTTGACAGTAATGTAGTTCATGTACATGAAGTCAGATTGAAATTTGTTTTGTTCCTTTTAATTTTGCTTGCAGGGGTTCTTTAATTCTGGATTGAGTGAGGTTCTTGTTTTGAACTTTTGGTGTTTAAATTCAATTTCCTGTTAGATCTGGCTGTTTTTAGGAACCCCTTGTTGTTGTTAAACCCTTAGACCTTATAAAAATTCAATCTTGAAATAGCCTTTGACCTTAAAGATTCCAACTTTGTACCCTTGAACTGTAGATTTTAGTGTTAGTTTTGAGGTGAGGTCAAAGTTATTGAATTCCATCAAAATGGGTGAATCCAAACCAGAAGCCTCAGTTAACAACCCTCCTCCTTCTTATTCCAGAAATTTTCCTGATTTCAAACAATCTGTGAAGCTGAAGTATGTGAAACTTGGTTATCATTACCTTATTACTCATGGAATGTACCTATTTTTATCCCCTCTAGTTATTGTCCTTGCTGCTCAAATCTCAACGTTCTCGCCAAGTGACCTATATGTTCTTTGGGAGCAGCTTAGGTTTAATCTCATATCTGTCATCATATGCTCTACCCTTTTAGTCTTCCTGTCTACCCTCTATTTCCTAACCCGTCCTCGCCCTGTATACCTTGTTAATTTCTCGTGCTATAAGCCTGAAGATGCTAGGATATGCACAAGGAAGATTTTCATGGAGAGGTCAAAGTTGGTTGGTTCATTCCCTGATGAAACTCTTGAGTTCCAGAGGAAAATTCTGGAGAGGTCTGGCCTTGGTGAATCAACTTATCTCCCTGAAGCTGTGCTGAGGGTGCCACCAAATCCTTGTATGGCAGAAGCACGGAAAGAAGCTGAGATGGTTATGTTTGGTGCCATTGATGAGCTCCTTGCTAAAACTAGTATTAAGCCAAAAGATATCGGAATTCTAGTAGTAAATTGCAGCTTGTTTAATCCTACACCCTCATTGTCTGCAATGATTGTGAACCATTACAAGCTTCGTGGGAACATTGTGAGCTACAATCTGGGTGGAATGGGTTGCAGTGCTGGTTTGATCTCGATCGATCTTGCAAAAGATCTTCTTCAAGTCCATCCCAATACCTATGCTTTGGTGCTCAGCATGGAAAACATCACCCTGAACTGGTATTTTGGGACTGAGAAATCCATGCTCCTTCCAAATTGCTTATTCCGAATGGGAGGTGCTGCTGTAATGCTTTCCAACAAAGGATCTGAGCGAAGAAGATCAAAGTACCAGTTGGTGCATACTGTCAGAACTCACAAAGGTTCCGATGACAAGTGCTTTTCTTGTGTTTACCAAATGGAAGATCCCAATGGAAAAGTTGGAGTATCGCTGTCAAAGGATTTAATGGCAGTAGCTGGTGATGCTCTAAAAACCAATATCACTACATTGGGTCCTCTTGTTCTTCCCATGTCCGAGCAGTTGCTTTTCTTTGCAACGCTTGTGGGAAGAAAACTGTTGAAGATGAAGATCAAGCCTTATATCCCAGATTTTAGATTGGCCTTTGAGCATTTCTGCATTCACGCCGGTGGCAGAGCTGTGTTAGATGAAATAGAGAAAAACCTGCAACTCACTGACTGGCACATGGAGCCTTCAAGGATGACATTGTATCGATTCGGAAACACCTCAAGCAGCTCCCTTTGGTACGAATTGGCCTACTCAGAAGCTAAGGGAAGGATCAAGAGGGGAGACCGAACTTGGCAAATAGCATTTGGTTCAGGGTTCAAATGTAACAGTGCAGTTTGGAAAGCTTTACGATCAATTAATCCAGCAAAGGAGAAGAGCCCGTGGATGGATGAGATTGACCAGTTCCCCGTGGATGTTCCTAGGGTTGCAAAAATCTAAAAATCCAATGGAGCTTTCATTTAGCTTAGTGTTCCCAAAATCACGGGTGATTATTCTTTATCAGTTGCAATGTGCTGTTCAGTTGTTTCCTTGTGATTCTCTAGCTAGTCTAATTCTATTGAGAAGCTTAGATAGGGAATTCTACTTGCTCTCAATTGTGTTATGAGAATCAAGTAAGTGTTCTTCTCATTTTGATGTGTCTGGTAATTGAGTTTAGGATCATTGACTTGTTGGTAATTGCTGAATATCTATCAGTTAATATCCATGTACTATTTCTTTATTCATGATTTATCCTAGAAATTGATAATCATTTTTCACTGGTTATGTGGAGAGCAGTTCTGTTATTCTTCTATTAACCCCGTCTCCTCGCCCCTCCGCTGTAAAGATACTAAAGAAAAAGAAACAAAATTCTCCTCTTTTCTTTTTTGGAAGAAAATTTAGGTGAAGAAAAGGTTGAAATGTATCTGTCAACTTGTTCATAATAGGATAAAGCTTCATGAAGTTGTCTACTTTCTTGCTTTGTTTGTCTAGGAGAAAGGGAAATGGAGGAAAATAAAGGAGAAGGTGGTTTGAGATGAAAATGGGGAAGAAAGGTAAAAGTTGTACTAACATTTTAACTAGGAATCTGGTGCACAATGCATCTCAAGTTAGCGGGGTTTGGGAAAGGACCGCATCCCAAGAGGTGTGATGTAAACAACCTACCCTAATGCAAGCATTAGCATTTGCTTTCACGGCTCGTAATACTTGCATTGGGGTAGGTTGTTTACATCACTACCATTAAGCAAAGAAAAAGGGAAGTTCTTGACATCTAAAGTTGAAATTTTTATGGGCAGAATGAACTCCATGCTAACTTAATTCTTGAAAACCTAGAAAATTAGTCCTCTTGTTGTAAAACTTTAGGCAAACTTTCACATTACCAGAACACATGTGAATTTAGGTAGACATGGAAGTACTCATTAGACCAAAATGACAAGCTTTAAAGTTATATATGCAGGTAAGGCCAAAAGCGAACAATATCACTAGGAAGCTGGTGTTACGCATCGGTAACTCAATGTCGTTCGTATGTTAACAGGTGAGTTTTTCTACTAAAAGTTTATTTGCCATTCCCCTTTATTCTAGTACTAATATAGTCTTATCCTTACGTTGGACCAAAAGGGCATGTACTTAAAGGACACAAACCTTAATCTTATCACACAGTTCACATGATGCCCCAAAAAAGCATGTCCAAAGGACGCAGACCAAAACAGGTTGTTCGCCTGACAATGGACGAACTGTAAAATCAGGTAACGTTGATGTTATTTTCTCCATTTGTAAATTCAATTAAAAATAAATAAATTTAAGGTGTTCACCAGCCTTCGAGGTAAGTGAGATCTCACTATTTACATAAATGGAAGTTACTGCGAATTGCATTTGATCAACTTTATACTGAAACTGCAGATTTGAACAGAGTAATATTCGAAAGCGATGAACAAGATATTTTCTATTAGATTTAAAACCGTAGAATTAGTATAGTTATGTAAATGACCATAGAAGGTTGCGGTGGTAGTAAATATTCCTTCATCCTTAACTTAAGGTCTCTCATTCGAGACATGAGAATGAAGTCACCTTTTATAGAAAGCGCTTCACTCCTCATAGTGGGACTTTCCAACGTGAATCTGAATTAACCAAATCCTAAAGCGTGTTGAGGAAACCGGGTGGAAACCAAAAAAATTATAGTGTAACATGGAATAGTAAATTTTCTCTAAATTATTATCAACAATTAGTTTGACATATGCATTTAAGGGTGTGTCCTAGTGGTCAATGAAGTGAGTTGAGAATCATGAGTTCTAAGGTTCAAATCTGAGCAGAGAGAAAAATACTTGTTGGTGACTTTTTCCCATTTGTTCTAGCGTTAGTGGATAAAGTTCGCTGGTACCTATTGATAGTGAAAGGTAATAATGATTCAATGAAATTAGTCGAGGTGAGTGCAAATTGACCCGAACATCACAGTCATTAAAAATAAGAGCAACTTCCAAAAATGACTATATTTATAAGGTTATTAAAATTCAATAGCTATAAGTATGTTATTTACAAAAAATGACTACAATTTATGTCTTTTTCTAGCTGTATTTTTGTATATGTTTTTTTATTTTTCTATTTATACACTTATACAATTTTAATTACAATGAACTGAATAAGGAAAATGTATTAATTGTACAGTTAGCATATGAATACTTTTGAATTCAAATTGGTATCTCTATTTATAAAAACTTAAAGTATTAATATATCAAGGATACACGTATTTATAAAAAAAAACTTAATGTATTAATATATCAAACAAGGTAAAGTATAACAATTTAGCATATGAACACGACAATTTGAAAAATGGATACACTGTTAAACAAAAATTGAATACACCAATATAGTATACATATGAATACATTGTTGTTAAACAAAAGATGGATACATTGGACAACCCACAAACAAGAAAAATGGAAAATAATAAAATGTGTTGGTATCAAAGTGTGTAAGTATTCGGCTGTATAGAAAATTGAAAAACCCAACAAACGTCAATCTCTTTTTGGTCAAGTTTTTCCTGTAATACTTGAGGCTTGATGTAAACTTAGGTATTTGTTTATAAAAATATAGTATTAATGTATCCAACTATATTTGTATTGCCTAATCAACCTTTCAAATTGGATAGATTACTTATGTATCCAGATATACTTGTTTACAAATCACCATTTCAACTTGTGTTAATATTACAATACAAGTATCTATGTATATGAGTATTCTACTGTATACGAAATTGACAATCACACAAATCTCAATCTCTTTTTGCGCATGTTCTTCTTGTACTATTTTTTTTTACAATTATAACCATTGTAGTGGAGAAACAAATAACTCTTCAATGGAAACCCAACAAAAGTATATGAAAATATAGATGTATACAAATATAATCTTTATAAAACAAGGAAAAAAATCAATTAGAAGATACATGATGAATTCAAATCACAAAAATTGCTCCTAGAGTCATGCAAAAGGATCTTAAATTGGAAGGAATTTGGAGGAAAAATATAGAAAATCTATAATAAAAGAATATTGATGAAAGAGAAAGTATTAATGAGATTAATTATGTGTATAATAATAACTTTCCTATTTAATATTTAAAAACTTTCCTGATTAATTGTATATAATTTACTTTGCTATTTATTGTGTAGTTATATCTATATAATATAAAAAAATAAACTATAGCTATTTATTTTAAATGTCTATTGATGTTTGCCATATTCAATAGTTTTTCCTTAAAAAAAAACACTTGGTTGGACATAAAGTTGCACAAGTCTATATATGATAGACATGATGTGGGGGTAGCTAGGGTGAGTTGTATTAGTAGTGTGTGGTGATTTTATTAGGACTATCAAAGAGAGAGAGTAGTTCATACGTAACTAAGAAAAGGTCACATGTGGTATTACTGAGAATCAAATTAATGCTTCAACTTATTTTCTCTATCAATCAGTATATTTTTTGTTTTTTTTTCTGTTTTTTTTTTCTTGTTTGCAGTTTGTTGATAACATAAAAATAGTTTTAACGACGATGAATTCTCTCTAGATACAAACTACAAAGGGTTCTTCCAATCATCATTAACCAGTTTGAAATTTGGTATGGGGAAAGTTTCAGGGAAAAGAACACTTGTACCCAAAAAGAAAAACTATTTACAGCAATTTTCTTATTTTCATACTCAGTAGCGGAGCTAGGATTTTCAATAAAGGGATTCAAAATCTGAAGAAATAGACACACGAAGTAGCCGAAGGGGGTTCGACATCTACTATATATACCTAAAAAATTATTTTAACCATGTATAAATAATATAATTTTCCAGTGAAGGGGGTTCCGAACCCCCTAACTACAAGGTGGCTCCGCCGATGTCCATACCCCTGTTTTTAATTACTAATTCGCGTTTATTGCTTGATACCATCAGAATACTCTGATGGTATCAAAGAGGAAGAACCAGTGCTTCAGTGGAAACACTACTCAGTTACTCCTTGATACCATTAGAATATATATATACTCTGATGGCATCAAGGAGGAAGAGGCCGTGTTTCAGTGAAAAGACTGCTCAATTACTGCTTGATACTATATATATATATATATACTCCGATGATATCAGCAGTGGTTCAGTGAATAGAACAAGGGGCAGTCAGGTAAATAGTTTGGATTGTGGGTCCAATCAGGATAAATATATTGGATTGTATCCAATTTGGGTATATACTATGCCTAATGGGTCCAACTTGTGTAGTTTTCCCAAAATTTTATTGGGAGGGTCACTTTCGAATGGGCTCGGTAATGCCCGATCTGAATTTAGTCGAGGCTCTAATACAAACTCTAAAAACCAAAAAAAAAAAAAAAAGGATTGAAGAGAGTCTCTTAATCATTAAAAGATGTGTGGATAACAATAATAAACCAAGAAGGTTAATTCAGACAATTAAAACAAAGGAGAGTTTTCCGTTTGAAGTTGACTTGGTCGTTGCTTGACCAAACAAAACTAAAATAGTTCCAATTTAGAACTATTCATCAATTAGGTGTAGCCAATTAATTAGCCCATCCATGCAAATGGGCTAATTACTAGTATATCTACTAGTATATCTTTTCGATGTATAATATACATGTAACATATTTTTCTTTACCATATGAAAACCACATTTTTCTTTCTACACTGTGACAAAAATAACACTAAGCAGTGATAAATATGCATATTAACAAAAAGTGTTGAAGTCTTTTATTAATATTTGTTAATTGTCATTATATATAATGTCGCTATATGCTTTAATGACATTTATAAAGAGGTGCTAAAATATAATTATTGATGTAGCGCTAATATCTGTCTTTTATTTTGTAGTTTCTTTTTATGTTTACTATTGATAGTCTGGATAATCCTTTGCCCAAAAAGACAAAAAAAAAATTGATTTGGGAAATCTTATCTTTTCTAGTGGTTAAATCTTTGGAAAATAGCAATTATATAGTCCCTGGAGCTCATTTAAACGTCAAACGAAGACACATAAAATATTCTAATTTAAAAGTCAAACTATCTGAATTGATATTTACAAACTTGCACAATATCAATTGAAAATATTTCTCCTCAATGAATACATAGATAGTGACCATTATCTATTATTTAAGATAAAGACAATTTGTGTATAGGATAAATAAGATAAAGACATATGCCTGCATATGAGGGTGTCCAAATTTTCTAAAATAGATGCTAATCAATATTTTGTTCGTTTACATTATTGACAAATTTTGTCGATTCAACGTATAATTAGTCAATGACTATTAATAACTGACCGATTAATCAAAGATTCATTCTAGAATACTCTAGATATAATATAAGTCAGATTTTCTAGAATATATAGAATGTGAGTCCCACGTCCTGTATCAATATTTCTATACCCTGCAATAATAAATAGACAGTTCATATCCATCTGTTTCATAATATATAAATTTCTTTTAATTTTATTTTTTTTGAAATTACTTAAGATGATCATTCTACATAAATGAACAAGAACTAATAATTGCAAAATCAATGTAGTTTAAATAGTTGTATTATATGTCACTTAATTATCATATTTCACATGTTATTATATCAATTCTTGCAAAGAAAGTATACTATATAAAGAATTACAGTATCAAGATATTTAAGAAATTAAATAATTATAGACAATTATTCATAATAAGTGAAATTAGTAACATGCAACAAGAAAAAATAAACATTCTATCTCAGGTTCATCGCACTGATAGTGTAAGATTTTCATTAATTTATCAGTTGATATATAAGTTAAATACATTTAATTTTATGAGAATGAACATGAGTTTAGCAGGAAAGAAAGTCTTGAACGCAACAATAAAATTACTTTTACGTGATCTATATATAGGTCGCGGATTCAAATTTGAGAATCAGTCACTAATGCTTATCACTACAAAAAAAAATTAAAAAATAGCCATAAACTAGTTTCCGTTGCTAAATTCAGTTTTATTATAGTATATATTAGGATAGGGTGATAGGCTGCCTACACTACACCCCTTGATTAGCTGCGGTCTTTCCGCATGCGTATCAAAATGCACTACATCAAAAATGATTTTCAGTGGCAATTAATTAATGGCAATAGCTTAATAGTCGCTAAATATGTTATTTTTAGAGGCAATCAACACTCTTTGTAAATGTCCCTAGAGTCTATATCGACATTTGATCCAATGACAATTAACTAATATCGATAAAGGTTTTAATACTCCTTGTTAATGTGCATGCCACTAAAAGCTGTTTTTGTTGTAATGATGCTCTTGTAACATGAATTTAGCATATAAATTGGATCTAGGAAATTAAACAAGTTGAGAAAGCATGATATTAAATATTACTTACTGTCTGAAATCAATATTGAGAGAAGGTGCATTTGGAAGAGCAATGGCAGCTAGAGCAGCATTAGAAAGAACCATGGTGGTTCCTTCTTTAGTTGGCCTAGATTGTGATGTTTTTGCCCTGTCAACAATCTTAATCTGAATTGTCTCTCCAGCTTTACAAGCTTTAGGCAACACTGAGTTAATACAACTGATTAAATATTGTCTTCCACATGCTGCTCCATTGTCCCATATTCCTTCCCCTGCTGCTGCAAAAAAGTTGCTTGATGGAAATTGTGTTGGATCATTCCCAAAACACTCCGTCGCTGCGCGAAAAAAACATCATTATATTAATTGTCATGTTTCACTTTTCAAGAGAGAATTAGTTTTGACAAACTATATTGGATTATAGAAAAAAGTCAATTAGTACATGGATGTAATTGGGATCATTTATTGTTTGAGGTGGCAACGGTTAAGAAATAATTAGGACCAGATATAGTTTAAGGAGATCTGAATAAAATGTGTCAAATTTAAATTCGACTACATAAATTCTCACGGTTCATATCAGTCTCTATAATAATTGTAAGACTATATCATAGTGGTTGTCTAACAAGGTATTATTTAGAATAAGAGTCACATATTGCGAATTTAGTGCGCTGCCTACATTACACCCCCCTTGAGGTAGGTTGTAATGTAAATAGGTTTTCTCCATTAGAGTATCCCTTTGGGGTGCCACTGTGAGAACGTAATTCAGGATGTTTCATGCACTGAACTGTCTTTATTTATTTTATGAGCGAAAAGAAATTAAAAGAAGAAGAAATTTGAGATGTTTAATTTGAATGTAACTTACGTGTGTATGGTGGCCTATACTGGCTAGCAGTTCCAAGATCAGCTTGTGAAGGATGAAATAGTTGAGCAAATAAGAAGAATATAGGCAGCCATATTGATGAAGCCTTTGACATCCTATTAAAGCAAGGGACTTAGATATATAAATATATACAGTATTAGGCTTGTTATAATCTGCAGTCTTTTCTAGTGTATATATATACACAAGAAATATTGAGTGCGCTATGATTAACTTTTTTTTTAAAGAATTTTTGGTCAACTCTTTTATAATATACAAATTCTCAGAGTTCACTTAATTGATATCTTGATTGAAATTACCTAATGACTTTTAAATTGTGAATTCACCTCTGGCTCATCCTTTCTCACCTCTAAATCCGACAATTGGATTCTCCAATTTCAGCAAAACTCAATGTTTTGATTAAATCATAAAATGATGATATACATATCTTAATTCATAAAATGTATAACGTCTAAATTTTGAGTTTGTCACAGTAATCACATCTAATAGTCAATTAGCTTCAAAGAAAGAAGGTATAATATTCTTCTATTTTATTTTATTGTAGACAACTTGTAGTATTTTTGTATAGTTTTCGAATATCCAATTTTTAAATTTAAACTATTAAATTTTTAATTCAATCTAATTCTAAAGTATAGTCAAAATAATTGTAATGTGTACACATTAAGTACAAAAGTTTTGAGATTGACATTGTTTTAGCAATATTTGACTTTTTTTTAATACGAGTTTTTGAGTTTGAGTTTTTTCCACTGCTACCCTAAAGTTTCGGGTCCATATATTCAGTTAATAATTGGATAACAGAAGCGGATTCAAAATTTAAAAATTCAAAGATTGAAATATGTTCGTGCATTCTAGAATTATGCAAGGAAAAGAATATTCGAAGAGGTATACGGTAATAAGCAGACCATTTCTTGGTGCATGTGAATATAGCTGGATTAATCAATATACAAAGAGAATTAGTCATGTGAAACAAAATGAAGAAAGGTGTAAAATCATTTTTTGGGTCAATAAACGGCTGCCGATTTCTTAGAAAATATTTAATTTGGTTACAATTAATTAATCCATACTCTATAGTAGATCTATGATTAGTTTTCGATCGCAATATTTTCTACATTAGATATCTTATGTATTTGATGTCTGGAGTTCTCATTGAAAACCCGATTAAATTTGAATTGCGTGCTACTATGATTTTTTTTTATATGTAGGGTTCGAACCTGAAATCTCTGATTAAGAGTGAAACAGTCTCGCACCACAATCCATATTGATTAACCTTATGTGACTTCATATCCACTATCATGTAAGTACATTGTTGGGCTTACAATCATTCATTAGAATTTGTCGTTTAATTTGGTGATATCCTTCTATCACATAACAATAATATCCTTGCACTTTCTGTTTTTATCATTCTATTTTAATTATGTGTATTACATCTAAGTTATCTGTCAAATCATTTTTCAATATTATTGAGTCAAGTTATCTTAATTATCAACATTTAAGCATCACAATCCCATCTAATCTCACATTAATCTCATTGTACTTATACTAACAAAACTTTAAAGTATGTATACTCTATTTTGCAAGTTTATCTTAAAATCTTTATTCAATTTTTATGACTTGATCAATACACTATAATTTTTAATAAAACTGTAAATACATCATATACATACTAAAAGTAAGTTGTAAGTAACTTTTTACATTTAATTAAAAATCTATGGTCAAGGTTAATCATTATGTTAGCACACTAAAACAAATTAGTAGTCTACCACACAAAAAAATAATTATTCACATGCACATGTTGTATAATAGACTCATCAAAGCACAAGCTTTAAACAATTCTCAATTTAATTACTGAATCCCTAAAAATCAATCAAAAATGTAAAGTATTTATCGGAGTGATGGACGGTCACCCAACATGGATAGCCAGAGAAATTACTATATTTTCAAAAAGCAACTTGCAATTTTCATATGAATTTCATTGTATATAACATTCTTTCTTAATATAACTCGATCTTAAAGTTTGGACAGGTCATAGATTCACACATTTATTAGCTCAATTCTTTTTGTGCTGTCTAAAAATTGTGCTGATATATATCGCACATTAATTCATGAGAATTCTTATAGAAAAACATCAGATACTCAAACAAATTAAAAAATTAAAACAAATAAGAATTGAACGAATTGATTATGCCCCATTTGTTAGGTGCCGATTTATCTCAACTGACAATTGATACGTTTAATTATTAAACTTGTCCATTTGAAACCCCTAATTTTTGTCTAGAAGATTTGTTATTAGCCTAGAACTTTGTGCAATCAATCACATGAAATTCACAACAAAAATGAATTGGGAAGAATTTTGGGGTCAAAACTAAAAACCTAGTAATTCATTGAGGGAAAGACATACCTTGATAAACTTTTGATGCAGATTAGATCTAGATGAATAATGCCTAGAAAATAATTGAAGAATTAAGATGAAATAGATGATTCAAGAATGGGCATTAAATGACTTAAAAGGAAATAAAATCATGAAATTTAATTGGAATAATAATTATGACGTTTTAGATATCTGATTTACCCCAAAAAAGAAGCTTAGAAGCAACCAATTTAGATACTTGATTGACGGATGCTTCTTCTACAACATTGAAAACGTAACCTTAGAAGCAAAAGTTAACCAAATAATGGTATGTGTGGCGTGGTAAAATTAGTTCAGAAAATATGATCCGTCCAATTTATTTAAATTTGATCGGTGATTATTCACTTATTGGCTTAATCTATTTAAACCGTCCAAAATATAGCTCAACTCATCGCTCATTGAACGACCCTAATAGACGTGTCTTTTAGTGAGAAGTACTCTGATTTGATTGATATACTAGTTGTGTTTATTAGATACATTGCTTCTTTCATATCAAGTTAGTTCTCGATTCAGAAAGTTGTTGGACTCAAAAGACTAAATAGAATCATGTATATTATTTATGTATACAATATTATTTCAAGTTGTGGAACAAAAACTAATAGATTTCGATGCAAGTTTTAGATCATAATGAAAAATTAATACTATTAATTATACCCGGAAGAAAGGGGCCTTAACATAATTAGTGGTAATTATAAGATAACTTGTATACATTGGTAAATTAAAGTAAAGAAACATTCAGAAAATTTTATCAATCAAAAAAATATTTACAAGTAACTAGAATAGTAGTCATATATACAACCGTCTAATCTAACAATCATATTAAAATCATAGCGTAGTGAAGGGATAATGAGGGTAATTTTTTTTATTTTTTTTTGCAATTGCTTAATTAATGTGTAAAAATATATCTATAATAAATCATATAAATAAGTAATAGTTGATCCAAACGTAATACCACTTTAATACTTCTTTCGTTCTGGTTACACTTTTTCTATTTTAGTTTTCGTTTTGGTAACACTTTTTCTATTTTAGTCCGTTTTAAAATAATAATACATTTTCTATATTTAGCATTAATAATTTAAGTTTAAAATACTTATTTTAAACTTAATAAAATGATTTATATATAACCACACAAAATATCCATTGATTATTTTAAACTATTTTTAAAAAAAACCTTCCTTATTTCTTAAACTTTATCCATAGTCAAACACTTTCACATAAATTGGGACGGATAGAGAAATAATTTGTTTGGGACTAATACAAATTGTCACACTCCTATTTTTCATACCCTACTCTTAAAAAGAACGAGTGTTTTGAAAAAAGAGTTTTTCCAATTAAAGTGACAATTTTAAAAATAGATTATTTATTATTCAAAGTCGTCACTTGTTTGATTGGGCATGAAGTTTAAAAATTAAAGAAGATGTTTCAATCTTGTGGTTCTAAATTAAAGTTATGTCAAGTATATAAAAATGTCCTTTAATCTTATGGCATTAAACATGTAACACGAAAAGCTAAAATTAAAATATTGACATAAAAGAAAAAAGAACATTCTTTTTGAAATAGGCTAAAAAGGGAAATAGCTTTTTGAAACGTAGGGAATAAAACTTTAATGAATAATCTCTTTTTACGAGTTAACTACATGCACTTTAGGGAGAAATTAAAATCAAAGACATATACATTTCTACACTATTTTCTTCTTTCCTTTATTATTGTTTTACCCTTTTTACGAATATCATGCTCACATTAACAAATAAACTAGCAAGGAGATAAATCAATAATATTTTAAAAACATACCTTATATAATAAAAAATAGACTTCGTATAAATAATCAACTTTGCATACTAAATAAAATAAGAAATCATTCAAATAACTTGATTCATAATTTAATTCACCACAAAAATTATAGAAAATAAATAGACAAAAATTGAGTAAGAAATGTGTGATGAACCAACTAAAAGAGAAATACAAACTGTTCGTGTGTTATGGTGTGTATGTATAGTTGTAATGTAAGATGTGTGGGTTGTGTAAGTTGGCGGTTGGCTTATTCGAAAGGAAAAAAATGTGAGTTAACTAATTATTTTTATACTAATAAAATATTTAAAAAATTAAATGATTAGGCTAAAAATAAAATTTTCATTAATAATATATTAAAATTACTAATTTATTTATTAAAATATAAATTAATATGAAAAATATATTTTTTAGTAAAATTTCATTTTCTTTTGAAATAATGAAAAATAAAACTTATCCTAAAATGTGATTATATATTTTTTGTTAGTTTTCAAAAAATTTAAAATAAACTTACTAAAATAAGATAAAGATATCTAATTTAGATCCATAATAAATATTTAAACATTAAAAGGTGTAAAATTTTAGATTTGGTAAAAAAAAATTAGTATAATTTACATAAATCCCATAGTGTTAAGAGCTAATTACATTATTTCCCTACTCTTTTTCAAATTACAAAAATCCCTTAAAATTTATGGATTTCGGATACATCGCTGGACTTCTGGATACATTAGCAAACATCCAGATACATAGGTGCGGGATGTATATGAGAGGGGAGGGATGTATCAAAGAGAGGATAGGACATTCGATACATCACTGGACTTCCGGATACATAGGGGAGGGATGTATCCGAGAGGGGGATAGGGGTGTGTCAGCGAAAGGAGAGTGATGTATCCGAGAGGAGATTTTTGAACTTTTTTTAAATGGTAGGAAATTTTAGAGATTATGATAAAATAAGATGTGTATTTAAGTAATTTTTCCAAAAATAGGTGTTCACACAAATAAGATGGAATTATTCCCTCAAAGTATGGCCTTATCAAGGGAGGTGAAAGCTCTATATTCTAGCCCAAGAAACCCAAAATTGAACTGGAGGTTTAGCCCAAGCTTATCCACCTCTTATTTACCAAGCTGGGCCAAATGGGCCTATTGGTTGGCCCAAACATACCCACAAAACAAGTTGGATAATGGATTGATATCAAGTTAGGAAAATTACCTTATTCGACATATATCCATACAATATATACTAATTCTACCTATACATTCAAATAATTACGTATTTTACCACGAATTATGAATTTCCTACCATATATTGAAAAAGATACACGTAGAATTATATATATTTTATATACCAGATATTTTAAAATAGGGAGAGAGGCGAATGAGATGTGGAGGGAGACGAGCGAGATAGTCATGTATCTCATTTGCATGTGAATTACACTAGATACATGTATCAGTATGTATCTGGTGTGACTCACATGTATCTAGATACCAGATACATAGGAAGGTGACGAATGAGATGAGAGGGAGGAATGGATAGCGAGTGATGATTGTCTATGTGATCCAGATAAATGTGAATCCACTTAGATGCAGTGTATTAAGAACAAATTACATCTTATTTTAACCCATATCACCCAAGATGCATATATTTGGATGCACCAAAATCTTGTAAGATTAGAAATATTTCAAACTAGAGTACATCTAAGTAATTAGCTCCTAAACTAGTAGAATTTAGTAAGTTTCCTGTTAATTTGCATATGAATTCAGTTTGAATTCAGGTCAATAGGCAGCTAAGAACAACAAATCCTCAAGTTGACCCCAAAGGCCCAAATTAATTTGGTTGCAATAACATCTCCCTTTTTTCAATTGAAAAAAATAAAAATAATCTGTTGAACGAAAAAAAAAACTCATAAAATAATGCTAACAGTCGTGAATCGTGATAGGGTGATTCAATAGAACTTTATAATCTTGATATATGGTGACAACGACAAATTAACAAGTTTATTTTTTGTCCAAATAAATTTATAGACATCAAAAATTTATTATATTTAAAATAGTACTATACAAGACGAGTACAATTCGTCTTGAAACTCTAAATTTCCTTAGGGCTTCTTCTATTTTACGACTGTTTATGCTAAATTTTATCTCACGCCTATTAAAGAGGAACATATATTTTCTTGAAGAGGCATCTCAATATTCCATAAACTTTTGGACATTCACAGAGAGATCAAGCCATCAAGTGTTATTTTTTTCAAAAGCAAGGTGATCAAGAGACGATCTTCCTCGAAATATCGATATGTTGCCCGAGTTCTTGATGCTCAAATATATAGTACAAGGAGTCTAAATTGTCTTACATTTGAAAAACACACTACTAACGACCCTCTAATCACGAAGCATATCTAGGAGAGAATTTTTTTTAAAAAAATAAACGAATTGTAGTTATACACACAAACATTCATTAATAAAATTAATATTTCCATCATATTTGTGATTGCAAACAATTTCTATCACTTAAAAAAAAATTATGGCAAACAACATTAATAATATCTTTTAAATGATTTTGTTTCTAGCACGCAATTAAATTTCTGAAACAATAGGTTCACGTCATCTTCTTTTCTTTTCTTTTAATAAATAAATAGAACAAAACGATGGAAGTAGGTGTGAGAGAAATAAACAAATAAATCTTGAATAATTCTTCTTATGCAAATTGATTCCTGTCATATTTATTTAATGTCGTAGACTTTATGACATTTGAATATCTCAAGTTCAATTAACGTTTACGTTTGGCAACAAATCTACGATACTTTTTAAAATATCTCAGCTTTCTAGTTTGAAAAGTAATTAAATACTTAGAACCCCAATTAAAAATCCAAAGTATTAATCAGTACAACAAACAAAAACAAAACTGTTAAGTATTAATTAATGGTTGCAAACTCTTGTCTATCAGTTCTTTTTACTAATGATTACTCAACTTTCACGGATTATAGTGTACTAAAGTCACTAAATCATTTTTTATAATAGAAAAATCACTCTATTTTATCTAAATATCATAAAAGTAGCTAAATTATTGACCTCATTCAGGGGTGAGTGTTGGGTTCGAGGCGTCATGCGAAAACTTGTAATTACAAATCATATTGGTGATAAATTAGATGACCAAAAAACTATCCTAAAAAGACATAATATTATTATATGATTTAGCCAATTGACCTACATATTTTTAAACTTATAAAAAGAATAAAAACAGTAGAGAGAAATCTCCTTATAAACAAAACTCTTTTAACAAAATAACCAAATATGAATATTTCTTTTATGGAAAAGTAAAAGCAATTATAGTAATGCTTTGATTTTACTTCCAAAAAAAAGTAAAATTTAAATATGGTAAGAAAATCATGCAAAATCCTAACAATAATTATCACAAAAAAGTCATTCGAAGTAAACCAAATTTAAAAGACATTTTTATATAATATTCGGGCAAATTAAGTTCAATCATGTCTTTTTTAACAATAAAATTAAAATTTAATAGCTTGTTGTACGACTTGATCAAAGTTAAATAACTTTTTGGTTACAAACAAAATTTTGATGACCTTTTTGATACTAATTCTGCGGCAGAGTGAATTTTATGTTTAAAAAAATTAATCTAGTCACGTCATGCAATAAAATAAAAATTAAGATAATTATATTTATTTATGTTATATATATGTTAGACGTCATATTAGTGCTTTTGACCATCGCAAATTCTTGAGTGTTCAGTTTACATTATAAAAAAATCTCAGCTTATAGTTTGAAAAAAATATAGGATGATTTTAGCAAAACCCAATTGGATGTTTCTCCTAATTATTCATTATTTTAATAAAAGCTAGTGGGCCTTAATAATTAATTTGATTAAACTTTAAAGCCCCAGTTGAAAAGTATCGTTGGTTCATCATATCTTATTATAAATAAATAAAATAAAATAAAATGAATTTTTGATGATTTACTTGCTGGAAAAAGCCTGGACAATATGATGGCCCCTAAAAGTTTGATATTGGAAATAGCATAACATGTTTGCAGGTAGATACAATTGATACAATTTGGTAGGCCAATAAATTAGTAATGAGACATGTCCTAGTTTCAATAGTAATTGACAAGTATGTCGATCGGTCGATCGATCTATATATTTTAATCCTAGTCTTTTCTATTATGTCGTTATTTGGATCAGATAATGCGTGAATGTACAAAATTTAGTTCAACAAATATAATATACTCATTTACTATTATTTATGTCAGAGGTAATCGAATTTATACGTAATTGGAACAATATAAAGTGAAAGAAAGTAATGGACTTTAAAGTATAGTGACAAAGGAAAAATGACAGTTTAAAAAGGTAGAAATGATCGCTAAAGTAATAAGAAGATAAAAAGGAATCAAAGGAAGAAACTAAAGAAATATGCCAAATAAAAGAAACAAGACGAATGAAAGTAACAACTCAAATATTATGAAGGATAACTAAGGATGTGTTCGATACGAAGAAAAATATTTTTATGGATTTGATTTTATCACGCTTAGTCCAAAAGGAAGAGGAGTATTTCTATTCCAAATTATATCGCACATTTTCTATTTTAATGTGTTTCGAAAATATTGTTATATTTTTTTTTTTTAGAATAATTAAGTTTTGAAATTCTCATATATTTAATAAGATAATTCATAGTTATACATATATCTTAAATTTGTTTTAGATCACAAATTTCAAAAGTTATTTTATTTATGAAAAACTGCATGTCCAATTAGATAGTATCACAAAAATTTTATCGAAGAAAGCAAGTAGTCGGCCGTCCACATTCTTGCTTCTAGTAGAGGGCATTTCTAAAAATTCAGTATTTTTTTATTTTAATTTGTTTATCGTATTTTTCTTTTTAGTATGTTATATATTTGAAAGTTATGTAAAAGTACTATAAATCACAATATTAACAACTTAAAATATTTAAAAATTATATAAAAAATTTAATTGATTCTCAAAATTCTATCATTGTCACATAGATTAGGCTATTATTATATTATTTGAAAATTACGTAAATAGTACTATAAATCACAATAACTAACAATTTAAAATATTTAAAAACATGTAAAAGAAATTGTGAATACTCTTGAAATTCTATCATTGCCACATAAAATTGAGACAGAAAGAATAACATATATTATTTTAGAAGTACGTAAAAAGTATAGATTACGATAATTAAAAAATTAAAAAATTAAAAGTATACATAAATTTTTTATTATCTCTTCAAATCTCATCCGTATAACATAAAATAAAACAAAAAATAATATATATTAGGCTCGTGCCAGAACAGTACTATGTATCTAATGTAAGGAGAGGTGTCGATTTGTAGATTAACTGAAAAAAAGTACAGTTAAATATTACTCCTCCATCTCATTTTACGTGACTATTTTAAATTTTAAATTTTTAAAATTTTTTTTTCTTAAACATTATTTGAATCAAACTATATCACATAAAATGAAACGTGAAAAATACTTACTATAGATAAAATAAGATAGAGTCCTTTTGCGGCTAGTCCGAGGACAGGATGTATACGATAGTGATTGACGTGAACAACCAGCCCACGGCCACTTGCCCCACCTCAACACCACATATTGCATTTTTACAATTAGTTTTTAATATTTTCAAAACTAGAAAAAACATATTTGGTATTTGATCATGAAAATTAAATTTTAAATATTATTTATTTATTTAAAAAAAATTGAACTATAGTTTAAATTGTGTTTGGTAATATATTTTATAAAGAATATTTAGAATTTAAATATATTTTTTAAATTTTTTTTTGTACCCCTTAATTTTTTAAAACAAGTAAAATGACTTAACTTTTAAAAATTAGTAGTAATATTTTTTATTCAATGAAACTAAAAAAAATATATGTTGATATTCGTTTGTTTAATATATTTAATCGGCATAAATTCAACTTAGGACATGTATGGTATGAAGAGAAAATAATAATGACAAACTCATAGTATATGACTATATTCAGTATAATTGCAAAAGTGCAGTGTCGGAAAATAATAATCACAAACTTATAGTGTATGACTATATTCAGTATAATTACACAAGTGTAGTTTGGGAAGAATAATATATACACAATCTTATTTTTTTTATTTTGTAAAGATAAAAAGTTATTTATGATAAATCTTCGACTCAAATAACATATATTTCAAATTAAGTATGTAAAGCAAATTTAAAGTATGAAGAGAAAATAATTTTCCAAGAAAAAAGTCATTTCTTAGAAGCAAATTTTTTAAAATATATATGGAAAACCAACTTTCTTCGTATAATATTTTCGAACACTATTTTTCTAATTAAATACTTGGTGAAGCTTAAGCAACTAATTTGATTATACAAAACTAATATATTTATCTCAATTTTGTGAAGTGGTTGGGACCTAAATAACACGTCTTTTTTGTCAATTGGCTGAAATTTGTTTGTGTAGGTGCTCATGAGCTGTATATCTTCCCAATGGCCCATTTAATAAAGATCTACTTTAATTTGCCTTTATGATATATTCTGTTACATTTATTTTTAAAGAAAAAATATCTACAAATTTATTTTGACCAAAACTTGAGGTTGATCTTCTTTTCCTTTTTTTTTATTTTCTTTTTAAAATGAGTGATTGAAATTATAAAGTGGAGAATTGAATATTCACCTAAGATTAATTTAATTATTAAACTTTATGAATTGAGGTTGATCTTTAATTCTAAATTGAAATTAAAAAGAAAAAGTCAAAAATATCATAATAATATATATACAAAAACATAATTAAGCTTCTTGAGGTGTTTGTTTCATCATTGTGTTTGTAGCATTTCACATTTTTAAATTGAATCTTTTGTTCAAAAATAAGTTAAATTTTTTACTTGTTCATGCATTATAACTTCTAGAATATTAGTAATATATATATAAGGTATTAATGTACAGTCTCTCATAGAATCCACGGCGAATTATCTTAAAATTATATGTAAAAATATGAGTTTTGCATCATTTATTTGTTTGATGTAAATATTGAGTATTCGTAAGAAAAAATCTATAATTATTTTTTAGTAAAAAAATTAAGGTGAGGTAAAAAAAAAAGTCATTAACTCCTCGTAAAACAACCCCATTAATTTAAAATATATATTTGATTCCATTAGTGGGCAAAAAAAAGCTGTCTAAGAAGGATAATTTTATTTATTATTATAGAGAAAACATACTCTCTTCTTTATCCGAATAGTTTCCCGTGTCTTTCGGATATTTTAATTATTTTAATTCATGTCTCCCATCCTAATTATCATTTAATAATTGTTCTACACTTTTTAGTGTTTTACCACTCTTTAGGGAACATTGTGATTTAAAATAAAATAAAATTGTGTCTTATGATTTTCTAAAAGAATTAAATTAGTAGTTTTCCTTAAACCTACTTGATTAATAACACCAAATATTGAGAGATGCGTTTACTCTTAAAAAGGTGTGATGTTTTTTTTTTTTGCTGATTACAAAATTTAACTTAGGCAATGTTTAGCACTTCAAAGTAACTTTAGCGTAAAATAATATTTTATAAATCGTTATCTTAAAGTATTTTTTTCATTAATTCGCCGCACTAAACACATATATTGTTGGTTCTGTTGTGATGTGAAGAACTGATTAGAAGTCAGTTAGGCTGTTAAGTGACATTAAGGGTAGATTAGTCATTCTGTGAGTTAGTTGTAAGTTGTAACAAACTTTCATAAGTTAAACTTAAACTTTCATGAGTTAGTTGTAAGTTGTAACTTTCATAAGGCAAAAAATTACGTTTTATATTTAATGTATTTTTTTTTATGTAAATATATTGATTTTGAACCTCTTAAATATAAGATTAAAAGTCTTTCGAACCCTCTGAATTGAAATTGTGGATCCGCCACCGGTTTGAAGGTAAGTAATTATCACTTAATGCCAATAATTTGCAAAATCTCCAAAACGAATAAAATCCAAATGTACCAATGTGAAGAAAAAATATATTTTTTTCAGTATTTTACGCAAATACACTATATTGTGTCTGTATATACATTTTGTCTTTTCATTTTCGAAAATTTAAAAGAATTTGAAACTTCTGGTACAGTAATTCTGACCTTTTCTTTTCTTTTTCTACAATTAATTGTGAATTTTCTTGACCCTATATATATCACTGAGTGGGCCTACTTATGGACAAAAAGTCTTCTTCTTTCTCCTACTTCATTCTTCTCTTCTTCAATTCCCTCTTTTTTCTCTCTCTTTTAAATTCAACATTTTCCCAAGATTTCAAGTTTTTTGATACCCCTTTGGAGAATAGTAGATGGGTTTGAAGTTTTTTTTGGTGAATTTGATTGATTTGGAGTTCATCATATACGTGTCAATTGGGTTGCTTTAAGTGTAAGTCATAAAAGAAGAATCTTTGTCACTTCATTTCTTATTGTTTATCTACTTTGCTATTTGTATTTATGTTTTTGAAGAAAAAACTGGATGATTTCATCTGTTAAATCAAAAAGTGTAATCTTTATTGATATGGGGTTTGTTAGTTATACTAGTACCATCTTCAAATGAAGTGATTTCTTTGGAAAAAAATTAATCTGAATAACTTCATTTTTAACATGGTGTTTATTGGTATGAGTAAATTGAGTGATTTTCTGGAAAGATTTGATCTCTGTAACTATAATTCCAATGATATATATATGTGACAAGTGAGACTTGCACCTCCACCATCGATGGTGGTTTGAGGGTTCGAGTCACACACGAGGGTAGGTGGGAACAAAATATGATATGTATGTTGCAGATTGATTTTGAAGCCAAGAATGGCTAATTCCTTGGTGAGAGTAATGATCTTGTAGTTTTCTTGCTTTTGATTTAATTATACCCTTTTCCTCTTTAAATTGAGTCATTTCATTGAAAGATTTGCTGCCTGGTAATCAACAGATAGACCTGCTTTTTTTTTTTTTGTATTTTTTTCTTTCGTATCATAAATTGTTGACTTGTTCAGTGATTAATTCTTTTGTTGATGACTTGACCTTCTTTGACAGTTTCATAGCTATAGCTAAATGACTGATTCTCTTAATCAGTGACTTAAGAAGGAAAAGTATTACTTTCTGAGTTGAATAGTTTAAGTTGTTCAGAAAATTTTGTGGAGAGATAATCTTCTCAGGAAGGTCCAACCTTATAACAAATTTGTCAATGGGACATTTTGAAAATTAAGAAGTTGGTTACTTTGTAAACTCAGCCTGAACATTCAGGAATAAAAAACTAATTACCTTTGGTAGATGATTCTTAAAGAGGAACAAGTTGATACGTGTTGATTTAGATATCCACAAGATGAAAGCCTTGTGGGTTAAGAGTAAAGTACATCCGCATTGTGTTTGACTAACTACTAACATACCGTTATGAACAGCCACCTCCTCCTGCTGCCATTTTTGAACAACCTTGTTTCCTGAAAGGTTTTTCCTTTTGTACATTATTTTCGCTAGATATTAATTTGTTAAGAACAAATGCCATTCTTAGTTAGTACTATTTGATAAACCATTTCTTCATTAAAGGAGCTATGACATGAAATGCAAATTAGTATAGGCCAAACATTATTACACAGGGTTGTTTTAGACAATTACGATTTTGTAGAAGGCGGAAGGAGTGATCCAGAAATGACATATCTTGATTTATCCAATCTATACTGCAATATTAGTCCTTCAATTGTATTACGTACATCATTAAACCTGACTTTTCGATGCAAATGCTGAAAGATGAGTCCTCTTTCTTGAGGGAAACAAGTATATTGCCTATAATGAATATGAAAAGTTCTATCTTCATTCTTGTTCTCATAAACATGGTATTCTTTTCACTTTATGATCTTTTTCGTTTGGAAGATTATTATCACTGCATTACTCTATTGTTTGAGAGGAACCTTCTATTTTGTTTGTTACAGAACACTTTTAAATCAATTGAGTGGGTTAAATCTGCAGGTTAAAACATTCCTGGGATCAGATGTAATACATGTCACTACTCTGGTATTCTGACAAGATTGAGCGGAAACATGAGGAAACTAGAAAATGAGAATTCTCTGCAAATAGATGGTAGAAATTCTGGTACGTTATGCCAGTTTTGTGGCAAAAAGCAAGATACTACAACTTGTTTGATCAGTCCGACTGCTTCATTCCATAGCAGTAACAGCTCTATGTCATGTTACAGTATGCTCTCCTTTCTTAATCGCATAGTTTTGACTGTCATTTTCATTCTCTTCATCATCACCTCATGTTGGTTCCTTATTCTTTTATCATTCAGGTGACTTTTCAGGTGATGCAAGCTCAGATGGGAGGTTAGTTGTAATTTAGTTATGTTAAAATCTATTTATGTTGTTGTTAAAATACCTGTCTTCTTTTCCTTGGGAAATGAGTTAAGTCTGACACATGTCGATGTGGTTTTCATTTTGGTTTTAATCTGTTCAGGGTTAATATTGATGAATGTAGCACAGAGAGCAGTCAAGAGGACTCCTCTAGCAAAGTTGATGGGGATGACTATGATGAATCTGGAGTCTCTTCTAGTTATGAACTGGATCAGTTCTGGGAGCCCCCAGAACCAGAATGCTGTGATGATGATATGGAAGACAGTGTGGCTAATTGTGATGATGATGAATGTGGCGATGGCTGGGGCAAGCCAACTTCTTTAATCAGCCTCGGAGATGAAGGTTCTGGGAGCTACAAATTTAAAGAGGAAAAGAGGAAAGCATTGGAAGAAGTGATGAATGGGAAGCTTAAGGCCCTTGTTTATGACCTTCTTAAGTCTTTTGGTGTTGCCTCATCTGGGGGTGACAATTGGGTTGATATGGTCACCTCCTTGTCTTGGGAGGCTGCTTCATTTGTGAAGCCTGATTCTGCTGAAGGGAAGGCTATGGATCCTAATAAATATGTAAAGATAAAATGCATAAGATCTGGTTCTCCCAAACAAAGGTATAACAGAATGACGACATGTCTCATCTCTATGTGATTTTCCTTTGTAGTTCAGTTTAAATCTTGGATTGTCAAAGTGGAAAACTATCTGTTTCCTAGTGTTTGATAGTTTTCCTCTATTTGTGAAGTTGGGGGTAGCAGTTGCCATTGGATGTGCGCACTTGTCAATCCTCCTTATTCTTTGGTTTCCTCTGCCATATTTTCACTAATGTCTATATTTGAATATCTGCTTAAATTTAGTTACTCATATTCTGAATATTACCTTTTTGGCTGTCCCAAAATGGAGTCATTCATTAAAAAAAATGATAACAATTTCCATTCACTATTCAGTACTTTCTGAATGTTTTTCTTAGGTTACATGTAACCATCCTTATTCTTTTAAAATCTCAAGTTCCCAGAAAGTAACCTTACCTCTAATTGTGGACTTACCTTTTAAATACTGTACAATTTACATTCTGCTTATTATCTGTATGCTTGTTATCTAAGACTAAATTTAAGACGAAGAGGGAACCCAGGCTTACATTGTAATTTTTCATGTTATTTTAGTCAATTTATCAAAGGCATGGTCTTCAAAAAGCATGCTGCCCATAAACATATGCCAACTAAGTTTGAAAAACCTAGGCTGCTGCTGATTGAGGGTGCACTAGGTCTCTCAAGTGAGTTGTCATCATTTGAGTCAATACGACAGGTAAACAAGAAACTCTCTTTATATGTGAGATAAACAAAAAGGGAATATATTAGAGTCTGTAATCATCTGTTCTCATCAATTAATAATGACAGGAGAAAGACAGTGTGGTGAAGTCTATCACTGACATTCTAGAGAGGTACCAGCCAAATGTGATATTGGTAGAGAAAACAGTTTCTCGTGACATACAAGAGTCTATTCTTGGGAAAGAATGGACACTGGTCTTTGATATGAAAGAACATCGCCTGCAGAGAGTTGCTCGTTGCACTGTTTCACCAAACTTTTCTTCTGAAATCTTGTCTGGCCATAAGCTTAGACAGTGTGATTCCTTTCATTTTCAAAGGTTCGTAGAGGAACATGACACTTCTGATGACGGTGGAAAAAGGCCAAGTAAAACACTGATGTTCATTGAGGGGTGTCCTACTCATCTGGGATGTACGGTGAGTCATCTTCCCTATGTTAGTTTTAATGACACAGAATATCTAACTAGGGATTACTGATAGTTGGTACATAGCTTCACTGTTGGGTCATTGCTCAAGAGACAACAAAAAAGATCACGAACAATACACTAGAGTACATCAGGAGACTTGCATAGCATTTCCCAGATCATATAATAAGAGTTAGTTTGCTTTCATTTCGCCCTTGCGTTTGAATCAATGCTGGGGGTTTTGTCTTTTGTGACTGCAACTGTTTTAAATGGATGGAATACCACAATCTTAGGAATCTTTGTGAAAAAAACGAATATAGATCATGCACTTACCTCATATACCAACAAACAAACAAGCTTATTGCTTTTGGAACTTCCGAGACCCTCCTAGCTAGTGGCTTTTGACTCTAATAGAGAATTGATACCTGGTGTTTTAGCATCTACCCCCTTTCATTTTTAATAAAGAACATTTACTTCTATACCTCTGACCCTGGCCTTTTGTGCAGATTTTGTTAATGGGAGCTAACAGTGATGAACTGAAAAAGATTAAATGTGTGGTACGATGTGCAGTGATCATGGCATATAATTTAATCCTCGAGACTTCTTTCCTTCTAGATCAAAAAGCAATGTTCTCGACTATTCCTCTTAGCCAGGTGGTGAATTCAACAGCTACTGATGACCCTCCATCTGTTAGTGGTGAACAAGGTGATTCTCTGTTATTTGAGCCATATAATCCAGTTCTTTCTGGGTTGTCATCTCTCTCAGCCTCTCTGAAAAAGGTTATGGGGGACAACTTTCCTCTCTGCCCCACCTCTGGTCAATCCATGCCCTCATGTTTCATTGATAATGGAT
The DNA here is from genome assembly GCA_018342035.1 of Solanum appendiculatum. NCBI lineage: Eukaryota > Viridiplantae > Streptophyta > Magnoliopsida > Solanales > Solanaceae > Solanum > Solanum appendiculatum. The sequence continues at coordinate 966,111 of JAGDQO010000446.1, forward strand.
CCAATGAAGATGATCAGGAACAAACTGATACTCAAGTTCCTGAAGCAACTGAGGTGGTAAATCAAAGTGATACAGATCAGAAAGCCACTACCTGTGATGACGAGATGGCATCCGAAAAAGAACAGTTGCATACTCCAATGAGCCAGGGAGAATCTTTAGAATCACAGGTATCTGGTAATATGGGTAATGGTGTTAAATCTATGGATACTGAGAGTATATTGGTTCTGATATCAAGCCGGAATGCTTCAAAAGGGACTATGTGTGCCCATGGTCATTTTTCTCGCATAAAGTTCTATCAAAATTTTGATATTCCGCTTGGAAGCTTTTTGCAGCAAAATTTGCTAAGTCAGGTGCGTAGAACTCAACAGTCTCCACTTCAAACTCTTCTTGTTCTGTCACTGTAGTTGCAATTTGATTAACAATTTTCTTTGGAATGATTGGTGATCATTTTGCTGATTTCATCATTAATAGTTGCTATAATGATCTATTTGAAATAAAATAGTGGCCTTATCATTATCAGTTCCTGTGGAGTTTGTTTTAAATGTTAACCTAAAAGCTCTGTCGTACAGAAACTCCCATGCAAGAGCTGTGATGGACCCCCTGAAGCTCACATTTTCTATTATGCACATTACAATAAGTTACTTGCAATTCAAGTTCGTTCTCTTCCAAAAGACAAGGGGCTTCCAGGTGAAAGGGAAGGGAAGATTTGGATGTGGAGTCGTTGTGGTAGATGCAAGTTCCAGATTGGTAGCTCAAAATCTACGAAAAGAGTTTTAGTATCCACTGGTTCGCGTGGTTTTTCATTTGGAAAATTTTTGGAGCTCAGGTTCTCAAATTCCTCTTTGTTCAATAGGCTGCCTGTCTGTGGCCATTCTTTGCACGGGGATTTCCTCTACTTCTTTGGGTACGGTCACTTGTGGCTATCTTTAGTTATTCTGAAGTGTCTATTATTTTTATGTATGCAGATCTAATAGCAAAGCCTACTGATAGCTTTTGCTATCTATTATGAAAGAATTGGTGTTTTTCTCATATTTTATCTTTCCTTTTTGAAGATATTCTTGTCATTTTTCTGCATGTACAGGTTAGGGCATATGGTTGCGGTGTTTAAGTACTCAACGGTTACTACTTACTCCGTGGCTCTTCCTCCAGAGAAGCTGGAATTTAGCAGTTCTGTCAATGAAGAATTTCTTAAGAAGGATTTTGAAGATGTATGTCTTTCTTACAAGTGTGACTTCTTTTTACCCAATTAATGCTTTTAAATACTTGGCTGAACATGGAAGTTACATGCCCTATTGCAAGTTTCTATATTGACAGATTTTTTTTTCTTTCTCAACTAGGTGAACATGAAAGGGATTAAGATGTTTCGTGATGTAGAAAAAGCTTTGAAGGCAATAGAGTCTCGATTTGTTGGAACTACTCTAAATCTTCAAGGATCAATTAGGAAATTTTCTGAAATTGAGAAAATGTTGAAGGAAGAGAGAACTCAATTTGAGGTTAGCTCCTTTCAGCTGCCAGTTTCAGATTACTTGTTCCTGTTACATTCTATTTGATCAACGTAGATGTGGTGGATTGTCATTCTAGTTCTAAGTTCCCTTTGAATTATTCAGATCAGATGGTTCATTTTTTTCCACGGTAATAACTTGGCACTTACAACCTTGCACTTCTGTGACTGAGCAAATGATTTTGATAATATATTGGCTAGGGTACAATAATATTAACAGATGTCAAATACATACAAGTACATGCTTTAAAGAGTTGATAGCTTTCTGATTTTATGGTTAATGAGAATCGACGTTCAGGTATAAGCTGATAAATGTCAAATGCATTTACGTGCATGTGTGGATGGTGAAGCTATATCAAAACCTATTGCCTTGTTTCATTGAACTCATTTACGATTTATTTGGTCCAGACATTTATTAAAGCATAATGTAAATCTTATTTTACTTTTACTAATCTATGTGGATTCAATGTCAGATTGGTATTCAAAATGTCGTTATGGATGGGAATCGGGATGTCGTCATGTATAAACTTCTAATGTTGAATAGAATACGGCTGGAGCTTTTGCTGGAGTCCTGTGTGTGGGATCGCCGTCTTCATTCATTACTATCATCTGATTGTACCACTGCCAATCCCAAAACTATTGACCAGAAGCATCATATACTGCCAGGTATCAATGCTATTAACCACAGGGAACAACAAGAGAAAAACAGTGTTAAAGGAGACACTAAAGTTTATCTGGAAAGAGATGACAGAGCATTGGAAGATTGTCCGGATCTGAAAATCAAGCTAGTTGAAGACTCTTGTGGAGATGATAACAGTGGGACAGAAACTACTGTAGGAAGTCGTGGTGATGTTTTGGATACTGACTATGATCTGAAACCGAATGATGAATCATCTGCTAAATTTCCCATTAAAGAAACTCCCGTTGATACACATGATTGTGGACAAGATGAACCATCAAATTTATCTGCTTTCAATGATGGTGCAGAGGTGACAACTGCAGCCAAAGTAAATGGAAACGACTTTTCTCTTCAGGATATTACAATGAAATCTGATCTCTCTGATTACTGCCTTTTTGGTAATGAAAGTAACTTACAGCTCAATCTTCCTTCATCCATTCAATTGGAGACGGATAAACCAATTGCCGTTGATGCTGGAGGTACGCATGATCCTATTCATTCTCAAAGGAGTAGATCCCTCTCCTCAATATTTTCCAACATAGAGAATGATGAGGGGTGGTGGACTCCATTCCCTGAAATTTGGTGTCAATATGTGCAGGATCTCCAGAGAGGTCACCTACCGAAATTAGGATCTATCACAAACCATGATGTAGAATCTACTACTTATAAACTTATTACCGATATGGGTGCGAAGCTTCACATTCCCCTTGGAAGTGATAAATACATTGTTTCTGATTATGAAGATGAATTTTCTAGCATAATTGCCTGTGCTTTGGCCTTGCTGAAGGATTTGCCTATTGTATGTGAAGATCTTGGGGATGATGGCAGAAAAGATAGAGGAATTGATCCTAAGGCGTATGAGAGTTCACAAGGCTTAATGCAGATGTTCTCTCTAGCTTCTCCACATTTGTCTTCAACTGGTTCATTGAATTTAACAGCGTATCACTCTTCGAACATGTCAGAGGTAGCACGCTCATCAAGTTTAGATGGGGTAGATTTGCTAGATTCATCAGTTTCTTTCACGGCTGTTCAGGCGGAAGTCTCCATGGGTTTGGGTAAATTGACTGGGAAGTATAAATACTCAGTCCTCTGTCTCTATGCCAGCCAATTTCGTCAATTGCGGGATCGATGGTGCACTTCAGAAGTTGATTTTATTGCTTCCTTGAGTAGGTGTCGGAGCTGGGATGCAAAAGGTGGCAAAAGTAACTCTTTGTTTGCCAAAACAATTGATGATCGGTTTATCATCAAGGAAATTAAGAGAGCGGAATTTGACTCGTTCTTGAAGTTTGCTCCTAGTTATTTTGCATACATGGATCAGTGCCATGCTAAGAGGAATCAAACCTGTCTTGCAAAAATTCTTGGCATTTATCAGGTTGATTAATCAACTTTAGTCACTCCACTTTTCCGGCTGTTACCACAATATATTGTTTCTTCCTACCAGCACACGCTGGACATCTCTTTGAGTGTTCCTACTGTTTTATGTTTTTCAGGTCAATGTAAGGCCAAGAGGTGGAAAAGAGACTAGGCACGATCTCATGGTGATGGAGAATCTTTCATTTGGTAGAAGTACTACTCGGCAGTATGATCTGAAAGGCGCTTTGCATGCTCGATTTAGTGCGGCTGGCAATGGTGCAGGAGACGTTCTTTTAGACCAAAACTTTGTGAATGACATGAATGTTTCTCCTTTATATGTTGGGACAAGATCAAAGAGGGCTTTGCAACGGGCTGTATGGAATGACTGTACTTTCCTCAAGGTAAGGGGTCAAACTGCTCTAATCCTAATAACCGGTAGCTCTATCCACCAAAACTTAAAAGCATCCAAAAAAAAGTCACCTCTGCTTCTTATAATTATAACTCCCTCCGTTTCAATTTGCTCGTCTTATTTTCCTTTTTAGTCCGTTTCAAAAAGAATGTATCTTTCCTTTTTTTGGCAACTTTTTAATTCTAACTTTCCACATGGCATGTTTGTTCAAGACCACAAGATTAAAGGGTATTTTGGTACATTTTACGTATCTTTAGTTTAAGAGCACAAAATGCAAAAGTCTTCTCTACTTTTTAAACTCCCAGCCAAGTGAAAATCAGGCAACCTAATTGAAACGGAAGGAGTATGCTTTATCTGAAGCTAATGGATTATCCTCTAAAACTGGTACTATTTGTTAATTTTTGCAGTCAATCAATGTGATGGACTATTCTCTACTTGTGGGAGTGGATAGCCAACACCATGAACTTGTTTGTGGCATCATTGACTATCTCAGACAATATACATGGGACAAGCAACTCGAGAATTGGGTCAAATCTTCACTTGTGGTTCCGAAGAATCAGCTTCCTACTGTCGTATCTCCGAAAGAGTATTATAAGAGATTTAGGAAGTTCATTGACACACATTTCTTAAGTGTTCCAGATAATTGGTGCTCCCAAAAATCTTCAAATCCTTGTGAACTTCTTCGCACGGTAAGCAGTATAACCCCACAGTCAGAGTCTGATGATGGTGATTCTGATCAACCAAAGTGCACTGGTGAAGGGGAACATAAAGATGCATACTCTGATGCTTAATGGTTCGCATCACCTGAGTTCTGTTCCCTTTTAAGTAGTTCTCGTCCCCGGTGAAGTCATTAGTTTGTGTACATAGTTGTTTGTCGCCCGAGCATCTAGATATATACCCCCTCTTATTTGTGCGATTATTTTTAGCAAAGTTATGAGGATGGCTTTATTCTTTAGGTTCATTTCTAGCTTGCAGTATATACAAAAGTTCTTGTGAAGTCTATGATTCATTGTAAAAAGCCCTTTAGTAAGCTCGAGTATTATTTAGGCTGTCAAAGGGGAAAAAAAGATGGCAGTTGAACCTGCTGATGGTTGAAATTTTTGGCTGTAAGACAATATTCCTATATATCCATTGTTGAGTTATTGGTTATTTGGTGTATGTGACTCTTTTTTTTTATGTCATGGTAGAATCACCAATGATCCACAACCACAACATCTGGGTGTAGTTTTGAGAACTGGGGTCTGGAGAGGGCAGAATGTACATAGATCTTACCCTTACATTTAAGTTGAGATGTTGTTTCTGAAGATCTTGGCTCGACAGACAAGAAAAGAAAACGAAGCATGGTAGTAAGAAAATATGACAACAAATAGCAAGATCGATACAAAGCAAGTGAAGCAATATGTAGGTAAATACACATGGAAGAAAAGGAGAATAACACGATTACTAAATAATATTACGATCAAGGGAAAGGTTAGAGGAGGCTATCCCCCTACTTCTCCCACATAGAGTGCGACTCTCGACTATCTACTAACAAAGAAAATAGAATAAATGAAGCTATAAAAAATAAAACATGGGGCAAAGAGACAAAGATAATATACCTGTTTTTGTTGTGCTAGCTTTCATCCATGAAATGATTTCATTGAGAAATGAACTCACATTAAATGTACTTCCTTGTTGCATTTTAAACTGGCAATTTCAGATTTTATCACATGGTTCTGATGACAGCAGGAGGTGGAATGCCTAGAATTCCTCCATCTTTAATCAGAGATATCATGGAGAATTTTTCGTGGAGAGACTGCTTTCCTATTCCCTTAGCGGGGCGAGAATTAGAATTATATAGGCCAATAACTAACTAATATTTTTTAAAAAATACAAGATCCTTCAGATCTATAGAACTTGTAGTGTACAGATACATTTACAAAGTGAAAAGAACACGTAATATTTTTAGTTTCACGAGTCTCCCATTAGTTAGACATCTTCAAGAATTCCGTGAATGGATCACATTAAAAAAACATTTTGTTAAGCGTGTTTATTCGAACATATACTATTAATCATGCGTTTAAATATAGTGTTTATTCTAATATCATAGTTAAAAGTGTAGTGGGAGATTATTAGAATTATATATATCATGTTTGTAGATATAATATTTATCGGGGAAATGATTATCTATTCAATTTCAATTCAGATTTAATCGACCATTTATTTGTTTGTGTTTCCTTTTTACTTATGTGGTAGATGATTACTTGTATAAAATTGTAGCACATATACAATAATCAGTTCTTATAAGTTATAAAGTTTAAGTTTATAATCTAAGATGAAAATTAGTCATACTAATGTAATGATTGTAGTATAAAATTTAGTGTAATTTTCTTTGATTATGAGAACAGTATAATTCAAACTTTTATACTAATACGTTTTATATATACTAAAAATAAGATTGAGTAGAGATAAATGATTGTATATTAATTATATAAAACGTTCTCTCTGGTCAATTAGATGTACTTATAATACTCTTTTGACATTCAAAAATCATTTTGTCAAGAATATTACAAACTCTTTTTTTTATGGTTTGTAAAAGGCGTTTGTGTGCCTATGTATAATTAAAAAAAATAAATTAGTAACATTTGCAAATCCAGTTTAACTTTAAATTTCGAAATTGTCCCTGACAAAAATGCAAGCATCAAATATAATGTAACATAGTATGTTTGTATATTTTTGTAGTTGAAGGAAATTAGTTAAACCGTATCATCCACGTGGATCAACTTAAATTTATATTAAAAAAAGATAAATAACATATAATTAGTTATATATATATATATATATATATATATATTTTAAATTAAGAATAAAAAAAGAGATACAACTATAGAAATCTTCTAACCTTTATATTGCTTAAGAAGTGATAAAAAGGAGTTTAGAAGAAACTTACACTTAACTTTAAAGAAATTTATAATTTATCCGTCTCGCAAACTCTTAAGTTCTTGTGAAAAGATTATTTCTTGAAAATAAGAACAAACTTATGTAACAAGTACACAATCATATATTGTGAACATTTCAATGTAGTTGATATTTCATAAATATGTGATTGTACTATTAAACTAATGAAACGAATTCAATAACCATGTAAATCGTGTGTCCGATTCAAACAATATAACTAACCACTATGCAAGCTTCAAGTTAGAAGTTGGCAAATAAAGAGCAAAAACTACTTCTCTGTCCTTCTCATTATTTTGTATATATCCTCTTAAAAATGCCTCTGCTTAATTATATCTGCAATAAATATGGAGCCTTTTCTTGGTAAATTTATACGTTGATATTAATGTCCTGACCGACAGTCCCAAGGGACCAAAATATCAGAGTATTATTATTATTATTGTTATTATTCTGTTCGTTCACTTTTATTTGTCTATTTTAAATTTTACATACTCATTAAATAATAATTGATATGAGTATTTTTTTTAATTATAATGTTCATATTAATTGATGTTTAGTATTAGATCTTGAAAATGATCTGCGGAATAAATAATTAATGTAAAAGATAAAATATGAAGAAAAATTGTCTTTTCTTGATATGTTAAACAGTTAAAGTGACAAGAAAAAGTAGAAGTAAAAATTTATTTTTAAAATAATAAACAAATAAAAGTAAACGGAGGAAGTGCTAAGTATATTGATCCATAACAGCTTCTTCTTTTTTTTTAAAGTTAAAAGACCATAGTGGGTCCGGTTTCAATTGTTGCATTAAAGTTTTGGATCGAAATTCAAGATTTTCAGGTTTTTATTTTACTTAACAAAGTCATCTTTCTTTATTTTTTTTAACTCATTTTTACTTATATCACTTCAAAAATTCAAGAAAGGATAAAACGTAAGGATGTATCATACGTAAGCTTATCATGCACTTCAAAAATCATTCTACTAAAAAATCCGTCCAACAAAAAATTATGTGGCATATAACATTATTTTATCTATATTAACACGGTCCACACAAAATGAATAATTCAAAATCTAAAATAAATTGACTGATCCGAGTCGAATAACCCCTCTTAGGAAAAATTTTATGGTGGTTGAGGCACACCATGTCATAGTTGTGTGAGAGATTATTTTAATAGATAAAAATTTGAGGATCCCATGTCTTTATAACTTTTCCATTTCTCTTCATACTCCTCCACTACACCATCTATTTAACCCCCCCCCCCCCCGCCCCCTCTATATAGAGTACTTTGTAATTTTTTAAAAATTTAAATATATTTCATTACACAATAAAAATAATAATATCCTAAAATTAGTATTTCATTGTCTCTTTTGCGCATTATTTCTCCAATTCTTCAATAAACAATAGTAATGTCCTAAAATTAGTAATTTATTTTCTTTATCATTTTGATAATTCATATTGTTCATTTGTTAAAAATCAAATAGAGATAAATATATTAATAATAATTTAGATTTAAAGTCAAATAATTACGTATTTTAAAAAAGTTAAATTAAGATTTGTGCTCTTAACCTCATACAAAATCAATTGTATTATTTTTAGGACAAAAATAAATAGTTATTTAAAATTACTTGTAAATCAACAAAATCAAAAAATAATTAAATTTTTTTTTTCATTTTACTCTCTCTATAAAATATATTTTTTACTATATTAACATGAAAAGAATTGCAACTAATATATTTTTTGATTGAATTGCGACTTAGTGAGAAGGTTATATTTTTGATCAAACACTATAAGTTGCAATTCTTATCATGTTAATATAATAAAAAAAAATTAAAAAATATTAATTAAATTTCATATAGCTTGAATTTCAAAAAGAAAAATATATCATATAAATTGAGAGAGTATGTATGTATGTAGGAGTTTATGAAAATAATAACAAAACTTATGTAATTATTTGTCAAGATTACTGTTATATTTTCTTGTTGGAGAATATTTGATACATTTAAGTGTTTACGAAATTAGAAAATTATGAAATTATTGAGAAGAGAAAAAATTAATTTTATACTCCTTTTGTTTTTCGTATTAGTTATTTTATTTTTTTACACGTTCTTTAAGAAATTATTAATAAAAATAATAATTTATTAATTTACTCTTTAAGATTTTATTTTTTGTTTGCAATTTTACAAATTTTGTTTATACTTTCAAAAAGAATTAATTGCTAGGGTAATGAAAATAAAAAAATTATAGTTTAATTTTGATAATTGATAAATAATTTTAATAATTATTTTTAGTAACTTAGATAATTAATATAGGATAGAAAAATAATACCAAATTTTAGGAGTAGGATGAATTAGGCTAAATTTCATACTTCTAAAATTATTTTAAAATAAGGAAAATAGCAAAATTTGAAATAATGGGAAAAAAAAAAGAAGTTGAAAAGTTGAAATGATGGGAAAAAGTTACAAAGTAAGAGAGAAGGAACCTTGGCACATTTTTCAGAAAAATGGGACCCAATAATCTATTTATCAAATTATGAAATGAGTCTCACATAACTTTTGTATGCCATCTCATACTTATCCCTTCACCACTATAGAAAATTTCCCCCTCTTAGCTCTCTTTATTTTTATCTTGGACAAAATCGACTAAGGAAATATTATTTCACTTTTCCTTAGTCGATTTTGTCACAGCCAAGTATGCTAAAGAAGTTTTAGTTTTTAAGTTTTTTTTTTCTTGGTTAGGTAAACAAGACACAAGTTGTATAGGCTATATATATTCTACTATATGATAAAGGACATGAAGCAGACACCTGGTCGACATGCCTGTATCATCAAAGAGGGCACTTTTGGTTCACCACGTATACTCCAAATTTGTTACAGCTATCACTGTGTTACTTCCTCTTCATCTTCCCAATTCTTCCACGTATACTCCAAATTTGTTACAGGTTACTTCCTCTTCATCTTCTCAATTCTTCTTCGATAGTTCGTTTTGCCCACAAATTTTATCGGTGAGTGTTGCTTCTTTATGCTTCTGTATAATTGTGGATTCTCTGTTTTCCTCTTTGTGGTCTGGGTTCATTGTATTTCTTATATGTGCTTTACTTTTGTTGTTACCCCAAGTGTTTGTCAAAATTCCTCATTGAATCCTATGTGTAATTTTAGTAGAGCTTAAGAATTTTCACCCCCCAAGTGTTTGTCAAAAGTCCTCATTGAATTTTATATGCGATTTTTGCGGAGCTTGAGAAGGCCTTGCAGGTTGGAATCCCAAGTATACATGCAATAACTGAATTGAGTCTAATTTGAAACGATATTACTGCTTGTTGAAGCTGTGAATTCGAAGTTGTTAGAACAACTTTAGTTAACCCGTCAACATGCCTGTTTCATCTAAGGTTAATTTTGTCATTTCACTGTCTATTTGAGTTGTACTGGCCTTTTGAATGACGCGTGTACACTGTATGGCAACTTCAAATGTATTTCACCATTTTTCACTCTCTCTCTTCCTCAGCTCCTCCTCTTCTTAATTTCTTTGACATGGCTGTAAGTGTTAAGAGCATATGGGTTTGACAATTCATGATTTAGTTGTCCAGTTTATGTTGGAAAGAGTTGGGACTTGGGTTGCTAAAGTTCTCCATCAATCTCAATTTTGAGCTTCTTCTTATTTGGGTCTTTCATTTCCTACTTTGCTTTATAATGTTTAGGTTTTGCAATTTGTCTGAATTTTTCCGTTCGACCATTGTTTTTTGGTAGGTTTTATTTTTCTCATCTTGTGTTTCTCTATTTATTGATAATTTCATGCTATGTATTTTTGTTTTCGATTGAGAGTGTCGACTTTAATGTCCATAAAGTTTAATATTTGCTTTGTTTGGTAGGTGTATGAGAAAATTTCTCAATGAATCAAGCTTTCAATTAAATTTTTACAATCGTTTTTGGGTTTAATTTGTTGCTTCTCCTCGGTCCTTTGAGTTGTATGATGAGTTCTTCGATGAATTAATGTTTCTATTAGGAGTATTTCTTATGCATCTTCTGGCCCACTCTATTCTATAGTTTGTTGTCAAAGTTCTTCAACAATTCATAAAAATTGCACCTTTAGACTTCTCTATATAATCACTGGCTTAATATTTCAATATTTTCCTGATGATAGTAACTAAAGGATCTCTAGGAATGGAAGTAAAGAAATGAGTGCATCCATATGGGAAATTAATACTCCCTTGGGCCTTGCTTCATGCTCAAATAAGCACTCTGCATATTGCTATGTTGTTGTTCATGTCTCTTCAAGTTTTCTCCAATTTCCAACTAAGCAAATGAAACTTGAAAAGAACTTGCTGACATTGAAAAGAGACGTATTTGTTTTTAAACAAAAATGTCTGATAAAGATGTTGTGTGTTTTTACAGATTGCACAAGAACTTTAATGACTTACGCTTACCAATACACTATGAATATTTTCATGATGCTTCTTATATTTCTATATTTTGTCCCTACAACTACAAAGAAAAAACGTAAAGTACATCCAAAATCAGACTTTTACAAATTGAAAATAAGAAATTAGAATGTTTATAAATCCTACATAACCAAACTACAAAACTTTTATTACTATGTTCAAGAGTTTCTCAATCCCATAAAACACCATAGAATCCGTAAAAGATATAACGCATGGGCCTAACTCAACCTAAAAGATTAGCTCAACCGGAGAATACAAATGATGTAAAAAATAATTTGTCAAAAAATTGAATAATTAATTATATTAAATAAATATAACAAAATCATTAAAAAATGTATAAATAATAAAATCTACATAAATATTTAGCACAGTATTATTGGGCCCATGCATAGCACGAGCTGCCCTTTACTAGTATATATATAAGAGGCTACGGAAAGTAGCTCCTCGTCAACATGGCTGCTTGCCGACCAAGGGGTAAATTCGGTATTACAAAAAAGAATCGTTAAACTGCCTTGTACACAGTGCAATGATGATTATACTATTGCTCTGCTGGACAAAAAAATCAAATCATATTTTCGTATTTATTCATCTGTTTTTTGATAAAAATATTACTACTCTGACTAATGAACCCCACCTAGTATTTATCCCTTCTACGCGCCATATGCTTTTTCACTGCTGAAAAGTGTGGTCCTTACTTAAATGTTTATTACACGCGCTGATTTTGCAATTCTTTCAAATTGACTTATCCAATAACGTGGGCCCATTAAAATTTTATTGGACAACTGTTGCGTTTTTTGTCTTTTGTACTTAAAATCATTACTTTGCTACACCATTTCACTTTCCCTCGCCTATCTTCTTGTCAAACAAAAAATTAAAACTCCAACAAATTATTACTCAAGCATCAACCAATACAAAATATTAATAACCCACATAATTTGCATAATAAATTCAAAATTAATTTATTCTTTTTGTAAATTTAAATTTTAAAACCCGTTTTCCCCAATAGTTAGAGTCTAACCCTTCTCTTAAGCCAGTGGATATGTTCGAAAATAATACGTCTTTGTTACATGAAAGTAAATAAATTGTAATTAGATTTAGCACTTAATAATTATATATCAAGTATAATATTTGATGGAAATCATTTAAAATTTAAATTTTATGTATATTTAAATTTTGTGGTCTTAAATTTAAAATCTATCAAATATATTAAAATATTTTTTAATTTTGTGATCTTAAATATGCTATATACAAAATTAAAATTTAGAGGTTATTTTCTTTTTAAAATGAAATTAAAAAACAAGTTCATATAATTCGAAACGGAGGGAGTCATATTTTAAAAATGAAATATATATGTTGTATTATTAGGAAGAGCGTTTATATATATATATATATATATATATATATATATAATAAAAAAATTCTTTTGTCTTCCTTATATTAATTTGTGCACATATGTGGAGTTTTAAAGATTTGAACATTTTAATATAGAAATATGATGATTTGAAAACTTTAGTACTTTCTTCGTTTTAATTTTTTTTGTCTTGTTTTTTTTTTAATTTGTTATATATTTAAAAATTGATAAAAAAAAAAAGCTTAAAATCTCAATGTAATAATTTAAGATATTTTAAAAAAACATAATTAAAAACCATATATGAAATTTGGTTGACTCTCTAATTCCATATCGAAACAGAAAAAGTAACATATATTACTGAAAAATAATGTAAAAAGTACTATAAATCACAGTAAAATAACAACTAAAAATATATGAAAATCATATAAGAAATTTCGTTGACTTTCCTAAAATCAATGGAATAGAAGGAGTAACATATATTATTTGAAAATGACATAAAAGGTACTATAAATCACTATAAATTAACAATTTAAAATATTTTTAAAAAAAAACACATACAAAAAATTTAGTTGACTCTTCAAATTTTATTTGTGTCACATAAATTGAGACAAAAAAGTAATATATGTTAGACCCGCTCTGACGCGGGCACCTATATCTAGTAAAAAAATAAATACTTTATGGGTGTTAAGTATTAAATCTTATTTTTTATTTTTTATTTTAAATTGTCTCAAATCGTATTAATTGTTATGACTTTGCCATCTTTTGTTTGCGCCTTTCTTTTCTTATATCTCTTTAATTATTTGAGGAGATGCCAAGACCCAATCTAAATTTCAATGTCTTAATTTTGTTATAATAAATGTTATTGAGCCATTGATTAATAGCCCATTAAATTTCCTTTTCTTTTCTAGGAAGAGTTGCAAAAGTTGATATATGCATTGGTCAATTTCGTACCACAAATAATTTAATATCTCCTTTCTCATGTCAACTGATATTCATTCCCAATACATTTTATTTTTTTGGTTTCCACCCGGTACCTAGTACTTATATTAGAGCCGTACTAAATCTAGATTTGTATCATGTTTCCTCACAAAAATGACTTTGTATCTAGATGACTCGAACTCGAAATCTCTTATTAAAGATTAAAGAGTACTTACCACCAGTGGCGGATCCAGGAGTTTTACACAGGGGGTTCGGAATATAAAAAATGTAAATGGGTTATCTCTCTTCTATGGTTGAAGTGGTTCAAAATTAGTATATATACAAAAATATTGAAAATCTACCCTATATATACAGTGTAATTTTTTGTCGAGGGGGTTCGGGTGAACCCCCTAGCAGCCATGTAGACCGTCGCTAATTATTCCCAATACATTATGGCCTAGTAATAGTTTATTTCATCCAAGAGATTTTCTTGTTTAGATTTGATTGAAGAAATATTTTTAAAAAAACTTTTAATCAGCCCTATTATTACTATTATTTTAATATGCAAACACGTAATAATCTAGAAAAATCGAAATAAATTTCATCTAACAAACAACTTCTCCACAGTATCTCCACCATTCGAGAAGAAGTCAAATATTATTTTTTTAAACAAAATTATTGATGACGAGAAAACCAACAAGATATTCAAAGAAACCACCGTATTTGAACTCGTCCCATATAATAACATTATTATACCCTAATATTAAAGAAGAATACATGATATTTAAGAAAAAAATAATCAGTCTATTTTTATTAAATAAGGGTAATTTTATAATTTAAACTATACTTTATATTATGGTTAGGGTTGTCACGACCCAAAACGAGTCGTGAGTGGCACCCACACTTACTCTTCTGGGTGGGTGAACCAATGAATCCAAACCCCAACTTATATTGATTGTTCAACTACAAAATACAACCATAATGCGGAAGCTAAAAACTAATTAAAGTAAACAATAAAAGAAACCTCTAGAGCCTATTACATATTATCCCCAAAATCTGAAAGTCATCACATCAAGGACGTCTAATCTCTAAATACTAAGTCTAAGAGTATCAAATACACTAAAATAGATCAACAAACTAGTTTGTGTCCGAAAACTACGGACATCGTGCCATAACTGAGAGAATCCAACACAAGCTAGAATGAATAGCTCACCCTGGAACCTGATGTGCTGGAGAATAGCTAGAACTGAAGGCGAGTTGAAATTTTTGGTACACTCACTGCACTCCACAAAAAGAAAACGAAGGACAATACAAGTAGGGATCATTACAGGGCAACATGTACTGAGTAGATATCATAGGCCGACTCAAAATAGTAACTAATATGCATAAAGTAATAATCATGAAATCAACTATAACACTTAGAAGGTGGCAAGCAATGAACAACATGGTCAAGTGATAACAACACTAAAGCAAGCATTCAATCAGTCCACAATATCAAGAATACACATGAGGACTCAGGCCTCCACACCATGCTCTTTTGGGAAATGCGTTCTTTGAGATTGAGTACATTAGTTAATTTAATATATTTTCCTTTAATATTACCGTGTCAGAACGTGACACCTGATTCAATAATATCGTTTCAGAACATGACACCCGATCCAATAATACTGTGTCAGAACGTGACACCCGATCCAAAATATCGTGTCGAAACGTGACACCTGATCCAATAACACCGTGTCGGAACGTGACACCCGATCCAATAATATCGTGTCGGAACGTGACACCCAATCCAATAATACCGTGTCGGAACGTGACACCCGATCCAATAACACCGTGTCGGAACGTGACACCCGATCCAATAACACCGTGTCGGAACGTGACACCCGATCCAATATACCGTGTCATAACGTGACACCCGATCCCATAACACCGTGTCGGGACGTGACACCCGATCCAAATATATCGTTAATTCATTGTTCATTATTTCTCATTTATTTCCACTTCCTTATCAATATTTCATTAAGCCTTATCTTTATTCAAGGCATCACTTTAATAAAACAAGTTCAAGATTATAGATTTCGCGATTTTGTGATTACAGACCAATCACAACAACACATGAATCATCCAAACCACAACAACCAAGTATATAGAAAAATTCACAATATCACTCAATGACTATCAATCACTATTAAGAGTCTATCTATCACATAGAATAAACCATAACCTACCTCCACCGAAGAATCGAAGTTAAGCAACCTAATTCCCCAACGCTTTTCCTTTCCTCAATGCCTCCAAACATTTCCAATCTATCAAGTATACATAATTTATAAGTTAACGAGTCTATAGAAACCCATAATACTATATGTCTAGCCCAGACACAAAAACTTATCCAAATCTATAGTTAACTTCCTAAAGTTCAAGCCTAAGGGTAAGTCTCAATTCCTCCAATTATCATGAATTTAATGGTATTCATGTAATACAATACACATAATATTTAATTACCTATTTCGACATATCAAAACTTAATTTATAACATGATAACAAAATGATAATATTAACACTTGATGCCACTGTATACGAAACCAGTGGCAAGCTAGCAGTGCCAGGAACCACTCCACTTTTAACATATAGACATTAAACTAATTAACCCCTAATTACTCTAGTTACTGGTCATCAAAGTTGGTCCTCAATTGTTTAAACAAAATTTTCACGTGGCAGCAAACCACGAACCCAATTCAATTTCCATCTAACCATAAGGACTAATTATATCACTAACTAACAATATGACCATTTTTCTTCATTCACAGTGCTCCAGTAATTATCATCGTACTATGTACCAATGTAATCCAACCAATTGATAATTTAACAATACTCACAATAATTCGTACACACTGCTTCCAACCCACTACTTACACTTTTCAATTCATTTTTTTTTTTAAATCCTATCCCAATATTCAACATAGAGCAACCAATGACACTAATCAATCCAATACATACAATTAATATGCTAAGAAAATTGGAGAACGATTTCACCTGAAGTCGCGCCTCTTTTCTTCACGACCCTGCGCCTCTATTATTCTCTTCCTTTCTTCTACAGATTATTTACTACCCTAATTATTATAAATGACTAATTATAAAAATGATAAAAGTGTCCCACTACTAATTTTAATGCTAATTTCTTTAACCACCAACTAAATTAATCATTAAAATCACCCCATTAATTATATAATTGTAGTTACCAATAATCCAAAATACCAATTTAGAGTGTATCGGAAGAGACTTTTATGAAATAAAAAGCTCTAGTACCCAAAATGACCTAATGGGTCGTTACAAGGGTAGACTAAAAATAGTCCCTTAAATATATTGCAAAGCATTTTTGCACTTTAAATTTAACCTAAAATATTGACTTCAAAGAGAGAAGAGTAGTTGCTTTTTCTCAAAGCAACTAAGCAAGACTGGCCGTTAGCTTGTTAATATCAATCTTAAAATAATTCCATGATTTCCTATTTAATTTTTAAAAAATATAAGTGGTTATACCATTGGGGGTTGGGGGGGGGGGGGGCATCCATAATTTTAAAACATTAGCTATCGTTTTAGTATGTTATAGCAAGTAATAATTTCTTACTGAAGATATGGACTTTGAATTTATTAATTTTTTTTCTATTGAAAGAAATGAGAGTGACTTTTTGGAAAAGCAACACTAATTTAACATGCTATCGTAACATAATCAATTGAAAATTGTATATAAAATTTTAAAATCTGTACGTAAAATATCTATCTTACAATAATTTAATGCCTTTTGATATACTTTAATAAATAATTTGTAATGTGGATTACAGGGAGATTGACAATGATGTAGTATATCGTGTTGGAGGGGATGAGTGAAATGCATTACAACAAAAATAACTTTTAGCGTGATAAATATATACATCAACAAAGAGTTATAAAGCCTTTATCAGCATTAGTTAATTGTCATAGGATCCAGTGTAGCTATAGGCTTTAGGGACATTCACAAAGAGTGTTAAATACCACTAAAAATATGTTTTTAGCGGCAATTAAACTATTGTCGTTAATTAATTGCCGCTCAAGATCATTTTTATGTAGTGATGGAGCCTCGCCTTTAAGGTAATGTGTGATAAGAACATGCTGCTAAGGCCTAAAAGTAAATTCTAGAGAGTATAGATTGGTGGTTAAACCAATATTGTTGTATAAAATAGAGTGTTGGCCAGTCAAGAACGCACACATTCAAAAGATGAAGGTAGCGGAAATAAGAATGCTTAGACGATGGATGTATGAATATATATACTAAGAGAGATATAATTAAAAACGAAATTTTATGAGACAAGATGAGAGTGGCCTTGTAGCAGACAAGACGAGAGAATAAAAGTTGATATGATTCTGACATGTGAAGTGGAGATGCACTAGTAAGAAAGTATGAGAGGTTGATTGTATACGTAACTTGAGTTAAGAAGAGGTAATTAGACATATGATATAACACAACTTTAGGATACTAAGGACATGGCAAACTTAGTGCTGGGACGAGCTTACATGTACCTGATCAATTTTATAAGTTACTCCATCCTTTCAAATTAATTGAATTGTTGAGGTGTTTTACACCCTTTAAGAAAAGAAGATTAAGACATAAAATAGGCATAACTTTTCATTTTTATCCTTATTAATTATTGTCAAATTTATGATTAAAATAACTAAATATTAATTATAATAACTAATGAAGGGTAAAATTGAAAGAATATTCTAAAAGTAGTCTTGGAGATTGAACAATTAAGTTAATTTGAAAAATAAAAAATGTCTCAACAATTCAATTAATTTGAAATGAAGGGAGTATTATGTTATTTCGTCTACCAAAATTTAGACCAATCAAAAGAAATCACTCAATTTTTACCTCCTATTTCTTTTTTATCTTATTTTCTCATCAATTCTTTCTTTTTCTTTATTTCTTGGTTGACCTTCAATTATAGCATTAAATAACTTGTATATAAAGAGGACATATCTACAACATATCCCAACTCCAACCCCAACTATACTTACCCAAAGAAAACCAAAAAAATGTGTCTAAACACAAAAAGTGCTCCATTTTTTCTTCTTATAATCTTAACCTTTGTTTTTCTTTCTCCAATATGTAATGGTGAGTATTGCAAATTTGCAAGAAATAATGATGAGTGCACCAAAGTGCAAGGGATGTTTGTGTTTGGAAGCTCATTAGTTGATAATGGAAACAACAATTTTCTTGTAAAGTCATTGGCTAAGGCAAATTACTTACCATATGGAGTAGATTTTCCTTTATTAGAACCTACTGGAAGATTCACTAATGGCAAGAATGTAATTGACCTTCTTGGTGACCTTCTAAAAATTCCAACTTATATTCCAACTTTCAAGGATCCTTCAACTAAAGGAAATAAAATTATTCATGGTGTCAACTTTGCTTCTGGTGGTTCTGGCATTCTTGATGACACTGGTGCTGTTGCTGTAAGTATTTCTATTTTCCGATTACAAATACTACTTTTCTCGTCTCAAAATAAGTGTCAGCTTAACCCAAAAAAAAAAAAAAAAGGCCTAAAAAATAAGTGCCATATAATATGTTTTTCTAACTATACCCTTATACTCCATCTTTTTGATAGTGTTGAATTTTCAAGAGACGTTTATCTGATAGGAATAATTTAGTAAACTATACTTTATATATGTTGATTTCTTAAATGAAGTGATTTTTGTTAAAGTGACACTAATTTTAAAATGAAGGGAATAGTTATTTTGGCCAATAGAAAAAATAATTGATGTTTTAGAGAAATAAAAGTACTTCTATTTATTACTCCCTCTGTCTATATTACTTGTCTATTTTTTTCTTTAAATACTCTTTAAGAAAATATAAATAAGAAGGGTACTTGTATTATAATTCTATTTAATACACTCTATATTCATGTGTCTTATTCATTAATATCAAGATTAATAATTGAGGAAATTTTTTGAAATTTTACAATATTTAAAATTTTAAAAAGAATTAATTTAAGGAAAATGAAAAAAATTATATCTCAGTGTTATAAATTGACAAGTAATTTAAAATATACTATTATTTTTAATAATATGAACAAGTAATATAGAACGTAGAAAGTATCTTTTCCTTTTTTCAAATTCCTCCTCACTGCTCAAACTAGTAGAACAATAACAGAAAAATTAAATGAGACGTTTAAGAGAGATAAAAGATGGTTAGACAAACATCCTATTAAGCCATTATTAGGAAAAAAATAAAATCTTAAAAGGCCTATAATATGGTCGACTGCAAGTAGTATAGTAAATTTTGTTTCAAAAATCTTAAAAGATTTCATATGCAAATTCACAATCAAAATTTAAAATATTAACTATCAAAATCCGAACTATACCATACAAATATTTGAGATGGAGGAAGTATTAATAATGTCAATCTGTCTTCCCTATATTAACTAGCTACTAGCTGCCCTTTTATTAATGATGGAAAAGTTTACCGGAAAACTAACAAACCATAGTTGACAAAAATTAGAGTATTTAAGTGGTATAACCGCTAATTACTACTTCTTCCGTTTTATATTACTCGACTCTGGTTGACCTGACACATTTCTTAAGAAAGTTTTAGTGAAAGATATATGTATTTTACTAAACTGATTCTAAATTTGACTGTTTCTACGTTATGACGTAGGAGGGTGGATGATATGATCATCTTTTGCCTCTTGAAACATTTGGAACTTTGATCTAGTACAACCTCGATCATATGTGGAAGAAAATTTCATCTTTCTTAAATGTTGCCAAGTTCAGCGGCTATTATAGTTGGCAAGAAATTCCTTTTTGACTTCAATGAACACACAAGAAAAGGCAGCAAATTAATATTACTCTTTAGGACCAATAAATTAAATGAATTCCCAATGTGAACTTTGGGTATCTATTTTTGATTTTCTAAAATATAAAACAATACTACATACGTTGTATTAAAGATCGTAACGAAAAAGGAGCACATCGTGGTCGTTAGAAAGATAGACTTGTTTGAATGTCAAAATTCAAAAGGTATTACATAAATTAAGACGAAGAGAATATCATTAACAGTTCCTTCTTTGTGTGCTTACAAAGAAAATAGACTAGACACGTTAGGAATTACTTTTACTAGAAATGTCTCCAACAAATAATGTTAGCTACTAGCTAGTGTTATAAGTAGCAATTGTTTCGAACATGACTCCATGGTCCGTGTTCCTCAGTTCCTTTTTATTATGTCACAATATTATTGTAGACCAAAAAAGAAAAGAAAAGATTGTACCAAAAGAATATTTGATTCTCTAAATAATATTAATATCATAGTATAGATCACCAAAAGTTAGTGGAGTGATAAAATACTCTTTTATTGAGATATGAAGTCGCCTTTAGTAGGTGGAGTGTTTTACCTAAAGTGGGACTTATCCGTGCAAATCCGGATTTGTTGACTAATATTTTGTTACTTAACATTTTCAGGGGGAAGTAATTAGTTTAAATGAACAAATCAGAAATTTTGAGAATGTGATAGTGCCAGAGTTGGAGGAGCAGGTAGAGTGTAATAGCAAGGAATCATTGAAGAATTACTTGTTTGTGGTGGGAAGTGGAGGAAATGACTACTCACTCAACTACTTCCTGGGCTTAGCCACCAAAAATATTACTATTCAAGACTTCACTGCTAATTTGACCATAACACTTTCTCACCAACTCATGGTATGCATTTATAGTATTTATTTTTAGCATCTTTTGTCTTTCTATGCTCAATGATTGTTGAATATTCAAAATTCAGAAAGAAAAAAAAAATTTACAACTATTTTGGTGGTATGTGCGGGTTGATTTCTAGATGATTACTCAACTAATAGTGTTATCATCTCAGTTGTCTTTCTTCTTAATTCCAATTTTCTTTAATAAAAATAAAACAAAAATATGAGATAGTATCTATTAGTTGAGTGACCCTATGAGAAATCAACTCGGGTATATGTTTAATTCAAATTTGAAACACTTCTTTTGGAACTTTTTTTTCCAACCAAACACTATTTAAAGTTTCTGTAAGAACTGAAAAACAACTCTTGAGTGGCTCTTCACCTTTTACTAGACATGAAAACCTTTTTCTTTCATACTGTTTGGTTGAAAAACAATTTTGCAGAAAAAAAATGAACCTTCTTTATTTTATTTTTCCAAACTTTTGAGTAAAAAATAACTTGATAAGATTTGAGCACACTTAAGTGACATAGGAATTAGGATGGAGTTGCAACAAGTACATTGCAATCAGTAGCGGAGCCAAAATTTCTATTAAGTCGATTCAACATATACTCTAATAAGTTAATTTTTTAGCAAAGGGGATTCGGATGACCTCTGGCGCCCGGAATTGCACCTTCATTCTCCAATTAGTTATGTCAATTAATACTTGATCACATTTTATTAATCTAAAGTATGAAATGTGGTGTTGCTTTAATTAACTAGTGTGACAAATTAAAGTACATAAATAAAGTATCATGTTTTCCTAATATTATTGCAGAGGTTGTATGATATGGGAGCTAGGAAATTTGTGGTGATGGCATTATATCCCAATGGGTGCAGCCCAATGGCCAGAGCTAGAAATCCAAATGCAACTGGCTGCATACAAATTTTGAATGATGCTGCACAACTCTTCAACACTAACTTAAGGAGTTTGGTTGATTCCCTACAGCTTCAAATGCCTGATTCCACACTAGTCATTGTTAATACTTACAAAATCATTATGGATATCTTACAAAATCCTACTCCTTATGGTCAGCAATTTCACTCCCTTTCTCTCTATTTCTACATTACGTTTTAAGTTTTTCAACACCACAATAATATTGGGAAAAGGAAAGATAATTATTTACAAATTTTATTGATACATGTAGTTAATATTCAATTTATGTGATGCACTTTGACGGGATACACAGTTTAAAAATGAACGGAAGATTTTTGAAAGAACTTATGGTGTAAAACAAGAAATAGATACTCCTTTTGCTTCTTTTTTTTTTTTTTTTTGCATTTTTGTGTGTAGTAGATTCATAATATATTTACATTGAGTACTCTACAAAAAAAAAGATTTGTAAAGAGTTATACTATGTTCTCTCATTTAGGTAGTTGTATGATTTTTATCCCCATTTTTTTTTTACAAATAAATCAAAGATGTACAAGTGATCAAATTGTGACATGGTTTGGTTTTATTGTTTATTTATTATATATATAGGTTTTAGTGATACCAAGAACCCATGTTGTGATGTGGCAACAATACAAGAAGGTGGAACAGGAACTTTATGCAAAAAAGGAGGAAATGTTTGTTCAGAGAGGAATGCCAATGTCTATTTTGATGGGTTACATCCAACTGAAGCAGTGAACATTGTGCTTGCTAACAAGGCTTTTTCTTCCAATCTCATAGATGAAGTCTACCCTACAAATGTTAATCTCCTATCAATAGTTTAACATACTAATTTCTGAGTACCAATGTTGCACGTGTATCTTGAGTTATGAAGTACACGATTTGATAAAAAAAAGTATCGATATTATTTAAACAAATATATGAGTAAACAATTATACATGAGAAAATAAACTATTTATGAGAGTAAGATACATGGCTTATTATTTATCTAGTGAGTTAATTAACTTTCAATATTTATTGTCAGATTATCTATTCGAGATAAAATATATATTTGGTCTTTGTTTTAGGGATCAAATATAAATTTCGTCTTTGTTTTATATATATATAATAATAATAATATAATATATGAAGCTCAACGCCTCCATCAAAATACTTTTGACACTTGTCTTCATTAATTATCAGTATATAATATAATATATGATGCCCTGGCAATATATGATATATGTCATGTGAGTATCGTCGATGATTGAGGGGTTCTTTATTTTGAAGGAATGAATAAATTATCTATGGACCCTGTCAGTATATGATAGTGGACAATATAAAACATGATGGTGGACAACATAAAGCACTAAGTGGTATTTTTGTTGAATGAATAATTTTGATATCTATATGTATATATTGATTTAGTATTAGTTAAACGAAATTATCAGCCTTAATGATACCATTACAGCATATGATACTAATTTAGTATCAATTAAGCGAAATTATCAGTCTTAATGATACCAATACAGTATATGATACTGATTTAATACCAGTTAAGCGAAAATTATCAGCCTTAATGAATGAGGGTATGGGCTGTAATTATTTATGAGAGAATGAGTATTTCTTGAATTACTTTGGATTTAGATATGAACATGTAATTATTTTGAGTTTTATGACCCATAATTAGTTTGATTAGTATAGAAGTAAACAGATAGTAGAAAGAAATAATTGCTTATTTTTCATGGAAATCTATATTGTCACAATATATTTTTATATCATGCAAGTAATTGTATATCATGTGATACATAGACTAGCAACAATTATAAATGTTTCTTTATTTACTGGATTATTAATGTATATTATAATTGTACATCATATGATACAGAGATTAATAATACTTAAGAATGTTCTTTTATCATGGGAAACTTTCAAAAACAATAAATATTAGGCCTTAAATGAGATTCTTTAGCTACAGTTTCATTAATTACAATTTGCAGTTACATTTTGGTTTGCTACATATTTGTATTTATTGTATTTTTTTTTGCTGATTTCAAAGAAAAAAAATACAAATACAAATCGATTGTATCAAAATGAATACATATTAGGAGGAGAGAGGCGAGCGAGAACGAGAGAGGGTGGAGAGAGGATGAATACATGTTGTATAACGAACACATTTGATACAAAATACAGAATACAAATACAGTTGAATACAAAATTAGCTTTTCAGATACAATCAAACAAAATACAAACCTCTCACCTATATTTGATTGGATACAATTGATACACAATACATTTGGCAGAGAGGATAAATGCATATTGTATTTTTATAAATACAAATGAATCAAAAATAATTTTTCGAATACAATTCATACCAATATCTGATTGAATACAATTGATACATAATATATTTGAATGAATTTATTCTTATTGGCAGGAAGAGAAGGAGGAAGGAGGGGGGGGGATGAGAGGGCGAGAGAGGGAGAGGGAAAATAGAGCGTTTTTACAATAAAAATAGCATATAGTGATTTATTGTAATTTTTTAAACTATAGCTATGTTTAGGTCTGGCTCTATGCTTTGAAAAATAAAGCTTATGCCTTAAGCTCCCAAAATTTTATTAGGAATAAATCATGTGTTAAAATTTTTATAGAAAAAATTGATTATTTATGATAAAAAGTATATATTTTTTTAAAATATATTATTTTACCCGCTTTAACATCTTTTATGCTTTGTTAAAAATAAGAACTAATGAAAAGTGTTGAACAAAGTGAATTATAATTTTTTTTTAAAATTCTTTTTAAATTTTAGTTTCAAGCATTAACACAAGCATATAAAAATGGAGTATATCAAGTCATCAACTTCTTGAATAAGATTCTATGGTTCTAACTCTTATCTTTATTTAATATTTGTCAACTTATTACTTATGTTAACAGTTCATATAATAATTGCCTCACTGAAATGATGTTTTTCTATGTTGAGTTGAAAAAATCTTACCTAAAACTAGAATTGTCAAAAAGGGTTAGCCCAACTCCACCCTGCCCAATCCTCGCGGGCCAAGAAATTTGATGGGCTAGGACAGGCCGACCCTTTATTTGTAAGGGCCTGAAAATGCTCAACCCAACCCAACCTTAGAAGGGCCACAGGCTGGGGCGGGCTAGCCCTTTCTCTTTTTTTTATTTTCATTTTTTGTTTTTTCAAACTTAAAATTCTATAATATCAAGAAAATGAGAAGATTTTCAAATCATATATGATAAACAATGGTTTTGTTTCAATAACACTAGCAAAAAATCTAGTGTGATTATCATGTATCTAGGATACTAGATACGCGGGATACATGTACTTGGTGTGATGCATCCCAGATACACGAGCGAGATAAGAGAGTGGTGAGCGAGATGGGAGGGAGGCGAGGGCGCGGAATTAGTCTATATATCCTAGATGCATGCGAATCCACTTGAATAGAATGTATCTAGAACAAATTACACCTAATTTTGAGTCCATGTATCCTGAGATACATGTATCTGGATGCACCAAAATCTGGTAAGATTCATAATATTATAACATAGCGTGCATCTAAGTAATTAGCTCACACAATAATGAGATTTCTTTAAGTTACGTACCCTTAAATAAATAGTTTTGGCCAATGGACTGACCCCGACTCGGCCTTAATCAAGCCTCAAGGGCCAAGGGCTTATATGGGTTGGGCTTATAAGCCCTAGTTTTAAATGGTCTTGAAAAATTCTACTCCAACCCTACCCCCGATAACGGGTTGGGTTGGGCCGACCCCATGAGTTAAGACCATTTTGACGGCTCTACTTAAAACTAACAATTGAAAAAACAATATTAAATACTAAAAAATTTCATCTAAATACTGTAAGAATTTTATTTTTTTTGAATAAATACATATACAAAGTTTATTTATATTTTAGGCCTCGAATTGAAATTTCGCTCTAGGTCCTCAATTTCGTTGAGCCACCCCTTACTATGTTCCATATATATGTTGACGTTTTTGCCGTGTTCCATAATTTTCATATCAAATAAGAGAATACATATATTACTTCATCCATTTTTACCCTATCAAAAATTAATATTTACGTTTACTTGTACAATTTAAAAAATTATGAGATAATTTTTCACTTAATTCATAAGTTACTTTTATCATTAGCTTTAGTCATTTTTCAATGTATTTGTCAAATATTAAATTTATATATTTCAAAAGAATATTACATAGTGAAATCATAATTTTATTTATTATTCCATATGATTTTTCATAGACAAAGCCCAAAGGAAGTAGAATGTATAATCATCAATATCATTAATCATCAATAGAGACTAAAGAACAAATCAAATATCGACGCTTCACTTAAATATTTTTTGAGGCCATCATAATCATGAAGAACATGGGTTCTCCATAGGGTAATTATGTTTGTACAATCAAAAGTTACCCTTGAAATGGAATCAAAACAAAAGATTTACGCAGAGGGATCACAATTCATTATGAAATTTGAAAAAAATAATATTTGATTGTATATTATAAAAATGATATTTAAAAATTAGAATTGTGTTTTAGACAAAGCCCAAAGGAAGTAGAATGTATAATCATCAATATCATTAATCATCAATAGAGATTAAAGAACAAATCAAATATCGACGCTTCAATTAAATATTTTTTGAGGCCATCATAATCATGAAGAACATGGGTTCTCCATCGGGTAATTATGTTTGTACAATCAAAAGTTAACCTTGAAATGGAATCAAAACAAAAGATTTAAGCAGAGGGATCACAATTCATTGTGAAATTTGGAAAAAATAATATTTGATTGTATATTATAAAAATGATATTTAAAAATTAGAATTGTGTTTAGTTATGAATACAATATGAAATAATTTTTGTCTTTTTGTGAGTAATTTGAACTTTGAAGTGAAAAAGTGAAAACACAATTCTAATAGAGATTAAATATCGACGCTTCAATTAAATATTTTTTGAGGCCATCATAATCATGAAGAACATGGGTTCTCCATCGGGTAATTATGTTTGTACAATCAAAAGTTAACCTTGAAATGGAATCAAAACAAAAGATTTAAGCAGAGGGATCACAATTCATTGTGAAATTTGGAAAAAATAATATTTGATTGTATATTATAAAAATGATATTTAAAAATTAGAATTGTGTTTAGTTATGAATACAATATGAAATAATTTTTGTCTTTTTGTGAGTAATTTGAACTTTGAAGTGAAAAAGTGAAAACACCTTTCCTTTTTTTCAAATTCTTAAAAAAATTAGAACTCAACTTCAGATTTAAATCTAGAATTTTAAAGCAAATATATTTCGGGGTTTAATTTTGAAAAAAATAATACTCCCTTTGTTCAAAAATACTTGTCCACTATTGACTTTGCACACTTCTTAAGAAATTATAAATAGAAGGGTAATTTTACTATATCACCTTTTAAATATAATAAATACAATATCTTGAAAAATATAATAGAGAAATGACTATAATTAATGATAAGGATAAATTAGTAATTAAGTATAAAATTATCTATTAATTTTATAAAGTGAACAAATATTGTTAGACATCCAAAATAGTATAGTGGACGAACTATCGTCGAAAGGAGAGAGTAGCAAAAAAACATTCTATGGCCTAATGATAACTGAAATGACAAAATTACCCTCTTATTGAAATTTAATGCCAAGAAGCACACAAAAGGTTCTTGATTATTCCCTTTATACTGCTTTTAAAAAAATAATATTCCTAAACCTAAGGAGCAAAGGAAAAACCCTAGGAGCTCACTTTCTCCTGAATATCACAGTCGGATCAAATCGCCTCCAACAATGTCTGCCATGATGGTAAGCCCGCAATTATATTGTTGAAATGAGAAGCAAATCTCAGTAGAGCTGTTTAGATTTCTCATAATGCGTAACAAAGTGAAGTGGAAGTTGTGGAGTATAACTGTGTTCGCTACTCTTTCATGAAATGAGGGCTAGTTTAGTGTGTGTAAACAAACATACATACATGTGCGTGCCTAAGGCACTCGATGTGGATGCGGAGATTTCCAGCCCTGTAAATCCACTCATGGTTGTGAATATAATGTTTTTTTTTTAAGTGTGAACTTCAGCAAAAAGGTTAATTTTTTCATTGAAACAACTGAAATTGCAATTGTGCCTATAGTTTGTTCGAAGTAAATTCAGATTAATGTGGTAAATTTGACACTGTGAGAGTATGAAAACTGTTATGGTGAAGATTTTGTGTTACATGTTTAAGATCAGATTTACGGATCCGCATTTTCTGTTGCCAGGTTTTTATACTGTTACTTATTTGTATTACAACTGGAATGAAATGGGTCCAAGTAGAACAGAATTAATATAGCCAGCTCCAATTAATTTGGAAATGAGCCACAGTTGATTGATATATACCTATGTGGTAATGTTGTATGTTGTCAGGCTATTGTTGTTTCCGTTGTCTTTTTCTTTTTTTTTTCATCAATTATTTTCTGATCTGGTGTTGTGGCTTTAAAATAACAGCAACCTCAGATCATATTGCTGAAGGAAGGGACAGACACGTCCCAAGGGAAGGCACAGTTGGTGAGCAATATAAATGCCTGTATGGCTGTGGCTGATGTGGTGCGTACCACCCTTGGACCTAGGGGTATGGACAAGTTGATCCACGACGATAAAGGAAACACAACTATTTCGAATGATGGTGCCACTATAATGAAGCTTCTAGACATAATTCACCCTGCAGCAAAAATACTTGTTGACATTGCCAAGTCCCAAGACTCTGAGGTATGCTGTATTTTTTCTGCCTCAGCGTTTATGCTATTTGTTGCTATAACATCAGTTGAAAAGTGTAATGCTGCAAAGTAAATTTCTGTTCTTTTATTTCAAAGGTAATTGAGATGTGGCTCATAAGTTGGACTATATATGCAGTTGAGAACTTATGAGCTTGGGAAGTTTTATGCTTGTCCCTTCAACCCCTTTTTCACTATTAGTGCCTTGTTGTCCCTGTCTGCAGGTTGGTGATGGAACCACTACAGTTGTTCTGCTTGCAGGAGAATTTTTAAAGGAAGCCAAGCCTTTTGTTGAAGAGGGTGTCCACCCTCAAAATCTTATTCGTAGTTATCGAACCGCTTCTAATATGGTAGATTTTTCCTCCTCCTGGTTGCGTGTTCCTCTTTGTCTTACCCCTTTTGGCTATATTCACTGCCCCAGTGGGGTGCAGATGGTTTGTCATCATAGTTTATTGAGTAATTTGGTATTGATTATGTAGGCAATCGAGAAGGTAAAAGAATTGGCTGTTAGCATAGAGGGAAAAAGTTTGGAAGAAAAGAAAAGTCTGCTTGCAAAGTGTGCTGCTACAACTTTGTCATCAAAGCTTATTGGAGGGGAAAAGGAATTCTTTGCATCCATGGTTGTGGATGCTGTTCTTGCAATCGGAACTGATGATAGGCTGAACATGATTGGAATTAAGAAGGTATACAATCTTGCAACTGAATTTTTTGTTTGTCTTTTATGAGGTTGTGGTTGCTTAATTTTTGACTTTGTGGTGTCGGCCTTTAGGTTCTTTAGTTGGGTCAGAAGAACCTAAAGATAGATGCTAATAAAATTTGTATTTCTGGTGTGTCAATAAAAGCTTTATTTTATCAAATTTTGTTAGCATCTATTTTTTAGTCTGTAAATATGATTTCTTTTCCTTTCATGAATAAGACATACTTAGGTGGTGTAACTATTTGAGTAAGCTCTTATCAAAATCTTTACCTTATCAAAAAAAAGGCTCGTCTTATTCAGTCAACAGGGGTTGATTTATGTGGACTTTTCCTTGATAAACAACTATTGGTTGATATGAATTTTAGTTAAAACCCATACAAGTGGATCCTTTGATATGTTTTAGGGTGTGGAAGAACAGAGTATAACATATTCATTGAGGAAATCGAAGATAGATCTCTGAGCAAATGAAGATCATATATGCTGTTGGATTACAGCTTGATTAGAGACTACAGAAAATTTTACTATTGGTTCTACTAGCTATCTAATATTTTCTTACCTTTTCTTTTGCTCCCTTTTGTATGTGTAGGTCCCTGGAGGTACTATGCGAGATTCCTTCCTTGTAAATGGTGTTGCCTTTAAGAAGACATTTTCCTATGCTGGTTTTGAACAGCAGCCAAAGAAGTTTATAAACCCCAAGATACTTTTACTGAACATAGAGTTGGAACTAAAATCAGAAAAAGAAAATGCAGAGATAAGGTAGTATGTTTTTGACATACATTTGATTTTATTTGAGAATAGTTCTGTAATTTCTCCAATTTAATATTTTCTTTCATAAGTTGCACAGTTCTAAAGGTGCTTGCTCCACCTAATCATCTTTTGTATAGGCTCTCAGATCCAGCGCAATATCAGTCAATTGTTGATGCGGAGTGGAATATCATTTATGACAAGTTGGATAAATGTGTAAAGAGTGGTGCCAAAGTTGTTTTGTCTAGACTCGCTATTGGTGATCTGGGCACACAGGTTGGTTACAAACCTGCTTTATGGTCCATTGCTTTGGTTCATGATCATATCTTCGCAGGGATTCTTTGGAAAACTAGAATTTAGAGAGATAGTAAGTAGGCACTGAATGTTGTGGCCTTATCTTTGGGGAGATCGTCATGCCGATTTTTCTTGGGTCATGGTAGTTTATTCCGACATATCAAATGTGTTCTAAAGTGTCATAATATGCATAATGAACTAAAAATTTTGAGCATGTGCCTCCCTCTTCATCCTTACTGTTTTTGGAACTCATTGTGCCTCCTTCACCCTCTTAATTTTGGTTGGAGAGGGAGGTGTCAGTAATTTGACAACAAACCAGATGATCTATCCTAGTCTTAGAAATTGACAGAATTTCTGTGCTGGAAAGAAGTAGAAACTATAGTCTCCCCATCTGGTTTACCTTATTTTATCGAAAAGAAACAATAGTCTCTCCATCCTGTGCCTTCTGATTAATTGGTTATAAAGTACACTGGTGAACTTTTGATGAGGAAAAGAGTTTGCCTTGCGATGTAATTACTGAACTCTATTAAATTTTTTACCTTGCTTGTTCTTCTGCTGGTTGCTGCAAAGAGATGTGAAAGTACAGTTATAGAGCTGTCGCAAATGTACTTTTGGGTTTTACTGCCATCATCTTATGGCTACATTTCTGCCAAAATCTTCTTACTGACACTCTTCTGGGTTTAAGGAGATTATTTTGAATATTATGACTGATATTGTTTGTCTTTTATCTGCCCAGTATTTTGCAGACCGAGATATATTTTGTGCTGGTCGTGTCTCTGAAGAGGATCTGCAGCGGGTAGCGGCTGCCGCTGGGGGAACAGTGCAGACAACTGTGAACAATGTTATTGATGAGGTCTGGTCCTTGTCCCTGTTACCCATAGTCTTACTGGGACAACTGTACACCTTCCATAACTTGGTTAAATTATAGTATTAGATTTTGGTCGATAACTTTTACTTGAACCAACTGGATTATTATCTAGGTTCTCGGCTCTTGTGAGATTTTTGAGGAGAAGCAAGTTGGAAATGAGAGATTCAATATATTTAGTGGATGTCCCTCGGGCAAGACCGCCACTATTGTCCTTCGTGGTGGAGCAGATCAGGTTTTTGATCACTTCAGTTATGCATACAACTATTATTCGATTCTTTGATCCTAATTTTCTTTTTCAATGGTCTATATAGTTCATCGAGGAAGCTGAGAGAAGCTTGCATGATGCTATTATGATTGTTAGAAGGGCTGTGAAAAACTCTACGGTTGTTCCTGGAGGTGGTGCTATAGATGTAAGCACACTCTACAACCTCCCGAGAAGATTTCTTTATGATAACAGTTGTACCTTATTGATTGATAAAATGCTTGGATGCAGATGGAAATAAGCCGTTTCTTGAGGCACCATGCTCGAACAATTCAAGGGAAATCTCAGCTCTTTATAAACTCTTATGCAAAAGCTCTCGAGGTAGTGATTCTTCTTTCATTTTGCGTTAACAGAAATGATTTGCTATTTTTCCTAGAATTAGCTCAATGTATGCTGATGTTGTCACGTCTGGTATTTGTATGTGCTATTTGAATGTATCGGTAATGTATTGGATTCTTGCTTTTTTATGTACTTCACTTTCGTGATAAGTTACCAACATGGCAACATCAGTTGCTAGCTTTGTCAAGTTACCTTGGAGAACTGGAGAAATAGATGCACCACCGTTATCATAAAAAAAGTGGAGAAATAGATGCTAGTGATCTTTTTCGTCAGAAAGATATGCAAGGTTAGACTGGTATATGCTAGAAGCCCTGATGATGAGAAATAGATTCTAGTTGTCCTCTCAGTCAGAATTAAATTATAGGATTGATTTTCAAACTGACAATGTGGTGTTGTAGAAGTTGCCTTCTTTCTGTGGTCCAAGAGTGAGGGTAATTATGAGGCAGTGCACATTGGATGTAGAGAGCAGCTGAGGGCTGTGCTTAGCATTGTTTTATTGTATTATCCATCCTTGCCACTTTTATTTTCTCTTGAAGAATTTTTTTCCCCAAAGAATGGTATCAGCACAAAGGGTGTGCTGAAAGCCCCTTCTCTTGGAGGGCTTATGATTGGCGGTTTCCCTTTTATCAACAAATCACTTTGGTGTATGTGACCACACTAGTCTAATTTGATCAGTGGTTGAGTCCTAGACCTTCTTGCAATTTTCTAATTTGATAATTGGTTTTGTATAGATCTGCTTTTGATGAAGTTATCTTTGTTGGTCAAATGTATGTTTACCAAGGAATTGACTTGTTTGATTCCAAAAGAAACATATTGTTTGTTGTAAAAACTCTTTTTAAGATACTGTTATTGCTCCTCTTATGTGGTAAGGGATTTGTCTGTGTTATGATTCTTAGTTGGCTAGGGCTGCTGATGCTAGTAGGTCTTTGAGATAGTCCTTGGTATTCTTTTTGTTGACAATCTCTTGATATTGCAGGTTTTATGGAACTTAGTCATTGTGAGATGTCTCTTATTCTGTAGAACATATGTTCAATTCTGTGATACCTTACTATTTCAACTCTGGCATAATGCAGATTATCCCCCGTCAGCTATGTGACAATGCTGGTTTTGATGCAACTGATGTGCTGAACAAGCTCAGACAAAAACACGCTCTTCCGTCTGGTATGCCTACCATTTCCCTTCGGAGGATGTATAATAATAACAGTAACTTTTTTTAAAAAAACAATGATAATATGAACAGTATTAACTTTTTAGACTTTGAAGTTTTCTAGCCACTTTACAAGGGTAGTTAGTTTTTCATGGGATGGCTTTCTGCAAAAGTTTTGGGGTTCTTTTCTTATTGTATTCCCTTAATAATGGTACTCCTTCTGTCCCTATTTTTGAAGGGTTCGGAGTATGAGGGTCATAGAACTTAATTATTGCTATTGGTATATGATTCTTCAAATAATTTAAAATTAAATTTGCATATTTGAAAAACTCATGGAAAGTACTAGAAGTCATCCTAGTTAATGATTCAAAATATTTTAATTTTTTTTTTTGAGAAAATTATAATCAAAGAAAAGATTGTTAGACTCCCTCAATAGTAACATCACACTTAAAATAGGACTGGAGGGAGTATTAAAAGAAAAAGAAATTTCAAGCTCCTTAATGGTAAACACTATCCTGGGCAGGTGAGGGTGCACCTTATGGAGTCGACATTAACACTGGTGGCATTGCCGATTCATTTGCCAACTTTGTTTGGGAGCCAGCAGTCGTGAAGGTATACTTACATCCACTGTTCTTTTTTATTTGATAAATTTAGTTTAGCTTGTTATTGATCAATCACTCATCTTTTCCCACTTGTTTGATACCAATGCGTCAATTTTTCACTAGTTATTCTTGGTTCCTAAAAGCATTACAAATGATTCTACTTTGTCCAGATAAATGCCATCAATGCAGCCACTGAAGCAGCATGCCTCATTCTGAGTGTAGATGAGACAGTGAAGAATCCTAAGGTAATTTCGCCTTTGTGAAACCCCAACTTCTCCCCAATTTGTCTACCATTATGGACATAATAGACAGTGCAGATTGGGTTTTGTAAGTCACCCTTTGTTTTGCTTTTCTAGTCTTCAAGATACTCATAAGTTACTTTAGGTGGGAATGGGAAATAAAGGGGATAGAGAGAGAGAACTGAGATTAGCTAGTAGTGTACATGCAGAAAACTAGAATTGTGATTTTCACCTCTCAGGGTGTGCCTTGTGCTGGCTGTTACCTGTTAGAATGTTGAAGAGTTAGTTTTAGAATGTTATTGTCGTATGAAGTTAGTCCATGTCTCCATGATAGGTTATATATAAAATATGGATTGTATCTCATCCCTATAAATAGGTGTCGTGTATTTTTATCATCAATTTTTCAATATCTTTTCTCCCTCTCATATTTCCTTTTGAAACTCTTCTGCGAGATAGTTTGTCAGAAACAAAAAAGAGATTCTGGTTAAGAAAGATAATTGTTATTATTGGAAATTTAAGAAATTGAATTCTTATTGTCAAAGAAAAAAAATCGAAAAGAACATTAAGAATGGAGGTGAATGTGAAGAGGAAGCCTTGAAAATCCTATTGTACTCGCTACACAAACTAATATGAATTTTTAATTTGGTTCTCTGTGGGTAGTATAGGCAGAATAAGAATATGGAGAGGCCAACCTAAACATTATAGGCTGTTTAAGTTTTCAAAGTCTTGGAAAGTGTTGGTTTTAAAAAAATGCTTTCGAACTGTCGTAGAAAGTAAAAATGTTTTCAGATCTCAATTTGTGTTATCAAGTGCTTTTAGCAAAGGAAAGACTAAAGTTTATGAAACAGTGGGACAGGTAAATGTAGTTGTAAGAGGCGGGAGGGTGACAACTTTATAGTGATTGTTAATTGAAAAATGAAATCTAAGAGAGATTGTATGTACCCTTAAAATTTGGAGGTCTTTTTGTCATAGTGCATCTTTCGGCTGTATGGTTACGTAGGATCATTGTGCCCATAACATCAATGATTTCATTGGTTTAGCAAATCAATGTCATTTTGCTGTTGTTATTATCTTTTCAATCCTGCTTTGATTTCAATTCTTTTTAGCCGAGGGTATGTTAGAAACAGCCTTTCTACCTCATAAAGATTGGGTTAAGGTCTGTGTATACCCTACCCTCCCCACACCTCACTTGTGGGATTACATTAGGTATGTTGTTGCTGTTGTTAATAAATCAACGTCACAACTGCCAAGGCATTGCAGGAATTTTACTGCCTCCCACTGTCGTACTCTTGAGTTGATAGTTGCTCAGCAAGAATTGCTGGAAGAAAATAACCCAGTAATGATGCGGTAGCTCTTCTGAATTTTGTTGATTAACAGTATAACTTAAGATCCTTGTGGCCAGGCCTTAGTGGTGAGGTTTGTTGCTACGATGCATTTTAGGGCTGTGTAGGTGTCAAGAATTTATCCCAACCCTTGTTCCTCTAACAAAGCAAAGTGGAGAAGGAAAAAATAATAGAGATGTGTATGGAGGGAAACTCTATATGGTGCCATTTAGCCTAGCTGACAAAGTTAAAGCAGTCCGGTCACTCAATGTTGCAGTCTGAGCTGGATGAGAAGAGACCGTAATGTGCAAAGCTTTGGCGGGTTCTCCTATATCTCTCACCTTTTTCTTTTGATAACTGAGAAATCCCTGAGGGCAAGTTGGCGCACTGTCCAAAACTCAGTGAATAATGTGCCCGTTTCTCTACAGTTCTCTTCTTAAATGCGAAGCTTTGTTTGTAGCAGGGTCCGAAATTGTGACGTGGACCTAGCCCCACACATCACACACTGGTCTTATGACTTGATGATAGCCTTGGGGACTTCCTATGTCTCGCAATTTTCTTCCTTTTAGAACAGTAGCTAAGGTGCTAAAAAGGCTGGTTTCTTTGAGGATAATATTGCTTACTGTGGAGCCGAAAGGGATAACTTGCAGTCGACCTCTGCTGTGGTCTAAGAATTTCTGAATCTAGAAAAGTCAGATTAGTTTAAGGCTTTAAGCTGTATCTGCAGTTTAGGTGAAGTTTTGTGGATTCTTTAGGTTTGCTTTTCAGGTTTCCTTTTTGTTTGTGTTGGATGTGTTCATCAACTTGTTAGCATCCTTACTATGCTTGAAATAATTCCTGTTTCCTTTCAAATTGCAGTCTGAGAGTGCACAAGGAGATGCTGCTGCAAGTGCCATGGGTGGTGGTAGAGGGCGTGGACGTGGGCGTGGAATGAGGCGGCGATAGATTTCACAAGTTCTTTTGCAGATTTTGCTATGATTTTTATGTAGTGTTTGGTTTTTTTGCATTGTTCGCTCCTCCCTTATGTAGTTCTAGTTGTGTCCCTCGATCAAAATGTTCACATTTGTGCATCGATTCTCATATAGCAACCGAAAACGATCAAAACAGAGTTTGTGTTAAATTCAGGCAACATCCAGTGAACTAAATCATCTTTGCTGCTGTCAGTTTTGCAATGTACGAAGCCTGCCGTTGGATATGTAATATTCTGTGGATTAAACTTCATCTGGTCTTGAAAAGTGAACAAATTTACGACATAAAACTTTTAAATTTAGTGTCTCTGTAACGCCATTGGTAGTACCTGTACTCAAATATTCCCTTCGTTTCTTTTTAATCGTCATGTTATGCTTTTTGAAAGTTAATTTCACTAATTTTTAAAATTAAGTTAGATTATATTAATTCTATATGTAAAGCATTATGAACTGTAATTTTTTGCATATCAATATGATAAAAAAATATATTGTAAAATGTTAGTCAAAGTTCAAGAGGAAATTATGACAATTAAAAAGGAACGGATTGATATCTAAGAAGGGCACAAACTTAGCGATACAAAATACAACACATGTTCATTGCGTTCTGAACTTTATAAAACCTAGGTGCAGAAATCAATTCTTTTGACAGAAAGAATTTTATTGATACAAAAGCACAACTAAGCATGTGCTAGATATATGTACATGAACAGAACTTTTGAATATATTACAGAATGATCATATAACATAATGTAGACTAAACCAATTCCACTCGTTTACTAATATTTTCTATAAGCTGGTTTGCACTCAGCACTGCATTTTCAGGCAGAGTTCTACGTTTGATTAACTGTCTTGGATTTCTACACGTCTGTAATATATTTGACATTTCTTCAGCTTTTGCAATGATGAGTTTTTTCCTTGAATGCGATGTGTCTCCATCTCTAATATATGTGTTGGGCAACTTCTCAGAGAAGGATGTAGATACCATCATGTTTCTAAGTTTCTCTGCCTTTTCATTCATGCCTTGTTTTGCGAGATCATTGCAGAGTCTCTGATATGTGAGATACTGAGGAACTAGTCCTCTTCGAATCATGTCATGAAACCACTCAACAGCTTCATCAAATTGATGCATCTTGCAGAACAGATGTATAAGCATGGTACATGTAGCCAAGTCCAAATCAAAACCCTTTGCCCTCATTTCTTGGATAATTTGCAATGCCAGATCCAATCTATCCTGTTCACATAGCATCTTAACCAGCAAATGATATGTTAGTCGATCTGCTACGTATCCAGATTCAATTATCTTGGTATAGAGGTTTAAGCCTTCTTCAATCTTCCCAAACTTGGAAAAGTACCGAAAGAAGTAATTATAAGTTGTTGGTGTTGGCATAAAACCTCTATTTATCATCATCTTAAGAATCTTACTTGCCCCAATAATATCTCCTGCCTTGCAAAAACCCTTCACCAACGAATTGTAAGTTGATAGAGTTGGACCAGATTCCAACACTAATAGTCTCTCCATCATTCCTGATGCTTCCTTGAACCGTCCAGCTTCTCCTAATGCATCAATTACTGGATTGTAGACAACAGCATTGGGATGAATTCCTTCCTCTTTCATTTCATCAATCAGTTCAATTGCCATCTCAACTCTCCGCATCCGGCACAATCCTTCAACAAGGGTACCATAAGTTACAACGCTAGGTTTTATGCCCTCCTTTTTCATCTCAGTCCACAACCGCTCAGCTTTCTTGAGCTTTCTTGATCGAAACCATCCATTTAGCAATATATTATAGACCCGAATAGATGGCGACCAATTTGAGTCTTGTCCTTTTCGCCTATAAAAATAATCTGAAGCTTCCCTAATATGCCCCTCTTTGCATAAAGAATCTAATAGTATCTCAAATAAGTTGTCTTCCAAACCCAAAGCATGTACCTCTAAATTAGAAGAAAATTCATATGTTCGAATGGCTGGTAAGAGCATACCTGCAAAAAAAGAAAAAACTCGGGTCACATGTACTCTACAGATAATTAGAACTTTCACGGATTGAATATAAATGGTGGGAACAAAATAAAAGAAAAGAAAAAGGAAAAAAGTTTGGCCTAAGAACTGAATTCAATAAAAACTATGTTAAAATAAGACAGTTTCTCTCTTGTATTAACTTTATAACAGAAATGAATTACCATGTCAATATTGGGATGCAATCACATTATAGAACAAACTAATGCCTTTTACGGGTGATCCTGATAGGTATTCCCAACAAGCAAAATACAACACATTAGACCTCTTTGAATATCCAATAACTACTAATTGTATAAGTTTTAACTAAAAATAAAACAACATTTTAGCATAATGTACACAAACAACTATTCCAAATCCAGTTCAAACACAGAACTTGTAGATTGTAATATCAAGTCTAACATAAGGTTCTGAAGCTTTCAGCATACTGACATCAGATTGTAATGCACTTGAGCAATCTACTCACTAAGGAAAAAATATAAGTTCAAAAACTCTATAACTTCATCTATTGCAAGAAAAACATAGCTGGTCTTATCAAATGGTTTAGTTGAACCTTACCATAGAAGAGGTCTTGCCCCCATGAACTTGGTCTAGTGGTAAGATGCAAAACATGATGTGTGGGTTACACGTATGTCAAACTCACACATGTCTTGGGTTCACCCATGGCAAAACATGCTATTAAGTGGAGAAGAGCTGCGGGGCAGGCAGCTACGCCACAACCCTTGGGCATTTCTTGGTTATAAATGAAATAAGTGTAGCTGGCCTCAACAATGGATAAAGGCGAGGACTTTCCTAACTAGTTGAACTATAATAAATCCCCTGACTACTGAATTTGTTGGGATGGATTGACCTGAATAGAGCTGAATGGATAGCGGGGTCTGGAGAGGATAGAATGACCTTACCCCCTACCTCAAAAGGTTAGAGAGGTAATTTATGATAGACCGTTAATAGTCAAAAACAGAACAGTAACTACAATAAATAACATGGTAATCGAAGTACAACAAACAATAGATAATAACAAAAATCGATTAAATGTATTCATTCTGGAAAAAGACAAGCAGTACCTGCCCTTGCATATCGTCTAATCATTATGGCAAATGTGTCAAGATTAGGTCTTTCAGTAGAATTGAGACTATCAAGTATCAAATTCCAAGCAGAATCAAATTCCCTTTCCTTGCCAAGGGCATTAACCACACCATTAAACACAGGCAAAGAGAACTCAAACCACTCTTTCTTCTCAGCCCATAGGTAAAGGGTAAACAAAGGCTTAGGAGAAGAATCAAAATGGGTGAAAAGTTGAAGAAACATACACTCATTTACTTCAACACCAGCTCTATCCAAGGCATTTCCAAGAACAGGGCCAGGTGGGATGGTGGGGTCACGTAGAATCTCACATAGGGTAGTGAAATCAGTGGGGCAGTAATTTGGGATTTCAGGTTGATGGGTTGAGGGAGGGGGTGAAAAGAGGGGGGTGGGTTGTTTGGGTGGGTGGTTCAGCTTAGGCCATTTCATTAGGGGTTTTCCTCGAGTTGATTTCAGCCATGATTGGGTTGAGAAGAGCTTAGGAGTAGGGTTTTTGGTAGTGAGATGTGAGAGAAGAGAAGTTAGAGAGACCATGGAGCAGCGGATTTGGGCGGAGTTTAGAGCTTTCATTGATTTTGCTCCACAGAGTGATAATGGCGGATTGAGGTTTTTCTGGGGTTTATGTCCATGAATTGTCAAGTACAAAACTCTCCGGGGGTACTTTTCTCAATTTGTGATAGCTAAATTTTTGTGATACTTTCAAATGGGGTTGTGCAAAAATCAATTTCATGGATAAATTAATGGCCCATTTACATATATAATATATTATATGTTTTCACGAATTATATCATATCTTTTATTGTTCCACATATTAGCCTTATTTTTCTTATAAGAAATAATTAAATATATATCCTTCTACTTTCTCTCTTCTTCTTCCTCTCTCTCTCTCTCTTTTTTTTTTTTGGTTTCTGTCCGCTTTTTTTTCTTTTGTCTCTTTCTCTTTCACCCTCTTTTTTAAAAAAATAAAATAATTTCAATTATTTTAATTTAAGACTTAATTTTGAATTGATATTATTACAAATAATTTTTAAAAATAATTGGGACTTAAATTTATTTATTTTGAAGATACTAAAATATGAAGATTTTTTTTTACGTCACTAATAAAATAAATAAATATAAATTACAATTATAATACATTTTTAATTCAATATATAATACATATTATATGCATGTTTCAATGCACGCGGTGAATATATAACTAAAACATTTTTAATACAATAACATATTTTAGTACCTTTAATAAGAGAAAAAATAAAAATAATTATAATACATTTTGAATTCAATATATTATACATATTATAAGCATGTTTCAATGTACGTGATGAATATATAATTAAAACATTTTTAATACAAATGTATTATAAGTATTATGTATGAATTTCAAATATTTTGGTACAATTTAAATTAATTTTACGTTGTTAAAAATGTATTATATTTGTTTGAATAACAACAATCGAATTTATAACAATGTATAATATTGAATTCGAATTGTATTATAACTATCGTTTATATTTATACAGTATTAATACAACTTTAATACATATTTTTTTAGAGCTTCACCTCTTATTTTTCGGTAAATCACCACCACCAAACCACCGATTGTTTATATTTAATACAGTTTTGATACAACTTTGATACAATTTTTCAGAACTTCACATAAGATATAACTAAAACATTTTAAATACAAATATATTAGAAGTATTATATGTGAATTTCAAACATTTCGGTACAATTTAAATTAGTTTATATAGTTAGAAATGTATTATATTTGTTCTGAAATAATAACTATCGAATTTATAGTAATGTATAATATCGAATTCGAATTTAATACAACTTTAATAATAACTATCGAATTTAATACAACTTTAATACAGATTTTCAGAGTTTCACCTCTTCTTTTTCGTAATCACCACCACCAAACCACTGATTGTTTATATTTAATATAGTTTTGATACAATTTTAATACAATTTTTTAGAACTTCACCTGATATACAATTTTAATGCAAATTTATATCAAATGGTTATTAAAGCTAAAATTATGCCATATATGGTAATAAAAATAAAGTTACACTTAAAAGCGTAATTAATCAAATAAAATATATTATTTATGTAAAAATTCCTACTTTCAAATAGGTTGTGCACAAATCAATTTAATAGATAAATTAAATCGAAGAAAATGTTATTGATTTATCAATATTGGGTAATTGGGTTAACGACTTTTCAATAGTTTTGTAATTTTTTTTTTGGGTTGTCGATTTGGTCTTCAATTTTATGATTTTTGGTCAAGGGTAACTTACAAAAATCCACTAGTTTAGGAGATAATTATTTAGATTGATGCTAGTTTGTAATATTATGAATCTTATCAGATTTTGGACTTAGGATACATGTATCTAGCTCGTCCAGATACATGGGGTCAAAATTAGGTATAATTTGTTCTAGATACACTATATTCAAGTGAATTCGCATGTATTTGATTATCTCGCTCGCTTCTCTCTCTCTGTATCTAGTATATCCCAAATACATGTATCTAATATCTAGTATGATTTGCATGTATTCGAGATACATAGACTATCTTGCTCGTCCCCATGTTATCTCACTTGCCTCTCTCCTTCTCTCGTTTATGTTTCACATGTATTTGAGATACATAGACTATCTTGCTCGTCCCCTTGTTATCTCACTCGCCTCTCTCCTTCTCTCGTTCGCTTCTCTCCCTATTTTAGTGTATTTGATAGCAAAAATATATGTATCTAGGTGTATCTTGAAATCTGAATATGAAATTATTAATTAATGAGACAATATGTAATTATTTCAAACTATAGGGAGAATTAGATAATATGGTAGGAATGTTTGTCTAATTAGGTAGTTTTTCCTTTGGTTAATTGTTAAATTGGCAACTCAATAAGATTTTATTAAAATTACTATGTTACACATTATTATATAACAACGACTTCAACATTTCACCAATCCTATTTTCTAAATTTTAGTATTACTTAAGGTCATAAGGAACACAAACTAGTCTCTCTCCCTTTCTAAATTTTAGTATTGTGGCACCTTCTCTCTTCTCAATACAAACTAGTATTACCTTCTCTCTTCTCAATTTTATATTTGATTATAACAAAGAAAGACAATCAATGTTATTTCCTCAATTTATTTCATGAGTTTTTAAAAGAAATTTGAACAATTATGTCTTAAACAAAAGTGATTGATGCAGAAATTTGTGTTTCACTTCTATTCTTAATACTATTTTTATTTTTATGAACATCGTGTATATATGATCATATGAGTATTTTCTTATTGGTTATACCGATAACCAAACCGTTAAGAATCAAAAATCGATTTACTGAAATGCAATAATAAAAATCTTATTGATTTGGGTATCCATTCAACATGTTTATAAGCCAAAGATCAATAAATTAAATCATTGATACATAAAATCGAATCAAAACGATCGATACACACCCCTTCTTTCAAAGGATAAAAAATGCTCTTTAATTATGAAAAATGAAACAAATTTATCATCATTTAGGTGTTAAATATACTATTAGTATTAGTATTATTATTATTATTATTATTATTATAATAATAATAATAATAATTAGAATATTAGATTTGTCTCTCAACTTTGAGAAATAAAATAAATTTTCTCTCAAAATTAGAGTAATTCACTTCTTCTTTTTTAAGGGTCAAAGGCTCATCTG
The DNA here is from genome assembly GCA_018342035.1 of Solanum appendiculatum. Lineage (NCBI taxonomy): Eukaryota > Viridiplantae > Streptophyta > Magnoliopsida > Solanales > Solanaceae > Solanum > Solanum appendiculatum. Next base: position 1,009,371 of record JAGDQO010000446.1, read on the forward strand.
ATTTTAGTTTTTTAAAATAACAAGAGAAAGAACATGCTTGTTTTATATTTGAAAGATCAAAATGAATCAAAATGAATTTTTCTTTAAATATATCCTTTAATTTTATGAATGGAACAAATATACTTATGGATTTTACCTTCTTCTTTTTTTTTTTTTGTAAAAAAAAATCAATTTAAAATTCATTTTTTTAAATTTTTGTTAGACGAAAAAAATATATCTAGGTTATTTGTCTAATAGTATGAGTATATGTGAACCACTTTTGTGAGAGGGAAAACAAAAAAATTAGGAAACAAATGACAACTTATATTCGTTATTCAGGTGAATGATAACTGTGTGTTAGTATTAATTGGAGAACGAGAAATTAATTTTATCAATATCAAGACTGACGATAGTATTTGAATTTATTAATATCAAAACGGATCATAGTATTTGAAATAACCACACACGCTAAAATAAATCAACTAAATCTAACTAAAAGCATAAAATAAATTAAAATTACCGATTCAACACAAACAATACAAGTTCAATTGGAAAATACTAAAACATAAATAACAATTCAAATTAAACACTAGAATCTAACTAATCACGCTAAAAAAACAAAGTAAAAGAAGATTTGTAAAAGAGATGAACCTCTGTGGAGTTGACATTACTCTTCATGTATTGAGAATCTATGAAATGAATTGAGAGAGAAATAGGGATTTGATAAAATAAAGCTAAGAATCTCAATAATAATGTGATAAATGTAGTTGAGTGATTTTTAAAGATAACAATCTTAAGTTGGATAATTTTATTGATATAAAATAAGTTCATTGACTTTATTAGGAAAATTCTCATAGTTCAGTGACCTTTGCCTGAAAATAAGAGCAAGTGTTTGTCGGTGAGGCTTGTCTAACATGAGCTTGGATTTCTTCCTCTTTGGTTTATACCGTTATAGGAGTACTAATAATCACTGGAACACCTATGTAAATATATATGGTCCCATTATGATTCTTTAAATCTACAAATATATCTAAGATAGTTTAGTGAAATATAATTTTATTGTATTTAATTTTTGTTAAAATTTAAATCTAATTGAAGCTCATCTCTAACTTTCTTATTGCATCCAAAGTTTCGGTGTTATCACGACTGCAAATATTTTTAAGTGCATGTGGAATGATCTCTTTTATACTTACATAATACTTTACGTATTTGATTTGTCATTGTTGATTTTGTGACACCTTTTAAATGAGAAATCATTTTTGGATATGATTTCAAGAAATTTTCTATGTTGCTTATATAGTTTATTCTCTCACCATCATACATTGAATGTTTTTAGTAAAAATACAATGAATAATATTTGATTATTAAGAAACAATGAACATTATATATAATGAATTTATTTTTACAATGACTCATTAAATTTTTGAATTTATTTTACAATAAATCATTTAACAAAAAAATTTATTACAATGAATCATACACATACATTGTACTTTATGTATAATGAATTTATTTTTTTATATGAATTCAATAAATATGATACATAATTTAGTAAGATACAATAATTTTGATGTAATCAAAATTAATCTTCGTTGAATCTCCAAACACTCTTTAAATTAATAAATATTCCTTTTATGGGAAAATCAGCAAATTAGTCAAAATTCCTAACATAATTATTAAAAACATCTACACTTTAAAATAATTATTAAAAAGGTCAAAATATCAATATATTAGCAAATAAAATATATCCTAATATAATTTTTACCCTACTATCTCGTGAAAAAGAAAAAAAAAACCTCATTACCTATTTTCCCCTCTTTCTCAATTTTTAGCCCAAATCACTCCTTTCTCTCTCTTGCATTTTTCACCATTGTTATCCCCTTTCCTTGTATAAGAAAATCACCTATTCGAATTTCCTTCAATTTATTCAAGAAATCTAACAATTCATTCAAAAAGATCTTTCAAAATATTTGTTTGTTTAGTTGCTTAGTAAATTCTCCAATTTTGATTAGGGTTTTGGATGAGAAAAACCTCAAAGATCTCTCTCTAATGGCAGACTCTAAGAAGATTACAAGAGGTATCACACTTAATCATCAATTTTCTAGCAATTTGTCATCTTTTGATCTATGTAAGTGAATACGAATTCGGATTTGGATTTGGTGAACAAAAAATAGAAAAAAAAAACATAGCAGACGAAGAAGAAGAAAGAGAGAGTCAGAGAAGAAGGTTGCAAAAATTGTATTTATACCATAATTGTATTCATATTAATTTTTGTTTGTCAATTGTTTTTCTTTTACTCAGCATTTGTATTTTTATTAAGAACATTGTATTTCTTTTTTAGTTTGTAGTCATTCCAATAGGTATGCCAAATGGATTTGTATTTCTTAAGCATAGATGTATCCTATTTCTTTCGCAGTCAATTTGTGTTTTTTTAGAATATTGTATCCGTCTCAACAAATTATATTATTTCCACTATGTATGCTATTTTTTTTTCCAAAATCTTGTATCCTTTCTTAAATCGTATTCATATGTAATGATTAGATTATATTGGGATACAATCAGTAATATTTTTGTAATACAAATAAAAGAAAAATATATTTGGCAATCATGTAATACAATTTTGATTAATGGGATACAATTTTTAGTTTTTCACTATGAAAGTAAATACATACATAACTCAATCATTAATATTTTTTTGTTATATGAATGTGAATCTGTAGTTATGCGGATAGGGTCATGTATACCTAATCAATTTTGTTTTTCACCGATTATATCAAAGTTCCAATTGGGAATTCCTCCTCCAAATTTAAGTTGTTTGTCAACGAAATTTCATACCTGTTTTCAAAATCTTCTTCCCAAACAGAAAAAGACAATTTAATCGAATTCACTTCAACAGAGATTGAGTATTATCAATGAAAATTTGATGAACAAGTGGGATGGGTGCCTTGTTGTTTATTTTTGAATTTGTAACTGATGAGAATTTTAAGTGATATGTTTCTTTTTTAAAATATCCTCTCCCCTAAATTTCTCCTTTCTGTTATTAAATAATTATATTCTTTCAATTAAAAAAATAAAAAAACATAAATTAGATACATAACAAACTAAAATATTGACATTTTAAATAAAGATTGAAAATGTGGCTAAGGGATCCTATTACATGCTTAAATATTGACATTTTGAAAATTTTTCCATAATTTATCGATTAAATAATATCTCTATAAAATAATAATATTTCATAGTTTCACGTATACAATATATTAATTTAGTGAGATTTTACTGTAATTAAAGAAAATCCTAAAATCAGCCTTCCAGAGAAACCTATCGTCTCCCTTCCATAACTCAAATCTGCTCAACTAAATAGCGTCGCTGAGGAAAAATGGAAATCAGTTGCTGCTTTTATGAAGTGTTTCTTCATGTTCTTTGGAGGAAAGCCATGACCCGCCCGCATTAGATATTTAAGTTAATTATTCAAAATAGTTTAATTTTTTAAACTATTTTTTAATATTTAAAATAAGTTAATTGTTCAGTGTTTAAGAAAATTGTTGGAATATTTTTTTATTTTTCTCCTTTATTTATATTTTCTAAGTGATAAGTTCAAGAGAGTTAATTACTCAAATTCATTTTTACTTTGAATTGTTTCTATTTTCAAACATAATGTTAGAAAAAGTAAAAGTGCAAAAGTGGAAAGTGATGTTCAATTTATGTTCTAAATTTTTTTTTCTTAATAGGTGTATATTGCCTCACAAATTTAATTAATACTTATTCCATATTAAGTGAATTTTTAGGCCTCTTTTCATTGGTCAAATAATTGAATTGTTCAAAGTTCAAAATGTATGTTTGAATTTTTTTCTATATTTGTCCTTTCCTTTAATGAAGTTTGATATTTTCTAGGAAATAATATAATACAACATAAATAAACAAATATAGTAGAGTATAAAGTATAGAAGATATACTAAAATGGGTGTATTAAAAAAAGAATAATAGAAAACTTAAAAAATTCGTAAGTTAAAAATGTGAGGAAATCATGGTAATATGATTATGTGTTTATTGTGTCTTATTAGAAAAGTCACAACTCTTCAAAAAAGTCACGATCCTTCGAAAAGATCACACCTCATTAAAAAAATCACAACCTTTCGAAAAAGTCATAATCATTCAACGTGAAAGTGTCTGCTTTTAATATAATATAATATAAATAAATATAATAAAATATAAAAGATATACTAAATTGGGTGTTTTAAGTTGGGAGTATTAGAGTTATTTAACATTCAAGTTAGGGAGTTTATGCTTTTAAGATAGTATAGAATATATATATATATAGAAAAAAAATTAGACATTGATATAATTTCCATCTATTAAAAGTAAAATAAGGAAAACATTAATATAATTTCTCCTACCAGCACTATGAAAGGGAAAACGAAAAGATTAGCAAACAAATATCCTATATAACTACACTCAGAAAAACAAGTTCTGAAATAATTCCAAGAAAAAAACACTCTGAAATTATTGTGTTATGGAGAAAAAAGAAGAAATGGAAATTATGTGGAAGAGAGGTAGATTATTAGGAAAAATAAGATATGGTTTTGTTTCATTGGCTTCTACTAATCATTCTGCTCTCATTCCATCTCTCATTGCTCTTAAATCTTGTATTTTGAGCCGCTATAAGTATCTTGAACATGAAACCAAATTCCTAACAATGTGTCAAGATTGTCCTCAAGTTATTCGCTTTTTCGGAGTTAAAGTCAGCCAAGAAGATGGGATACTTCTTTACAACTTGCTTCTTGAATATGCCTCTGGTGGAAGTCTTGCTGATCGTCTTCTCAATAATGACAAACTAGGGTTGCCGGAGTTTCAAGTTCAAAAATATACAAAGGATGTTCTTTTAGGCCTCAGTTTCATTCACGGCAAAGGAATTATTCATTGCGACATAAAGCCACACAACATTCTTCTTACTTCTAGTACTGATGATGATGATGATGATGATAAGGAGGAGGTGGCAAAGATAGCTGATTTCGGGCTTTCCTTAACTTTGGAACAGAGCAGCACGCAGAAACAAGTGCGCCTCAGAGGAACTAAAAGGTACATGGCACCGGAATCCCTACTTAATCAGGAGTACTGTCCAGAAGTTGATATTTGGGCTCTTGGATGTACTGTTTACGAGCTGATCACAGGGACACCCCTATGGAAATCATCCAATTCAGATCCAAAGTTTGATGATGTGTTGCACTGGATTGAGTACGAGGAACCAAATTTGGAGAATGCCAAACTGTCTACAGAGGCAAAAGATTTCCTGAGAAATTGTTTGGAGAAGAATCCAAACTCGCGTTGGATTGCAAGCATGCTGTTGGATCACTCTTTTGTGAAAGCAGCAGAGAGTGTCCAGCCTTGGAAGAATTATTTGTCCCTCTGTTCATTAAATGCAATTCCAATGCTCATAGCAAGGGTCTTTTCACTTAACTGAATTCTGTTTTTGCATATCCTTGTACATATTAGCATTTGTAATTCAAATTAATCACGCTTTATTCATATTTGTTCTTTTAAAATGTCTTGTTCATGAAGTAGTAATTAAACACTTGTATGCAACAGTTGCACCATGTGAAGGAAACTAGTTCATCCAAGAGAGTGTCATTTAGCAAAATATAAACTTTAAAAAATAATTATGAAGTGTTATCTTTCGACGAAGGGGGTGGTATGAACCCCGTTTTTCGTATACTAGCTCCGCCCATGTTTCTAACTTCCGTCGGCCCTTGTGGCCTCCCACTTATTCTATCTATGACTAGAAATAAGGTATTTGACAAATTAATAAAACTGCTTTTAATGGAAGTAGAAGTAGTTTTTCTGCGATTGGGAAGAGAAAATTATTTTTTTTCAAGACCAAAATATCCCTTCCATATTTACATATTTACCAATATATCCCTTATTCATTAATCAGTATATCTTATAAGTTTGGTTAAGTTTCATTTAAGAGTTTTATTTTTATATAATAGTTTTTTTCTTTTATTTTACGTTTATTATTATTATTATTTGATATTTTATATTTTTACTTATATTTAAATCAAATCAAGTTAATATTATATCAATATTTAATTATTATTTTTTATTTATCTATATATAATATTGATTGAAAAATTGAATATGCACATTTTAATTTAATAAAAACAAAATTTTAATTTAATTTTTTATAATAGATATTTAAAATAGTTTATCTCTATAAAATAATCTTAATATTAAAAGGACATTGATACTTGTCCTTTTTTTTGTAATTTGACTCTAAAAAGCATTTTAAAAAAATAATTAGTCAAATACAATATGCTTATCAAAAACACTTTTTAAATAAATAAGCCAAACAAAAATTGTTTTTTTCAAAAACACTTTTATGAAAAACTATTTTAAAAAAATCCTTCTAAAAATAAACAGTTTTAGCAGCAATGCCAAACAGACTCTTATTGACTTATTTTAAGTGCTTTTAAGCATTTTTGGAGTGTTTGGGTAATTTTAAAAAGTGTTTATAAGCACTTAGTTTTAAGCTAAAAAGGAAAAAATAAGTCAAAAATCACAATTAGAATTTCTAACTTATGATTTTTGACTTATAAGTCAAAAGTCAATTCAAAAAGACTCTTAACTTTGACAACTCCCAATAAACAAAAGAAAACAAAGTCAATGGGGTAAATAAAAATCGCCAGATTTTTTTCTTGAAATTCTTTTGGAATAGATAGTTACTGGTATCCCGTTTACAATTCTACAACGAATCAATAATGTAAAATTTATAAATTAATATAATATGTCATGTTGTTGCGTTAATTACTCGCGTCAGTCAAGAAATTGCGCATTTAATGGCAACCACCTGAATTGTATATGTGTATAATTGCACCAAAACTTCAATACAAAAAAATAATAAAATGTTGTGTATTTTACCTTGTTAAACGACGTAATATACACCTACACTATAGCCTTTTATGAAATTTTCTCTAAAAAGATCTAGTTGATTTCAATACTTTATACTAACTATTTTTAGAATTAAATTCATAAAAAGTAGATTTTAATTTAAATAAAAACAGGACAAAGGGTGTATCAGGAAATTAGGGGTGGATCAAACAAATATTTCAAAAAAAAACACACACACACACATATATTTTTAGGCGTTTAGCATTTTAACTTCGTAAATTTAGAAAATGGTCGAATATATCCTTGTACTATTATAATAATTTAAATATATTCTTCGTTATATTTTCGGTTCAACTATACCCTTTCCGTTATGCTTTCTTTGTCCAAATATAATCTCTCATTACACTTTGGCTCAAATTTATCCTTAATTTTGACAGAGTGACACGTGACAAGTTTAGAATTAAATGACTCACTCTCAATTTTAAATACCCAATTTCTTTAGAAAATAGAAACTCACCTATTTAATCCATCCACGACTCATATTATAAAGTCTTTTAATAAATAGAAAAATATTCAATCGACATTTTTGGTGATCTCCATATTTTAAAAGTAATATAGATTCCATAATCAACTGGGAGGTACGAACTCTAATATTTCAGAATTATAGTTCTGAGATTATAAGTTTTGGACTATTTATCTCACTTGGGAGGTGAGATAAAATAATCCCAAGTTTAATAAAATAAAGTGAGAAATCTAGGAATTAAATTTATAATTCTAAAATATGCCATCTTATCACGCTATCAAACGATATCTTATAGTTTGTATATATATATTTTTTGAAAATAATGGAGTTTGTTTTCTTTATTTATAATTCTAAAATTTTCCAACTTGCACAATTTCTCCTATTGTAAGAGGGAAAACAGAAAAATTAGGAAACAAATCACAACTTATATTCGTTATTCAAGTTAGTAATGACTTATCATTCAAGTTAATGAATCACAACTTATATAACTGCTTCTTATTTTATGGTAACTATTTTTCCAAATTTTATAGAGATGTAAATTTCCATATATATTAAAAGTAAATAAGGAAAGATTTAATAGAATTTGTGCTACTACCAGTCCACTATGAAAGGGAAAACAAAAAAAATTAGGAAACAAATCTCCTATATATATTACACTCAGAAAACACGCTCAAATTATTCCAAGAAAGGAAAAAACACTCTGAAATTGTTCTTCAATGGCGAAAAATCAAGAAGCGGAGATTATGTGGAAGAGAGGAAGAACATTAGGGCAGGGAAGCTTTGGTTTTGTTTCATTGGCTTCTACTACTCATTCTGCTTCTGCTCCTCACATTCCATCGCTTATTGCCGTGAAGTCTTGTATGTTGAGCCGTTCTCAGTTTCTTGAACATGAAACGGAATTCCTAAGAATGTGTGAAGATTGTCCTCATGTTATTCGCTCTTTCGGAGTTAAAGTCACCCAAGAAGATGATACATTGCTTTACAATTTGCTCCTTGAATATGCATCCGCCGGGAGTCTTGCTGATCGTCTTCTCAATAATCATCAACTAGGGTTGCCTGAGTTTCAAGTACGAAAACATACCAAGAATGTTCTTTTAGGGTTGAGGTTCATTCACCGAAAAGGGATCATTCATTGTGATATAAAGCCACACAACATTCTTCTTACTTGTACTGATGATGATGATGGTGATGCAGAGGAGGTGGCAAAGATCGCTGATTTCGGGCTTTCCTTAACTTTGGAACAGAGCAGCACGCAGAAACAGGAGATCAGAGGAACTAAAAGGTACATGGCACCTGAATCCCTACTTAAGCAGGAGTACGGCCAAGAAGCTGATATTTGGGCACTTGGATGTACTGTTTACGAGTTGATCACAGGGACACCACTATGGGAATCATCCAATTCAGATCCAAAGTTTGATGATGTATTGCACCGGATTAAGTATGAGGAACCAAATTTGGAGAATGCCAAACTGTCTACAGAGGCAAAGGATTTCTTGAGATATTGTCTGGTCAAGAATCCAAAGTTGCGTTGGACTGCAGGCCTGCTATTGAGTCACTCTTTTCTGAAATCAGCCGACAATGTCCAGCCTGCAAAGAAGAGGAAGAGGCAAGGTGGTTACATGCCCAGTTTACACAGGCCTCACCAAAAGAGAGCATTCAGGACACAGCCACACATTCGTCATTTGGTTATAGAACACTGATGCAGATTTTGAAGACGGAAACTCGATATTTTAGATAGATTGAGTATAGAACATTGACACTGTATTATATATGCTTATAGTTTATTAACACGAAGACAACTTGTTGAATGTGATTTTTGGCCATCATTGATGAGTGGCATCATTTTTTTATAGTACATACCTCAATAAAAGGATTGGGGAATTCTATGCTATTTCGTTGCTTAATGTTGAATGCTAGTCCAGTTTCAAATTTCAAACTCTGTTTCTGATTCATGAATTCTGTTTCTGCATCTCATAGTTATACTCTTGTGTTGTTTCAGGTTGATATGTTTTTAGATGTTTCCATCTGTAAAACTTGATTTATGTTTCCTACTTTTCACCTGCTATACAAACTATACTGAGATGTCATTTATAAAAGATGATAATCATGACTTAATAAACAAGAAGTTGTTGGTTTCTACAATTCTGGTGCAATGAATAAGTTGAACTGCAACATGAAGATATTGAGAGGAGAAATGCATTGTGAAGATCTACAGTGGATACACCTTTCTTGATCAGTGAAATGATGTAATCCATGATGACCGAATCACATGGTAATGTAATAGGGCCACCATTTGGTAGCCCAAACTCTTCTTCGGACATGCTTAAAAGTTACCTAATGATCTCATTCTCAAGATAAGCCAAAGGAATGTCAAAGCGCCTTTGATGAGTTGTATATACTACAAAATGGCCTTTTACGGTTCTAGAGGATGAAGATGTACAACAACTTTCTGCATCACTACCATTACTTGGAATTGAAATCCTCTTTCTCTGCGTGGCAGCGAATTCTGCCATCTCTTAGCCATCTTGATGAGTTTCTTAACACTAAGCATGATCTCTTTTGGAGATGAATGGAAAAAAGAAAGTGAACTAGAAATTTAGAGACCTTTGATGGCTAAACTGATAATGCAGCTTGTCCTTGATGATGAAATGGCTCGATTGTTTATACAAGAGGCTGGAGACCTGCTTTGAGTTGGAGTGAATTCTTTGTCACTAACCATCCAAGGCAAAGCCATGTGTTCATGCCCGTTGGCCCTGCTGATATGGGACCTTATAACTGAAGTTCAATTTGCTCGACAACAGAATGGACACATCAGTTATCATATCAGGACTTCTCATCAATGCCTAGTCGTTTGAGACCTTCAATGAAGAATTGATAACTCAGTGGTGTATTATGTTTTTCTGGTAAAGGGCAAAATCATGTAATGCTTCCTGCCTAATTAGGTAGATAGGAATTCCTATTCCTTACTAGTTAGTTTCGAAACATTAGATTAGAATTCGCAAAGAATTTGAAGTTTTGACTGTACCTACTCGAAACATAAACAATGAGAAATGTCTTTTTGGCTAGCAAATTAGTGTTATGGACTGTGGATGATTTTAAATAAGAGGACTTGGTAAGACATCATTTAATACGTTATTTCATCAAACTCCAAGAGATGTGCTTTTGAATTTAAATTAACTTTATCAAGTACACAACTAACTCAAGAATTAATAATAAAATATATTAACTCATAGAATCAAATCTTTTTGGTTTTATGATTTAAAAGATATTTCAATTTACTTTTGGATAAAATTTTCTTTGACAATTTAGGGTAGGACTGTATCCACTCGAAAACACATACATTCTAGAATGTTTATGGGTAAGATTATTGAGGTAGTTCATCACTGCACGAAGCACGGACCATTTAATTTTGATTGCCCCCATCATAAACCTAGTTGGTTGGATTGGGTTTTTTGCCCCGTAGGACCGAATTAAACGAACCCAAGTTCGTGCTACATTACAGTTCCTCTGTTCCGTCGAAGTATACAACAGTTACAACTGTTTCTTTTTTATACCGTCTTCTTCTCAGCTTCCATTACACTGATGTAAAAGACCAATCCACCATTACAACACAGTCATGCTCGTTCGTCGTATGGGTTATTTCTCACCTTCTCTTTCTATAAAAACCTCACCTTTCTTCTCTCTTCTCACAAAAACCCCTTTTCCATTTCATCATCTTCATCCTATCCAATTCTTCAAACCAATTCACACCAAATCACCACAAACCCATCTCTTTTCCATGAACCAGAACACCCATTTCACCACTTCCGCTGCTTTCCTTCAAGAACCCACAAACACAAAAATCTTGTCTAACAGGTCGGCCAAGAAAGCCCGCCGTGACGCCCCTGAGAGTGTGCTACGTCATCAGTTAGACCAGTGTTCTAAACGGGGTGATTTACAGGAAGCAATTCGACTCTATGAAGAAGCTAAGTTAAACAATATTACCCTTAATGTTCATCATTATAATGTGTTGCTTTATCTTTGTTCTTCTGGTTCGGGTACGGAGGGATGTGGGATTGAGAAAGGATTTCAGATTTTTAAACAGATGGGTGTTAATGGTGTTGCTCCGAATGAGGCGACGTTTACTAGTGCTGCTAGATTGGCAGTTGCTAAGCAAGACCCAGAAATGGCTTTTGATTTAGTGAAGAAAATGAAGAGTTTTGGTGTTCCTCCTAAGTTAAGATCATATGGGCCAGCGTTGTTTGGGTTTTGTGAAAAGGGAATGGCTGATAAGGCTTATGAAGTTGATGTACATATGGGGGAATCAGGGGTTGTGGCTGAGGAAGCAGAGCTTTCTGCACTGTTGAAAGTTAGTTCTTTTTCTAAAAAGGCTGATAAAGTATATGAAATGATGCATAGATTAAGGGCAAGTGTAAGGCAGGTGTGTGAAGAGACTGCTGGTGTATTAGAGGATTGGTTTAATTCTGAATTTGCTGCAGAGGTTGGGCTGCAGGATTGGGATGTTCGGAAAGTGAAGGAAGGTGTTGTGAAGGGAGGAGGTGGTTGGCATGGACAAGGGTGGTTGGGAAAGGGGAATTGGACTGTAGTGAGAGCGGAGATGGATAGTTCTGGCGTTTGTCGTTCATGTGGGGAAAAGCTTGTGTGCATTGACATTGATCCTAAGGAGACAGAGAACTTTGCTAATTCCTTGGCTAAATTGGCTTGTGAAAGAGAAGTTAAGGCTAATTTTGTGCAATTTCAGGTCTGATGATTTTCTTCTGGTGCATTTTATAAATTATTAGTTGCATATAGTTTTACCCTTCTTCTTGGGTTAAATGGTAGAATTGTTACGCTTTTTCCCTGTTGGTATTAAAATTGTCGCGTCCAGTCAACGAAAGTGCTGATTAGTTATTTGAATACTTGCCAGGATATCCTACATGGTTCATTGTGTTAGTGGTTTTAGAAGTCTTTTTTTGTTTTGACGAACAAAGTAATTGGCTTCATTAATGGCATTAAGAAGATGCAAAATAATTACAAAATATAGAAGAATGCTGATGAAAGTGACTGAGGGCTCACATGATGTCTGCTTTGATGAACTCCAAGGATTTTTGGTAGAAAGCCATTGTGTATCCATTAGGGCCAGGTGCCTTGTCTGAGCACACGACTGTACAGCTGCTAACACTTTTAGAAGTTTCAAATGTCTAATACTTGATTGCATTAAGCATCTTCACCTTATGGATCACTTTGCCTTAAAGTTTAGATTTGTACCCTTGCTGCTGCCATCTCAAAAATCCAAACATTAAAGTTAAATCAACCTCATCCAAGATAAAAAAAAATTAATAGGGTACTCTGACTAGATCTACTATAATTGTAGATTATAGGTTGGGATTCCCTTATAGGATTTTGATGAAGGCCTCTATGATTTTGTTTTTGATGAACTAATAAGATTTTATTGCACATTTGGGCAAAAAACCTGTGAAGTAGTAGTACACCAAGATAAGTAGAAAATCTACAGAGTATGATTTTCTACGAACGTCACCCAATTATCTATACATAAAGGAAATTTGTGGGTGCACTAAAGAGAAATAAGGGCTAAGAGGCTATTCCTCAACTGTGCAAAATCACTTTCTACACCCTCAAAAGCTCCACTATTTCTTTCTCTCCAGACGGCCTACATAAGTGCGAGTGGGGCAACCTTCCACGCCCTATTTCTTCTCCTCTGCTTTCCACAGTTCTAGGTAACTTCAGTTCTTTTAAAATGCCAGGCATAACCCACTGAAGGCCTCTATGATATGTCAGATCTAGTGATAGGCTGGGAAAAAAACTTTCTGCTTTTGTCTTTATTATGCAGTGTTGGATGCAAACAATAAAATAGGATCATGATGTTGTAACGCCAAGAAATAGCTTCTCTGTTTGTTTATGTCAGCCTCTTACTAGAATTAGCATTTAACACTCTTATGTGTAGTGATTTCTTTAAAGCATGAATCTTCTGAAGGATCGTTACCACAAATATATTCATTTAAAGTAGGTAAAATGCTGCTGTGTATTTCCAATTTTTGTGTCTCCATGCTTCAGGCACTTAGTGCTTGAAAGAATATTGAACTGATTTAGAAGTTGCACTCACTCAGGACTGGCTTCAGAAGCATGGTCCATTCGATGCTGTGGTGGATGGTGCAAATGTTGGTCTTATCACTCAAAGAAATTTTAATTTCTCTCAGGTAGCACTACGTCTTTTTCTGTTTCTTTTCTTATGTTTTTTGGGGGTTGAAGATGGGAGGGTAGAATTAGGGATGCAGTTTGATATGTGTATAGAAGCTAATCATATGTACATTTCAGCTGTAGAGAGGTGGACTTACTTACCGTCCCTCTTATCGTGTTATATTTAGTATGACCAAGAAATATTTGACTTACTTTGCTTCCCTCTTCTCGTGTTATTTAGTATGATTAAGAAAGAGAGAGCAACACAGAATTACTACCCCTTTCTGTTTAACGATGTTCTAGATTGATAATGTATAAGAAAGAGTTCATATAGATTTCTTTCTATTGCAGCTCAGATCTGTTGTCAATAAATTAAAGCAGATGAGTGAATCGAAGAAACTTCCATTGGTTATTTTGCACAAAAGTCGTACAACTGGTGGTCCTGCTCAACATCCTAATAACAAGAAGTTGCTAGAAAGCTGGAAGAAAGCAGGTGCACTTTATGCCACTCCACATGGTTCAAATGATGATTGGTAATACTCTTTACTTTAGCTCTTATATGCAAATAATTATTGATGGCTAGAAGGTAGGTGAGCTTATTTGTTTCCAGGAGGTCACAACTAAAATATAATTAAATTTTATGGGAGAAAAATTATCCTATTTAAGCTGATGTCATCAACATAATAGTGATGTTTCTCAGTAAATTACTGAACATACCAAGAAACCCTTCTATAATTGGGTCTGGTGGTATATACATATCTCTTTTCTTGACTAGCCTTGCTTTCTTGCTGTTACTGCTAGTGTTCCCCAGCTGTTTGATTCCACATTTCTGCTGACGTTTCTTACTTTCCTGCAACTGTTAGCCTGCTCTTTTTCTGTGTCCTTCCATTCAATTCTTTCTTCTTTGTTGGGACCAAAAGTCGCTCCTGCACACTTCTCTTCTTCTCTATTTGACTGTCTGGTTGTCATCAACATGCATCCTCTATTCAAGAGCAAAATCTTCTTCTCCACATTGCTCAACGCGCACAATTTATTTTGGGATCAACACACATAACTTCAACTCATCATGGCATGGAGATCTGACATTGAACCTGAAACAATTGCTTCATCTTTCCCTACTTTGCACGAAATTCTGACTTGGCACTAGATGCAAATTCTAGGTGCCAGACACCCTTAATATAACCAATGTAGCTCTTGTGCGTTGGTTTTTGTTTTGTGAGTGCTTTCATATTATGACTTTTAGTTCTGAAGATAGAGGCTACTTCACATGATAAAAGGGTTTGCTAGAGTTGTGGGTAACCTTGCAACAAAATAAAGGAGCTCTCTTTTCTGCAGTTACAAATGTCTGAGGCATAAGCTTATTCTCCAGGTACTGGTTATATGCTGCTGTCAGTTCCAAAGGCTTGCTTTTGACAAATGATGAGATGAGAGATCATTTGTTCCAACTATTAGGCACTAGCTTTTTTCCCAGATGGAAGGAAAAACATCAGGTCTAATATCTCTCTCTCTATTTCAGTATTTTGACAAATTCTGTAACATGTTAAACAATGAAAAGTTGAAATCTTTATTACAGTGCTATAGAGTCCTCTATTACACTTTCTACTAAAGATGGAGTAAAAAAAGGTATACTCTTTTTAGTGTATAGTAGCGTAATATCTGCTACAAGTAGGTTATGCCAAAATAAAAAAGAAGAAGAAAGACAGTTATGCCGACCAAAAGGTGAAGCCCTATTACAGTGTTTCTATTAATGCCCATGATTATTTCAAATTACCAAAATTCTTCATTATAGCTGGTTGTCAAAGAATGCAGAGATAGGTGCAGGGTTGTGAAGAATTGAAGTTCTCCTAAAGAACTCGTCTGATGGAGCTGGAAGAGTTTATGTTATTGGGGTTAATGTGATGCTTTTAAATCAGGCAATCAGTAGAGATTCCTTAACAGTCTTCTATTTACAAATTGCAGATCCGGATGACAGCTTCAAGAGATGACGGACTTAAGCTCCATATGCCACCACCCTATTCAATTGTTATTCAGGTGAGCTATCTCATGACTAATCCATATAAGTTAAGCTCATCTTAGCTGTTATTCTAATGTCCAACTTTACTTTGTACGTGTGAAATTGAAATATAGGAGTCAGAGCAGGGTTGTTGGCATGTGCCAACTCTTACTGGAGATGACCTTGAGATACCAAGACAGTGGGTATGTGCTACCAGGAGAAAAACACTGCACTCTCTCTTTCAACGAACTGGGGAAACAAATCATTAACATATAAATGTGGTTTCTGGGACAGTATCAGTGAAGCATCTATGTATGAGTTCTTTTTTCCTTTGAAGAAGCTTATAATTTGAACTTCTCAAAGGTTGTTGTAGATGGAGATCCGGAAGATTGCTACATGCAAAAGTTCTGGATACAGTCAACGTCTATATGACAGTCTAGTTTCATTATCTTGTATACTAGTTTTTGCTTCTGTTTTCTGGAGTATTTGGTCAAATTTTTTGTAACAATTTTGCCTGTTACTAGTGTTAGAAGGAAAAAGTTCTGATACAATAGAAGAATGGCGCTTTTGAAACTCAAAGAGGATATTGCTGCATTTTTAATACTTAATTGGCTGGCCCCTGAGTACAAGAAGAAAAACAGCTTATGAAGTTCAAATTATTTTCCTTTGAATAGAAACATTTATTTGATCAGTTGAACAATCTGGCTAGAGTTTGATTATCAGTATTATCTCCTCAGAGAATTTCTGTGTGTAGTTATTTATTGCAGGAATCAAATTCTTCAAAGAACACCAGGAATATGGTTTCAGTTGATTTAATGACAATGGGATTGGAAGCTATGCATATACCGTTGGTTCCAAGAACTTGGATAACTGTTGGGGTATCTTTCCCATCTTGCTAGCCGACCTGCAATTTGACATCTCACTTTTATTCTTTTAACACACATCCACTCCCCAAATCCAAACTCCTCCATGACTACATATTACCCCTCTTTGGTGCTCCTAGTTCCAGTATCTTAATAATCTGGATAAACTCATCTAATTTTGCGTATAGTCAATTTTCTTATTAGACTTTTGTATTACTTTAGTTAGGTGGTTTCCTGCCAAAAGCACAATCTGGAGATTGATAGGCAGAGGCAGATCAGATCTGGAGGTCGAACTAGCTTGAGGAGCAAATGCCAACTGCACCTCACTCTCTTGAAGCAGTATGTTTTCTGTTAATATATACCAGTTCTAATAGATATTATATCAATATACAATGTTGGAGCTGAAAGCAATCCAAACCCCCACTACATATTCACTGTGTTTGCCCCTGTCGACATATATCCTTGTTTTGTACATGCATTCCTTATTGTTCTCAAGAACTAATCTTTTTTTTTCTTCAATATGGATGGCTAACAATGACAAGCGGAAGTATTGGGAACAATGCATAAAGTTCTCTTGGCTAGCAATAGCCAAAGGATTTCAACAGGGAGGGAGATCCATCTTCTAAATTTAGCCAACTTTAGGAAAACTAGTATGCATATGATATGTTATTATTGAAAGTAATTTGCATACTCCCTCTTTGAATTAGACAAAAGCAATAGAGACAGGTTCTCATGTAGCTGCAATAAAAAAAAGTGATGTGCACATGACATTTCTCAACTTATGACATCTTCATCAGCCAAAACTAGGATCATCTGGATATGTAAGACTTTAGCTTTGACTCGTTAGGTATGAATCTCACTAGTCAAAAACTAATTTCAAGGGGTTAACGTACTAACAAATGCTGAAGATTTTATATAACCTGCAATATGAAATGTGATTTTGCGGAGTTACATCCAAGTCCTTGGTAGATTCGTAGTTTATGTTGTGACATGGATACCTAACATAACAATAACAATAATCCACTTTCATTAAGTCAGGATTCTAAAAAAAGAAGTCAGGATTCTAAACAAAAATTTCAGGGTTCTTGGGAAAATATTACATTTTCAAAAAGCCACTTTTGATCAAGGTTCTTGTTGAGATGCTTACATTGCAGATGCTTCAGGGTCTTTGTTAGTGAATATGAAAGGAACCATTCATGGTAGCTATAACTGAATATTCCTGGTTCGATAATGTTGCAGTTGATCAAATCAGTGTCTTCTGAAAATCCAATAACTATTAAGCAGCATGTTCGAAGGACCCCTTTTTATGCTTTGTTTCAGTCTAGTTTTGGTCCCTTGAGGACTCTATTCTTTACATTGAGTCCTCTTTAGCTTCTGCTTCTTCAATAAGAAAGATCAACGTCTGATCTTCATGCCATGATCAATGAAGACCAAAAATAGACTTTATGATCTTCAATGTCAGACCTTCACACCATTATCAATTTGTTTCGCACTCTACTTTTCAGGTTATCATATCATACTTGATATGAGTTGCTCTTTGTCATAAGTCAGTTTAACCTGATAGTGCTCAGAACATAAACTCAAATAAATTTTTTTCCATCTTTTACAAGCACATCGTGGCAGAATAATTTAAACAAAATAATGCTCTACTGAAACTTCTTAAAGGAGCTTTAAGGCATACTGATTTGTATTATCCAAGTCCATTTCAGCAGGTTTACAGGTGTGAGAAGTCAAGATAGGGTTAAACAGATTGCAAAGAGCAGAGATGCTGATTGATTATAGTAGAAAGGAGCAATGTTGGGAGAAATGTTGATTTTAGAGATATTTGTAATAACCTGGTTCACAGTATCTACCAGGTTATAAGTCACTTCCTTGCTTTTGGTGAAGGTCTCTTGCGCAATGGCATGGTCCAGACAAGGCAATATCCCATCTAAAGCTGTATGAGCAGTGGGGTTTTGACTCCATTGCTACACAAGTGTATGTAGTCGGGCTGAAATGCACAGAAAATTAAGAACAATTAGAGATTTTTCACATACTGGATATGATAAAAAGTAAGAGCATTAGAGGTACCTTGAAAATAAGTCTATGTTGGGTTTTGTGTTGTTGGAAGTAAGACTATACAACAACAATATACCCAGTGTAATCCCAAAGGTGGGGTCTCTAGACCTTAGTCCTTACCCCTGGCTTGTGGGGGTAGAGATGCTATTTTCGAGAGACCCTCATCTCAAATAACTTGAAAGTAAGACTATGAATGTCATATTTGATGTGATCCTACAAAGTTACTTTGAGAAACAAGTTGTACATGACCCTTTTCCCTATTTATGGTTTAGTTGTAGAATGTGTAACTTCTTTTGTATCCAAGATTATGTTAAAAGTTATAACTTTGTTTTATCCTGCTTTAAGTGAAGCTGTATCCATAGAAGAGTTGCTTGCCTAATGCAAGAAGAGATCTCAGCAGCCTAATGAAACAGCAAATAATGAAATACTTGTGAGAGCTTACTTGTGGAGAACAAGAAATATGTCACATACAATTAATGCCCCAGTGATGAGAATCCACCAAAAAATCTAACTTTTGCTTAACACCAGCAGTGAAATTTGGCAAGCAAGTAGGAGTAACTCATAAAAATGAATCATCATAGATTTACTTCACAAACCATACAGCTCTGGAAAAGTATCAAACTGCAGCTTATTTGATCACACAACAATAAAAGTTTTTAATTTTCCATGTGCAAACAAATATACATAAGTATTAGAAGAAGTAAGATACTCCCTTTGGTCCATTTTACTCTGTCTCATAAGTGTTACTTTAGTAACAAAAAAAAAATTGTCTCAAAATGTCACCTTAGAAATTCAAAATAAAGATTAGTATGCATTTTCAACTATATCCTTGTATTTGAGAATTACTTTCTCCATTACAAAATACTTGTTATAATTTCCTTTTTGAGAATCAAATTGTATGAATTTTGACTAATATTTTAATCATATTGATATGAGAAAAATTACAATTTTATAGTGTTTTTCATATAGTTCTTGAATATTTAAAGTCTAATTTTAAAATATTAAATTAATCTTATCTAATTTAGCTTTGAAAATTAGTCAAATTATCAATCGAAAAACGAAACATGATAACTGTTTTGAAACAAAGAGAGTACTTCTTAATAGTACTCAATTCTCAAGAAACATTTATGATAATAAACTACATCTTCTACTCCCTCTGTTCCAATTTATGCGACACATTTCGTTTTTCGAGAGTCAAACATTTTAAGTTTGACTGAGAATTTGGTCATAAAATCTTCAAATTTTAAAAAAATGAAACTCATATATTTATAAACTACGTAAAAAGTACTATGAGTCAGAATAATTGACAATTCTCATTAATTAAAAGATATATGAGAAATTCATGATCAAAGATAGATTTATTTGAATATCAAAATCCGAATGTGTCACATAAATTGAGACAAAAAAGAATACTACTTATTATTGCATGAAATGAAGTTATTAAGTGACCTGGCAGAAGGCAGACCTCACCCCCAAACGGATAAAAGGATCCCATAATAATAATATCCACTCCCACCCACAAACAACACAAGAGAAAAACAGAAATGGCGCTGAAGCCACTGTC
Organism: Solanum appendiculatum; assembly: GCA_018342035.1. NCBI lineage: Eukaryota > Viridiplantae > Streptophyta > Magnoliopsida > Solanales > Solanaceae > Solanum > Solanum appendiculatum. The sequence continues at coordinate 1,029,410 of JAGDQO010000446.1, forward strand.
TTCCATCTTCCCAAATTCAACAAAGCCAGCATTAACATCTGCAAAACCCCATCATCAAAACATAGGGCTATCGAGAAGAGATTTCATTAATGTTGGTCTTTCTGTAATGCCACTGCTCATATCTCCTACTCCGCCTTCCATTGCTCGAGAAGTTGAAGTTGGTTCTTTCTTGCCTCCATCTCCTATTGATCCTAATTTTGTTCTATTCAAAGCAACTCCTAAAGACACTCCTGCTCTTCGTGCCGGTATTATGTCGACCACTCTTCATTCTTATTTATCTTTCGGTAATTGTGTATAGTTTGTACGGAATTATTTGTTTGGACTAATGCTACCATTTTCATTTTGAATTTGGGCAAGAATTTTTCACTCCATAGTTTCTGTAGTTTTCTAGAAGCTTCTGCAAGCAATATCCTGATAACAAACTCATTAACCTGAAAGAATATTGATTGTATTAGAATTAGAAGCTTACGCAAAGTTAAGTGGATCCACAAACAATATAGCTTTAAAATTGGACAGAAGACAAGTCTCTAATTCTTTGATAGACTACCTCTTAGGCAGTGACAGATCCAAGATTTTCACTTAGGGAATTCAACGAAACCTCTTAGGTACTGACCTATCCAGGATTTCCAACCTCTTGTCTTGTGTCCAGGAGATTCAAAATCTATATGTATACATAAAAATAAAAATAAAAATTGTCGAGGTGTTCTGGTGAACATCTCCGCCTCCTAATTACCCGTATTCTGGAACATGCCTATTTTAAATCCCAAGCGTATAATGAGTTAGTTTTTGTATTCTCATTACTTTTTAGGAATTTATCATCTAAAAAACAAGTTCCAAGCTCCTTTGAGAAAATAGATTGTAGTCAGAAAGAAAAACTAATCTCTACTTGGTTTAGGATTCAGATCTAAAATAGGCAAGCAACACAATGTCTGTGTGAAACTTGTGTAGAACCTAAGATATAACAATAGATTAACAGGTAGGGGCCATGTTATAATGCATTTGCTGGTATTATGCAACATTTTGTCAATGGGATCCTAGTCCATGCAACCTTGCATTTGTTGCTGCACAAATTTTTGTTTGAGTAAAATATTCTGCCATTTGATGTTTCTGTAGTTTCTGGATTAATAAATGATGTTGGCATTAATGTTGGATCAATTTGTAAGTATCTTTTTTGTGGTGCGGACCTCGTCCTTGCTGAGAAATGAGCAAGTTACGATATGAGGGTGCAATCATACTGTTTTCTTAATTGGCACTTCATTTCTCACCCACCTGTGGACTATTGTGGGTGTTTGTCCAATCAAGTGATGCTAATTTCTTAGTTATAACATCGTTTCTAGTAGTACTTATTTTTCTTCTTCTTTTTAGTTTATTTCATATTTCTTGATATGCTTATGAAGGTTACCATTTACATAAAATTGGTGTTTCCGTTTTCTACATTTGTTTCTCCTGTAGATGCTTATGATGCTTTATAATTAGTTTCTTGCAGGAAATGTGCAGCCTTACACATTTATTCTTCCTCCAACCTGGAAACAACTTCGTATAGCTAATATACTATCTGGAAATTATTGCCAACCCAAGTGTGCAGAGCCGTGGGTGGAGGTGAAGTTTGAAGATGAAAAACAGGGTAAAGTTCAAGTGGTGGCTTCTCCTTTGATCCGTCTCACGAACAAACCTAATGCAACTATTGAAGACATTGGGACCCCTGAGAAAGTTATTGCTTCTCTTGGCCCTTTTGTCACAGGAAATACCCTTGATCCAGATGAACTCCTTGAGACTTCTATAGAGAAACGTGGTGATCTAACGGTGAGAGTCTTCTCATTTTCTTATCCATTTATCATATTGAAAAAGTAATCTTTTCCCCCTTATCTTTATCCCTTATTCAAACACATAAGAGGACTGGCATGGCTGGTAATCTTGTCTATGATGGTTTACTCGAAAGCTACACTGAAACACAGAAGGAAATGAGTCATGACTAAGTTGATTAGATGGTACTTTAAAATCTCAGCGGGGAAAATGGCATGAATAAATTATCCATAGGTTGTATCTGCTGCCCCAACAATATGTAACGGCCTGATTTAGCAAATGATAGGTGCATCATAGTTATGTTTTTCCTGGAAAAACAATTATAATCTGCTTCTAAGAAAATGGTTTCTCTGAATCATGTGATTTTATGAGGGACATGATTGTTAGATGCCAAAAAAGCATGCTACTCGAGAGACTCCTATATGTTTTCTAAGTACTCGATACAACAATGTATTTCTATGCATTTGATCTTCCTGTTATATGCAACTGTTGCTCTTTAAATCTCCTGATGAAGAGAATACTTCTATCTTTGTGTTTGCAGTATTACAAGTACGTTCTTGAAACTCCATATGCTCTTACTGGATCGCACAACCTAGCAAAGGCAACGGCTAAGGGAAATACAGTTGTCCTCTGTGTGGTCAGTGCCAATGACAAACAGTGGGCATCATCACAGAAAACTCTACAAGCTATTCTTGATTCCTTTGAAGTGTAGTTCCTTCCCCTCGTCTTAGTTTAGATGAACCATCTTCATTTTCTCTGTATGTTCCTTTACATAGAGTGAAATGATTTTTGTAACGCAATAAACAAGAATTGCTTCTGTCGACCAGATTATATTGTTGTTTTTATTGTATCCCCTTTTCAATTGTATCATATCAAGACGTATTCTATCCCCTTTCAATTGTATCATATCAATACAAATGCACGAGTGGGTACTTTACTGTAAACTACTGTTGTGTTGTTTCACTTAAGATATGCAGTTGATTAGAAGAATCAAGACTAGTAGTAAATGGATTGGCCAAGTTGCAAAGTCCATATAACAGCCCAGGTAGCCAGCTTCATATCAGAACTAGGAGTCATTTTGTATCTATGTTGAACTTCAGTGTCACAATGTTTTGGAGCCTCTAATTGCAAGTTCATGTTACCTTAGAGCCTAGAGGTAAGCAATTTGAGCACCAACCTTAACCAGATATCTCTGGTTCGAGTCCCCTGGTTACAGAATCGCCTTTGTTAGGAATCTATTTAACCACAATGTTGAACTTTTTGGCTCGAATCTGAATTTAATCGGGGGCTAACAAAAAAAACAATTTGAACACCAAATAAAGAGTAAACAGAAATATGTGTACATACATATATCATCTTTTTAATCTCTGGTGTGCCTATTAAGAACAACTGGGATCTCCTTTCTTGTTTCTTTTAATTGCTCAACATCAATGTTCAACATAAAACTATCTACTTGTTTTTCATTAGTAAGCATAGGGAATTCACTAGTTTTCATGAGAATATATTTTGACCAGACTCTTATTGTTATATGGATTTTGGTTTCTAGTTAGCTAAAATATTCCTCCTTGATGTTATTGTAACAAAAGAATAAGCTCAACTAATTTATAAACGCCCAATCAATCAGGAAAAATAATTATTTCCATTTACCTAACTTAATAACCACCCTTTCTGCACATATATAAAAGGTCAGTGTCTTTTTTAGATATTTTGTTATTTTTTTCTTATCATTCCTTTTTCATCGTGGGAAAATTATTATAATATTGGAAAAATTAATAATAATATACCTATTCAGACAAAAGTCAAAGGTGAATCTTATAGGTAAACATATCGAATTGAAATAAAATCTCAAATTGACATCTTGAAACATTAATTATAAATAAAGTTAATGATAACTCTGCTATGAAAAGAACCCACCTCCTTCTTGCTTAATGATAGCGAGCCTCGAACCTTACTCTATTAAAAAAAGTACTAATGAGAAATTAGTTTGAAAAAAAAAAAAACTTTCTCTGTCTTAAAGGCAAGCAAAGTTACAATTTACAAATAAGAGAAATTATTTTTCCTAAACATTGTATCAGGTTAAACTATATTAAATAAATTGAAATTAACGTAATATGTCATATTTAACAAATAGTTTGAAAAATAGAAAGTTGAGTACAAAGAAAGCAGTGAAGTGAACATCCTGCTACTTTGTGAGTTTTGACAGAACTCTACAGGCACAGCCAAAAAGACGAATCCGGAGCCACGGGTTGCGGACAGTCCATTCGGAATCGGAATCGGAATCGGAGCCGGAGATCGGCGATGGCTACTGCCGGTAAATCCGTATCGTCGTCGGCACCCAAGCCTTTCGATTTCTCCGACGATTCAGTTCCTAAGAGAGTCGTTCTGTCGCCTGATCAGCAGCGTTGTTGCTTGGAAGCACTCAAAGTCTTCAAGGACAAAAGGTTTTCTGCTCCCGAAAAAATACGCCAAGAGTTCATGACTTTGCAGGTCCTTTTGCATTATATTCTCTTTCTTTCTCAATTTTATTGTTATTTAATGTTGCGCATTTTGATAAAAGTGGAGGATGTCATGAAAACTCTAAGAGTGTGTTCCAATTTCCCCATATGCATGTCAAAAATTTTGGAAAACATTTTCTCAGGAAAATAAGTTACTTAGAAAAAATAAGGAAAATGACTAACCAAAAGAGGCTGTACTAGTGGCATTCCATATTGATGGAGTCCTCCCAACCTCCAACACACCTCTTCTTCACCATCACCCATGTAGTCCTCACCCCCACCTCCTGTAGTATTTGTCTAGATTATATACTAATGCTTTTAGTAAAATATATTTTTCTTACGTACTGAACACAAGAAAGTAAGTTAGAAATCTACTTATTTTCCTGGAAAACAATTTCCTTCATACCAAAGACACCGTAAATGCTGAATTTGGGATGTATGAGATGGATCCAAATAGAGTGGGATGGATATAAAGTGTTCATACTCCCTATTTAAAAAAAATAAAGTATTCATACTCCAAGCTCAATGAGTTAGGGAATATGGTGTAGTTGATTGAAGTGTGGTGATTATTTGATATTTAGTTGGATATTCACAGTCATATTATCATATATTAATTAAAAAAACCAAGTCTTTTTATGCTAAGAGTGAATTTCTGTTGTCATTGGACTTCTCAACGCTTCTTCTTCGTGTAGGTGGTTCCATTCTTCGACAAATTGCGGTAGTTTGAATGCTTCAAACAGCAAATTCATTGGAACATATTAAATAGTTCATATTAATCAAGATGTATATAGAGGATTTATGTTATGGACTCCAGGTAATTTAGGATTAAGATGTAGTTGATTAATTGACTGATTGAAGTGTTGGGAAATAGTTTGAGTTCTAGTTGGATTTTTACTGTCATACTATTTTAAAAAGGGAAACCACTTACTCCTCGTAGGACGAGTGCCAACCTTAACTAGGTGATAACATCATGAAGGCTCTAGGCATTTAATTCGTTACGTCATATGAAATAGGCTTAAATCAATTGATATTGAGCCGACTACTAGTAGTTAGGGATCGAGAAGTAGTTAACTGGTTGATTGATTGATTGAAAGTTTTGGGTGATATTGATGACTTGATAAATACCAGACACATCAATTTATTCGCTTCAAACAGAATACACATGAACTTTTTTCCAAAGTGGGACAATAGCTAACTTAAAAACTTAGCGCTTCTAATATTCTGACATGCTATTTTAAAACATCTCCTACTGTGTTCAATCACAATTTTAGGCTCTTAGCAATTAGCATGTGGTGTAGTATGTTTTACAAGATTCTACATTCTATACCATATCGTTAGCCTTTCCTCTCTGAGTTTGTACATCTTTTCACTACAATTAATGTCTCTCTGAGATATAGCTTCTTTTTTTTTTGATTGGTAAAAGTAATTTGATTCAGCAAAATGCTCTTTCTGAGATAGAATTTCTGCAGCATTCTTCCGCTCATTTCACTTGTCCTATGCTAATATGATAATCCAGAACTTGTTGCTTCTCATTTAACATTCTTTATGTTTTCTTGTATGAAATCATGCTTAGAAGATTAGAGTTAGAATTTTTTTTCCACGTCAAAAAAGGACTAGTTTTTTTTCTTTTCAAAGAGTAAGTATTTATTGATCCCTCCTCAAACTCCACTTTGGGATTACATTGGGTATGCTGTTGTTGTATGGGAAAGCTCCCAGTATACTAGGGTATAGGAAAAGTAAAGAAGTTCTGCAAAAATAAGGTTCCCTATGAACAACATCTTGTTATTATAAATCTATACTACCATGAGTTTTATGTGCTCTCTAAAAGTTTACTAGAATCAACATATTTGTCTTAATTTATGTGTGAATACTTTTTGATCGGTAATTTGTATAACAGTATTATTCTCACCTCAAAAACTCCATTCTTTTCTCTCCTATTACCCACAATACATTAGGACAGACCAGGTTACATCCATGCTCTCTGTCTCCGTTTCTTTCTTCTAAAGCTCCAACTGAACATGAGATCTTTCCTTGTATTTGGCATCGCCTACTGAACGCTAAAGGGATTCAATACTACCCACCATAATCAATTTTCTAATAGGCAACGCCTGAGCAAGTGATCCACATCTGCACAGGATTGTTTGCACATAAAGCACCAGCTATTGTGTCCTAACTTCCGTTTGCTCAAGTTCTCTGCGGTAAGGATGACTACCCTTGCTGTTGCTGGAAAACGTACCTTCATCAGAGCTCTAAGAATCCAGATTGAGATGTGTCGGAATATTATGTCTTTTCTTTTTAGTAGTCTGTGGTAGGAGTACTTACATCCAAAAATTCCTCATGCTTGCCCATTCCATAATGAAGAATTCTGACCTGTTGGTGTGATGTTTTGCTTTTAAAATAGTTTCAATAGGTTATGGAACTCACCTATCTCCCAACGCCATAGGTTGCTTCTAATGATCAAGTTGCTTAGTTGTGTCGTTACATTTCAGAGACCAATATTGTTACTGTCTTGAGATCTGGAACATAACAGGAAGGCCTTGCTCAAAGTATCAACTCCGAAGATCAAAAATGAAGTTATATTGGGAGTTAAGTTGTCTTAAGTGTTTATATGAAGCAAAACATCACCTTTCGATAGTTTTAGGAAAATATTGAGTAGCTTCTTTGATGATTGAGTTCATTTATGTATTGTTTCCCGCTCTCATTTATATCTAGTTATCCAAAAAAAAATCCAAGCATCTTTTTTATGATGTTTCGGGTGGATGCTGGTGGTGGTGGCTCCACTTAAAATGAGCTAAATTTATGTCAAAGGGCAGCTCTCTTATTTCTTGAGAAAATTGTTGTTGCATGATGTTGTCTTTGTTATTTATTTGTTGAGATCTTGTCTTTCTGCTAGTAGCATGATATTATCCTGAATTCCAAGAACACCTCTTATGACTCAGGCAACTAGGATGAGAGCTTCAGAAATGAAGAGTAGATGCTCAGTGGCTTTTAACAGCGCAAACATTAGCAAAAATCGATACACTGATGTTCTGCCATGTATGCAGATCAGTTTCTATTAATTCTTCGTTTGATGTTGAAGTTGTGTATTATAACCTGTGAATAATTATATCATGCTTCATTCTTCTCAGTTGACAATAACAGGGTTGTTTTGGACCCACCAGCTAGAGGATATATAAATGCAAGCCTCATTAAGGTAGACTTCTACATCCATTACTTGAAATTAGTTAACCATGCTACTTGCTCTCCATACTCGGAAAATGTCCAGCTCTCTTCCACCAATCTGCTTCTTGAGCATTATAATATTCCTTTTGCTGTAGATATCCGAAGACGTGTCTCAGTTTATTGCAACACAAGGTCCGCTACTGCACACTTTTGAAGACTTCTGGGAAATGATAATCCAGCATCGCTGTCCTGTGATTGTGATGCTTACACAAATGTTTGACAATTACAAGGTATTCAACTGTTTAAATTACCAGGTAAGCATTGCAATGTTAACAAGACAAGATATCCTTGTTCTGTCATCTGACAGAAAGAAAAAAATTGAGATTTTTTGTGACAAGGCTTCTGATCCAAAATTTGCTGCCTAGGTAAAATACTAACTTTTCTGCCTTTTACATCTCTTGATTTGCATCCTCCGTGGTAATTAGATCTAGCATTTTTCATACTTTCAGAAAGGTGCAAGTGAATCTTTGATACAGTTTTTGCATTTTTGCTTGAGATATTTTGCCCCCTTACTATGTACTCTTCTATATTTTGAGTGGTGAGATAGGATGGGGAAAAGAAACAGTAGAGAAAAAAATCTTACCATTCTCTTCTTGCTTGGCAATCTTTATTTCACGCCTCTGTGTATAATAATATACACAAAAAGGAACAAACAGGTTGGTATTTTCAATATATATGCTACTATATCTTCTCAAAAAAAAGAAAGAAAAGAGAAGGTTGGTACTAAATTAAAATTCTCATTTTCTATCAGCATTCTTTCACATCATCCTTTCTGGCCCTAATTCAAGCCAGAGGTGGTGGCTTTAAGGTCTATTGGAATTTGATATAGTCATCACTGTCAATCTTTCTGCTAGTTATCACTGTCAATCTTTCTGAGTAGGATATGTTTCTCCTATAGACTATTTCAGAGCTTGGGCATATTTTGATGGAGTTGGTATAAGTAGACTTTGAGTGTGGTGCTTAAAGATATTATGTGATCACTAGCTTGTGACTTTGTGGGGAATATAAAGCGTGTAGGTGAATAACTTTCGCAGAAAATCAGCTTCTGTTGGGGAAGGTTCTAATTGCAGTTCATATTCCATCACGGGAAAAAGCCCTAGATTTCCCTTCTAATAAGCTTGGCAGATTGTTTATTTATTTTTGTGGTCTTTCTCTAGTTTCAGAACTGTTATACTTGGATTTTGTTGGTTATTTTAACTGCTGAAGGATTGGCTAGCAAAGTCTAACGTGCAAAGGCTTGGCGGCTTTTCTAGGATTGGAATTTGGACTTTATAAGTTCTTCTTTCCCTTCTATCTTCCTAAAACCTGAGTAGCTGAGAAACAATTTCCCGTGCCAAATGGAAAAAAGAAAGACAAGAGACCTTGTTTCATGACACCTTTATTCTGGATTATATTCAACTCTTCACACAAATAGAGAGGCTACTAGTCTTCTTTCAATCACTTTGTATAACCTGTTAACCTCTGAACGAATTCAAGCATTTATTCTACTTGGTTTTTACTTCATTTATAAGTGATTAAGCTGGTAATTGCGTCATTTTTACTATTTAATCTTTCCCTCTTTATGAAAAATGCAATGCAGATTGTCAAGTGTGGGGATTATTTTCAGGCAGATGGTGGTCCCAGAATATTTGGCAATATATGTATTGTTACGAAGTGGATAAAGACGACTCAGACTTCGTTGATTTTGCGATGTCTGGAGGTGAACTATGTTGAGGTTAGTAAATTATTCTCTGTCTGTGTTATACACAAGGAAAAGAGCATGAAGAATCTTATTATGTTGGACATGAATATGGAACCCGCTGGAGAGTGGAGACTATTTACCTGATTCATTTGATGAAGAGTGAGAGTTGCTGATACTCTTCTTCTCCAGTAATATGAGTCCTTGGCTTTAGGATACCCTTCTTTAAAGCTCTATGATCACGCATTGCTCTTTTTGCATAAGTTCTCCCAAGATTTGGGTTCTATTTTTATGAGAGCAAGAATAAGAAGGAATTGCAGCATATGGGGAAAATTTTGCAATATTAGATTATGATTTCCATCAGTATTGCTTTAACAATCAATTGGATAGTATGGTGTCATTTTTGTTTGTTGTCTCCTCTTGTATATAATTGATGCAATTCCATCTCTAGCTTCAACCGGTGGCCAGTTTAGTTTAAAACCTAACATTTTTTGGATATAGGTTTGATTTTAAACCAAACAGGAAGACTGATTGGCTTGTAAACCATCCAGATTTGGCTTTGGAAACCTGCCTTTTGTCTGTTTCAAGGCCTTGTTTTAGTTGCAGCAAGACTTTTAAAGTAAGCACAGATAATGATTACCAATGCTAATCAAGCAGCATTGTCTGGAAAAGATTCTTTGGTGGTTCCTCACCCCTCCTTCACTATTTTTAAAGTCCCATTTTTTGAAGCACTTTATTCTACTGTGGAATCGTTTCTGCCTGCATTCTTGGTCCTTTTACAATCTTCGATGCCTGGGGAGACTGTTTGAGATAGATGACAACACCTTTTCCCCTCTTCCTTACACGAGGACAACTTGAATGCTAGTTATTTTTGTTTTATCTTGTGTTTTAATTACTTTTATAGCTGCGTACACACCACCCTCCCCAGACCCTACTTGTGAGATTACACTGGGTATGTTGTTATTATAGCAGATCTAGTTTTTCTCTTGCCATGTAGTAGGTGGCAATAGACTACTTGGTTAGAATTAAGCACTTGTTTTTGTGAAAAGGCTTCACAATTGGTACTACAGTTATTGTGGCAATCTCTTATCGATCTCTTTCAAGCAATTCTGGCATTTTTATTGTTGTGAGTAAAGAAAACTTTAAGTCTTCCTCTTTGCAGTACAAATTTTTATTTCGTATTACGATATCAGAAATGTGGTTTCTTCAACCTTGTACTTTTAGTGGAATTAGGCAATCTTGTAAGTAGTTTGTACAATGGTATGTAATTGTGTGGCCCAATTCTCCCACTCAACTGTCATCCTTACATATAGTTAACATTAATTTCTTTCTCCTTGCTATTTGCCAGTCAAAAGAACCACCTTTGTGTGTTTTACACATTCAATATCCCGACTGGCCTGACTGTGGAGTTCCAAAGGACACTGTTGCTGTTCGTGAAATACTGAAACGAACATTTAGTGTCCCACCAAGTCTTGGACCAATTGTGGTGCACTGCAGGTTTCTGTCATCATCATCCCTGTAGATGTGCCTTTTAAAGATTCTGTAATTGATCCTTTTTAAAACCTGATATCTCATTCTCTTACACAGTGCAGGTATTGGTAGGACTGGAACATACTGTGCAATCCATAATACCATCCAAAGAATATTGGTTGGAGATAGGTCTTCTCTAGATCTTGTTAACACGATAACCATTTTTAGGTCTCAGCGAATTGGGATGGTTCAGACCATGGTACAGCAGCTTCTCTTCGTTATTGAAATTGATAATACAACTAATATTACACAAGCAGATACCCAGTGGAATAGTCGAGGTGTGCGAAAGCTTACCGGGACACCACCGTCATAAAAAAATTATATATAGTTGCAGATGCAATAATTTCTGGTTAGTTAAAGTGGCATCTTTAACAGGTGCCACTTCTATTAAAAAAAGGGAACAGGTATCAGGAAAAAATGTAGCGGGTGCCATGTATATTTCCCCGAGAAATTTAGCCTATTTCTTGTTTATTACTTAGTGCAACATTTTTTATAAAAGAAAACCTATTGTTTTCACCTGTGCAGTGTACCCCCTAAGTGCAGGTCCACGAAATCTTTTTATCCCCGTGTCCTTGTTTTTTGTCTTAAGAGCAAGTTAAACGTCTTGCATTTTTTCCGCTATACTCTCTTTTTCTCTATTGGTATTTGTTACACTTACCATCAGTATCTATACTACTGTGTTTCAACATTCTTAGCTAATCTTTGCTCTTAGGTTCTTAAGTGCTTATTGTATGGAATGTCTGTACTAAACTAGTATTGTATATTACAGGAGCAATACCTCTTTTGCTATGATGCCATTATCGATGAACTTGAAGACCTTGTTTCAGATACTCCCAATGAAGAAGAGAGTTCATAATGGTAATTTTCAATTTTTCACTGTGAGGAAGTCCAATTGGATATTGAAGCAAATACTCGCACTTGTTTGGTTTTCTACTGCTGGATTTCACCCATTTTTTTCTCCTCATCTTTTTCTAAACTAGTTTTCTAACCATTTAAAGTGTTATATTCCAACCAGGTCCATGCAACTGGTTCTTCCTTACAAATGATGAGAAATGGAACAATAATTTGTGCTGAAGAAGCAAATCAGTTGGGTCCTCTTTTAGTTTCTTACTGTGTAGGAATAAGCAGAAACGTGCAAAATATGTATGTTGTAATTCTGTTTGGAAGTATATATGCTTTTAGAGAGGGAAAGAGAATGGAATGAAACTTATTTAACATTCTCTGGATGATCGCCTACTTATTGTTGGTTCAATGTATGGCAAGTTGATGATGTTCAAGGTACCAGAATTTAGTAGCTTTTACATCAACTTTCTTGCAATGGTTTATGTGAAAGACCTTACATAATAATAGGGGATCAAGAGTGGTAAAATAGAGCTTTGTCGTGCTTGACGCAACTGGGGAGGGGTGGGGGGGCTGCTTCAAATGAAGTTCGGAAAATGAGTCTATCCTTCTCAGACTTTATTTGTGGAATTAATTATATGGGATATGGTATTAATTCACTGGTGTAATTAGTTGTGAACCAATACAACCCATTAGTATCTTCTGAAAAAAGTAGTATAATTAGTGGCTTAGTGCAGTTATGGTTTCACATTCATACTCCATGACAAAACTGTCAAGAGTACACCACATACTTTAACAATACAATATCATACAAAAGCTTAGCATGTGTATTTACTTGGGATATTTGATTTCATTAACTTTTAACTTTATGTAGTTCAATTTGATAGGATTTCAACGATTAGAAATTTTAAACTCCTTCAATTACTAAGTCAAGCTCTAATCTTATGTTTAGGAGGGTCAAAATTTATATATATACATAAAAAGATTTAAAAATACCTTATAGATCATGTAACTTTTTACCGATGGGATAAACCCCTCCGTACCCTCTAGATCCGCCTCTAATAGTATTTCGGAATATATTGATTCAACTAATTTACATTCACACCATGTAAAACCTATTGCGAAGGAAATGCGGTTAACATGAGTTTACTTCAAATTAATGATGAAAAAATCTTGTGCATTTCACCACCTTCCTCGATTATAATTCCATTTATTATGAATTCATCTTGATATTTTCATTTGACTAGTATATCTTTGAGTTAGAGTCTCAAATCGAATAATTTGGTACTATGAAATTATTAATTGCAATAAATTATATTTCCTATTACCCGACCCGAAAAGATACAAATGGGCCCCAAAACCCTCCTCTCCCAGTATAATCCCCCGAGCATTTGGCTGGGACACAGCTTCAATAAAAATACTTTATTAGTACTATTATATTCAGTTGAAACAAAGAAATCAAAACCCCAAATTCTCTCTTTTTGCTGCAGCGGCGAAAATGGCGAATCCGGAGGAGGCTGTGGATTTTGAGCCTGAGGAAGACGATCTGATGGACGAAGACGTTGACGCTTCATCACCTAGGGCACCGATGCCAAAGCTGAAATCAGCCATTACAGGCGGCGGCGGTGGTTCTTCTGCTTCTAAGAAAATCAAAGGCCGTGGTTTCCGTGAAGAGATTGCTGAGGCTGAAAGGAATGCTCGCCTTTCTGCTCGATTTGATTCTCTTGACTCTGAAGGTGGCCCTGGACCTGAACGATGTTAGTTTCTACTTTAACTCATCTTTTATATAACGCAAATAAGTTGCTACTTCCTTTTTTTTTTTTTTTAGAATTTTGTTCAAATTTGGGGAAAATGTTGCAGTAGGGTGACAATTCGCCTAATCTAATTAATTAGAGTTATTTTTTAGTTTGGTTAGGGATTTGTACTTGGAGAAGCGCTAGTGTTAAAAAATTGCTACCTATAATTGTTTTCTCTATGATTTTGTGTCGTAGGTTGATAGTCGGGATAATGGGTAAAGAGTCTCTAAGGAAATGTTTTAGTCTTGGTTAGAGACTTTTATTTAGAGAATATCTAGGTTTGGATACCTTAATTTTAACAGGTTAAAAACTGCTTGTCGTTATAATTTTTTTCTTTTGGTATTTGTGTTATGAATAAAGGAAAACTGCTGCAGGTTGATAATCCGTGTAACGTAATGACCCTTGAAGGCGTGTGCTTAGTTTGCTTTACAGACTTGAATCTAGAGAACATCTAACTTTAGAAGGCTAAAATTGAATATTTAGGTGTTCACCCTGTTATCTGTTAACATTTTTAATGTTTTTCTGTTTTGGTTTAATTTTTTTTTTTGTGCTATTGATTAGTTGAATGGTGTTAGATTGTTTTTGTGAATGACACCGTGATAAGGTTTCACCTACATTGCGTAAGCGTGCAGAACTAGAAAAGTGAATAAAGAAGTTAGGACCTACTTCTAGTAGAAGTTGATTTTGTTCATCTGCGTGTGAAGAGAAGTGATTAGAGAAAGGAACACTGTGAAATATTGCTTGTATTTATCTTCAACTTTGTAGGACCTAATTTAGAAAGTGGAATAACTTGAAGCTTATTGAGTTGAGGTCTTCATTTTCATAAATAGTGGAAACATCATGAAATAGGGCAAACTGTTTGTATTTAATGTACATATCTGTGCTGTTTGGTCCCTTCCTCTGGCCATTGTGCTTATAAGCCTCCAGCTTCATGTTCTATACTTCTTTACTTTGTCAATGTGCTAACTAGTTGGATTGGGTTCCAGCTATTACTTTATTTACATCTAATAATCACTTAGTGGTAGGCTGTCGATTTTTCACTTTGTGATTGTTGCTTAGCTTTTAGGAGAGACCTGGTTTTGTACAGCTAATCCAACTTATCCTCAACGGCTCAACTTGGTCTCCAGTACTGGCTGAAGTAGTCAGGAAAGTTGGGCAACAGAATCTAATATGCTGATTTCAGTCGGAGATATCAGTTGTTTGATCGCTGGGTCACCAGCACTTAAGTAATATGTAATTTGTGCTGGGTATCTAAGATTTTTTTCAGGTTATGCAATGTTGATGTTGTACGATCCCAAAATGTCTGATAGATGATGATTCAGACATGGATGTGTCGTCCCCCTTTTTTTTTCTATATCTTTTGAGGTTACAGTAAGATTAATAAAGGTTTAAATTAAGTAGTAGAGAGCTAATGAGGGGAACATCTGCAGCCATTGAAGGATGGATTATTTTAGTCACTGGAGTTAATGAGGAGGCACAAGAAGATGATCTTCATAATACATTTGGTGAGTTCGGGGAGATCAAGAATTTGCATTTGAATCTGGATCGTCGTTCTGGATTTGTCAAGGTGAACTTGCTCTTTTCTTCCTCGAAATGTGTAGCTGCTTATTTGGGTTGTGGGTGTTGCACATATGATGTTATACGAATTGCATTACCATTGTATGCTATAATCTAATAAACTTTCCTATCATAAGATTTTGGATGATGACAAAATTGTTTTGATCAAGAAAATTTTGTTGAAAATTGTTTTTTTTTGAGAAAGGTAACATTCGTATGTATTGACAAAAACGAGTACATGGGTTGTACTGAAAACCATAATTACAACTTATCAACAAAATAGGATATCTGAATCTAAAATCTAAATAGATCCAAGGATCTCAATAATTGACTCAGTATCCTCTAGGGACATCTGTTTGCACCAGAAATAAAAAAGTTTGATACAGTTCAATTTGATCTTCTGGAGATCACAACTTTTGCTCTCAAAACATCTAGCATTTCTCTCTCTCCAGACTGTCCACCAGATACAAGCTGGGACAATCCTCCATCTATCTCTGTCTGAAGCTCCCCCACCTACCTCTTCCCAACTGTAGAGGAGGTGGGTGATTCTGTTAGGCATAGTCCAAACAACACCCCTGAGGCTGATAAAAACCCTCCAAAGTTGGGTTGTTATCCTGCACTGTAAAAACAGATGGCCAACTGTCTCAATCTCTTCTCCACACAAATAGCATCTCGAGCACATAGAGAACTTCCTCTTCTTGAGATTTTCTTGTGTCAGGACTGCTTCTCTTGCCAGTAACCAAGTAAAACATGCCACCTTGAAGGGGGTTTTTGTTTTCCAGATCTGCTTCCATGGCCATTTTGGTGGCTATTGGCGACCTTTGTTCAAAAACTTGTATGTTGAGTCCACCTTAAACTTGCCATTGCTATCTTTGTTCCACCATAGTCTATCAGCCTCATCCTTTGTCCCTTTGAAACCTGCCAGCGCTCTGAAAAATTCTATCACAGTTTCAATTTCCCAGTCATTAAAAGTCCTTCTAAACTGTATGTTCCATCCTTGTTGTGTCCAACTGTCAGCTACACTCATTTGTTGATGTACTGCCAAAACATACAGTTCAGGGAAAAGGTTTTTTAAACTAGCATGTCCCAGTCATTTGTCCTCCCAAAAGCAGGTCTTACTTCCATTGCCTACCCTCACAGTTGTGTTATTTCTCAAAAAAGGCCAAAAGATTCTGATAGACCTCCATAGGCTTACACCATAGGGTGTAGATACCTCATTTGTCATCCATTTGTTCTCCTCTCCATATTTAGCTTTAATTACTTTGCTCCAGTATGCTTGAGGCTCTTGTGAGTATCTCCATAACCACTTCAGTCTAAGTGCCTTGCTTTGTATTTTCAGATTGCTTACTCCTAGACCCCCTTGCTTCTTTCCCCAAAGAACCTCGTTCCATTTGACCAAGTGTCGAACAGTAGAGACATTTTCCTCACTACCTTTCCAAAGAAAATCTCTCCTAATCTAGTCTAAACTTTCTATCACTCCATCAGGGATGGGAAAGATAGACATTATATAGGTTAGGAGAGCATCCAAAACAAAATTGATGAGAGTGACTCTGCCGCCTAAGTAGATGTACTGAGATTTCCATCTAGTTAACTTTTTCTCACACTTTTCAATCACTGAGTTCCAAATGCTCATGGCATTTGACTTGGCGCCTAGAGGCATACCTAGGTGCGTAGTAGGCAGGGAGCCTATTTCCCCTCCCAGAATTCCAGACAAACCCAACATATTAGGGACTTCATTGATTGGGAACAACTGGCTTTTCCTCCAGTTGATATGAAGTCCAGAAACTCCCTCAAAAAGCACTAAAATTGATCTCAGGATCAATGATTGCCCTTCCTCAGCATCACAGAAGATTAAGGTATCATCAGCATACTGGAGATGTGTGACTTCCATGTTGGCATTTAAACTTGGGTTTTGGTTTGTGACTACCTCAAACCCTCTTAGACACTCATTATTCCTAGCCACCTTTATCATGTAATTTAGACCCTCCATGGCTATGATAAAGAGAAAAGGAGACAAAGGATCACCCTGCCTCAAACCCCTGTTTGCAGGGAAAAAACCTTCAGGTGATCCATTGATAAGAACTGAAAATCTTAAGGTGGAGATGCAATATCTTACCCAGTGAACCCACAATTTTGTTGAAAATTGTAAGTGACAGACATTCCTTGTTCCATTTAACTATGTAAGAGCATTTCCTTGATAAACCTGTAATGGACTAAAATAGGATCAATGTTATGTTAATTATGACGGACTCCAGATAGATAGATACTTTTCTTTGTTTTTAGTAAAGTTTCTGCATTTGTCTTGGTTTGGAGCAGTATCGTTTTTATTAAATTTTCCATTTTGACAGGGTTATGCACTTATTGAATATGAAAGCTTTGAAGAAGCAGAGAGAGCTATCAGTGAAATGGATGGGAATGAGCTGCTCACTCAGACTATACATGTTGATTGGGCATTCAGCAAAGGTCCTTTTAGAAGGAGAAATGCTAGGAGGAGGTATCTTCTTGGTTAATCCAATTAATGTAATTTTGTGCATAGATAGCTGTGAAAAAATGTTGCCTGAATCAAGGACACACTTTTTCACATTTAATCAATGTTTTCTAAATGTTGGCAAATGTTCCTCCAGGAGCATAGATTTACCCTTTTCTTGAGAAAAACTCAGGACCTCAAAATTATTTGCAGAGATTGGAATAACTACTTTTAAACATTTACAACTGGATAAATGCTATGACATGCAGTAATTGTTTTCTTGTGAACTTTTGGGGTTAAGTATTTTGTGAAAGCAAATGTGAACCAGGAAGGTGCAATAATAGCTTCACAAAGGGTATTATTTCAAAAAATTAGCTTCACGAAGTGTACAAACTTCTTGAGCTCAAGTAATCTGTAAAATTCTCTATGCTATTTGCTTAACCTTGATTACACCAAAAACCATAAGGCATTAAACTGACTTTAATGCATGTCGTTTAACTGTATAGCCTTCATCTCCATAGGAGTGGAATTGTCACTTGCCTCCCTCATGCTTTTAGTTGATAAAAGTTATCAACCCATTTCCTGTATCCCATGATTCAGCTGCCAGTTGTGTGGAATCAAATGACAACCACCAATTACTAGGACTCCCTTTTGTTTAAACGGCTGGCAGCTGGATAGCTTGCGGATCAATATTGTCTTAATTTTTTGCTTCACCTTTTGTTCTATGACGTTATAGTAGCTTTTTACTTTTATCAGAGCATTTCTCTGTGGAGGTTATGGACAGTGTATCCTTCAGTTCACTTAAATTCTCTTTTTCTCCCTGTTTTCTGAGGGTACGCATAATTGTTTGATTTATTTCCTTTTACCGTTAATCTAGTTTTGGTCAAATCCCAGCTGATATCATTGAACTAGGTTTCCTATTGATCATATTGTAAGCAAAAATTGAGAACTTATCCCTCAGTACATAACTAGAAAAGTTCCAAAATTGTTTAGCAGAAGTTTGAGTGGGATTAGCTCAATGATTAAAACCATTCCTCAGTAGCCTTATTAGCAGACAAACTGCAAACTTTTTTCAGACTTCTCGTCTGGTTTATTTGTCAAGTTTGCCAGCAATTAGAGAGCTATTTGCTTTGCAATATACATATGGTTGCTGTGGTTGTATGAACATGTGTATTGATGGATTAGGTTTTCCTAACATCATTATGGTCACAAATGATCGTCATAAGATTTATGCATTTCTCACTCTTCCATGGATAGGTGTCCCCAGAGCAGTTTGGGCTTTTATTTTAGGTTTTGGAGAGGGGTGGGAAGGTGGTGGAATTGGTGCAAGAAACACTAGGAATGTGTCTGTGGGGTATAGTTTGTCATTTATAGTCAAATATAGGATAGGCACTTCACATTTTCCATTTGAAACTAACACGTGTCTTGTCGGGGATTTTCCTTTTTGGCAAAAAGGGAGTTGGATACCATATGATGAACTCTCACATAACCTATAAAAAATAAGATTCTATGACAACAATGATGTAAGTCTGCACATCTGTTTCCTGGAAGTTTGTTAACCCTTGTTTAGTTATTACAAATGAGCAGTGTCTCTGTGGTGCCATGCAGTTGTAAAGGTGTTTCTAATGTATCCATTTAAAAAAGAACAGAGGATGCTTCACTTTGTCTTTGTTATGCGCAAGATGTCATGACTCTGCTAGTAATTGTTGAAGCTACAGACTAATAGCTGGGTTGCACATATCAGTTTGTAAATACCAACTTTAGTTGTTGGTGCCCCCTCCATAATGTTAGAAAAATAGGAAGAGTTAGAGATAAATAATATAGTTAAGAGAATTTTCTAGTCAGTTCGTGCCTTTTTGAGCTGGTAGGAAGACTACTGATTATTTATTTATTTTTTGAAAAAATGGAAGGTAAGAAGATTACTGACTTACGAGGGACTTGTTGCTCTATTAAGTCAATTTTCACTTTTCAATTAGAGGAAAGTTTATCCTTGTCCTTTTAGATACTTCCCTTTATATGATAAATATTCATCTTTTATGATAGATCTTCATTTCTTATTCCAAAATAGAAAATGAAATTCCTATCTGACTACATTACTACAAAATCTGTGTTTGAATGTTTGGAACATCATTGTTATGGTTGTGTTGAAGAACTATCGACTAACATGTAGCTGTCCTCATCCTTGCAGGTCACCACGTAGTCATCGTTCTAGAAGTCCCAGGAGGAGATTCTAGTCTACGCACACCTATTTGCAAGGATTGTGTCACTGACTTCTAGAGATCAGGCTCTATGAATTCCTGGTCTATGCTGTAATTCCATGTGTACGATTGTCCCTTTTGCCAGTTTTTCTTTAATTTTCTGTTCCCTTAACTCAGTTCTAAGTGAATGCATCTCGAGCTTGTCTGGTGGTGTGCACTTCCTCTGGCCTTTGTGAAAATTTAGATTCTTTTTGAGAATATTCGGAACTTTCCAGTTATCATCTGAATTAGATATGGTTATCTTGAAGGCGGCATTGTGAGTTGATTGTCATGTAACATTTGTGGGCAATTTGATGTGTTTCAGTAGTGTGTTCTAGCAAAAAGTGTCTGCAACTTACCTTTTGAGTACATTTCTTTTAAAGCATCAAATGAATTATAATTGCATCATGTTTAGCAGAAAGATTGAATATTCACTGTTTTGTACTCCAAATTATTAATCATGAAAGTTAATTTGGAGTACAAGACTTTTAACTGTAGAATATTGAGTGAGAGCAAGCTCTGAGGGGGGCGAGTGGCACTGAAATTATAAAAACGAACTGTGGTAATAGAGAACTTATGGTAAAAGGTGTTGACGATAATATTATAAATCATGAGCATATGGTAATAATGATTTCTTTACTCTCTTTGAGGTGATTAATAATTACCTTGGGAAAAATAAATTTATATAAAGTTGGGGTTTGACCATTGAAAAGACAAAAGCAAAGCAAGTGCACAATTACGGTCTGGCCTGCTACACCGTTTGGGTTTGGTGTGAACGTGGTAGTTGAGGGGTAAGGTAGGGGCAATTATTTTACTTTATCACTTAACTATAGCTAAATTTTTGCTGTTTTATATTACTTGATCTGTGCTGGATTATCACACCCTTTAAGATTTTTTTTATTAAAATAGAAATTTGACTATTATTTCTATTTTAATAATAGTATTAAATAACTATATAGAATAGAAAAGGAAAATCATAATAAAATTTTCTTGATTTTTTAAATTAAACTATTAAAATGAAATATATATATATTTAATACAGGGATTATGGTGTTTAAGGCGGTATATTGAATAACGTAAACGGATGTGTTTGGCTTGAATACCTAAGAAAGTGATCCTTGAGTTAAAATTTAACACTAGAAACTAACAAAAAAAACAATGAAAGTGTTCAAGGTCATATAATTTATAAGGAGTTATTATTAGTAATAAATAAAATAAAAATATTCACTATTTATTCACTTAGGTATACTTGATACAAATAAATTACAACTAGAATCATTTTTTTAAAAATATATAAAACACAATAAAATTTAATAAAAACATAGTAAAAAAAAGTTTAACTCAACTCAATTTGTTGTTAAATATGATTTAAACATTTCAACGCTAGAGCAAAGTTGTTTGTTTTTCATAAACATAGATAACTCTGTGTGTGTGTGTGTGTGTGTGTGAGAGAGAGAGAGAGAGAGAGAGAGAGAGAGAGAGAGAGAGAGAGTGTTTTCCTACTCTATCGTGACTGACTTGGGGGTCTCTTTGCTTACTTCTTTGCCATTATTCTTGACCCAGCTTCCCCTTCCCCACCTTCTACTCTCCAAAAATCCCACACCCATTAAGCAAAAAAAGCTACTAATCACTTGTATAACCCTTTCTTTCTCCCCTAATCAAGTGTATTTTGTTTCTGTTGAAAAAGGGGTTATTCGAATCTGTTGTGTCTTTATTCAGATCCAAGTTATTATCTTTTTTGTTATTACCCTTTGTATCTTACTTGGTAAGCTTGCTTTGCCTCTTTATTATACAGCTGTGTTTATGTGTTTTTATTCAGTATGTGACTGTGTCGGTCTCTTTTTCTTGTTTTCTTGCTGACTGATGAGGTAAAGTTATGATCTTTTAGACCCCTTTGGCGTGTTTTGACTTACTTCTTTATAGTTCATGCTATAGAGGTGGATCTTGGAATTTTGTAGTAGTAGCTGTTCTGCTTATTTGTGGAAGTGAGTGCAAACTTAGTATATATTCTTGAAATTATTTAACATTATATGTAGTTCAAGTTGAGAACAGTGGATTCCTCTGTAGTGCTGTATGAGGTGTAGTGTTTCTTGTGGTAACATGCTGGTGGTATTTGAAATCTTTTGCAAATAATATTGTACATTCTCCCATTTGGATGCCATTAAGTATTCTGTATATCCTGCAAATTGGGTTTTTGCATTGCTTGTTTATCGTTAGTTTATTGAGATAAAGAGACATGCTTTTTTGATATTCTGTTCTTATGTTATGGTTTGTGATTTGTGTTAGTTGAATTAAATAGTACCTATGCTCAGAGTTGATAGTCTAATTTTATCATGCAGCTGAATTCGGGGATTTGCTTGGTTTAGCTAATAAACATTTGCGTGGATTGTGAAGCAGCTTTGTTGATATCAGTCCTCTGCTGCAGAAGTTTCTCAAGGCATTTATAAACTTTTGACTCATATGTTGATGGAAACCTCAAGATTGAAGTAGGTTGAAGTATTATACGATAATGGGTGGCCTTTGCTCTAGAAGAGCCACCAGTGAGAATACAACAGGTCGTTCCATACCACATGTCAACGGTCACTTCAACTATGGTGCTGGAACAGTTTATCAGTCGCATAGATTGCCCCCACAAGCAAATAATGATTCTATGCAATCTCCACTGGGGGAAAGCACAGAAAAGCAACCAAGTGAACCAGTGTTCTCTTTTCCAGAGTTGAATGCAGCTCCCCATGGGGTTGATATGGATGATATCAATGATGGAATTCCTCGATTGTCTAGGGTTTTATCAAATAAAACAAGAACAACAAGGTCAAAGCAAGTTGCCATGGCGAAGGTGAATAGTCTCCTATTCGTTGTTATTTCCTTTGTCCTATGGCCTGATGCTTCTGTCTTTTTCCTATTGCATGTGTGATTATGTAAAGTATTTCCATTACACTGTCTTGACAATGTCCAAATGTCAGATAGGTTGTAAAAAATGAAGATACAAAGACGAATGAATAATTTAAAAAAAAAATCTGATGAATAATTAGAAGGCAAACAAAGAGAAAAATAAACAAGTGAGATTAATAGAGAGTATATTATAACTGTCTGGGAAATCCAATGAAAGGTTAAAGGAGCACACAATGTTCTATAACTGCGATGGTTGTGGTGCGCCCTATGTGGGAATAATATAGAGGGTAGACTTCAATAGTGTTACTTTCTCTCTCTTAGAAAAATACTCTCTTCCCTCCACCACCCTCTAGAATTTCTTCATTGTAGGTTGTCACAAATCTTTATTTTTGAATTTTCTCTTCTAAGGCACCCCAAAGAGGCAAAGACGATATTGGCAATTTAGTCACTTTTTGCAAGTTGCACCTACAAGTCCGTGCCAAGCTATGGATGTCTTGTAACTCATCCATTAGCACTAACTCTGACTTGTGTATACTGATATGAAGTCCTGATATAGGTTTAGACTATATTAAGGTTTAACTAAGTATTGACTGGTCTATGTAGAAGCCCACAAAAGATTAATATATCAGTGATGAACTATAAATGATATATGTCCTTGCTTCCTCCGCTTCCATTACTACCTAGAGTCTCTTTATGAAACCAACATACCACCATATGCTCCATGAGTCAATTGAGGGCTTCCATCAAGAACAAAAAAGAAGCAGAGGTAATGGGTCCCCTTGCCCAATCCCTCTTAAGCTCCCCAAGAATCCAGTGTGTACCACTTGGAAGAATGAAAAGAAATACAGTGTCTTATCATGATGAAACTCTCTTTTGAATCTATCGTTTATTCTCTTTATCAGTTCCTTAAAAGTTTTATCACACATTTGACCACTTGCTATTCCCCTCAAATGATGTCCCTCTGGTCGTCTCTATGCTTTTTCACTAAAGATGCTGCAATGCTACTTTGTTCTTAATTCATTTTTGAGCATGTAGATTCCCAAAGTTGAATTTTAAAATCAGGATGAAATGTTCAGTTGAATCTATGGTTTACTCTCTCTCTCTCTCTCTCTCTCTCTCTCTCTCTCAGTTTCATTCATGTTCCACCATATATTTGACTATTTCTATCCCCCTTAAATACAATCCTACTGGTCATCTTTTCCTAGTTGTTAACATAAGATGCTGCAATGCTGCTTTAAGCTTACTTGGTATTGATGTTGCACGTAGAGAGAAGATTTTCTTGAACATCTTTTGGCAATAATTCTTGTTGTATTCACTATTAACTAGTATAAGTACCCATGCTCACACAAACAATATCTGAGATATTAGGCATAGAAAATGTAATGTGCTGAAACAAGTAAAGACAAAAGAGACTCCTCTTTCAATTAACTTTTTCTTGCGCATCACGAAGCTTTTTCTTCTTCTTTAGATCGAACAATTTTCCAATTCACAGTCATAAATTTTCATTTCAACAAAATATCTAACATAAACTTTTGATATAGTGTAAAGCTTTTTCCACAAAGACATAATCTTCAAAAGGAAAAATACAGAGATTTATCAAATTAATATTTTTTTTTTGAAAACTAGATTTATCAAACTAATATAGTCTCACATTGATCAAGCATGTGAACCAAACACAAAATTTGGTTGAACTACTCTGTAGTGTGATTGTATAGTAAATGACAGATAGCTATTAGGTCATTCTTTGGGCAGCTTTCCTAGCAATAAGTTCCTCTTTGGCTTTGGTCTTGGTCTGTTGACTCCAACTTTCGGACTTCAGAAGTTACATCATTTACACACGCTCATGTATCATGAAAATTATAACTAAATGACTATCTGATGGCAAAGAAAAAAGACCATCATAATTGCAAGCTGATGTAAAAGGGAAAAAAAAATGATCCAGTAGTAATGAGGCCAACAGAGAACAAAATCGGACAATGAATTCAATTTAATGTGTTAATAAATACAATTTTTCCGGATGGGTGCAGAATATTGGAAGGCTACGTACAAACTATGATTCAACCAACTGAACAAAAAATAAACTATTAACTCGCAGGTAGTGTAATATCAGACTATTGACAATAATTGTATTCAGTATCACTTAATTTCCTAAAGATGAAGATTAATGGTTATATTTCTAAATATTACTCTCCTTTCCGATTAATGTGACGGTGTTTGAGTGGGCATGGAGATTAAGAAATAATAACGGAAGACTTTTGAAACTTGTGATCTAAAATAATCCATAGATAGTTGTGTGACTAAAAATTATCTCACTAAGGGTAAAATAAGTATTTTAAAGTTAAATTGTTGCTAAAATGTAGAAAGATGTCATTTGGTATTTTAAAGTTAAATTGTCAAAGGCGTCATTCTTTTTGGAATTGACTAAAAAGGGAAGAGTATCACATAGATTGGGGACAGAGGGAGTAAAATTTAATAGTTTTATATTTGCTTGACAGGTTTCAGAAGTGAGTTCACTTTTGGGCAGAGCTGGTACTGCGGGGCTTGGCAAGGCAGTAGATGTGTTGGATACTCTCGGTAGCAGCATGACAAATTTAAACCTAAGTGGTGGCTTTGCATCCGGCATGGCAACCAAGGGAAATAAAATTTCCATTTTGGCATTTGAAGTTGCAAATACAATTGTCAAGGGTGCCAATCTTATGTATTCCCTTTCGAATGAGAACATTAAGCATTTGAAGGAAGTGGTTCTCCCTTCTGAAGGTGTGCAGCTGTTGATATCAAAAGATATGGATGAGCTCTTCAGAATTGCTGCAGCAGACAAAAGGTGTCAAAGAGTCTGAAATAACTTTTGCGTCAGCACTCGTATATCACATGCTACTTTCAATTTCTTTTGGCGCAAGAGTGAGATACTTGTTGTAATTTGACAGGGATGAACTGAAAATATTCTCTTGTGAAGTGGTTCGCTTTGGAAATAGTTGCAAAGATCCTCAATGGCACAACTTAGACCGTTACTTCGAGAAGTATTCAAAACTAACTTTAGTCCAGTTTAGCTGCTTTGTTGTTATTACTTCAAAAATGAATATTCACATTATCTGTAGTTCATTCCATTACGTTTAGGTTGGAGTCAGAATTGACACCTCATAAACAATTAAAAGAAGAAGCTGAGACTGTGATGCTGCACTTAATGACCTTGGTACAGTATACAGCAGTAAGTTCCATCTCAGCATCCACACTTCTTGACCTATTTTTTCCCTATTTGTTTCATTATTTTATTTTTTTCCATTAAGTGATGCTCCCTCCATCCCAATTTATCTGAAGTGTTTGACTGAGCTTTGAGTTTAAGAGGAAAAGGAATACATTTGAATCTTGTGGTCTAGAATAAGCCACGGAATTTTTTGTGGCTATTAATCATTTCATTAAGGGTAAATTGGGAAGATTGAAGTTAAATTGTTACTAAATATGGAAATAAATAAGTCAATTCTTTTTGGACTGACTAAAAATGAAAGAGTGTCACATAATTGGGATGGAGGGAGCAATTTCTTTTGATAGTGAAGTATTCTGTTATATAATATAGATACAGAAGTAGAGTATCTCACACAAACGTAATTCTTTATGAAGAGCAATAATTCATTATCTCATAGGGTGTTCCAGTTTTTTTTTCTTAAAAATCCTCTTGACTTGTACGACGAGTATTTCAACTCTTCAAATGCTATTTGGTTTTGTTCTTTCCACATGGTCCATATAAGCGTTAGAGGATCCCTCCTGAATTTCCACCGTAGTTGCATATTTATAACCCTATACAACATCATTCATTTAATTCCCAACGTGTTACAAATTCTGCACTATAATTGGTCTACCACTAGATAGTTTAGTCTGGATGCATCAATTCCTCCTGAATGTCCACCCATGTTATGATACTTGGATTAGCTTAAAAATTTGTGGATATTTCTCTGCAATTCCAGTAGTTGGAGTAGATTATATGTATCCTCTTTATCAATTCCGCTTTATTATGATCCAATTCATTCTAATTAAATGATTTCTCTTTTGAGACATATTTTCGGTTTTACATGGATATACACGTTTTTTACCAGAAAACAAAAATTCCTAGTAAACGTCGGATCTGATATGCGTGTTAGAAAAGTAAGCTTAGTCCCAACTTGTTGTTATTGCCTTTATGAGTATGTTCAATTAGTTCTATTTTTAGCTAAGACCATGTTGATTCTGAGTAGGTCTTTTTGGACAATTTCTTACCTAGTGGTATCCTGGTTCTCTTTTGTTACTGTCAAATCATTATATTGTTGTAAATTGTAGACAAGTATCTGGTTCGATTAAATTGTAATTATTATGCTCTTTGCAGGAACTGTACCATGAATTGCATGCATTGGACAGAATTGAACAAGACTGTCGACGTAAAGCCCAAGAAGAGGATACTTCAAATGCTACTCAGAAAGGTCATCTATCCACAGATATTCATATTGTGCTCCTCTATTTTTCTTACCTATCTATTTTAAATCAGCAGATCTGCGTTAGCTCTAAGTTTATATAAACTATTTCTATACAATGAACTGCTTCCAGTTTCTCATATCATTAGGAACTTAATCACCAGCATGTTAGGTATTGTGGGCCTAGGCAGAACACTCCTGCTTGGGGTTTCCACGGGGTGCTACAAATAGCTTAATGAAGAAATCTTGAATGGGTAGACTCTAGCTACTATTGTTGTTCTCTAGATATATATTCTGAACATAGTTTAAGACCTGGTTGGCTCAAGTCCACTTTTAATTCTGATGCTGCCATTGAAGTCCTCCAACTCCTTCATTTGCAAAAGAGAAGCAAGCTCTATGGATGAAAGTCATAGCTGGAGAATATTGGTTCAATTAGATTTAGAAAACACCATTATTGGGTCTGATAACTAATTCAAACCAAATGGACTTGTTCTGGGGGAAACTAGCATATAGATATGTAGACATCTTACTGATTCTAAACAGCATTGAGGACATTGTTTCCTAGAGTGGTGGTTACTTTTAGCTTTTTGTTTTTCCTTGTGTAAGGGGGTTCTGTTTGTCGAGACTATTTTGTACTTTTAGTTGGTGTAAAGTTTGTTTGTCTGACGTCATATGATTCTGTGGAGGACGTGAGACTCTTGTTATTTAATCTAGTAACCTTTGTTTACTCTTGCATATTCTTCTTTTACTTTTGTCTTTTGTATCTGTTTTCTTTGTACTGGTTTCTTATATTCTTGTTCTAATATTCCTTTTAACATATAAATATGCAGGAGATAGCCTTGCAATTTTGAGAGCAGAGTTGAAAAGTCAAAAGAAACATGTTAAAACTATGAAAAAGAAGTCTCTCTGGTCGAAGATATTGGAAGAGGTAGCAAGTCAGTCCTGCTTTATCTTTTACTTTGATCTTAAATTTGATATTGGTAATGTGGTTTCTAATTTCTACTTACTGCACAAGATGGGTGATCTGTTTACGATAAATTGTCAAGGTTTCTTTCAAATTTCAATTGACTATACGAACATCTGCTTTGCCATAATTGAAGGTGATGGAAAAGCTCGTGGACATTGTCCACTTCCTCCATTTGGAAATCCATGCTGCATTTGGCAGCACTGGTAATGCATTTGAAACTTCAAGTTAACTTTTTATCATGATTCTTGGATCATTGTTGTCTGTCTATATCGTGATTGACTTTAAGGTTTACATTTTGCTAATGTGTCAATTGCTTGATTAGATTTAAGTGTAAACAACAATTTGTTTCTATATTATAGACTAGAAAATTAGCATGTCTTGCTACTCGGTGAGTAAATATCTGTTTTACCAACTGCTACCTTTCAATTTTATCTGTTTTGTACAGACAGTTACTGGTGCTGATGCATGTGTGGTGATCAAGGGAAATCATAATCTAGGGTGAACTATGAGTTATCGGACCTTATTATGCAACTAAGAGAATCAGAAGTCATCATAGCAGAACGATTTGTGCTTGTTTGTTATTGCCTATGCTTATATTACAGCTCATAATGCTGATTTATTTGTTCCTATAAGGAAGGGTATATTTTGTTTTATAAGGCAGGAACAGACAAAATCAATCGAGACAGCTAATTATTTTTTTTACTCGTATTCTATAGGTGCTGAGCATTTCGAGTTCAATCATTTCTTTCATGTTTTCATTTTGTTTTCGAGTGACTGAATTGTACAATTTTTGACCTGACTGCTACTTTTGCCAAACCTTGCAGATGGAGACCGACCAATAAAAAACAACCATCAGAGATTAGGATCTGCTGGTCTTGCATTACATTATGCAAATATCATTACTCAGATTGATACGCTTGTAAGCATCTCATGCACATACAATTATTAGAGAAACAGCATTTTTTATGCTATCATTTAATCTTTTGATTTCATTCATATTCTTTATGGAATGTGGAATGAAGTTGATATCGTTTCCTCCATTAAGCTAAAATACTTCTTTTGTTTCTCGTCATAAATATATCAAGCATTTATCTTCCTTGTAAATCATCATCTTAATCCCAATAGATATGCTCTCATCTCTTTATATGTTTTATAAAGCTGTATGCTCTAATATCTATCTGGAATCACAATAAAGAATGGAGGTCTATCAATTGGACCAAAAACAAATGCTGCAGTTCCTGCCACAACGAAAATACTCAAATTGCCATTGTCTTTGTGAATTTCATATCATAATTAGAATTTTAAATCGATAGCAAGAACTCCAAGATGAGGTGAATTGTTCATGTGAAGATAGCAGTACTTTAAGGTCGTGATTCATTATAGAAGGCATTTGAAATCTTACTCTTAAGTGCTTTCATGGTTTTCATCTATGTTGCTTGGACTCTTCAAAAATGTCAACGGGTGCGTGTTGGATTCTTCAAAAGTAGTGTATTTTTGGAGAATCCGACACGGGTGCGGTATCAAAAGTGAAGAGTCCGTGCAACTAAGGTTTTCATTATCTCACTTACTGTTAGTATTGTATTTTTTTTTTTTGAAGATCTCGAATCATTAGTAGATGGCTTATTATATTAACTTAAGTGTTTTTTTCTTTTTGACTTGAATTTGTTGTTTGACTTCGTTTTTTTTTTGTTGAAAAAAACATGTAATTTTTTCTATGTTACCCAAACGTTATGGTCCTCGTGTATAGCTTGTAATCTTTTCTTTGTTACGCAACATTATGGTCCTCGTGTATTGCTGGCTTATATGCCTCATGTTCGGGTCTTGGGACCTGTAAATATTTGGAAGTCAATTGTTACTCACTTAGCTGGATCGTAGATTAGTTCAAATGAGATTTCTGGTTAACCCAGCCATAGTTGTAGTGCCAAAGCTATTTTTATGATGAGTTATATTTCTCCTAAATAATATTCTCGCTAGACAACAGATACATTGTATGAGAATTTTTATGAGAAATGCTTACTCTCTATGTTAAGCGAACTCTTCAAAATACCTGCCGCACCCATGCTGACGCGACATAGGTGTGGGTGTGGGATCCGTAGCTGATTTGGTCAACTTATCTTGGGTACTTTGACCACATTCTAGACCGAGAAGTATAGATTGATTGGGTATTTAGTTTGATTTTTGGGTTTATGTCATAAGTATGAGAATGTGGTCATTTTTAAAAAAAAGAAGTATGAGAACGCTTTTTCTATTAGGCGAGATAAGAATAAAATATTGGTGTTTATAAGGAATGCAGATTTATTAGTTTTGATTCAATGACTTTAACCAATCGAAATATTTACTTATATGTTGTAATAGACATTTATTGGTCATATCTCTGCACCCGTATCCGAACTCGGATCCATACCTGTTATTAGCCTAAAATTTATGTGATGAAGGATCTAACCTTTAGATACGCACCCGTGTCCGAGCAGCATAGCAGTTACTCTAGTACCCTAAATTCGGGGCGTTTCTCCATTTTAGCTCTCTTTCTTCAGTCAGTAGAGGTGCCTAAGTAATGGAATCATACTTCTTACAGTCTCACAATCGTGCTGAAATTGTAACATATTGGTATTCTGGATTAGTAAGGTTGTCAAATTGTATAAAAATTATTTGTAAAATTATGTTATTTGTTGACATTTCTAATCAAAAACAAAAAGTGAGTATCATATTTTATATGATCAGGTCACACGATCAGGTTCGGTGCCCCCAAATACAAGAGATGCTTTATACCAAGGGTTGCCACCAAGCATTAAGTCAGCTTTGCGATTCAAATTACAATCCTTCCAGCTCAAGGAAGAGGTACTTTTTATTTTGTCTTTTAAGGGTTTTTTGTGGGGTATCTGCAAGTTTCTGCCTTCTAGGCTGTTGAATGTTAGTAATACTCCAGATGCTCTTTTGGTGCAGTTAACGGTGCAACAAATCAAGGCTGAAATGGAGAAAACGCTGCAGTGGCTTGTTCCCATGGCAACCAACACAACCAAGTAAAACATCAATTCCCTAGCAATATATTCTTCAATTACAGCTTTCCAATGATTCTTCATATGTTTCTTAGTCCAAAGAGGACTTTCTGGTCAGCTATATTATATCAGTGGGTACTCTAAAGTAATTCTAATTTGAGTTTTCTTGAGACTCTGCTGTTCCGATAGGCGAGGGATGTGAAGCCAGATCGTACTAAAAACAATGATTTTTTAAAGAAAATGATAGATTTCATCAGTCATTGGGTTGTATGTTTGGAGGTTATCTTTCTTTCTCCTGTATATTTTACATGAGCTAAATTGAGCAATGTTAAATAAGGGCAATTGCATGAAGAGTGCTATATTGGTTGCCCATATAGTATATTTGGATTAGAAAAAAAATAAAATTATGTAGAAGAAAGGAAAGCAAAAGAGTGTCTTGTTTTTGTGTTTTGGTTTTTGATGGTGAAAGAATGTAAAAAAGAGTTGCTTCATATTAGATTCAGTGATGTGCTTATGTTTCGGTTCCTTGGCTAAGATCAAGTGTAGTATCTCATCTTATCAGTATAGCATCCTTATTTTTCTCCTTAATAACTCAGGCCTTTGGCCTACTAAGGAGTTGCATTGGAGTTTTCTTCCCTCAACTTCTGTCCATTTTGTGTGAAAAGGTATATGTGTTATTAAATTATCCTCTCCGTCTCCTTTTTTCTGATGAAGATCCACTGCCTTTCCTCTTATTTTACAGGGCCCACCATGGCTTTGGATGGGTTGGAGAATGGGCAAATACAGGGTGAGCTCAATTATAGGAAACTTGTTCTGTACCGATTGAACCAATTTTATGGCAAGTATTTATATTCATTTGGTCTGAAATGAACAGGAAACCTACTGGCCAGACAGATCTACTTCGAATTGAGACACTATATCATGCTGATAAGGAGAAAACCGAAGCTTATATTCTTGAACTGGTGGTGTGGCTTCATTATCTTGTCACTCAGTCGAGAAGTTCTACAAATGGTGGAATCACATCTCCCGTGAAATCTCCATCCTGTTACCCTAATCAAAAGATGAATCAGTTAACACACAAGTCAAGTTCTCCATCTTCCACATTAACAGTTGAAGACCAAGAGATGCTTCGGGATGTAAGCAAGAGAAAACTGACACCCGGAATTAGCAAGTCCCAAGAATTCGATACTGCAAGAACTAGGTTGAGCAAGTTTCACAGGCTGAGTAAGAGTAGTAATCATTCCCCTATACGTGAAACCAAGAAGGACCCCTTCCCCATCAGGAGACTGTCTTCTGTTCCAGTGATTGATTTTGACATTGATCGGCTCAAAGATTTGGATGTCATTGATAGAGTGGACACAATTCGAGGTACATAATGTTAAACTGATATAGCTGGGTTGGCAGAGAGGGGATCCTTTATTTGAGGCGTCATTTTCTGCTGCATTTGGTTGTCTTCTTTATGCTAATGGCTGCCTTTCTGCATGAGCCGATCATTTTCCTCTGCTGCTGTTATATTTTGGCCT
The DNA here is from genome assembly GCA_018342035.1 of Solanum appendiculatum. NCBI lineage: Eukaryota > Viridiplantae > Streptophyta > Magnoliopsida > Solanales > Solanaceae > Solanum > Solanum appendiculatum. The sequence goes on from JAGDQO010000446.1 coordinate 1,061,852, forward strand.
AGTTTGTGATGGGGAACCAGATATCAGAAAAGCGTTCAAAATCTGCTGCAAATTTTCCGGTAAATTTAGGGTACTATGAAGAGTGAAAGTATTCTGACCTGGTTTGGTATTGTCTGGTATCTTGAAACCTCTGTGCTTGCAAGAGCTGGTAGATAGGCTTGATAGAGATTTGAGCTTTTTAGGGGGAGTGAATGAATGTGACTGCTACAATTCCATCATCATATGTACATAATGTTCTATTTATTTTAACCTTAATAATCAAAAGCTTGATCTTTCTTTCTCCTATATTGTCATTTGTTCCTTATGAAGTGTTTTGAGAGTCTATTTCTTTGCTTACTACACTGTACCTGTCTTTTCTTCTTGTTTTTTTCTCAGATAAATAACTTGTCTACCTCAACATCCATAAAATATCCTCCGTATGTTTCAGTTTATATGATTCACTTTCTTTTTAGTTAGTCGCAATAAGAATGAGACATTTTCATATTTAGTACCAATAATTTAAATTTAAAGTATCAATTTTACATTTAATAAAATGATTTATAGTCGTACAAAAACATTTATGATTTATTTAGACCACAAGTTCCAAAAATTGGGTCTTGAATTTTGAAATTTCATGTCAAGTTAAACGATATCACATAAATTACGATGAAGGGAGTAATATTTATATGATTTTTAAAAATTGTGTGGGGTTACACAGAATGTGTGCACATACCAAGTAAAATAGGTGCATAGACAAGGACGGATCTGGAGACTCATGAACAAAAGATGAGAGGTTAAGTTTAAAATCCACATGATATTTTAAGTTCAAATCTTAAGCACTATATTTTTCGAACCTCCCTAGTCCGTCCTTAACTAGAAGTGTCGAGCCCCTATCCCAAAAAAAATCCACTGACACATCAACAACATAAAAGAAACTCTATATAGAGCTAACGGTCACTTTTTCAAGATTTCATTTCAAAAACACAATCCTCTTCTCCCTCTCGGTCTCTTTCTCTTCTCTCTCCCATGGCGGAAAAGCAAGAATCTTTGGGAAAACCCAATTCGCAGAGTGAAGAAGAGAAGAAGATTCCAGTTTTTACGGTGCTAAAGAATGGCGCTATCCTCAAGAACATTTTTCTTCTTGACAATCCCCCGGCCACACCTGTTGTAATCACAGAAAGTCAAGAATTTGAAGAGATTTTGGTAGTTGGAAGACACCCAGATTGTAACATTGTATTGGAACACCCAAGCATTAGCAGATTTCATCTCCGAATTCACTCTAATCCCTCTTCTCTTTCCCTCTCTGTTATTGATCTGTCTTCGGGTAATTCCTAATTCAAACTCTGCCTTTGAGAAATTGTTCTTGCTGTTTTTAGTATTTAGTATGTAGATTTCTTGATTATGTATTAGGTTTATCACAATTGAGTCTGGGGTCAGCATACCAGAAAGATAATACTCTTTTTGTACAACTTGTGTGACACACTTTCCTTTTTAGTCCGTCCCAAAAGAATGTTACTTTTCTATAGACGATTTTAAAATCAAAAAGTGAAATTTTACAACAGCTTTTTCGTAGTCTTGCATATTAGGGATTTTTATGAATGTATCATTGTTCCTTGAAAATCTTTTTCTCTCGACTAGAAAAGAACTCCATGAATTCGCATTTCTTTTTGTTGTTTCTCAAGTTTCTTACCATGATTTGCTGCTGCTTCAGTCCATGGGTCATGGATTTCTGGCAACAAGATTGAACCAGGGGTTCGAGTTGAGTTGAAAGAGGGCGATAAGATGAAGCTAGGAGGTTCAAACAGGGAATACATGCTTCACTGGATTCCAATAAGTCACGCATATGATTTAGAGAATCCTTTTGTGGCTCCACTAGGTGAGGCAGAACCATTCGAAGAAACGGAGGAGAAAGAACATCAGGTGAGCTGTAGTAGTAGTATACCTGTATGTTTTCAATTATTCTGTCCCCTGAGTGGTCTAATTTATCATTTTTTTTCTAGGATGAGAATGGCTTTGCTCTTCAGAATCAAGATTCATCATTTTCTTGTTCGAGTTTGTTGCCATACGTTAAATGTTTGACTCCATCAGCTCCTCCAATGCCTGAGGAGATGAAGTCCTCATTTCCCTTTGGTCATGAGGAAGTAAACATAAATCCACCTGAGGAAATCCATGGAGAGAGTGAAATCAGTCTGCTGCAGCCTGCTTATGAACCTGACCAAGAAAACAACACTCCGCGAGCCCTTTTTTTATCGGGAGAGTTCCGAACAGAAAATGCAGATAGTACCCCAGTAAGATCTCAGCAAAGATGTTTGAGCATTTGGTCTAGAAGGGGAATATGTTCCAGTGTTCAGATTCAAACTGGTCGAGATAGAGCTGTAATTGAAAAAGTTGACATTAATCATGAGAAGGTTGCAATGGAATCAGTTTCCGATGATCCCTTTTCTAGTGGAAACTAGGATGAAGAAGATTCCTTCACTCCAGATAAAGAGAACCATGTTCCTACTTCTCTCTTACTTGGGTCCGAGAAGAACTCGTGTCTTGCTGATGGACAAACTACAAAACCTATGCTTTCTTGTTGTGTGGATAAGAATGGTGAAGAGAATTTTACTTTGGACAATGTGGATTTTTCCACAAACACTCATTCACCAAGGTCAATGAAGAAGATGAGCAGTGTGGAGCAAATTAAGAATCCAAAATCTTTAAGATCTTCCCCAATGAAAGAGATTTTTGATCCCATACTCCAACAAGCTGATGGTCTTGAATATTACACGACAGAGAATGTCAGATCATCTACAATGCTCTCAAACATGAGTAAGAATAGTGAACAAATTTTCACTCCAGATAAAGAGAATATGACACCTGATAGTTATTCAATGAGATCAATAAAGAAGGGAAACATGGAGCAAGTAAAGCAACGAAAACCATTTGAGAAAGAAAATTTGAATGACAAAGTCCTTGAAGAGCATATATCAGCAAGTGTTGCTTCTAGAAATAAGGCTAGAATCTAGGTAACCGTATTGAAGAACAGAACAGATAGAGCACCATTTCAACCTCTGCTTGTGAACAACTCTCCCAACAAGACCAATTCAAAATCTCCAGAACGGAAGATCAAGTTGAATGCTAAACCAGTCAAGTGCCAAGAAATTATGGAGGCATGCCCCTTTGCTGTAAGTTCATTGACATGCTTCTTATGTGAAAGAACTTCTTTAAGATTCCTAATCTAATCTTTTAAACAATATCCACAGAATAACAATGCCAGGGAAGAGAAAAGAAGGTGGACCATGGTAGTGGATACCACCTCTTTGTTAAACAAAGAGTCAAGAAAAGCTTTGCAGCTTTTGCAAGGTCTTAAAGGGACTTGCCTGATAATTCCCAGAATTGGTAAGGAACTTTAGCACTCCCTCAGAAAGTTCCTAACATCCTCAAGTATTTCAATAACTTTTCTTATCCAAAACCGTTTTACGTGATATTTACCTGTTCCTGATGTTAGTCTTAAGAGAACTGGATTGCATGAAGAGGCGTGCTAGCTTTTTCAGAAGAGCAACAGAAGTATTCGCAGCATTAGACTGGATAGACGATTGCATGGTAAATGCAAAATCATGGGTGCATGTGCAGAGTTGTGTAGAGGAAACAAGGCCAATGGCACCAACTCCTCCTGCAACTGCACCACCGTGCTTTTTCAATGATGAGAATGGCATCTTCCCAGTCGGCTCAGTTCTATCCTCTCCACATTTTGGTCTAGCGGAAATTGTTTCACCCACAGCAGAGGATCATATCCTTGAATATGCCCTTCTCTTCAAACGATCTAACAGAGATGGACAATTTGTTCTCCTTAGCAATGATCTTACTATGAAGATCAAGGCAATGGCAGAAGTAAGACCACAACAACATGTCAACATCATCCTCCCTTCCGCATCCCACCACACCCTTCAGAAAACAAAACTGACATTTATTTTTGTTTATTGATTGGCAGGGTTTAATCTGTGAGACAGCAGAAGATTTCCAAGAGAGTCTAGTGAACCCATTCTCTGAGAGATTTCTCTGGAAAGACAGCTCTCCCAGGGGAAGCACTTGGTCGTGCATGGATGACTTTGTACTTGGACCTCTAAGGAAGACATCAAAGTCAGGACAAGCAGCAAAAGGCTTGAAGCTGATACTGCTTCATAATTCTCATTATAGGCAATTCTGTTCAGGCAGCACAGTTAACTAGGTAGAGAACTCAGCCTTGGGGAAACTGATTGCTCCATAATTCTATCACAGGCAAATACGTTCAGCCAGCTGAACCACCTAACTGAGTCAGTTCCCCTTCTTATCAAAGATGTCAAAGATGAATTCAGGATCTTATGACCACATCTAGACATGTAAATGGCCATTGTTTCAGTCTTTTGAAACTTCTAGTTTTTCATTGCAATGTAATTGATTCTAGATGATTCAGAAATTTTCTCAATGAAATCAGGGAACGTTGTAAAGCTTTTTTACATGTATCTCTATCTATAGTCTAAGATCTTCAAAAAAAAAAAAAAATCAATGTTTGTTTTAGTTCAGCACTTCGATAAATGGTTGTTATCATCTGATTTGCTCAGCACCTATCCAGATTCTTCTGCGAAAGTAATTAAGGAGAAGTTCTGTTAATGAAGCCTGTTTGCAACTAAAAGCAGATTAATAAAAAATATTCTGATATGAATTAAGGATTATCTTTGAAATATATCTTCCTCTCAGCTTCTATAGAAGGGCTTTAGACGATTAATGTATTTATTGTTGACTTGTGATTGCAGACTTGCAAGTACCTAGTCGAGCCAGATATAACGCTCTAAGCAGTCAAAAAGAGCAATGCACACTAAGAAAAGATGTCATTTATTCACAGAGAACTGACATAATAAGAAAACTAGACTGCATTAAACCAAAGACAAATTCACTTGAGTTTTTCCAGTTCAGTAGAACCTATATTTTTCCAGCCTTCCAGGGGTAATTACATGAATCTGACAGTAGAAAAGAAAATGAGTTTTCTTGGTCCTCAAATGGTGGTTGAGGAAACTCTTGGAGTTCGTTAAGCTTGCTAGTTTCAAAGTTCAAAGATGGGAAATAACTGTCAGGATTATCTGTACTCCCTTTAACACTCATAGTATTTTGAAGTCCACTGTCATTCTGAACATTTACCTCAAAATCTATATTTCCAGCCTTTGTAGTTGCATCATTCGTTTGGCCTTGATCGGATGTCCGAGCAAAACCTTTGGTTTCATCTAGAGGAATTGCAGGTGTGTGTCCTTGGAAAAGGGAAATGTGTCCGAAAAGCTTATCTTTCCTGGAAAAGGTTGTTCCACAAGAGCAAAGCCATTTATCTTTACCACAATGTTTCTCATGTGTTCTAAGATCGGCAATAACTGAAAATTTCTTCAGATTGCACCTACTACAAGCATATTTTTTCTCACAGTGGGTTCTTCTGTAATGGTTTTTCACACATAAGATAGTTTTTAGTGGCTGAAACTTTTTGTGCTCTTTATTGCGCTTACAACCAACACAAGGACAGGAATACCTTTTAATAAGCGTCGTCCCAGAGCTGGAATCCTTATGAGGCTTTGCAAGAGCAGCTGAAGTTTTGTATTCATCCCCATGACCCCTCATGTGCATCCGCAAATTGGCATCTCTCTTAAATCCCTTCCCACAAATTGTGCAAAAGTGAGTGTGAGGTGCAAGAATCTCCTCTTTCTCCAGCTGCAGAATCTCGTAGGAACCAGGAGGAAGGTTCTCTTCCTCATGAGGTTCATCTTCATCTTTCGCCTCATGTTCATCAACAGAACAATCTCCCATTTGATCAACATGGTTGGGCTGATCTTTCGCCTTAGTCACATTAACACTACATATCAGAGCACCAACATTAGTACCTGTTTCAGAAGGAACGGAGGCACCACCAAACTGCTCGAGTTGCTTGGTAGGTGGATTCGTTCGATGCTTCACGGTTGGAAGAAGACTCCCTGCAGTTGATATCAACTGAATAATAATAGAGGTAAGATCAGTTGTTATTAGCTGTTGTTGCTGAATTGAAAGGTCACTTCCCTGAATCCCAGCTAGACTTCTGTGGTCAACAATTATACACACCAGCTCCCGGAGTTGATGAATCTTTTGTTCAAGAAAAGACATACTTTTAAGCATGGCTCTTGGATCCCATTCTTGTATTCCAGTAAAATCATGATTTTCACTGCTTTCATTAGCCTGTTGTTCCATGCGAGATCCGTTTTAAATTTCGAAATTTGTTGCTCAATCCTAGTCTGGTGATCCGGAAATGAGTGTAGTTAGTTAATTATTTGAGAAAATTAGTTAAGAAAATCCTTCCCAGCCTTTTAAACTCTCTATTCATAATCCCAAATTTATACACTATTAAGTGCTTTGAAATTTAAAGAAACTAAGAAAGAGAGATGTGCCTAAGATGGCACACGTAAGCAAACTGTGCACACTAAGAGAAGAGGAGAGATGTTCACAATTACTATCACAAGAAAGCCGTCTCCTATCTTCTAACGGAGATTCCTAACCAAATTCATTGAAACCTACATTTAATTTCTCTACTAGAAGTTAATTTCCAAAGACTAAATGACAGCATCCCATTTAAGATCCTAACCCCCACCCTAAAACCAAACTCCAACAGAAGAGTAAATTACATAGAAACAAAGATCTAAAAAAAAACAAACATTTAACAATCCTGAAAACCCCCCATATATGCTCTCTTTTTTACACATCCAACTCACATAAAAATTCAATCTTTCTCCAAAATGATCCTAATCCAAACTGTAAAGATAGATCTTGGGCCTAACTCAACCTCAAAAGCTAACTCATGAGGAGAGGTTTATCCAAATCCATATAAGGAGACCACATTCCCATCCCTTTTCTGATGTGGGAATTCTTAACACTTCCCCGCACGCCCAGACCTCGTTAACTAGAGCGTGGACACTATAATACGGGGGCCCTACATCGGTTAACAAAGAATTGGGATAGGTCCGACTCTAATACCATATAAAGATGGATCTTGACATATAGTAACAGAACATTATGATATTCGAGGCTCAAGGAATAACAAATAGTAACAAAAATCGAAGAACAGGGGCAATACTACAACAACTAATATGAATGGACAACAAGACAACACCCTAATAAATCCAAGATCCAAGTATAAACTTAATAAATCTACCAACAGATGAAATCCAATCAATAAGAAGCAAAAGTAATGAAGACAAACCAGAATAAAGATGCTCTTTTTTCTGCAATTTTCAACTGAGTCGAATTTCATAGCAAGAAAAGGGAAAGTAAGCAAAAGGGTCAGTTTTACATGGATGAGGATAGCAACGACTAATGTCTATTCTGGAATTAATGGATCCCACTTACTTTGTTGGTAGTAAAAGCTAGCCATCACCAACTTTGGCTTTTTGTGAAGAAAATATTAAAATCAGCTGTCAAATCAAGAATTACTGTTAACCTGTCCACTCCATTCAACACACTGTCGCTCCCCACCCCCCCTACATGCATGCACCTGCACAGTTTTCGATAAACTGAGGGGCCCATTTATACCATGATTTTAATTTGAAGTTTGAAGTTTTCTATTTGTACATTTAATTTTAAAATTTTAAGTTTGTATTTTTTCTCTTCATAAGTATGTTTGTGAAAATCATCAAAGTTTTCTCAATTTTACACTATTATAATTTTATCAAATGAGCAATTATAGTTGAGTTTGGTGTCAAAACAGACACTTTTTGAGCACCACATATCAAAAGGGACCTTCTCTAAAAACACATACGAAAAAGGATACTTCGCCCACAAATGGGCGAACTGTCCACCCCTAATGTTAACTTCGTCTATTCCACCCCAAATTATATAACAAGTATTTTAAGATAGTTCGCCGCGAACTAAAAATTAGGATATCTCTTTTTCAACAATAAATATGTGTTCTTATTTACAATCTCATTTTCTCATTCATTTTTTATCTTCTTCCACTAATATTATATTTTGATCTTTAAAAACTTATAGTCATATCTCAAAAATTCGAAAGATCTCCATATTCAATTGAACTGGATGTATGACGCGAAAGAGTATTGTAAAATTAGAACATCGAGGACTTCAGCATGACAAATCTTTAAGCACCATGTTTGTCCCTTCAATTGGCCATCCCAAATAGCCTTAAGAACAATGACCTGCTTGAAGTGCATGTTTAACACATCATATACTTTTTACGTACGTCTGCAGAGGGTCCCTTTTGATATGTGATGCCCAAAAAATATTTGTTTTGGGGTTAGATTCAATCATTGTTTATCAACAAGATGTCGAAATATTCTATGGCACATCACATATTTCCATGTTACTTTTATAAATAAATATTTATGATGATAAATTTTTAAATGCACATGATTTTGTAAAAATACACTAGTCAATAATAGTACTAATAACTAGTTATTTCTTAATATAATTCTTTCACATAGTGCAGACAATCTTTTCACACTGAGCATAAGTCATTTTTGTAAAATTTAAAACAAAGAGTTTTTTCTTAATAAATATTCAATTTTTTTATTTAAAAAGATTAAAATCATAATTTCAAATTACAAATGATTCTCATTTGAAATATGATCTCATGATTTCAAATTGTGTGATATGGAATTGCACGTTCAATAGTGTGAATACTTGATATGTGTCTATCCACTGGTTCAAGGTGCATGAGAAGATTCATAAAGGGAAAACGCATAAATTCACCGTTCAACTTGTCAAGAAAAGTCAGTGACACGCTTAAATTATCATGTTGATCTATTACACACTTATTCTTGTTAAAAGTGTAATTAATACCACTCTAGAACTGACGTGAAAATAAAATTAAATAAAAAAGTAAAATAGGCGCGTATGAGTAGAAAATAAAGTCAAAAAAATAATTTTTTTGACCCCCACCCCCCTCTATTCTCCTTCTTCATGCTTATCTTCTCTTAAAAACCTTTAGACTTCTTCTTCTTCATTTTTTCTTATCACAGTTCTACAAGTTCTCACTCAATTTCATCAGAGAATTCTCCATCAATTCTCCATTGAAGAGTCAACTCCTAAATTCCCAAACAATTATTACCAAGAAAAGTTAATTGCTCCCCATCCCCATATATCAAGATCATCAATTTTACACAGCACTGCGAATAAATTGACTCGATAATATAAAATTGATCAGTATGAAACTAAAATATTTGATTCTTTATTTCAAATTTCACAACCCATTACCATCAAAACACAAATAAATAAAAAGAAAATTCAAAACAAACCATTACCAATTAAAAGTCATTCGACCCATATCTGAAAAACCCAGAAGAAAGGAAGGTGTTTAGACAGGGCTAAAAAGCTGATAACGATAAGGTGTAGGTTCAAAATTCATGTCAATAAGTGGGATGAAACCGTATTGGGTAATAACTTTGATTTTATTTGCTATCCATGTCCCTCACTCCTTCACGAACTTTCCAACCACCGCTGCTACTCCGTCGATCTTATCTGTCGCAATAGTTTGTTTGGTATTTTTTATAACTAGAAGAAAGGATCGAAAATGGAGTCATTTAGGTAAGGAAGAAGAGAGAAAATAAAGGCAAAAATGGTGTCATTCAAGTGAGGAAGAAGATAGAGGCAAAAATGGTTGGAAAAAAAAGTGAAAAAAAGAAGAGAGAAGATAGAGGCAAAAATGGTTGGGGAAAAAAGTGATAAAAAATTAATAAATTACACGTCAGTTCTGGGGTGGTATTAGTTACACTTTTAACAAGAATAAGTGTGTAATAGGTCGACGTGATAGTTTAAGCGTGTAACTGACTTTTCGAGATAAGTTCAGGGGTGAATTTATGCCTTTTCCCAAGTCTTTCGTGTCATGATGTAAAATGAAATGGAGGGACCAATCTTATATTGTTGATTCGAAACATATTTAAATAATCAATATTGATATTATTACGATAAGTAATTAATTTAAAGGTAAAAAGATGCTTATGCTGCCATAGCATGGTGTATGCGATGGGACACGATTGATTTAGAGAGATTTTGATAATAATGTCATACACACGAATAACGAGATAATATGCTACAAAGCAAATGCTTATTTCAAGAATATCATTATCATCACCAGAGAATGAAGGATATCCATTTAAATTCATTCGGAAGTAATTTTGAATAAATATATATTTTGTAATGACGAAAAATAAAGCGCAAGGTCTTACAATCTCAAATGTTGGATTATATCTGCCGCAACATGTTTTCTCGCATGGCCAACTATACGTAGCATTTTCAAGGGAAATTTTAATGGCCACGACGAAAGTATTGATTATGACTGAACAACCAGATAGAAGGACATGGACATACACAAGAAATATCGTATACAAGGAAGTATTAGGTGAGATACGATTGATAACATTTGGATATAAAGTGTACATGTCATGCAATTGGGAAAAATAATATTACAGGAAGCTAATGAAAATCTCATTGATTGTATTCATAGGTTCGGTTGAATAAGCAACAAGATGACAATCACCATGCAACTTTTGAAGAAAACGCTACTATCGTGTAGACATAGTTAGTCATAATTAGGATACAAGTGACTGAGTACTATATATTGAAATGTAGCCTGCACTTCTTGACAGCATAAATCTGAGTCACAAATGATGATTCAAGCTAAATTTCCATGAGGTTGAATCCTAACAGGGAGACCATTGAGAGGTATAGGTGATGATTGGTAAATAATTTTTTCATGTGGAACCAATTTCTCTAACTTAAAATTGGTAACAACATTATGCATAAAAACAAGAATTTCCAATCTTGCATATTCTTTTCCTGGACACATTCTTGGTCCTCCACCAAATGGTACAAAAGTGTATGGTGCTGGTCCACTTCCTTCAAATCTACAAGGGTCAAATTTTTCTGGCTCTGGAAAATATTTTGGATTTTTGTGTGTTGAATACACATTCCAAAATGTCTGTCCAATATAAACATTAGGTAAATAAATAATTAGAAAACAAAATTAACTGACTTTAAGTGATCATCTGAGATATTATCTCAAAAAATAAGTAATAAAATACCTTCCATCCTTTTGGTATAGTAAATCCTCCAAATGTGAAGTCAGTAATTGCCTCTCTAAAAGCACCTTGAGCTGGTGGCATTAGCCTTATTGCTTCACATGCTACATTCCATGAATACTTCATTTTCTGGATATCATCCCAATTTAGCAACTCTCCTTCACCTTTTGACTTTGCAATTTCCATTTGTTCTATTCCAAACACACACACACACACAAATAGAAGATATATAAGTCCTTAGAACGTATATAAAACGACGTAGGTTCACTATCAGTAAAGAGAATAAAGTATATACAGACCTATTACTCTTACCTCGTGGAGGTGGAGAGGTTCTTTTCGAGAAACTTTCGGCTCAGATGACAATCATAAGGTATTTAATTATAAATAAATCTTAATTTTAAGCATGACTTGATAACTTCATAAAAATAGTAATTAACTTGTTATTTTATAATGATATATAGTGTAATAAAATCTTTAAAATTGTCAAAGTCAATAACTAACATATTTAAGTTATATACACCAGCAATGGAATGAAATTTTCATATCATTTATGTAATTTAACCTGTTATAACAAAGTACTTACTATTTGTTTTAGATTACAAATCAACAAAAAAGTTGGTTGGTAAATTTGGTTACCAAGGAATTAGGATCCCTTGATAAAGGGAATCTGAATTAGTCAAAGTTACCTACAATTACATTTTAAGTGATCTGATTATGTAAATAATTTTTATCTACGAGTGCATAAAACTAATTAAATTCATAAGTAAAAGTACCTTTATAAACCTCGTTAAAGATTTTTGGAAGCTCAGCAAGATATTTCAAGACAAAAGTAATAGCAGCACTTGTAGTATCATAACTTGCAACAAGTAACCCTATAATATTATTGTAAATCTCTGCATCATTCATAAATTGACTATTTTCATCACTAAAACTTGTAAGTCGAGACAACAAGTCATTACTATAATTATTTTTCTCATTTTTCCTCTCCTTAATAATCTTCATAAGCTCCTCACGCACCATTTTTCCGCCTTTTATCGCTCGATTATAAGGCGTACCAGGCAAATTAATTGGCACGGAGAACATCCCGGACGTGACAAGAACGAAAGGGTCCGATAACTTTTTAACGTGTCGAAAATCCTCTATTGATAGGAATAATTTGCATGCTAAGGTAAAAGTATATTTTTTGACTAGAGGGTAAATTTTGACTTCCTTGAAAGGGATCCATTCTTGATTTAAGTGATCACGAGCCATGGAATCCATAAAAGGGATGTATTGTTTGAGATTTTCGGGTTTTAGGATCTCATGTAGGAATCCGCGATTTAAAAGAGCGATTTTTTTGACAGAATTTTGAGATTGAGATTGAGTTGGACACATGAGTGGCTTGGTTAGAGACTGTGGCCACCATGTGGTAAGAAGTTTGTTTTCATTCGAAAACAAGAACTTGTTACCACTAGAGCCACAAAAAACCGCCATTTTTTCGCCTAAAAGGGAGGTTTTAAAGACTTGCGATGAGTGTTTTTCCATTCTTTCATGAATGAATTTCTCTGGGGATGAATAAGCCATATCCATGTTTTCTCCAAGAATTGGCCATCCATTTGAGCCTGGTGGAAGATTTGTGTGTTTGTTGGAGTAATTGCCTTTAAGAATGAAGAAAATGAAATAGAGACAAATGTAAAGAACTCCAAATGTTAGTGAATATAGAATAAAGGGATCCATTGTTTAGTTCTATTTCTTGAGATAGTGTCTTTACACAAATTCTTTTTAAAGGACTATGGGTGTGTAATGTGTTTTGTATAAAAAAATATTTTTAAATTTTTCACCAAATACGTTGGATATATTTTATTTATTTAATTTTTTAACTACATAATAAGTAAAAGTTTTGATCTCCAAGAATATAATCATTATTTCTTTCAAGTTGGTCTACATTCCAACATGTTTATACCTATATTTCTTCGTGACCCATATATCTGTTGTGTTGAATTTTGTGGTCTATCACCACAAACAGACGTGGTGCAGTAGATGGGTTGCTCCTCCCTTAATCAGAAGTCTCTAGTTCGAGTCCTGAATATGAAAAAAATCTTGACAAGAAGTGCTTTCCGCCGAATGAATTCCCTACACGAATTTGAAATAGTCAGGCTAATTAGTAATTCAACTTTTATATTATTAGATCATGTTAACAAATATTGAGTTTTTAAATTCTTTTTTTCAGAAGCATAGTGCTTTAATTATTTTAAAGACTTAAAAGGTGTTTTTGGCAGCTCTTTTTTACTTTTTGTAGTGTTTGAAAAAAAAAATTAGACTAAAAAAATAAAAATAAAAGTCAAAAAGTTGAATATTGAACGTTTCCACGAATATATACGTCATTTTGCACACAACTTTAGCCAAATATCACGCACATGTTTAACAGAAAATATGAGCGTAAAACTCATAAATATTTGGTCCACGCCGTTATTTATGAGCTAGGGCTTTGAAAATTTATTTGTTTTTCCATATTTTTAATTACGAAAAAAGATTTAAAATGCCCTTAAATTAGTAGAAATTGAATTAAAAATATCTATGTCGTTAATAATTTGGTTCAAAAATGTCTACATTTTTTGAGCCAAACTATTAATAGAATTATTAAAGAATAATTTTAATAAATTTTACATAATTTAAAGATATTTATGACACTTTTCTATTTTTCTTATTTTATCAAATAAAGAAAAAAAAGAGAAGAAGATATATGATAAGAAATGGCACAGCTATACAAGTCCTAGAGTAAATAGATTTGATCTAAATTAGTCCCTCTTGTGCTGAAGATTCAAAATCATTTTTATTCTTTCATATGAAGCATTAATAGTCTCTTATATTTGTAATATTGATGTACATTTGGTCCTTTCTGAAACTCTCATCTATTTTTAAAATTAATTTTATCCACAATTTAGCTTATGGCATGGAATATTTAGTAGCCTTCCCCTTTATTTAGCAGAAATAATAATTTCACGTGAAAAAAGGTCAAAAGAAGAGTGCTTCATGTGGTAAGATGCTTGGTTAGAGACTCTGGCCACCATGTGGTAAGAAGCTAGTTTTCATTTGAAAACAAGAACTTGATACCACTAGGTCATTACAGACTTATGATGAGCGTGCTTCATATGCGTTTAATTTTGTGGTCAATATATCTAAATATAGAATAATAGCAAGGGGAAAATATTGTTAAGATGCCAAGCATAATCACCACATAATATTTCACCTTTAAGATACAACAAAAAAATAAAAAACGGCAATTAACATATTTTTACTCCTTTATAGCAGCTAGAAAGTCCGTTTTGTTTCCTGATTTTTATTTTATTTTGTGAACGGTTTTATGACTCATTCCTTATATCAGTTGCCACAAAAAAAAAGTCACTTTTTTTAACTCCTTTATAACACCTACAAGATTACCGACCAGGGTTGTTGTGGAATGATAAATATCCCTCCATGCTTAGTCAAAGGTCTCGGATTTGAATCCCTTGGTACAGAGTTGCCTTTATTAAGGAACGCTTTAGCTCGTAATATGAAATTTCCTGATGCGAAAAAAAAAAAAAAACCTACAAAATCAATTTTTGTCTCCTGATTTTTGTTTTATTTTTGAATGTCATCTAAATTTATTTATTTAACTGAAAAATAAAATTATAGAATTTGAGTTTAACACTTTTGGGATGATTATAACTTTTCTTCTTTATCTTAATTATAGGAGTTTTTCAAATTTAGCCGAAAACAATTCAACAAGAAGTGCAACATTATACATATTCAAATATGCAATTGGGTAATCAGAAATTAAACCTATTTCCAAATATCTCTTTTATTTCCTTCAAGTGACTTTATATTATATTATATGATATTTAGATAACATTGAATAAATAACTACTCAAAAATAAAAATAAAAATAAATTCTAAGTTATATTTAAAAAATCGTATATAAAGACAAATTGCAATTGTGTGAGCAAAGAAAGAATTAAAGAGACTAACAGAAATCGTAGGAGGTAATGGTAATCCAAACTTTTGATATTACTAGAGTGTATAAAATTGATTTTGAGTTTTTAAATCATTTTTTCAGAGACATGGCTTTAAGTATTTTAAAAACAGGGTGTTTGAATTAACTTATTTTAAGTATTTGACTTTTAAGTTTTTTTTTTTACTATATTTTTCATGGTATTTGAGAAAGATAAAAAATATTTTTAAACAGATCAATTAAATATATAAATTATGAAATACTTACTCCAATCGTACTTATGACTAATATGGAGACTTTGCCAATTAAAATCATAGCCATCGTCTCCATATTAGTCATTAGCATGATCGAAGCGAGTATGTAATTCTAATTTAGATCCGATCCGCTCAGGCTCGTTTCAACTCGATATGATAAGAAGTTTGGTTGAGTTTAATTTGATTGGGCTCGGCTCAATGCTCAGGCCTAGGGAGAACCATGATTATTGACACGGAAAGATGAAGTAGAAGGACGTTTTTGACACTTAGGGTTACACTTATAATTTTAAGTATTTTTTCGTAATTACACACTGATTTATGAGTTGCGACAAAATAATGATCAAACATCTAAAAGGTGTATAGTAAACATACTTGGTGTTGGTGTAATATACCACAAATACAATAAATTATAATTGAAAATAAAATAATAATAATAAAAAATAATTAAAAAATAATATATATATATATATATATATATTCTGGCTAAGTCGTGGATATCTCTCGCGGCATAATCTATACCAATCCAACAGTAATATTCTTGACTTGTTTTGTCCCCTCCAGGATACAACAACCCAACAACGTTTAATTACTTGTCAAATTGTGGTATGGGTAAGAGAGGAAGCCCAATTGGTGGCCTAAAAACAATGATAAGAAAAAAGGGAAAATTACCTAACTACACATCTTTTTTTCCTTATTTTCTATTATTCCCTACCATTCCAAAAAATTACAAAAATTTCCTTTTTTTCTCAAATTCTCTCTTTTCCGGATACATAACTTCCAATCTTCCAACTCCACGATTTTCTTCCTTTTTTCAAGCCAATAATCACTCCACTATATCAACAGTTACCTTTATCATTCCATTTTTTTAATTTCAAATATTATCTCTTTCCAGTTAATTGATTTCAAGTTCATCAAGAGAGTTCTTTTTAATTCATTTTTTTTCTTTCCAGTTCATCATTTTCGTCGTTTTTTAAAAAAAAAATTATTTTTCATCTACAAATTCGGATATATATGGATGATGTTCCATCTTTTAGTATTGGGATTACCCAATTAGTTTCAACTACTCAAGATAATGTATCTTGTATTTTTGATTGTGATGATGAAGATTTTGTTGAACATAGATCTAAACAAATAAACGATCTATTATTCATGAAGAATCCGGAGTTGGAGAAGTCAAAGTCAAAAAAGGATTTCGACTTCTAAATATATTGTGAAAAACACTCATAAAAGGGAGAAAATCGGATCAGCCTTATCATGTCCGTCTCTATCAAAGGCACAAAATTTTAATGTATCTCGATTATTTTGATTCTTAAAGGCACAAATTTTCAATGTATCAAACAATCCATTATTCACGAAGAATCTGAGATTATAAAAGTCAAAGTCGAAGAAGGATGTATCTTCGACCTCTAAATTGATTGTGGAAAAAACGTCCAAAAAGAGAGATAAAGATTGGATCTGAATTGTCATGCCATCGTTAGCAAATGTACATAGTCTCAATGTATCTAGTTTATTTTATTTTATAATTTAACTTTATGATACAATGAATATGTTTTATGCAATGTATCATGTTTATATTGATTATACGTATATATAACCTAATGTTGGTGATACTTCGACTAGTGAGTTTTATGCAATGTATCATGTTCATAGTTATTATATTGATACATAACCTAATGTTGTTGATACTTCGACTAGTGGAATTTATGCAATGTATCATGTTTATATTTATTATACTGACCTAATGTTGCTGATAATTCGACTAATGATTTTTATGCAATGTATCATATTTATATTTATTATACTGATACATAACCTAATGATGCTGATAATTCGACTAGTAGGTTTCATGTTCAATTCAAACGTACTTGATACGTAAGTAATGTATAATGTATCATTTGACATATATCAAGCTCTATAATGTATCGGTAATATTTAGTTGTTATTTATAGTATGGATTGTCTTATACATTTGTCTTATATAATATGATACAAAAATGTGATAAAATTTAGTATCAGATTCGTTGATGCATATACATACAAAATTCTTTTTTCTCATTAGTTCTAGTTAGTCGCTGACACATTTGACACCTAACCAATGCAATGTACTCGATAACTTGATTGTTGATTCATTCACATATATACTTGATAACTTAGTTGTAGTTAGTCGCTGATTCATTCATGCTGATACATTGGACACTTAGTTGTAGTTAGTTGCTGATTCATTCATGTATCTAATTGATAATTTAATTCTTATTTATTGTGATTCATTTATAGATACACTTTATTTCAGCTTACATACACCCTTCTTTCACAACCTTATTGTATCAGTTACATTATTATCAACTATAAAATGATACATTATATAAAAATGTATCTTATCAACTTGAAATCTTCCACAATTGAATATTTATCTTTCAAGGCAAACAATGTATCTTCTTCCAGAATCAAAGACTGAATAAAGATGCTCAGATGATACAACAACCTGTTAACATTAAAGAAATTAATGATACATTACATAAAATAGTTATTTCTATGTATCAATCACAAACAATCAAACAACTAACTTATACTTAATATCAGATACAAAATATAAATATAATCTGATACATACCCTCATTCTTGAACATTTTGATGCTTTTACAACAAATTACATGTATAATGTATCATCTATAAAATATAATATTTCACAAACACAACAAGATACAAAAAAGTAATGTATCATGATACAATAATATAAATTAATACTACATGTACTTGATATATAATAACTATCACATAATAATGTGTCGAACTCTAAGCAAATACTTTACGTGCAAAATTTACTTATTTAATATATCTAATTAATAGGAATACAATACATATCGATTTATACAAGATACATAAACACTAATGTATCATGATTGATCTAGTCATCTCGAAAACACAAATCAAAAAATTGAATTAACAACACAATATATGTAATTCCATACCTCTTATTGTCAGATCTATTTTACTATGAAATTAAAGCTCTGATCTAATTTATACATTGCAAATCTAGGCTCATGTTTTTTCCAGATTCCTGAATGTGCGATCTATTTTTTTCCAGATTCTTCAATGTCTCAGCAAAATCAAAATATTCATGATGTATCTTCTCAAAATTTTTGATAATTTTGAATCAAAATTGAAAGGATCTTCAACGAACTAGGAGAAGAAATTCGAAATTCACCACTTATGTATCGTTCATAACTCACCTCGCTTTCCCAGATTTCCCTGAATGTATTCATCATGTATCAGCTATTATTATCAAATTTTTTCAATCTATTACGATTTGGGTGAGAATTGAGAGAAGAAAATTTGAATTATTTGAAGATGGGCGGATTTGGAATAGAATTGAGAGAAGAAAATTTTGAATTTTGAATTTTGAATTAAAGCTGGCTGATTTGGAAGAGAATTGAGAGAAAATTTGAATTTTGATTTGATTGAAGTTGTTAAGATTTGGGAGAGATTCAAATCAATCAGATTAGCGTGATTTGGGGAACTCACATTCAATTTAATATTCCCTTTCCTTTTTAAAAGCGTAACTGAATTTGTGATTCAATTTAATATTCCCTTTCCTTTTTAAAAACGTAACTGAATTTGTGTTTAATGTATCAGATATAATGTATCCGACTTGTTTGCTATGTATCCGAATAGCATTAATTTTGAGAGATTTTTGTAAATTGGAAAAAAGTACGTATATGATGTAATTTGTTCCTTACGCTATGAGATTTATGTAAGTAATACAAGAAAAAAATCATGATTTACTACAGTCCAACTTGTTTTAATTTTTGTCAACGAGACGCACTTGGTCTAGACAGATGTTGACCCTTAACTTGTATTGCTTAAAGTGCTTGCTCAACAATAAAATGGTGGACCCGGCCTCTATTTGATTGTGACTCTCAATAATTTATAAAGGATTCGCGCAATATACGTATATATGTATATATATATATATATATATAATGTAGGAAATAAACCAAGAATCAGAATCCTAAGTAGTTTATGATTCCTCACTAGTTTAGGATTTGTTATTAATGGTATTTTACTTATTTATGTTTAATTAGAATTTGTTAGTTTTATAGTTTCCTAGTCCTAGTTTACTTTGGTTGTTAGTCCTTTAAAAATATGGGTTTCTTATTACATAATTTCAATGTAGAGAGATATATATTGAAGGCAGTGAGATATACATTCAATGTACAAAAAATACAAGAGTCATTGAGTTATTGAATAAAGTCTCTTACAAAATCATTGTTGGGTCTTTCACTTGTGCATATATTATTACCTTGGGTAATTTTATACCCTACAAATTGGTATCAGAGCTTGTGTGAGATCTTTATAAAAGCCTTGTCTGAGATCCTTATAAAAGCTTGTGTGAGATCCAATATATACAAAAGAATATGGATATTTCATATTTACCCGAATGTCCATTTTTTGTCTTTGATGGCGAAAATAATTTTGAGATTTGGTATCATCAGATGAAGAATTTTTTCAAAATGATTGGACTATGGTCCATTATTGATATTGGATTCGTGGAAGCCCCACAGGACACAATATTGACTGGTGATGTTGACAAACAATTGGAGAAAAATAGACAATTGAATTATGAGGCACGTTTTTACCTTAACAACAAGGTCGAATTGCATGTATATAATAAAATTTTACATGCTAATTCAGCAAAGGAGACTTCGACAATTTTAGTAAAATCACATCGACGTGCTTCAGACATGAAGAGAGAAAAACTTCAAGAGCTTTGGAGACAGTTTGAGTTGGCTCAGATGAAACCAACAGAATTAATCAAAGATTTCTTTATGAGATTTAAAGAAAGTGTCAATAGTCTAAGAATCAATGGAGAAGTATTAGAAGAAGTTAAAGTTATTGAACAAATATTAAATTCTCTCACTTTAGAGTTTCAGAACAAGAAGAAAGATATTGAGTTTACTCAAAATCTGAATACCTTGAGAGTTCAGACTTGGTGATTTAGAAGATGAATTTGTAATGTATGAGATGTGCCTTAATCAATAAATAGATGTGATAGAGGATGAGGTATTGCATAGAAAAGATAATCAATCAAAAGAAAAAGAAGAGTCATCAAATCTGATAGAAATAAATGAAGAAGACCAAAGAAAGGATGATCAATCAAAAGAAAAAGAAGAATCATCAAATCTGACAAAAATATATGAAGAAGATAAGAGTTTAAAAATTGTGGAGAAAGGAAGGGAAGGTAGAGATGATCCTCATTGCAGTATAGATGTCTTTAATTGCAAAGAGGACTCCAATAGTGATCAACCCAATAAGTCAATAATTTTTGGAATGACTAAAAAAGACAATTTGGTTGAAACTGATGTTCCTTCAATAGAGGCTAGTAATTTAAGTCGTGAGACATGTAGTAGACATGATTGGTCTATACAAAGTGAAGCTATTGGAAAAGAAATTGAAATACATACTATTGTCTCGCAAGAAAAATTGTTTGAAGTTTTTGAAGATGAAACTAGTAACAAAAGAAGCAAAAGTGTTCACCAAGATCAAGTTCTTGATGATCTACTCAAAATTGAAGCAAAAACAATTGAAGTTCTAGATCCGCAATTGAAGTGCATGACTATGCATAGTGAAGATACAATCAACTCTGAATCATTATTCAAAATTATAGGCTTTGAAGAACATGAAAAATTATTTGTTGAAGATCCTACTCTACCACATACACAAACAACTGAAGTTGAATGAACATTCAAGATCTAGTACAAATCAATTGAAGAAGCAGACAATTTTAAGGAAAGAATAGTTATTCAAGAATACAAGAAAAGGAAAAAATATGGTGATGATATTTTTAAAATATTAAATATGAAGAAAGTCAAATTGATCTTGAATTCTGCTGAAGAAAGATTGAAGTTGACCAAAGATGGCACACACGATTTTGTTGATAATATATATTTCAGAAAGTTGAAGAAGATGTTAGGCATGGTCACAGTTCAAGATCTTGGTTTAAGGGAGGCTATGTAGGAAATAAACCAAGAAACGGATTCCTAAGTAGTTTAGGATTCCTTACTAGTTTAGGATTTGTTATTTATGGTATTTACTTATTTATGTTTAATTATGATTTGTTAGTTTTATAGTTTCCTAGTCCTAGGTTACTTTGGTTGTTAGTCCTATAAATAGGGGTGCCTTATTATATAATTTCATTGTAGAGAGATATACATTGAAGGTAGTGAGATATACATTCAATGTACAAAAAATACAAAAGTCATTGAGTTATTGAATAAAGTCTCTTACAAAATCATTATTGCGTCTTTCACTTGTGCATATATTATTATCTTAGGTAATTTTATTTCCTTCATATACTAATGATATAAATAATTTTCTTACTGCAAATTACCTATTATAATCTCCTAGAGAAAATGGTCTAAAGCCCTCCTAACCTATACCCGAAATCCCAACTACACACTCCAACTTCACGGGTGTCCTATTACCCCCCTGAACATTTTATTTCTCTATTTACTACACACCCCAGTGCTGAGCTATCATAGGAGGTGAGAACACCTCCTCTAGGCGCGTGAGAAGAGGAAAAAACGTTAGAAAAAGGAATAAAATCGGAATGGTCATCTTCCCCAAATTAAATAAACTATTGTTCCTTCTTCCCCACCATTAATCCTTATTTCTTCATCAATATTTTGACGATTTTCTTTTGGGCTTAGCTAGGGTTTAGTTGTTTATGTTCATTTCAACTTTAAATCTTGAAGTTAGGGTTTGTAATCTGCTCTAATTTCTTATTTAGGTTCTTTGAATTTTCTTTAAATTCGTCAAAAATGGCAAATGAAAACTTGTATAAGCTTTGTATGGATGAATCAGACCCAATGCTCAACGCTGTAGTGAGATGCAAACATGGATTTTGCTGAATTTGCAAACTTCTTGGTCGAAATTAAATCCGGGAAGAAGATTTTGGTCTTGCCCATGCTATGGTGTATGCGTTTTCCCTTGCATTATTGCTTCACTTTATATTCAATTGATGCTAATGTACTATTTTTCTCTATTTTTCAGTCTAAAAACTGTAAATTTTTTTGATAGAGGGACAAAGAAGAAGTGGATCCAAGATCAAATTTTATCCTTCCAAGATTGGTGAATAAAATCAATGAGTTGGAGCAAGAGTTATTGATTAGGCAGGTTCATATTGACAACTTGAGTAACTCTAATTTGATATTGGAGAGGAGGCTCAATGGAAAGTGGAAATGGTGTAGTAGGTTCCAATGGAAGATGTTTTTGTGTATTTTGATTTGTGTTGTTGCTATGTTCATCAGCAACCAATCTATTCCAAAGTAGTATTTGATTTGTATTATTGCTATGTTTAGAGGAGTTGTCAATGTATGTGACAAATTTTGTATATCTCTCTCAATATATATATCAATCTATCTATGTTTTCAATTGAAGCTTATGTAAATTGCTTACACTTCATCTGTAAACTGTAAATAGCTAACATAATTAAACACAACACCATATGTAAACACAACAGCCTAGCCAACAAAATAGAATAGTTAATTCAATAACCAACACAACACAATACGTAAACACAACTGAATATCCAACACAATTGAATAGACAACACAATACCATTTATAAACACAGCTGAACACAACATGGCCATTCATTCATACTTCAACATCACTATTCAATACCAAAATAAAGTCACATTCATAAGGCCTCACATAAGGCAGAATTTACCAACAAACAAAGACAAACAAAATAAAAAATAGTAGGCCCTTAATGAAATAGTTTGCATGTCTACCGGACTAACTTAAAAAGTGCTTAAATACATCAACACCACTACAATTTCCATGGCATCTTTGACTGTGAAGAAGTGCTATTTTGACTTGGATTATTTGAACTACTTCCCACTGTCTTCTTTCTTTGAATCTCTCTAAGCTCTTGAAGTTTTCTTGTTGAGATTGCTGCTTTGCCATTCCATTTTAGCTTACTTGTAGTACTTGATGTATAACCAATGTCACCAGTTATATCAGCTGATCTTGTCACTTTTGCTTGACCAGTAGAGTAGCTCTTACGACTTGGCATGCCAGGCTACAGTAAAATTATGAATATAATTCAAATTTTAAACTGTCTAAATTAACAAAATAGTTTAGTTTATGATATAGCAAAGACTCACATTCATGACTTTGAAGCCATTTCCAGCTTGGAACACACCCATTCCCATGACTCTTGGCCTTTTGTTTGGAGATGTGTTTCCCCTGCCCCTACCTATTCCTCTTTTAGTAGTACCAACATAAGAGGATGCAGGAAAATCAGTAGGTGCAATAGGTAGAGGAGGTGCACTAGGTGCTATTGTTGATGTCTTTTTTGGTCTTCCTCTTCCTCTTTTTAGTGGAGGCTCACCTTCTAATTGTGCTGATGGAGTGTTCTATACAGATAAAGAAAGAGTAAGTTATAAATTTGTTAGAAAATATTTAATGAGTTCAAATATTACCTTGGGTTTGCCTCTTCCCCTGCCTGAACCTGTTGGTTCTGCCCTTACTGATGCACTAGGTGTTGATGATGGTGCACTATGTGTTGCTGATGGTGCACTATGTGCTGGTGGAGTGTTCTATACATATAAAGAAAGAGTAAGTTATAAACTAAGAAAAAGTAAAACTTGTTAGAAAATATTTAATGAGTTCAAATATTACCTTGGGTTTTCCTCTTCCCCTGCCTGAACCTGTTGGTTCTGCCCTTACTGATGCACTAGGTGCTGGTGCACTAGGTGTTGATGATGGTGCACTATGTCTTGTTGATGACTCAACACCTTCTCTATGAGGACACCCTCTCTTGTTATGGCCTCTAACATGGCATATACTGCATGTCATTGCAAGTCCAGTCCTAGGCAGCTTTCCAGATTTCTTAATTTCTCTAGCTTCTTTCCTTCTAGCCTTAGATGGCCTACCAGGCATATTTGTGATTTCTGGTGGTGAAATAGTGGGGTTGGTAGAAACTGGCCACATCTCCATGTTTGTTAGTGGTTCAAGAACATTGGCATAAGTCCTCAAGTAAGTTTTCTTATTGTAGCAGCTGTCTATATAGTCATAAAGAGAAAACTTCTTAAAGTATAATGCAGCCACAACATGTGGACATAGTATGCCCCTTAACTGCCACACCCTACAACTACAAGTCCTCCTGGCAATATCCACTTTGTGTTGACAAAGCCCTTCTTTCACTTCAAACCCAGAAACTCTATTAAACTCAATGGTTCAGTCCATAGACCTAGTAATGTTCTCCTCTAAAACCTTCATTGCCATTGGAGAGAAATTACACTTCCAAGTACTTGGGAACTCCCTTAAATTGGTTATTCTTCTCGTCATCTTCACTCTTATTTCTTCAAGCATAGTAATGATGGTCTTGTGTCTAGCAGCTAAGACCCATGCATTAAAACACTCAGACATGTTGTTGTCTACAGAATCACACTTCACTTCAGTGTTAAAGTAAACTTTGCACCAAAAATTAATGTTATAGTACATTAAGTCATCCATCATTTGTTCTGAACCTAACAACTTCATCTTCTCTATATTTTTTCTTAATTGAGACTCAAATGTACTCTTAGCTATCTTCCAAAATTGTTGTCTTCTTTGAAGACCCCTCCAATCCTTAGCCCAGTTAGCCAATATGTGCCTAGCACATTTTCTATGTTCACAATGAGGTAATACCTCTTCAATTGCTGCATATAGTCCCTGCAATAGATGATAATTAGGTCACAATTAGATATAGAAAGTGAAAATAAATACATACAAATACATATGAAGTTCACATACCTTCTGCATATCTGTAATCAAGGTGAGACCTTCACCATCTCCAAGTCCTAGGTCATCCCTTATGCACTTCACAAACATGGTCCATGAGTTTCTGTTCTCCTTTTCAACTACTGCCCAAGCAAGTGGCAGCATCTGATTGTTACCATCCTTGGCCACAGCAACTAACAACTGGCCTTTACAAACACCTTTAAGGAAACAACCATCTAAGCATATGCACTTTCTACAATGTGCCCATGCCTTCCTTAAAGCATCAAAACAGATGTAAAAACTCTGAAATATTGAATTGCCAAATGCATCAGGTTCACCAAGTTTTACAACACAACTAGTCCCTGGATTGGTCCTCAATAATTCATCTCTGTAGTCAAGAATTCTTCCAAATTCCACAACATGATCACCCATTATATCTTTCAACACTTTAGCTCTTGCTCTTCTCACAGTAGTCTTGCCAACATAAAGTTTAAACTTTTTCCTAATCATCTCCTGCAGCTTGAAGACTCTTATGTTTGGTTGCTCAGTTATTCTTTCTCTGAAGGCTTCAGATAAAAACTTTGCATTGCACAAGTAATTTCTAGTTGTCTTGTTGCAAGTATGCTTTGGGTTGTAAGTTTTTATCATGAAATTATTTGTTGTCTTGTCAAGACATCCATACAAAAGCCATGGACAACCATTCTTGCATCTAACTCTAACTTTATTTTTCTCATTCACCCACTTCTCCACCTGAACCCTCCTTCTTACTGCATATTTAGTTACTGCTTGTCTAAATTCTTTTACATCTTTAAACACCATACCCAACTGCCACACAACTTTTTTTGCAGTGGGGTCATGAATGATTGTAGTTGTTGTTTTCCTCTTTTTTCTTGACAACTTTACCCTTCTTGCTCTACCAGATTCAGCCACTTCATGTTCATCATCATCACAACACTCATCTTCATCTAACTCAAAACTATCCTCATCAGAACTTGCAATGTAAGGCTCATCACCTCCTAGCCTTCCTTCATGACTTATTTTACCTGTTTCAATTTCATCAAAACCTACATCTGGTTCAGCTTCACCTACTGGTACCTCTTCATTGTCAGCTAGTACTCTTTCCCTTCTTTTTCTCCTTTGAAAAGTTCTCTGTTCAGCCCTCAACTCCCTAACCTCCTCATGTACATCACTACCATACTCTTCCTCCTCATCATCTCCAACTAATTCACCTTCAGACTCAACACTATCCTCAGTTGAATAATCAGAATCCTCTACTTCTTCTGAGAAATCAGATCCAGCAGCACCAACATCTATATCATCATCTAGTGCGATAGCACTATCTGCAGGAGCAGGAGCACCATCTGCAGGAGCATGAGGTGTGGTAGTGAAATGAGGTGAGGTTGAAAAAGTAGCAAAAGGGTCCTCACTGTTTAGATGGTCTTCACCTACCCCAGAGTTAAAGTTTTCACTCTGACTAGGCCTTGTATTAAAAGTTGAACCAGATTCTCCCATACCCACATGACTACCATTTTCTATTAGCATGGGCCCCACAATTGGCTCATCAATCAAATGCTTAACATATACCTCCTCTACATCTCCATCTTCCAAGGAACACATCATGTCTAAAATATCCATATCATTATCAACATCTATCAAAATGCCATTGTTAGGTGGTTTAATACTAAAGGTGCAGCTTGTGCTATATCCCAAGCTTCTAATATAGTCTCTCAACTCAAAATATGACATCTTATCTACATCAGCATCCAAAAATTCTGAAATGTTTCCACCATTATATATTGGTTCCCCACTACTTAAATCTAACACCCCACCATGGTACCACCTTAGAGTAATCAAAGTAAACCCATTCATCTCTTACCTGAAGGCAATCAAAAAACATAATAGTAATTATAGACATAGTACCACAGTAGCATTATGAACATAATCTTTCTATCTCCATGAACACAATACTAAAACAAACATAAATACAACATTACGCGACTTAGACGAGAAAGAGTAAAACCTAATTTCATGAAAACTGTGGTATAATATGGTGTAAATTGAATACCTACACACTTTAATAGTAAGCCACACATAATATTTCACACAATGTTGCTATTAATTTTACAAATTAACATAAAACCCTAATAAAGCACAAACTCGAAATAAGGGACAAAGAACTAACATTTACTGAATCAGTTGATAAACTACGTAATCAAGTTGAAAATACACACAAGAACGCTTGGATCATCACCAGAAATTCGTATTCAGATGTGTTAATCAGATGAAAAGGAGAAGAGAAAAGAAAAAAGAAAGAATTGGTGGTGAAAAGGTTGAGGATCGTTCTATGTTTGGGAGGGAAAAGAAAAGGTTGAGAAATGGGGCGCGTGAAGATCACGTTCCAAAAAGAGAAATGAAATGTTTGGTTTATGTGTACAGGTCAGCACTGGGGTGTGTAGTAAATAGAGAAATAAAATGTTCAGGGGGGTAATAGGACACCCGTGAAGTTGGAGTGTGTAGTTGGGATTTCGGGTATAGGTTGGGGGGCTTTAAACCATTTACCCTAATCTCCTATATTGTGGGATAAAGAAGAATGGCCAATGGTTTACTGGTAATCTAAAAAGATTGGGAATTTATGCACGGAAGAAATAGATTTACGCTCTCGTTTCAGTTTGTTTGTCCTACTTTTTTTCATTTTTAATAACTCTTTAATTGAAGGAGTAACTCATAGTTAAAGTGGAATGCATTATGATCTTTAAAAAAATATATTGATACCGGATATTGCGAGGCATAGACAAGGACAAAGTAGGGAATAAATCTTGTCTTTTGTTTATTAATTAATTTAAAGCACAACAATTAATGCCAAAATTCCATTCAATTGTTTCAAGATTTTCTTTCCATTCTCATATTGACCTATATCCTTTAAGTTGTCTTATTTGTTAGTCCAATTAGGTTAAGCCCGTCACTTCATACTTCATATATATATATATGTTCGCTTCTACACTCATTTTTTCAAGACATAGGCAAAAAACTCTTTTCTTAATATATCATTGAAAAAAAAAATGGAAGCTATGGTTCCTTACCTATTAGCTCTACTATTCCTCCCTCTTTCTTTAATCTTCATCCTCCGTAAACGCGATTCGAGTAGTAAAACACTTCCACCAGGAACTTCTGGATGGCCATTGTTAGGAGAAAATATGGAATTTGCTCTTTTAGGTCCTCAGAAATTCATCAAAGATAGGATGGATAAGTACTCGCCCGAAGTTTTTCAAACATCAATCATGGGAGAGAAAATGGCATTCTTTTGTGGTGCACAAGGGAACAAGTTCTTGTTCTCAAGTGAGAACAAACTTCTCACCTCATGGTGGCCACAATCGATGAAAAAGGCGTTGTTGTTCCCTGAATTCGTGGAGAGTTCTTTGAAAGAAGTATCGGCTTTAAAACGTAGTTTTCTTCATGATATTCTTAAGCCTGAGGCTCTAAAACAATACATTCCACTTATGGATGCTATGGCTCGCGAACATCTAGATGAAAATTGGGATTCTAATCGAGTAGTCAAGGTTTTCCCTTTATCGAAAAAGTACACATTTGATTTGGCTTGTCGATTGTTCATGAGTCTCGTTGATCCTGAAGAAATAAAGAGATTAGCTGATCCTTTTACTCTTGTTACTAATGGGATGTTCTCCATGCCTATTGATTTTCCTGGAACAGCTTATAATCGCGCTATCAAAGGGGGGAAAATGGTGAGGGATGAACTTATGAGGATCATTACACATAGGAGAAAGGAACTAACGGAGAATCAAGAGACAGCAGGCAGAGACTTGTTATCGAAATTGTTACTTGTCACTGATGAAAACGGACAACTTATGAGTGAAATGGAGATTTCCAACAACATAATAGGAATGCTAGTCGCAAGCTTTGAGACTACTAGTAGTGCAGTCACGAGTGTTTTGAAGTACCTTGCTGAACTTCCCCACATCTATGATGAAGTTTACAAAGGTAATCATACTTAAAATTAGAAAATCAAAAGGTTTGTACATACTTATTCATAACTATTAAAATCCAAAATGACAGAGCAAATGGCAATTGCAAAGTCAAAAGGAACAGAGGATTTGCTAACCTGGGAGGACATTGAGAAGATGAAGTATTCGTGGAATGCAGCTCGTGAATCACTGAGACTAACGCCACCAGCTCAAGGATCGTTTAGGGAAACAATCACTGATTTTACATATGCAGGTTTCACAATACCAAAAGGGTGGAAGGTACATATTTCATTATACTAGATATATAAGCTTCATCTATATCATGTACGAAATTAATATGTCATTATATTCTCTACAGACATTTTGGTCAGTTCATTCAACACATAAGAATCCCAAATACTTCTCTGATCCAGAAAAGTTCGATCCTTCAAGGTTTGAAGGAAGTGGTCCTGCACCTTTTACATTTGTACCATTCGGAGGAGGACCGCGTATGTGCCCGGGAAAAGAGTATGCTAGACTGGAAGTACTAGTGTTTATGCACAATGTGGTGAAAAGATTTAAACTTGAGAAAGATATTCCTGATGAGAAGATTGTGTTTCATGCTTCTCCTGTTCCTGTGTATGGCCTTCCTGTTCGCCTTCTGCCTCATGGAAATTAACTTGAATTCTGTTGTTTTTTCATTTGGTTTGACAAATATTAAGATATGGTAATCATCTAAATAAGCCTGAAATAATTGTAATGTAGTATGTTAATAAGTTGTGTTATCAATTTATGGAAATGCACTATCTGTTATACTCTTGAATTAGTTGGTGTTTACTAAAAATATTCTCAAACTAAAACTACATTAGAATCTCTGTAACTATATGGTATACATCTTTACAGAGGTTTAATTAATTTACAGAAAAGAGTAATTCTGCTTCTAGTGTATTTAGTGGTGAAATTTTACCTCTGATTTTCATAGTGATTACATTTATTTAGCTAATAGAAATGTGTCCATCAAATAATTAACGGGAATTTTATACAAATCCCAGAGTGTTAAGAGTTAATTACATCATATTCCTACTCTTTTTCAAATTACAAAAATCTCTTAAATTTGGTGGAATCCGGATACATCCCAAAACATTCCGATACATCGCGTCCCGGTTTCGGATACATCCCTCAACGTTCCGATACATCGCGTCTCAATTTTGGATACATCACTCAACGTCCCGATACATCGTGTAACGTGATGTATCTGACCGCGTAAAATGATGTATCCGAGAATAGGAGAAAGTAGGAATTTTTTAAAGTGTTTTAAATGGTAGGAAATTTTAGAGAATATGATAAAAATAAGTTGTGTATTTAGGCAATTTTTCCGTAATTTAATTATTAAGACATCAAATAACATGCTTTTTAGTTGGATTAAGATCACATTGGGCCTCTTATGTCAGTTCTGGATTCGCGAAAGCAGCCCATACCTTCTTATTTTTAGCCCAAAACATAGTGATTTTATGCACTCTATCAATAGAAACGATCACAAATACCTGACATACACGTAAGACATATATACAATATATATTTTTAGGTGTTGATTTTCCCATACAATATACACTTTATATATCCTTCACATAAAGTTGGCATGCACATACCGTTTGAAAACATATACGTTGAATCCAGTTGGTCATAACTCATAATACAATGGGTATCTTTACATACATTCAGTTCCTGCTTTGAAAACACGTGCATATTCAGATATTTATATGACGAAGAGATCCCTAATTGAAAGAATAATACTCCAGAAGAAAGATTTTAATTTATTCTTACCAAAAAAAAGAGCTTCTTTGATCAGTAGATATACATAATAACATCAATTCACAGTTAACATCATAAAACAAGTTAAATGAAAGATGAACAATAGAATTCTAATAATAAGGCCACATATGCCTTGCAGCAGCCTTTTTTACTTTCCACATTTTTTCTTGAAATTCTTTACTAGAAACCAAAAACAAAAAAGATTCTAATATTCATAAAAAGATTTTCATAATATATACTTTCTTCTTCTTAGAAACTATAAATCTGGGAAGCACTCAAGCAAATGGTTTATATGAGAAGGTGGCTCAATCAATGTGTCAAAGTTCTTCCAATCACCATAAAATTGGTTATTATTAATCCCATTACTATGCTTCTCTTCATCACCGCGATCGTCTTCATTGTTGTAATTGACAGTGTAACTCTGTTCACCAAGGCTTATATTATCTTTTGCACAAAAACTTGTTGAAATGGTAGGGCTATCAAGTTGTGGGAGCTCATGAACTAGTACTTGATTTTCAAAGAAATTTTGGGTTGATGAATTATTAAAGATCATATTTTGATAATCATGAGATGGATGGAATGTGAATTGATGGAAATTTGTTGTTTGGTTGAATGCATTAATATTATTGATAGGTTGATGATGTTGCATTGGAGTACTTGTGATTTCTGATAGTGATGAATTAGGTCTATAATTAGTGGTGTTTGCTCCTCTAATATAATAAGCATTTTGCCATGCATTCAAATTTGGTTGCTTGTTTGGACTTGGCTTCTTGAATGCCCTACATACCACCCATCCTTCTTCCTGTAAAAAAAGAAATTTCTATTGAGTTTTAACTTTTTATACACTAATATTAGAAAAGAAATTATATAATACAAAGTAGACGGAGTTGCCAGAATTTGAAGCTTGTGGATTCAGAATTCTAATCATTTTAAATTGTTGTGTTATAAATTAATAAATTGTACATATAGTACGTGTTTGGACTAAGATTATTGAGTTTTGTTCGATTTTTCCTAAGTTATGAACCCATTAGTGGAGTTATCTACTTGTTTAATTCCCACTACAATTGACTTCTTCTTTTCTTTTTTTTTAATTAATTCGAAAAGTATGGTAAAGTTACATAATTGCAATTTGCATCACTTCTTTCATTGCACTCAAAGACATGAACCTTTAAAGAAAAAGTGGGCACTAAGCACTTCATTGTGTAAACAATTAGTAGAACTTAAACTCTTTATAATAATATTTTAAGTTATATATATGCTAATAGTGTATGTGTATAATATTTTAAGTTGTATCTTGTTTTTGATAGATAGAGTTATCTGATATCTATACTGAAGGAAGATAGTGAGTATTACGTAAAATTAGTCGAGGTACGCGTAACACTGACCTGAGGAGGAGCATGTTCAGAGGATTGGAGCCTATATTCATGCATTATCCAATCAGATTTCCTTCCATTAGGAGCTCTACCTTTATAGAAAACTAAGGTTTTCCTCATCCCTATTATTTTCTCTTTTGATAAAACAGCTTTGTCTCTTCCAGTTGCCTTCCAGAATCCAGCTGCTGTGGCTCTATTTGTTCTTGTTCCTGTTGGATATTTCCTGTCCTTATGGCTGAAAAAATACCACTCATTTTGTTCTTCATATCCAAGTTTACATCTATCTGTACAAAGTGACAATTTTTAAAAAAGAAAAAAAAAACATGTTAGTAATCATGATAAAGAATATGTTTTTTTCTAAAAACATAAGTGGTTTCTTATTTATTTTGAAAAGGGTTATATGTTGTTCGGAATTTTCAAAAATATCAATGCTTCCAAAAGTAGTGTATTTTTTGAGTGTTTGACACGAATGTAACAACATTTTTGGAGAGTCTGATATAGTTTAATTGTACCTTGGATGTCCCATGGCTCAATTCTGTAAAGATCAATATCAGTGATGACATCAAGATCAATCTTGAGGGAATTAATCTTTCTCTTGAGATAATATCCAACAAGTTCTTCCTCTGTTGGATGAAATCTAAAACCTGGAGGTACACATGAGTCCATTTCCATTCTTGATTTTCTTGATCAACTTTATATTCTAAACACAAATTAAATAATAGTTAATAAGAAAGACTGGAGAAAAACTGTGACTACTTGTCAAGGCTAGCTACTATAAATTCTGTTGGATAATATTTTCTTATGCTAGCTCCTTTATTGATCATAAAGCAACTTTTATAGAAATAATATATAATAATAATAATAATAATAATAATAATAATTAAAAAAAAAAAGAAAAAGACTATCCTCTCATCAATAGTGTGAAGTTGAATATATAGCACAGAAGTGTGAATGATACACTTTCTTGTCTTCTTGATTTCTCATCATTCACATCCATTCGTGAGCACAAGTCTCATCATCAAGAGATAGTGGGGTTGAGGTATATATATATATATATATATATATATATATATATATATATATATATAAATATACTTAGATGATTTTGTTGATTTTTCAAATAAAAATGTTTTAAATTCAATATGTTGTAAAATCCTACTCAGTATTCTCTCTTTCTTTGTTCCTTTAACAAATAAATAGTTTTTAACTTTAAGTTTTAGTCTTCTCCCAAAGTTTTTTTTTTTTAATAATTATTTAACCTTGTTTCACTTCTTCCTTACAGCTTAATTTTAAACAGTAATCTTCTCTAACCACACCCTGGATAACAATGTCCTAACAGCACAACTGGCTTCAACGGACATTCAACAATTCCTAGGAATTTACAGGTTAGTCCATTGATACTATTTAAAACTGTTTAGAGAACTGTTTACTTCAAAGTTAAACAATTATTACAATCATATAAACACATATGAACAAACATATTTACTTTGTTTCATAAATTAAACATAATTATACATAAAGGGAGATAAGTTACATAAACTTTAAAAACATAAACTACTTACATGTTTTAGGAGAAAGAGATTTCCCTTTCGGGAGTCCCGCTTAGGATAAACAAAAACTTGGAAAATAAATTTTTACAAACTTTCACTCAATCTATATATATATATATATATATATATATATATATATATATATATATATATATATATATATATATATAAAACAACAACAAACACACCCAATATATATAATTCCACAGAATGTACGCAGACCTTATGCCCTACCTTTTGTTATATGTATATTTTATTACGATAATAAAAAAAATTAAATTTTTTATACTATCAGGTCACTCAGAAGATATGTATAGCTAGTAAATCCTTCATAAAAAAAATGAAATATATAATTGAAAATAAGATAAATTACTTACTATAACAGGTTACTGTGACTTGATAATATAAAAAATTATTTACACTATCACATATATTTGTTAAATTTATTTTAATGAGCTTAACTTCTATACACTAATAGAAAAAATAACATACATTGATAGTGCAAATTCTGATCTGTCCATTTTAATTTAGTGTCTTAGTTTGTTTAGACACAAAAATTTTAAAAAAATAAGAGATATTTTAAAATTTTATGATGTCAAAATAAAGATATGTATAATGTACTAAAAAAATGTGATATCTACATAAACAAGAAAACATGAGAATCCACAAGAAATAATGATCAATAAGTCAATGGCCTTAGTTGCATGCATAGTAAAAATGTATGATTGTAGTTTGTATCATTTAGCTTGCTTAGGCAACAGGAACACAGCCGAAAACGTTGACCTTTTTTTTCAAAAAAATTAATTATGTTACTATACATTCCAAGATAAATATGAAATGATTTCTTTGAGTGCATTCCACTCAATAACACATGATCCCTTCTGAAAAAGAAAAAAAATTCTGAAACTTTTAATTTCACACACCCAACCATATCCATCCAATCTCAATACCACTTTCACTTCATGACCTTGGAGTTATAACATTCAAGAAAAGATCAATCAATTGCCTTAATAACTTTCATCTTTCATGCGGAGGCGAATTCAGAATTTAAAATTTTTGAGTGTTACATATTCAATAGAATTTTCAACAATATTCAAGATTTGTATCAAAATTACTGAGTTATGCTGATTCATACTTTCCATACTAGGTCCGCTCCGCTTCTATAATTACTAGCTAACACATGAAATACATATATCCATCTAAATAAGTTCATGTGCTTCAAGAAAAGAACTAAAGATCATAGAGAGGTGATATATACTAACCAGAAAATTAAACCTTTTAGCAGTTTGCTATAGCTGATCTCAGAAACAGAAAAAGAATGGAAAAGCGGGGAGAAAATTAAATTTTTGAAAGAATGAGTGAAATGAAGTTTGGGGAATTATAGGAGAAAGGAGAGGGCTCTCTTAGAATGAGTTGATAAATGAGGTGTTGGTTGAAATGTTGTTGTTGAGAAAGATATACAAATATATAGAGAGAAACTCTAGCCAACTAGTAGTATGGAATTATGATTGTGACAGAATTTTTCAACATAATTTGGTCATAAAGGAAAAAATAAAAAACTTATTTTAAATTTTATGTTTTATTCATAGATTGTAAACAATATTTACACAATCAATTTATTTTTATTAAAAAATTATAGATAATATTTTTTGTTTCACAAATGGAATCTAGAGAGAATGTTATGTACATAAGTTTATCCTTATTTTGTAAAGACAGAGAGGTAGTTGTTTATATAACAACAACGTATTCAGTGTCTCATAAGCGGGGCTCTATAAAGGGTGGTTGTACAACCTCGTAATTCCTACCTTGTAAAGACAGAAAGACTGCATCTAATGGACCCTAGCTAGGTTCCAAGTAAAGCATAACAAAATCAGTAGGAAAAGAAAATATAGTGATGAAGAAGTTATGTTGAAAATAATGGAGAAAAGAACAGTAGTGACAACATAAAATATGATACTCGAAACAAAGAAAATAACATGTGTAATAATAAAATTGAAGACTAAGATAGTAAGAGAATAATAATATTGTTAAGGGAACTAGACAACATTATTCGACTAGCTACTAACCTTCTATCTTAATCTTCGACCTACATATCTCCCTATTTAGGATTATGTCTAATCACCTCTCCAAAATACTTTTTCGATCTACTTCTAACTTCTACCTCTCCTCATACCCATTGTGTCATGTCTAATTCACTTCTCCCAAATTTATGATAATCATTAATTGGTAATTCGATAAAAGTGATAATTAACATATCGTACTTCATCCGTCCATTTTTTACTAAAAAAAATAGATATTCGATTTTATTTGTTCAGATTAAAAACTCAAAAATAAATTTATCATTTGATTTTTAATTTAAATTTATTATTAAATAGTCACTATCTAATACATTGGACTTATATATTTAAAAAATGATATAATAAATTGTTATTCTTATCAAATCAATATTGGATAAATAAAAATGGACGGAGCAAATAATAGATTAAACAACATTGATTCATGTGTAAAAAGATATAACAGTAACCAAGTACATAAGTTATATTTTTTGAAGTATGAATTTAAATTGAGTGAATTTATTTAGAGGGGGGTGGGGTAGTGGGGGGTTATTGTTTGTTGATGATTACGCGTGGGGTTGGCAGATTAGATGAAAGGTTTATTTGGACGGCGTGACAACAAATTTTCACGCCACCGTTATATTATGCTCTAAGATTTTCCACCATATATATATATATATTACTAATAATATTTTCACTTTATATTTTGAGAACTAATATTGTCTTCTCTATTATAAAAAAAATGAGTTTTAACTTTAATTTATGTTGAAACCTAGTCTAATTAAGATCATGAATTTGAGATTAACTTAAAGTATATTGAACCTAGGGTCTATCAGAAACAATTTATCTTTCACTCATAAGGTAGAAATAAGAGTTTGCGAACTCATAATTATCTGATCAAAACCCCCACCTGTAAAATTATCACACTGAATATGTTGTTATTATAGTTCCATACTAAACTATCTTATTAATTTTAAATTATGTCACTAGTATATTTTGTTTGTTTTACTAATTTTTATAAAGATTAAAGTAACAACACTAATATGTGGGATCCTTAATCAGAAATCTCGAGTTTGAGCTCTGAATATAGAGAAAATCCTATAAGCGCCATTTCCATGCAGTGCACAATCCGACGAATTTAGTTAGAGTTCCGATACAAACACGATTGAAAAAATAAAACAGTAACCTGTGCAAAGGAAATTACTTGTAATTTATTCCTCTTCCCACTATCCAGTTTTTCTTGTGAATATAGAGAAAATCCTATAAGCGCCATTGCCATGCAGTGCACAATCCGACGAATTTAGTTAGAGTTCCGATACAAATACGATTGAAAAAATAAAACAGTAACCTGTGCAAAGGAAATCACTTGTAATTTATTCCTCTTCCCACTATCCAGTTTTTCTTTTTTGTTTGGTGCGCCGCCCTTAGACAATTGTCACAGCAGGAATCCACGTAGATGTCCATGCTGTCAAGTCATGAAACTAATTAATCATGTGTGGGATATAATATAAGTTAAAGTCATCACAATTTGTAATTAATGGTTGAAATTAGCCTTGATTTAGCCTCTTTCCTTTCCATGCATATTTTTTAAAAATTGAGTGATTAACGTAAAAATGGATGTTTAATCTACCAGCCTTATGTTTATAGCCCATGATTTTTATTTTTTTTAAAATCGCTACTAAATTAAAATAAGAAACGTCAGCCGCTCATATTTTGTATATATATGAAAATTCCTTAGTAATAATTCATCTCAGCATACATATCAAAAAATCTAGTAATTTTACCTTGAAACTTGTGTATATATTGAACGATCTATTAAGCATTACAAACAATACAATCAAATCCAATAAATTAAATAGGTTGCACTAGAATTTTAAATTCGAACTCAGGATTAGGTTGGAGTAATTTTTCAAAGATAAACCTTTTTAACCCTACATTACTTGGATAATGAAATCATGACGCCCTTAATTAAATGCTTAAGCAACAAGTAACCTCCATGAAACTACACGTTTGCTTATTCTATAACATTTCTTACCACAAATAGAAAAGGAAATAACTCACACAACAAACTAAAAAAGTTTCGGTTACGTATAAATTTAAATAATATATATAATATAATACTTTAAAAAATTCATCTTCCAGCAAAAAATTGACATATAAGAGTGAGAAAAAACAGAAATATAGAGTCACTTTTTTGCACTTTTTGACTTACTTTATTTCTCAAGATTGAAGTTTGTGGTTGACACATATTTTCTCAAATAAAAAGTGAGTTTTTTATAATCCTGTTTTTACGGGTACCCTTTAGTTCGTAGGCCTTGAGTATATTAAAAGAGAAGATCTCAAAAACTGGCATTTTTTAAGAATAATATAAAACAAGATCAGGTGAAATTTAGGCCATGAGAATAAATAATTGAAGAAAGATTAATTAGAAAAAATTGTAAGCCAAGCATGGGAAGCAATACAAAATCTAAGGAACATATTACTATATATAGATTCTCTAAGGGTCATATATCTTCTAGATGCACTCTTGCCTTCTGTTCAAGGTTATTACAAGTGGAGGAGGATTTATGCTTAGGTTTTGTATTTTATTTTATTTTATTAACTTGTAGTGCGTGAGTCAGTTTGTGTATTTTTTTCTTGAAAATGGGGGAAATTCGCAGCCGCTATCTTTTGGGTGTGCACAGGGTAAAACCCCGTTCCTATGCAATAGCTCGCAAACCACACATGAGAGGTAATCCGCACTAGGCAAGTCCAGTGCGACGAGCTCGACCCAGAAGGCAAACCCCTTGCTTTCGCTGGCAAGGGGGTTTCGAACTTGAGACCTCCAACATGGAAGTCCCAAGCCTAAACCAATGGGCCACCCCGAAGGGTAATCAATTTGCACGTATTTCAAATATTAATTTTACAAGTATTTGTTATCTTCCATCAGTACAGGTTCAGAAGAGTTGATGATACTTCTATCCACCAAATAAAAGCGTATCAAGGATTTCAAGAGGATGATGAGTGCATTATTACGAAAATATGGATCTTACTACTAGTTTTAATACACACATTGAGTTTAATTATATAAAAATTTATAGTGTTAACAAAATAAAATTTTCTTATGTGATAGACTTGGAAATTTTGAAATATTAAAGTTAAAAAAAGGTTAAAATGTCAAAAGCGCTATCAATAACGACTTAGAGAGGTGTTATTCAATTTTAGAAAGAAAAAAGATAAGATAAATAAGATTTAAATCTCTAACCTCACTTAAAGATGTGCATTCAATTATTATCACATTATATAATACTTTAAGCGTAAATTCACATTTTTATATTTAGATATTTTTTAAAAATATATTATTAGATCAAAAGAGAAGCATGAATTGACGTGAATTCGAAGAACCTAGACACACACCTCTGTCACCCAAATTTTGGACGGTTGAGAAAAAATCACCCAATGTTACAGTAAAATATTGGATAATTGGCTAACTGTATTAAGCACTAACTGAGAAAATGACAAGGTGCCACTTTTTCGTAAATGTCTTAATCAATAATGCATAATATTATGGTCGGCTAGCCACTTCTCCTTAAGCCATCCACCAATAATTAGCTTTCACTTCAATTAACTCTTAAACCTTGAGGAAGTAAAAGTTAAAATGTCTTTCATTTATTTTTATTTTTTAAATAAAACACTAAGAATTATAATTTACTTGAGAAATACAACTTTTTCAAGCTTCATCCATTAAAATTTAAAATGGT
Source organism: Solanum appendiculatum (assembly GCA_018342035.1). Lineage (NCBI taxonomy): Eukaryota > Viridiplantae > Streptophyta > Magnoliopsida > Solanales > Solanaceae > Solanum > Solanum appendiculatum. The sequence goes on from JAGDQO010000446.1 coordinate 1,101,366, forward strand.
TGAACAGAAATCTACACCTAGTTAGAAACATATATTTATCTTAATAGACCCATTAATGTCACAAAGAAAAAAGTGTTTTGTGGAAATTCCACACTGATTATTTTTATTTGTCATATTTAACATATCAAGAAAAAAAACCTCCATGGAAAATCTGTGAATTTCTACTAATTATTCTCTTCATTCATTTTTACTTGTCACATATAAATTGCAAGTTTTTTCGTATTAATATAATAAAAAGATACATTTTAAAATATTGTTATAATTCATGAACTCTCAAAAGCAGTAAACCATGAAACTATTCATTGAATTTGGTGAAAGATGAATTCTGAATTTTTAGTGGATAATTTAATTTAACTACCTTAACTATAAAAAAAATAAAAAAATATAAAGAAGGTTCCATATATATAGTATATTAATTAATTAATTTTTAAATAGTATAGCTAAACCGAAAGAGACAAAAAGAATGGACCCAGTCTCCTACCAATGGATGTTAAGTACTAACTGAGATTATCATTGCAATCTAATATCATCAACCGACCTCTCCACATCTTCTTCTTCTTTTCCTTGTCACGATTCGGTTTTCGATACTCGTATTAAAATCTGATTAATTTAAATTTATATCGTATAAAGTACCATTTGAAGGAAAGCGTTTCATATCAATTTTTTTTTATATCAAACTCAAATCCAAAACTTCTGATTAAAAGAAAAACAATCTAATTCATTGCACTCCATGTTTTTTTTTTCTTTTTAGCATTTTCTTATCATAATTATAATAGTATTTCTTTTCCAACAAACCACAAATCAACTACCTTAATTTTCTCTTACTTAGATTTTGATTAATAAAAGTATGGTGGATTAATATTTATCATGTCATCTTGAAAAGGACACATAAATTAGTGGCAAAAATATAGAGTCACCATCATGGTCAGTATATATAACGACAGACAAATTAAATCTAATTAGAAACAACTCACAAAATTATTTAAATATTTTTTCCTTTTCTTTTTGTTAATATCTTTTTCTCCATATATATATAGTGGGAAAAAAATATATGAATTATGATATCTCCACTTTTTACATTGAGGAACTTATGATTCAAACATATTTATGACAAAAAATATAGAGTACTATATGAATTGCACTAATTACCCTTAATAGAAGTCAAATTCATCAGCCTGATCATAATGACCAATTATTTTTTCATCTTAAATAATGACTAAATATTAAACCACTTGAAGACCATGGTTTAAATTTTAATGTAGGAGAAAATTTTAAAATTTTGAGGCCATTGTTTAAATTTTAAGCCACTTCATCATTGTTAGTACCATTCTTAGGTTATTATTTAAATTTTGCCTATTTCTTAAAATGGCGTAAATATAACCCTAGGAACCATATATTGTCGATCTAACAAATAAAATTTTTAGATCATGATCTAATATTTTGGCTAAACTTTTAAATTTGTCCAAAAAAGTCTTTAAACCACGATTTTTAAGATTCTGAGGGTTATATTTAGGTGTAATACATAAATATGCCCTTTAACTTGGCTTTAGCCGACATTTATGCCCTCCAACTTTGGGTGTACATAAGTAGACAATTAAACTTATATAAAATTGAACAAGTAGACACATGCGTCCAAGGTGACATAATACACGAAGGACGTCACGTAGGACATAAAATTGTCATTGTCATGTAGGACACTGCATAAGACAGATGTGTCTATTTGTTCAATTTTATATAATCTTAAGTGTCTACTTGTGCACATATAAAATTAGAGGGCATAGATTCCGACTGAAGCCAAGTTGAAGGGCATATTTATGTATTATGCCTTATATTTAAGTGGACAATGGATTTCAACTTTCAAGAATGTAAGGCGAGACATAATAATGTTGTGGAAAAGCTTCTAGAGCAAAGAGAGAAGGTTAAAAATAAAATTATTAGGAGAATGATTTCAAAATCAGAAACTAATAATATGCTTTATATTTCCTACCAAAAATAGGCTAAATTTTAAATGGAAAAAAAAAAACAGACTGGCCAAAAAAAACATGTCCCACATAATTATGTTTAATTTTCCTGAAATCCATGGTAATGTTCAAACCTTAAAACGTAAATATCTTAATGTTGCCCCACAATAGATACTATTGGTTGAATATCTCCCTCACAATGTGGGCCTTTCTATTTATAGTTAATTTACTTGTTTAATTTGTTTAACAATCTACATTAATTTAATTTTAATGACCCTTTACTTGTTTGAAAGGTTCATAAGAAGGTGACATGTTTTTTTAGTCAAGTAGATGCTTCTATTTTGGCTAATTAACATTGATTACAAATAGACTAATCAAGGTCAAGATTTACATTAACTAAGGAATTAAGGAAACATGAAATGTGAATTTGTAGACGTTAAAATGAATTGAATCAATAAATAAATCATTATCTAATATTTATAGTTATTTGATCTGAGATGAATTGAGTGAGAATAAGCTAAATAATGAGTCAGAGCTCCAAGCTGCCAACTCTTACCAAAAAATAATTTCGTTTAATTATCAAATAAATCTAAACAAAAAAGAAACTCCTCTTTCAATATAGTTATATATATACATTTTAACAATGTCTCATGGTCATTTATAGTCCAACTTTTAGATATGGACCAACTGATTTGAACGAGTCAAAATAAACTGAATCGATAAAGAAAAGAATCGTTAAACCAACTAAACATGACGAATTGTGTGAGTCATATTTTCATAGGTTAATTTTACCATTCCTAATTTACATCATATTTACAAATCACAATGACATGACTTGATCAAGAAAACATTTAGCCATAACTTTATGCTTTAACATTTTAGCCTAGGATAATTATGGATGGTGAGCTTGAAGTACTTGAATTATTGGTCGTAAAACCATTTGTCTTTTCTTTAAAATTGTAATTTTGATATCTAAAATAGACAAGATGTGTGTTTTATACTTTTATTTCATGTTTTTTTTGTTTGATAAATTGCAAAAGAAGGCACAATCATTTATGTAATTACTCAAGTTGAAGTGTATTGGTGTGAACTCTTCTCCAGCCGCCAATTTCCAAAATAAAGTGAAAAACCTAATAAATGCAGATACTATAATTATGGTTAATAATAGCAAGATTTTCGAAACATTATTACTCTACTACTAGCTTAATTATTTTTTGATTTTATTATTTGTACATATTATTTCGCTCGGGTTAATTATCGTATTATTAGTTGCTTCTATTACTCTCTTCTACTTTAATTTTAAAATGTCTTTTTCACTATTATATTTTCTTTTAATACTTCTTCCGTTCACTTTTACTTGTCACTTATTCGTAAAATAGATTTTCATTTTAACTTATCACTTTTGACATACTCCATCCGTCCAACAATAGTTGTCCACTATACTATTTTGGGATGTCCAACAATACTAGTCCACTTTATGAAATCAATGGATAACTTTATGTTTACGCTTGAATCTGCATCTCCTACTTTAAAAATCTTGAAGCTACAAAGGAAAACAAAGGAAGTGGCAGTGGTGGTTCACCGCGGAATCGGTGGTTGATGGGTCTGTTCTCACCTGGCGGAGTAACAATAATTATTTCCAGTGAGTTTTTAGTTGAGCTAATGTGAGACGTATGTGATTTGAAGGTAAAAGGAAGGGTGGGGGGGGAGGTTAATGATGGAAGGCCGATGAAGACGGAGACTTGGTGGTGGGTGAGCGAAGTTCACTTGGTGGATCGTACGTGCCACCACTTCTGCCGCCCATGTTGTTGCTGGTGTTTCTTGTTAAAGTGAAAGAAGAAAAAGAACGTTAAAAGTGAAAAAAAATAAAAATAAAAGGAAACATCAAAAATAAATTAACAAAAATAGAAAATTAATAATGAAATAAAAGAAAAACTTATAAAGTTAAAGTTTTATTATTTGTTTTTGCTCCCACTCTCTCAAAGAGAGTGAACTATACATTATTTGCCACCTCAGCATTTAGGGAGTAAATAACTACATTTTAAAATAGTTTAAGGGGGTAATAGGACCCTCGCGAAATATGAGTGTGTAGTTGGAAATTCGACTATAGGTTGAGGGGACTTTTGACCATTTTCTCTAATTTTACGCTTAGTTCCTAATTTACTCGTATCATTATTTATAGTCATTTCCCTATTACATTTTTCAAGACATTGTATTTATTATATTCAAAGGGTGATGTCGTAAAATTACTCTTCTATTTAAAGTTTCTTAAAAAGTGTGCAAAGTCAATAGTGGACAAATATTGTTCGACAAAGAGAGTATTAAGAAAAGACTATTATTTTTTTCAATATTTTACCCTCAACATTAAATACTTATTTTTCAAATCATTTTCCAAGACATCATTTAATAGAGATAGTTTGGTAAAATACCTATATCAATAATTATTTACTTTAATATGTGTGTCAAGTCAAACTGTGACAAGTAAAAATGAACGGAGGGAACACTTGATATTGACATATTATACGCTATTGTAAACAACCTCTATATCGTCACAAGATACTCCCTCTATTTCATATTAACTGAATTTGTGAGGCAATGTTCGCATATTAAGAAAAACATTTAAGGACATAATTTAAACCATAATTTCCACTATTGCTCTTTGGGAAATCATAAATGTAACTTTGTAAGTAGTGTAATTATCTCCCAGAAATTACTCCATCTGTCCAACAATAGTTGTCCACTATTGACTATGCATACTTCTTAAGAAACTATAAATAGAAGGGTAATTTTACTATATCACCCTTTGAATATAATAAATACAATGTCTTGAGAAATATAATAGAGAAATGACTATAATTAATTATAAGGATAAATTAGGAACTAAGTGTAAAATTATCCATTAATTTCATAAAGTGGACGTACAAGTATTGTTGGACATCCCAAAATAGTATAGTGGACGTACAAGTATTGTTGGACATCCCAAAATAGTATAGTGGACAACTATTGTTAAACGGAGGAAGTATAAAACTTCAATAAATGAAAGGGCAAATATGGAAAGAGTTTCAAACATCCATCTTGAACTTTGAACAATTCAATTTTTTGGAACAATGAAAAAAGATTAAAAAATTCACTTATTATGAAATAGATGGAGTATATATTAGGATAAGATTGCATACACGCCATCTCCTAAACAAGATTTTTGAAACATATTTGTAGAACATTCTTGGATCCTAGTTGTTTATAGGGAGAATTGAGAATGCTAAAAAGAATACTTTCTCACACATAATCTTATATAGTCACATCTTTCTCTAACCACAATTCTTTATAATAATATTTTATTATAGTATCTAGGTTTTTTTTTTAACCAATTCATATATTCTTTATAATAGTTTTTCTCTACCGATAATAAATATCTAAATCAACAACGATTACTTTCTTGTATAAAGATTCTCCAGATAAATAAATCTTTCAGTTGAACAACATCTGGCCTTGCATCCAATTTATATATTCTTTATAATAGTTTTTCACTATCGATAATAAATATCTAAATCAACGACATCGTTATAAAAAAATTTAACTGTACCAAACAGGTATAAAACCCTTTTTTCCAATTATCGCTAGTTTTATTTTTCTTGGGGTGGGGGATTGGTTTGGCCAATGATTGTTGTACAAGTAATAGTGTAAAATAAGCAAGTGGGGCGGTTTGGTGGGCCTGTGGAGTTTTTTGCTGCCTTCCCCAACAAAACTAACCTAAATTTTCAACTCTTTCATCATGTATATGATGCCATACCAAATTACAAATCTAGCTAGCTACTACTATATATACATTAAAAATTAAAAATATAAAAAAAGATTATATACCCTACCTCCACAAAAGGAAATCAATATATTTCATCTTTGGATATTGAAAGGGTTCAAGTGTATATTGAGTAAAACTAATAAGTATTTATAACTTATATAAACGTAATTATAAGTTTTTAACTTAACATGAGAAAGATAACAATGATAAGTAACTTGTTATATATCCAACATTTTTCAGAAAAAAATATCCAAATTTACCTCTTAATTTCTTATTAAGTACTATTTAAAATTACATTCAGGTTGAAGCTTCGTTTAGGATATAACACCTTTTTCTTACCGCAGAAATAAATAAGTAATATAGATCAAAAATCTAATTAATGGTGGAGAAACTTGTTAGTTTCAAATATTCCAAAATTAATTTTGATACTTCTCCAATTTTCTTATATAATTTGATTGAAGCTTTTACCTATCAAATTTTGATGGATAGAGTTAATTCGATATTTGTGTTAATGAAAGATAGCTAGCACCAAATACCCTATGGAATTAGATGCAGACAAACTGAGCCGAATGTCACGATTATTAGTATTGATGAAAGATAGTTAAAAATAAATACCCTATGAAATTAGATGCAGACAAACTGAACCGAATGCCACGATTATTAGAAAAACTTTTAACACAAGTTGGAGCAACATGGATATTGTGGTTTTGGGGTGGGTACTAAACTTGAAAAGGACTTAACAAGGTCCTAGAGAGGGATCTAAAAGGGGACAAGATGGGCGTGGGTGGTGGGGAAGGTTATATTTTAAGTAGGGTTGACAATGACATGTCTCCCCACATAACCCATGCTCTAGCTCCTACTTCCATTTTTTCCTAAATAATATTCCATATAATATACTCCTATCCACACACAACCTATATACACTTTGATGATTACTTTCCAAGTCTAGTTCCATTTTGTCTCTTTCTTGTTCCTCTCATTTTTTATGTTTAATTTATTTTTGTTTCATCAAACAACTTAGGACATTTGTTCTTCTTATGAGCCAGCTGTAATGTTTGGAACAGCAATAAAATACCATTCCCCATGCCATTTGTATATCATATATCATTTTCCATTTTTTTATTGGTACATTTTGCACTTTTCCAGTTATTTACTTTGTACTTTTTGAATTCTTTTTCTTGTATTTTAACTTTTTTTTTCCTCTCTTTTTGTAATTATATGTTATTAGCTGTTGCTTGTGTTGAAAGCTGGAAGAAGACATGTTATGATCATCTCAGACGAAAAGTACTATATTTATATATATATATGATTGATTAAAATTTGTTATTCAATTGGTTTTGTTCTTTTCTACAACAATTGCACTAACATATCCGGTGATATTCATAAGTGAGGTTTGTGGAAGGTGGTGTGTATACAATGCCTTACCTTCAGAAGGCAGAGAGACTGTTTCCGATAGACCCTTGGCTCAAGTAAAGCATATACCCAACGAATTTAAAATCAAAATATATTGACTAAAGTCTGCTTCAAAATCTGGCATGTCACAAAGGAACATGTAAACAAGGTCCCCACGAGTATCATCAACACGTATAGTCTAGTTGTATCAGTGAAAATTTTTCTACGTAATATATATAATCATATACGTGTTAACACCATGAGTTGGGAGAAAATGATTGTTCGAGCTGTAATCCAAATTGGCAAAATATCAACTTGGAGCCCAGTCCAACAAAAGTTGAAAGCCCAATATTGACAAAATATCATTTGTAGCGCAGTCCAATAAAAGTTGAAAGCCCAATATTAACCATAGCCCATAGGATAGAAATAGGTTATTTGGATTATGTTTGAATGAATCTGATTAATTGTGGGGAATCCTACAGACTTTTTACAAATATTCTTTGTATATTAACAGATGATATACATAAAATATACAATTTTGAGTACAAAATACTGTATATATTTTGTATATTTGGCTATCAAATATAATTACTTTTAGACGACCGACCAAATATACAACTTGCCCTTTAAAATGCCCAGCCAATTTATACTAAACATATTATAAATATGGATAATCAGATTAGCATACACAATATGTGATTATTATTTTATGGTTGAAATTATTTTTTTGTTTTTTCTGCTCACCTGCCATTTTAAGGGTTCTAAATTTCAAGTTTTACTAAAACAATATTACAAATTTTGTCAGTGTACATCAACTATTGTCATAATAACATTTTTAATGTATCAAACATTTGAAATAATAATCACTAAGACATCATTTGAAAAAGTTTTCTTTTGGTTGGTTTAGCTAATTTAGAATGACACTAAAAATTTCATTTTGAAGTAACATGCTTACTTCTCAAAATTAAGTCAATTTCTAAACTCGAACTTAAGACCTCTAAATTTCAACTCATTCAAAGAAAAATAAGACTTCGAGACATTTCATAATAACATAAAAATTAACAAGTGCTAATACTTTCTAAGTGCCACAAAAATTGAGACGAAGTATTTTTTTTCCCACTATGGCTCCCTTGAAAAGCGGGTCGAAAGAATCCTAGTAGTCTTCTTACTTCCACATCAATCATCATTGACTTCACTTTTCATGCACTTCCCATTTTTTTCTTCTTCCCAAAAACCAATAAATTCAATATTAATGTCAAATTCCTAATTTAAATATTTCACCTTTCTCAGTTGAAATCTCAGCTACCTACAGTCTTTTTGCTGCTCATTTTTATTTTATTTATTTATATTCTGAAAAGAGAATATTGGGTGTTTAATTTAATTTCAAACCTTGAATTTTCTGTATTTTTGGTGGATCTTCTTGTTGGGGTTTCACTGATTCTGATCTATATTTAAAAAAAGAAGAAATTGGTTGTTTAGTTTGATTTCAAATCGATTTTTTCTGTATTTTTTTGGTGGATTTTCTGGGATTTGATTTGATTTGAATTTCCATTAATTTGGGGTGTTTTTTTTTTTTTTGGATTTTCTTTGTGGGGTTTGATTACGGTGACAGATAATTCAAGATTTTGTTTTGGGGGGGGGGGGTTTGATTCTTGGATTTTTTTTGGTGGGGTTTGATTGAAATTTTGTTATATAAATTCAAATGAATGAAGAATAGGGTGTCACGTTCACCATCATCACCAGCATCGTTGTTGTTGTCAATGGCTGCGCCGAGGAGTTTGGTAGTGGATACGGGGCGGTTGCTGACAAGGGATGAGGAAATGAACTTAGGTTTGACGCCGGGAGCTGAGGATTCACCGACTGGTAAAAGGTATAAGGAAGGGAAGTTTCCGTTTTCAAGATGGGAGTTTGCGGCAGCTTTAGGTGTATTTGTGGTGTTTACAGTAGGGTTGTTTTCTATATACTTGACAATGCCAGCTGCTGAGTATGGAAAACTCAAGCTGCCTCGTTCCCTTTCTGACCTCCGGATGCTCAAGTAGGCAATTGTTTTGCTTTTGTGTTTCATTTCCTGCTTTTGATTGGTGTAGTTTCTGTAACATTGAACTGTAGCATCATTTTGCTTTTGTTAGCTTTAGCTGTATCGTGATTTTCGCTTGGAATTGCTTGTGCATTCCGTGTGGGGTGTCAAATGTAGAGAGACCTAAGCAGCTTGTGGAGTTAAGTTGCTAGTCATTGCCGTGTTTAAGCTCCTGTAGCTTGCCACATATCGAGTGATACTTGGGGCTTAACGTTATTAAGTATTTGAGGTGCTTTTGTTGTGTGATTATCTGCTGACTCTGCCATATATGTAGTTAATCATATACCTTTTGTGTGAAAACTATCTGGTTGAAGTATAGAACAAAGCTTTGATTACTTTCAATTTACGGTTCCAACTATCATATATATACTTTTTCGAGAAACTAAGCTTTTGCAATGAGTGGTTAGGTGAGCCCCATATAAACGGTTTGCACTTCAAATTTCTGCATTTGCGGCATTTTCTGATACAACTAGTTTGAGCTGCATGTAGGAGAAATTATTTGTATATTTCCTATTTTAAGTAGCTTTCCTCCTAAATGCTCCCTTGTGTGTGCGCATTAGTTAGGGGGCAGAGGGGTGTAACTTTCTCATCGATATACTGTTTTCAGCTTAGTTTCTGAAGTTGGGGCTTTAAATTTGATTGTGGAAAAAGGAAACTATACAAGTAAAATTTTTAACATTGTTTTTTTCTGGGAAAAAAAAAATTCTCGTCTTTTCCGGTCTAGATTTCCTTTCCATTTGAGTGTTTATCTATGTGCCAGAAGAAATTTAGGTGTGAATTGTGATAATTGCAGACTGTTTCTCATTCAGTACGTTTTCCTTCTAAATCCTTTTAGTTTAATCTCCTTATGACTTATGGTTTCCTCAGATCAATTAATGAGTAGGTGCTCAGAGGGAACACATAGAGCATGGAAAGACATAGGTGCTTGGTGTCACTTTTCATCTAATTCCAAATACATGAAGTAGCTGGAAGATGGTAGGTAGAGCAATAGTGTGTGGGAAGCTCTGTCAGACTGATAAATGGGTTATATTACCTGGTACCAATTTCCAGATTTTAAAGCACATAAGTACTATTATCACTAGAATGCCTATCTCACCAAAGTAATACATGTGGAACCATTTGATTGAGCCTATACTGCGTGATCTGTGAGTTAGTTAAGAACATAATAAGCTGATACACATTATGATGAGACAAAAAGTACAATTTGTTCATAATGGGGTGTCGGTTTATTTTTATTATGTATGACCTAGGAGTGCGGCCTACTAGTCAATGAAGTGGGTGAAAACCATGGGAGTCTTGGGTTCAAATTCCAACAGAAACAAAAAACATTAGGTGATTTCTTCTCATCTTAAGCCTTGGTCAGTAGACTTGCCCGGTGGAATAATTGAGATGTGTGGAAGCTAGCCTAGATACCACTGTTATAAAGAAAATGTATTTCTATTGTATACCGGTTGTTGAGATAAATTTTGCAAGATGTGCAGTACAATGTTCCAATGTCTAGTAAAAGCAATAGGATCCTGTAACATTTCTGTATAATAACAAACCATTTTGAGTTAACAGCAATGACTAAAGGCAGATTACCTGTAAAATGGAGTGAACAGCTTGACAAAAGTCTTGTGTTCTCTGTTCTTTCACAAAAAAGTTGTGTTCTTTGAATGTGAAAATCTGATGCAATCAACTAGTGTTATAATTTAGTTTCACTTTTCTGATTCAACCTCTATGAAGTGGCGAGTCTTTTAAGTTCCAGTGTAATCCCACAACAACACATCTCTTAAAACGCGATTAAAGGTGGGTTGATCATGAATGCATGACCAATTGGTCAATGGTGACAATTGCAATTTGAGGAGGAGAAAGTGAGGGGAGGGGAGGAAAAATCTATTTTTCTGTTGATGACATTGATAATACCACCTCATTACTTAGTAATTCTTTCTTCTGTTGTTGGTTTACATTAATAAAATAAAAGAGGCGTATCGTTTTCCTTTTGAAGAATTGGGTTTGTCAGAAAATGATTTGGAGGAAGATAAATATCAGGTCACTTTTATAGTCAAAATTTCTAAGGAAACGAAAGAGGAAGTTCAATTATGGCAAGAAAGAGTTAGTTGCTAGATACTCCTCAAACCTAATGGTCTGAAACTCGTAGAACAAGGTTCACTTTCAATCGTTTAGATTAAAAACCATTAGCAGTCTTCTTACCATTGTTCAGCATCACAAATGTCTGGTTGTAATGTTGCTTCTTAATTAAAATCTTCTCATGTATAGGTTCTGTACAGAGTGTTATTTGTAGATTTTTTTTGGCATGATGTTTTAATATGATATTGGACTACTTGTTTCTAGTTATTATTCAGTATGGTTCTGTTATAACTTATTATCTTGGTTGTTCCTTCAGGGATAATATTGGAACATATGCCAAAGTTTACCCTGCGAAATTCATTCTGGGTTACTGCTCAACATACATATTCATGCAGACATTTATGATTCCTGGGACAATATTCATGTCCTTGCTTGCTGGAGCACTTTTTGGTGTTTTCAAAGGGCTTATCTTGGTTGTCTTTAATGCTACAGCTGGTGCATCATCCTGCTTTTTTCTGTCTAAATTAATTGGCAGGCCTTTAGTTAACTGGTTGTGGCCTGAAAAATTGAGATTCTTCCAGGCAGAGGTCTGTGATCTTCTGAAACTGTTTACTGATAATGTGCTGCTGATCTTCTAATGTCATGCTTCCTTCATTCTTGTGGCACATACTAATGTGTAACTTTTGGTTTCAGATAGCCAAGCGTCGCGATAAGTTGCTCAACTATATGTTGTTTCTGAGAATAACTCCAACATTGCCAAATCTTTTCATCAATTTGGCATCTCCAATCGTGGATATACCATTCCATATTTTCTTCTCGGCCACATTGGTTGGTCTCATTCCAGCCGCATATATTACAGTCAAGGTAAATCTTTCAGCTGGTGGTGGTTTTTCCCATCATGCTTGTCCGTGTTTACTGTTCTTTCAACTGTATTACTCAATTTTGCTGGTTTAATGCATCTAGAGGACATGCTTTCTTAAAAAAGTAACTAGTTTCCTTTGTGTGGTAACTCTCTTACAACAACATACCCAGTGAAATCTCACAGGTGGGTGTGGGGAGGGTAGAGTGTATGCAGACCTTACCCCTACCTCGTGGATGTGGAGAGGCTGTTTCCCAACTCTCTTACACCCACCAAATATTCTTATATAAATACAAGAACTCGAAACCTTATTCTCTTTATAGATGGTAAATCAATTCCAGGATGTCATGCTTGGCACTGACATAGATGTTGCAATAAATGGTAGAGGTACACCGACGCAATCTAATGCTGGTAGCATTAAGAGTTGGCCTCTACAGGTGATGTGGAGTTGACATAATGTGATAGTGATGGTGAAGGTTCTCTGTGTGTTACTTTCAGAAAAAAGACGGGGAAAAGCTATACTGGGTGTTTGAATTAAACCGAAAGATCACCAAGCACTTATTCTGAAATTGAGTTAAAATCATGTGAGCTGATGACTTACAGCATAGTATCTAAAACTGTCCAAGTGAACAATTTGGCAATGCATCTCTCTTGTCTTGTCTATGAAGCTTGAGTGGTTTTTTTTTTTGTTGTTTCTCACACCCCATGTTGACGTGTGCTTGTCGACCAGCTGCCATCAACTTAGCCTTGGGCCGCACCCAAGGCTAAGATGATACATCTTTTGTTGAGGCTCACAGTGTCAATGTTGCTTGTGAGACCTGACTGATCACTCCTTTATATTATTGTAATCTCATATGTGATGTTTTATTTTAACTTGTCAGGCCGGCCTAGCTCTTGGTGAGCTGAAGTCAGTCAAAGATCTGTACGATCTCAAGACCTTGTCTGTGCTCTTCCTCATTGGGTTTATCTCAATATTACCTACCATCTTGAAGAGGAAGAAAATATACGAATAAAACTCCTCCCAGAAGGCCAATTTGAATCCTCTTGGAAAGTAACTTATAGAAGATATAGTTTAATTTTATTTTCGGAGCAAATTTGAGAGGCAGAGGTGACATAGCGAGGCAGATCTATATTTTATATATGGAATCTGAAATCTACATTTGATGTCCAATCCATTGGTAATACTGGAAAATGTTGTGTTCTTAACCAACTCCTTATGTTTTACCCTGTGTTAGTCTGTTATCTGACCTGAAGTTACCAGTAGTATTGTTTAAGGTAATGTCAAATGTAGCAGACAGATTTTGATATGAATTCTGATTCAAGATTCATCTTATAGTCATTTCATTGTTCAGGAATTTTTTTTTGATCATATGGTCATCCCAACTGTCATGTTATAGCTAGCTGCAACTTTGTTTGGAGGCTGTCTTTACTTTCTGAAAATTAATTCCCTCAAGTCTACGATGACGCATTAGGTTTAACAACCTCTCAACCCTCAATTTACATATAAATGCGATGACGTGAGCAGGCATGTTTGGTACTTGAGAAGAAGATAAAGAAGTCATAATAATCACTTGCAATTTAAGAAGATGATGAATGAGAGTGTCTTTGGCCTAGTAAGAGCAAAGAATAATTGGCGCTTGATCGAAAAGAGGTTTCTTAAATATTCAAAACTCAGGTACATTGCTCAACGAAATAATACATGCAAAGAAACAAAATGGATGGAAATTACAACAAAAGATGATGTTAAATGCGCCTTCAAAAACTAATTTCTGCCATTGCTTCCCCAGTCTATACAAAACTACAATAATCCTGAAAGGCACTATAAGCAGATGTTGAGAAAACAGTAATTTGGATGTAATCTTGAGCCTAAAAGTCACTTGGCTGCTTCTAGGTCTGCAAGGGTGACTGCTGGTGAATCTTGATAACCAGTAATGCCCATTATTCTTATCCGAGTAATTGGCTGCATGATTAACAGAAACCAAATAATTTGGTATAAGCAAGGACAAGATATGATTTTCTGCACAAATATCATTTTAAAAGGCATGTCTCCTACATGGCTGCAAGCTCACTAAGTTAGAAACATGTTGCTGGAAAATTATTTGCAACATAAATAAAATATGATAGACTGTGATGCATCTTGCTTAGAGTATATTGAATTTTTAAGAGCATGTCTCTACATGGCTGCGAGACCACTAATTTAGAAAGTTTTCGTGCTGATGGGGAATTATTTGCAACAAAGACAAGATATGATAGACTACCGTGCGTCTTGCTTTATTGGCAAACAGATATGTTAAAAAAGTTCAATCTACTTTATAGTTATTCAGATATCACTAAAAACATTTCTTTAATACCTGTCTGTGACCAATGTTCCTTCTGTAGTTCTTTTTCTTCTTATATTTGAAGACAACAACCTTCTTATCTTTCAACTGCATGGAAATATAATAATGAGCCAACAGAGATGTCAAGTAAATAAGGTATACACACTGGGAACTAAAGCAGTGGAAGACTGATGTGTGACCTGCTCTTCAACAACTGCGTGGACTGTTGCATTTGGCACCACTGGTTTTCCAACCCAAGTACTTGTTTTTGTTCCCACTAGTAACACCTTGTTTAGGATAATCTGCAGAAGTGATAAAGAGTATAGATGTTTCAAATAAAGATCCTGAGTCGTGGAGATCTTGAAATAGAGTATAGCCAATATGGCAAGATAACCTTGACATACACCTAACTCCTCATATTAACCTTTTATCAAGTGTTAGTTTCCGCCGAAAATAATTGGTAAAGAGATGTATTAAAGACTATAGAACAATAAGAAGGAAATGTCAGTATTGGTTGAAATCGATGCCTTTCAACATAATTGAGAAACTGCAACCAAGCTCTTGTAATTGTACAGCACAATGTTAATATGAGATAGGGAGAAAAAGAAAACGACTCACATAAGTAAAGCTAAGGCCATAGAGAGGTAACTATATTTTGGAAAACTTAAAAAAGGATCAACTGTAAATCAAGATAAGACCAAAGAATATGCTCACTTTGTCATTGGCATTTGCACCTTTAAGCCTCTGGGTGTAGATATACCTCCCAGGAAAGACAATATATTGCCGAGATCCAACCTATCAATAACGAGAGAGGAAAAATGAATATACAGTTTAATGTATCAATGACAAGCCCTATAAAGTTATTGAAGGGCAGTGTCACATTCATTTCAAAAATAAAAAAGCATGAAGAAGTTTGACAGCTAGAGGACTTGAAATTTTAGCAGCATGAACAATGATCTATAAATCCCCTAGCAAGAGTGATTATATTCTACATGGAGAAGAAAATATCCATCAAACATGTTGTAGTATAAATGTTTCTCCAGTTAATTACAATAGTTCACAAACAATAAAAGAGGAAAGTGCACAATCTGGTAACCTCGAAATCAAAATCCAACAATTACTAGACAATTTTTAAAACATTCACATGGACTTGTGCCACAAACTTGTATACTTGAATAGATATATATGCCCTCTGACATGTGTATCACACCTAATGTTAGAACTAGATGATAGTTATACCTTATAATCTACAATATGAACCCCTTTAGGACTTAATTATAGAAAATGCCTACCTAAAATAGATGGTCCACTTTGAAAAAAGAAATAACAGTAAAATCAAACAGAAAACAGACTGAAATTTTCGAAGTTGGATGGTGTCCAGAACACAGGATAAAGGTTATACCAAGTATTTAAACCTTACGTCTTCAGTGTAACTATAGTTTTCTCTGTTAACACCACCCAACTCCATCCAAGAAAAGTGAGGATGCAAAGGTCTGTTCTGCTCATTTAACGGACTATATTATCATTGCCCAAAGTCAGCACCACTGCCAACAAGTCCACATAACACAAACATGTGGATATGCATATTTTTCCTTTAACACACCCTAAAATTAAATGCTAAACCTAAGAATGACAGAAATGACATGGACATATCAACAACAGAATGAAACAATTCCATTGCAACACTCCAATGTTTCACCACATACACCATAGGCAGCATCAATGTCTCAATAGTACTTCAGCAAACACAAAATTTGAACAAAGTGAGTGCGGTGTGGAGGAACATTCTTCATGAAAACAAATTTTTGAAACTTCTGAATCCCTTTGACATAAAGGAAGTTTTTGTTCTAGTGACATAGGTAATTCGAAAAATTGCTTCAAGGTAATCAATACAACTGAACATTTTCAGCTAAATTTTCAATAGGGAATAAAAGTTCCTCATGAATTTTCAATAAAAAGCCAAATAACACCCCACATTGAATTCAAAATTCAGAAAAAACAGATACGAATACTCAAATTTGAACGTGAATGAAAGTGAGTCGTCACCATAACAACAGCAAAGATTTCTTCCCGTTTTGGTTCCAAGCTAGTGGCTTCCACAACAGCCTCTTCTCGGTCAGCTTCAACTTCAGCTACTGGAGCTTCAGATTCTGAGAATTTGGGTACATAAGAGGATAAAGAATTGGATTTGGAGAAACGGAGATTGAGAGAAGAAAATGAGTGAGATAGAAAAGTAACATTGGAATTCGCTTTGGGAACAGAAAGGGTATTAGGAAAAGTTTGGTTCTTGGATAGTGCTGTTGAGGGGGAAGATGTAGGACACAGGGAAAGGGTTGCCATTGTTGGAGAGTGAGAGGTTTCTTGGGTGTTCTGTGTGTATGTGAATTTTATCTTGAAAGCCTATCCTATCTGCAGTGGTAGCCAAATGACTATTTTACCCCCGAAATCTTTTTCTTATTTTTTTGAAAAAATTACATTTGGAAATAATATAATTTTTTTAACATGTATTCATAATAATAATGACAATATTCGAAATTACGAAATTCCTTATCATATATATGGTTACACTTGAATCCATCATTTTTGAACTTTGACTCGAGGTTAATCATGTAAAGCCTCCCATCTACTTTTTGTAATTACATATGCATTATGTTTAATTTTCACATTGTTTTTAATATGTTTTACTTGAGCAGAAGTTTATCAAAAATAATATTTCTATCTTATGAAGTAAGTGTAAAATTGCGTACACAACATCCTTCCTAACTTCACCAGTGAAATTACACTGAGCATACCTCACATTTAATTACATTTACTCGAAATTGATGCTAACTTCGTTAATGATTTGAAAATTTAAATTTGACTATTATACTCTAATAAGTTTGGGGTATGAATACTTAATGATAAAGTTATTAGAAGAAATAATTAGTAATTCCCTCTTGATTTTAGTATACTAGACAAGTAAAAATGGAACGGAGGGAGTAGAAACTAAAAGCACATATTAGCAATACTAATTAGTCTGATTAGTAACTTGTGATTTAGAAAATTTCAATCATAAAGTTATCAGTTGAGAGAAATGAATGAACAAATGCAGACTATGCAGTTATGATAAAAATCAATTTTTTCCTTAAAAATAAATAGTTAAAACTGGTTTCTTAGAAGATAAGTGGTCTCGCAAAGCCGGTCAACGATAGCCTAAGAGCAAGTCAAAACTACGAGAAGAGTGCGAGAAGTTTTGTGAAGGTGGAGAGATATTTTCAAATCAGACTTCAAGTTGGTGTGTCGTGTGTTAACGAGGCAAATCTCATTGTAAGTCAAACAAAAACGAAAGTGATGCCATTTGTTATGTTTAAAATCAAGCCTATAAGATTGGAAGGGAAAAGAAAAACAGGGTAAGAGAAGATTGACATTTATTTTAGTGTTTGACATATGACAAAATGATCTTAAAAAGTACTCAATTTGTAATAACATCAAATTAATATAGACATAAAGAAGGTTTTTACAACACTTCTCAGGTACAAACAACTTTAATATTTTAGAATTTATCAACTATAAGATAAAGTAGCAAAGGTAGGAGTAACGTGTGCTTACGTCCTAACCTCTCCAGATCCAACTCGTGGAAAGATACTGGGCATGTTGTTGTTGAGAGTAGCAACAACTGTAATTTTGCTGCTATAGTACTAAACCTATCTACCATGACAAAATAATATAGCACCAATCTATGCTGGTAATAGTCCAACATTGTCTTGGCAAATACAGCTCTACCTGACCCCTTCTCGTCCGGTTGAAAGCCTCCTTGACCTCCTCCGGTTATCGGTTGGTCCAACGTGTTCTATCAGCTTGGTCTGGTAAACAGTCATGCTAGAATTAGAGAGTCAGATACCAAAAAATCTAAATATAATGTTGGTATGATACATTTTCTAATAGTATGCATTAATTGATTATGATACAGTCTGTAATTTTGAATGAGATATATCTTTCTTTTTTGAAATTTATCGACGAGTTGAACTGATATTTTATAGAAAAGATGTTGTTAGATAAAAAAAATGAATATAGAAGTTCTACCTTCTATTGTTTTTTCTCACTGTCACTTGCTCCAAGTGCATCTGCCAAGTTAAAATTCAAATTGCCTCTCATAGTTCTGGCTGCAAATCCTGTATTTCCCTTCTTCATCATTGTTGCAAATTCGCCATAATCTATACGTCCATCCTGCCAAACAGAAAAATATGTTATCTTGACTTTAACTCAGAAATGTGATGCCCATGACGGAGGGTTGGTTGATGAGGTCGGGTCAAAGAGAAGGACTGACAGACTTTTAGGCCGACAAGCTCCAGAAGAAAGGGTGCATATGAGTACATGACACTTTAGCGACTCACACGTTGGAGTGGGAGAGGAAAGAGAAGGACTTTATAAGGCATAACACAAGTTCACATGATACACACATTTTTGGACTCAATGATGGTGAGGTGCAAAGGACAAACCTGTGAGGTCTTTTGGGCCAAGGCCGCCACAACATACATTTGTAGAAGCAAGAAAACTGCTTATTGTATTGCATAATACCTTTCAATCTTATGTCGTGAGGTATGTGACCTATGTTAGGTTCATAAGATACCACAACTCTGGTGTTCCGAATAACAAGTAGGTAAATTTTGATAGATATGAAAAATCTTATAAAAAGGCCATGTATGAACTAAACATTGGACAAGTCAGCTTTTTTTTTATTTTCGGAAGAGTAACTATAGCTAAGGAGACTTACATTGTCTATATCAATCTCTTTAATTATGTCATCCAATTTAACATCACCAAGGCCAAATTCTACGCAAGCCTGTTGAAGCTCATCAGTTGTAATATAACCACTGCCATCTTTGTCAAAGTAGGAGAATGCAGCAAGCAGATTCTCCTCCCTCTCCATCTTATTCAAATGCAATGTTGCAGCAATGAATTCTCCGTAGTCAATTGTGCCACTGTTGTCAAAGTCAGCCTGCAAAATGCATATCTTACCGCGTCATTTTTGCTACTTATTTTAGAGGGACTAAAATCATTGGACTAATGTTCCCACTCATGCTCTAGAATCACTGTATCCTGTAAGCAGGTAGGATCAAGAAACAGTACCAAATGGCTAATGTGTGCAGCCAAATTCTCATGCTTTTATCTGATCATGCATAATCTATGTGCCAAGTGGTCTTGTAAAACATAACTCAAAGGCATTTTCACAGATCTATTAGAGGTTCTAAAACAGACGAAATTAGAAAGTACCGCTTTCATCAGAGCCTTGATTTCGGACTCCACTAGGTCAGATCCTACTCTTTTCAAGCCATCTTTCAGTTCCTCATATGTGATTGTTCCACTGCTATCTGTGTCGATCATTTTGAACAACTGCTTTAGGCCTCCTATTTCTTCCTCCGAAAGCCTTTCTGCTATGACCTGTTTGTATAAAATATTACAATTATCAGAAATCAATCTAGTATGCAAAATCCAAAAGAGTACACAAAAAGGGTCTGCAAAACAGAAAGTAGCCTATTGAAGACCATCACACATGCTGAATATTCAGATTCTAGAGTGAGATTTTTGTTTTGAGACGTCGCCAGAAGCAACATTTTTTGGATGAACTTCTAATTGATATACAGGTAGTCAGATTTCACATCCTAGCTGAAGGTCCTATAAGTACTTGAGAATTGAGATCTATGAACAAAATGTCTCTATTACTGTCTACCAAAGACAAGCCTTTTGAAGAACTTTCAGAATCCAAAAAGTCCTTTCAACACCTAGAAGGATTTTCCTAACCATCCTAAACGGTATCCAAACATGTAGCTTTATCTAACTTACCTTCTTTCGATATCACCATTTTCCTTAGATAACATACCTCCACACTGAATCACTTGGAGTTCATTTTTGGAGACCCCGGAAAAGATTAAGAGGTCTTAGATATGTTTCTTGTACAAAATCATAGCTCTTGAGATTAAATCTAAGGATAAGATGTACAAGTAGTCATGACTAATGAGATAGTTATCCACGGTAATCCTGCTCCAAGACTTAGCTCATGTCAAATAATTTCCGGTTGAATTGCAACACAGAAGTTTTAGAAGAACAGTTAAAGAAGTACCAAAGTGGTGAATATGCCATTGGATAAACATAATATCTTAAGAACTTCAAACACTATCACCAATATCACTTTCAGACTCTTATATATACTCATGTTTATGTTCCTAGTTAAGAATTTTATGTATGTCAAACTATGACACATCAAATGAAATCCAAGAAATAATAACAGTGTCAACTGGGAAGAGAGCAAAGGTATATAGAAGAAGTGCATACTCGTAAAGCCATCTTTTTAAGTTTGTTCATGTCATAGAACTGCTTTAGACGATTCAACACTGCAGATCCCAAAGGTTTGTCTGGAGCAGCTGCATCGTCCACAAGCCACGGATGACCTTGCATAAAAAAAAAGAAACGAGTATTGATAATGAAACTATAAACTTCTCTAATACCTTATCAGCTAATATTTACCAATAAATTAAATAGGTGGTACTCACATAGGACTTCATGAGCAGTTATTCGCGCCTTAGGATCCCTATCGAGCATCTTTTTAACCAAGTCTTTTGCACTATCAGAAATGTGAGGCCAAGGTTCAGATTCAAAGTCTATCTTCCCTTTCAAAATCTGCTTGAATATACCATTGTCTGTCTCTGCATGTCCGGAGAGTGAAAAAAAGAAACAACAAAATAACAGATAGTTAATCTTTGATTCTTTGTTTTCTAGTAAGAAAAGAAGATAAATGAAACTTCAACATTGTAAATTTACCGGCCCAAAAAGGAGGAACCCCAGATAACAAGATGTATAAGATGACTCCAGCACTCCATACATCTATTTCGGGTCCATAGAATTTATGCAACACTTCAGGAGCAACATAATAAGGACTTCCTACAACATCAGAGACATATTGCCCTGCCAGAAAATGCTTTTGAGTATATTTAAATTCTCCAGATTCATCGAAGTCACTGGATATTATAATGAGTAGATATATAGAGATATATATGACCAGTCAGTGACTTTTAAGATCAATCATTTAACGTGCATGCTCGAGATAGGACTGTTCTATGATAAACTTGTAAAAGGAGGCCTTTGTCAGTAAAACATACTGCAGGCTTAATTAGCTTTTAGATATGCTTTTGAACTTGATAAACTTTAACTTGTTAAAAAACAAAATTATTGATCTTAGATAATACTAAAATGAAAACAAGAATGTTTGATGATGAAAATCAATAAGGGGCGAGTAGTTTTCGGGTAATTTGATCTAGTAATGTGATACAGAAACAGGATCTGAATTTGAGTTCTGTTACATATTTACATCCTATTGAAAAGT
The DNA here is from genome assembly GCA_018342035.1 of Solanum appendiculatum. Taxonomy (NCBI): domain Eukaryota; kingdom Viridiplantae; phylum Streptophyta; class Magnoliopsida; order Solanales; family Solanaceae; genus Solanum; species Solanum appendiculatum. The sequence goes on from JAGDQO010000446.1 coordinate 1,123,202, forward strand.
GATAGAAAATTGGAAATCTATTGAAAGATCAACAAGTTCTCACAAATTTCTTCCAATGTCAAAACCTCTCTGAAAACATCAAAATGAGGTTATTTTTACGAAATGCGAGCTGTCTAGACACAAAGCCAAACAAGTCCAGAATTAGACAAGTTTTTACTCCTTATTTTTTTTGACATTTTAGCCTAACTCATTGATTAAGAATTAAGAGAAAACCATCTCATAGAAGTTCATTCATATCTTCTTTCTATAAAGCAAATCTACTTAGATTTTCTTGAACAATCCACATCACTTCTTCTTCGACTGGAACACGAGATTCCCCTTTTCTGTCATCATCCTAATACTTCCATTGATCAGAAAAACTGAAGTCATTCAACACAACACAAAATCCATTTGGATCTACCAAAAACATGAACAAAACAAAGGAAAAAAGATTGTTTAAAGAACAAATGATCCAAGAAAACAAACCAGGTTTATAAAAAATCGACAACCCGAAATCGGTAGCCTTGAGAGTAGCATCTTCATCAGAACTATCAAACAAGAAATTCTCAGGCTTAAGATCTCTATGCATGACACCAAGAGAATGACAAGCCTCAACAACCTTAACAATTGTCTTCATCAAATGTGCAGCTTGCCTTTCACTATAATGTCCCTTTTGAACAATCCTATCAAAAAGCTCACCCCCTTTACACAATTCCATAACAATATGGACAAAAAGATTGTCCTCATAAGTCCCTTTGATCCTCACAACATTAGGATGTTCAGACAAATGATGCATTATCTGAATTTCTCTCCAAACATCCTCATAATCTTCCCTACATAAAAGTTTCCTTTTTGGAATTGACTTACATGCATATTGTAGACCTGTTGCCTTTTCAGTACATTGATATGTTGTACCAAATTGTCCCTGGCCTAATTTCTTACCAAGAGTGTAATGTTCCCTTAATCTTGGAGTTTGGTAAGGGAGAACATTGGGAGATGGCTTTGCGGATATAGGAGGTTTCTTTTTTGCTACAACTTGTGCCATGTTTTCTTACAACAATTTTTTTGTGTGTTTTCTTGATTTTGGAGAAACTTAGGAAAATTTTCAGTTTATGTTTTTTTTTTTTTTTGTTTTCCATATGTAAAAGTTGTTACCAATTTTCTTGATGTATGATCAGTGTTATCTGGCGGGAAATGTGGTGTTAGTTGACTTGGTGTTGTTGTAAAGACAAAGTGGAGTGGGATTTGGAAAATGGAAGGGAGACATGTCCAACATCAATCAATTCTATATTTTTCTTTTTTCATTTTTTGAAATTTATTATACGCGCACGGTGTATTTTAACATGTTGTAAAATGTTACTTCTCTTGTTTAGTTATTTTTCGAAACTAAATTCACTTATTATGGAGGGTGAGTATTACTTTTTAGATAATATGATTATGTAATAAGTGTATTTTAAGGTGTTGTACCATGTTACTTTGGCTTGATTAGTTATTTTTCAGTTTCTAAATTCACTTATTATGGAGGGTGAATTATTGAATATTATACTTTTTAGGTGACATGGCTATAATAAAAAAAATATATTGTTTTTTAAAAAAAATAAAAGTCAAACTCTTGTTACTTCACCTAGTGCTAGTAATTGCATTTCTAGTGTTCCACTAGTTCTCTCTATGATTTGAAACTTTTACATATTGGTTGGAAATGAAAATGTCAACTGAATTTCATTATCTAGTTGATAAAAAGTAGTATTCTTTATTTAGAATACCTTTTTACAATGGAGCATGATTGTAAAATATGATTATTTTTCTCTTTGTGGGGATTTTTGAAAAAAGAGATGTAACAAAATATTAACCTATAAAAGTTAAAACTGTTGCTAATTACTCTTATATCTTGGAAAATTCTCACTTTTCACTTTTTTAAAGTCAAACAAATACTATAAACTAAGTTTATGTGATGTTTTAAATAAGATGCAAAGTTCATTGCTGCTTTGTTAGCATTTCTTGCCTAAATAATTCATCATCCTTTACTGTGGTCATACATAAAAAGTGTCACAAGATAACTATTAAGTAGACGATTTTATTTTCATATAGTTAAAACAAGCATTACAGCGATAAGTACCACAATTACATTAGGGAATAGGGATAGTCTTTCAATCTAAGTTCAAAACACCATAGAAACAAGCATAGATAACAAGTCTATACACACGAAGGGAAATTGTTTTGCAGACGAGGTCTCAAGTGTAGTCTTTCAGACGCGTCCAGTGTGCAACTGAACTGTTTGGCTTGGAACAACTTGTAGCACTCCAGGTTGCTCTGTAAAAGTGCATCTTAGTTAGACTAGTCTGAGAGCTTAAAACCCCAAAAAGAACGATGCAGCAAATCATAAGAACATATTTTCCAGGTAGGTACATGTAAAAACTCATGCATTATTGAGTTACAAAATTCAGGTTTAAGGAAATGGAAGCCAAATAGGCACAATGACCATATAATAGGGGGGATTTGACTTAACGTTGGAACATTGCTCAACTTCAAGAATTGCAGACTCTCATCCAGGGTAAAGAACATATAAAAAATGAAGAACTCAGGTGCATTTTAGACATCCTGGAAACAGTTGCAAGACGTTTTGATGGACATCAAGGATTTAATTCTATAGATGAATCGATATGACATAGAGATACTTGGGAAAAGACATCAACAGTATTTTTTATTTTTTTTGAAACTGAACAAAAAAAATTTCAAGCAGCAGTAAGTATTGTGATCAATGATCATTGTAGCAAGGGGCATGCATTCTAATGGAAGGAAGGCTATAAATTCAGCAGTTTTAGTAAGGGTTGCCGAATATCTGCACCAGCTGCATCAGTGCACCATGCCAACCTGAAATTTATTTAGACTTAAAGAATGATCTAGAAGGTATTGGACCATCAGGAGTAACGGCTCTATGTCTAGGAATTTATTTTTCCAAATAAAAGAAACTTAGAGATTTTTTGATAAGTAATCCCTTGTCTCGGGGCATTTCCTTCCCAAAATTATTCCAAAAAATGTACACCTAACAAGTAACATCATTCCTCTTGTCCTTTTATCAATAAAAGTTGAAAATCGCATCAATAGTGAATGATTCCTCTCATCCTTTTCATGTAAAGTTGGGAGTTCTACATTAATAGTAAACCCCGTATCTCTCATACTTCTTCACATGTTTTTTTTTTGGAAATGGTAAGTATTATTGTTGTCAAATCCAGCACTAAGAAAGTGTTGTGGTTGCATCCAAAAAAAAGAACAAAAGAAAAGTAAACCATGCCTATCAATAGTGGACCATCTTGGTCAGAATATGCTCCATATAAAACCATTAAACCAGTCCTAAAATAACCCCTTCCCCTTTCTTAAGCCCAAAAAAATAAAATCCAAACCATTCCTACATAATTCATGAAAAATATCCTCACTCTATTTTCTGATGGTTAGACTATTAATGATGAAATGAAAATCATATTTTGAATGTAAGATTAAGCAAGAAACTAGAAATGTGTGTAAGTGTTCATAATCCCTTGAACACGAAATATTATGTTCAACTCTCAACGTGAATGCCAATTACTTCAACAGACGAGCATTATGGCTGTCATATTTAAATTCACCATACTAATTACTCATCTCAGAAGAAGATACATACCAAACATAAACCAACATAGTTTAATCAATGATATATTGAAAGAGTAAGAAAGTAAAAACTTACTTGAGAGCTCAGAAACCTGGTCAGCAGTCAGCTTTGCTGAGAATCCACTAGCTGCATGCTTGTAACTGTATATCAATGCCTCTTTTGCAGCCTCCTCACTTTTTGATTACCATAAAAAAGTACACAAAATATCAGGATCTTTACTCCAAAATTATGCATTAATCATGGCAATTACTACAATTGATAATTGATAGCTAGCATTTTCTATGCCTTTGTTCCTCACCAAAGAGGAAGCAAATGATCTTCAAACCATCAAATAATAACAAAATCATTACCTAGCATTCAGAAAAAGGCACAGCAACAACATCAAAAAATGCAATAATCGAAACAAAGAACGACACATATTAACAGATTCGAAGGACAAGAAACCACAAGATTAGTGCTAATGCTATTGGAATGCACAGAGACAACACTCGACTACCTAACCTCCAAAACCTCCTATCTAAGGTAGGTCATGTCCTCGATAAACTAAAGTGTACCATGTCCAGTCTAATCACCTCACCCAGTATTCTTTGGCCAACCTCTAAATCTCCTTAGCCCCATCACTGACAACCTCTCACATTCTTAATAATCAAACACTAGAAAATGAATTCAGCAAAATATACAAAAGGCCACATCAAGCATACCCAAAGAAAAAAAATTGGATCTTGAAGATGAAAACAAAGACAAAGTCCAACCCCATGTAAGAAAAAAAATCAAATTTATTATATTGAAAAAAAGACCAAATCTTTGATGAAATTGATTAGAAACAGGGTCAATCCAAACCGACCCACAACCCCATCTTCCTATACTGCAATTCAAAACAGAGAAAATGGATGGAAATGAAAAAACAATTCGAACCTGCCAAGAACAGAAGTTAGGGTTTTGATATGATACTCTTCAGGTTCTTGATCTTCAGGTTTCTCAGTATACACTATATGAACTTTGGATTCATTGGAGGGTTGTGAAGCTTGTGAATCTGCCATTGTTGTTATAAAAGCTGTAAACAACAAGAAAAACAAGAGAATTGAAAAAAGTATTTGATCTTTCTTCATAACTTTCAGGCACTATTTATAAGAACAAAAGGATATTTTTGGGCTTTTTGTCCTTAATGACTAAGTTTCAGAGTCTTTACAAATTACAATACAGCAATTTTTTGATTCCTTTCCTTGTTTATACAGTGTATACTTTTCTGCCTTAGAATTTACGTTACTTATTAGATTTGTATATGTGCAAGTGTTCATAAGGTCAAGACTCATTAACGGTTCGGTTTAGAATTATGCGTGAATTAATAAGTATAAATTAATTATAAAAATAATTTATGTTATTTTATGTAGGTATTAATTTAATTTTATATTTAAGAAATTTTATAAAGTCATTTTCTTTTATTTATTTGGCAAGTAGTCGAGTGATCTTGATTCTTTGCTTAGTTATTTATGTATTAGTTATTTCAGGTTTTATCTTGAATAAAATAGTGTATATCACTTATACATGAATTAGAGCCTGTTTGACACTGTTGTTGGCGGCCCAAAAACACTTATTTTGATAAAAAAAATATTTTTTTTGAAAAATTAGGTGTGTGACAAACCTGTAAAACTCCTTTTAAATGAAAGCAAAAGCAGTTTTTCTACTATTGGGAAGAAGCTAAAAAATTCTGTTTTTAAAAAAAAGCAAAAGCAGAAACAGAAAATTATTTTTTTCAAGACTAAAATATCCCTTCCCCATATATATATATATAATTATTAAATGAAACTTACCCAAACATCTGAGATATGTTAATTAAATAATAAGAGATATATATATATATATATATATATATATATATATATATATCTTATTATTTAATTAACATATCTCAGATGTTTGGGTAAGTTTCATTTAATAATTTTATTTTTTATTTTTTATATGATAATTTTTATATTTTATTTTATGTTTATGTATTATTATTATTATTTTATTTATTATTTTACATATTATTTTGCAGAATTAGAAAAAAGGTAACAAGAATATTTTTGCAAGATTAGGAAAAAAAAAAGAAAAACAACAATTAAAGATTTAAACCCTCCAAAAAAATGTATAATATTTATTGAAAGTTTGAATATGAATATTTTAATTTAATAAAAATAAAATTTTAATTTAATTTTTTGTTATAGATGTTTAAACTAGCTTCTCTCTATAAAATAATCTTAATATTAAAAGTACATGAATACTTGCCCTTTATAATTTGACTCTCAAAAGCTCTTCTTTAAAAAGATTAGCCAAACACAATTTACTTATAAAAAACACTTATCAAATAAATTAGCCAAACACAAATTGTTTTTTTTTTTCAAAAGCACTTTTCTGAAAAGCCATTTTAAAAAATGCTTATGAAAATAAGCAGTTTTTAACAGTAATGCCAAACAGGCTCTTAGTTATGCAAATATTCAAATTGCAAACCAAACACTATAGTATTAATTTTATATATAATTAAGTTATCATTTAACCAGCTATTAAACATGATATTACTTATACATAATTTAATGTTTATATAACCCACCTTCAAAAATAAGCTATTAAACGACCCCTAATTGATTGATTCTGATTTCTATGGGGTTGCTTTTAAAATTTATAAAACAAAGGGGAAAATGTAGCTTTTCATTTTTTTATGTAAATAAAAAAAGGAAAAAAAGTTTTGGTCTTACTGTTTGGTAAAACAACATTTTCTGTAATAAAAGTTGAATTGTTATTTTAAATAAAACAAGTTCTTCAAACAATTTTTTGATTTTCGGTTCGAAGATGTTCTAATTTGTCTTTTTTTTTATTTTTTGGAGAAAGATAAATAATATTCTTCATTTGTCTTATAAGAGTTGTCTGCAAGCAATTTGTCTAATCCAATTGCAGTTATTATATTGGCTTGAAAATTGGCATGTACAACCGTTCAAGTTAAACGAATGATGCATTATTGGTAACCATCCATAAACCAAAGGTACATATTTCGTTGCCTATGAATAAGCAAACAAATATAGCAACATCATATAACAAAAATCTGTCACGATCTGAAATTATTCCTAATCATAACACGATACTTAAAGTCACCAGTGACCCTAAACTAATCTTATGATCTTACATAATACTAAAAGTATACAAAAGATAACTGACATTACAATACGGAAGCTAAAATTGAACTAGTCTATTAAAAATAAATAGACTAATATTTGATATGTCACAAGCTGAATCTAAATTGATTATCTGAAAAGTCTCTATTGAGATGAGATGTTAGGGCAAACCCCTAGCTAATTCTAAATGTTTGAAAACTAAAATACTAATACTGAAATAATAAGATGGTCCTCGAAAGATGAGGATTCACCAAAAGTACTGCTAAGTTGATCTGGAGTCTTACTAACTGCGATCTGAGTGCCAAACATCCTAACCAATATTATTAAACAATATAGGCAGAAAGTATGTAGATACTTTGAATGTTTTGAGTATATAAAATATGCATGATAAAGTAACAACTGACTATGTTGAATTGAAATGACATAAACTGATGCATTAACCAAGTAAATAACATGAAATCTAATAAAATATTGTACTGACATAACTGAATACTTGTTCATGCTATAATCTGATAAGGTTGAACTCTGGGAGATACTACTAGCCAACATATAACTATGTGAGCTACTATATGAAGTTTGATGTATAATCTCCATTAAAAGGACCCAATATACTTTGCCAAGGTATAAAGGTTAATCTGAGCTAATGTGGATCCACTAAACTAACGTCGATAAAAGACTAAGGAGTCGACCTCAACTGACAAAAGACCCCTTTTAATTCCTACAGTGGCACATAGTTCTGGGACATGAGGATTGCTATTAAAGGTCCCATGCCTAAACTAATGGATGAGCTTCATCCCTAGGTCCACTCAGTGCTAAGAAAAACTCCCAACAGAAATCATGCAATTAACTTAAGACAATAATGATCTGATAATATTGCCCATACTGATAGACTGATAATAACAAAGTAGCTCATAAATCATGATAAAGATGGTAAAATACTAATATTATCTGAAAAACACTTTAACTGAAAGTATCTAAGATCGTGAAACCTGATAATTTGAAACATGCATCTAATACATAATTCTAAGCCATGAAAATGCATATATACTGAGGGTTCATTAGAATACCATTTAAAACATGAAATCACAAGCAAAAACATGCAAGTACAGACTATTCATGAAGAAGAACTAATTAATATTAAGAAACCATGATATTATTCTTATGACTCGAGATTACTCCCAAATCGCAACACGGTGCTTAGAGACACAAGTGACCCAAGCAAACCTCATGACATGGCACGACGCTAAGAATCAACATATAATAGCAATAGAAGATAATTGAATGTGAAACTAAACATAAAGTCTAAAAATATCAATAGTTTTATGAAGTATCTTAAAACTCAAGGAACATATGTTTTCTTCAAGAAATGTGAATACTTTATGGTAGGGACAAGCCATTTTTTGGCGTTGAAACGGATCAAGAAGAACAAGTTGTTCCAGCTCCAAGAAAAAGATGTATTTTTCAATTTTCCCTTTCTTCCAATTTCAATAGCTTACCTCATTCCTTTTATTGAGCATAATGATGTGAACCACGCTTGCTGTATTTAGTATATAGCGTCAAACAGTTCCGCTTTCTCCTACTGATGATGTGCCAAGAAGTACATTGTTGAAATTGAGTCGAAACTAGATCGATCGATTTCGGGTTAAATAGGAAGAACCATAAGATTCCACCTCTGGAAAGCGTCTACACCTAATGGCTTAAGCCGTTGCTCCCATTTCTTCACTAATCCATACACAGTTGATGTCTAAAAAGTCTTTTACTAATATGATTTGCTAGGACAAGCCCCTAGCTAACTCAAATTGTCTGAAACTGAAAGTAAATGATTGAAGAGAAGATAGGAATTGTCCTCGAGAGATGAGGACTCACCAACAAGCTACTGTCTTGATCGGAGATAATATTATCTGCGGCCCGAATGCTGAACATCCGAACCTATATTATCAAACAATATAGACAGAAAGTATGTGATCAGTAATTTGAATATATGAGTATGTAAGATAATGCATGATAAACATAATAACTGAACATGATGAATCTATAAAACATGTTGATGCATTGACCAAGTAAAATAATATGGAACTGAGATGTACTAAACTGAAATACGTAAATACATAATTATGAAATAAGTGAAAATTTGATTGTGGGAGATACAAAAACTGACATAAATCATGTGAGTTACTACATGGAATTTAGTGTGCTATCCCCACACCGAAAAGAGAGTGTCCAATACTTACTAAGGTATGGGACCTGATAACTATGTGGATCCACTAAATTGATGTGCCAACTTGAGCTACATAAAAACCTATGGTAGCACGTAGTTTTGTGACTTAGAGATTGCTACTAAAAGTTCATAAACACTGACCGAAATTATTCTTCCCTAAATTCACTCAATGCTAAGTATACTCCCAACGGAAACATATATTAAACTGATACAATAGTAATATGATAATAGTGAACTAGTGATAATTGATAGTAATTGAGTAGCTCATGATCAATCTTGATTTAAAAACTGATAATTTCTGAGTATAATTGAAAGACATTTTATCTCAAAGTATCTAAAATCATGAAACCTGAATAATCTGAAAACATGTATTCTGAAATCATAAAATTTTGAGTTATGAAAATACTTGTATATTTAGGACTCGTGAGAATGTCATTCAAAACATGAAATTCATTAATAAAACATGCAATTAGGGTTATTCACGAAGAAGAACCGATTGCATTGAAAATCCATAAAGATCATAGAAACCCTAGATTTGGAGAATTCATAAACTGAAGAATTTGGATTTTTTTGGGACTCAATGGATCTAAGAGGAAATCCATTGATGAAATCTCACGTAGATGAAATGAAGAACCATAGCTTGAATTCCTTGAATGAAGACTTAAAGCTTGGAATCCTAGCTTGCTCGAGAAAAGACTTGAGAGAGAAAAAACTTAGTTTAGGAGGTTAAGTGTGAAAGTGAGGTCTAAGTCCTAAGAATCCCTTAATCCCATTTAGAATAGTCCAAAACAACATAGTATATGGATTAAAATAGTGAAAAAAATACCAGAATGACCTTACCATAAAAACTGTCAGAGGTCATCTATGAAGGTCTTTCACAGACTGTATAATAATCACTAGACCATGAAAGTGTCCGTAGAAGATAGAGAAATTTCTAGATTCTGTACAATTCGTCTAAATGACCATAGAAGCATAGTTGAACAGAGTTGTTGAGGTTCTGATATACGGATCAATCTACGGCTCGTAAAGACTTTTACGACCCGTAGAAGTGTCCGTAAAAGCACAAATTTTGCCGACTGATTTTTCTGAACTTTCTCGATCTGATCAAGATGGAACTTTTGAGGTGTTACAATCATAAAACCCTAGGTTTTTGTAGAGATCATAAACTAAAGAATTTGGGTTTCTTTGGACTTGATGGGTGAAAAGATAGCTATTAATGAAATCCCACATACCTGAAATGAAAACACTGTCTTGAATTTCTTTATTGGAGACTTGAAGCCAACCCTAATTTTTGCTTGAGAGAAAACTTAAAAGAGAGGAATTTGGTTTTTTTGGGTCTTATGCATGAAAGGGGAGGTTTAGGTCACTGAGTTTCCCTTAATCCCACTTAGAATAGTTAAAACATAGTATAGGAATTAAAAGAGTGGGAAAAGACAAAGACAACCCTTCTAAAAAATCTAGGTTCAACAGGTTTCATGAGGATATCTATGGTCCGTGATTCCATCTACATGGCATAATTCCATGTCACGAGACTAAACTACAATCTATGGTTTATATGACGACCTTTACTATTCATTCGTAGAAACAGACAGATTTTACAAGTTTCAATACTTTGATTTACGAATTAGTCTACGACCCGTAAAAGGCTTTATGACCTGTAGACTTAACTCATAAAACTCAAACCAAGTTCACATTTCTCTGAAGTTGATCTACAAATCTCATCTAAGGTATGCAGTTCTATCTACGACAAATGATGTTTGTAAATCCCAAAAATATTGCAAACTATCATCTTTCTGAACTCCTCAAAATCTGATTTGAATTTAGGAACTTTTGGGGTACTACAAAATCGAAAAAGGTTTGACATGCTCCTAAACTATGTGAAATTATTAAAAAAAGAACACCGAATAGTTTGATTCAAAACACCTTGCATTTTTCTTTTTGTAAAACACATTCTATTCCTAATTAATTACTTCTTAAAAAACCTTATTTCTTTTCTTTTAAAATCAGTTTTACTAATAAATAATAATATAAATAAAATAATTCGACGTATCTTTTTAACGGATAATATAGATCTTATGTAGCAACTCCATTACTAATTTTAGATGATGATAAAAAAATCTAATAAAATAGAAAATATTGTTATTTCTTAATCTTTTCCAAATTGAAGTGCGATGAGCATTTGCTAATAAAGAAATTTATTATTAGGAAAGATTACTTTGAAAAGAAGTGACATATTTATTTGAAAAAGGACATTTTTGGACCTAACTATCGACGGCGAAAACATTTTTAGACAACTATTAACTAAGACATTTTTGTTCAATTTCGCATAGATTAAGGACATTTTTTACCCTTTTCCGGACAAATAATGATGCTTGAAAAGAGAATGAGATATAAGAACCAAAATGCTAGTACTGTTTAACTATATGATGGAACTATAGAGGCTGTCTTCACAGCCTTGTGAGGTACAGTTAATACATCTGAGTATTAACCAACCTGTCAACCTGTACATATACAACCACCAATATCTTCAATAATTTCAACACATAACTTTATAACCGACTGAATATCTTGTTAATGAGCTAGTTCCCTGGTTAAAAAAACCCAGAACATTTAAGAGAGCATGTACCTTGAGATGTCCACAAATCATGCATTACTTGCAGTTGACTGAACTCTGTATACTTAAGAGACATCTTGTAAAGCTCTCTGAGCTTTCCGGCATCAGCAGACTTAGTTGAGGCGCTGTGCTGAGAGTTGGCTGAAGATTTAGTTGGACAGAGTAATACAGACAACATCTTCTTCAATAGCATCTGCAACTGGCTCCAATATTTATCACAAATCTTAGGATTGTCTTTACTTAGTGCGTCTACAGGTACATGGCGAGCTTCAAGCATACAAGTCAGAGCAGACTCCAAAAACTGTCAACAAGTAATTGATCAATGTCATCCACAGTTTAAAGGATGAAATTTGCCAAACTACCATAGGAGAAACAATAAAACTCAAAACATTATCCTATCTTTCAATGCTCAGACAAGTATGAAAATATCAAGTCCTTGATTCCTTGTTGAGGTCAGTACCAGAAAAAGCACATACAAGTTCTGTGTTCTAGTTCTGTTAAGAGAATCTCACATAGCATAGGGACATTTTGAATACAGACTTGCATATTATGGATAGTCGTTGCAAGTTATATTCTAGTTAAGGTCATAATTCAAACCTTACCAACCAACTATTCCTTGCCACCAGAAATAGGAAATACTTTCGACAGCAAATGGATTGTCCTGTCCTATGAAAAAAAAGAAATAAGGCTTGGAGAATTAAGAACAATTGGACTGTACTTCAGGAGGCTTTGATGGAGCTCCTGGAAAATTCTGTGAATTTCCATGCTGCTGCAGTTCATCAGACATTTAGCACATGGCATCAACTCATTTACAAACTCAGACCACCACAGAAAAGATTCCTGTTCCTAGAACACACAATTAGATGCTCTAAAACACAAGGGCGTGATATATTATTTTGAATATTTTGGCCCCATACTATCCAAAAATATACCAAGAAACACAACCTTAAATTTGTAAATAGCTCTACAAGAACCTAATCAATGGTGATCTGATACCTTTCTTCCCTTAGACTAGGTGGTAAGTTATGTGATGACAACTGCTTATAGGTTTCTCAACAGCAACCTGTAGTCATGCACAAACTTAAGCAAAAGCAGTTGTGTTTTTGACTACCGTTTTATTTAATGCAAGAAAATATTATAGAAAAAAATAGGAGTTATACATTGCTCACAACAGAAAAGGTTGTACATACACATCACTCAGAAAGTTTATGGAAGAGCAATTACATCGAGAATATAGAGAGGACCTTGGTTTCAGTATTCCACTACTACCTCTAGGTTTCTTACTTTTAGAATCCAACATTTGAATGTAGGGATAGTGATGGCTTAGGAGATACGGTAAACAGCATTCAGCAGGAGGGAAATGTGTGGAGCCTAACTTTAACAAAAGCATAGAAATTTGCAAATGTTAAAACAAATATTGACTAATATCACCATAAGCATAGAGCACATGAGTCAGGACAATGAAACAAGTAGCGACATTATGTTTAAATTGCACTAAACACCCTGGTAATATGATTTAGTTGCGGGTATACCCATGCAGTTACAAATCATACACTTACATATTATACAAAAAATTAGTTTGTTTAGTACATCCATTATATTAAGCTATTAAGTATTAGTTTTAAAAACAGGAGATGTGAACCAAGTCTATAGTGATTAAAGTGAAATAACTAAAAGACAAACTCAAACTAAAACTAAAAGTAGAAAGTTCCTATACATTAATTTACGAAACTTAAAGAAAGAACAAACATTTTTGGCTCTCGTGATAAATTGAAATTCACATTTTATTAAGAAAGAGAAAAAATCATTTCTTGAAATATGTGTACCTTTCAGAAATCTTTAATAGGAAATAAGTAAAAAAATTATATAAGAAAAAAAATGTTTTTTCTGAAACTGGTGGGGTAAAACAAGTCATAGATATTTGTGTAGTAGAAAATCATCTCATTAAGTGCAAAATTTTAAATTATTTCTAAGAATAAAAAAAGTGGCATTCCTTTTGGACATACTAAAAAGGAAAGTACGCCACATAAATTGGGATAGAAAGAGTAATTACATAATAATATATGTGTATGTGCCCGCACCTACACGCACATGTATTTGAGAAATAAATACAACTTTAGGTCAGACTCAAGTTGCACCTGTGCCCACAACTCTCTTCTGATCACCCTATTACAACTTTAGGTCAGACTCAATAGGATTAAGAAATAATGGAACAAAACTTATGAAAACAGGAAAGATGTCTTTATGATTAATAAAATATAAACTTTTGGCCTAACTCAACCCAACTGCTAGCTCACGAGAAGATTGTCAAAGATCATGTGAGGAAACAACTCATTCCTTCAATTAATAAGGCACTGCCCACACACCTAGGACTGGACATTTGAAGCGTGGAAAATTATATCTTGGGGCCAACATTAATATGATAAAGAAATGAAGATTAGATTTAACTCAAATCAAAAAGCTAGTTCATGAGATGAAGATTTTCGAAGACCATATAAAGAAACAATAGCCCCCATTCCCTCAATCAGTGTGGGGCACTTCAACATTTTACTTATACGCATTGCATTCTCTGTTACTAAAACTACATGGACCAGATAAATAAAGCAAATGTGTTCTTTCTTTTTTTGAGCAAGGACAGCAAATATGTTCTCAGACCCTGTAAAGAAAAGATCACTGAATTCTACACGTTAGTCACATATAGAGTACAAAGCATCATTAGCCCCATAGTCTTTTGTGGATATCAAAGCAAATAGTCATTTAAAATACACAAGACATATAGCTAGACAAATCGCGGCAATAGATGAAAATGAATGCATGTAAACAGTCAAAGAAAATCAAGCTTAAGCTAAAAAGGTAACTAAATCAACCAACACAAGAAACAAAGAGAGACGAACATTGAAAAATTCTACAAAGCACAGATAAATCAATTGAAGAAGAATGCACATATACAGTCAAAGAAAATAAAGCTTAAGATAAAAAATGTAACAGATCAACCACACTGGAAACAGAAAGAGATGGAGCTTAGACAAGATTTTGCAAAGTAGAGAGATGTATAATCATACCACGTTAGAGTGAAGAAGATTTGACAGATTCAATAATAGCCCAGCTCGCTCCACCAAAATAGCCAAGTGCATGAACGAATGTGTCTTTGGTCCATAGAAATCCAAGGATTTCTGCCAGTTCCTCTCAGCCAAAGAAGCATATTGCTTTACTCTATGAAGAAAGCTATTTCCGCCCTTGGAAGAACCATGTTTCTTCTGATCTTGCTCCAAAAATTTCAAGCAGCAATCCCTTTGGTAGCAAGCCAACTGAAAGTATGCATATGCAGATTCCTGTTTCCGTATCTCACCCAGTGACTCATAGACAGATAGAGCCTCTCTAATGGCATCATTAGCTGAAATCTCATGCTTTCTACGGTCTATCTTCGGTCTACTAACACAGGAGTTGAAAGAATCCTCAAGGACACAGTTCTCGTAAACCTCAGCAAATGTATCTTCGCTGGCCAGTAGCATCCCAAGCCTTAAATATGTATGAGCAAACTGAGTATATACTTCATTTCTCAAGTAGCTTGAATCCAAATCTGATTCTTCAGTAACATGGTTTACAACTGTTTTTGCTGATCCATAGAACCGCAGTGATTCCCTGTATTCCATCTTGGCACCCTGGAGAACTTGCATGTATGCATCGTGGAGGATTGCATGTTCCTTGAGATTTTCAATCTTTGCTACCATCTCTTCTGCTAGAGCTCTCCTTCCATGACCTAAATTACAGTTTATCAATATAATGTTAGTGTGGTCAGCTACTTCTTTAAATGCATTTATTGCATCAGCAAAAGCAACTTCAGCTTCATCCAACTCTTTCCTTTCCATCCTCTTACGGCCTAATTCATTACACACCCATCCTTTCTTTTTAATTAAAGATTGCAAGTCTTCTGAATTAGCAAGATGTCCAACCATTGCATTTCTAGCTTCATCATAACAGTCCAAGGCATTTGAAAGATTGTCAGCATCTCCAGCTACAGTACCTCTAAGATATTTAAATATACCCCCACTTTTCCTTTCAGTTTCTTCCTTCAAAGTTTCAGAACATTTAGACACTGAAGTTCCGTCCATTTTTACTGCCACGTTATCTCTATCAGAGTCGGTAGCTCCTGAATTTTTCGCCTCTGAAATATCTTTCAATCTATTAGACACTTCCATCCTGGCAATATTTTTCTTATGCATCAAGAGCTTACTCTCTGATGTGCTGCTTTCACCCTTCTGATGAATATCCACAAAAGTTCCAGAATGAGCATGGGCGTTTGCTTTGGTATGTGATTTTTTTTTCTGCTTTCTGCCATAACTTTCTGAACGTGAATCTCTATTACTGCTGCTAGCACTGCTTCCACTGCTGGCCCTATCACTCTGGCAGCTGCAGTTTAATAAAGAACATGAGCTGCAGTTTTGACTAGACTGTCCAAGCGTCTTCTTGAGCCTTTCAACCTCCCTCAAAACTTCAGATGACATCTTTAACTCTTTAGTTAAAGGCTTTTGCTCTGATAGTACTGGCATCTTATCACCATCTGTCAATTGGAATTGTACATACACATCCCCAACTAGTGTCCAAGCCTTGGCCCAAAAGAGGTAGCTATCAGATGACTGATCATACATGAAACAATCATCAGATAGTGAAGACCCAGCTTTTTCACTTTTATCATCACTTTCAACCTCAGGTAATGAACAAACGACCATGGAAGAAACAAATTTTGAGTCTTCCCGATGTTGAGGCATTGATCCATAAACCAGACACGCCAACTCTACAACCTTCAAGGCCTGATTCAATTGCCCATCTTCTTTATAAGCTTGTCCAAGCGCCAAATATGATTCTCCAAGCAATAGAACTAGTTTCCACAACTTATCATCCAATTTTGAAGTCGGAAGCCATTCTCGAATATCACAAACTTCAATACAGTCGGCATCCCCACATGCACAGACAGAAAAACTCGGTGCTGAAGGCAGCTCATCCTGATTTTTACCACTATTCTGCAGATCCATTCTGTTGCTTTGCAGTTGACGTTTCCATCTAAGAGACTTAATAGCTTGAGAGACATGATGAATGGCAGCCAACTTAGTGGAGATCGGATCAGAAACAGTTTGTACCTTAAGAGTTTTTGACAAATCACATACTGCAAAGCTTTTCTCTCTGCTATTTGATGCATCTTCCAGACTGGCTGTGTTTCCCCTTGGAGCTGTCATTGCTCTTGGGGAAGATTTAGCCTCATCAGATGTTACCCTCACAGAATTATCAGATCCAATAGCCGGCAATGTTTCAATATTGTTATCTGGTTCAACTTTAGGAACCATGGAATCATGGACATCTGATACAGAAACTGAAATCGAAGATTCTACTGGTTCTTCTTCAGCATCAGCACCTGTAACTTCAGACTCCCTAGGAAGTGCTTCAGATGACAAATCTAACATTTCATCATACGTTAAAAGGAGCCTCGCAAATTGTTCATGAGCACATGCACGTACAACCTGTTTGCCGCAATTTCAGGTTATCAGTTGTCTATTCTACAATATAGGGGAGAGAGAGAGAGAGAGAGACAGCTTGTGCTTTGGACAAAATGCCTTTTACCCCGCTGTAGCAAGAAATAGAGTTGTAACCAAACTATGTTTCTCAAAACCTAGAAATCCACCCTCATTATTGCTACTGCAGCAAGGTAACTAAGATATGCAATTCAAAGCAATGTAAGACTAAAGTAGTAAAGTACTATGGTGGAGCAACGAAGGAAGCAACTTTGCTCCACCTACCTCTCAACACTGACTATTCATAAAGCAGAAGAAAAATCAAAGTAGCCAAATGAATGCATGGTATGCATGGAAAATTTATAATGCGACAATATAAGCTTACGCATACGTGAACACTTCTAACTTATGAATACATGATATATATCGATGTTTTATAGGCAGTATCACCTAAATTTATATAGGAAAAATATTATAAATAAAAAAGGTAATATTTTATATCACAAATAAAATGTAAATAATTTTGATGCATAATTTATTACAATATATTATTTTCAATTTCCACTCTTTTGACAATGCCTTCAACCGTCATTCTATTTTAGGTTGCTTGCTCAGTTTTGTTTCTTCAATTTCAATATCTTCTATTGATTGAATCGAGCCTTCTCAACAAATAAAAGAACAGGAAAGTTAAGTTCCTATGTGAAATATATGCTACATATAAAGTAACATTTACACCAATATTAGGGGCATTAATGGGATGAAATGGACAGAACTATGAACTTCTCAATAAGCATTCACCTTCAACAAAATACAGAAAATTCAACAAGAAACTGAGTAGATATGCAGACAGCCGGCAACAGGATTATCAATTTATTTTAAAGAGTAAGTTTTTTTTCCTTCCATGATGGTCCCGTGAACAGTTCACATGAGCAGAAAGAGTCTTCTAGCTTCCGTATTGATTTCTTTATCTGATAATGTTTCCTTAACTACACATTCCATCATGTTCGTATATTTTTTATTTTAATTCTGGTAACAATGTTGATAGGAAATTAAGTTATATTTCAACATAAAGGCCTAATGCCCATATGTCACTGTTGTGTTTTGTGACTTTGTCCACATTTACGTTACACCTCTATTAACATTTAAAGTTTGGTCTAACAAGCATATTTGAATTTTAAAAAGGTGATTTTACAAGATATAGAAGCAAGCAAATACTAAAATCGATTCTCTTGAAATACACAAAATTTTCATTGACCATCGAAAATCGGTCAAAAAAGACTGCCAATTTTGAGGATATTTTATTCAATGTGGGGCAAAAACTTGTTTTTTGGAATTCCTTCATGTGACATATAAATGTTATGTAGAATTGTACAAAAAACTCAGTACATAGAAGAAATGTTCTTGTGGTGGTTCAAATAACGGAATATGGTGATTCAGTGAATGAATTAGCACTTTACGAAAAAATTGTTTCTTATGCAATTTGGAAGTAGAATTCACAAACTACCAAAATAAGAAAAAAATCAAGGCATAGAGAACTGATGTAAAAAGATGGCAGCACATCAAACGTCGACATAGAAGCGAGATGTTGAGTGACTCTGTTATAAAGAAAAATACAATAAATCATCCCGACGGTTTTGCTTTGAATTATCAATTTGTAATCAAAAGATTTTATCATACGCAATAAGAGAATTATGATTTCATCATGTATATAGACAAGTACAAATCGCCACAAGGATTTGAGCCAAATTAATGTTACTCATTGTAAAAATACTACATGAAACAAGTACCTGACCAGTAGCGGGCAAGTAATTAGGGGGACCTAGCAAGACTTTTTCCACGTCTTAACTTCTAATTGTTCCGCGAAAAGACATTTGACGATGAGGTGGGTATTTATAAAACACAACCGTGAAAAAAATCAAACAAGGCTCGCTAATGAAAACACAACAGGAGAAATCTTAAACCACCAAAAAGAAACAGAAGTAAATAAGAACACTAATAAAAACTAAAGTTGTGTAAGCAACAAGGGGCCTCATTGGCTTTGTTTCTCTCAGCGCATGTTAGCAATATCGTGCGCCTACCATGAGGAGGAGACTCAAACCACCAGCTCCGACTGAGAATCCGGCGGATGAGCAAGCTAGTCTGACAGGAGTGCCAGTTAATCCGGTAGCTAACAAACTGATTCACAGGGAGATGGAGACGATAACACCAAATTGGGGAACCCAACAACTGATCTAGCAGTTCCAACGAAGAGTGGGAAGGGAGCTCAGGCTCAAACGAGGGATTTGACTGTTGTTAATACAGATCAAACAACACTGAGGATTGGGACACCAAAATGGAATATGACGTTGAAAACACAGACTACACCAGTGAAAGAGCGAGTTGAGGAATGGACAGCGGTAACTCACAACAAGGATAGAAGTGCAAAAGTGACCTGGGCTGATGAAGTAGAATAACGGGGTAAGACCACTAGTAAGAATTCTGGTTCCACAAAAACCATCTGAGATAGTTTTGATATATCAAAAATTTTCAATGTGGGCTTCAAATTTGAATTTGTGAATCCTGAGTCTATGGGGGATCAGTTAATAGCGGAGATTGAAGTTGATGATATCAGCTTGGAATAGAGTATTGGCAGAATGCTGTTGCATGTTATGTGCTCGGAGCACATCCTCCATTTGCTGTGCTAAATGGCTACATCCAGAGAATATGGGGGAAGTATTGGATTAATAAGACAGCTATGATGAAGAATGGAATAGTCATGCTGAGATTTGATAGTGAGGTGGGGAAGAACGATATGATCCACGGACTAGGAGGGATCTATCATTTTGACAACAAACCACTAATTGTCAAAGCCTGGACACCTGACATGGAGTTCTCCAGAGAGGAACTGCAGCTGCAGTCTGTACCTATTTGAATAAAACTTCCTGACCTGACTTCAAATATTGGAGTGCTAGAGGGTTGAGCAAGATAGCAAGTCTGGTGGGTAAACCTCTGATGGTTGATAAACATACAGAGAGGAAGATGGGACTGAATTTTGCAAGGCTGCTTGTGGGGATTAAGGAGGCTGCAGAACTGCCTGATGAAGTGCTTTTCAGGAATGAAAAAGGCACTGTGGGTACTCAGAAAGTAACATATGATTAGAAGCCTTCAATATGTGAACATCACCACAAATATGGGGATACCAGCGGTAGCTGCAGGAAGAACCAGAAGGTGGCCAAAAACCTGCTAAGATACATGCTGCATCCAAGATCAGTTGGGGAGAAGGTGATTGAGATAGGAGAGACCTCTGTTGAAAGGAATAATGTAGGGAGGAAGTTGACCACTGGGAAGTGGGAGCAATATAGGAGCGAAGATAAACACAGGAATCAAAGCTAATGAAGATTCAAAATGGACAGAACCTCGATAGCATGCTGGGGCATCACCAGTGCAAGAAACCAGACTGAACGTGGCAAACACCTTTCAACCTTTGAATAAGTTGTCTAATCAAAGCAAGCAGGAGAATAGTGCCTGGAAGGGGGCGATTCAGAGACTGTCCCTATTAGGGATGGTTAAGATGCTAAGTTGGAATGTGAGAGCTCTTAATGGCCTCTCAAAACAAAAGGAGGTTAAACCCTTTGTCATGAGGTTGAAATGGACTTAATTGGTCTTTTGGAGACTAGAATAAAAGGCAATAAGATGAGCATGGTAGCTGATAAATTGTTTGGTGGATGGAAGTACTATACGAATCACTCCTCACACAATAATGGGAGAGTATGGGTGTTTTGGAGAGAAGACATATGTAAGGTGACTTGTTGCAGTAAGAATTATCAAGCTGTGACCTGTGAGGTAACTCATATACCTCTGCAGGTGAAGTTCTTGATCACATTTGTGTGTGTGCACAATGAGAAGGAAGAGAGGAAGCAATTATGGGATTACCTGGATCAATATCAGGGTTGTTCACTACCTTGGATTGTGACAGGTGACTTCAACTCTATTCTGCAAATGGAGGATCGAATTGGAGGAAACCCTGTCACAGTACCTGAAGGTAAGGAGTTCCATCTAGCCTGGATAGATGTGGTTTATCTGAATTACCACGAATGTAATGCACTTATACATGGAATTATAACCATGGAAATAGTAGAATCCTTTTGAAAACAGATTGGACATTTGTGAATGGAGAATGGTTGGATAGTCTGCCTACTTGTAGAATCAATCACCTGCCTGAGGGAATTAGTGACCACAGCACTGCTTATGTGACATTAGCAAACCTCACGCCAAAGAGGAAGAGAGCTTTTGGGGTGTGAGTTAGGTCCAAGATCTAATTAAACACAGTGAAATGCCACTGGTATAACACTGATCCCCAAGGTCTCCAATCCGGAGTGTGCAAGTCAGTTAAGGCCTATTGCATGCTGTAATGTTGTATACAAATGTATATCTAAGATGCTCTGCCAAAGGTTGAAACTGGTGCTACCTTCCTTGGTGATGAAACACAGGATGCTTTTGTGAGTGGTAGATCCTTGGTTCAGAATGTCCTCATTTGTCATGACCTCATGAGGCATTATTATAGAAATATTACCCCAAGGTGCTTGATGAAAATTAATTTTAGGAAAGCTTATGACATGCCTAGATGGGATTTCCTAGAGGAGTTGCTGCTTGGATTTGGCTTTCCTGAGAAATTCATAAAGCTGACCATGATATATGTGACTACAACTATATTCTCCATAAAAGCTAATGGAAATAATCATATCTACTTTGAAGGAAAGAGGGGACCGAGACAAGGGGATTCCATATCCCCTCTGCTGTCTTGGTAATGGAGTATTTAGCAAGAGTGCTGAGTAAATTCAAAGACTTCAGGTTCCATCCTATGTGCAAATAGCACACAGCTGACACTTCACATTTGCAGATGATCTGATGATATTCTGCAAAGGCAAAGAGGCCTCAATTCAAAGGGTAGTGGAGACTTTACAACATTTCTCTAAAACTACAGGCTTAGTTGCTAACATGACAAATCCAACATTTTTCTTGCAGGAATGGATGATGAGACAAGATGAACTCTTGAATCTAACTTGGATCATTTCCTATTAGGTATTTGGGGCTACCCTTATCACCTAAGAAGTATTACAAGATAAAGTGTCACCAGTTGTGTCATAAGATCACAGACAGAATAAGAGCAACGTCTAATAGACATTTGTCATATGCTGGGAGGTTGCAGATCATCCAATCGGTTGTATTCTCTCTACATAGCTTCTGGGCTCAGTCTTCATCTTACTCCAAAGTGTGTTGAAAGAGGAGGATAAACTGTGTAGGGGGTTCCTATGGAGCACTGAGAAAAAGAAGAAGATATCTCTTGTGACTTGAGAGAAGATGTCTAGGCCTAAGAGACAGGGAGGGATAAACGTTAAAAGTTGCATAGTATGGAGCATAGCTCTTGTGGGCAAATTAATATGGATGATTATGGAAAAGGAGGACATACTATGGGTAAAATGGATATAGGATATATATGAGTAACATAGGGAGGACTTGTGGACTTCTCATCCTCCGGCGAACTACAACTAGTATTAGAAAACATTACACAAGCTAAAATTGAGAATGGTTACCTGGCACAACAGAGGGAAATACTGTCTTACTGGAAATAGAAAATATCCTGCTACCAAGGGAGTTTTGGAGCTAATAGGGAGTGCACCTAGAGCACTAACTGCTAGCTAGTCTAGACTAGAATTTCTCTACCAAAACATAGATTTGTACTCCGGCTGACTGCTCAAGATAAACTGCAAACCAAGGACAGGTTGTGTGGCATGGGATTGATGTGTGATACTATTGATTGTTGTATGTGTGCGAATTCCCACCTTGAGGATGCTAAACATTTGTTTTGTGAATGTACCAAAGAACTCTAATAAACAAGATTTTAGTTGATTTCAAAGTTCTAAATATTATAATTAAATAACTATTTTAAGGAAAATAATTAAATGACTAATCCTTAGCAAATGATATCTTAACAAAAATAAATAAAGATTTTTTCCACCAAACTACTCTCGGACTCTTTTCCAAGATAGCTAACTGAGGCCTCTATTGGGCGTTACTAACCTCATCTCCAATGGACTTTCTACTTTGAAGCTCTACTCAAATCTTAAGCTTTACTAATTTTCTTTCATGGATAACATAATTTATTTTCGTCTGAAAAAATATGATATCAGTGGTTCCACGTCTTAGGCGAAGACTTGGTATGAATGGGTGGAAACCGCTAAACGTCACATGAGAAGACTAGTTTTGAGCAAAGGAGTACTACTATGAATCTACAAGAGGCATAAGGATGTGCCAGAAAACAGAGGAAAAACTTTCAAGTCCAAGCGCCGTAGGGTTTCTCAATAAATCTTTCAATGGATTCAAGGATTTCAAGTAAGCAGCAATCCAGCCATCACTGCCAATGTCTCTCACCTATTTTATGTGGATGACACTCTCATTTTTTGTGGAGCTGACAGGCAACGGGTCTCCAATCTCAACACCACCCTTATCGTTTTTGAAGCTATCTCTGGACTTCATATTAACATGCTGAAAAGTGTTATATATCCAGTTAATCAGGTGGCCAATCTAGAGGAACTTGCTGGCATATTTAGCTGCAAAACAGGGTCCTTACCCACCACCTATCTAGGTCTTCCCCTGAGGGCAAGTTTCAAATCTTCTCGAATATAGAATGGAGTTATTGAAAAAATGGAAAAGAGACTTGCTACATGGAAAATGCAATACATATCCATAGGAGGTAGGCTCACTCTCATCAACAGTGTACTAGACAGTATTCCTACATACTGCATGTCTCTATTTCCAATACCAGGTTCAATTAACAAATGGATAGGCTCCGAGGGAGATTTCTATGGGAAGGAAATAGTCTCACTCACAAGTATCCTCTAGTTAAATGGAAATCAATAACTTGCCTAAGTTTCAAGGAGGCTTGGGAATTAGAAATCTCCAACTTCACAACAAGAGCTTACTCATGAAGTGGCTCTGGAGGTCTGGTCAAACTGAGGCTGGGTTTTGGAGAGACATCATCGAGGCTAAATATTCAAAATATTCAAGATCACTGGTGTCTAATGAAAAGCACTAAACCTCAAGGTGTTGGGGTTTTGGAAACACATAAGTAGTTTCCAAGATGATTTCTTCAACGAAGTATCCTTCAAGGCTGGTAATGGACTCAAGATCATATTTTGGCAAGACAAATGGCTAGGGAACTCTTGGCTAAAAGACTATTTTCCCTCCTTGTTCCCGATAGCCTCCAACAAAGAAGCAACTATAGCCTAGTACAAAGACAACAACTATTGGACTCCTATTTTTAGGAGGAACTTTCAGGATTGGGAGATTAATGACCTCCTTTCCCTCTTAGAAACTCTGCAAAACACTACACTGGTGGTTGAAGATCAAGACAAGATTCTTTGGGGTAATTCTAAGGAGAAGACCCACACTATGAAAGAATGCTACAAAAATATGAGCTCCCAGAATGGCATTCTACTTATTTGGCCTTGGAAACATGTCTGGTAAACTCGGCAACCTCTCAAAGTTTCTTGTTTCACCTAGACAGCCCTGAAGGAAGCATGCCTAACACAAGACCTCACGAAAAAAGGTGTAATCCTCAGCAAAAGATGTGTCATGTGCAAGCAAATCAATGAGAGTGTTAATCACCTTTTTTTGCTCTGCCCTGCATTAATTTGCCTATGGTATTTTTTCTACTCTATGCTTGGCCTACAATGGATAATGCCCTACAACATCAAGGATGCTTATGCTAGCTGGATATTGTGGAGAGTTGACAAATCCATCAGAAAGATCTGGAGAATGATCCCAGCAGCCATTTTTTGGAGCCTATGGAAGGAGAGAAACAACAAATGCTTTAATGGAATATCAACCTCTTTTTGCACTCTTAAAGCCCAATGTCTAGTTAGTTTAGTTAGTTCACACTTTTTTGCCAATGTAAACAGTGTGGATACCCTTTTGGATTTTGTTAGTTCCCTATCTCTAGTACAGTAGAGTAGTAGGGTACCCTTTGAACTGTTTCACAAGTTTTTGCCAAGCTAGCTCCATATATTTTTGTTTGGAGTAGCTTTCTTGCACATTGTGCTTTTGTAACTTCGCATCTTCTAGATGCTTTCTAATATCATTTAATTACTTACCCAAAAAAAGTGTGTTCTGTAGCCTCCCTTGATTGGAATTCACATATGAATTGAAAGCCATTCATATCATATACCTGAATCCCTTGCGCTCCACTCCAAGATTGTTGACCCCATCTTTTTACATCATTTCTGGTTGGGGTATCCACCTTGCTGTAGAATTTTCCAACTTAACATCTGCCCAGAATATCCTTGTGGTCGAACTGCGAAGAGGTTTTTAGAGGGCCCCTTGATCACCTACCAATGGCCCCTTTTGTGTCCATTTGTTTGTGTGTTGCTTCCTTGTAACGCCCCTTACCCTGTGTCAGTGGGATGTTTGTCTCTCCGGGAATATCCATGGCTTTTTTTTTTGAAACTGGTAAATGTAATATTAATGGCTTTTTGTTTTTTTTTAAACTGGTAAATGTAATATTAATGGCTTTTTGTTTTTTTTTTAAACTGGTAAATGTAATATTAATGGCTTTTTGTTCGGGAGTATCTCTAATAATGAAGCCTTTAATTGTTATCACCAATTGGCTCCATCCTTCATTAAATGTGTTCTATTGCCCTGTTCTGGTCATTGACCAAATTGATTTAACCAAACCTCATGTATTGATTAAATTTCTGAGATAGAAAAAGATTTGTTGAGAAACCCTACGGCGCTCGGACTTGAAAGTCTTTCCTCTTTTTTTGGCACATCCTTATGCCTCTTGCAGATTCATAGCATACTCCTTTGCTCAAAACTAGTCTTCCCGTGTGACATTTAGCGGTTTCCACCCATTCATACCAAGTCTTCGCCTAAGACGTGGAACCACTTATATCATTTTTTTCAGATG
The DNA here is from genome assembly GCA_018342035.1 of Solanum appendiculatum. Taxonomy (NCBI): domain Eukaryota; kingdom Viridiplantae; phylum Streptophyta; class Magnoliopsida; order Solanales; family Solanaceae; genus Solanum; species Solanum appendiculatum. Next base: position 1,149,259 of record JAGDQO010000446.1, read on the forward strand.
AAAATAAGTTCTGTTATCCATGAACGGAAAGTAATAAAGCTTAAGATTTGAGTAGAGCTTCGAAGCAGAAAGTCCAATGGAGATGAGGTTAGTAATGCCCAATAGAGGTCTCAGTTAGCTATCTTGGAAAAGAGCCCGAGAGCATTTTGGTGGAAGAAATCTTTATTTATTTTTGTTAAGATATCATTTGCTAAGGACTAGTCATTTAATTATTTTCCTTAAAATAGTAATTTAATTATAATATTTAGAACTTTGAAATCAACTAAAATTTTGTTTGTTATATTCTTCCTTATATGAGCTAGGTAAGAAGTCCAAACATTTAGGAAATTAAACTTAAGACAGATTTTTTTTTGTGAATATCTTTATTTGAATTTTTAATCAATACCTGAATTAGATTACATCCTATGTTAGAGAAACTTAGCTTGTAATCACATCCGTTAATATTTTAAATTTTGATAAAACAAATATTAAGAGTTTGAAGTCAACTTTAAATTTATTACTCCTATTTCACAATCCTCAAAATAATTAGCCAGAACAAATATTAAGAGTTTGCAACATTACCAGTTTCAAAAAAAAAAAAATATTAGGAGTTTGAAGTCAACTTTAAATTTATTACTCCTGTTTCACAATCCTCAGAATAATTGGCCTCCTCTATCAGTAAAGCCCTTCTCACAGGGTTTGTGTTCCTTTGAGCTAATCTCGACATCCCAAGGTTTTCTCACTAACTCATCTTTATCATTATTCTAAACTTGGAGTTCTTTAAATTATTTTTTTGGGGCAATAAACGATGAAATTACCATACCAACACAATAAAGCAGTACACTAAGGAGCACTCATAGTCTCAGTCCCCTTCTAGGAAGATTACCAAGATCTAGTGAGCCTCAAGAAGTCTAGTTACAAATTGAGTCTAAGGTAAACAACTTTCCTACCCCTTTTAGAGTTCCTATACATTTCCAGTATAGTTACACTTTGTATTTGCTGTAGTATAAATCTATTTTGTATAGTCTAATTTTTTAATATCTATTGATTTCTTGTTGTCCATATACCGTTGCCATAACCTCCTCCTTGAATCTACTCCAATGCTTGCTTCCGATATTGAGTAGTGTATTTTGCACCCTGTGCTGTCGGAGCTTAATTCCCCGCCATTCCTGCAATCTCTCCCAGAGTTCTTTGGTACATTCACAAAACAAATGTTTAGCATCCTCAAGGTGGGAATTCGCACACATACAACAATCAGTAGTATCACACATCAATCTCATGCCACACAAACTGTCCTTAGTTTGCAGTTTATCTTGTGCAGTCAACCGAAGTACAAATCTATATTTTGATAGATAAATTCTAGTCCAGCTCAGCAATTAGTACTCTAGGTGCACTCCCTATTAGCTCCAAATATCCCTTAGTAGCAGAATATTTTCTATTTCCAGTAAGACAGTATTTCCCTCTGGTGCCAGGTAACCATACTCAATTTTAGCTTGTGTAATGTTCTCTAATACCAGTTGTAGTCCGCCGGAGGATGAGAAGTCCATAAGTCCTCCCTATGTTACACATATATATCCTATATCCATTTTACCCATAGTATGTCCTCCTTTTCCATAATCATCCATATTAATTTGCCCACAAGAGCTATGCTCCATACTCTGCAACTTTTAATGTTTAGCCCTCCCTGACTCTTAGGCCTAGACATCTTCTCCTAAGCCACAAGAGATATCTTTTTCTTTTTCTCAGTGCTCCATAGGAACCCCCTACACAGTTTATCCTCCTCTTTCAAAACACTTTGGAGTAAGATGAAGACTGAGCCCAGAAGCTATGTAGAGAGAATACAACCGATTGGATGATCTGCAACCTCCCAGCATATGACAAATGTCTATTAGACGTTGCTCTTATTCTGTCTGTGATCTTATGACACAACTGGTGACACTTTATCTTGTAATACTTCTTAGGTGATAAGGGTAGCCCCAAATACCTAATAGGAAATGATCCAAGTTAGATTCAAGAGTTCATCTTGTCTCATCATCCATTCCTGCAAGAAAAATGTTGGATTTGTCATGTTAGCAACTAAGCCTGTAGTTTTAGAGAAATGTTGTAAAGTCTCCACTACCCTTTGAATTGAGGCCTCTTTGCCTTTGCAGAATATCAGATCATCTGCAAATTCATTTCCACTTCCATCTTGTGGTACTCCTTTGCTCAAAACTAGTGTAGATCCATAGCAGTACTCCTTTGCTCAAAACTAGTCTAGATCCATAGCAGTTCTCCTTTGCTCAAAACTAGTCTAGATCCATAGCAGTACTCCTTTGCTCAAACCTAGCCTAGATCCATACCATTTTTTTTGGTAACTGTGGAAGTTTTATTACCAAGTGAGAACTCAAGCTCAAAGAAAACAAAGAATCAGACACTGGACATAGACCCTGTGCTGAGTGTGCACCTTACTCCTTTACTATCTATCTAACTCTAGCTGGGATAGAAGTTAAGCCCGGGCAAAACTCTAGCTAATTTAGGCTTCTTGGAACCGCATTGGTATACATCTTGGATTATCAATCTCACAATTGTAGCCGACGTTCGTTTCTTTCCTTGGAATATGACTTGGTTCTGCTCCTGCCACACTTGATATATGCATCCAGCCAAGACCATTCGATAAATGATAGAGTAAGCTCCATTTGTTCCACAATGACGTTCCATCCAGACGCACTCTGTTGGCCAGACCCAACTAGGCCTTATGATTCCCTGTCATTTTAGTAGTTGGCCCCATATCTTAGCTGCTATTGGACATTGAAAGAATAGATGCCCAAGAGTTTCATTTGCCCCTTCACACAACTTATATTGCGGATCCACGTCGAGCCCCCATTTGATCAACCTATCTTTCGTGTATACCTTGCCATTAGCTACTTAATACCCATTTTGGTGGGGCTGGATTACTGCAGACAAGCTTCTTCCAACTCACTCTAGGCAGGGTACCCATAAACTTTAAGTATATATAGTGTATTGAAAACTTCTCAACTCTTATTTCTTCATATACATTCAGTCCGGCGTCTTCCATATAAGTGGCAACTTTGAGGATTTTCCTGACCAGCCACGATGCTTGATTAGCTATTGTATCGCCTACTGTCCCTCTTTTTATGTAGTATTCATGAACCCATCAAACCTACAATTTATCTTTTTTGTTACACAGGTTCCACATCAACTTACATAGTGCAGCTTTATCCCGCATACCTATATTTAGCAGATTCAAGCCTCTTGCACTCACAAGCATACACATTCTATCCCAAGCTATTAGCACTTTCTTAGATAAATTCATGGCACCTGTCCACGAAAATGTTCAGCAAATCCTCACTATTTGTTCCACCACTCTCTTTGGCAATTGGAATATCTGGGACCAGTATATTTGTATAGATAGCAGTACATTCTTCAACAATTGTACTCTACCTGCATACGAAAGCATCTTTGTTGTCTAAGATGTGACTTTGATCAACACCCGTTCTAATAATGGTTGACATTGGACCAAGGATATCATTTTAGTACTTAGTGGCACCCCTAAGTCACTAAAGGGTGACTCTCCTTTTTCCATACCAAGGAGCTCTAGGATTTGTTGTTGTACTTCTAGCTTCACGCCTCCAAAATAAATGGCTGATTTTTGTAAATTTGCCTGCAGCCCAGACGCACTTGAGAACTGTTGTAATTTGGCAAATAACCTCTGAACTGAGCCCAAGTCTCCCCCACTGAACAAGAGAAGAACATCTGTGAAGCTAAGTTGCACTATCTGTAGTTGTCCACACCTTGGATGATACTTATAGAGCTTATCTTGCTTCATTTGCTTCATAAGACGACACAAATATTCCATTGCTAGAACAAATAGGTAAGGCGATACTGGATCACCTTGCCTTAGCCCTTTCTTGGCTGAGAATGGTTCAGCTGGCTGCCCATTTACTAAGACTATGTAGGCCACTGAGGTCATACAGTACATAATTCATCCTATGAAGACTTCAAGAAAATCAAGACTTACAAGGACCTGCTTCATGAAATCCCACTCTATCGAATTGTATGCCTTCATCATGTCAACTTTCCTCATACATCGTGGTGATATATTTTTCCTCCCATATCCCTTCACTATCTCATTACTTAACACTATATTGTCAGAAATGAGTCTTCCGGGCACAAAGGCAGCTTGTGAGGGATCAATTAGCACTTCCATCATTGGTTGAAGCCTTGATGTGAGTACTTTAGATATGATTTTGTATATCACTGTGCAACACGATATAGGACGAAACTCTTTAATTGTGGAAGGATGTTTGACCTTTGGAATGAATGTGATAGTGGCATAATTCACCGGCGGATGCATTGTATTTTGGTGAAAGAATTCGAGCACTGCCTCTATGACATCTTCTCCCATGATAGGCCATATCTTCTTATAAAACAGGGCATTGAACCCATTTATTCCAGGGCCTTGTGGTCATCTACGGCCATCACAACATCTATTATTTCTTTTCTAGTTAATGGCCTGATGAGGGTAAGATGTTGTTGTTTGTTGAGAATAGCTCCATTTCGCATGACCGCTTCATCAATTCTAGGAAGAATTCCCACTGAAGTAGCTTCTTGTAGAATCCCAATATCTCCTTTTTCACTTCCTCCTCATTGTCAACATCAACCAAACTTCTAATCATTTCTGGGTTGTTCTATTTTTCATGTATGCAAAAAAATATTTAGAATTTGAATCTCTTGTTTTTAGCCAAGTGATCCTACATTTTTGCTGCAAAATGTCGGTTCTCCAGTTGTTTCAATCTTGTTTCTTGATCAAATAAAGATGATGGACAGCCAGGTTGTCTCATTTTTGCTTGTAGCTGGGCCAACTCAGATCTTGTGCTTTGGATCTTGATCTCATAGTGACGATATTCTTTCTTATTCAACTCTTTGAGATCAATTTGAACTTTTTTAGCTTCTGCCAAAGTTTCATCATTGCAGTCCCTGTACCATCACCCTTCCATGCTCCTTCCACCAAAGAAAGAAAGTTGGGGTGGTCTATCATGCAATCGAAGAACTTGAACATTTTTCCTACTCTAGCAAGTCCCCCTTCTATCGAGACACTCAATGGAGAGTGGTCTAAAAAATGAGGGTCCAAGATATGAGTTTCCAAGTGCGGCCATTGTTGGATCCAAGCAGCATTCACCACGGATCTGTCTATCCTGCTATAGGCATGGTGATTGGTCCAAGTAAATGACTTGCCTACACTTCGCATTTCTTCCATCCCTGTATCAGTCATAAAATTGTTGAAATCTCTTATTTCTGAGTCTTGCACCGGAGCCCCTAGTGTCATGTCATTCACATACCTTATTGCATTAAAATCTCCTTATATAAGCCAAGGATTAGTCATAGTGCTAGCGATATCCAGTAGGTCCTTCCACATAGTCTTCCTGTCCTGGATGGTGTGTAAACCATAGGTGCTAGTAATATACAACTCCATATTAGCTGCATAAATCTTTAATCGCCCATGTATAAGTTGTGTAGTTGATCTAAGTATTTCAAAATAGCATTGTTTATGATCCCATAAAGTCCATATTCTTCCCTTGCCTCCTATCTGATAGTAATGTCTCCATTGCCATCGTGGTATCATCTTTTCGACAATACACACTGCCTTATCCTTACTTACCATGTGCTCCATCAAAGCTATAAATCCCACATTATTATGTTGTATAAATACCTGCAGCTCCTTCTGCTTATAGGCCTGGTTTAGGCCCCTTATATTCCAGGACACCACTCTCATTGAAGGTGAATGGTTTTTCCTAGGCAACCAGCGCCTTTTCCTATTTCTCCATTCCCGCTTACTTCTTTTTCTGCCTCCACTAGCAGTGGATTAAAGCCATTGTTAGTCACTAGTCTTGGTGACGATGGTTGTGCCCTAGCTGGTGAGATCCCCTTCTTGCGTTTACCCAATCTCCTGTACCCTTTGTGGTTTGTAAGTTGCTAACATTATCTCCTCCTGCGGTTGTAGGTTTAGTTGCTTGGCTTGATCTTGCAACCCTCTTTATCGCTTCATTATCTCCCTTGGTTAACACCTAGCTCTCTTTTGGTATCAGATGCTTGTTCCAGACCTGTTGTAAGGGCTTTTTCATCTCTACTTTCTTCTTCATAGGTTCCTCAGGACATACATGACCAATCTGTAAATACTTAGAGCAAAATAGAGGTTTCCAATCAAATTCTATCTCTTGCTCAAATATATTTCCAGTAGGCTCTTGTACCTTCACATGTCGTGGCAAGGCATGGGTGATATCTACCTCTATCAGTAGTCTAGCATAGGAAATTCGATTGACTACTGAGATGCACTCATCTGCATAAATTGGTCTACTAATGGTACTACCGATTCGACTCAGTGAATCCTTTGCCAGCAGCTCAAAGGCAAATTGGGAAGACAGATCCACAGAGGAATGGTACGCAGTACCTCTTCATTAAAATTGAACTCAGGGCTCCATCCTTTGACTGGCCGATTATTCAACATATATGGACTAGAATATGCCATAGCATCACGTTCGTCCACACTAGCAAATTCTACTAGGAAATATCCATCGTTGTGGTAGTAGATCTCTGGCTTGGTTGTTTTTTCCCTTGAGCCATCAAGAATCTCTGAATAGCCCCTATCGATGGAGATTCGCCTACAACGTACATTACCACAGAGCTTTGCCACTTGCTTGTTTCAAACTCGACTTTCTCCTTAACTAGTTGCGCAACATTTCCCCCTTTCATCACTACTGGTGGAACATAGCAAAGGTTCATACCCTTCGCTGCTATTCGATTAGAAGTAAACAGGCCTGCCCAGTTCTGTTTTGTCAGCAGTTGTGACCCCGTAATCGGCTCCATCTGCTTTGGGCTCGTAGAAACAGTTGCTTTGCAACCCCTTATAGATCCAATTTGCTTCGTTCCCTCCATTGAGCTTGTCATCCCTGGAATTAGTGGTTTGTCAACCATTCCAGCTTGGTTGGAATCCCCCAAATCGACTTGTGTTTGTCTCTCTGCAGATTCCCCAATTTTGCTTACTTCAATTTTCCCTTTCTCCTTGTCAACTCCGCTTGTAGATCTAGGACTAGAAATTACCTTTATTGCACTACCCACTGGTTGGTAATTGATTGCTGCAGTTATTGCTTCGTCCAAGTCCCGTCATACTGTCTGTTTCCGCCCTCTCCCTTTGCCTCGAGCCATTTTTCTGGTGGCACGATTAACATGCACCAAGGGAAAGCAACTCTAGAGAGAGAAAAAGACTACTATCTCCATTGCAGTTTTATCAAACTAGTTTTGAGCAAAGGAGTACGATCTGCAAGAGGCTGCAGAACACATTTTAATGGGAGACTGGTGGACACAAGGGGGAGGATACTAAAGTTGCACTGGTGGACGCTGAGGTGAGGAGGGCCTCTCGCCCCCTTGAAGTTCTGCATGAGAAGAGGGATATAAATTGCATCTGGATGCTCTTTGTGTCAAGAGGCAGCAGAAAGAAATAACCACTTGTTCCTCCGTTGCAAAGTAACAATTTAGGTTTGGGCTCTTTTTATCAGTATGGCAAAGGTGAACTGGAGAGCACACAGGAGACCCCCTAAGGTGTTGGATCAGGAGGGAGGTAGTAAAGCCCAAAAAAGGGTAGAAATCAGTCCCATCTTGTAAATGGTGGAACATATGGAAGGAGAGAAATGGAAGAATATTTGAAGGCAGATGCAATTCTACTCAAAAGATCAAATGGAAATTTTATTAGTTCATGTTTTATGTGTAAAGAACAATTTATAGATGATGAATTACAGATAGTGGACTTTATAGGACTTCTGTAATTAACTCCACTTTGTAGGCAGTATTTGGAAGTTGCCAACATATCCCTTAATGAGAAGGGATAGAATGTTACCATTTTCAACTAAAGTCATATGACTATTTTATCCGGTGTGAAATAAATTTTAAAGGATATAGAAGACGAACGATATTTCGCTAAGGTGCTTCATGCTTTTAATATGATACAGATTTTAGTCAGCATGACAGGGCATTATCTTCAGACTACATCGTAAAGATGGAAAACAAAAAGGCTTATCAAACAATAAGAGGTTTTTTCCAAGGACTGATAAAGTTAAAACTTGAAACAACACCGGCTTTTGACCATTTCTTGTTTAAGCAAGGAAATAATGAGAAGAAACTAGACATATTTTGTTAATATTATGAGACAACATACCAGGTGATCAGGCGCATCCAAAAAATCAAGACATTTTCTGAAGAAACTCGCACACCTAGACTTGTTTTCAGGAGACTGCAGATCAAAAGTTGCAGTATTAGCAACAAATAATAAGAGGAAATCGATAATTAACATCGTAAAACTACAGACCATTGAAAGTGAAAGTCTGTGAGCAATCCGGTACAATATCGTCCCCAGTGAAAGTAAGGGATCGCTTCTCCCTCTATTTATTAGAGATGGCACAGAGCAAGAATTATCGTCAGTGTCATCGGCAGGTCGGTTTTGAGGTATGACAGATAGATCAAAGAGTTGGATAGCATCTTCTCCCGCGCTTTTGTACAGCTACAGAAATAAAGGTAATGTCAATTAAAGATACAAGGAACAATGCAACAAGAGACAAAAATACAGTACATTACAAATAAGCAGCAAATTACCCAATATGCACCAGGATCTTGCTTGCAGTTTTCCTCAAGGAATCTCAATACTGAAAGCCCATTTTGTTGTACAACACTTGGATGAAAAGCAGGAGTACCATCCTCAGATATGCCCTTTAGGAGAAATATATCATCTGTTTTAAGGAGTTCATAGCCCTGAACAACACCATCTTGATGATAACATATAGCCAACTCAGGTACACTAGCCATGACATTATCAAGCCATGCCTCTAGCCATGTTAAAGGTGTGACCTGTCAAAATGCACAGATGGCAGTTACACATGTTGGCAAGGATATAAGAGTGAGGAAGCCCGGTATTTAAGTGGAGAAGGGTAGAGGGGTGGGCCCATTATCCACCGAGTTTAGAAGGTTGTGATTGGTCCAAAGGGCGGATCACAGACGGATTTCTCGGTTATCAAAAAAAAAAAGGATATAAGAGTGAGGAAGTTGGTTAAGGTTTACCTGTCGTGAAACATCCCACAAGTGCAAGCTAACTGCAACATACTTTTCATTGCTGAAGATGAGTAAATCACTTCCTAGAAGCATACGGAAATTGTGAAACTGCCAAAATAGGACCCTTAGGAATCCATCATTACTAGGTCTTCTAAACTTTTCAGACTCTTGCACCGAGTACCTCGACTTTTCTTTTACTTGTGAGACCGTCTTTCCAGCACCTTGATCCTTATTTTTCCTATTCTTCTTTTTTCCCCAAAAACAGTCAGCCTGTTTGAGCTCGTTATAAGTGCACCGCTGGTTAGATTGCTCTTCCTGAGTAGAAGTTCCACTTTGCTCATAGGAAGTGCTACCCTGTATTGGGTGATCAGAAGATTCAGGTGAACTTTCTCTTGATTCATATTGCCACTCCTTCGGTGGTGTATGGGTTGGTGGACAATCACATGCCTCCATGCGAACTGAATGCATAGCGAAATTTAGAAACAAAGACTGATCTGCACATTTTGGTGGGTTATTATTTCTTCTGATCAATTTCTCCCCCTCTTCAATATCAGGCCTGCATTTGGCATTGCAGTTGAATCTTCCGTAAATTATATTCTCGTAAAACCACAAAAAGTTTCTACTACTAGAGGTAATAATTTTCAAATTGTACATCAATATCAAGAAAAACTTTCACCCTCCATACAAAGTTACTTAAACATTTCTTTAAACAGAAGGCTTAGTCTATCCTAAACAAAAATTAACTTGTTCCTATATCTTTTTAAAGTTTTCTTATGAATACGAAAGCATTTTACTTGTGGCCTATATTCATTGTTTATTTCACATAGCTTCCATCTCTTCCCAATCTGTTTCTATCCATATTCTCGGATATTACTCACTCCGATTCCAATGAAGTGCATTAGTATTGTCTTTAGAGTTGACACAAACTGTGTCTTTGTTGAGAGAACATGTAGACCATATATCCACTTTGGTTTAGAAGAATAATATAGTTGAATTAGAATGAGCAAATGTGGTATCCAGACGATGCTATGATTTAACAGTTAGCATTTTTGGAAAGTACACATTAGTTGCACAAGAATTAAACGGTACAGTGAACATTCAACTTGAAATGGAAGGAATATACACAATCAAAAAAATTTGCAAACATCTAAAAACTAAAAAAAAAAATCCCTGTCATTTGAAAGCTTAATAAATTAACCATTTATGGAAACCCAATATTTAACTAATGAATTACTTTCAACACCATATCCTTAATCAAGTATACTCCTTTAGGAGCAGAATGCTTGGTCCATAGGACTTCCTTTTCCTCAGCTCAATGAGTTGCTGGGCCCCAAGATTCATCTAGCAATGTGTGCATATATACTCTTTACCGTCCATGTAATTTAAGACCATGTCTCATAAAGCAAGATACACAGGATTTAGATAGGAGAAAACTAGATATTTCTATTGTCTAATATCAACACTAAATATTGAGATTAAGAAATACTTCCTCTGTTCCCTTTAACTAGTCCTCTGTTGACTAGGCATGCCCCTAAAGAAATCATTTATCAAGAGTTTGTTTTACTAAGTTACCCTTCTTAATAGTTATTAAAGTTGTAACTCCAATAAATTTGGGAAGTGTGGATACTTAATAATAAGGGTAATATTGGAAGAAAATGATAAATCTCTCTTGATTTGCTAAAATGGACAAGTAAAAAAGAAAATCTATCTTTAGTTTTCAAACAAAAAAATATCTAAGGGACTAGTAAAAGGGAACGGAGGGAGCATATTTCTAAGAATTTTTCAAATGGGAAAACATCAACTTATAGTACTTCTCATGATGATAATTCTTGCATGTCTAGTTTCACTCCAAATATCACGAAAGTGAACCTCAAAAAGAAAAAAATCAGAATACATCTGGGATAGAGCCATAAAGGAAGAATTAATTCTCAAAACTTTGACTAACAGAGTGACAACTGGATTGAAATTCAGAAAGAGTCTTGCATTCCAGTACTGTAGAGCATATTACCCTGTATTTAAAACAAGTGTCTTGCCAACACGATGTACTGCAATTGATAATCGAGCCTTGGAGTATGGAATCTTAAAGATTTGCTTCAAAATATCAGTTGGGGCAATGACATCGATCTCCTCTCCATACTCCACCAGACCTGATACAGCAAGAGCTTCACCTTTCCTTGCAAGATTTGAGGTGTGTGTGCCACTTTCCCATAATAAATCTGCAATGTCAAGCAGAAGTTATTACCTCTCTCACATACAACAATGAAGACATGTTAAAACTTATATATACACAATCAAATGATATTAGGAAAAAAAAAAACACCATAAGTTGTAGGATCGACATCCATTAGATACTCCATCCTGTAAAACCAGGAAACAAATGACATCATAAAAAGATGCAAACTACTTGCGTAAAAAAAAGTCAATGTGGCACTTGTATTTGTGCATCAAAAACAAATGCGACTTTTTCCTGAGTGCAAACAAAAAAAATTTGCTATTGAGCAGCTACGCTTCAATATTTTGAACTGCTTCCATCATCTACACGCAGACATATTTCCATAAGCTCCTGAATGAAGAAGGAGACAGGGATATCTTGTTGGGGAAGTTAGAAAATTCTAAGAGTCGCAGCGATTTTGGGTAGTGTAGGTGCATTAAGGCTGCAGAGGTTAAGGGGGCTATTCGAAAGAAGACGAGGGGAAGAGCGACCGGGCCAGACAAGATCCCGGTGAACTTTTGGAAGAACACAGGCGAGGCAGGTATGAACTGGTTGACCATGTTGTCAAATGTCAAATTTAGGACGGCTAAAATGTCAGAGGAATGGAGATGGAGTACAACGATTCCTATGGACAAGAAAAAGGGTACTATTTAGAACTAAAATAACTATAGGGGTATCAAGCAACTAAGCCACACTATGGAAGCCTGGGAGAGGGTGATTGACATGAGGATGAGGAGGAGTGTGTCTATCTCCAAGAACCAATTTGGATTCATGTCAAGGCAATCGACTACAGAAGTCATCCATCATCTTGTGAGGAGATTGTTGGAGCAATATAGTGACAAAGAGAGGCTAGCACATAGTGTTCATTGACCTTGAAAAGGCATATAATAAAGTGCCTAAGATGTTTGGAGTCTAAAGGTGTACGGCATACATTAGGGCTATTAAGAGCATGTATGATGGAGCCAAGACCCGGGTTATGACAATGGAAGGTGACTCTGAACACTTATCGATTGTGATGGAGTTGCACCAAGGACCAGCCCTTAACCCGTTCCTATTTTGCCTAGTGATGGATGAATTGACACAACATATTCAAAGGGAGTACTGTGGTGTATGTTATGCACAGATAACATAGTATTGATTGACGAGACGTGTGATGGAGTAAATGATGGGTTGAAAGTTTGGAGAAAGGCCCATCTGACTGAGGATTGATGGCAATATGTTGTAAAATGCAATGTTGCTTGGACTCTTCAAAAATGTCAACGGGTGCATGTCGGATTCTCCAGAAGTAGTGTATTTTTGGAGAATCCAACATGGGTGCAGCATCGAAGGTGAAGAGTCCGTGCAACTTAGGCAAAATGCCTAGGAGGCCTGACAATTCCTAAAACTCCCAGTCATTCAAATTTTTTCTCAAGCTTGGACACCAAGTATTTCCCTCCCAGTTCTGGAAAACAGTAGTCTCACGATTGGAAGCAATGGAGAAAATCGTAAGGTAAGCTTCCTTCAAAGTCAATTGGCCTAACCATACATCTTCCCAGAAAAGAATATGATTCCCATCACCCACCTGCAAAGATGAATTCATTGAGAATTCGGGCCACACGTTCCTGATTTCCTTCCAGATCCACAACCAAGAGGGAGTCTGCTGGTGTTGGAGACCCAATGACTACCTTTGCCATAATTGACTTGAATAACCACCTTCCAAAGGCTCATTCCTTCTTGATTGTATCTCTGGTGCCATTTTAGGAGCATCTTTTTGTTGTGCAGAGCCAGATCTTTCACCCCTAACCCCCCAACAGATTTGGGAAGAATAACCTTGTTCCATTTCACCAAGTGAAATTTATGGTCCTTGTTGTTTCCCTCCCATAGGAAAGAATGCCCAAGTTTGTCGAGCTGCAGGACTTTTGATGGGATAGGAATTACAGACATAAAATAAGTCGGGATGCTATCCAAAACACTGTTAATCAGTGTTATTCTGCCACCAAAAGAAAGATATTATTGTTGCCAGGAAGCTAATCTCTTCTCCAGTTTCTCAACAATCCCACTCCATATCTCAGTTGATTTATACCTAGCACCCAAAGGAAGTCCCAGATAGGTTGTTGCAAAATAACCCGTATTGCAACACATAATCTCAGCCAGCTTATCCAATTCAGGAACCAAATTAACAGGATAAATGAAACTTTTAAACATGCCAATGTGAAGCCGAGAGAGTGCCTCAAAGAACATCAAAGTAATGTTAAGTGTTAGACCTGGGACCTCTTAGCACCACAGAAGATGAGAGTGTCGTCAGCAAATAAGAAGTGAGAAACAGAGGCTGAGGGATTAGTCCTATTGACAATACCAAAAACCCTCCAGCCAGTTGAGTTGTTTAGCCTTGGCTATCATCCTGCTAAAACCCTCCATGGCTAGTATGAAAAGAAAGGGGGACAGAGGGCCCTCTCGTGGCAGAGAAAAAGACTTAGTTCTTTTATTTTGAACAACATTATTATTTTTTGAGAGTTACTCTTCTTTACACCTTTGCATGTTGGCTACTTGAGATTTATCTTACAGCCATATAAGAACGATTCTTCTAAAAGGTAAGATTAATTCTTTAACTTGATATCATTGATTCTTATTCATAAATTAAATTAGGTCATTAGTCCTACACTATTAGGAGTTTAGCCATGAAAACTTTCCCCTTTTTTCCAGAATTTCTTTGACTTGATATTGTTTTTTTTTTTGAAACTGGTAAGTTTGTATTCTTTAACTTGATATTGTTAATTCTTATTCATAAATTAAATTAGGTCATTAGTCCTACGTTATTACGAGTTCGGCCATGAAAACTTTCCCCTTTTTTCCAGAATTGAACTCTGGAAAAAAAGTTTGGCCATAAAATTCTACTTCGGTTTCTTCGTGTCATAGTCATTGATCACCTCAATATATTAAGGGCTCTTAAAAGCTTCTGCTCCATCAACACAAATACACAAAGCCAACCCAAAACTTGCTCTGAATCCCCCATTTTATCCTAATTGTAATATGCATCCTTCCCAAGTATTGCCATTAACACCAAATATAAAAATGAGTTCCCTTATAGAACATATCATGTTTAGTTCTGTCTAAGCAAAGGGGAACGTGCTTAAATAGCTTTAGCATTTGGTCCAAATCTGTTCGTATTTGGCTAAACATGGTACAAACCTCTCTTTTTTTTGAAAAAGTTTGGAAGTCTGTCCACTCTCCAAGAGACCATCCCAGCCAAGGGGCCATAAGGGCTGTTAATCACGCTCTGGTCACTTGGTCATGGTTCATCCACCGGACATGGTTTCCTATCTCCTTAAACTCAAGGATACAGTGCTACAAGCCTACAGAACAGATCATGTTCAAGTAAGGATGTGAGAAGGATACAGTGTGTTTAAAGCAATGACATGGTTAATCCAGCGAGGCAAAAGCAAATTCTAAGGTACCTTCTGTATCACAATAGCTTAAAATGCACTCCAGCCACTGAAAATGGGTTAACAAAGCAATCAATCACCACCTTCTTTCCGGCTCTCTACCACTTAATAAGAAGTTCCTTTCCTTTCATAATAGAAAACCCTCCACTCAGAATGATGAGGTACTCTTCCTGTCATCCAGTCCATCTTACTTCTTTCTGGTCCTTATTTTCAAAATTATTTTTCTTGCTTCTCAAGCAACGCAACAATGTGTTTAAGCTAAGGAGTTCAAGCTGCAGCACAAGAAAGGAAAGACGGGAGTACTGCAATTTAGCACGTACATTAACGGTTGAACATAATCTGGAGATCAAACGGTTCCTGATTGATACCATATTCCAGAGTGATGTAAATATTTTACTGAATTGTCCTCAGCATTCATGATTTTCTTTTCAAATACATATTATTAATCTCAGTATGACGTTCTAAACCCCAAAACTTCACCGAGCAAATAGTTCAAAAAGATAACATTTGTGTGACTGATTCTAAGACTTGCAACTTGTTGCAGAACTAGAACTCTAATCTTCTGTTCGTGAAGTTCACAAAAGTTATGTGAACCCAGGTTAAGTAATCTGATCAGTCCTTCAAATGTAATTTATTAACGGTACGAAGCATATTGACAGATGATAAAGCAGTACAACACAAGCTAAAAAATGCAACATCTAAATGAGATAACAGAACTAACAGTCACTACCTGCACTCGTCCTTGATTGGGTAGCCACCAATGGGAGTACCTTTTCTGGAATACTCGAAAGCAGCGGCAAAGTGTTGAGATCAGTCTCGATAGGAATCATCCGGTACCTCGGAGCTCTAACCCTAAAATTATTATCAAAAAAGAACTGAATAGAACAATTCAAGATAATCCAAACACCCTCTCTCTGACAAAGAGAATTCTTGGACTCAAAATTCAAATAACACCTAATTCATCACATGCACAAAAGAAAAGTGTCTACTTCTTCAAAGACTTGAAGTTTAAGATATCTAATCACTATCATTCACAACATTAGCAATATGTCTTAAGTTCAATATGAGAAAATTGCTTCAACATTGTGAGTCTCTCTAACAGAACTAATGGTACATAATAAATGCAATACAACAGACATTGGTGCAACAGTAGAGCTGCTCTTTTATAACTTGTTGATCATGGGTTCAAGACGTGAGACCCACCTCGTTGCAGCAAACCCTTTTGCATAAATAAAATAGAGGGCCGCGTAGAGCCGTAGACTATACGCCCATACTAATCAGGGAACACTTCGAGTACGCTTAAGACTTTTTAAAGAAATATAACAATTTGATAACGCATTTTTAAAGAGTTCTAACACAAAAGGTCCCTTAAGTTAGAGGGTTACTCTATTCTCCTCCTACGTATACAATGCTAAACATATAATCCTTCAATTTTTGGTCCAGTTTTAACGGCCACAGTCTTCTAAGATTTATAAATGTGGACACATTTGGTAATGTGCAATGAAAAATTGGAAATAAAAGGAAGTGAAAGGTGGGTTTCTTGGAGTCAAAGCTATATTTATCAAAAAAGTAATGGTGGAACAACTCTTTATCATAGAAAAATTTATTCAATTTTTCCCTGGTCTTATTTGACATTGCAAGTGAATAAAGTATTCTTTGGTCTTTAATCTATTTCATGTTCTATAATCTGATCAGCTTTTTACAAGGCAAAGGAGCAAGTTGTGCCATTTTACCTATCAAAGGACAAGATATGTTAGCTCTAAGACACTGGGCGTACTCAATGAACTTATTATAAGTATCAAAAGAAAAGATGTATATATCTTGAATAACGTCAGAGCAAATAATATTCTATGTCACTGAGTCCTATTATACAACAAAACATATTAAATAAGTTATCGTCAATATTCAAATCATTTTTAAAAAAACAGGCACATACATAGCAGACAATCCAAGGCATAAATCATGCAAGGAGTATTATTCGGGCGCATACGGAAGTATGGTACAAGATGACTAAGGCGTACATCTAGCAAATATCCCACCTATTTCAGGTGCTAGCCAAATGAGAGGTTAACTTGCCTCGTGATAGGTCACCGGACAGTCACAAGTTTTCCTTTTAAAACATTGATTATGGTATCTGTTTCTTATCTTTTTTATATATCGGGAGTATATGCAAAGTGGTCTTTGTTAACATTATATAAGCTTTTAATGAAATTCTTCGGAGTTTGAATATGTTGGACCAAGTTTCTCCATCATGTTAATTCAAATAAGTACATATATTTACTGTTTTAGGAGAAAAAAAGATATGGAGCAACCCCCAATTTTAAAAGACCACATGTAACTAAAGCCATGTACTTTCAAGTAAAAGTCTGTCAAGGTTCTGTTAGACCATACCACAAGTGCCACCATTTTGTAAACATATAAGACTGATATTAGTAGTTACCAGTTTCAAATATATATACATAAGATGATATTAGTTCAGAAATAATAAGGTAAAAAATAGATCAATCCTTAGTGCCCGTTTGAACAAGCTTATAAAAAGTAACTTATAAGTCAAAAGTTAAAAGTCATAGGGGATATCCTACTTTTGGTTTTAGGCTTATTTTAAAACTTTTTTGGCCTAAAGTTGAGTGCTTAAAAGCACTTTTTAACTTTTCCAAACACCTCCAAAACCAAAAACACCTAGAAATAAGCTACCACTTGTGCTATACTCTCTCTGTTTCAATTCACCTTTTTTATACTATTTTAGAATGTTTCCAAATTTTTTACCATTCATTTCATTAAAAACTCTTCACAAATTTTAACAATTCAAACTCACTAAACTATCAAGTACTTTCTCTATCATACTAAGTTTCTCAACTAATTGCATGCCTATCTCCCACCAACACAGGACGAGTAACCCTATCTACTAAGGGTTAGAGTCACCTAGTGTTTTCGTACTCCAAGGGGGAGTGAGGGGGGTATTCAAAAAGGGGAGTCACGGGTTCTTTCTTTCCTTCTAGGAAAGGTCTTGGTTTGGTATAGCATTAAAGAAAACTTGTTATGATTATGCGGCTATATAGAATAGGCAGGTAGGGCTTTATGCGGCTTTTTTTATGAATAGTTTCATCAAAATTCCATCAATTGTAGCTAGTGATTGCCCGGATCGTGTGTGATCACCAAAGGTGAAGTAACCTTTCTGATGCTCTCTACGCTCTGTTAGATTATCAACCTACTTCATTGATCCCTTTATCACACCCTTAATCGCCTACCAAACTAATTTTTCAACTATTACTTAATCCTCACTAACATTTGAACCTGAGACCTCATAATTCTCAAACCTACTTCATTGATCACTAGACAACAACACCCTTGAGCGCCTATCAGACTAATTTTTCAACTATTACTTAATCCTCACTAACACTATCGCTAATATAAGTGAATAATTCTTGTCAAATCAGATAGCACAACTTAAATGACAAATTTCACCCAAATAAATACAACTTGCAGTTAAAACATACGGAAATGCGTACCTTTCGGCTGAGGGGAGAAGTTCGGAAGTATTGAAATCATGGAATGCTTTATCGGTTGGAACAGGAATTGTACCACAGAGAAAACCGAGTGGTTTAGGGCGTGCAATTTCGAGCCTTCCTACACACTGTAACTCTCGGGAGCTTGACGGTGGTTTGTCCATGGATAAAATTCCTCTCAGAAGCTAGGGCTTCTTCAATCTTCTTCAACCTCAGAGGAAGAAAATCTGTTTTGGGTGTTTTGCTTTGAGTTTATGTTCCAGAAGCTTCGCATTGAAACCAGAAGAAACAGAATTCATTGCAATTTGTGAAAAAATAGTTGTGGTCATAACAAAATTTTCTTAGTCAAATATAACCTGTTCAGACATAAAATAACAATTTGACTATTTTTAAATACTGGATTTTCAATATTAGCAAATGTTAATTAGACTAGCGTATATAAATGTCATTTTTGATATACATAGTTATATATCACATGATATATATGATTGTTTTTGTTGATTTTTTTGTTGTTGTTTGTACATTTATGTAAGAAGTCCATTAAAAATTCTTGTCTAACCGGAATTTGATATTATACTCTTTGATTTAGTGATTAATTAAAGAAAAATATAAGAAATATCATTAAAGCGTTATTTAAAACTCCAATTCAAAAGCTAAAATATTTAAGTGAATATTTTTTGAGTAGGTACATTGAAGAGTTTATATATAAAATCCAAGGAGTATTAAAGTTAAATTAAATTGATTTGAAGTTAAAATTCAAAATTGAAATCGAGTTAAGAAAGTATCAATATTGCAACATGTGTATATTATTATGTATCACATGTATATTACACATTTATACATTAATATACAAACTAATGTGTGTGTTTCTTCTCGATTTCTTCAAATTACTGGTTTAAAAATGGAAAAAAACTATAAATGGCAAAGAGATTTAACTAAATATTATTCCATATCTATAGTTTATCTAATTACGCTCGATAGTTATAGTTTAATTTGCTATGAAAAATCACATTTGTATACCTCGGTTTCTTTTTAAAAATTTATACAAATTTTATTTTTTTAAAATAATGACTACATGGGCAGTAAAAATGGTAACAAAATATAACTGTTAATTAATCCCTTAATTGATGCAACAAAATCAGTTTAAAAAGGGGAAATATCACACGATTCACACTAAGTGTATTTCCTTACAATTTCTTACCAAAATAGTCTCTTCAAGCTATAAAATTCTCCCTTAAAACTCTGATCCTCATTTACTGGATTTTAACAATCAAATTTTGATTTGATTTCTTCACCCATAATACAACAACAAATATTTTTCAATTTAAAACAAATTATTCAACTTAGTTCTTCCTTTCTAATTATTCATTTGAAACAAAAAAAATTAATTTCAAATCATGAACTCTGAAATATACAAATCAAAATGCATATGATTATCATGAACATATACAATTGTATAAAGATATACAAATGATAAATGCTAGAGAACTATTGGTGTATATGCAACAGATGTATATATACAAATAAGCAATTGTGTATTGTTTCTAAAAATGACAAATACATATATCATTTGATATACAAATTAAAATGTATATTAATATTATTAACAAATTCAATCGTATAAGATATATAGATGATAAATGCTAGACAACTATTTGTATATATGCAATTGACAACTTTTTGTATATATGCAATTGATGCATATATACAAATAAGCAATTGTATATTATACCTAAAAATATACAATAAAAACAACAAATACATATACCTTTGATATAAATACAAAATCTACAATTACATTGATACAAATACAAGTTTCAAAAAATCGTATTTAATATCATGTAAAAATTATTGATACAAATACAACTCACGAAAAAGAAATTCGAACTCATCATCCCTGTTGAACCACCAAACTTTTGTTCTTGTTTTTGGAATCAGATTCCACATCATGATGGTTTTCCTTCAACTATTTTGATGATGTTTGCCTTAACTTTATTGATAACTTGTTGCAATGTTATTGGGTTGTTTTTAAACTTGGATCTCATCAACTCTTGAATAGATTTTTTCTCTTCCTTCTCTCTAGATTTTGCAATAGACCTTGCAATGACTCCAAAATCTTGTGTTAAGCCGAACGAAAATGATGGTGGATCATCAAAATCTTGTGTTAAACTCTCTTGGATAGAGTTTCATCATCCTTTTTTTTTCCTGAAAAAACTAAAAATTTGAAGACTGGAGAAATTTTTTTGTGAAAAACAAGACAAACATAAATCATATACAAATGAAAAAAAAAACAGTTGAAATACGTTTTGAGCGGTTACCTTGAATTGTGATGCTATGATTAGGAGAGAAAGTAGATTTCAAAATTCAAAAACGATATGTATGAGTGTTTTTAGAAGAGAATTAGGGAATGGAGAGAGGAGAGGCAAAATTAGATTTGTATAAATGAATATACAAATACGGAAAGGGCTCTTTTTCTTTGCGTATACAATCCGGTCGTGGTCCTATAAGTAATAGCAAATTATATTAAATTATAACCACGCACAATAATTAATTGAAATTGCAATCTCGTTGAATAATAAAGTAGTAATATTTGCAAACTTGCATAATTTTCTCTTTAAAAAAATTAGAGAAGAAACTCTTCAAATCAATCCCAAGTGAGTCTAAAATTTAATATAAGCTTCCGTCTCAAAAAATTTAATATAAGCTTCACATAGATGTATTTTTAGAAACATTGAGTTCGAATTACAATATTTTTCTGATTTTAACTTTTAGATTTGAAAGCTTCAAACTCAATCATTGTGGATTTCGAGGTCTTCTTCCGAATTTGGCATTTTAATAAATTTTCAATGCTGTTTCAATTATCAAAGGTGAGAGCAAAGTGGTGTTGATTTGGTGGTATTACTGCATAGTGGAGAATTTGGCATTAAAATCTTGAGAAAGCGCTAAAATATTTAATTGACTGGTAAAAAAGTAATATTTTTACAAATAACGATGATACAATCAATGGAGAGCCAAACTTTGATAACTAAACATATGAGGAATTATCAGAATTTGGTCAAATTTTAATAGATCATCATAACTTCTTGTATGAAAATCTCATCAACATATATGTGTTTGCTTCAAATTTGATATCTAATCTTCTAATATAGCAATCCTCGATTCTTAATGAGCAAATTAAACCCAAGAGTTTAAAAAATAACAAGACTACGTTGGTAGATTATTATTATTATTCAAACTCAATAATGGTATTCTTCAATTTGTTTCAAACTAAAAGCAAATCATAAGATATACAATACAAATTCAATGAAACACACTATCCACTCAATTTTAACCATAGCTAGCTAAAGTAATGAGTATCTAATTTTCCACATATCTCTTCTTTTTTTCTCCAATTTTCGTAGTGTCCACATAATTTATTGCAGGAAGAAAAAGTAGATGGAGGAAAAAGGAAAAAAAGAAAAAGAAGTTCCTATGAGTATTATTTGCACTACTTTTATATTGTTAATATGTACAACAATTAAACATCAATTCTTAAAAAGGACACTATGTGAAAATTCACTATTAAAAAACTGCTAAAAAACGATAGACAGAAAAGCGACGGACAGTGTCGCTCCAAAAAGCGACGCCATTTGCCACACTGTCCGTCGCTTTTTAATAAAAATAATTATTTTTAAAATTATTTTACAAAAAGCGACAGACGGCGTCTCTTAGTCCGTCGCTTTTTTTCGCGGACTTTTGCGCCAAATATATATATAATTAAAAATTATTTATTTAATATATGTAGTGACGCCGTCCCTCGCTTTTTATTAAAAATAATTATTTATAAATTAAACTTCAACAACGCAGTTCGTCGTTTTTAATTAATTTTAATTTATTAATTATTTTTTAACAAAAACGACGTACGGCATTTCTTAGTCCGTCGCTTTTTGGTCAAAATATATGGTCAAACATATTTTAAAAGCGACGGACAACGTCTCTTAGTTGTCACGACCCAAGCCTAGGGCCTAGATGTGACCGGCGAATGGGGAACCCGAAGGAACCCCAAACAAGCCTCATAGCGTATCATTACACATCCTTGGTCGCGGAAGCAATTAAATGACCATAAGCGATAAGCATAATCAAGGGGAAAATCGGGACTAAGGGAGCAAGAGAAAAAAAAAAAGAAATGATACATAAATACCATAGATGAGTCAAGCTCAAGCATAATACACAACTTGTCCAACACCACCTCTAAACATGAGTACTTAGCGGGGGCCAAGACAAACTACCGGGCTCACCCTCATAGTCAAAACATAACTAGAAAGGAAAAGTTTTATACATAGCAAAAGATCATGAGCAACGTCCCCGAAATGGAGGACTCACCAATAACCACTATAGAAAATCATACTAGCCACGCGGAGGAGGATGGTCAAGCGGTGCTCCGGTCCCTACATGGTGACATCATGTAGACATAGAGTATGCGTTAGTACATTTGAATGTACTAAGTATATGGGATGCAATGCAATTCTACATTAGATGGACATCATAGGAAAAATGCGTAATCATACCCAATAGATAGCATATTAATGAAATGATATGTATAATGATGCTTACATAAAAATCATATTTAGTGGGACGTAGTACATGTGTGGCGAGTGACCATCAATATAGTATTTCCAAGGCCTACCACCCCCTTGGAGAGGCGAAAGAGGTACAAACCCCTCAATATGGTTACACGGGCCTACCACCCCCCGAGCTAGGGACCAAGGTACAAACCCCTCGATATGGTTATACGGGCCTACTACCCCCCGTACTAGGCAACCAAGGTACCAACCCCTCGATACGGTTATACGGGCCTACTACCCCCCGTACTAGGCAACCAAGGTACCAACCCCTCGATACGGTTATACGGGCCTACTACCCCCCGTACTAGGCAACCAAGGTACCAACCCCTCGATACGGTTATACGGGCCTACTACCCCCCGTACTAGGCTTGGTTGACTCACAACACTTATATAGAGAAAATCATATACATGTGTCCATTTCATCATCATTTCAGTAATTACATAACCATCCGACTCATAGGACGTACCTTGGACCGTCCCTTTCCTAAGAATTCTATAAATGGGCATTTTATCAAACACAAGGTGGGCAATTGTTCATGTAAATGAAATCATGTATTTCAAGAATACTAAGTCCAACCAATTCCAAAATCCATATAAATCAGCCCACCAACAACATACATATATATATCAACCTTCATAATTTGATCATGGAAGCATGTAAACCATAAACATCACATAATAATTCCATTTCATGATAATATGCAAAATGGACCATAATAGGGTGTGTAGTAGTAATTCCATAATTCAAGAGTTCATAAATAATCATAAGGACCCATACACTTGAAGTAGAAATAGAGGATAAATGGTTGGACTTGTGGAAAGGAAGGTTTCCAAAATCAAACCCACATACCTCAACTTTGGAGAATCCTTGATGAAGATTGGAATGGAGAATCGAAGCTTGAGATTGAGTCTTGAATCCGGAATTAGAGCTTGAGATGTTTGAATTTGGTTGAAGATCTTGGTGGAATTTTTGGAGAGGGCTTAGAGAGTGTTTTTGGAGTTTAGAAAATGACTAAGTATGGGACATATCCCCTTTTTATAAAAAATGACTCCAACCCGCCTAAAAAAAAACTGCTCACTGGAAATTGCAAATCTGCACAGACAGGTTTTACGAAAATGGTCATAACTCCCTCATCCTAACTCGGACTAAGGTGAAACCAAGTGCGTTGGAAAGCTAACTCAAAGAGCTTTAATTTCATAGGTTGCAGCCCTTCCAGTTCCTTGTGTGCTAAGAGATATGCCCCTTTAAAGTTGACCCTCCAAATCGCAATTTTTGCGATTTTCGAATTTTGATACGGTTGCTCTAAAATTCGGGTTAGACCCATTTCCCACTCAATTTGACCCCACAAATAAGAATATGAAGTCGAATTTCCGAAATCATGCACGGATTTTGAGATATATGGAAATTACAATTATAGGTGTTTCCGAAGCACATTTTCGGGCATTTTTGGGGTCGTTTCATTAGTCCGTCGCTTTTAGGTCAAAATATTGGTCAAATATTTTTTTAAAAGCGACGGACAAAGAGACGATGTCCGTCGCTTTTTGTTTAATTATGTTGAACCAGAGACGGGTTTTTCCCCAAATTTCCCATCTCTCTTTCTCTCTCTTCTCTCGTCTCTCCCTTCTCTCTAAGAGCAGACCCCACCCACTGCCGTCACCCCCGCTCGTCGCCGCCGCCACCGCCCTTCGTCCCCGTCGTCCCCACCCACTGTCGCCACCCCCGACGCCGTCCCAGCTACCTCTCATTCTTGTTATAAGGTTAGGATTTAATTTTAGTTTTTTTTCAATTATAGTAATTATATTTGATTTGTTAGTTTGTATATTGTTTTATTTTTTTGAATTGTGTTATTCAATTGTTAATTTGTACATTTGATTGTTGTTAGTTAGGGAGAGAATTGGGGATTTTAGATTTTAGCGTTTTCTTTTAAATTGGGGATTTTAAAATATGATTGTGAATTGAGTATTAGAAGTTAGAACTAACAAATAATTAGAAGTAAGAAGTTAGATTAGTTGAATTTTCTAATCCGATATTGTATTTGTGCTTATATATTGTTGTCGAAAATTAGGTTACTTGAATTATATTCTTGAACTTAGAAATTTTAGAAATTAGATATGAACTTGAATTTTGTAGGATTTTAGAACTTTAATTAGGTTGTGAACTTTAGAAATTTTGAATTATTGTAGGATTTTAGAACTTTAAGTTGTGAACTTTAATTTAGAGAACTTGAATTTTTGTAGGATTTTAGAACTTTATGTTGTGAACTTTAGAAAACTTGAATTATTGTAGGATTTTAGAACTTTAGAAATCTTGAATTATTGTAGGATTTTAGAACTTTAAGTTGTGAACTTTAATTTAGAGAACTTGAGTTTTTGTAGGATTTTAGAACTTTATGTTGTGAACTTTAGAAAACTTGAATTATTGTAGGATTTTAGAATTTTAGGTTGTGAACTTTAGAAATCTTGAATTATTGTAAGATTTTAGAACTTTAAGTTGTGAACTTTAATTTAGAGAACTTGAATTTTTGTATGATTTTAAAACTTTAGGTTGTGAACTTTAGAAATTTTGAATTATTGTGGGATTTTAGAACTTTAAGTTGTGAACTTGAATTTTTGTAGGATTTTAGAACTTTAGGTTGTAAACTTTAGAAATCTTGAATTATTGTAGGATTTTAGAATTTTAGGTTGTGAAATTTAGAAATCTTGAATTATTGTGGGATTTTAGAACTTTAAGTTGTGAACTTTAATTTAGAGAACTTGAATTTTTGTATGATTTTAGAACTTTAGGTTGTGAACTTTAGAAAACTTGAATTGTTGTAGGATTTTAGAACTTTAGGTTGTGAACTTTAGAAATCTTGAACTATTGTAGGATTTTAGAACTTTAAGTTGTAAACTTTAATTTAGAGAGCTTGAATTTTTGTAGGATTTTAGAACTTTAGGTTGTGAACTTTATAAATCTTGAATTATTGTAGGATTTTAGAACTTTAGGTTGTGAACTTTAGAAATCTTGAATTTTTGTAGGATTTTAGAACTTTAGGTTGTGAAATTTAGAAATCTTGAATTATTGAGGGATTTTAGAACTTTAAGTTGTGAACTTTAGAAATCTTGATTTGTAGAATTTATGAACTAATTAATAGGTTGTGAACTTTAGAAATCTTGATAAAATGTAGTCTTTATGAACTATTTAATTAAGCTTGAACTTAATTTGAAATTTGAATTACTTGAAATCTTGAATTATTATAGGATTTTAGGACTTTAAGTTGTGAACTTTAGAAATCTTGAATTATTATAGGATTTTAGAACTTTAGGTTGTAAACTTTAGAAATCTTGATTTGTAGAATTTATGAACTAATTATTAGGTTGTGAACTTTAGAAATCTTGATAAAATGTAGTCTTTATGAGCTATTTAATTAAGCTTGAACATAATTAAAATTTTGAACTTAATTTGAATTTTGAAACGAATTTTGAAAGATTTTATAAGTCTTTAAATTTTGATTTAAGTATTTTTGAAGGTTAATTTAAGTTTGTTGTTTTATATTTTGTGTAGTATGTTTATTATGTGTTTTGCTTGATTGAGCTGATTTGAATTGAATTGAATTTGCAGGTGGTGCCAGTTTCTGCTGTCTAAAAAATGCAGAAAAAGCGACAAACATGGTGGTTTTGTCCATTGCTTTTCTGCATTTTTTTTAAAAAAAAACCCAGAAAAGCGACGGATAGGGTCCTTTAGTCCGTCACTTTTCTGGGTTTTTCAAAATTTAATTTTCATAAAAGCGACGGACTGCGTCGCTTTTCAAAAATTAAAAAAAAAAAAAATTAAAGAAAAGCGACGGACGGCGTCTTTTTGTCCATCGCCTTTCAAGATTTTAAAAAGTTATAAATTAAAAATAAACGATGGACTGTCCGTCGCTTTTGGAAATTAAAAAAAATTAAAAATTATAAAAAAGTGAAGGATGGCGTCGCATTATTCAAGAAAATATTTAAAAAACAAAATAAACAAAAAGCGACGTTGTCCGTTGCTTTTTTGCAACGCTGTCCGTCGCTTTTTGAAAAGCGTCGAGCCAAAAAGCGGCGAACTTGACTGCGTCGCTTTTCCGTTGATTTTGACCAAACAAGCGATGCAGTCCGTCGCTTTTGGCCGTCGTTTTTCGCCTGTTTTTTAGTAGTGATTGATGAATTAAGAAAAAGCCTTTTGATTTATTAACAAATCTTTTCAAGTTATCATCATGTGCACGTCTCAAAATGACTTTGACATCTTTCCTGATCGAGCAGAGTACACGAAAGGGATACAATTTATGTAAATGTGTTTCTTTTTCTTTCAAAAAATGTTTTTCAACAAAATTTCTCTAAAAAATTTCCTGAAAAGTTCTTCAAAGAGTTGCATCAAAGTTTTGAACGTCACGTTTCCAGATAAATTACTCAAAAGAGTTGATATAATACACCTAATCAATTAGAATTGAAAAAGTTATGTCTCTATTATTATAAATATATGATTAATGGGAAGATAAAGATATATAGTGAAATAGCGTGTTTGGCTCAAAACTCGTGTATTCCAATATTTCACACCATATAGCTTCAAATATATTCATATCAATCATCAAACTAAGGACTGGTATTAATTTAGATTTAGACTGTATATAGTATATGTTACAAAATGCAGCAAACAATAGCCTATAGGCACAAGATGGAAAATCTTGGTTATTGAGTTTTTTTTTGTTAACCGAATAATATTTATTAGTAAAGAAGCTTAAGTATTATTACAAAATAAGGGAATAGTATTATACCCGTATATATTGTAAATAAAATATTGAATAGACACATTGAATCAGCATTGGGAGGAGTAAAGCACAAGTAACTAATAAAATGAAGACAGAATTATAGCAAGATTATGATTACAACAAACAGAATGGGACAAAAACACTTGATCACGAGTTCATCATACTATATATGATATACAATATATATATAAAAAAAAATTAGAGCAAATTCAAGACTTGGATCAACTCCTTTTTGCACGTGAATTATGGTGATTATGACACTCCTCCAATAACACTTTTTCTTCGGGGTAACATTAATAATTAATTAGGATTAGCACAAAACATTTTTAAAAAAAACAAAGTTTATGTGAAAATATAAAGTGATACACGAGTACATGATCAATTTTCCTTTCTAACAAAAAAAAAACATGATCATTATTCTAATTGGAGCCTGACTAATTCAGATTCGCACATTGCACGATAGGGCAATGCTCTCCAAAAGATTATTTTCATATTCAGAATCCAAAACTCGAGATCTTTTATTAAAGATGGAGAAATTCTAATCATTCCACCACAACTCATATGTTGGCACTGGACAGTAGTGCCAAAATGTAATTACAAGTAGTGCTAGTAATTCTTCTAACAAACGTTTTCCTACTTTATCAAAGATATAACCACATAATTAATTTTAGGTAGTTTACTTACAAATGCTTCAATTATGTAAACTCATATCTAACTCATCGTCTCAATGTTCATGACTGCTACTAAAATAATAATTGTTGTATCTTTTTTTGCTAGCTTAAAAAATGAAAGTTTTTTTTTTTGAAACTTAGCAATGAAATGAGACACTTGACAAAACAAATTATTTTAGTTATTTTTTTTTGGTAATAAAAAGTATATGTATATACTATTTTTAATTATTGGATTGTTTAATTAGACGAGGAACCTCATGTGGTGTACGCTTTGACTGTTCCTTTTGATTTGATTGAGCGTAATGCACGTGAAACGCAAAAGGTAGAAATACACGGAAAATGAGCTACATTCAAACGTAAATTCGATGGAGACGTGTATGTGGAATTTTATGGAGAAGATAAAAGAAGAGGTAAACAACACAAATCACACTAATTTGAGGTAATTACGTGTCTTTTTATGAGTTTTTGAAATTATTATTCGTGTCAAATTTCGATCTTTAGATACACGGAGTCAAAATTAGTTGTAATTTGTTTTAAATACATTGTATTCAAGTGGATTCATATGTATCTGACTCTGTCACTCGTCTATCTCCCCATGTATTTGCATTTCAGAATGTATCTGGTAACCCATGTATATGTATATAGTGTGATTTGCATGTATATGGATACACAGACTCTCTCACTCACCTCCCTCCAATTTCGCTCGCCTCTCTCTGTGTATTTATATTTCAGAGTGTATATGCATGATAGCAAAAATAAAAGTATCTAGATATACCTCACTTGAAATTTGATATAAAATTATTAACTAGTAAGACATAAATATATTATTAGTTCAGATTATAGGGAAAATTAGTAATTATAATAGGTAACATAATCTACAAAAATCTATATAGTAGTATTGTTCTGTTTAAACGGGCGTAGCAAAACAATATAAGATTGTTTGAAGAAAAGAAATAGGGAATCGATTCAATTCTATTACCTTTACTTATATAGTGAATCTTTCAATACATATATATGATCTAAATCAAAGGTATTGAGGTTAGATAAATCCAGAATTAAGTGATTAATTATACCATCTTTGAAAGATTTCTTAAAATAAAATTTGATTTTTTACTCAAATTTTGAATTATTACTCCAACGAGGGCATAGGCCCCATAATCACATGACAAATTCCAAGAACAAGAGGATCATTTGAGATCACGAGCACCTTGAGTTTTGTTTTTTGTTTTTTTGCGTTAGCATGGCGTTAGCAAATTGAGTGTACATATATGGCCCTTTAACTTTTTATCCTCATCTTTCTATGCTATAAAACAATCCCAGGGCCAGGCGTTTCTATCAGAATTATTTGTAATTTAGCACAATAGTACTATTCTTTTAAGATAAGGATTATAGTTTTTTAATTAGTAGTTCTAGGACAATAACTATATTGTGAAAATAAGTTCATAAATTTATTAATTTTCAAGTCTTGAAATAATAAGAAAATGAACCTTGGACTTGATTCATCCTCAAAAGAGATTATTGATGATTTCTAATCCTTCACACATGGTCAAGCAGTCAATTAAAGCGCAAACAACATAATATGGAGGTCTGATATTAGATAAATTAAAAATTGAAATGAATCTGTCTTTGATACTATTATAATAAAATAAATTTTGAGTCTAACTCAATTAAAAAAAACAAGTAACTAATTAATAAGCTAAAAATTATTTAAGACCATATAAAGAATCCAATTACAACACCATCAAATCACACTTATGTGGGATTTCCAACAAGTAGGGAATCGTCCGACCCCCTTCTTGAAACGTTTATTCTTTCTAATAATTCATTAGAATTTCTACTCTTTTAATTTTCTACTCGGTCATCAATATTTTATATTAAAGCCCGATTAAATTAAGTCTCACGCCACATAAATATGATAACATTATACAATTTCACGTAGGAAGAAATCAACCAAGTGACGGATCATCTAGCAAAATGTGAATCTCTTGTGTTTTGTTACCCTAAACCCCCCCCCCCCCCCAACTAATATATGTTCTAAAATAAGCTTTTATGAGTATTCATTTTCAAGAAAGAAAAATAATAAAAAAGAGAAGATTAATTATGAATAAAGTAGTTCGAGATCCATGCTTGGTGAAATTTGAATAATGATTATTTAAGCCTCTCAATAATTCATGAGACAACTATGATACTCTGACTAAAATTTGGTAGGTGAAAAATTAGGCCATGGAAGATGGAGTCCAATAATTCTTTATACCTTCATTTCTCTGTCCCCTCCCAAAATTATAATAACATTCTTCTCAATTAACAATTATAGGCACCAAAATGAGAAGAAAAAAAAATAGTTATAATGACTAGCTAATATTAATTTACTGGATTCTACTTCATTGCTTCGTTGGAATTTAGACTAACCAGAAAGAATACTGGAATTATAATTGCAACTTTGCAAGTGCTTGTTAATTTATCATTGACTTGGGACAAATACACCGAGTGTCTATATGAAACAATCGTTGAGAGATTACGCTAAGTATGTTGTCTATATAAAGCAGTCTCTCTATTTTACAAGATAGAGATAAGATCTGCGTAAACTATAATCTCTTCAGATTCCACTTGTAAATTCCACTTGATATGTTGTTGTTGGGATCACAAACACAAAAAAAGAACATTTCGATTAAGAAAATATTTGATTAATTACTTTTTAAATATTTTCTGGGGTTAATTACTTCTAAATTGCAACTCAAAATGCTTGCTCAAACTTTATAATGATTAAGCAGAAGAAATTGAAGAACATCAACGTACAAAAGTAGGCCCTTGATCTAGAATATAATTATTAATTATGTGGGGAAGAAAACATTTTAATTCCTCTTTTAGAATTATCTTGGTAGGTGAGTTAAAAATATATGATTAAATTGGCTAGGTAAATACAACTTAGAAAAGTTTAGCTCTAAATTCCAATCTTAAAGCGATATAAAAGAAAAATAAATAAATTATTAGTATATAATATTGAACCACACTAAACCAAATTATGTGTTTATAAAATGATATATCTTATTGCTCCCAATTGTACACAGCGTTGAAATTTTTTTCCTTTTTTTTTTTTAAAAAAAAGAGGGTGCTTATTTATTTCCCATTTATTCCTGTGTTTCTACCTTCTTTATTCTATTATTGTCATAATGCAATGGGGTCGTATCGTTTTAATAGTTAATAATATCTATCTCTTTTCCATTTCTCATTCACCAAAATCTATTTAGGAGTGAAAAATATTGATCATTACATGAAATATTAAAGAATAAATCACTCAAACACACACACCAAGAGGTTAAATATTTTTAAGACATATTCCAATAGACGCACACATTAAAAAAAAATAAAAGAAGAAGCTAGATGATTTCTTTTTAAAATGTTTTGGTGAATAGAATTAATAGGCTATTTGTGTTGATGTACAAAATAGTCCATAAGAAATAGATCTTCGGTTTAAATCAATTTCAAAAGTTAGTTTGAGAGGTAAAAATTGTTCAAAGAGATCATTCATCTTTTTAAGGGCCGATTTGAGATTCTTTCACACCCCTTCAGCATCAAAACTGGACATTTAGTGCGTGGACAATTTAATATGGAGACCCAACATTGCAAATGAAAATCATGAGGAATCTTGCTATGATATTATGTAAAAAAATAAAATGAATCTTAGGTTTAACTCAACCCCTTTTTTTTAGAAGAAATGAGGAGAGGACTTACAAGATAAAAGTTCAGATAAACAAAAAATCTGATTCTTCCTGTCTAACTAACCCCAAAATCTAATATCTAATAAAATAGTTGTTAAAAGTCAATAAATGTCAAATTTTTCTCAACATACAAGCTTTATTTAATGAAGTAAAAATAGTAAACACAACATAAAAGGTTCTCAATATATGTACTACTAGTATATACATAACAAGGAGAGAGTAAAGATACCAAAGGACAACAACAAAAAAAAAAGCTTCTTCCTCTTCCTTCATCAAGAATCAATGGCTTCTACTCTTACTACTTCAACTCCAACAAATGATGTTGATGATCATCAAAGTCATGACACCACATTCTCAACCCCAGTTTTCCAGCCACCACCACCGACGACTCGCCGGAGTCCATCATCTCTCTCTTCTTCACCATCTCACTCTTCCAACTCTTCCTTTGGATCATCACTCTCTTTCCATGATATTCTTGATGATCATAATTCCCCTATTAGTCCTACAACTCCTCTTCAATTCCCAAAAGGGGTACCCTTTTCTTGGGAAAAAATTCCTGGAATTCCAAAACAAATATTTTCCAATAAAAATAACACTACTACTACTACTTCTCTAGGACAACTTCTCCCATTAATGCCATCACCATGTGGAAATGGAAATAATGTTCCAAATAATTCATCCAAGAAAATTACTAGTTTTCTTGATGAGTTTTCTCCAAGAAAAAATGTTGCTAAAAGCTTTAGAAAAGATCCATTTTTTGCTGCATTTGTGGAGTGTTCCAAAGATGATCAACAACAATATGATGATGACATTTGGAAAAATTCTTCAAAGGTACCATCAATAAGAAGTTTAAGTGATAGATTTGGATTCATTAGCATGTATACTTCTTGCAAAAGAACTTGTACAGTCTCTGAATCCATTGTTTATCTTCCAAGATCAAGAAATAATTATAGTAGGAAGTACTAGTGATCATGAGTCAATAAAGTCCTAGATCGAGAGACAGACAGATGCAGAGTCAGGATTTGAAGTTTGTAAGTTCTAAAGCGAATCTATTGCTCGTTTTAGTCATGGGGTTCGCAACTATTAATGAATTGCCTAGTACAAATACAGGGTCTAAGCAGAAGCTACTGAGTTTGTCAGAATATGCATGCCACTAATATTGTAGCTCTGGCCCTGTCTACATATAGGTTAGGTAAGTGTTACAATTTCGTCTTCATTAATGCATAGTTATATTCATGAAATTGTAACCTATGCTTTCGTTTTTTTTTTTTTTGGTTATTGTAATTTTTCTTTTGTGGATTTTATGTAATGCAACGTGAGGACAAGTCAATGTGTTTGTCCAAAATTAATTAATACTAGTACAATTATGGGTATGTTTATTTTTTTGGTACGTTTGTGTGCTTGTGAGGTAGCGGTGTGAGATTTGATTCAATACCTCTATCTACTATGATATTATGGTGAAATGTGTCATCATCTCATTTAAAAACTTCAATGTTTAGAAAAGATACATTTTTATTATTTAATTATATTTTTTTTAAAAAAAATTGTACAAGGAACTGTACATATTCATCTTTGTGTTCCATGTGATGATTAAATGGCATTTAAGTAAAAGTCACAAAATGCCCATGTGAAACCTCTAAACTTTGGAACATTTTTGCACAACAAAACAATACATAAGAGGACACATAAAACTTACTAAAGAATTTAGTTACGTATAAGCAAAGTTTGAGATTCCCAAGAAGAAGAGATTGAAAATACAAATGTCTTGTTGTCATCAATATATATATGAATAAATTCTTACATTTGTGATCAAGACAAATTCTGCTATAAATAGAAGGGTAATTTTACTATATTATTCTTTTAATATACTCCATTCATACAACAATAGTTGTCCACTATATTAAAAATAGTTGTCTAACAATACTTGTTCAATTTAAAAAATCAAGAGATAATTTATCTTTTATGTCTATTTTACCCTTGCTATTAAATACAATTTATCATCTAACACATTTCTCAAAGCATTAAATTTAATAAAATCAAAGGATAATATAGTAATATTACCCTTATTATTTATTGTTTCTTAAGGGGTATGCCAAGTCAATAGTGGACAGCTATTATTGAACAGAGGAGTATATGAATAAATTCTTACATTTGTTATCAAGACAAATTTCGCTTAAATATTGTTTTCTATGCTTGTTGACCGATTAATTCAGATTCACATCGAGTAAGGTCCACTAAAGAAAAAGCGCTTCCTACCACCAAAAAAAATGAACAATTTTACTTTTGGAGTGTTATTGTTATCTTCTAGGTTAATTGGGTTCATAAATTGGAAACTAAAAGACAACAATGCCCTTTTCTTTTCTGGGATACTTTGAGGTTGTACTAAAGAATATATAAAAAGGTGAAAGCTTAAAGTGTCACTAACTAATTTTTAATTTACTTTGTCTTTTTTACTGAACTTTTGCATGTCTTTTCCTTCATTTCCATTTGTGGTGAAAGTAAAATTTTCCTTAGCATCCAATACAAGGACAAAACGCTAGGCATCAAAAGCATCCAAAAACCAAGATTAGCAATGCGCAATGAAGCTTTATGTATGATCAAAAACACAACTTGGAACTACTACCTATATACCTTGGATTCCATCATTTTTTTGTTTTCCGCCGATATTCGGTATTCGAGCTCTGACTAAATTCGAATTCGCAACTTAATATTGAGAATAAAACGCTCTCTAACAAAAACGATTCCATATCAAGACTCCAATTTGAAACCTCTGATTATTAAAAATGAAAGAATACATATCATCGATTCTATCATTATTATTCCATACCTATATGTTTTAGGAAATTCAAGTTGAAATAGACTTCCTTTTTCTTTAAATATTGTCACAATGGTAATGGATGCGCGCCTAGTTTCACTTTTTTTAATATACTAGGCTATCATTGTTTTTTTATTTTTAAAAACTTTAATAATTTTGAAGAAATAATGACTATATAAAAAAACAAGAAATATTAGTAGCCATCATTATATATGAGCAAACAAAACGAAAATGGAACTATGGAAACATCATGGTAGCTAGGAATAAACAGCTCCACTTCACAAAAAAACAAAGTTCATGTCGTACTATTATACCTCTTTTTCTTTTGACCTCTTTTAATATATCCTATATAGTAAGCAAGTGGTTAATCATATACCATTCTTTTAAGAATTTACTTTTGAAATCATGAAAATTTTGATGAATAAAATTATATGATATTTATTTTAGTGTTAGATAACGAATAATTGAGGTACACAAAAACTGATCCGAACATCTTTTCATAAAACATGATGGAAGCCTTGGTGGGGTAATATTTTTTTCAATTTACTACTACCAAAGATTGTTGAAAAAGAAGCCAATTATATGATTCATAAGTAGGTCCACTTTGGACTTCCTACCCAGCAGTTCACACATCCACATCAGTTAATTAAAAAGCCATTTATTTAGGAAATAAATAGCATAAAAAAGAACACTAATAATTAAACATTTTTGTCAAAGGGAAAGTATATTGACTAGCCTTTTTTTTTTTTTTTTTGCATATGTGGTTCAATGGAGCAAGTTTTTTTTTATTAAAAAAAATGTTTTACGGGGAATCAAACATATTATAGGATAATTAAAGAGATGGATTTATTATATTTTGCGTTATCTATTAATTATTAAATGACTTTATTTTATATCCACTAATAATATAAAGAATTTTGATATATTCAGTACAATTTGACTAGCTCCAACAGCTTTCCCATATTTTATTTACCAACTCATATTTATACATTTGCATGTGGTTGGTATTAAAATTATGTAAATATTTTCTCTTTACCGTCACTTAGTAAAACTTGAACTCTAATTAATATTACAACACTAATCTAGGCAAATTTCATCCTCAACAAAATACAAAAGTTTTTTTTTTTTGATACTTAATTACAGGGGGCAAGCCTTAGACTGTACCCTAGCTAATTAATTGCACATTTTAAATTCACGAAGATCTTGACTAAAGCGAACGATATCACCAGTAAATTTAAATTGTTAGAGTCACCTTATGTGCAATTGATATATCAATAAAGATGTTGAGTTCCAAATTAAGAGTGGAGGTGTGTGTGATGACTGACTTAATTCAGACATCATTAGTCAAAATACGAAGAAATTTTAGGTATATAAAAAAACAATCCTTAAATTAAACCTAACGACGAATTTTAAAGTTGTACATGCTAAATTTGGAATGGATATAAAACGTCGTTTTTTTAAAAAAGAAAAAACTATGTCTAGATAAAAGTGTCACTGCCCATTCATCTAAATGTAAAATACAAAAGCTATGAGTATGTGCAAGTGAGCAAAAGTCCTCCATAACTAACAAATCAACTTATAAAAAAAAAATAGATTTGTCATATCTTTTCCCAATTGTAAGGATATACAATATATATCATTTATGGATGAACTATTGCAAATATATATATATATATATATATATATGCTTTAAAGCAATAATGCAGGTTATACGTATATATATTAATGCCCATCCTTTTCATCTATATTAATTAATTCGTATAGAAGGGTACGATAATGGATCGTCCGTATATATATATAGTATACTCCTTTTTTTATATTATGCCACTTGAAATTATAATTATTAAAGTAAGGAGAGAAAAAAACACATAAACTATATAATAAAATAATATTGTACGTTGGGTAGTAGTTGTATGCGATTCTTTGTGCTTCTGATGAGGGAGCATTTAATTTGATTTTGGTCATTGTAAATCACATGTATGATAGGTTGGACCATGGTGTGTAAGCTTACATATCACAAAATCTCTTTGGATTTTAAATGTTTCATTTTCTTTCAAATAATAAAATATCTCTTTCTACTATTTTTAATCGTATATATATATATCTTATCTTATGTCACCTTTAATTTGATTGATTTATCAAATTAATGTAATAAATTGAGAGAAAAGAAAATGACAAGTCAATTTTGTAGAATATGACGTTGAGTTCCTAAGGGGGTGTATTCATGTATATGCTGCTTATGAAGGAGCATGGACTGATAAAAGTGAGTCAAGAAAAGTAAAGACAGACTCATATAGACTTCTGTAAAATAAGGATTGTATATGATTTTTTAGTTAAATTTAATAGAAAATTTTCGAACTTCGTATGAATTTTCAAGTGGAACACACCTGATCAATTGGGACTAAGATGTAACTTCATTGATTTGATTGATTGAATAATCAATAATGTTTTGTATTTTGGAAATGTAGGTTCAAGTGTGTGTTTAATTAAGAAAAAACAGAACTTGACAACCATGCATTTAATATTTTGGGGATCTTGCTGGAGAGCAAAAATATCCAAATATCATTTGGAAATGGAAGCCAAATGACTTAAAAGGTCTTGCTTTGAATTATTTCCAATACCTTACAAATGCATAAAGTAGTCATTAGCTCATGTCATGTGATGCCTGTATTAGTCATGTTAATTATTAAATCCAACACATTTAACCTATAATTCTTATCATTTTGCAAGTGGATATATTCAATAAAACTGAAATACTTGACTCCCTAAGGTCTTTAATTTCTTAACAATTCCAATTTACATTGCATATCTCAATCTTTCTACTTGAGTCATGACACTCAAAACTTTAAGCTTTTCAAAGGCCTCAATGTTGCCACTTAATCAGTTGTGACATCAGTTAAAAGGTTAAAATAATTTAAAGATATTTTAAATAAAAATCGATATATATTGTTGGCTTTGAATCATGCAAGTGAGTATGATTTATTTCAAAATGTCTCATAACGTAAAAAGTATTTTTATGCCTTTTATATGTACCTTTTTGTTTTTAATTATCAATGTAGAGCTTTGTTAGCATAATAAAAAATCTCTCCTTGAACTAAGTTTTACCTGACTCATCATCACGTTATGAGTTTAATTGGAGATTAATTTATGTGTGCACCCAAATCATCCAAGTATTTATGGTCACTAAAATCCATTGACCTTTTTTTGTGTGTACACGTCTCAAAGTTACGGATAAAGATAGTAAATACGCATGTAGATGAACAAAGACACAATATATCGAACCCTGAGTCATCATTCTACATTTCCATACTCGTCTCAAAACCATTGACTCTAATAGTGATTGTTGGACTAAAACAACTTTAAAATAATCTTAAGATGATGTGATATTATTCGTTTTTGAACTAAGTCCGCACAATATTCCTCAAATTAATTTACAGAATGCCTCGCACTAGCTATATTAAGATTAATTATCCTTACAACTTATATATATGTATAAACTTCTTTTTCTTTTTAAACCAAAAAAAAATAACTTTTTCTTATTAATTAACTATTAGTACGACACTTTGCTGTTTGCACATTCCAACACCTTCTTGGTACAGTCCCCATATATCTTTTCATTAGTATATATACTGATAGTTCTTTATAACCATATTTTAGGAGAATTTATTGGGATTTATAATCCAATGTTGTCCATAGGATATAGTCCACTAAATATTGAATTTTTTTTATTTTTTTTAGAAACATGTCTGCAAGTTTGCTAATGAAAGAGGGAACAATGAAGTGAGTGAAATGAAATTGCTTTTGATTTAAGCATATCTTTAGCAGAAAGTTACTACAATATGCTGTTTCTAGCAGCTGGGTACTCATGACTAATTAATTAACTAGCTTAAGAATATGTTATTTATAAATGAAATCTTACAATTTATTACTATACTAGATACTTTTCTTAGAATCAACTTTGTGTTTCCTACTCTCTCCGTTTCTAAATAAATGATGTTTTTAGCTTGGACATACTTCTTAAGAAACTATTCATTTTTAGAAGACAAAGAATCATCAATATTTTCTTGATTATCTAAAACACCACTTATTCTAGAACGAAGTAAAAAAAGTTTAAACACCACTTACATAGGAACAGAGGCAGAGCTAGGTGGGGGTTCATGGGTTCGGACGAACCCATTAGCTTTTTCGTAAACCCTATATTTGTATTAGAAAATTAAATAAATATATATGTATATTAACTTGTGAACCCCCTAACAAAATTGATTGTTAGCTCAGTTGTAAGAAAGGGCGGTAATAATGCTTTTTATACTAGTGTTGTGGGTTCGAACCCCACTATCAACAAAAATTTCTCTTTTTCTTTTCAAATGAAGCATGTTTTGAAATATTTCTCTTCTGTCCAAAAATTTAGAACCTCAAACTTTTAATCCTGGCTCCGCCTCTGCATAGGAATAATGGAGTATAATAGTGTAGTCTCCAACGGCCAACCCTACTAAAAAAATCTTTTAATTCTGGCTCCACCTCTGCATAGGAATAATGGAGTATAATAGTGTAGTCTCCAACGGCCAACCCTACTAAAAAAATGTCAAAGTGGGTTGGTATTTTGCAAAAAAAATTATTTTAGAAAGTCAGTTTTGTGACACCCCACTTAAGATAAGAAGTCTCACAAAACACATGAGAGATGTTGGATATATAAGTAAACAGGTCTTACCCACTAGTAATGTATTTTAAAGTCATGTAGGTCTAAGCCAAGAGCAAACAATATCACTATGAATTGAGTTTATTTGAGCAGTTGATTGTAATCATCTTATCCTTCCAGAAATTCTGCATTTAGCCAGAGGTTTTGAAGCTCAAAAAGGTACTCGAATTTATCACGCCTTTTTTCAACAAAAACAAAACAAAAAAGGGACATAGTAAATTAGTAATGTTATACGTCACTCATGGGTCATCGTGATGTATTGTATATACATAAAAAATATTGGATTTTTAGTATAATATTAATTACTGGTTTAATTAAAACCTTTTTTGTCAATCAATTCGATCATAGATTTTTCTTCTAGTATAGGTTTTTCCCTAGTATTAATGCTTAAGCATCAAGATTTTCATAAATATGATTTTCAAATTTTTTTTTTCTGATTATTCATATATAGTTTTCGAGGATCGAAATAAGAGATTTCGACTTCTAGGATATTTAACTGCTTATATATTTGTCTGATCTTATAAAGTTTTCTAAATCTTGCATTCCTCTCCTCTTAATCACTTATTAAGTGGAAAATAGTCACACATCGAGTTATTTTCTCTAATAATTTCTTAGTCCAGTGATAAGTAACTCATAAGTACCCCTTCCAATTTCTCCAACTAGAAGTAATTATTATTATACAAAAATATTGATCACTTATATTGTCTAACAAATAAAATTAATTAATACAAACCAATACAAAATTAAATGGTGAAATATATTCATGATACCTTGACAAGATTGGCGTCCAAACCTCTTTATTAGCTCATAATTTTTAAAAAGAAGAACTATCCAAACATTTTGACTTGCGTTGCACTATTTTATATTCTAAAATTAGCAACTAATTACCAATAAACATAAAAGAAAACTCTATGTAGCAGCATATAATCTCCGAACATATAGTTTTTTTCCGGCTATATAATACATCGACAAATCTGTCACTATATTTTATTTAGATATTTAAACTACAACTTGCTTCAATTGAACGCCTCAACACATGATAAAATATTCATATTACTGAAATGAAATGGTGGAGTGCTAGTATAGTATCATTATATATATAATTTCTTCAACCACTATCCTTCAACTAGAGTGAAACTAGATGATCAAGTCTTAAGCTTTTCAAATGCCTCAATCTTGCCACTTAAGTTGCGCCTAAAGTTGAACTAAAACAATCGATCAAAAGATACTTTTAACATAATATAATATTATTAATTTAAATATGTTGTCGATATTATCTACTTTAGGTTATTAAGCCCACACACCCAAGTATAAAGCAATTCATATTTTTTTGCGTCACTTTCCTAATATAGTATTTCATTGTATTATGATATTATCAATTATGTAAATTAATCTCCGATAACTACACCTTCATTAAAAAAAAAAAAAAAAAAGAAAGAGATTAGATTAATCAACTTTAATATAACTTTTATCTCTTGGATTTTTCTTATGAGAAAAGGGAAAGAAAGTAATAGAATTAGTTTTTCACAAAAAATAGTGGGAATTTTTTTTTCTTCCGTGCTCACGTATTGGAGTCTAACTATTTCGGATTCCCACTCGAGATGAAGCACTTCCTAACCAAGGATTTTTCAAACTCAAGATCTCAGTCTCATCCGCTACGCGCAGTGAGATGTTTTTATTGCGATGTGATAGTAAGATGCATGAAGCGTACGTGTGGTCGTGCTTGTGCCACAAGCAACTATACACTGCTTAATTGTATTAATTCCAAATTCTTCACCGACAAGGGAGTGCAGATAGTAATTAGTACTCGTACTTCAGTGATGTAACTTACGAGGATTATTAAAATGGCTATATTTATCTAAATTATACCCTATAGATGTATAGATGACTATTTATTTAAGCAATACTAGCAAGTTAATAGATAAAAGTATTGATTAATCAGGGTCAGATATGTTTATGGTTTGATTCAAGTTGAAAATCAAACTAAATTAATATCTTTTTGATTTGATTTAGTTTTTTTTTTTAAATGACAATATTTGATTTGGGTTGGTTTAATTAAAAAAATTGAAGAAAAAATTGAACAAAA
Organism: Solanum appendiculatum; assembly: GCA_018342035.1. Classification (NCBI taxonomy): domain Eukaryota; kingdom Viridiplantae; phylum Streptophyta; class Magnoliopsida; order Solanales; family Solanaceae; genus Solanum; species Solanum appendiculatum. Next base: position 1,190,837 of record JAGDQO010000446.1, read on the forward strand.
TTGAAAAACTATAAATATAATTATACCTATATATTGATTTTTATGAATAATATAAGAATCTTATATTTTTTTCATCAATTTTTTTTAATGATGATTTGTAATTATGCTTTCAGTTTTGGAGTGAAGCATCTTTGATTTGTGTTTATAAGTATATTTGATTTATTACTATTTGTAGATGTTTATTCTAATTTTTTAAAATTCATACAAGAAGTTTCATTTGCAATTTATTTTGGGCTCTTATTTATCTGTAGCTTTTAAAAGTAGATTAAAATTATTATATAGTTTATGAATTTAATTACATTAGTTTCTTCCACAAGGATTAGTCGATCTTCTTGTGCCATAAGGAAGATAAGGTTTTAAAATATTTAATTTTGTAGTATATTAGCTAAGACGAAATTATCATATACTTAGTGCATTGACACTAAAAGCCTACAATTATAATTAAGATACGTCATAATTAAATATATTTGATTTATTATGGGTATAATTTAATTAAATGGCATTACATCTACCTAATAAAATTTATCTCTTTATTTATTTGTTTAATATCAAGAAATAATAGTAAAAAAAAAGGAAAAGAAAAGATTATATATTTATGTTTTGTTAAAAATTTAACAATTAAAAAACTTAACCAAAATCAATAACAATCAAATCAATAATATCTATTATATTTGATTTTAATAATTTTAATTAAAAATCGACACAAATCAAACCGTGAACACTCGTAGTCGAAGTCATGGTATTTAGTAGTATTCTCTTTTTCATTAGTAACCCCTTGTATGCTTCTTGTTGGGCCCTCAAAATACCAAAAATGGGCCCCAGCCCAACTTTGCATATAAGAGGACCCAACGTGACATAGATCATGTTTAAGTTTTAGCCTATCTTTACTTAAGTAACCTGTTTTGTATCACCATTTCTTCATAATTGCAGTGTCAACTGTCAACTACCAAAATATTAAATAAAAATACTGATTTGAAAAAAGTTTGTCGGTGCACGTGATGAATTTTTTCTTTTGATCTTTCAGCTCAAAAATATGATTTCAAGACGCTGATAAATCTCTTCTTTTTTATTTTTTCATAATTGATTAGAAATTAAATAAGTATACACGTAATTTACATATCCCCTTACTTTATGAAATTATAAAATTGCGAGTACACATCCTAATTAAGCATTTATAATTACTAACCACTATTAGGGAAGAAATACATGCAATAAGAGTACATCAAATATCAATAATTGAATTACAATATATTTAATGTGTTAGACCAAGTTCATAAAATTACGTAAATGGTTGTGTAGCTAGGTGATGTCAATGAAAGAAGTTGTCTCCTACCAATATAACCATAGCCAATATTCAATTTAAATGTTGAAAACGACTTTGAATTTTCTACTTTTATTTTTCCTCCTTGAGCAATTAGAGATCTTTCATTGAGAATGCACCACTTAGATTTTTTGTTTTTATTTTGTATAATTGGTTCGAAATTAGCTTAAATGGAGAATATGGTGAGTGGGGAATTGGGGATTCATATAGTCAACTCTAACTTACTTGAAATTGGGAATAGTAAATATTTATCGTTATATAAGTACCTATTGTATGCTAAGTTATCTTTTCACTTTTTTTAAAAGCATTTTTTGTTTAATGTGTTATAAAGATTCGATAATTATATATGCCAATATCTTTAGTTCAGTTGATTTATGTATATATAGTTAATATCAAGTAAATTTGAAATCTTAAGTTCATCTCAACTTAAATATAAGATTCTAATTAATTTGATTTTTCTTTTGAAATCTTTTAAGTTTAGGACCTTCTTTTACTGATTCAAAATATGTTGGTAGGAAACGAAGGACGATGATGAATATATAAACTAAGGCAAATAATACAAATCTCACTAATTTATGAGCTAATTACCTATCTTCCCATAAGTATTCGATATAAGAAGAAAAAGATGTAAATTATTTTTCAATTACAAGATGAACTTTACCCTAACTTGTTGATAAAGGACTGAGCCATGTTTGGCGTTGGGCCAATAGTATGAGGTAGCCATGTTTGGCCCAATAATAATGTGTAGTCATGGCCCAATAGTATGAGGTACCTTCTTTGTTGAATTAGATTTTGAGAATTTTTAGCTACACGGCTACGAGGAATCCACTGAAGAAGATCCTTCTCCTTTCCTTTTTTGAAATAAAGGTGAAATCCGAACAAAGTCGATGAAACAAAAGAAATCTCTCATACTTAAACATGAAAATTGGGTAACACAGGTCAGACTACTTCTTTCTTTTTGTTTTCTAAGTTTTACATTCTTAAGGTGAAGTTATTTCTTAGGCTTCATAATAATATTGAGTAGATACATTAAATTGTCCTTTTATTAGTCAAATAAATAGGCCATTAGGTTAAGTAACAAGAGCTGTTTATAAATTCATGACGTTTACAATAAAGTCAATCTTATGATTAATGCATAAGATGCTATTTCAATAGAGCTACAGTGAGCTTAGACGTGATTTAAATGTCTAAATAATGACAATATGGAAAGTCAAGCTCATTTTTTTTAATAAAATAATTTGATAGGTAAAAGTGTAGTAGTAATGACAACATGATAGACATATCATAATCTAAATATAATAGCAAAATCAGATGAAATTTTGAGGTTATATGACTTCGCCACTGCCCAAATGTATATAGCATATGCTATGTCCTCTTTGAAATCTTTATGAATTCGTACTTACAAATTTAAAATCTCAATATACTCTAACAAAGCTATAATATCTTCTAATTCATTTTTAGGTCATTTTCTTTCAGTTGGGCTGTCACTTCAATTACTTGAAATGTTCGTATATTATTAAAAATAAAATTGACTCTTCAGCCTGGAAACATATGGTCGAGAAGTTGAGAGGTGGTCCTCTCATGTGGGAGATTTAGGATAAAATTCAGTCACCGTCTATTATTCAATTATGAGCTCGTTGTTGGGATATACCTAGTACATTTTACATTTTCTGTGTGATTGCTAACTATTACACAGTAAGCAAATTACCATAAAATTTTCACCCGAAGGACAGAGAATATGGCAAAGATTGTGAGTTACGTTGCCCTCTGGATTAAGAATTTTTTTTTTTGAATTTTTGTCATATTAATCAGATTCTCATTCAAGTATTAAAAATTAAAATCAATATTATTTCCGTCACATTCTAATTCCATGCATTCCATCCCTCCACATCATTTTCTTGTGTGTTTCAATATTCCAAATAATGATTTATAGAGAAGTCCTGCCAATAAAAATAATTGAATTTATTTGTATATGTTTGTTATGGAAAGAAGTTGAGCTGACGACTCTTTTTCTCAATAATTACTATCTCCTTTTTCAAGTGACGTGGTACTATTTGATTTGATATAAATAATTTTTAATTTTTTTTAAAAAAAAAATTAAAGAACTAAATTTTTAAAAATTATTTGTGTGACTATAGATAATTTCATTAAGAATGAAAGAAGAATTTCAAAATTAAATTATTTTTAATTACAAAAAATGTGATGTTTATTTTAGAATAAATTTTTAAAAATGTATTAAAACAGAATAAGTATATTATAGTATAGTTTGTACCTAAATTGACAAAAACAAATAAAAATCAACATCAGCATGAATTATGAACATTTTAAATGGACCCACAATATCAACTTGTCCCAAACTCATCTTATTTTTATTGATTTATGGAGAGAAGTATTGAAAACGTCCTTAAATTTGATGTGAATTATTAGTTTTATTCTTGAATTATTGATAGTTTTAAAAACACCCCTTTATCTGGCTAACTAAATTTAAATACACCCTTTGATCTTATAACATGGGTGATATATACCCTCAAGTTCTTGCCAAGTTCAGACGTGTTTTCAAGTTATTAAGAGTCTCATGCTCATACAAGAGTTTAAGATCACTTGATATGTCATGTGATAGATTAAGGGTATATCGAGAGTATATCTAAATTTAGATATTCAAATAAAAAAATATTTTTAAGACTATTAATAATTTGAAGATAAAACTAATAATTTACGTCAAATTCAGATGTGCTTTTTAATATTTCTCTTATTTATTTATAATAAAATAACATCTATAACAGCCCTCAACTTGTGACTTGTCCATAAACAATGAATATTACCAACTACTCCTATTTGTTATTATGCAAAATAAACTAAAGACAGTTCAGATAGGACCTTCTTTTTTTTTTTTTTTTTTGGAAAAAAAGATTGTAGTAATCCAGTATCCCTTTGGCGGTGCAGAATAGTTGTATATCTATATTGGAATATTTTATTATCTAATATTTCATCTACAAAAAATATCTTTTCATTTGTACTAACACCTCACAAAACTGATCTTTAAAATATTAGTCCAACTCTGTCCAAGTGAATTATCATTGCTAGTTAACAAATAAATTATTTAGATTCAAAATCATGTCTACAAGTAAAAAATGTTTGTAATATAAACTTAACTCTTTGTACTTCATTATCTCATATACAAATGATACTCTTTTCTTTTTAGTAAGTTTCATAGAGAATATTCTTTTATATAATAAAAAATCAATTGATTTTAAAATTTCTTTGTTGTTCTTAATAAAATAATTAATAGGCATATCAATATCTAAAATTTATTTTAAACTATAAATTTAATGAATATTCTTTTAAAATCTTTTATGTCAATTTAAACTGTGCCGCATCAATTGAAACAAAAAAAAATACTTCCAAGAATACTTGTAACTCCCCAATTTCAGTTTGTTAATCTACTTTTAACTTGATACGAAGTTTAAAAAAAACTGAATAAGACTTTTGAAGTTTATAGTTTTAAATCAAAAACATGTAGAATGTATTTAAAATATCTTTTAATCCTACGATTTTAAATATATTAGGTAAAAAGTTTGAAATTGAAATAATGGAAGATTTTTTTTTCCTTTCGAAATAGACTAAAAAAACAAACAAATTAAAGCAAAGAGATTTGCGTTGCTAATAAAGTAATTTCTTTCAAACAAAATATTAGCATAAAAGTTGTAATTATACTTAGGAAAATATTCAAGATCATTTTTTGTTATTTCTTTTTTGTATAATTAAATTATTATCCTTACTGAGTTTTGCAACTTGCAAAATATGTCAATTTGCCATTTAGTTAGTTTTGTTTCTTCTTGTTTTTGGTCCTTTTTTTGCTTAAAATATAAATTGTTAAAGAGATTTAGATAAACAAGAAAGATATACACATTTACATATACCCAAAATGTTGATTTTCTTTCCTTTTAGATTTCCAATTCCTTCCAAGAATTTATCATCTTTAACTACACATACAAGGAAATTCATTTTCTATGGAAGCTGATGTTTCTATTCTCTCAGCATTCTGAGAGTATCTATTATTGTGAATTTTCTTGAAATTTGGCAAGAGGGGTTGTGGGTTTTGAGATTTTGGGGTTTAGGGTAGGTTGGGAATACTGAATTTTGGGTGTTTTTATAGTTTTCTTTGTGTGGTGTGGAAAATTGTGAAAAGGGTTGCTGGGTTTTTGAGATTTGGGAAGTGGGGATGGTGAATTTCTGGGTGTTTTTGTTGATATGTTTTGTGTGTTTGACGGGTTCTGGAGCTACTGGAAGTGTGGTTTTGATACGAAATAACAGTACTTTGTCTTTTGAAGACATTGAAGCTAATTTTGGTGAGTTGATCTTGCTTCCTCTCAAGATTTATTTTTTATTCATTTTCTTGGATTATAATTGTTGGGAGTTGTGTGGTTAGTCCTTTTGATGAATATTGGGAACTGGGCTTTGGTTAGTTTATCATATTTCATAAGCTGCTTGAACTGATCTGCTTTTTTTGGGGGGTTGGGGGGACTAGATCATATTTGTTTTTAAGGGCTTTTTCTGGGGGAATAAAAATTTTCATCTTGGAAATGTCACCTGTCATATTTTGCAAGTTCTTATTTTCAGTTGAAATCTTCAAGGAATCTTTACTTGGATCATGAGAACATGTATGAATGTTGTACTAATAACTTGCTTTTACAGCTGAAAATATGTTGTTATGTGTCATGGGCTTGGTTCATTGTAATTGATTTATGAGGTTTAGTGATGGTGGTGTTTCTGTTTATAATGGAAATGTTGAGTGTTGTGATATAACAAAGGTTTATCTATACGTTTTCCGTTGGCATGACTTTTTTCCGGGCTTCGTTTCTGTTAATGTACTAATTCAACCTTCCTTCTAATTTCAGCTCCCTCACCAAAGGGTTCAGGCAAATGTGGGAGGTTGTATGTTGCAGAGCCTTTGGATGCCTGCTCAACCTTGACTAACAAGATTGAACCAACCAATAACTTCACAAGAGAACCATTTGTGCTGATAGTCAGGGGTGGATGTAGCTTTGAGGATAAAGTTAGAAAAGCACAAGCTGCAGGTTTTAAAGCAGCTATTATCTATGATAATGGATATGGTGATATAATTGCAAGTAATGAACTCTTCCATTGTGCAGTTTCTTTGTTTTTTCACCTGATCAAAAAAATAAGTTTCTTTCTTTATTTCAATTATTCATTTAGTTCGTTCTAACTTATAGCATGTTTGATGGTAGTTAACGTATCAAGTGGTATAATGGTACCAGAAAACATATCTTGAGGACGCACTAAAGTGCCCATGGTATCATCATGAACTTGTAAACGAGAACTGTGAAAGCCTAGGAATATACATGCCCAATTGAGATGGGATATGATTGCATCACAATGCCTAAGGACACTATCTAATAGATCATTGTACCGAGTAGTTGAATCATAATTTTTAGCATAAAAATGGCTGCATGTGTGCATTCTTGAACTCTCTGATTGCAAGTTTTAGAATAAGGTTAAGCTTGAATGTATTTCTAATATTAATCATTTAAGTATCAATAGTCCTACTAATTGATTTTAGATCTGGAAAAATAAGAAACTTTAGTCTGCAAAATAGTTTTGACAAAAGCTTTTATTGGTATCTATCTTACTGGCAAAATGGCTTCATGAACTATTGCAAGGGAAATTTCTTGCAGACAATTGTCAGATTCTCTCAGCTGATATTAGTTTTGATTCTCTGGGGTAGAAGTAAAATGATTCCTTCAAAATAGATTTAGTTAAAATTGACATAGAACTCTTTACTCCTTGCACAAGCCGGCTATCCAACATTATGCAATTTTGACGCAAACCTGCTGTTTTGCTTTTAATCACCTAATGCTCTGTGTATCCCATATAAAATGTTGATGAAACTTCTGAACTGTCAATTGATCAACCCAACTATGCTTTCTTCGCTAACTAGTTATTCATAAAGACTCATAGGACGACATATAAAAAGGGTTAGTTGGGCATTCAATCTTCTGTGATTGGCTTGAGCTAGCATGTTCCAACAATGGTGCATCTGAAATGTTCATATCATAGAACTGACAAACTAGCAGGTTAGTTTTGCCTACCCCCCCCCACCCACTAGGAAAATAAAATAGAGAACTCATAAAACTTTTGTCGGACTTCAAAAACCATCTTCATCTCTTGCTTTTGAATGATATAAGCTTCTATAATTGTTGATTTTTGAGTAAGTAGCTCAGACTCTTCAAAAATGGCTCCGGGTGCGTGTCGGATCCTCCAAAAGTAATGCATTTTTGGAGGATCCGACATGGTTGCGGTAGTATTTTTGAAGAGTCTGAGCATCATTATTTTGACAACCAAAGGTTTAACCAGACACATGATACAGTGGCAGGAACCTCTGCTGGTGTGAAGATACTGGCAGTGTTCATTTCAAAAGCTTCTGGTGAAGCACTCACAAAGTATGCTGGTGACCCTGATATGGAAGTATGGTTAATCCCAAGCTTGGAAAACTCAGCTTGGTCAATCATGGCTACATCTTTCATTTCACTACTTGCTATGTCTGCGGTGCTTGCAATGTGTTTCTTTGTTCGCCGACATCATATACGAAGAGACCGGCCACGAGCTTCTCGTGTTCGTGAATTTGATGGGATTAGTAGCCGTTTGGTTAAAGCTATGCCAAGTTTGATATTTACATCAGTTGTGGAAGATAATTCTACATCAGTGACATGTGCTATATGCCTTGAAGATTATTGTGTTGGAGATAAGCTTAGAATTCTTCCATGCCGGCACAGTAAGTTATCCTCTCTTATAGTGGTTATAAGTTGTTCATAGTTGGTTCTCGCTTTTGTTAATTATGTTGAAGGTTATGAATGCACCATTTTGTTAAGGTTGTTCCTCCATTGGGAGGATACCCATTCCTTTTGAGTTCTGGTACCATGGCAGACTAATCACTGATCATGGTTGATAAGCACTAATGTATCCTCTTAAACATGAAACTATTTTAGTGTCATCACTAAGGAAACTTGACTCGGCTCCCACCAAAAGTTTATGGTAGTATGACCTTACTGAAAATGCACCCAGCACCATCACTTCTTGCCACCCCACCTCCACGGGTTCTCACTGGTGAGTGTGGTATTCTGTTTGTAAAGCATTTCCATCAACAACAACAACAATAACATACCCAGTGAAATCCCACAAGTGGGCTCTGGAGTAAAGCGTTTCCATCAGCCTTTGGAATTCATCCATCTCCCAATCTTGTAAATTCCAGTCAATAAACTCCCCCCTTTTGAATCACCCGAATCTGTTGTACCATCGTCTCTTTCTGGCACAAAACTCTAAATAAGTTGGGAACGGTTATCCTCCTACCTCATAGGTAACTAAGCCGTTGAAATCTAGCTAACCTTTCATAATATGTTTCTAGACCTCCATTCCCCTTCTACAACTCCATATTTTTGTGCTATCACCTCCCTCCACAATGCCTGCTCTTCAACCCCGAATCTCTATAACCACTTCCCCAGTAGTGCCTTGTTCAAAACTCTAAGGTCTGTTATTTCAGGCCCTCCCATATTTTCAGGGACGTGACGAAGATTCCAACTACTAATTCTTGGTTTCCATTTCCTGAGTTCCACAAGCCTGTCATCATAGTTGTATAGCTCCAACTTGGTATCATGATGCAGAGAAGATCAGTCATCACTGTGTGCATATTTTTCTACCATCTTGACTTTTACCCTTTCCGAAGTAGCAGAACAGTTATAAATACTCATACCTGATTTTTGAAATTATTTCATTTTCTGAAGTCTCCTTGATGGTGAAATATGTGAAAACAAGAAGTTATGGTTCCAAGTATCATATTATTGGAATATTTCCCTTGTCCCCAGCTGCTCTATCTTGTTATAAATGCAGTATTTGTTAATACGCGTTTCATAGATGTATGTTCACATTCGGAATTTATTTCTGCTGGAGCACGTGGCATTTTTCAGTTATTAACTTGTCTTCTGGAAACTTCGCAGAATTTCACGCTATGTGTGTTGATGCTTGGCTGACATCATGGAGAACCTTTTGCCCTGTCTGCAAACGGGATGCAAGGACTAGCACTGGTGATCCACCAGCATCAGAATCTACGCCATTGCTTTCTTCCAGTCTGCGATCTGAATCTTCATTGTCATCTCTAAGGTCATCATTAGCATCATCAGCAGTGATACATATAGGCACAGGAGCATCTCGATCGCCTTCAGTTTCTCGTCCTCAATCAATCTCTAGCTCTCATAACCAGCATTCACTTTGGTCCTACCCGTCACCACATCTTACTATAAGCCGAAGTTCACTAGACCTTCAAAATGCATCTTCTCAAAGATCTCGTGCGGCTTACTTAATTTCATCTAACTCATTGGGTTATCCTTGTCTATCACCTCTTAATTCAAGATATGGATCTGCATACATGCCTAGTCCTAGCAATCCCTCGTCGAGCTATATTGGATCAACAAGTCGGCAGCCTAACCCACTGCATCACAGTGAATCAATTACTAGCTTTTCACCATTTGCTTCAGCTAACTCTCTTCCTGGCTGTGAGTAATGATTTAATTGATCATGGAAAACATTAATCGAATTGGTGAAGTCCCTTAAAGAGACCTCAGGTCGGGTTATTCTGACCTCAAATTTCAGCTGAAGACGATCAAGCTGATTCGTATTGGTTGCTGTGGCATCTGGACTGAGGAATACAACAGCTAGCTCTGGATTTATACATCATTGCTCAACACTTCTGTAATATTGGTTTAGTAGTTGGATAGGTTTGATATTTTTGAGGTTGAGTGTACATGCTTAAAGATGGGTGCCTTCATTGCCCCTTCTTTTGTTTATTGCTTTTCTTTTTTATAGTGTTTTTTAGCTATGTCCACCTGATAGATGGTTGAGGCCTTTAGTTGCATGTAAATATGAATGTCCTTGAGATGACTTAACTGGTCTTTCTTAACTTGTTTTTAGTTTTTGAAAATAAAGAATATCCACTGATTTCCAAATATTGCACATCTGTGGTTGAGGAAGTTTGTTTAATCAGCAACGCCTTGTGATATTGCTTTGTGTATTTCTACATCCAATTCAGAGTATACAGAATGAAACTAGCAGCAGCATGGTTTCTAGTTTTAAACACATTTTATACAGTGGTACCTCCACATTTGTAAATACAAATTGTTAAATTCAATAACACAGATTGAAGCACAAACTCTTCCCTCCACACTTCCGGTTACAGAAATCCTACAAGTATGTTGTTCAAGTAACTTCTTTAAGATAAACAAGGTCTGTGATCATGGTGAGAATGAAACTTAACAGCACTCTCAGACCGACGTGTAGTTTGGTTTTCCTGTCAAGGATTTCTCAAGCTAACTATTTCAGGTCCGGTTGGTGCAAAACTTAATCTTCCTTGTCTTGTTTCTCTCCAGAACGAAGTGGTTGTCTGGCCTCTGGCTGAGAGGAGGAGCTGCCCGGATAATCTCCATCATCCCTTGTCCCAACAGTTGAGGGTTCCTCTTTCAAAGACTGGATGATCATCACCACCGCAACCACAAACACTATGATGGTCACTGTTCCAATCCCCATCATTGAGTTTATGAAACCCATGAAAGAACCAGAGCTAATACGTTTCTGTATAGTATTTCCGTCTTTGTATCCTTGAATAAATAGTGTAATTTGGGACCCCTGATCTTCATCTTCAATGCTGTCCGATCCAACAACCTGTTGCATGAGTAAAATTTTGTAATCAGTATGTAAAATTTATAGCGATTTATAGTCAAAATGGACTTTTCCTAGAATTACATTATGTGAAAATAATTCTCACTCCTTAATCAGCCACTGAAAATAATAAGTATCTAGCCTGGTAGATAATATTCACTAAAAGCATCTTACAGACTTGGAGAAACAACATGATTAAGTTTCATGCAGTGAAATGATACCATTTAAAATGTATGGTTAAGTACAGTTTATCCCTGTTGCATATATTAGTCAGCACATTAAGCAAAAATGATAAGTTCATGGTTCACTTTAGTCGATAAGTTGAAGGCACTATATTTTAGCCGTGTTACACAAGCAAAAAGTCCAGACTCCAACTAATAAAGCATAAAGTATATTTCCTACACTTGATAAGGGTCGACAAACATGCAATGCCTAGCGCGGACCTGGAAAGGGAGAGAAAAAGAAGTAACTGAACTTACTGAAAAATACTCCTCATCGCCATCCCAAACAACCATTTTTGGCAGTTTAGTTTTCTTAGAAACTTCAAATGATTCAGCAAACCCTTGCCATTGCTTGAACCCGACAAAAACAAACACGAAGTCGCGGTTGGCAGATGCAGCAGCTTTCAGGAGCTTCACTAATTTCTTAGACCTATCATCAGTTTCATCTTCCAAAATTGTTAGAATAACTTTTCTTTCATCATCTTTCAGCAATCTCAGAGTTTCTTCAGTAATGGGCAAAGTCAGTGGGAGCAAACTCTGCTTGATATAATCCTCAACAAATTTTTCTGTGATCCATAGCAGGAAGAAGGTTCAGATATTCACCATTATTTCACAGAAGTTTCCAGGACACATCTTCAGCTACAATTCTTAAATCAGTTTGTTTTTTGAAGTAGTACAGAATACGGCAAATGTTGGCAGGTGTGAAAGTTAAAGCAATTTAACTTTTTTCATAAATAAGCCTAAAGCAATTTAAACAATTAAAAAGTATAATATAAGGTGATAGTCATGCAATTAAATCAATCACTTAACCACCTAATCAAAACCATCTCAGAATTCATGAAAAGAGTCATCTGATGATTTTTGCTTCCTTTTCGAAGGCACTACAACTAGAAGCAGGTTTGTGCACACTGAAATTTCAGATCTTACTGTCGTCTTCTATCAATTTGGCAAGGCTAGCTATATGATTGATCCCCATTATTTAAGGAGATCAGAATCTGGAGAGCGAATAGTACATTATTGCTGACTTCTCTTTAAAGTGACAATAAGGGCCAATCGTGGAATGAAAGAAAGTTTTTAAAACACAAAGCAGGTGGCATTGTTATTATGTTAAATATCACAAGATTCTGATTTGCTCAGGAGCTTCCAAGGGGATGAACAAGTATTAACTCTTATTGGTTTCTACGAAGGGATGAATATTTTTTTAATAAGCAGGGTGAGATTTTAATTACTTCCAAAGCCTAAGATGACAGACAATGATAAGCTAACCTTCAAAGGGGCCATAGAAGATGCTTTGCTCATCATAGTTTGGATGACGAGCTACCAAAGCAGGTACTTTGTCAAAATCATAGAATTCCATGGTTTTATCCGAGAAATCTTTAGCCACAGAAAACCATGCTCTTTTCTTGTATTTTACTGCAAAATGTGATATAGCAGATTCATTCAAACCAAAGCCTATGAATATAGGAAAACTAGTGCCGGCTGCTTCAACAAATTCACTTATAGCTGAGTCAGAATTGAGTATGGCCACATCAGGAGCAACAAACTTCTTCAAGAATCGTACAAGTAAATCTGCTTTTCTTGGTCCATAATATTCTGTTGGAACACCATGCATAAATATCTTTAAAGTTGGATATCCCCTGCATAGAGATCAAAAAAGGAAATTCAATATCTTCTAAAAAATAATGATGATCAGTGTTTTTTAATTTCATAAATAAGGGGAGAAGTAATCTAATTTCCATAAAGCATGTGCATTCCTGCAGCTCAGCATTATTTTTGTTTTATTTGTTCAAGGGAGAGCAAACAACATTTAACAAATCTTCGCTTTGATGCTTTTCAGTGTTCACTCTCTTGAGGGAAAAAAGGTAACATATTAAACTGCACGACAGCTGAACTCTTGGGGTAATCCAGCCTCATTTGAAATAGAGACGGTGAAGAAAGTACATCAGAACTCAAATTCAAATTTTACCAATTAAAAAGCTCAATCCCCGTCCAAACTATCCTGATTACACCCTCCCCGTGTATGTCACCTGGCTGTTCTGCCTCTCCAACAGACTTAGCAAAAGATACTTACTTCCTACTCCAGCACATACGTAGAAGTATCAGCACTATATAAGCACAAGAGAGATCCTAGACAGAGAGAGGGAAGGAACAATATAGATGAGGGAGAGATCCAAGATTGAGAGAGAGGAAAGGAACAAAGGAGATCAGATTATAATCAGCGGTAGAATTTAATGGAGGTTCAAGGGAAAGGAAAGGAAAAGGAGGATGTGACAGATGTACTGAGACAGAAAGATGGATGTGGCTGGGTCTTCAACGGACTTTCAGCATTTAGATTTTTTGCTTTTCAACTTCCGTTGTAACTCCTTTACTTTTAAACACACCATCTTCTTTTTACACATGTGAATACGAATCAAATTGTCTATATGGTGTACCTAAGAGAGTAAAAATGAAATCCAATTTTAAAGAAAACTGTTGTGATCACTATCACTCCAGGAAGGAATGGTTAATGGGCTGGGAAATTCGGAATCAGCCTCTTAGATCTGTGGCCAGCACTGCATTCCTCAGTTTGACGTCTTAATTGATCTATAAGAAGACTAATAGATTTTTATCATTAAATGACAGTCGTTGAAGAATGATACTTTTAGTTTTGACTTGACATAGAGTTTAAGAGAGTAACGAAGACTTTTGAATCTTGTGGTCTTAAACTAACGATATGTGGAATGCTCCAAAATGCCCTTTAATATTGTGATCTTAAACATACCATGTGGAAAGTTGAAATTAAAGAGTTGCCAAAAATAAACATTCTTGTTGAAATGGACTATAAAGGAAAGTAAGACGAACATGTTGAAACGGAGGAAGTACGAAAGATGTCTTATCAAACTAATGAATACCTACCTTTCTTTTGAGTTCTTGCAAACCTGATTAAACAGATGTAGATCATACATTGTAAAACTAATATCAGAAAAACGATTTGTTGATAAGGTTAAAAGCACATGTCACATACTCGATGCCATATTTTGAACCAACACGTTTGTACTTGTCAGCATCTATTTTTGCAATACTTATGGGCTGCTTCAAATCAGCAAGAATGCGAGCAGCTTTGTCCAACTGCAATGAAACCACGCATCATATCAGATTGCTTTTAGAAGTCGAAATTCAGAAAATCACATGAAACCACGCATCACATAGAATTCAAGTTTCTTCTTGAGAAGAGAAATGTGCATATTAAATGCAATTGGAGGGGGTGGGGAGGAAGACCTCATGTAGTGTAACATATAAATTGATATTACATTATCAATGTATACAAAGAACAGTTGTAGCCTCATCCCTCAAGCAGTTTCATATGGCCAACCAGCAAAACACTCTCCTCCCACACTAAAACAGAAGCCTAACAGAGAGATACGATAAAATACAGATTCTCGCATAAAATATGCGATCTTAAGCCTAATACCATCAATCAAACAGTGCGTTACTTAATTGGAGATTATTTGTTCTTATGTGTCCGAACAGACACACCATTGGTCATGTGGATATGCAGACTATATACAGAGATTATTTTGCTAATGCGGCCAACCAACTACCCCTCAGAGGAAAGATCAACTGATAACAATGGTAGCACACAACATACTTAGGAAGCATTAATAAGTAAAAATTGCTTTCACAAAATGTATAGAAATCCAAACCTAGGTATTTTCCAAATGACATAATCATTCTAGAGTCTAGATAACTTTTCATTGGAGAAGCATTCAACCTTTTTGAATTTAATTGAATAGTCCTTTATCAATTAAGGTAGAAACACAACCTTGTTGGTAGTTCTTCTTAGTCCAACAAGGTTTGGACATATGAGAAGAAATTACCTAGTGTGTTTTACTTCCCCTGGGATTAGAACATGAAACCTCATGGTTCTAAATCCACTACATCGACCACTAGACCATTGCTGCAGTGCAATTAGCCCATTTATGGTTTATAGGCTCATTTGGCATTTTATGGCCTAGTAGTCGATGAAGTAGGTGCAAACCTAATAGATCGGAGTTCAAAGCCCAACAAAGACAAAAAAGAGATCAGATTTCTACCTTTGCCTACGAGTTGGTGGGCAAAGTTAGCCAGTACTCGAGTATACACAAGCTGGCCAGCCACCACCATTAGTAAAAAAAAGAACTTTTTTTTTAGTCTAATTTAGGTCACATATTCCAGCAAACATATCATAAAACTTGGTATATGCTTATTCTAGTTTTTCTGATCTTAATTCATTCAACTTTTCTTTTTTGTAATTTGGGTCAATTATCTTGATACCTTATTTACTCACACTTGAAGTAAAGAAAACCAATCGTATCTATTGCAGTTATCCACTTACAATCGTAACTTAGTAAGTTAAGTGATTTGCACCTACAAATTACTACATTCGAGTAAGATCTCTTAAAGTAGAGGTCTCTAATATCTACTTTAAAAAAAAAACAACAACAGTAAGTTTGAACCAAAAAGGAGAGAAGTAAAGGAAATAGACCTGAGGAGCAAGTCGTTTGCAGTGGCCACACCAAGGAGCGTAGAAATCTACTAAAATATAATCAAAACTGGAAATTGCAGTATCAAAGTTAGATTCATCAAGTTCCAACACTTTCCCGCTGTCCACGGTAAACTGTTGCTTCTGCTGTTCCGTCTCCGCCGCCGTGATGGACAGCCATGAAACCGAAACTAAGAGGAGGAGGAGGAAGAGGAAGAGAAGAGACATATTTTTCATCATAGTAGTTGAATAACAATGAAGGATGGATCTATCTAAAGACTTTGAACATTTTGGACTTTTTATGAATTGTGTGCTATTTGATTGTCTATGAAAATTTAGGTTGTTGAAACGCCTTTTTTTTTTTCTTTCAAATAATTACTACTACAAAAAGAGAATATGGATTTTCAAATAAATTTTGCACCAACTCTAATTTGGCCTTTACATATTTGAAATTGCTAATGGTTAATTTAACAGAGTGGTCAATATTTCAATTTGAGATTCGAAATCGAGAATTTAAAATTTAAGGAATAATTTTAAAAAAATTAAATGAAATAATGATCTACTTGTAGATATGCAATCGCCAGCAATATATGAGTTTTAAGAAACCAAAGACTACCTCTAATTTGATTTGATTTTCACTTGTATATAATTAAATCATAAATTGCTTTTTGAATAACTATTGCATTATTTGAAATTGAACATAACAGAAAAAAGATAAAAGGCATAGAAAATTTTGAGTCTAAGGCTCTTTGTGTTTGTTTGTACAAAGGTCTTAATCTTAATCATTTAGATTCTAGTCATTAAATTTATTTGTTTTCAAGATCTAAATCTCACAAAGTGTATTTTTCTTATTTTATAACCTTAAAGAGTTTGAATAGATTTGATATTTAAAATTTATAACAATATTCAGATCTATAACAATCTTAATATCATTTAAGATGTCTACAAAAATGATAGTTCATTGTTACTTCATTTACTTTCTCCTCTCCACAATTATCATTTTAACCACAACTATTACCACCGTCGTCAATCACCACCAACTACTGTCCACAACCACCAAACATAGCCGTGACACTATCATCCATCACCAAAATCAATATTCATCATCATTAACCATTATTTACAATCATCATCACCAACCATTATAACATCCACTAATCTCTATCGATAATTACAATCATTAGTCAACATTATATATCGCCAACCGTTATCATCATTCAATCTATCAATATCATTTCACTGCTAATTATGAGTCGTCACCAACTACAACCATGACTAATCATTACTGCTTGCCACTATACCATAATATATACAACCACCACCATTAGCCAACACCATTCCAAATCGCACACAATCACCGTCATTAGTCATCAACATCGCCAATTTCTATAAAATTTTAAAATATTTTATTGATTTAACATCATATCAATTTAATATTTTTATTTGAATTTTATAGTATTTATTCTTTTCTAAACAAAGACAAAATTCACATTTTGAAAAAACAAGTCTTTAATTATTTAGTATTCAGATCTTAATACAATAATTTATTTATTTTTTCCTTCTTTTTTTTCTTATTTAAAATTCAAAAAAGTGAAGTTTTGGCTATAAGCCGTTTGTATTGAATGTCAAACTAAAATATGGTAGGCGCTACGCTTTAATTCTTTGAAGGAAAAAGAAACTTATGATTTCTCCTTGAAATTCTTCGAGAGAATACACAAATTATAGATTTTCTGTAAAATTAGGGAAAACCCAATTCATCTGTGAACATACAGATCGTTTATTTAGAAGAACAAAATAGTAAAGATTTGATTTTTTTAAGATGAGTTCAGGAGGGCTGCTGCCATTGATGAATCTTGTTAGACTTAATGGAGTCCCAATTCTGCAGCAGTTGCAATTGGAGGAGCGGCTACTAAGGACCTCATCTCATAATTGGTGTATCGTGAATGATGGAACCAATGAACCCACCATTGTCATGGGGATTTCAGGGTGAGCTATCAATTTTCACCCTTTATTATGGTATGATGATGTCACTTTTTTTTTTCATAATACTTTTTGTTCGAAATGTTTCTTGACTGTTTCGATTGGCGGGTTCGTTGTACAAAGGTCAATTCTTTGTGGGATGTTATAGCTTTTTGGGTTTTTTGTTAAATGGTGGACTAACCCATAGTTCTTAATAGAATCTGTGATATTAATTGGTGCTTTTGCCATGAATGGATTATATTTATACTGAGTTTGTTGTTGTGCTTGATTGGAAATAAAGTTTGGGAGTTTAAAACATTATTTGTTTTCGCTTCATAATTGTAGTTTTAGAAGTCTTTGAATAGTACAATTATCTTTTAGAGGGTTATGCATTTTGAAGAGTTTCTCTAGAAGAAAAAGTAGCTTGAAAGAAAGATCTTCGAGTGGGTTAGGGGCACGTCACAAATTCATACCTTGACGCAAACAAAAACCTAGTATATAAGTGAAGAAAGGTGATAAGCTGGGCTGGTTATCACTGAATTGAGGACTGCATGCCACTGGAACCAGAGGCGTATCCAGGATTTTGAGATGATGGATGCACTATTATGAAAAGGTGGATCTAAGATATAAATTTGATCGGTTTAACATTTAGGTTCTTTTCACTGAAAATCATAAAAAATTTAAAATTATAGGTTCAAAATTATTTTTTATCTATCCAAACCACTTAGAGAGGCGTTACCCAATTTTAGAAAGGAAAAATAAAACTTCAAATTTCTAACCTCACTTAGAGAGGTGCACCCCATCATCATCGCACGACATTATACGATAGTTCAAGTGTGGATTCACACATCTATATGTAAATATTTTTAAAAAAATATAACACTACTATATATGATTTCTGGAGGGGAGCATGGGTTCACGTGAACCCGGTGACCCCCTCCTGGATGCGCCTCTGACTGGAACTCGGGGATTTCTTAGTTATCACAAGAAAAAGGCAAAGGATCTTCAAGTTGTTCCTAGGTACCATTAAGTTTCAAGAGCAAGAGGCAAAGGCCACTTGTTTCTATATCTCTCACTGGATGATGGATTGCGGTAGGATGAGTGTAGTGTCACTTTTCATTTACATCTACTTAATAGTCATTTTTAGGGAAAAAATGATACCTCTAACAGCGCTCAAAGAATGAGGTTATATTGCTGAATATCAGCATCTGCGTGGTTTCTGAAAAAAAGAAGTAAGCAGAGATAAATTTTCTATGAAGCAAATATGTTCCACATGTCAAGAATAACTTGTAAAGATTCTTACTGGTTGATTTAACTTAGTGAGCTGGCAGAATATTAGCATCTGCGTGGTTTCTGAAAAAAAGAGTTAGCAGAGATAATTTTTCTATGAATCTAATATGCTCCACATGTCAAGAGTAATTTGTAAAGATTCTTACTGGTCGATTTAACTTAGTGTGCTAAAGTTATCAACCTATGAAGACATTGTTAACAAGGCCAGTTTTTCCACTTTCTAATACTGTGTAGACTGTATATCGGTTGGAGCTAAGCCGTCAGTATTACCTACACTGTTGGTGTGCAAATTCTGATATATCAGTTTATAATTGATGCAAGAAGTTATGAGTACTTGAGTGCCATAGCTGTAATGATAGAACTTTACTGATGTATGTTTTGGATTGGGTTATTTTATATAACAATTAACAGCATTAACCATTGTCACAGAAAACCAGCTGAACTTGTTGAAGTTGGTTCTGTTTTACAAGACAAGATTCCAGTAGTTAAGAGGTTTACCGGAGGAGGCACTGTAATTGTCGATCACCATACAGTTTTCATCTCCTTCATATGCAACAGGGATGCTCTCCCTAGTGTGCAACCATATCCTAGGCCCATCATGTCATGGAGCAGCCAACTGTATAGCAAAGTGTTCCAAGGAATTGGGGATTTCTCTCTTCGTGAAAATGGTAATTTTTTTGCTCCAGGATATTGTTCATTGCTGACTGTCCAGCGTTTTTGCAGGAAGTGTTGCAGGCTTTCTTCTTCAAGAACCAAAAAGAAAAAGAAGAGAGAAAGAACGCCTCACTTTTAACTTGTCCAAAGATTAAAAAGGACTTATTTTTAAACTTTCTTATGGAGGAAACACTTGCTTATGCTCCCTTATGGTACTTTTTGCACAATATATTTCTTATTTATATCTTTGTGACTGAGTTAGTTTGATATTAGTAAAACTTATTTGACTAACAAAACAAAAGCTAGAAGTTTCATTTGGTCGACAATGTAATTGTGCATGTACTGGGGGTTAAAAACTAAGTGTCAGACTAACGATGCTATAGTAATCACTTATTCTATGATGGTGACTGTCCTCAGGAAAAATCTTTTAGGCCGCACTCGTCAAGGGAGCTTCCTTTTATATAGACTAAATTATTTCTTGTAGATAAGGTTCAAATATTTTCTTGCTAACTTCCTGACAAGAAAATCCCATTCATTGGATGACCACGTGATGCTTCTTTTTCTGCATTCTTATTTCTTCTTGTTAGCAATGTTATATTCTTTCTTCACTGTGTTGGTTGGTTCCTGTTTCTATGTACAATGTCTTACTAGGCCTTGTAAGAATGGTGAATACTACCCCCTCTCCCTGTCGCCATCCATCTAACTGCTTGTATTTGTCTTCTCTTTTTTCTGCTCCCACATTGATATGACTTGAGGAATTGTTGTTTCGTGTTTTCCTCACCAACTTTCCAAAATAACCAACTTCAGATTGTACTTTTACATGATCAGATTACGTTTTTGGCAACCACAAGTTTGGGGGAAATGCTCAATCTATCACAAAAGGACGTTGGGTTCATCATACGTCCTTTCTGTGGGATTTTGAGATGATGAACATGGCTTATCTCAAACTTCCAAAACGAGCTCCTGACTATCGACAGGTCTGCTAATACTTGTGCAAGTTACTTGTTCTACTTGTTAAATAATCTTGTGAGCATTTTTTTTTTGAAGAACTTGATGATGCAGCTGATTTTTTGACATTGTGTTTCTGGAAACACTGAGATTTTAGTTGTTGGCAGAATAATCTCAGTCGTGTTTAGGATTGATGCCAAAATTTCATTCTTGTTGTATGTTGCAACATATGGGACAGCTATATAATTTACAGAGTGATATTGTTCAGGTAGTCATTAATAAAATGTTTTCATAGCCATATATTGTGATTCTCTTCCATCCAACATATAGTACATCCTATAGGAGATAGTAGTGTAATCCTTGCACTCTCTGCATCTTCGTCTAAGCTCGATGGCATACTGTAAGTTGATACTGACATCATGAAAGAAAAGATGAAGCAAGGGGAGTTTCTCTGTTTGCACCTTTCTATCCTTCTTGTGCTCTGCTCTCTTATCTTTAATTACATTTGCACGAGTAATTATTGTTCTGTTGATGTCTTGACAGCTGCTTTATATCAGCCCATAATGAAAACCAGAAGTTTCAGCGCTTTAATAAATGATCTGGGCTCAAAAACTGCTGCCTCTCTATAATGTTCAAAGCCACTAATAATATCCTTTTGATTTATGTAGTATTTTTTAGCTTCCAGTTCATTTTGTTAAAGGTTTTTCCATTCAAAGTTGCAACTTCAATGAAATAGAAAATAGTCCTAGAATCCACTGGGCTACCGTAGCAGTGATCCTTATTTTGACGAATATTATCACCAAGCTTGTCTGGCCAAACAATCTGCTGGTGCAAAGTTGAAGCACCTTTTCTGCCTACATAATTTGAGAAATGGTAGTGCTCGCATGCTAATAGTGAGCCACATTCTCTTCTCTGGGTTGATGCTCTCGGAAGGGTTGCCTTTTTTGTGCAGGCCCGGTCCACTTTTTGAAGCTGATCCACCAAACTCACCTGCTACTGGATGCATTGAACAGAAAATGTTTGAGAAGCCCCTGGAGCATGGGCCAATGCTAGCATCTGGGATGACTATTGAGGATGGACTCTCCTCTTCTTCTTGATTATGATGATATTGACAGGTTCCTACAATTTAATCAACTTCCAGATGGAGGATATCAGTTGAAGAGGGCAGCAGCTTCACAGAGGGTTAGGCATCATTATTAATTCTAGGTTCTGAAGTCTGAAACATGGAAAGGACTGCCCACTGTGTTTTTGTGAGATGGAGCTAGAAGCACTTGGTATCTACCATGCATAAGTGGCTTGTTTAGCAGAGCCTTTGCTGCTCCGTCCCATTGGAAGCCCTTCTGGAGATGGGTATCTTCTGTTCTAAAATCTCTTCTTGAGAGGGCAATTGACGTTTCAAGAGATCCCATGATATTGCCAATTGCAGCATGCCTAATAGGGATTATAGCAGGCCTCTGTTGATGCATTTTTTGAGTGATGTCCAAAATATTGTTTCAACAAATAATACACTGTAATGCAACGTTTCTTGACACAAGTCCCATCAGATATAGTTGTTAGTGGATATGATGCAACCAAAGCCATTTTGGGAGATGCTTATTGAAGTGAACAGAAAAGAAAGCTCCTTACAGATTTTTCACATAGGTCCATGCTTGTGCTGGGTATCGGTGGTGGAGGGATTGGTCGCACATATTATTAATTGAGATTGATGTTATTAATTATTATTAGGTGATTCCTTTGAAAGTTGTGAGGAAGTATATCAAACTGTGCAATAATGGTTCACGGGTTACTGGAAAAAGGTGCTTAAGACAAAACATTGTTGAAGTTGCATGAGATAGGTTCTTGTCATCTGTAGTATTCTGGTCTGAGATGAAGGATCTTTATTTCTGCTTTAGCCATGGATATGGTCATCCTTATTGGTACTGTGCTGCTGCTACAGAGAAGGTGTGGAGTAGGTTGTCGATGTTTTAATTTTCTTTTGACTTTGCAATTTGCTTGATGTTGTTTTCTCATCCATGATAGTAATGGAACCCTTAGGAGGTTATAGTATAAGATGTACGGTGTTCAACTAGAGAAAGCATTCAACTCCTAGGTTTGGAGGATATGGAAAGGAGAATGTTGAAGTTTTGGTACAGTTGACAGCGGTACCTTATATTGAAGCGTTATGTTGATTATTCTTATCACATGGTATCAGGTTCTCGTTACCATTTCTCAATCTAGTCTATTGCTCTTGGCTTCTTTTTCTCAACCTAAGTTGAGTTAAATTTTCTCTTGCTTAAGTCTAGTAGCTCCTATTTTATGCGAACTCATTTGTTACTTGACAATTTGCTATTTTTCACTACTTTTTGTTTGCACAAGTTGCTTTTCCAATGCACATCAGAAATTTTCTTGCTCGTCTCTGACAGAGAGTTCTCCTATTGTTTATTCAGGCAAGAGATCATTTGAACTTTATTTGCCGCATGAAGGATTATATATCTCGGCAAGAATTCATCAATAGAAGCATATCTGCACTTGGCAGCCAGTTTTCTCTGGAGCTTGAGTCATATGACTGTCCTGATGACACAAAATTTGTGCCCTCCTCTAGACTGCTGGGAAAACAAGAACTGGAGGAAAGCTTTGTTTGTGAATCTGGGAAT
Source organism: Solanum appendiculatum (assembly GCA_018342035.1). Classification (NCBI taxonomy): domain Eukaryota; kingdom Viridiplantae; phylum Streptophyta; class Magnoliopsida; order Solanales; family Solanaceae; genus Solanum; species Solanum appendiculatum. Next base: position 1,214,090 of record JAGDQO010000446.1, read on the forward strand.
GCCTTACTTCAGTCACTGTAATGGCTACAGAACCTCTGCTTGAGGGTGCTGTTGGTTGAGGTTGCCTACATCCAACTCATTCATGTTACTACTTGCTGATATAAAAATAGTGGGAAGAAACTGCAAAGTCATCTGCTTGACTGCTTGTAATCTGATTCTCTCTCTCTTTCATTTGATTGTGGTTTTATGGAAGCAAAACTTGAGCCGCCTAGACTTTGATTCCAAGAGTTTGCTGTCTCTAGTAGAGGTTTTGGTGGTAAGTGAGAATGTCCAAATTTTACGCGTGCCTCTTGATTGGTAAGTTTTGCTCTCCAATAATCTGAAGGCCTTAATGTGATTGAACGAAGTGGAAAATCGGCAATATGAGAGCAAAAGCTCTGTGTTTCTATTATAGTATGTTAACAAGTATATGCACAAGGCATGTCCAATGTAACGATAGCATCAAGTACAATATGATCTAGTGGAATAAGGATGCAATTGTAGTTGCCCTGTACATTAATGGTAACAGTATTCGTGGTCTAGTATCTAATCATTTGGACAATGCCAGCAAATTACATTTAGATTTTCGATATTTGAAGTGCCGCTTGTTTCAGTTGAGTACTTGAACATATGATGAATTGTTCCTATTAGAAACTTTCGGCTCAAACTTTAAACTTTTTTTTTCTTCTTTGATTGTTCAATTTGATCCGGGTAAGAAGACCTAAAGGCGGTCATGTGGTCTCAATTGCTCATGATATAGATAAGTTAACCACTTAAAATATATCAGTGTAAGTAAAATATCAAGCATGTTCCAATTGAAAATGATGTTTATAATTAAGAGTATTTTTTCAAAATTTGAACTGAAACTAGTCTACCACTGCTAATAAATATATATAAACAGAATAATTATTTTGTGTACGTTATATTATTAAGTACCAAAATTTTAAAAAATGAGTCACATAAAAAATTTAAGATAAAAAATATACTTAAAGAGAAACATGTTAATTCACCATTACGCTAACAATAATAAACTCTGCTATGACTTTGATATTCGTTTTAAATTAAATCTAAACAAACTACTATGAAACAAATCAGAAAACATACCTGTAGTAGACAAGTCAAAGCTGCTCTTAAGACTTCTCCAAATCAAATGTAAATAAATCAGTAAAATAATCAAAAAGAGACATATCGACTTTTACAAATCAATATATGAAAATAGAATTTATTAAAATATTTAAAAGGTAATTTCAAAGAAAAAGAAGGATTTTTTTTGTTTACCTTTCGTACTTTCCTTTTCCTTATATAATAAGCTCAATCAAAATGCAATTATCTTCGTGAACAAAAAAATTGTTATGCTGACTGCTGAGTACTTTTAGTTTGATCGGCAACTATCTTTGTTCGACCCTTTATTATCTTTTAATTTATTCTTTTGATCGTATCTCCTTTTTATCAATTGATCTCGGATAGGCCAATAGAACTTGTCACATAAACCATCGTTTCTAAAGTACCAAATATTACGTACTACCTCTGTCCCATAATAAGATGGGTATCTTACTAAAAATATTTGTCACATATTATTTGATTACTTACTAAATTATGATAGAATTAATTATTTTTTCTTATTTTACCCCTACAATTAACATGACCTTTGGAAGTTTAAACAAATTTTGAAGATCTAAAGTTTTTTTTTCAAGAGGCTAATTAATATGAACAAAGGGTAAAATAGTAAAATTGATCAATTTATTAATGATTTTTAATTATCATGTAAAATACAAAGTGCCCATCTAATATGAGACGAAGGGAGTAAGAGTTTTACCTCTTATAAATAAGTAAAAATTTATACTGTAATAATTAAATGAGTAATGACCAATTTGATGTGATCATAATGTTATGTTATTTCTTTTATTAAAATAATATAATATAATACAATACAATATGATGTGGTTATGAATCAACAAACCAGCTGAGGCTTTGAAGGAGAAACAAAAGCTTACTGTGGTAAAAGAAGCAAAGACAAAGAGGAGATAAAGAAAAAACCATATCAAGGATTTGAAGGGAAGGGAAGGGAAAAGAGAGCCAAAAGTTCATCAATATTTCATGTTAGAATTCAGTTAAATAGAGCCAGGAATTTCACAAAGGGTGTCCAGAAATAGAAAGTGAAAAAAACATTTATCACTAGTGATCGAGATTCAAACACACGATCATTGCCTCATTCCAAGCGTTTGAAATCACTAGGCTATAACAACTTGTTGTATTAAGGGTGTCCACAATATGTTATTTATTCATTTTATTTATCATTTTACTTGTATATACAATATTTTTTTCCTACGAAGAGTGTCCAATTGGACACCCTAACAACTATGTGGTTACACCATTGGTTATATATATATATATAACTTAAATATGTCTTATTTAATGTTCCATCTTTACTCCTATGCTATTTAAAGGTTATATATGAATTATACATAATTAATAATTGATAATAAATTTTCATGTTTTGATAATTTCTTGTGTTTTCTCTTTTAGTTGAAAATATCTCATCGAGAAATTGGATGAAACGTACAAGCATGTTGCCTCCCAGTGAAGTAGTCAAAAAAATCAAAGGTTTGACTCTTTCTATGCTTAATCGTGACTTACTTTTGATTATATTATTTAACTATATTTTGACATATTATTCGTTCAATATTATAGCTGAGTCTCTAATTAAATTTATTTGTTGAATTCGAAATATGAAGCTTTAGTTAAGTGTCGAATCTTGATACACAAGGCTTTTATTTAAATGATGAACCTAAAAATTTAGGATTATAATAAACTATTAAATATAGTCTTAAATTAACGGCGAGAAGTATTATTTTCCAAAAAGTTGGGTTTGGAAAAACAAATTGTTATAGGTGAATTTAATAATTTTTTAATTAATAAAAAAGACTTTTGGTAATTGCTTGAATTACCCTTTCATGTAAGAAAATTGAGTGGTGCTACAAATAAATAAATAAATAAATAAAAGAAGTATTGAAAACATCTCTATACTTGGTGAGAATTATTAGTTTCATTTTTAAACTATTGACGGTCTTAAAAATATTCTTTTTTACTTGACTAACTCAACTTAAATACATCCAGATGTTGCAACATGAGTTGAATACACCTCTGAATTTTCGGCAAGTTTAAGGGTGTTTCCAACAGTTCTATCAGTTTTTTATTAAGATTCTCATGCTCCTATAAGAGTTTGAGACATCTAAGTTTAGTTAATAAATTAGAGGGGTGTTTTTAAGACAGTCAATAGTTCAAAAACAAAACTAATAATTTTCGCTAAGTTCGAGGGTATTTACTTCTTTCTAAAAAAAAATTAATCAAAAACTTAGAACTATGATTACTTAAGTTCTAAAGACTACGGTAGAAAACAAGTGATAACTAAATAGATCTTCTCAACTTCCTGAGTTAAACTGCAATTAAAGATATTTGATACCTTCTTTTTGCGGAATGTATTTTCTTAGTTTTTATTTATTTATTAAGGAATTTTGGTGGACCAATTTTTTTAAATAAAAAACGTGGCAAAATGCCACTTTTTAGTAAATATATATATATATTTTAAAAATAAAATTGTCAAGAAGCCGAAAAGAAAAGGAAAAAAGACGCTATTTGTTTGAAATAACGTGTACTAACAATTAACAAATAATATTAAGGTAGTATATTTATTTGTACAAATCCTTATTTAAATAAGGTAAATTGCAATTGATATAGAAGTGTTAAATATTATGATTTCTTATCTAAATTAAATAAGAATTTTAATTAATTTTAAAGTCTTACATACTAGTATAATAAGTAAATAATAATAATTGGAAGAAAATAGTAAAAAAGACGATATTATCAATAAGTAAATGATAATAATTGAAAGAAAATAATAAAAATACGATATTGTTTAAAGGAGAGTCTTTTAATAAAGGGTCAAATGTTCAATTATAATGACCTTCAAGCTTTTATTTAGTGTACGTGATTTGCACGTGCATATCACGCCAATCAATAGAATTGTATACAAGAAAAATAAAATTATTAAAACATAGCAATTAAAGTTAAAATAAATATTACATCTATTTAAATGATATAAATAAATATTGCATGTCAAATATATTATTGTCTATCGTATCTCACGTGAACTTCTTTTATAAATGATTTGTTGTTTATGTGTTGCTCAAGATAATGAAGACTAATTGTACTTAACTAATACTCTGTTTGACCAAGATTTTGAAATATGCATATTTTTTAAAAAGCCTCTTTATTGATTAACATAAATCAATTTCAATCCAATTCCAATTGGGATACAAATTACAATAGTACGTCGGTTATCAACCCATTATAATCCAACCCCAATTTGGATTCACAACAATATGTGTGTATAGACCTACATACTCACCATAATTACTTGTTAATTGTCAGTTATATCTAATTCTATTTCATAGAATGGCGAATTTGGGTGGTGATGCACGTTTCAAACAGTATGATTATCGAGCCAACGCAAGTCTTGTCGTCCTAACCACTGATTCTCGTCGTGGTGACAATCATGAACCTACCGGTGAACCCGAGTCTCTCTATGGAAAAATCGACCCCAAAACCTTTGGTGATCGAGCTTACAAGGGCAGACCACATATGAAGAAGAATAAGAATGAGCGAGAACCACTCCCCACCAAGAAGAGACGAAGACTTGTACTTGAGGAAGAAAGTGTTCTTACTTGCTCAGTTGCTGGAGTTTACCAGCCAAAAACAAAGGAAACTAGGGCTGCTTATGAGACCATGCTCAGCCTGATTCAGCAGCAACTTGGTGGACAGCCCCTCAGCATTGTCAGTGGGGCGGCTGATGAGATATTGGCTGTGTTAAAAAGTGATAATAATAATAATAAGAAGAAAGAAATTGAAAAGCTGTTAAATTCCTTATCTAATCAGCTGTTTGATCAGTTGGTTTCTATTGGGCGACTCATCACTGATTATCAACGACATGACAATGCAAACGTTTCTGCTGCATATGAAGATGTAGGTGTAGCAGTCGAGTTTGACGAGAATGATGAACAAAGTGACGGTGATGTTGTGACTGATGATGAAGAGGAGGATGTGATGGGGTCGCAGATGGGCACTACAGGCATTGATCATGATGAGATGCTGCAGGCGGATGAGAGAATGACCTTGAATGTTCAGGACATAGATGCTTATTGGCTTCAAAGAAAGATTTCGCAAGCTTACCAACAACAGATCGATCCGCAGCAGAGCCAAAAACTTGCTGAAGAGCTTCTTAAAATTCTCGCTCAAGGCGATGATCGTGAAGTAGAAACCAAGCTACTGGTGCATCTCCGATTTGACAAGTTCAATCTGATCAAATATCTTCTACAGAACCGGCTTAAGGTAGTATGGGGTACCCGTCTTTGTAGGGCTGAAGACCAAGAGAAAAGGAAGAAAATTGAGGAAGAGATGCTCACCTTGGGGCCAGATCATGCTGCTATATTAGAGCAGTTGCATGCTACTAGGGTTACAGCAAAACAGAGGCAGAAGAATTTGGAAAAAAGCATTAGGGAAGAGGCTTGGCGTCTTACTGGTGTTGATGATAACGGGGAAAGTAAGACACTTGTAGATAGAGACCTGGAAAATGGTCGGTTCACGCGGCAGCGTCACTTGCTTGATCTTGACAGACTTGCATTTCATCAAGGTGCCTTCTTGATGGCAAATGAAAAATGTGAGCTTCCAGTGGGGTCTTTTAGGAATCATAAAAAGGGTTATGAGGAAGTTCACGTGCCAGCTTCGATGCCAAAACCAATAGCCCCTGGTGAAGAGCTCGTGAAGATATCCTCCATCCCAGAGTGGGCTCAACCAGCGTTCACTGGGATGACCCAATTGAACAGGGTGCAGAGTAAAGTATATGAGACCGCCCTCTTCTCCCCAGAGAACCTTTTACTCTGTGCTCCGACTGGTGCTGGGAAGACCAATGTAGCTATGCTCACTATACTTCAGCAAATTGCACTAAGCCGCAACAAAGATGGATCATTCAATCATAACAATTATAAGATTGTTTATGTGGCACCCATGAAAGCCCTTGTCGCTGAAGTGGTTGGTAATCTCTCCAAGCGTTTAGACCATTATGGTGTCAAGGTGAAAGAGTTGAGTGGTGATCAAACATTAACTCGGGAACAGATTGAAGAGACTCAAATTATTGTGACTACCCCAGAGAAGTGGGATATAATAACCAGAAAGTCAGGCGATCGCACGTATACACAGCTTGTTAAACTACTTATCATTGATGAGATACATCTCCTACATGACAATCGAGGGCCTGTCCTGGAGAGCATCATTGCGAGAACTGTTAGACAGATTGAAACCACAAAAGAGCATATTCGGCTTGTTGGATTATCAGCAACTCTTCCAAATTATGACGACGTGGCTGTGTTTTTGCAAGTTGATCGGAACAAAGGACTCTTTCATTTTGACAATAGCTATAAACCTGTACCACTGGCTCAACAGTATATTGGTATAACCGTTAAGAAGCCACTGCAGAGATTCCAGTTGATGAATGATATTTGCTACGAGAAGGTAATGAGTGTTGCAGGAAAGCACCAGGTGCTAATTTTTGTCCATTCAAGGAAGGAAACAGCTAAAACAGCTCGGGCAATACGGGATACTGCACTTGCTAATGACACCCTTGGTAAGTTTTTGAAGGAGGATAGTATTACTCGGGAAATTCTACAGTCTCAAATTGAGCTTGTCAAGAGCAATGATCTTAAAGATGTTCTACCATATGGTTTTGCGATTCACCATGCGGGGTTGGTTAGAACTGATCGGCAACTTGTGGAGGAACTCTTTGCCGATGGCCGTGTGCAAGTTTTGGTTTCAACAGCAACATTAGCTTGGGGTGTCAATTTACCTGCACATACTGTCATTATAAAGGGCACCCAGATATACAATCCTGAAAAAGGAGCCTGGACTGAACTCAGTTCCCTTGATATTATGCAGATGATTGGCCGTGCCGGAAGACCTCAATATGACACTTATGCTGAAGGAATCATCATAACTGGACACACTGAACTAAAATATTATCTTTCCTTAATGAATCAGCAGCTTCCTATTGAAAGTCAATTTATATCTAGGTTGGCTGATCAATTGAACGCAGAGATTGTCCTTGGGACGGTGCACAACACCAAAGAGGCATGCAAGTGGCTCCTTTATACTTACCTCTATGTTCGAATGGTACGAAATCCCACTCTTTATGGTCTCGCTGCTGATGCTCCCAAAACTGACTATGCTTTGGAGGAAAGGCGTGCTGACTTGGTAAGTCTTGCGTATATTTCATTTTTGTATTGAATATTTAATGTGGTTTCCTAGTCGTGATTATGCACCCTAATCCATAATTTATTGACATTGCTTTAGAGGAGAATTTTTCTCAGGGGTTTACAAATTGTGATTAGGTACTCCAGTAAGCTTTGCCTCAAAGGAGAGAATTTCTGTTCAAATGCTTAGTTTAATAGGTAGCAGTCCTTCTGGATGAGTTGACGCCAGCTTTAACCGATACTATGAAATTATTAATTGTTGATTATATGGAGAACTTAATGTTTCAATTAGTTTCAACAAACAGAGCAGAGACTAATCTTCACCAGAATTGTTCCTATGATAGTCACAGTAGTAACAGCTAATCTGTGTGTGAGCTGTTTTTCTTCCATGATTAAATCGTTCTTCTGTCTTACGTAATTGTATTTTTTTCATCTTAAAGCTGAAGAGCATCTATATTTCCTTCAGAGTTTTGAGTTTTGAAATACTTGCTTGCAGGTTCATTCTGCTGCTACATTGCTGGACAAGAATAACTTGGTCAAGTATGACATGAAAACTGGATATTTCCAGGTGACTAACTTGGGTCGCATTGCGAGCTATTATTATATAACTCACGGGACAATTTCGACGTACAATGAGCATTTGAAGCCCACGATGGGTGATATTGAACTTTGTAGGCTTTTCTCTCTTAGTGAGGAATTCAAATATGTAACAGTCACACAAGATGAGAAAATGGAATTGGCAAAGCTTCTAGATCGTGTTCCTGTTCCGATTAAAGAGGGTCTTGAGGAGTCTAGTTCCAAGATCAATGCTCTATTGCAGGCATATATTTCTAGGCTGAAGCTTGAAGGGTTGTCTCTGTCATCTGATATGGTTTATATAACTCAGGTTTGTTCTGTTGTATATGTAACCTCTTAGTTGGCTGCTTATTTTTTCTTTTTTTCATTCTCTTGTCTAGTATTATCTGAGAGTGAGTTATCTAATTTAGCTGTTTACTTTTGCAGAGTGCTGCACGTCTGATGCGAGCCCTTTTTGAGATTGCTTTGGGGATAGGCTGGGCACAGTTAGCTGGGAAGTCATTGAAATGGTGCAAAATGATAAGCAAGAGAATGTGGAGTGTACAAACACCACTTCGCCAATTCCATGGCATACCAAATGAGATCTTGATGAAGTTGGAGAAGAAAGATTTGGCCTGGGAGCGTTATTATGATCTTTCATCACAAGAATTGGGAGAGCTTATCCGGTCCCCGAAGATGGGAAGGACGTTACACAAGTTTATTCATCAGTTCCCAAAGCTGAACCTCGCAGCACAAGTTCAACCAATTACCCGGTCAGTTTTGAGGGTAGAATTGACCATTACACCGGATTTCCAGTGGAACGACAAGGTTCATGGTTTTGTAGAACCTTTCTGGGTGGTTGTTGAAGATGATGATGGAGAACATATTCTTCACCATGAATATTTCATGCTGAAGAAGCAGTATATTGATGAAGACCACACTTTGAGCTTCACAGTCCCAATTAACGAGCCAGTGCCCCCTCAATATTTCATTCGCATTGTCTCTGACAGATGGCTAGGGTCCCAAACTGTTTTGCCAGTCTCTTTCAGACACCTGATTTTGCCAGAGAAGTATCCTCCTCCCACTGAGTTACTAGACTTACAACCTCTGCCGGTAACTGCATTGAGGAATCCAGCATATGAAGCGCTTTGTCAAGATTTTAATCATTTCAATCCTGTTCAGACTCAGGTTTTCACAGTTTTGTACAATTCAGATGACAATGTCTTGGTTGCAGCTCCAACTGGTAGTGGGAAGACCATTTGCGCCGAATTTGCCATATTGAGGAATCATCAGAAAGGACCTGATAGGACCATTCGTGCTGTGTATATAGCTCCACTAGAGGCTCTTGCCAAGGAGCGGTTCAGTGATTGGAAGAAGAAATTCGGAGACTCTTTGGGAATGAGAGTTGTTGAATTAACTGGGGAGACAACCAGTGATCTGAAGCTGCTAGAGAAGGGTCAATTAATTATAAGCACGCCCGAAAAATGGGATGCTTTATCTCGTCGCTGGAAACTGCGTAAGCATGTTCAGCAAGTCAGCCTTTTCATTATTGATGAGTTGCACCTGATTAGTGGTCAAGGTGGCCCAGTCCTGGAGGTGATCATCTCTCGGATGAGATATATCTCAAGCCAGGTTGAGAACAAGATCCGGATCGTCGCTTTGTCAGCTTCCCTATCTAATGCCAAGGATTTGGGAGAATGGATTGGGGCTTCATCTCACGGGCTCTTCAACTTTCCTCCTTCTGTCAGGCCTGTGCCACTGGAAATACACATTCAGGGTGTTGATATTGTTAACTTTGAAGCTAGGATGCATGTCATGACAAAACCCACATATACTGCAGTAGTCCAACATGCAAGGAAAGGAAAACCTGCAATCGTGTATGTTCCCACAAGGAAGCATACATGCTTGACTGCTCTAGACCTGATGACTTATTCAAGCATGGACAGCGAAGACACGCCTATGTTTCTTCTACGAACTGCAGAGGAGCTGGAGCCTTTCGTTGACAGGATCAATGAACCTATGCTGAAAGAGACACTCAAATATGGTGTGGGCTATTTGCATGAGGGATTGAGCGACACTGATCAAGATATAGTGAAGACATTGTTTGAAACTGGATGGATTCAAGTGTGTGTAATGAACAGCACAATGTGTTGGGGAGTACCACTATCTGCACATTTGGTGGTGATCATGGGAACGCAGTACTATGATGGTAGGGAATATGCGTACACTGATTATCCAGTCACTAATTTATTGCAGATGATGGGTCATGCCAGTCGGCCTCTTGTAGATATCTCTGGGAAGTGTGTCATCCTCTGTCATGCACCACGCAAGGACTACTATAAGAAGTTCTTGTATGAAGGATTCCCAGTTGAAAGCCATCTGCAATACTATCTCCACGACAGTTTGAATGCTGAGGTCGTTACTGGAGTTATTCAGAACAAGCAGGATGCTATTGATTACCTTACATGGACCTTCATGTACAGAAGGCTGACACAGAATCCAAATTACTACAATCTGCATGGTGTTAGTCACAGGCATCTGTCTGACCACTTCTCACAGCTGGTGGATAATACTATCGGTGACTTGGAGGCAAGCAAATGTGTCACAGTTGAGGATGCCTTTTTGCTTTCACCTTTGAATCTTGGCATGATAGCATCATATTATTGTATCAGTTGCACGACAATAGAGCGTTTTAGCTCTTCTGTGACCTCCAAAACGAAGTTGAAGGGCTTGCTGGAAATATTGGCTTCAGCGTTGGAATATGAACAGTTGTCTACACGACCAGGTGAAGAGGAGTTGATAAGAAGGTTGATTAATCACCAACGTTTCTCTTTTGAGAATCCAAAGTACAGAGATCCAAACATCAAGGCTAATGCTCTTTTACAAGCCCATTTCTCTAGGCAAGTAGTGGGTGGAAATCTTGCTTCTGACCAGCAGGAGGTGCTTCTTTCTGCTACTAGGCTGCTTCAAGCAATGGTTGATGTTATTTCCAGCAATGGATGGCTGAGTCTAGCAGTTCTAGCAATGGAGATGAGCCAGATGGTGACACAGGGTATGTGGGAATGTGACTCTATGCTTCTCCAGCTTCCACACTTCACAAAGGAATTGGCACAGAAGTGCCGAGAAAATCCAGGAAAGAGTGTTGAGACAGTGTTTGACTTAGTAGAGATGGAAGATGACGAGAGGCGTGAGCTCTTGCAAATGTCAGACCTACAGCTGATGGATATTGCACAGTTCTGTAATTCGTTGCCAAATATTGATTTGACATATGATGTGCTTGGCAGTGATAATCTGAAGGTAGGAGACAATGTAAGTGTGCTGGTAACCCTTGAGCGAGATCTTAAGGGTGGAACAGAGGTTGGACCTGTTTTTGCACCCAGATATCCCAAAGCCAAGGAGGAAGGATGGTGGCTTGTTGTCGGTGATACAAAGAGCAACCAATTACTTGCCATTAAGAGAATTTCCCTCCAAAGGAAGTCTAGGTTCAAGCTGGATTTTGCTGCGCCTGCAGAAGCTGGAACAAGGACCTACACACTCTACTTCATCTCTGATTCTTATTATCTGGGCTGTGATCAGGAATATAGTTTTACTCTTGATGTAAAAGAGGCAATGTCTTGAAGATAGAGAGTGATTTAGCTTTTACTTTTTGTTACTTTTCTCATGTAGTGCTTGTAGATAAACTACTTAGGCTAAGTGTTGTTTTATCCTTATTTTAGATTGTTTCCTCAACTAGTTGTTTCGCAATACTATGCAGTTTACTTTTGGCTATAATCTGAAATGCTGCTGTTATTTTGGGATTATTGGTGATTATTAAAATAATTAAAAATAATTCGAGTTAACTATTTTTAAAAGTCACGACAGATAATTTGAGACAGATGAAAGTACTATAAAAAACATAGTGGATAGAATGAGACATACTTTGGCCATGTATCTAAAGGAGGATTGAGTGATACCAGCAACATGAGGTGTTATTATGACATTAGGAAGTTGAAGAATAGGATTAAGAGGATCAAATGGTTCAGTCCAAGCAACATCACTTCCTAATCCTCCCAAATGTCCTAATTTAAGATTATTATAAACAGCCTCATAATCTAAAACACCACCTCGACCTATATTAATTAGAAGGGCACCCTGCATTAACCAGTAACTCATTAGTCACCCTACAAAATATAGTCTAAATAACATATTTTCTACTTAAGGGACCAAAAACATACACTAGTTAATTAAATGTTAAATATGCTCGTAAAATATTATCAGAGCAAACCAGAATATTTATCAATAACTGAGGGATCAAGAGTATGATTATATATATATCCTTTTTATTTGTTTATCTAAGGTATCTTCAATATGTATCCTCAAGCGCGCATTTTATTTTTTTCATGACATTACTTTGGAATTTTGTCTTGATAAAGGGTGGCAATGAAATTCGATCATGTAGTATCATGGCTGAGAAAACATACCTTTTTCATCGCAGATAAGAAATCATTATTCACTATGCCAATCTGCAAGTGACCAAACATACTTTAATTAAGTATATATCGAGTTGAATTATCATATCATCATTTAACTGATAGTTATTATATTAAAAAAATATTTTTTTTAATTTCAATATTCTTCAACAAAAAAAATGATTTTCCAATAATAAATAGAAAAAATTAGTTGAGTGACCATATGATAAGAAATCAACTTGTATATTTTCGGATGACGAAAAATAATTTCATTTTCAACATAAAAACAAAGAGTCTCACAGTTTCAGTAGTCATAGCCAAACAACAGACAACAATATCAGCTTTGCTTGCAAACTTTAAGATATCATCATGGCTTCCTCTCTCATCAATCAGGTCAACATAATTATAATTAGTACCACTAATCCCAATGCATAATCCTGGAAATTAAATTAGCTAGGATCCATGAATTCATAATAATTAAGATGTTATGGAGTATGTTATATAATAATAATAATTCACAGGAATTATACGCTGCACCCAACAGTTCGAGGAGTTGGCCTCGACAAAGTCAGGACTTTTGGGCAGATTCAAATATCCGACTCATCTCTTTTTGCCGACTCCCCGGGTTATTGTTGTTTTTGATTAATTACCTTTTGTAGAGTCAAGCATATGATTGGGCCAGCTCCTTTTTGTAGCAATTATTTTCACGTCAAATGGACGCAAACGTTTTGCCAGATGCATTCCAATGTTTCCAAAACCCATTATAAGCAAAAATATATAGTATATTAATTCATACTTGAATAAATTAAATTTACTTATTTTTAATTGGATTGACCATACTAATTAAATTAACGGTTAGGTCAAAAATTAAGGTAAGAATGTACATTAGTTAACTATAATTTAGTCACACAGATGTATAATGTAAAGACTGTCGTTGGTCAGGATCAAAGACTGACAAAAGGAAAATGCACAAATTTACTATGACTATTAATTTGTAGGCGGGTCAAAACTTGATCTGTCCCGTTCTATTTACATCCCTAGCAGGAAAATAGAAAACGAAGCTCACAGTTTTTCCAAATAAGGTGTCACCAATTGGCTCCCCAAACCTTTTATGCTTCACAGCAATTTCCATTTGATGTTGTTTACGCAAAAGAGCCAAAATGAGATATATGGCCATTTCAGCACATGAAGCAGCATGTCCAGTTTATAATACCTTTATTCCTTGCTTTGTCGCAGCATTTATGTCAATACCTTTATAATAATAATAACAATGAAAATTTTAATCAAACAAAATTTCGTTACCCAATAAATTTGGGTAATAACTAAACTAGAAGGGAAAATAAGGGAGAAAATTTAAAGAAAGTTGACCATCGAGCCCAACTCCAAATTGCATTATGAGCTTCATGTTCTTGGCATGAGAGATGATATCGGAGTTCATTTCGAAGTTTTTAACCACACAAATATCATAGTCACCTTGTTGGCAGAAAATCTATTCTTCAATTTGTAATCTCCTCACAATTCCCTTCTTCCTATGTTTAATGAAATTTAGAAAGCAAGATCCGTGGATATTGAGAATCATTTAAGCAGAAATTAAGGCAAAAAAAATTATTTAACAACAATCACATGAATGCTTATGATTTTCATTCACTTATAAGCTTGTGATTGGTAATTTGGTATATGCGTAATTGCGTATGCCATCGAACAATTAATACTACATTCATTTTTTTTTTTCTGGCCGTTGGTTTGACATTCTTCTCCCTAAACTATTCATTATGAGTTTCTTTTACTAAATTATTTTTATTAATTATGTTTTGAAAATCTAAATTTGACAGTTAATATTATTTTTTTTGATAGTTACTTAACGATATTGGTAATATTGGAAGAATTAAAATAAAATATTTTTTAATTTGCTAAAATGAAGAAATAAAAAAGAATATTTTTAATATAAGAAACGAATAAGAAGAAACGACCAAGTATAAAATTTCACTTTCAAAACCAATTTGTTACCACAAAAGTCAGCTGCAACACACAATTTTAATTTTAATTTGACTTTTCTAAACCAAAAAAAATGTTAGCTAGCACAGGTGAGGACCTTATTTTCTCCACATGTAAAATACTAGGAAATTATTGAATTTTCTTACACTTTAAGTTATATAGATGCATCACTAGTCGCCCAAATGATATTTATTTTCTTAAAATATATGTAAAATTTATAATTTTGAAAATAAGATAACTGCAGAGGCGTATCTAAGGGGGGTCACCGGGTTTACGTGAACCCATGCTCCCCTCCCGAGATCTATATAATAGTGTTATATTTTTTAAAAATATTGAAATATAGATGTGTGAACTCATACTCGGAGTATCATATTATGTGAAGATGATTGGGTGCACCTCTCTATGTGAGGTTAGAAATCTGAATCTTATATATGTATAGATATATCCGATCAAATTTACATCTTAGATCCACCTTTTTACAATAGTGCATCCCTCATCTCAAAATCCTGGATACGTCTTAGATAAGCTATCTGGTAAACATTCTTTGTTCTTTTTCATCTTTTATTTATCAAGAATTATATTCCCCTGCCATCATTTGTTTTTTTTTCCTTTCTTTGTTCTGTTTTTTCTTACTTGGTTTATGCTTTTAAAATTCAACTATTCTCTTTAATGGTATTAATATTTCGATGGAGAAAAAGTTATGTACCTTATATAATGATGCACTTATTATAACGAGAAGCACGATGGTATACTATTTTGATATTCGTCAAACCTTTCCTTCCAGAGAGAAATTACCACATCTATCTTACATAACATTTGCTTCTTTTTTTTGGTTTGCATGCAGCTCGTCCCATTCTATTGGTCATTGGGTATATGCTATCTACCATCAACACATGTACCGGATAACTCTGAGTCTATGACAACTAAGCGTTAGGCAACAACATACCTTATCCCTAGAGGGGAAGAGGTTTCCGATAGACCCTTGGCTCAACTAGATAAAAATATATCATATGTGTTTGTCTCTAGTGGAATTTGCACCGACCTCACTGATTTTTGATCTTAGTAAGCATCGTCCAAGCTCGTAAGAAAACCTAAGATGCCTCAATCATAAGATTTGAATTTATTAATTTTCTTATAATATGTTCAAAAATGTTTCTAACAAATGGCATCCTTATCTTTGTTTTATTTCAAATCATTTGGTTTAGACATTACTTCGACCATAAGATGCCTCAATCATAAAAGTCGAATTTACTAATTTATTAATGATCTAATCAAAAAGTTTCTAACAGATGATCAAGGCTGTTTGAAACTCTATTATCTCATCCAGAAGGGAAGTAAATCTAGCCACATTCCATCATCAACCTTTGTCATACTCATCCATTTGCGATATATCAGCACAATGATAATCTTAACAAGGTGTGATATTGTTCGCTTTAGCCAAGCCACATGATTTTTTAAAAAAGGTCTCACACCATTAAAAAATCCTACAACTTATATGTAGTTTCCCAATCTTTTCAGCTACGTACACCCAATAATTGTGGCCTTTATTAATTTCTTTCTAAGGATTAATCTTTCATCATAATTGACTAAGGAGTCATGTACAAGATAGTGAAAAGAGTGAAGCCCTACTGTCTTTCAATGAATCCCACATGTGTAATAATGTGGATATATGTAGGAAATGACACTAAAGTTATTAAGAAGATTGTATCATGTGAATTAATTTTATGTGAAAATAGATATTTTATCCAACTTAATATTATATTTTTATTGCTCCTTAAGTTTTCAAGAATATTGTTTTTGTGTTGGTTTATTACATTTAGATTTCAATTGGAATTTTATGACATTTTTTAAAAGTAGATTATATTTAATTTTCATGACATTAAGGTATAGGAACAACTTATATTGATTCTGATTTTATGAATATGATTATATAATTTTGGATGCTAGTTCTTGTAATCCAACTATAATTAGTTGTTCTCATTTATCTTGTCACATAATCATAAGGATGATGTAAAATTTGCATGCTAGACTTGGTTTTATGGGCATAAGTCCAAATGTGAACATTTTCTAGTTTGTAAGGCAAATAGAAAATCATTTGCATGCTAGACTTGGCTTTATGGGCCTATGATAGGTGGATAAGCCCAAATGTGAACATTTTCTAGTTTGTAAGGCAAATAGAAAATCATTTGATAATTACAATAGAATTGAATATTATTGCAATAGATTGATTTGGACTTTTTCTTCCTATGAATGTGAAAACATGAAATGGAACGTCTAATTTCACCACATTAATTTATAAAATTACTATTTTCGGATATGACTATTTGATTCATATAACTCTGAAGTAATTTATTACTTTAAGAAGTATGTGAAAAAAAATAAAAATCAAGTAGATAAATTAATAAAAGTATTGAGAATTGATGAAATACAATGCTTTGTAATGAGAGACAGTACCAGGTCGATAGTTAGCTAGAAAACAGTAAAGAACTTAGCAATACGAACAAGAGATTTTACGTGGAAACCTCCTTGCTCAAGGGAGTAAAACCATGATCTGTCACACAAGATTTTCAACTGTTTTCACTAATATCAAGCAACAAGTGAATACAGACGTCAACCACACCACAAGAGATTAACCTCCTAATCTCTAACAAAGTAATAACTCTATTACTTAGATGAGCCAAAGCAATGCCTCCATTGCCCACTATATTAACTAACTCTAATTAATATAGACTTTACGAACAGGACACATCTAACTCTAAATGTGTTCCTATGACATTCACACAAGATTGATATGTTTCTTTATAGATTAGAAACAAATCTTACAATGCAAGCACAATGCAAGTTAATATACAACACAACTTTAAGACACACTTGATAACTCTATCAGGTCCTTCTTGCAGTTTTGTTGTAAGCTTGAGTTCCTTTTGGGACAGATTTGGCCTTTTTGAGTGAATAAGTATTTTGTTTGTTTGTTCAATATATCATCACCAAAAGGATGTGTATTGTCCGTTGAACAAACAACCTTGTCCATCCTCATTGGAGGAGTACACTGTCTTTCATCAACCGGCTAACAAGACAGCCTTTACAACTGTTCACCATTATAGAGTTGGACTAAAGCAGTTCTATCTTGGACTAGGTCCCAGTCTTTGTGAGAATCATCAAAACCCATAGTTACAACAAGAACTAATTAATCAAGGCTGTGAATACGTCTTGGCCCAACAAATTCGTGTGATGAAAGTGAAATTGTTGATCAATTAACTATTTTGTCAAGAATAAATTAAATGCGCCTGAAAATGATTAGATCGATAATGACGCATCAAAGTAAGATATTTCCTATTAGGAAGATGCATTGCATTGTTTGTTGTCTGGACCTCTCACTCAATTCAATAACATGTTCTAGGGCATCTTTTTTTAATAATGATATTCGCATTTGACCAGGCTTTTTGGAAGTATGTTCATAATCGTGTGTCATTATTATATGTATAGAACTTAATGATACAAGTAGATGATCTTGGTTTTGCATCAAGTGCAATTGAGAATTCATGTAGACACAAACAAGTCTATATATTCCACAAGGAACTGTTTATTCCTATCCTTTATATGCTATATAATATATAGGCATAATATATAAACATGTCCTTTAACTTGGTTTCAGCGGATAACTATGTCCTTTAACTTTGATTGTGCTCAAGTAGGCACTTAAACTTGTGTATATATATATACTGCTTTAATTGACGATTTCTATTCCAATAAAAGGCATTGTTAATCCGGCTGTGTGGAACTGAAGAGCAACGTCCCCAACAACCTGTATTTTAAGAATTGCTAATATTAGATACATAGTGATAGCTATTTATTAATCCAAAATTATACAATATGGTTCATGGACATGGAATTTTTCGGCAAATTTCCAATTAATTCATCGTTTTTTTTATAATTCATCACTAATGTGTAGCTAAATAAAATAAGCATAGAATATTTGTTATTTACTAGCTGTGAAATTTTATTCATCGCTAATTATTCCTTCCTTTCTAATAGTGAATGAGAGAAATGTACCTACCTTGGCCATGTATTCAAAGGAGGATTGAGTGATACCAGCAACATGAGGTGTGATTATGACATTAGGAAGTTGAAGAATTGGATTAAGTGGATCAAATGGTTCAGTCCAAGCAACATCACTTCCTAATCCTCCCAAATGTCCCAATTTAAGATTATTATAAACAGCTTCATACTCGAAAACACCACCTCGACCTAGATTAATTAGAAGGGCATCCTGCATTAACCAATACTTAGGAATTTTGTCTTGATAAAGGGTGGCAATGAAATTCGATCGTGTAGTATATATCATGGGGGAGAAAACATACCTTTTTGATCACAGATATGAAATCGTTATTCACTATGTCAATCTGCAAGTGACCAACATACTTTAATTAAGTGTATATCGAGTTGAACTATCATATGAGTAGTTACGTTATTATTTCAATTTTCTTCAACAAAAAAATGATTTTCCAATAATAAATAGGAAAAATTAGTTGAGTGACCATATCATGAGAAATCAAACTTGTATATTTTCAGTTGACGAAAGATAATAAATTAATTTCATTCTCAATATAAAAATAAGTGTCTCACAGTTTCAGTAGTCATAGCCAAACAACAGACAAGAATATCAGCTTTGCTTGCAAAGTTTAAGATATCATCATGGCTTCCTCTCTCATCAACCAGGTTATCATAATTATAATTAGTACCATTAATCCCAATGCATAATCCTGGAAATTAAATTAGCATCCATGAATTCATAATTTAGATATTATTAAGTGTTAATAAATAATACTATAGTAATTCACAGGAATTAATTACCTCTCCAGCTCCTTTTGGTAGCAATTATTTTCACATCAAATGGACGTAAACGTTTTGCCAGATGCATTCCAATATTTCCAAAACCCATGATAAGCACCTAATTATTAATTAAGCAGTTCAGGGAAACTAAAGAAGGTGAGAATGTGCATTAGTTAGCTATAATTTAGTCATACAGGTATAATGTGAAGACAATGTCGTTTTCACCAAAATTATCATATATTTTTTCTCGCAATATGTCATGTTTACAAATATATATATATGTAATTGATTTTGAGAAGGAAAAAAAGGTGACATGAAGAGTGTGTTTGGTATGAAGGAAAATATTTTCCAATTTTCTCATGTTTGGTTGGCTTAAATATTTTGGAAAATGTTTTCCAAATCCACTTATTTTCCTCAAATTTAAGAAAAATGACTTCTCTTAAAAAAATAAGGAAAACATGCATTTTTCAAAATCATTTTGAACCTCACACCTCAACTTTCCATCTTAACTTAAGTCTCAAGTATCGATTCCCAATACTAATCCTAGATTCGCCTCCTGATTCTCAATTCGAGATCCGACTCTCGACCTCGATTCGAGACCCAACTCCCGAGTTCCGAATTGAGTCGGAGTCGGATCTCAAGTTAGAATACACAGTCGAATTTTGGATCGGGGTTGAGTCTCGGTTCTGGGTTGGGGTTAGGTCTCGGGTCAGGTGTCGGATCTAAGGTTAGGGTTAGGTCTCGGATCTCAGGTCGGGTGTTAGGTCTCGGGTTGGGGTCGGATCTCGGGGTCGAGTCACGAGCTGGGTATCAAGATTGGGTGTCGAGTCTCGTGGTTGGGTGCTAGGATCGGGTTTCTGGTCAGGTCTCGATTCAGGTGTCGGGGTCGGGTCTCGATTCTGGTGTAAAGGTCACGGGAAGGTGTTGAGTTACGGTCTAGTCTCAGGTCGGATGTCGATGTTGGATTCCGTTTCAAAAATTAGATCTTGAGTCAGATGTTGGGGGTTTGGAGTTGGGGTTGGGTTGGGGTCGGGGTCGAGGTTAGGTCTTGGATCTCAGGTCGGGTGTTAAGTCTCGAATCTCAAGGTCGAGTCTCGAGTCTGGTGTCAAGGTCGGGTCCCGTGGTTGGGTGTCAAGATCGGGTCTCTAGTCGGGTGTCGGGGTCGGGTCTCGAGTCAGGTGGTAGGGTCGAGGGAAGGTGTCGAGTGGGGGTCGAGTCTTAGGTCGGATGTTGGGGTTGGATTCCGTTTCAAAAATTGGATCTTGAGTCTCATGTTGGTGGTCTGGATTTGGGGTTGGGTCTCGGGTCGGGGTCGAATCTTAGGGTCGAGTCTCGAATCGGGTGTCAGGTCTCGTGGTTGGGTGTTAGGATTGGGTCTCTAGTCGGGTCTCGAGTCAGGTGTCAAGGTCGGGGGAAGGTGTCAAGTCGGGGTTGGATTCAGTTTCAAAAATTGGATCTTGAGTCGGATGTTGGGGGTCTAGAGTTGGGGTTGGGTCTTTGATCTGGGTTGATGTTGGGTCTCAAGTTGGGGTTAGGTCTCGGATCTCAGGTCGGATGTTAGGTCTCGGGTCGGGGTCGGATCTCGGGGTCGAGTCTCGAGTCGAGTATCAAGGTTGGGTGTCGGGTCTCGTGGTTGGGTGTTAGGGTTGGGTCTCTAGCTGGGTCTCAAGTCATATGTCGAGGCCGGGTCTCTAGTCGGGTCTAGAGTCAGGTGTCAGGGTCGGGGGAAGGTGTCGAGTCGGGGTCGAGTCTCAGGTCGAATGTCGGGGTTGGATTCCGTTTCAAAAATTAAATCATGAGTTGGATGTTTGGGGTCTGGAGTTGGGGTTGTGTCTCGGGTCGGGGTCGAGGTTAGGTCTAGGGTCAGGTTCAAGTTCGGGTGTCGGAATTATATTCCAGTTCGAATTTCGGGTCTCTAGCTGGGTTGGGTCTTGGGATCGTCTCCTAATTCAGGTCATGTCCAGGGTCGGGTTCCAATTCAAATGTCGGGTCTCGTGTCAGGAGTAAGGATCAGATTCTAAATCAGGTGTCGATGTCAGGTGCTGGATCGATTATCGGAGTTGATTTTCATGTCAGAAACTATTTTCCTAAAAAGTATTTTCTAATTTCTAACAAAAAATAAAAGATATTTTCTAAAGAATGTCTTTCATTCACCAATCATACACTAAAAAATATTTTCCACTCACCAACCAAACATGAGAAAATAAATTAAAAATCAACTTATTTTCCAAGAAAAACATTTTCCTTCCTACCAAACACACCCGAAGTTTAAAAACTCAAATACGTTTAGGCAAAAGCCAAAAAAGTTCGACTTGTTTAGTCCCCTAGCAAAAGTTGTGACCAAATAGAAAGCGAAGCTTACAGTTTTCCCTAGCAGGCTGTCACCAATTGGCTCCCCAAGTACTTTATGCTTCGCTGCAATTTCTATTTGTTGTTGTTTACGCAAAAGAGCCAAAATGAGATATATGGCCATTTCAGCACATGAAGCAGCATGTCCAGTTTCTTCACTTGGAATCTTAGCCACCTTTATTTCTTGCTTTATCGCAGCATTTATGTCAACACCTTTTTATAATAATAAGACATAATACGTAAACATGCCCTTTAACTTGGTTTCAGTTGGCATCTATGCTTTCCAACTTTGAGTGTGCATAAGTAGATACTTAAACGTGTATAAAATTAAACAAATAGACACATTCGTCCTATATGTAATATGCTACGTAGGACGTGTGTGTCTACTTGTACAATTTTATACAAGTTTAAGTGCCTACTTGTGCACACTCAAAGTTGTAGGGCATATATAGATATCAGTTGAAGCCAAGTTAAATAGCATATTTATGTATTATGCCTAATAATAACAATGAAAATTTTAATCAAACAAAATTTCAATAAATTTGGGTAACTAAAGTTGAAGGGGATTTTGTTTTAAAGAAAGTTGACCATCGAGTCCAACTCCAAATTGCATTATGAGCTTCATGTTCTTGGCACGAGAGATGACATCGGAGTTCATTTCGAAGGTTTTAACCACACAAATATCATAGTCACCAATCACAGCAGACACATTCTCAGATGGAATATCATCAACCTACAAAGTGACGAGTACACAATTAAATTATGAATTTTTTGTTACTCTAATTAATTCTATTTAAGAAATAGGAACTAGTGACAGATAAATTCGATACTACCTGAACAAATGGATATTTTTGCAAGTATTCTCTTGTAAAATTCTGAGAATCAGGAAAGTGAGATCCACAAAATAGAACACGGGTAACATCATAATTACAACAAACACCCCTTCGAAGAACCTTCAATGATGTGTTTGCCCCTAAAATAAAATTGTCATAGTTAAGAAATAATTATATATCGATTGTTTGAAAAAATAGTACTACAAAAGTAAACAATTTGTGATTAATTTTTACCTGGTTGACGAAAAATTGATTCTCCAATTTGTAATCTCCTCACCTTTTCTTTCTCCTTATGTTTAATGATATTTAAAAAGCAAAATCTGTGAATAATGAGAATCATTTTAGCAGAAATTATTAAATGCTTGTTGCTACTGCTTCCCACACTTCTAGAGAACAATCACATAAATACTTATAATATTTCATTCACTTATAAGCTTGTGGTTGCTATCATATGCTTTCTCCGTCCAACAATAATTGTGCACTATACTAAAAATAGTTGTCCAATAATACTTATCATCTAACACATTTCTCAAAGCATTAAATTTAATAAAGTCAAAGGATAAAATAGTAGTAATATTACCCTTATTATTTATTGTTTCTTAAGGGGTGTGTGTAATCAATAGTGGATAACTATTGTTGAACAAAGGGAGTGCATAATTAGGTATGCTAACGAACAATTAATATTCCATTCGTTTTTGTTTAATTGGCCATTGTTGATTTGATATTATAAGAGTTTGATTTTCTTATCATTTTTAAGTTTAATTTAATCGACCCTTGTTGATTTGATATTATATTGAACTAACTTTCAAGAGTTTGATTTCCTTGTCCTTTCTAAGTAACTAGCTTGCTGAATGTATTTTGCATATGTGTTTCACGTTATTCAAATTGAACTAACTTTCAAGAGTTTGATTCCCTTGTCCTTTCTAAGTTACTAGCTTAGTATATGTGTTTTGTGCGTGTGTTTCACGTCATTTAATAATGACATAATACATAAACATGACTCTTAACTTGGCTTCAGTTGATAATTATGACCTTTAACTTTGGGTGTGTACAAGTAGGCACTTGAACTTGTATAAAATTGAACAAATAAACATATTTGTCCTACATGACAATTTTGTGTCCTACGAGGCGTCCTACGTGTAGTATGCCATGTAGGACACGTGTGTCTACTTATTCAATTTTATACAAGTTTAAGTGCCTACTTGTGTACACTCAAAGTTGGAGGGCATAGATGTCAGCTGACGCCAAGTTAAATGACATATTTATGTATTATGTCTTTAATAATTATATATATATATATATATATATATATATAATAATATTATTAAAAAATAACAATTGACATATTTATATTTGTTTAAATGATACATATATTATTATTTGTTGTGTCTCACCTGTTTTTTTTTACAAACTAAAAGAATAAACTTAATTTGAATCACAAAATTTCAATTGTGTCACATAAATTGAGACAAAAAAAATAATTTTATAAATTGTAATTCTATATACATGTGAAACTCTAAAAAATAATTGCGAGAAATGACTGTGATCAATGATCATACACATTCTTGAACTCCTGAGGCAAGTCCAACGACCTTGCACAAAATATCAAGTGAATTTTTAGTCAAGATAGGTAGAATGTATCAAAATATCCTTTAATTTAGGAATTTTAAACATGTCATGTGGAAAGTTAGAATTAAAGAGCTTCCTAGTATGTAAAGAGTCGTTATTTTCGAAATGAACTAAAAAAGAAAATAAGAAAGCAAATTCATGAAACGAATGGAGTAATAAATAAAGTAGAGTTTAAGCAGTTAGAGAGTTATTATTAGCCAAGTAATTACTCCCTTCGTTCACTTTTACTTGCCATTTATTTCTAAAATAGATTTTCATTTTTACTTGTCACTTTTGAAATATCAAGAAAAGACAATAACATTTTTTCATGTTTTACCCTCATCATTAAATACTTATTTTCCAAATCAGTTTCCAAGACATCATTTAATAGGCCGGGATAGTTTGAAAAAACCCATATCAATAATTATTTTCTTAATGGGTATGACAAGTCAAACTATGACAAGTAAAAGTGAACGGAGAGAGTAGTTTGGATTTGATGCCTGGTCAAGTCTGGCGGATTTAGTTATAGAGATTCCTCAACAATTAATTAACTACATGGCTTTAGTTATGGAGATCAATCAATAATTAATTAGATATATCACCCCTATTTTTTTTTCCTTTTATCGTTCATTTTAGGACTCCTTTTTCACATACATGAAAAAGAGATTCTATCAATATTTGATTCTCTAGATATTTTTCCCTTACCATATATTTTAGGATTGTTTAATTTTTTTAAATTATAGTCGATATTATAAAAATAATTAAATAATAATTTGAGAAATATAGTAAGTGACAGTTTATCTATTATAAAATCTTTTAATAAATCATAAACAATTCAATCAATATTTCTAAGGACCTTCATGCTTTTAATTTAGTATAGATATACCTACATCATAATGATATTTACTTTATTAAAAATTTAAAATGTAAAATTTGTAATTTTAAAAGTAAGATAAGTTAAATACTCTTTGTTCTTTTTCATCTTTTATTCAACAAGAGTTTGATTCCCCTGCCATCTTTTTTCTTTCTATTTTCTTACTTGGTTTATGCTTTAACTCAACTATTCTCTTAATGGTATTAACACTTTGATTGAGAAAAAGTTATGTACCTTATATAATATGATGCACTTCTATTATTTAATAAAAAATGGCTTTTCTTTGTTTAATAAATCCATCAACTGGTCTTAAACTAATTATTTTTTATAATTGAAAAGTACAACGGTATATTGTTTTAAAACATAGTAGTTAATGAGTTTGCCAATATATTCTTCCTCATTTAAATATTGTGATCGGTATCAAGATGAGCTTGTGCACAACTCGATCATTCTATTGGGTACCCTGTTACCTCCCATCAACACAGAAACCGAATAACTTTGTCAACTAACTTTAGGCAACAACAATATACCCAGGTAATCCCACAAGGTTGGGTTTGAGAAGGATAGAGAACACATACCTTACCCCTACTTTAGAGATAAAGAGATTTGATAAATCTCGATTCAATTAAACCTTAGACAGATATAAAGGAATCATTTAGTTTTTTTTATCTCTACCGAAATTTGTACCCTGATCAAAATTTGCACCCACCTCACTAGCCACAAGATTAGACCCTTGAATGACCTAGCTTACCCAACACAAAAAACTGCAGCAAATCAATTCATCCTTATTTGAATATCAACTAAGAGTGTCCAAAGATGCAATCTGTTTATTTATTGATGCAGGGTTACAAGTTGAATTAAAGAAGACAAGCGTTGGTTTGACTGCTATGGATAGCAAGGTGTCTTGCTTCATACACATGAATCCCCGATTCAATTTGTTGGAAAGTCTATGATGCTGAAGCATTTACAATAAGAAAAGATGTGAAAAACACAATACAACATGGTTGTAGGAAACTCCATGTCCTCTCTAAAGGTGTAGTAGATATATTGAAGAAAAACGTGAAGACTACATGGAGGATGTAGCTTGTGAAGATATTTATAATATGTCTGCGTATCTAGAGCATGTCGTATTTATACATATTCCTAGAAGGTTTAATGTTATAGCTCATAGCATAGCTAAGTTTTCAACTTCTTTACTATCTGAATTATCTTGGGAAAGACTATTCCCGAGTTGGATTGTGAATGATGTTGTACGATCCTTTCGACATATTATGTTAATAATGAATTAATGGATGACAATTTCGGTTGAAAAAATATAATCAAATCAATTCAACCTTTTGGATGGAGATTCTGCACAAGTACTTCAATTGCAGAGACATTTCACTACCAGACCAATCATCCATCAACTGTAAAACTATGGCATTTGACATAATTGAAGCACTAGCTTTCTGCTATGTCACCAGAACCAAAATCTGATCAAACAGCTGCTTTCAAATATAGTTAAGCTCATAAAATATAGTTACCATAAGCAAAAATATGACCAAAAAGGAATTTTTTTTGTCTAAAACACAGGAAACTGGTTTGATCTTAGTAAGCATCGCCCAATGCTCGTAAGAAAAGCCTCACTCGTATAAACTGTTCAAAAATGTTTATTAATTTTCATATAAACTGTTCAAAAATGTTTCTAACAGATGGTCAAGGCTGTTTCAAACACTCTTTATCTCATCCAGAAGGCTAAATAGGGTACATAAGATTGCTCCGTCAACATAAAAAATCCTTTATATAGGTTCTGGAGCAACCTTCCATAAATCGTTTGCTTTTATCAAATTAGCATCTTCACTGTGGTTGTTCTAACTTCCATTGGAAGAATTGGAAGATGTTCTTAACTTTTATCTTTTACTTCAGTGAACTAAAAATATTTTATTGATCAACAAAAGCACCAAGAAAGAGCATCCATGTACACACAATGCACAAATGATCACAGAATATATAAAGTTACAAAGCCTATATCATCTGAACAAGATGAGGAAATCAAATTAGGTGTGTACATCTTTCAGAATTCCAAATTAAATATAAGAAAAACTTTTGATATCCAAGTACTAAAGGAAACACAAAAAACATGAGATACCCTTCACTCATAATAAAAACTCACCAGCAATAATTAAGGCTCTATACAGCAAAAAATAGGGATGGTTAAATTGCAAAAAAGTTCCAAAATGCAAACTCCTTCAAATCACTTTTTTAATGCTCCTGTGATTCACAGAACTTCCCCTTTTTTTCTTATCAGGAATTGTGCTTGTAGCGGTTCTTTACATTAAAATAGTGAATCATATAATGCAAACTCTTGGGCACATAGTTCTCTTATCAAACTCCACAACAATGCATCAGCTCCAAAGAGTCATTCACTTCTTTGTGGTGCTTAATACAGAAAAAGGCAATGACATATAAACGGGCTAACAAGACTAGGTTCACCTCTGAAAGCATACAAGTCCACATATCAACACTAATTAGGCAGATTACTCTTAACAATATTTCTGGTCTTGACTGACACTTTTGATTAAAGAAAACATCCACCAAAGTACCCCCACCACCCACCCTACACACATATTTCATTCAATCAACCTCAATCCTATATTAGTTGGGGCAACTATATGATCCATTGAATCAGTTCTATCAAATCCATTTCGGCATACTTAGATGGGCACATCCTAAAATGAATAATCATTAAACCATCTTCACATCGACTGTCAACCTACCACAAGCCTGCTTTTGGCCATCAAAACCACAACCATCCATACTCTAGTAACTCAAGTTAGATAACTTTCAAATAGTTCAAAAGGAAAATCTTTTGGCAATTTCATTTGTTGAGTGGTCTTTCCTCCTTTTATGTATGTCTCATTTAAAATGGATTTGAATTCTTCAGTCTAATTCAGTTATTAAGACAATTAAAAAGGAGCTTCCTTGTGCTGGCATCCTTATCTTTGTTTTATTTCAAATCATTTGGTTTACACATAACTTCGGTCATAAGATGCCTCAATCATAAGATTCGAATTGCTAATTTGGATCTGATCAAAAAGTTTCTGACAGATGGTCAAGGCTGTTTGAAACACTATTATCTCATCCAGAAGACCAAATAGGGCATACATAAGATTGTTCAACATCAAAAATCCTTTATACAGGTTTTCGAGCAACCTTCTGTACATTGTCTGTTTTTATCACATTAGCATCTTCACTGTGGTTGCTGAATTAGAATACCACCCTCTAATTCATCCCAATTTCTAAAACCAAGAATCAAATTGGAAAAATTGGAAGATAATGCAAAACTTTTTCTTCTACTTTACTAAAAATTAAAAGTATTTTATTGATCAACAAAAGCACCAAGGAAGTGCATCAAAGTACACAAAAAAGATCATAGAAGCTATGAAGTTACAAAGTCTATATCATCTGAATGAGATGAGGAAATCAAATAAGGTGTGTACATCTTTCAGAATTTCAAACTATATCTCGAACATGTAACCAAATTCTTTGGCACATCATTGAGATTCCAGAAAAGTTTTTTTAAAAAAGTACATTACAATCTTTACATGTAGCGTATACATGTTTGCACAAACCATAGAAAAACTTTTGATCTCCGAGTAACAAAGAAAACAAGAGAAACACGAGATACCCTTCATTCATAATGCATACTCAAACCAGCAATATTATGGCTCTATACAGCAAAAAAGGGGAAGGTTAAATTGAAAAAGCTTTGGCAATGGAAACAAAATGTAAAATCCTTCAAACAACTTGGGGTTTAATGACCCTGGTGATTCACAGAATTTTCCGCTAGTTTATTTTCTTTCTTTCCTTCTTTTTATTGCCTTTCTTATTGGGGGATGTGCTTACAGCAGCTCTTCACATTAAAAATAGTGACTCATAAAATTCAATCTCTTGGACGCACAGTTCTCTTATCAAACTCCACGACAATGCTTCAGCTCCAAAGATTCA
Source organism: Solanum appendiculatum (assembly GCA_018342035.1). Lineage (NCBI taxonomy): Eukaryota > Viridiplantae > Streptophyta > Magnoliopsida > Solanales > Solanaceae > Solanum > Solanum appendiculatum. Next base: position 1,242,853 of record JAGDQO010000446.1, read on the forward strand.
TCAACTTCTTTGCAGTGCTTAATATAACAAAGGTAATGAGACATAAACGGGCTAACAAGAATAGGTTCACCTGAAACCATACAAGTTCAGATATCAACTCTAAATAGGGGGATTCACTAACAATATCTCTGGTCTCGGTTGCTACTTTTGATAAAAGAAAACGTCTATCAAAGAACACCTACCCAGTGGCAGAGCCACATTAAAGCAAGGGGGGGTCATATGATACCCCTTGCTCAAAAAATTTACTTATTATACATGCATATTACAAGCCAAAAATAAAAAAATGCACGATATACAAGGGTTGAATCCCCTGGACTTGAAACACAAACTTGATATAGTCTAATTTATAGAAGTTGGATTGGCTTAATGAACTGCACCAACTCCTCTCCCCCACACCCCAAATTCGTTCAATCTTATATAAGTTAGGGTCAACTATATGAATACATTGTGTCAGTTCTACTCTATTCAAATCCATTTCTGCATGCTAAATAGAGTAATGGACACATCCTAATAAAGAGTAGTCAAATTATCTTTACACTGACTATCAACCTATCACAATACTCTCATGGCCATCAGTACACAACCCTCCATACTTTCATACCTCAAGTTGGATAACTTTCAAATAGTTCAAAGGGAAACGCTTCAGCAACTTCATTTGTAGAGTGATCTTTCCTCCTTTATGTTTGTCTCGCTTAAAATAAATTCAGATTCTTCACTCTGATCCAGTTAGTAAGATGACTAAAAAGGTGTCTACTTGTTCTGGGATCCTTCATCTTTGTTTTGTTCTATATCATTGGGTTTAGAAGTTGGTGCTTATGCGGGTTTATGCAGAGAACACAGAAAACTTTAACAGGGATAAGAAAGGAAACAATGTTCTTCCAAGGTAACCTTAACAAAACTCAAGCATAATGCAGAGTATAAATTGTTCATATTCATCGAAACATAAATTCCAATCAAATCCCTCAAAATTCCAACTTATAACACAAAACATCTCCAATGATACCAAATACCCAAATTCACCTCAAAAAATGAAAAATTTTCTTAAAAGTCGAATTGTATAAAAAGTAACATTACTATCAATTGTTCAACTTCACGTCCTTTGAAACCTAAGTTTCAATCAGATTCCCAATAACAGAAGATCTCCAATAATACCAATTAACAAATTTACCCCAAAAATAACATCTTTTTCTTTCTTAACAAAAAGTTCAACAAACTTACAAGTCCAATACATCAGTGATCTTCAGAATAACTCGTACTAGCTTCTCCTCCATGATCCTGTTTAGAACAGCAATGATCCCCATGATGCCTCTGGTCATTTTCTTTGTCATCGTCGTCGTCGTCATCATCGCTATTGTCTTCATCAAAAGGCTTTTCTTTGTGGAAAATACAACATTTCTTCGAACTCTTCTTGTTGAGGAACTCGTTGTCCACAGTTCCTGGCTTCCACGATACTCTCCTCTTTGGTTTCAGTTTCAACGTTAGGGTTTCGATTGGCTGCTGCTGCTGTGACGATGATGATGATGGTGCAGATTCCGATGGGTTTCCTAGGGTTAGGGTTATCGTCGATGTTCCGGTCGCCGGCGGTGCAATTTCCCTCGTCCGTGTGGCCATTTTCCGATTCTAGCCTTGTCTCTTTCCCCTTTCTCTGACTTTTGTTTTTTCTCTGATAAATAAGAAAATGTAAATTGGTTTTAACTATAAAACTTATTTTAATTACTCCCTCCCTCCCATTTAACTCTTTAGCTTACAAAAATTGTGTCAAAAATAATATTTTTGAGCTTACCGAATACATTACATGCTAGTACGTTTGGAGCTCGTGAATTAAAATGGAAAGTTTGTTGATAATTGAGTATTTTTTTTATTTTCTGCGGGATAAATATAGTAATTGTATTTAGATCTCTCCCGATATTATTATCTTTTTATACTTCGGATATCACATTATTTTGTAATAATACTTAACAAACAATTCGCTTGAAGCAAGTAGGTTATTATTTTAAAAAAATAAAATATATGTCTATCTTAATACTAAGATATTATATTTAGCTTTGTATATTAAATGATTAAGATTATTTTATTTTTTTCAACATCAAATATTTATAATTTATCTTTATCAATAAAACTATACATACAAAAATTTAATAAAATACTTTAAAATATTATATAAAAATTAGAATGTAAAATATTATATAAAAATACTTTAAATAGTAGAAAATTTCTAGAGCATTTTTGTCAAAGTATTACGGAAGTATGTATGACATCGCATTTTGACAATTATTTTTAATTTTATATAACGTTTTGAAAAATATCAAAAAATTAATTGAATCATACGAATATCGAGAGAAAAAAATGAGATGATGTGACGATTTTGAAAAGTTTAATTTTAATCTTACAAAATAAAATAACCACAAAAGTAAGTATGATATAAATTTTATAAAATAATCCATCACCGTCTTATTGATATTCGTGATTTCAATGAAAGACCTTTATCTTAAACATATAGTTCATTCTATAAATAATGATCTTAATCAACTAGCTAACTAATATTTATTTTTCTCGTATTATTAAATCATAATCCATATAAACAATGTCAAAATATCTTTCAGCTCCCTCAATCGATGTATATGGTGCAAACACTCTTTCAACAAATTAAAACTATTTCATATACTAGTTAACAAAGTGTGTTACCACATCTTAGGATGTTCTTTATGATTCTTCTTTTTCTTATGGATTTCAATGATTTCTTCTTCCTCTTTAGTATCAAATTAATTATAATAAAAAATGTAATATAAATTCACTAATTAGTAGGGATGGGCGTTTGGTATTCGATTTGGGTTTTTTAAATTTCGATTCGATAATTCGGTAATTGATAGTTAAAAGTAAATACCAAATATTAAATTTTTAAATTTCGATTTGGTAATTCGGTAAACGGTAAATTAAACTTCGAGTTGGTAAGGTATTTGGTAATACCGTATCGAAGTTATAGCCGATTACAAAGTTAATACGATTTCTCCAATCATTTCTATTTATTTATGTGGAGACACGATATAATAGAAGATCAACATGTAAGAAGACATCAAGAAAAGTAAATTGATACAATGAAAAGACATATGTATTTGGATTGTTTATGCTTATTCTTTAACTTTCTCTTTGGACTTGTACTAATGAGTAATGAATATGTTGATATATGATCTTTATTAAGTAAATAATTTAGTATTCGAGAAAATACCGGATACCAAATGGTACTAATGTCTCATATCAAACCCAAACCCAAATACAATAATTCTAAAATTTTACTCCTGAATATCATATCAAATACTAAATTACCAAAAAATTTCGATTCAATTTGCAGTATTTTATGTCCAACCATACTAATTAGTTAGACAAATTTAAGAATATCATATCAAATACTAAATTACTAAAAATTTCGATTCAATTTACAGTATTTTATGTCCAACCATACTAATTAGTTAGACAAATTTAAGAAAGAAACTAAGAAAAAGTTTTATGTCCAACCATACTAATTAGTTAGACAAATTTAAGAATATCATATCAAATACTAAATTACCAAAAATTTCGATTCAATTTACAGTATTTTATGTCCAACCATACTAATTAGTTAGACAAATTTAAGAAAGAAACTAAGAAAAAGAAAAAAAAATAGACAAATTTAAGAAAGAAACTAAGAAAAAGTTTTATGTCGAACCATACTAATTAGTTAGACAAATTTAAGAATATCATATCAAATACTAAATTACCAAAAATTTCGATTCAATTTACAGTATTTTATGTCCAGCCATACTAGTTAGTTAGACAAATTTAAGAAAGAAACTAAGAAAAAGAAAAAAAAACTGAGGCTCAGATGCGACATTTTATCGTCTATAAGTCAGACTTGGTAGAGACCCAAATCTCACCGATTGCGCATTAGTCATCACAGCACTCAATTTGCACCAGCCGGGAATTGAACCCGGGTCTGTACCGTGGCAGGGTACTATTCTACCACTAGACCACTGGTGCTTGTTGTTTTAAAGATTCAACTTTTTCTTATTAACTTGACAATTTTCAAGCTACCATTTCAACTATTCTATAAGATAAAATTAGGTTGACCTAGTTATTCTTTTTAATTTGTAGTTCTAGATAATATCTAATGAATTGATTTGACGAAAATAAAAGGACAGATAATCTACCTCATTAACCCACATATGAGGTTCTTTTTTTTCTTTTGAGAATTTTGTGTCTTTTGTCTTGAAATAGGTTGAGTATCGGTCGATTTGGTTCGATTTTGAAGTTCATTGATTATTGATATATAGATATGCTAAATCATTATTGATATTGACTTATCGGTTATCATTGTTATCGATTCGGTTATTGATTTAACCGTTAAGATTTTTTATACAAATTTCTTTTTTATAAAAAAATATTTGGAAACAAGGTGACAAACTAAAAAAATCATGCATATGAGTGGAATATTGCATCTTGCTCAAAAGCAAACACTGACACCTTTTAGAATAATCGAGACTTTGACACCATTAGAAATAAATTAAACCCTAAGTCAAGAACTTTATATACGGAAAAATATAAATAAAATTTATTAATTTACTATCGGATTATCAGCTAACTCGTTAAGAAAATCCCAAACTGTTAAGAATTGATGATTCTATATTTGAAAAAATCAAAATCATTACCAAAAGTTCTAAATCAATAACCCATTACCAATAAATCAATAACATTTTTTCGATTCAAATTTGAACAGCCTTATAACTTGAAATTCAACTTTGTTGTATCGTATGTAAATTTTACGTTTTTCACAAAAGATTTTTGTCCTCATATTTAAGAAATTTGGAAATAATAAATAAATAATTTACGTTAAATATAAATTTGTTAAGAGTTACAACAACAACACCATACCAGTGAGTTATACCATTGAGTGGGGTCTGGAATGGTATAGTGTATGCAAATCTTACCACTTTGAAAGTCTCTCGGCTCAAGTGCATCAAACAAAGTACAAAAAGAAGAAAACAAAGAAGAAACCATAGCAGTTAATGAGAAAAGCATTGTAAAGTGTACAAGAAAGAAACAATAACATCAACAAAATAACGTAATAATCGAAACACAATAAACAACATATGATAAGAACTACAAGGGTACGACTAGTACTATGCAACAACCTTCGCAAGACAAGACAACACTCTATCCCTACTAACCTTCTACCCTAATACGTGACCTCCCCTTCCTACCTAGAGTCATGTCCTTGGTACTATGAAGATGTACCATATCTTTTCTAATCAACTTTCCCCAAAACAAAATCTCGACCTACCTCTACCCCTCTGCGTCTCCCCTATAATCAACCTCTCGCACTTCCTCACTGAGGCATCAGCGCACTTTCTCTTCACATGTCGAAATCATCTCAATCTGGCTTCCTTCGTGTTGTCCGTCATAGAGGTTACTCCACCTCCTTAAAATTGTTAAGAGTTACGTATACTAATTCTTAAGGGGTCGTTAAAGTAGTTGGTTTTGAGATGAGCTATGGGTAAGCGATACTATATTTGGTAAGTTATTCATAGACAAATTAATATTTAATTTATAATTTGAAAACATGCATGTATAAGTTACGAGAGAAGGTAGTTATTATTTTATCAATATGTGAAATGACTTATATTACTAATTAAGTGTACCAAATTTCTCCTAACTAGCTACCAAACTTCCCCTAAAAATGTCCCCAAATTGTACAAAACACGCAGAGCTCTCTAATAAGCACGGAGCAGTAGCGCCATGGCTTCGTGCTGTTCATTGAGCTTCGCAACAGTCTCTTCAAACCCTAACAAGCCTTACTCATCACCAATTTCTTCTTCTCTTAAGCTCCCCTTTACTTCCCAGTTGCCATTTTCTAAAAAAAATTCACTTTATTCCAATCACACCCTTCTCCAAACTCAATGCCGGAAAACCCAATCACCGGATTGTCCCAGTTTCTTGGTACGTCTTGCACTTCTTTTGATACCCTTTTGATTTTTACGTTCAATTTTGAGTTTAGAAAAGTGAGCCCAGAATTTGAAATTAGTAATAGGTTGTAATTTAACATAAATGTATATTGAAGATTTTTACTATGCAGCTGCTGCCTTAAGAATATATTTCACGTTCAATAGAATGAGATGACCCGAATTGAGTAGAATGGATATTGAATAATCATTTAGACGTAGTTGATTGTTTTTTGGTATAGTTTTGTGTATTGGCTGAGTGTAAGACAAGAAGGGAATCTTGATTAGTGTTTGAATTGTATTTTTGTCATTTAGGTTGTAGGGTCTGCGAAAAAGCAAGAACCTTTGAGGGTAATGATATCAGGAGCTCCTGCTTCTGGTAAAGGAACGCAATGCGAGCTCATTACCAAGAAGGTAATGGTTCTTTTTTTCCTTCATAGGGACAAGTTGGTTGTTATGATCTTTTATGTTTGAAATATCTTTATGCTGTTATACGTAGATTTCTCTTTTTGGAATGGATGATGATCCATTGGGATTTTGGTTTTATCTAGTCTCACTTTGAGAGTATTTCTGAATATGAAATCTCTCTTCTTGAAAGTTTATCTACTAATATAAATCATCCCAATTTCCACTAATATTTGCGTTATAGACCAGGTGATACAATATAGAGGTATACTTCCATTCATGACTTCTGACCATGGGTGTTTCTAAATTTGAGGACCAGTTTTTTAACCATATTACTGGTATCATTCCGTCCAGGACCTCTTATGACTTGACGCGACCCTTACTCCATTTGGTTCATAGAATGGGTATACAAGGACTGGTATGTGGGGATTGTTATACACTGATTGGAAATACCGGCATGGTTAATACCAGTATTAGCTATCCCATGTTGTATATCTAGTATAAGTTGCGGGGTGATACACCTCTTTTACCACAGTCTAAAAAAGCAGAATTATCAGATTTCTCTGCACTCTTGTAAACTAAGATCATGAAATTGCCTAGTTACCAGATTTGGCTTGAAAAGTATCTTACTAGCATCTGTTCCACATATTTATGTTATTTCTCAAGCATAACACGAACTTCTCCTCTGCGTATTCTCTTACAATTCACTGGTACCTTGTTCCCTAGTCTCTTTATTTTTTTTTATTATGAATAATCATCTGGTTTCCTCTAAATTCGGGACAATCTCTTCTCTATATTAAGGGCTCATTGGTAGGTTTGTAATCTTTCCTTCAGCCGAATTGGCCATACTATAATCAACTCTATCTTAATTATTAGCAAGTCCCTGCTACTTGAACTCACATTCTTCACATTTCTTGATTAATTCAGCTTTAGTTTGATTTCCATGCTCCTTATCCCTTTCCTTGTTTAGGATGTACTTGTAAAAAGGTACGTTGCTAGTTGCAATTGATGTTCCATTTCAAAAAATGTCGCTAGTTGCAATCGATGTTAGTTGCTACCTTAATTACCCATTTTCCTTGTTATGTATCACCCTGTGAAATGTAATAAATTGAATTCCATTGAGCTCATATATGCAGTACGATTTGGTGCATATTGCTGCTGGAGATTTATTGAGGGCCGAAATTGCTGCAGGCACTGAAAATGGGAGGAGAGCAAAGGAGTATATGGATAAAGGACAATTGGTACCAAACGAGATAGTTGTAACGGTAGGTTTACCTGGCAAACTGGTTCCTGCTTTTGTTAGCATGCTATTTTAAAGGTTGAAAGAGGTCATTAGAAACAGTGTTGCATTCATATGTAATTCGTTGACTCCTTGTTTTAGATGGTCAAAGAGCGGTTGATGCGTCCAGACTCTCAAGAAAAGGGTTGGCTTTTAGATGGATATCCTCGGAGCTCATCTCAAGCAGTAGCTCTCAAAGAGTTCCAGCCAGACCTCTTCATTCTTCTGGAAGTGAGGTTCTGCTATTGATATCCCTGATTGTGTTTTCAATCTGTCTAGTTAAAGCCTTAGAGGATGAAAAGGATCGATATAGCATCATGCATTCAAAATTTATGTCAAAAAATCTTTTAGTGGGATATTGCGCTTTTGGTCTGTGTAAAATCTAATTTTAGTCAAGTTAATCCGACTAAGCATATATAGCCTTCAATTGAGAGAACTGTGCGCTTTTGGTTCCTCCTCTAGCACATTTCCCTACATTAATCAGATTACTTCCTTAAAATACAAAAAAGTATCAAAATAACTTTCTTAGCATAAAAGGTGAATAGTTGTATGGTTTAATAGTTGTACTTTTAGGAATTTATTAGTTGAGGGACCAAAAGCTAATACTTTTTTATCAGTTGGAGGTTTCATGGGCTTGACTGAATACTGTGATTTGTTAGTACCAAGATTACAACTTACAAATAACCAAGAAAAAAATCATAATTTTTCCTTATTTTAAATATCAGTACTTTTTCTATTTCTTTTTTGTTTCACTTGTAGTATATTAAACTGCAAGAGGTTTCAGAATAAATGCACCTTCATTGAGTCATCGACCAATGTTTTAACTTTTAACAGGAATACGTTATATTGTAAAATGATAGGTACCTGAAGAGATACTTGTTGAGAGAGTGGTTGGCCGTAGACTAGACCCTGTAACTGGGAGAATATACCATTTGAAGTATTCTCCGCCAGAGACAGATGAAATTGCTGCAAGGCTTACCCAGCGCTTTGATGATACAGAAGAAAAGGCATGTTAATGCATGAAATACTTACATTATTGTTGCTGCCATTTCTGTAGGGCTTTTCTGTTTGTATGATGAAGCTATTATTTCACATAAACTTGTTTAATTCTTAATTGGTGGAAGCCTACTGTTTGTCCCATTGATCATTTCTTGACCTTCTAATCAAACTATTTTAATTTATTCTCCTCCTGGAAATTTCCATCTTCAACTAAATCATTCTTTTAGCTATTTCCTTTATCATTCTTGCTGTCCTTTTCCCTTGTTGCAGGTCTTAAAATTTCCATATTCAACTTAATCATTCTTTTAGCTGTTTCCTGTATCATTCTTGCTGTCCTTTTCCCTTGCTTACTCAAGTCGCCTTGTAGATAACTGACTGAAGTATAGTTTTCTATAATCATAAATTTATGTTGTAATCAGCTTCATTTTTGTATTATTTCTTTTTCAATTTACCATTTCCAGGTTAAGCTGCGTCTGCACACTCACCATCAAAATGTGGAGTCAGTTCTCTCAATGTACAAAGATACTATATTCCAGGTATTCTTTTTGCTACAGATGTGGTGCAATTGCTTCACTCGGTAATGCAGATTGAAACACTCACCATCAAAACGTGGAATCATTCTTATATGCTTGATTCATAGTTATTGGGTTGTTTGATGGTTTCTAAGGTCTTGGTTAACAGGAATATAGTCCATAAAAGACAATGTGGAAGGGGTTGGGTGGAAATGGTTTGAAGAAAAAGTAGTTTGGTTTTCTAATTGGCAAAAGAATAATGATATGGTTATAAAATATGTTGTTTGACATGTAGATTACAAAATGTTTAATTTAAATTATGTTCCAGTTCATCCAGGCTGATCCTTCCTCACAACAGTTGTAAAACAAAGGGAAGCCAAAGCAAAAGGGCTATACATCCTCTTTTATCTTAAAATTATTCATCTCTCCTCAATATGATGAAAGGAAGATCAAATCCTTTTTAGAGAATATACTTAATCAAGGACTCCCCTTTTGCTTACCCTTCTCTTTTTCTTCACTGAACAAGGATACTGTATTTCCTTTCTTTCATTGCTCAATGTTAAATTTCTATCTTCTTTCTTTCTTTAATCTGAGTTATTTTTAATTTCAGGTGGACGGGAGCGTTTCCAAAGAGGAGGTATTTGCTCAGATTGATGGTGCATTAACTCAACTTCTTGAAGCAAAGGAGTGATTTGGAACCTTTATGTCATATAGAGCAGGAAAATCTGTAGATGTACCAAGTAACACTGAGGAGGATCACAAAAGATAAAGAGTAATATTGTTGGTTGCCATCCCTCTTATACAAATGTATGAAATGTTTATGTATATCATTTTTGCTTCCAACTATCTATTTCTGAGTGGATATTCATTGAATCATTTGGTATTTTGCAAGAGCAAGTGATTCTTAGAAAAACAAAACTATACACAGATCTATGCTAGAAATTATCCAAACTTCAGATTCAAAGTTTACCACAAAGCAAGTTTCTTTGTAACGGCTCAGCCCACTAGTGATATAGTCCGCTCTGAGTCTAGGCCTACACAGCTTTAAAATGTGTCATTAGGGTGTAAGGTTTGCTTACTTGTATTCCCAACATATCTCCTGCATTTTGCTGATGTGGAACTCTTATCCTAAACTAGGGTGTCACATTCTGAATCATGGACATTTAACTACCCACATTTCTGATTAATCCAACTTCTGAGGTTTCCAGTCACAGCAAAAAAAAAGAGTGCATTTCATCTTACACAATTCGAACTTTTACACAGAGAGTGGAATATCACATCACATGGTATAAATTTATGTATATCAGATACCTAAAACTAACTTGAGAATTATAATACACATCAACTATCAACAGGGAAAAACCAATAAAAAAGAGAAACTAGACCTCAGAAAAATTGTTCCCTTTTTTCTCAGATTTGCTTGAAGACCTAACTGTCACAGGTTCAGCATCGACGAGCATATTGACAACCTCTTTCATGCTGGGGCGCAAATTAGGAAGCTTAGTAGTACAAAGTGTGGCGATTCTCAACACTTTGATCATTTCATCCTGAACAAGTTCAGATACCACCTTTTGATCAAGAACTTTGTTAATACTTTCCTTGTCATTTAGATGAGTTGAGGTCCAGTAGACCAAATCTTTTCCTTCTCCGTAGGCTTCTTCTATTGGTTTTCTTCCAGTTACTAGCTCCAATAGCACGACACCAAAGCTGTAAATGTCGTTCTTTTCTGTTACTCTGAGAGTGTATGCCATTTCTGTCAAGCAAACATATAGGAAGGTAAATGCAAATTCAAGAATGAAAAGTAACTGAATTTAAGGTTTTCTTGAAACTTACCAGGAGCCATGTAACCATGAGTGCCTGCAAAACAACTGAACTCGGATCTCCTAGAAGAAATTTCTGAAACTTTTGCAATCCCAAAATCTGAAACTTTTGCTTCATAATACTCATCAAGTAGAATGTTGGTTGATTTGATATCTCTGTGAATAATTGGAGGGTAACAATCATTATGCAGATAAGCAATTCCTTTTGCAGCTCCAAGGGCTATTTTATATCTCTGATACCAATCTAGTTCTGGTTTGCCAGCCTTGATCTCTCGGTGTAGTGCCTCGAAAAGATTACCATTTGGCATGTACTCGAAAACCAAGATATTTGAACCTTCTTTCATTAGACTGGCATACAACTTAACTATATTTCTGTGCCTGATTTTTCCCAAAATTTCCATTTCCGTTGTCAAAACTTTCACCCCAATCCCTTTCCACAGCTGCTTCACAGCTACTGTTCCACAACCTTTCTTCAAGTCTAACCGATAAACTTTTCCTGTACCTCCACTTCCAATCAAATTGTCATCATCGAAATTACAAACTTCATCTGCATCAAATTCCACCGGGTGGAAACTCTCAAGCTTCCATTTTGCATTTGTTCCCTTGGCTTCCTCCAGTTTTTCTTCATCATCTGCTTCATGTCTATGCTTGTAGTTTAGGTAACTGACGAGCAATAAGCCACCCATTAGAACCGCTAAGGAAAGCAACACAATGCAAGACACAACTAGTTTGTTTAACTTATGTTTAGCAGCCTTTCCACCACAACTGCCCAAACCTGAGTTGATCGATAATCTGATGCTTTGGTCGATACAAAGTCCTTTGTTACCAGCCAATGCCTTGTCTCCTCCCATCGTTAAAAGATCTAATGAGACCTCTCCTGATAGCTGGTTGTTAGAGAGATCCAATGAAGACAGCTTCAGATTGTCCAAGCTAGTTGGTATTGTACCAGTGAGTCTGTTGTGTGAAAGATTCAGAGAGTTCAAAGAGGTCATTGTTGATAAGGAATTGGGAATGCTACCTGTAAGAAGATTTGAAGCAAGATTCAGGTCTGCAAGCCTAGGAAATTCACCCAACTCTGATGGGATAGTCCTTGAGAATGAGTTTTTCTCCAAATGCAAAGATGAAATTTGCTTTAGTTTACCAAGTTCAGAAAGTATCGCGCCCGAGAAGTCATTGTTATCCAAGTAAAGCCTTTCCAACTGTGTGAGTTTCCCAAGTTCTTTTGGAAGCTCACCCGAAAATCTGTTATTTGATAATACCAACTGATTCAGGCTAGTAGCAGCCCCAATTTCTGGAGACATAGTTCCACTGAATTCATTATCACTGAAATCCATCATCAATACATTTGGAAGTCCCCATACACCACTAGCAATTTTCCCTGAAAGTTGATTCTTACTGACCCTCAATCTCTGTAAAGGCTTGCACGATGAATAAGTACTCGGAAACTCCCCTGAGAAACTGTTCTCAACAGCTAGCAAAAACTGCAGGTTCCCATTTTGGCACAAGTACTTTGGGAATCCACCAGTAAACTTGTTTTCAGATATGTCTATGCTATTAAGGGGCGAAAACCGACCAAGATTTGCTGGAAATGCCCCAGAAAAATTGTTCCTGTATACAGAAAAGGCATTAAGATGCTGCATATCTCCAAAACCAGGAGGAATTTCACCAGAGAAGTTATTCATGAATACTTGAAAAACTGCCAACTTCTTCAGGTTCCCGATTTCCGGAGGCAGCTTCCCGTATATATGGTTACTAGAGAAATCAAATTCCTGCAGAAGAGAGAGCTCTGCAAGTTCTACAGGAAGTTCCCCTGTCAACTTATTCTGAAACAGCTCAATTTTCCATAAATGTTTCAGCTTGTTTACTGACTTAGAGAAATTCCCAGAAATCTGATTTCTTGAAATATCCAATGTACCTAGTGCCTCCATTTCAAAAATGGATTCCGGGATTTCTCCTGTCAAATTTGAACCTGCCAGGTAAAGCCAATACACTTTCTTTAAATTCCCAAGAGTCTCAGGAATTTTACCTTCAACAAAGTCATTATCTCCAAGGCCTAGCGCAACCAAACCAGTCAAATTTCCAACCCAAGATGGGAATTCCCCGGAAAAGTAGTTTATCGACAAGTCCAACACTTCTAAGTTAGTCAACTTAGACAAATCAGGTATCATTCCGTTCATGTTATTTTCAGTGACATTCAAGACTTTGAGACTGGTGCAGTTGGTAAGTTCACTAGGAAGTTTCCCTGATAGTGCATTTGAAGGTAGCACAAGAGAAGTAAGACTTTGGAGTGAAAATATTGAAGGTGATAACACTCCAGAAAGCGACTTATTATCGAGGGAAATCTCGATAACAAGACCAGTATTGTCATCACATGTAATTCCATAGAACTTGCAAGGAGATTCTGAGTCCTTCCAAGAATCCAAGTAATTCAAAGGGTCATTAAGCTGCTCTTTGAAATGCAAAAGAGCCTCACTTTCTGAAGTTAAGGACTTGCATGTTTGGACAAAAAAATTCAAAAACAAGAAAACAGCAAGAATTGAGAGGGAGTTTTGGAGTTTATGGATTCTGGCCATTCTTGAAATTTGAGAAGGGCAAAAGGGTCATTTCATGAGGGGAACACAAATCCAATCAATAGCTCCATTATTGCCATGATGGGTGTCCATCCAAGAAGCAGCTGAAAGAATAACAGTGGAAACTCAGAAATCAAAAACTAAGATAAGTGGTGTATTAAAAAAACAAGATAATACTCATATCCAATTCAAAAAAGCTTTCTTTTTTAAAAGTGTTGTATACCTAACAAAATGTATGTCACATACTTAACTTTCCAACATGAAATAAAAATTGTAGTTCAAGAAAAAGAAAACTTACAGATACAGGAAGTCTAGATTATAAAAAATGGAATTGTTGGGTGGGGTTGGGAAGGAAATAAACTTATGTTAAGATGTCAATCTCTCATTTAGTTGTGAATTACACTATATAAAAATAAAATTATCTCCCTTTAAAGTGACTCAAAATATAATAGTTTCACCTTATTTTACAGACTGTCCAAGTTATGAAAGAAGATACTCATTTACCCAAAAAATAGATAGGAACATAACCAAACAACAACAACATACTCCGTGTAATTCCACAAGTGTGGAATTTGGGGTAGGTAGAGAGGCTATTTTCGATAGACCCCTCTGCTCAAAAGAACTATTATCGAAACATAATTGCAAGAACACTAGGAATATAACCAAGAAGATTGAAATCTTGGATTTCCATATTTGTAACAACATAACAGCAATTTTTTTACAAGAAAATTATAGCAAACTACAATAGGCACACAAGAAACATAGGAATCAACTAATTGACAGAAAAACAAACAGCTTTCATAATTTAACAGAAATAGAGATATCCAGAGAAATAAAAAAGTAAACTTTTTTAAAAAATCATAACATGCATCTTCTAGCTCCGGTTTGGCTATAGATTTTGAAGTTTTACGAGCGAAAGTCCCAATAATCCAAAAAATTAAATTTCATGACCAAACAGATACGTGGGTAAAATTTCAAAATATCATCTAAAATCTATGGCCAAACGCTAGCTTTATGTGTCTAGAATCATCTGATAACTCATATAACACATAAAGTTTGGATTTTTATGTAGTTAAAAGACTAACAAATGAACAACGCTTAAAGAAAACATGAGTTATACCTGAAATAGTAAGATGATTTTCTGTTTCTCAGAAGAGTTTATATTTATTGAAAGTTTCAAATATTTGCCTCTTCAAACTTTTGTTTTCTTGAATACCCAAAAGAATTAAAATGTTTGAATGAGATCCCTCTAAAGAGAAAATGGGGATTTGCAGTGTCAGTCACCAGAAAATAAAAGAAAAAGAAGTTTCTGAATGAAGAGTTCTGTTAGTTTTTAGTCCATTTAGTGATGATAGAAAAATGAGGTCTCAGTACGAAGGCAAAATGATTAGAGAAAAGACAAGAAGAAGAGATAAGGCAAAAGTGTGAGTGGGGGTGAGGGTGTGGGAGTGGTGTTAATTAGTGCATATGATTAATTAATGAAAGAAAACAATATTGTTTGAAGGTTAGTTATGCAACAAGAAGGTGACAAAAAAAATGAATAAAGAAGGTTTTTAGAATACTTTGGTTGAGATTAAGACCTACTCATTTTTGTGAGGAGTTCCCTTTTATATGTTGGCAAGTATTAGATCTGTCTAATACTAGCATGTTTGGCCAAAGTCATGCGATTTTAATCAGAGTTTTCAAATTTAAATCTTGAAAATCATAGTAAATTAGACCTTTTTTGTTTATAAATTTTAGATTACATTTCTTTTTACTATTGTTGTCATGTTTTTCTTTTTATTATGACTTTAATTTGTTTGAGTGGTCTTTCAGAAACAGTCTTTCTATCTCAATAAGGTAATGACAAGGTGCATACACTTTACCTTCTTCAGACTCTACTTTATGAAATTTCATTTAATTTATTATTGTTATTGTAAATTATAAATTACAATAACTTTTTCTAATTAATATCTGAATTTAATCATTCGTACCTATTAAAAAGTTAAAGTATTTAATTTAAGTTAGTATTTAATTTAAATTAAAGTTATTAAATTCTTCCGAACTCATAACTATTACATTAGTTCTGCCCCTCCTAATTAAGAAAGAAGCTCACGATAAGGAATGTTTTCTATTAGTTCCTCTTTCAAGGATGATAAGGAATGTTTTCTATTAGTTCCTCTTTAATGGATTTTATGCCGCGAGAAAATTAGATTATAGGAATAATAAGTTTCAAATATCAAATAATTATAAATAAATAAAAAGTAAAAAATATTAAGCATTAAATGTGTAATTCACGATAACTATATATGATAAATAAAATTAGGAATTTTAAGAAAAAATTAATATAGATAACTTTCTACAGTAATAAATCAAATTGCGTAAATGTAATTTTCTTTATCATTGGATATAATAATTCTAAAATCTATCTAATTTATGGGGCCATGCTCTTCAAATATTTTTACTAATTTAGATCAACATAGTACAGTCACTGATCCCCAGAAAATCTCAAAAGATATGAGAGATATTCTACATGCTAAAGTTACTACTTTAAGTTTTTTTTTCTTTCAAAAATTAGTTTCACTATTTTATTTGGATTGAATAGATATCTTACCATATTTAAAGAGCCAAAATTAATACTTGATATTATAAAATTTTATTAAAATCTTCAAGATCAAAAACTTACCTTTGTCGTAATTATGTAAGTTTTTTTTTTGTTAAAAGTTCTATTTTAAGAAATTAAAATAATCATGTTTCACTTTCCTTTTGAATCGCAAGTTTTTTTTTGTGTGTGTTTGATTGAAGAATGACTTTTTTTTCTCGATAAAGCATATATTAAAATTTAACTATAGTGTAGTAAATTTGGCATTCCCTTGATAACATTTTGAGTATAAAAATGAGAAAATGGCCAAATGCCCCCTTAATCTATAGTTGAATTCTCAACTACACACTTATATTTCACGGGGGTCCTATTACCCCCTTGGACTATTTTAAAGCGGAATATATACAACCCTAAAACTAGACAGCCAAATCCTTTCCATATAGTGTGCAGCACGCGCTGCCAGTTGTCAAATATCAGATATATCAAAAAAAAAAAACGTAATTGTTGTTTTTCTCTTCATCATCTTCTCTCCAAAGCCATGCTTTAATTTCTTTCACTATAACTCCCCAAAACCTTTATCTCTCTCCACCCCATTCCTCTCTAGTCACCCCCCACCCCCACCTTCCCTAACCCACAAAATTAAATATTAATATTCATTAGCAGCACTACCACAACAACTTTATTAGCTATTTAGTCCACCCCTTTTGGCCTCTCCCATTCAAATTTCACAATTTTAAGACCAATTTTAAGCTTGAAGTTCTTGCTAATCGTTTTGGAATTGGGTATGAATATGCCCTTTTGATTTCTTTTTTAAATAATGGAGGATTTATGCCTTCTAAGTTCTACACTCGAAGAAATCACGATTATCAGGGTTGAGTAGAATCAATTGATGGTTGCTTCTCAAGCTCGTGAAATTCTTATTAGTGTAGTTTAGATTCCTTCATCAGACGATAATAGAAACGAAAAATAAGATTTGAAAGTTGATAAATTTTTGCCTGAGAAAGAAAATTAATGACAATTTAATTTTTTTTTACTACATAAATAATAGTTTTAATGATTATTTGGTGATTTGTAGTGTTAATGGTTGTGAATAATAGTGAGACAAATTATGAAAAAGTATTAGAAGATGGGTGAGGAGATGGGGCTACTATGGTAATGGTGATTTAATAATGGTGATGAAGGAAATGTACAGGTGGGGTGAGTGTTGAGTGATGAGAGAGAGGGGGAAAAGAAATGAAAAAATTAAGGAAAATAAAATAAAAGGCAAAAGTTGAAAAATTAGATTTATCAAAAAGTTAAAATATTTTTAAACTATTTTTTTATTAATTTTTTTGACTCTCACATGCCTTTAGGAGAGTGAGCACACTCTTTGTGCCATGTCAGCACTTAAGGGTATATTTATGCCGCTTTAAAATAGTTCAAGGGGGTAATAGGATCCCCGTAAAATGTAAGTGTGTAGTTGAAAATCCGATTATAGATTAGGGGGGCATTTGACCATTTTCTCTATAAAAATTGATTATAATGTTTAACTATTGATTAGACTAATAATACATAGGTAACAATTGAGATGGTTATAAATCCTTTTTGATGAAATATTTCTTTTCTAAAAGATATTTTAGTGTAACTAAACGATAAAAGGTTATTCAATTTTATTAACATTCATATTATTTATCTTTTTTATTTAGCGTTTGATGTATGTTTATTTGGACTTAACTAAACTTAGATTTACATCAAACAATTTCACATAAGATGTTTACATTGTCTATTCCATCCCTAGGATTTGATCTCGAGAGTTTCATATAAGGTGTTTAATTGCTTACGACATACCTGAAATTCAATCTAGAGAGTATTTACTGCTCTATCACAGTCGGTATATTTTTGTTATTGGGTTGTTGGTTTGGAATGGGGGACCATACATGCAATAATTGTATAGTCGTTGTAGAGGGTTGACTGGAAGTCAATGTAAAATATTATTGAGATATGAATACTATAATGTGTTTGTGTGAGATAAATTCAACCCCACACAATTTTATGATATGCTAAGCTTTCACTTCATCAACTTTCTGGTTCACAATTTATAGAACCCTTTTTCTAGCCAATTATTTTGTTGCAAATTTTATTTTTCCCAACTTTTCTACCTTTTTTAATTAAAAAAATCTGCAAAAAAATATCTGTGAATCCCACGTATTGTTCGTTCTGGTTTTGAATTTTGATCCCTAAGGTGTTTTTACTTTTGTAACTTCTAATAAATTTTATATATATATTGAAAATATCCTTAAATTTAGTGTAAATTATTAGTTTTATCCCTGAATTATTGACGGCTTTAAAATATTTTTTTTACTTGACTAATTATCTTAAATTCACCCTTATCTTGCAACATGAGTAAAATACACCTCTAAATTCTTGTCATATTTAGGTGTTTTCCACACTTTTCTCGATTTTTTATTAAGAGTTTCATGCTTCTAGATGAGTTTGAGACCACTTGCTATGTCATGTGGCAAATCGAAGATATATCTAAGTTCAATTAGTCAAGTAGAAGAGAGTTTTTTAAGGCTGCAAATAGTATGAAAATGAAACTAATAATTTGCATCAAGTTCAAGAATGTTTTCAATACGTCTCTCTAAATTAAAGAAAGCTAGGAAAACAAACGAGAGTATTCATATGTTTGTTCAATGAGAAATATTTTTAATGTATCATTTTAGTCTGCAGTTTTATATATGTACCAAATTAAACAAATCTCTCATACAAATTTGCTTAAGGCCTAATATTTTAATCTACAGTTTAAAGTCTCTCACTCTTACCAATCTAATCCCTAGCTAAAATTTTAAAAAAAAATTAATAGGATGAATAATATGATAAAATTAATTTGGGAATTTCAGCCTTCTTCTCCAGTAAAAGGCCTAGTATTCTAAACCTCATTTCTTTTACTTTCCTTTTTAGGGAATTTACTTTCTAGAAACATTGTTTTTTCTTATAACTATATTTAGAGTCCAAAACGTCTTTTTTTACATAAATAAATAAAATTGTCTTGTTTATATCTTATTCTTTTTTGGATTTGGATTGTTGACATGTTTTTTTTGGCCTAAATAGACTTTGATGCTTATCTTCCTTCACCACTTGGAAATAGAGTTTTTCTAGAATTGTACAATTGTTTATACTTTCTTTTTCTTTATCTTGTCACCAAGCTTTTAGTGTTTGATACGTAGAGCATTTATATATAATCTAACAAAATACTATGAAGGTGAGATGGGGTCAAGGTGTAATAGTCAAGGGTGGGGGTTGGGTCGAGGCATTTGACACAAATAAGGAGGAGACAATGAATTTAAAATGCTACTTACAAAATTTATTTTCCCTACTTTATTAGAGAAGTTATATAATTCCTTATTTTTTATTAAATGCAACGTGACTCTGATACTACTTGAAATAACTTTGTCATCAAATAATTATTATTATCGGAATATATACATATCCTAGGATGTAATTAAGCTTGTTTCATTTATATATTTAGTATCGCTATTCTATTTTGTCAATACAAGATTTGCCTAGAATGTTGCATAAATGATAATCGTACATCAACTAATAATGTTTTAACCTTGTTTTCTTTGCCATTAATGCTATCAAAACTCCACGAATTAATTTCTATTTGCTTCTTACACTTTCCAAATCAACGACGTCAGTCTAATTAGTTACCTTAATCTTTTCTTTCTTTCATAAATATACACATATTTCACTTAATATAGGAAAATATTTATTTAGAAATAGCACTAACTAAAGAAGTTTATTAATCTCCTACTTAATTAATTCAATTTGTGTTTACTATGTAAGCTTATGCTGTGTCATTTTCATCGAACAACAAACTCAACTGATTGATTTTGACGGAAATTAAGTTGTTTGGCAAATAATTTTTAAAATTATATAGAAATTGATAATTTAAGTAATGTTGATTAGTATTAATTAAAAGAGAATTTGGTTGCTTACTTCAAATCTTCCTATATATAAACAGAATAAAGTACGTAGGCGCAAGCTAAAATATTATTAGTAGGTTAACAATCGAACATTAGGATAATTAATTTGTTAGCTACAAAAAAATTATTAATTTCTATTACTAATTTATAATATAGTTGAGCTGCTTGATTTTGATTAGCTGTTTGACCATCTTAATTAGTGAAAATGCTTTTATTGGTCCAGTGTCTTTTGGTTGTATTACAAGAGTAGTCTATTAGGTTTTAATAACTATTTATACTTACTAAAATCTATATTAACAATTATAATTAATCAGTAAGTTAGGTAACAGCCAAATTCAGCAACAAACTTACTCTCTATTTTTTTTTCCATTAATAGAGAACCTGTAAAGGGAATTAGAAACGTACTCAAGGGTGTAGTCTAGTGATCAATGAAGTGGTTGAGAATTCTGAGACCAGAATTATCTGGTATCTGTTACTAGTGGAAGATGGCAAGTATCCCGTGAATTTGTTGAGATGCGCAAACGCTAGCTCGAACACCACGACTATCAAAAGAAAAAAAGAATTAGAAATGTAGGTTTACTTTATATAACTAACTTGGCAAAAGTTCCTTTTGTTTTTGTTTATATCTAATTAAAAGTTCAGTCAGATATTATATTAGCTTAACTAACATAATAACACAAATCATATCATCAAATATATAGTTTAAATGAAGCACGGCAATGATTAGGCATGGTAGGAAGAAATAAGATGAATGGTTGCTCATCAAAACCTTATAATTAATAACATTAAGATATGGATAGTGTTGTATGCGGAATTAGAATTTTGAGTTTATAATTTCTGAAGTTTAAAAAAGATAACTAACTGAATGCTGCATAAATTACTTACACATAAAATAAGTAAATTCTTAAAATATACATGCAACAATATTTGGGCCGAATTTATTGGATTTCACCCGGTTCATAAGTTGCATTGTAACTCCGCCCCTGATATATATTATCAATGTCCAAAGATTATATAAAACCATGAAATTCACATCAAAAGTTGTCAATATCAGTTCAGTTGGATGCTAATTCGATCAAAGAAATTATTCCAAAAAAACAGTTTGTCACGATATTGATGTGTTGTTATCGTTGAATAGTTGGTCAAATAAGAGTCCGTAGCTTTCCTTTTTAATTATGGTGTTATATAATATATGCTTACAAAAAATAATAATTCATGTCGACGATATTTAATTTTCATAATTTTTAATGGTCGTAGAAATACTAACTTGTCGATATCGATGGCATTCATCATCTTTTGCAGTTAAACAACCATCTAAGGTTTAGTAAGGAAGTTAATGTTGATTATGTACTTAATGATTAAAAAATATCGTTCCTATAAAATTGTAGTTTATTACAACTTATGAGATTTAACTTGGATAAAGTATACTTACAATTAATTTTTGTATGTTATGAGTAATTATAAGTTGTGCGATGGACTAATGTGTGTCTAATGAGAAATTATAAGCAACAATAGCAATGATAATTTTAAAAACATTAACATCGGTAAAAATAAGTATTCCTTCATCCTTAACTAGAGATCTCGGGTTCGGGTCTTCCTAAGTACGAAATCGCCATTATTAGAGAGTGTTTTACCCCCAATATCGGACTTCTGCACGAACACGAATTAATTGAGATGAGAATCAAACTCATCTCAATTAATTGTTACTTTATGTATTTCCCCCACCCCAACCCACCCAAATCTTATATTGTCCACACACTTATTAAAATTCTCATTCATTTACTATAAGCAAATTTCAAAATCTTCCAAGGCAAGATATCTAAACGCAACAACCAACAATAATAATAACATATTCAATATAAATTTAAATCTAAAGAAGATAAAATATACACAGATGGGAAGTGCTAAATGACCATAATTTAACCAGATTAGTCAAAAAGACTGTTATAGCCTTTTCCCTTCAAAATAAAATTAACTTTTTGTTGTTTTTTAAATTGAATGAGCATTTATTATTTTGATAAGCTAACTTTTTGGTTCCACCTATTAAATTACTTAATGGCCTTATTCCTTCTTCAATTCTTTTTTCTTCTCTTTTTTTGTCATTTTACTTCTCCTTCTTGATTTTTTTTCTGGCTCTTTTTATAAAAACAAAAATATGGTGAAAATAAATGATTATATTTAAGCATTCAAATTGGTTAAATTCATCCTATAAAATAAAATTTTAAAAAATATTTACTTTATGTATCTAATGAAGCTTCATCAATGTAAAATGACTCAATTTTAAATACACTCTCTATATTTCAAACTTAAACATCTATACTTCATGTACTATAAGAAATCTACACTTACACTGCCAACTAAGTTTATCTATAACTAAATATATTAAAATATAATTATTAAATAATAAACTAAAACTATAAAAAGAATATTTTTGTAAAGTTATTCTTACAAAATTAATTAGGGTGGTGACTTATAAGTTATATGAATTTTATAATTTCTATAATGTATTGATGTTTATCATATATAAAGTGTTTTGAATTTTGCCTGATTTTATTGAAATATTTTCAAATTATACTTATAAAATTATTTAAATGTATAGTTTAATTTTATTTAAACACAAATTCATAAACTTACTTAGTTCGAACTCATATTAATAATAAATAAGTAATAGTTCACCTATTATCAAGTCGGCATAACATAAGGGTGTAAGATTATAACATTAATGTGTGTACACTCTCTTGAGTGATTGTTAACTAGGAATCTAGGATCCTCACTTAATTATTTAAATATATAATTTAATTTTTTAATCATAATAATTAACAAATATGCAAAACTACAATATTAATGTGTAACTCTCTTAGGTTGTTGTTAAGTAAGGTCGATACTTATGAACTATATAATTTTTATGATTTCTATAATGTGTCGATGTCTATCAAATCTAAAGTATTTTGAGTTTTGACTATCATTGTTGAAATATTTTCAAATTTTATTTAAAATTTTATTTTATATGTAGTTTAAATTTATTTAGATATAATAATTAATAAAATTACTTAATTATAGCTCATTTTAATAATAAATAAATATAAGTAATGAATTAATGATTCACAAATTATCAAATCGGCATAACACAGGAGCGTAAAACTACAACAATAATGTGTGACTCTCTTGGGTTGTTGTTAACTAAGTGGTCACTTAATTATTTAAATTTTTAGTTTAATTTTTTTAAAAATAGAATAACTGATAAATATGTAAATTTTTAACATTGACATGTGACTCTCTTGGATTGTTGTTAAATGTGATCTACACTTGTGGACTATATGATTTTTATAATATTTCGATATCTACCATTTCTAAAGTGTTTCGAGTTTTGATTGTCGTTATTAACATACTTTTAAATTATATTTTAAAATATTCAAATTAGTAGCTTAAATTTATTTAAACATAATAATTAATAAAATTATATACTTAGACGTCATATTAATAACAAATATGAGTAATGATCTGTAACTTATCAAATTGGCGTAATATAGGGTCGGTACAAGACTGCAACATTAACATATTACTCTCTGAGATTCTCAGTAATATACAATATACTTAGTAAATTGAAGTAAATATGGATTATGAAATTTACAATTGAATGATTAATGATTAATACAGTTTTTCAATGATTAATAAACAATTCATACATCATGAGTGTTTTTCTTTCAGAAAAATAATAATATAATTTTGGGACGTAGATATTTTAAATAAATACTATTGATAAATGCACCTTTTGTAGTGATGTCTTGAATTAAGAAAGTAATCTCTTATAATATAATTGTCTTAAGAAAGTAATCTCTTAAAATATAATTGTCTTCAAATTTTAATTATTTTTTATTTTAATTATTTAGTTTTTTCTTTATAAGCTAATTCTAGTTCTCATATATTTATGAAAAACAACTTAAAAGTTGTCAAATCAATCATTATCATATTTTAAAGTTAAGAAATCATAAAATAAAATAAAAAATTGAAATCTAATTTTTAAAGCCAATTTGTATCATAACTCATAAGTGTTATTTCTAATAATAATATCCGATCTCATTAATATTATATTCTTTGAAAAACACTATATTAATATTCAAGTTTAAATTACCCTCTTATCTTGTTTCCTATTTATACTAAATATTTTTTATTTAATTTTATTATTAAATAACAGATAACTACACTCAATTATGAAAAAAAAATTATCTTTCAAATCATTTTAAAAGTGAATGTACTCAACCAAAAAAATTAATTACATTTCATTTTTAATTATCTAAGTCAGCAAATGTTGTATTTTTAAAAGGGAGAAAAGTTCATTAAACATGTACTAGCTTTTTCAAAGGAAATTGAAACAAACATGTATTTGTTGAATTATGGGAATTTGAAAATTGGTTCATTACCAATGTATTGGGAATGTTCCTCATATATTGAACAATAATTAATAAATAATAAATATTCTGGCCATTATGGCCAAATTATTCTGGCCAAAAGGATTTTCCCTATAATTGATTAAGACATGAGCCACAAATGAATATTAGTAGTAATGAATGAAAATGACTACTAAAAATTGTTTTATGTATTTTTATGTTCAGTGGGAAGTGAGAACACTTAACTTTGCTTAAGTCATTTTCCCAATTACTTGAGAATTTATGCGTGTTGTATAATATTAGAAACTCATTAATTACTTTAAATGATTTACCACTAGTATTTATGCAAAAGATTAAGAAAGTACGACAAAAGCCACAAATTTCGACATTGATTTAATTGCTTTTTCTTTCCTGCTAAAAAATAGGACCCGTTTGGCTCCAAAAAAAATTGGGAAGTGGTGTTTGGTCATATAACTTGGCAAATATATTTGTCAAGTATCTCAAGTTCCCAAATATTAGAAAAAACTAGTATTTGGGCCAAATTCTAATACTTGGGAATTTTAAAAAATTCAAAAATTACCTCAAACTTTTATATTTTATAAAAAATATCCATCATTTATTAATTCCAACTAATATTTGTTACTACCTCCTCCGGAAAAGTTCGAGTTCTAATTTGAGTGACAAAATTGAGAAAAAAGAACAATTTGTTTTAATGGATTATAATTATAATTGAATTAGAGACAAGTTTGAGTATGTGATTAATGTATTGCTCTTGCATATATTGTTATTTTGTTGTCGTTGATAGTTATCAATTATGTTATAAGGTTATTTTTTAACGGAATCTATTCACAATAAAAAGATAATACAAATTTATAGATATTTAATGGTTTTTAGAACTTATGGATATAAATCATATTTTTTTTAATAGTTAAATATTCTTGAAAAAACTTGTGGTCAAACACATGATGTAATTTCACCAAAAACTTGGCCCAAATATTATTTGCCAAAAATATTTGAAAATTTAAAACCAAACGCTAACTTAAAATGGAGACCAGTACTCTTTATAGAAAAAAAAAAGAAGAGAAAGAAGAAGTACAATGTTTAATGCATGTTTGCTAGTGCAACACCCAATGACTCAATTTACAATTAATTCAAGACCTATCATAAGGCCCATATAGCTATTTACAACTAAGATGTCATAAATCCTTCCAATACTAGCTTAAATGAGTTGTGTTGAGTGGTTATGAATTCAGATCTCAAGGAATACAAATTAATTAATGCACCCTTATTTTTATATTACTTTCGCTTCTATACTAAAAATAAATGTTTTTTTTTATTTATTAAATTTTTAAAAAATAAGAAAAAAATTAGTATAATTTTTTTTATTTTTAATATTAAATAATTACATAAAGTAATATAATAATAGTCAAATTTAGAGTTTAAAGATATTATTAATAATATTAATTTAAATAAAATACACCCCTAACAAATTTTTTATTAAAAATTGTATTAAGTTAACATGGGTCTAGAAATATAAAACGTCGGAGGGACTAAGATCTAGTTGAAGCTTCTAATTCACACACATTACTGCATTTATGATACATGTTTACATGCTATGGAATCTTTTTCTTATTTTTAATTAATTAATACAAATTAAACTTAATATCATATGCCACGTGTGGTTTCTTTCTTACTTTAATGGATTTGCAGTGAATATGTAATCATATATGAACTCCTCTTGTAAAATTTCTTCTGTAAATATACTGACATTAATAATTAATGTTGAAATAAATGTCAGTATTTACTGCATTGAAGTAAAAATTCCGTTTAAGAGTATTTATATATAATAAGTAGGGGTGTACATACGTTGGTTTGGTTTGATTTAATTTTTCATTAAAAAAAAACCTAAACCAATTATGTCGGTTTATTAAATCTAAAAATCAAATCAAACCACATAAAGTCGGGTTTTTCGGTTTTGGTTCTTTCGGTTTTTCGATTTTTTCGATTTTTTTACAATTATACGATATTTGAAAAAGAGGTCAAATATATTTTCACTTACCCGTGTGATAAGCTAAACTTTAAAAACGTCAATAGAAATTTTTGAAAAGACGATAAAATTCACATAAGTACAAACTACTTTTATTGAAATATCAACGTTCATTATGTTAAATTTATAAGATTAAAGGCTACAGTCACACTGAATACAAAATAAAATATTTACAAAGTAGATTGTTAACTTCGAATCTGAAAAACTATAACAATATATCGAAACATTGAAAACCATAATATGAATACAAAATAAAATATTTACAAAAGTTTACAAGCCCATATTTGAAATAATATATCGAAACATTGAAAACCATAAACTAATTAAAAATATATTAACAAAGTAGATTATAATTAATAGTATTTTTTATCTATAAAATAAAATAAAATAATATTTATATTATGACGGTTTGGTTTGGATTCGGTTTGACTTTTTTTTCTTTAATACCAAACCAAGAGTGGTCGATTTTTTTTTTCAATGCCAAACCAACCAAACCAAACCACAAATCAGTTTTTTTTTTGAGTTTAACTTGATTCGTCGGTTCGGTTTGACTTTACAATTTAACTTTTACACCTATAATAATAAGGATATAGAATGAAATTAACTCAATGTATGTACTGTATTGAAAAAGAAAAAAAAATAGGACCACCTTTTAAATAAATTTGGAAACACCTTAATGCCTTCATCAATAATAGAGTAGAATGGAGCCTGTATAAATTAAAGCATTGTACAAGTTGTTTTTTTGGAGTTTTGTGGTGGCATTTGGTAGGATTGCCATTTTCAAAAGTATTAGTTTTATATTTTTTTGGTGTGTAAAAGTATAAATATTTGACATTGCAAATAACAATATATGGGCCCTTCAAATGGTACTCATAAATGCACCATAATTTTATTTTTTTTATCTAGTGAAGTGACTAGACCTATGATAATTCAAAAGAGAAAAAGAACAAAAAACAAAGAAAAAATAATAATGTAAGTGGCCCATTTTTTAATTGGTCTATTGTATAGTTTGATTATTGATGCTTTACTAATTTTATACAAATTCACAAACTATGATTTGAAAAGACTTAGAAATGACCCTTTTGTTGTTTTCCTATAATGCATTCCTTTTTTAAAATATTAATAAATAAAAAATCACTTACTAATATATTTTTTCTCTCTAGCAAGTGGGACTTAGGCCCTCTCTAATTTTTTATAATTTTTATTTGATATTTTGTTGATAATGCGATCGAGGTTATTTTCTATATTTTTATGAGATATGAAAAGGAACTCATATAGAAAATAAAGAGAAAGGAGTATTTGAAAAATAATTATTTCACACTAAAAATACGAGATAATTAAGAGGTGTGGAACAGAGTAATTGAATTATTGAGTCAAAATTGGCAAGAAAGACAAAAGGTTCAAAAGATACACTAAAAGTTTAGAAAAGATCATAAAAGAAACCTAACAAAAAAATTATGATTAATTTCTCCTTGATGGGTGGCTTTGTCTTTTCTAATGACCTTAGCTGGCCATGGGTTTATTATGGAATGATATACTAAGATCTTGTCCATGATTGTTTAATGATTTATATGGCTGGAGGCAACTTGTATCACTCTTAAAAGTGAAGGACAAAAATGCACTCCAGATATTTAAATTTGTATTAATTTCCCAACAAGTTAAATTTCATGTTTGTTTAATGCTATAATATAATATATAGTATTAGTACTTAATACTATCATAATATTTACAATAATAACATACTCAAAGAATCTCACAAAGCATAAATCTTACTTCTACCTTGTGGTAGAATAGAGTAATAAGTAATTGTGATGAATTACACCAAAACCATTTTCCTTAATTTGATTGGTCAGTTTGAATTACAAGCCAATTTGATAAAATTTCATTTGATCGGCTAAAATGTCGATGTTTACACTTAGCGAACTTGTATTAGCAGGTTGATTTGTCATGTCAAGTATGTCGACATAAAGCATGATCCCACAGGCAACTTCTATTTGATTTATGCCACGTAATTTGACACGTGGCAGTAGCTTCGGTTTCAAGATAAACTAATTGACAGTCATTTAGACCTTGGGTTGGTGAAATGGGCTCACAATTTGGGGCTCGAATAGATTTGCCCATATACATTTGAACCATGACTTCCAATTTGTATTTTGAGTGAATTTTGACATTTATATACAAAACTAGTAATATGTAATTCTTTTACCTCTTTCTTCACATTTTTCTCATCCTACCCAGTTTTTTTCTCCAACAACCCCTCAATAACCCATAAAATATTAAAGGTATCCATCTCTAACGAGGAGAGGTAGGTCACCGGAAAGCTCCATTTTTCTAATACATTTTTCGATAATGTATATCACGTAGTATATCATGTATATCACCATGTCTTACATAGATTGTCATTGTTACATATCATACACGGATATATAGACAAGATATACACAGATATCTTGCTGGATATACACTGTTATACACTTCCCATAACATGGAAGTAGCCCGCAAGAAATATGTTTACAACTTTCACACACTTTTAACAATTCTTTGAGTTTAAAGTTGCCACATTGTAACAATTCCAGGATAAGTAATTTCAGAATAAGTGATTCTCCAACGAAACGAGCCCTTAGGGTCCCTTTGATATGGGCTTATAACTTACCAATATTAAGACATATTGGGTTAAATATGCCAATAAGGAAAAAATGGTCTATTTTGTGACTATCTTTTATCCCGAACGGTATATATATGTCAATTTTCTTTTATTTTACTATGAATATATTTGTTTTTTATGGCTAGATATATTTTATTGATTGATCTTCTTATTTAAATTAATTATTTATTTGAAGTTACAGAAGTAAACACTAAAAAAATTAATAATTACGTAAAATGGTACAAGGAATATGAGAATAAAATAAATTGTAATTGAAGACAACGAAATAGAGACCGAAAACCACAAAGATATAATAGATGATTGTAAATAAACTTTCAAACAAGCTAAGATTGAAGACATTGATAGAAATAGTTACTAGAACGGAGGTAAGAACGAAAATGTGAGTTGACAATAGAGCTTAATGAATTATAATAGGGTGAAAATAAGATGAATTTAATACTGCAAATAGCCTCCTTTATGCATAAACATGGAAATAGTTCTTAAACTATAGGTAATGTTTTTTTTATACACATATTAGCTGATACATCCTACTATGCATCACACCACGTCTTTCTGTTGACTAGGATTAGATTACGTGAATTTTACTTATTTTCAAATTAGTGAAAAAGTTGATTATTTGTGTTACATTTGAATTTTAAAACATTTATACTATGCGTCACACCACGTCATTCTATTGAAGCTAGGATCAAATCAAGTGAGTTTTGCTTGTTTTCAAATTGACGGAAAAGTTAGTTATTTTGGTTACATTTGAATTTTAATATAATAATCTACTATGCATCGCACTACACTATTCTGGTGACTAGGATCATATCGCACGAGTTTGCTAATATCCACATTGGCAGGGAATGTTGGTTATTTCGGTTATATTTAAATTTTATTATAGTAACCTATTATGCATTGTACCACACTATTCTGCTGACTAAGATCAAATCGCGCGAGTTTTGCTTGTTTTCAAGTTGGCGGGGAAAGTCGGTTATTTCAGCTATATTCGTCTTCTTCTTCTCCTCCTCCTTCTCCTTCTCCTTCTCCTTCTCCATCTCCATCTCCTTCTTCTTCTCTCAAAGTTTATTGTAGGACATGGTACGAAATGTGTTAAACGTGCGGATAACTATAGACAAAGACATACATGATTAATGGTAAGAAGACAAGTCTGTTGATCAAACGTCTTCATAATTTTTGTCGTACTTTTCAATTATCTTATACCGAATTGGTTTGTCCTACCTAACGGTACAATAAAAAATCATTACTATAAAAGTCTAGATCTTTGATATTAATTTCAAAAAATGAAATATTTACTAAACAAAAACAACACTTAACTCTAATCTTAATACTTAAGAAATTGTAATAAAGAAATATTTATCTTCAAAACTCATTTTTAGCTAATTTCAATTTTGTAGACCATTTTCACAACCCTTTTACATCTATTTACATCTCAAATACCCCACAAATTCAAACAACCTCAAGGCTATAAATGTCATTTCCTCTATAGCTGTTTTTACGTCACATATTTCTATCCATAATTCCCCAATTAACCCTCTCTCTCTCCGTCTCTCGCCGTTGTGAGAAAAGATTTTGCATTTTTTCCAACTTTAGGGTTTTCCAATTGCCCTTCAAATTCATCAAATTTACTTCTTATACTGTTCATCTTGTTCTTCATAATCGTCATCTTCAATTGTATCAATTTACATAGCTCAGCTCTTTAATTGTATCCTTTTTTGGGTCTGAATTAGATCTCTTCAACAACTGCAGCAGTATATCTCAGGTAAAGATAAAAACCCTTTTTTTCTTCTTTTTTTTCCTATTTTTTTTTGGGATTGCTGTGTTTGGAATTGAGTTATAGTTGTTTGTTTTTGTATTTTTTGTGTTATGTGATAATTGTTTTTGAGATTGACTTGTATGGCACTAGTATTAGCTTTTTTTGAGCTGCATTTTTTGTTTATCAATGGGATATTTAGTTGGAAATGTGTAGTTTTCTACAGATGATTAGTGTATATGCAAGCATAAGAATTTGAATTGATGTTTTGATGGTGAGTTTTGCATGGTACCCATTTGATAAATTTTTTTCCTCTGTTATTTGGTAGATACTGAATTTGGAGTGATATGTGGATTTTCAGTTACCCATTTGGAAAATTTGGTTGAAGTGAAAGGAGGGTGGTTTAGGTTTAGCAACAAGGTGAAAGGTATTTTGATGTGTTTAGAGTTATGGGGGATCAAGTATTGGAATCGGTAGACGAGATATTAGGATCAGGACCTGATTCGAATGGTCAAGTATTGGAATCGGTACGTGAGATGTTAGGATCAGGACTTGATTCAAATGGTCAGCAGGTTACAGGAGTACCTGGTTCGAATGGTGTGTTGATTGACCAGCCTTTAGCGATTGGGCAAGAGTTCCCGGATGTTGATGCTTGTAGAAGGACTTTGAAAGAGATAGCAATATCGTTGCATTTTGAAATTCGAATAGTAAAATCAGATAGGAGTAGATTCATAGCTAAGTGCTCCAAAGAGGGTTGTCCGTGGCGTGTTCATGTGGCAAAATGTCCAGGAGTTCCTACATTTACGATAAGGACTCTTCATGGTGAGCATACATGTGAGGGGGTTCAGAGCCTTCACCATCAGCAAGCATCAGTGGGTTGGGTTGCAAGATCAGTTGAATCACGGGTGAGGGATAATCCTCAGTATAAACCAAAGGAGATTTTGCAGGATATTCGGAGTCAGCATGGGGTTGCTGTGTCTTATATGCAAGCATGGCGAGGAAAGGAGCGCAGCATGGCTGCTCTACATGGAACCTTTGAAGAAGGGTATCAGCTTCTTCCTGCATATTGTGAACAGATAAGGAAGACTAATCCAGGGAGCATTGCATCAATTGCCACTGGACAGGAGAATTGTTTCCAGCGACTGTTTGTCTCATATCGTGCAGCAATTTATGGATTTTTAAATGCTTGCCGGCCACTTTTGGAACTTGATAGAGTTCATTTAAAAGGGAAGTACCTGGGTATGTTATTTTGTGCTGCAGCTGTTGATGCTAATGATACGCTATTTCCTTTGGCAATAGCTGTTGTCGATGTGGAAAGTGATGAGAACTGGATGTGGTTTATGTCGGAGCTCCGCAAACTTCTGGGTGTAAATACGGACAGTATGCCAAGACTTTCTATACTTTCTGAGAGATCAGCTGGTATGGTTGAGGCAGTTGAGACTCATTTTCCAAACGCGTTTCATGGTTATTGCTTGCGTTATATCAGTGAGAACTTTCGAGATACATTTAAGAACTCGAAATTAGTGAACATTTTTTGGAATGCAGTGTATGCACTAACCACAGCTGAATTTGAGAGCAAAGTCTCCGAGATGGTAGATATTTCACAAGATGTGCTGCAATGGTTTCACCATTACAATCCGCAGCAATGGGCTGTTGCATTTTTTGAAGGGTTACGATATGGTCATTTTTCATTGGGGATCACAGAAGTGTTGTATAACTGGGCACTAGAGTGTCATGAACTTCCTGTTGTGCAGATGATGGAGCACATCCGCCAACAAGTAACATCATGGTCTAATGATCGCCGAAATATGGGCATGAGGTGGACATCAATGCTCGTGCCATCTGCTGAAAAGAGGATTTCAGAAGCAATTGCTGATGCTCGCTGCTATAAAGTTCTACGAGCAAATGAAATTGAATTTGAGATTGTATCAACTGAGAGGACAAATATTGTGGACATACGAAGTCGTGTATGCTCATGTCGTCGTTGGCAACTCTTCGGTGTGCCGTGTGCACATGCTGCTGCTGCACTTATCTCTTGTGGGCAGAATGCCCAGTTATTTGCTGAGCCTTGTTTCACGGTCCACAGTTTTCGTGAAACCTATTCACAAATGATATATCCAATTCCTGATAGGAGCCTCTGGAATGAGGTTGGTGAGGGTACAGAAGGTGGTGGAGCAAATGTTGATATGATAATTCGACCACCAAAAACCCGACGTCCTCCTGGCAGGCCCAAAAAGAAGGTTCTTCGCATAGAGAGTTTCAAGCGTCCAAAGAGAGTTGTTCAATGCGGTCGCTGCCATATGTTGGGACATTCTCAGAAAAAATGCTCTTTGCCTAGCTAATCCTTTGGTTAGTTGTCATCTTTCTTTGCTCATGCAGAAAATTTTCATTGAAGAGTCTTAAGCTGTATGTATTTAGTAACGGCTTCGCATGAGATTGTTACTTGGCCTCTGCCTTATCATTTCTGCTGTTGTCCTTGAATATATCAGGAACATATTGTGTACCTTGTACTTTATAGCTATATGACTAATTGAGTTTCCGTCGAATTGTATCAAAGAAAGCTTTTTTCATGTGGTTCCTCTTCCATATTTGTGATTGTTTTATCTAAGCGTGGGTTTCAGATACCAGATGCTTGAAACAAGAAGAAGAAAGAGTTCAGTGGTCTCTAGTGCCGAGTTTCTTAAAGGCTTCTTCATTGTTCATATTGTGTGCTTCGATATTTCTGTATCGTAAAATACTGCCTATCTTATATGACTAGAAGATCTCTAGAGGTATTGTCCTTCAGTTTCTTACGGTGAATTTGACAGAGTTTGGTACTGAATTGTGCTATGTGCTTATAATTGGTTGGCCTTGTACCATGAGTCAAAAAATGAAATAAAATATCACACTTGATTCACTTTGTGTATCCGGTCGAATAGTCAAACTGACCCAGACACCACTTTCTTAAGGAAAGCATATCATAACATTCTAAATCGAAGAACAAGAAACTACGAGAATAATTCTAATGCCTACTTATAGAAAAAGAAACACGGACACCCAAGCATATCCCACCGGAAAGCAAAACACTCAACCACCAACTAACCGTTTACCATAATCCACGACTTCCATTTAGTGTCCCAGTTGCAGTCTCTAATTTGACAGCCAACGATTAGGTTAATTTACCAGCAAACAAAGTTGATACTACTATTCACATTTGGAGACGAGACGAATTCTAGGGTCCAGAATGCGCCACTGTTAGCAGATCAAGGAGAATATTGGTGGAAATCGACAAATCAAATGCTCAATTTTGTTGAACCAAAATTTATGTATCATTAATTTTTAAGGGTTTGAGATCTTTACAAGCCACTCTACCTAGTCTATATCCTAACAACACTAGAAGACCCAAGTACTCAATAATATAATGACATTTAAAACCTAGTACCCTGTAGTTTCTGCAGTAGAATAGTCAAGAGGCTTTTGCATTTCTCCCATTTTTTTTACTGATGGCTTCACATAACCTGCAAGGCAAAGTATCCAGACTAGCTGCCCGTGTTTTTCTATAGTTTCCCAGCACGCCACATCTCCTCCATGCATGGTACTCTGCATAAGCTACCGGATTATTAGCAATGGCCTTAACGTACGAGGCCAACTCCTCCAACGAGCTAAACTTGCTTCCATCAATTATTGAATGTGGAGGTACAAAGTCCCACACATTCGAGGCACCAAAATAAATGGGGACTGCACCAGAGTCCAGTGCGTAAAACAACTTCTCTGTTACATAACTTTCGGTCTTGGTGTTCTCAATCGCAAGGACAAACTTGTAATGTGACATCGCGCAATGTAAATGATCCCACCATTTGGGTGCTTCATTAGAATCTTTGATACACTCAGGATAAAGCGAGAGTGCCTTGTCTAGACCTCCAACATTGTTCAGGCACTTGCCAAATGAATGGGAGGGTAGCAAGCTGAGTAGACGTTTGGCAAGCTGGTTCCTTTGACGAAGACAACGTGACGAAGACCAGTAAACAAGAGTATCCTACAAATTTACAAATCACTGGAGATTATAACAAGCACTTTAAAGAATGAGTAAGTAATATCATTAAGCTCAATGTTTGAATATTGTACTGGAATATTGAAGGAACAAAGTGGCCGTAAGTAATATCATTAAGCTCAATGATTGAATATTGTACAGGAAATTGAAGGAACAAAGCGGCCTTTCACTTACATTGTTCTTATAAGGAGAAAGGTGATAATTCCGATTGTTATGAAAAAGTGCGCCCGCATAGGTTGACTGGACATCGTCTTTTGCATGATAGCCAATAAATATATCCTCATACCCTGATTTCTTTCTACCAGCTTCAAGATCCATGTATACGCGTAATGGATCACCTCGACGTCTCTGATAAGTTAAATAACAATTGTGAGGAGGCTGGAGTGAAGAAAAAGAATGCATACTGTATGCAACCAGTAAAAGTTTTACGTAATTAAGATTTACCGTGGGGATCTCAGCAAAGAAGAAAGGTAATTCTCCCCTCCCTTCGATGGAGAGATATAAAACAAAAGGATGAGGGAATAGACCAGAGATTGATGCTGAAATAACAACTCTTAAGATATAATTTGCATAACTTCATAGAATCCAGAGTATGTTTTTCAACAGAGACTATTTCTCTGGTAAACTCGGCATTTTAAGAAAGAAACTTAGCTAGAGAATATTATTATAATGGTCAGAAGAAAGCAAGATTGATCAGGCAATTCTCACATGATGAACCTCCTCACAGAAAGGAAATGCGTTCCACGTAAACATGACCAGAAAATAAAGAATGGAAGATTTACAGATTGACTAAGGTGCTTGAAAACCATAACAAACTAAAAGAATTTACTTTTAGGACGAATAATTCATCCCACATATCCTCTAATAATATCATTGAAAGCAGTAATGTGGCAATCATACGGAATGCAATTATTAAAGGAAAAAAGAAAGTTGAATTGCAAAAACAGAATCAACTAGGGGAAGTGAAACCTTAGGCACTAAGTCTTAGGTCCAACAGAGAGTATCTCTATAGATTACACAAAGTGAAGAAGTCACCAGACCACCAAATAAAGGCTTGCTACTCAGCTACTCTATCCACCAGTACTTCAACATCGATGAGAACAAATAGATATCTTTGATGTCCTAACAAGCTGCCAATAACTATTGTCACATTTAACTTCCTAACGAGCTATTACAATACATAGCAATATCACAGAACATAAAGAAAAGTGCAGGATGCCAAAAAAAAAATATAGTCATACAGAGAACTTGAATTTTTCATAGGTCTAAAAGGAGCACCATATATGCTCAATTCACAGCAATGTATGAACAGACTTACTAATTGGTAAGTTGAAACAATTCATAGCAAAAATATTTCACAGAACATAGCAAGTATAACAGACAACTATTTAGGTTTTCCATCACAATTGAATGGAAGGCCTGGATCATCTTATACAAAAATAAGATTTAAACTAAGAAAGATTCATGAACTATTGGTAAACAATCATTTGGGTCTGGTGTATTTTTTTACCAAAATAATAGAGAGCCGGATAATCCTCCTACCATTATAAGTAAAGGGTAAATATTTATTTTTTCAATTCTTTCCATACGTTAATAACTATATCTGGGGAAGAATAAGTGAAAAAGATAACCATTTGGTCGGTCAAGATCACTGCTTTGAGGCTCTATTTGAAAGCAATAGTCTATGAGACATGTATGTAAGTAATAAGTGGTCGTGGGTTAGTCTATCCGAAAACTAACGGTCAAAAGATTTCATCTTTCCATTCCATGCAAAAAATAAAATCATAGCTGCAAGTTCCACAGATTAGCTTTGGAAAAACTTCATAAGTTTAACATAAAGGATGTGCAACGAGCTGCAGGGGAGAGGAGGAGAGGAAGCTGACACTTCAGGATTGTATTTACGGAGTATGACAGGTCAAACCCAATTTAGGATGGAGACGACCCAGGATGTAAAGACTAACAAGAAGCTAACACGTGCAAAAAAAATATTCATAAGAAGTAGATAATTCAAAATCCTTAGTGCATTCACATATATCGATTTCACATAATTAAACATGGTTAGATAATTTCTTCAGAGCATTTAATGGCACTAAAGTTGTTAATATTATATTGCCTCTAACATTCTGAATGCTTGAGTTTGTCATACCCTAATTTTATAAGAAAAGGAGATGAGGTAGATGGAATAGACAAGCTGCATCCTCTAGGTAACTGATTATTTGCAATTCATATCACTCTTCCATCTTATGACATTATCACTCTTTGGTGAGGCATAAGAAATCATATACTGATACCAGCAAGGTTCAATATTGATCTTACAATATTAGACATTTGGTCAATTTAATTTGTAGAGATCCTTTCATTTGCGCTAAAGCAGCAGCATACCTTCAAGGCTGAAGGAAGATTTCTTACCCTGCCTCAACCCAAATGAGTAGGGTGTTGGGTACAAGAGTTGTCTGTTTCCATTTTGCTGCATTTTTTTTACGAGAAATGAGGTTCTATGACACTAGAGTTTCTCTATGTATTGCAGTTATTTTACACGGACGTACAAGTCACTAAGCAGAATCAGAAGCCCTTCACAAGCACCAGATCTACCCTAAGTGTAAGAACAACTACTTCGCCTTATCGGGCTAATTGATCATTTGCCTCCATTCTGTCATGTTTTGGAGCTAAGCTGATATTGATCCCTGGAGATTATAGGTGTTCATAGTCTCAGACAGTATCAAACCAAAATGCAAACAATCAGGAAATACCACAAAGTAGAAATATAGGTTTATCAAGACGCATTATCATTATTGATTATCAAGCAAAGAACTCATTCACGCTAAGATTGACTCAACTAATAGTTTATTCTATGTCACTTTTCTTCTTATTCCAATTTTCTTCAACAAAGAAAGTGACTTTCGTGATAATAACTACTGAGTGACCATATGAGAAATCAACTCGATTAAAGAGCTAACACTGGTTAAGAAGAATACCTCAACAGGAGGAGTAGATGTCTCAAACAACAAAGCATCAGGTTTATCAGCAACAACCGAAGATTTAGTCCACAAACAACTAAGCCCACACCGACAAGAGTACAAATTATCCAAATTATCAGGAATCCAAGTCCACCCTTTAACTAATACACTCACATGATCCATCTTTAGCTCATTACACTTCAATTCACCATCATCAACATTTTGCAAAGACCCAGAAGAAGAATTCAAAAACCCCCCATTTCCTGACAACCCTTTATGTTTTCCCCTAAACTGAGTACAACCCATTTGAGAATCCCATTTCTTGAAAGCACCCAACAAGTTGCTAAACGGATCGGGCTCGGAAACTGAGATGGTGGTCAAGATTTGATCTTTTGTTAATGGGATTGAAGAAGTGTGAAGTGGGAAATCAAGAAATCCAGAAAAGAATAGAATGATAAGTGTAAAACCCAACATGATTGTTATTGCAAATGTGTTAACAGATTTCAATTGCATTTTTCAGTTCAAGAATACACAAAAGAAATCAGCTTTTTCTTCTCCCTCCCTTCGTCACTCAAGGAGAGAGAGGGGTTATCAAAAATCAAAATAATTGATCTGAGAAATGATGATTGGAATTCTTGAAGGACAGTTTCCATCTACCGGTAGTTAGATTAGTAAAAGTTGTATATTATTCAACATAATATTTTCTTGGAAGACTAATATAAGCATACTGTTTGGAAGAACCAGGAAAAAGAGAAAACTTGAAATCACGACGATAAAAGTTAAATTTGCATCTATTTTGTGATAAATTAACATAAAATTATATGACATACTTCAGATTTTGAGGTAATTAGATAAGACATGACTCAATTGTAACTTAACGAGGAAATAACCCTAAATAGGGAGATATGAAAGTTGAGAATCCCAAAGCATTGTCTAATTTCCTTACCAATTTTGTTATTATTACTCTTCTGCTATCGTATTATTTGTTTCTAATATTACCTGTTGTTTCATTTGCTTCAATTTTTATATTATTTTTGGGGTTACCCGTTATTGGTCTTTTATTCAAATTATTTGCTATTGTATTTGCTTTTATATTATTTTTTTGATATGTTTTACTTAAGTCGAGTATGTTGAAAAATAATTTATCTATCTTCACAAGATAGAGATAAGACTGTATACATACCGCCCTCTCCAAACTCCACTTACAAAATTACATTGAGTTTTGTTGTAGTTTGTTATTGTTATAGTTCAAATTTTGAGAGTCAATTTTTTTGTAAATTTGATCATGTATTCGAACATACAATGTTTAAGATTATTTTTTTTGAAAAATAATTTACATATTTAGAAACTATATTAAAAGTACAATAAATCACAAAAATGAACAATTTAAAATATTAAAAGAACATACAAATAAATTGTGAAATTTTTTTTACTCACAAAATCCAAATTGGCATATAAATTGGAATAGAGTGAGGGAGTACCTAACTGGTGGCTAGAACCTCATTTGGATTCGAATTCGTGATAATCAAATGCTAGTCAAAGATTTCAAACCTTGGATGCAGAGTATCGCAATGCATGCTTGGAATAACACAAGGAATACGAACAAGGTATATATTCACATAATAATGTAGTCACAAAACTTCTTTCTCCTCAGGTTATATTTGTGATTTGAATTGTGATATCTTAACTATTGATGAGTAATCCCATAATGGATAGTCACCAAAAATTATACACACTTTTGGACTTTGGCTATATACGTTTTTTTTATGTAAAAATTTTAAGTGTAAAGAGCAAATTACATCATGTCTCTATCCTTTTTTAATTTACGAAAATTTCACCAAATTAGTGTCATTTGGATAGATAGCAAACAAGCCGAATACATTACATCTGATCATTTTTTAATCCTATTTTCTATTATTTCGTACCATTCTAAAATATTATAAAAATCCTTCTTTTTTCTCTCGAACACCACTTTTTCAAATACATCACTACTCAAATACATGATTCAGTTTCTGTTTTCATTCCCTCAATCTTAGCAGTTACTTTCCTCATTTCATTTTTGAATTTCAAATTTGTTCTTTCTCCAGTTAATCGATTTCAACTTCCTCAATAGATAGTTTTTTTTCTTCTCCAACTTATAGTTCATCGTTTTTTTTCTTCTAAATTTTTCATTTACAAAGTCCTGATACACATGGATAATGCTTTAGTATTGGGATTATCCAGTTAACCTCACCTAATGTTGGTCGTATTTATGATTCTGATGACGATGATTTTGTTGAAAATAGATCTAAACGATTGCACGATCCATTATCAATCAAGAATCAGAGTGTGGAGAAGGCGAAGAAGAATGTACCTTCGACTTCTAAAGTGACTGTGAAAAAAAATCACCCCAAAAAAGGGGTGGAAAAGTTGAATATGCAATTTCTCGGCCTACGCTACCTAAGGTATAGAATTTCGGTGTATTTACTTTATTTTTAATCTAGCCTTTATTAGTTGTTTCTATGATCTAATACATTACCTATACAATAATATCTTGATTATGCAATGTATCGCGATTTAAATTTACTTTTTTGATACATAAAATTCTAATTTTGTTCAATCTTTTAATAGTGATTATAATGTTCGATACAAAAATATTTGATACATAAATTTTATCTTAATGTATCATTTACATTATATCAAGTTATAAAATGTATCATGAATACTGTACTATAATTTGTAGGATTCTGTATCAGATACAAACATATGATGTAGTTGATACATAAATAATACATTAGGTGTCATGTACATTATATCAAGTTTAAATTAGTATATTCAATGTTGTAGCATGTACATTATATCAAGTTTAAATTAGTATATTCAATGTTGTAGTTTAATTTGAATCACTGTGTATCGGATACAATATAGGATACATTGTATTTGCAATGTTATCTTAATCAATATATATCAAGTAATGATATTTATTATTTTTAATTATTGTTCATATTTTTTCAATGCAATCTATGAAATACGTTATAAAACAAGTTCCAACCCACTCATTAAGATTCGGTTCTACTTACAACATGAGTTTTGTAGATTAACTCAAGTTGTCCATAGGGGTTGAAGGTATTGAGTTATTCAAGAAAACTATATTTGAGTCATAGCTCAACATCCCTAATTGGAACTATCAAAGCCAAATTACAAAGTGTTTGTTACTTCTCGAGTTGGAGCAAGACAACACCAATGAGCTTCACATTCGTCATGCCAATGGGAATA
This sequence comes from Solanum appendiculatum, assembly GCA_018342035.1. Classification (NCBI taxonomy): domain Eukaryota; kingdom Viridiplantae; phylum Streptophyta; class Magnoliopsida; order Solanales; family Solanaceae; genus Solanum; species Solanum appendiculatum. The sequence goes on from JAGDQO010000446.1 coordinate 1,284,051, forward strand.
TATTGCATTTTAGTATTAAAGAATTTGTCATCATAATCGGGCAGAAATAATCGGGCTGAAATGCACAGATAATTCTAGATATCCTAAATTCACACTGAGCAGGCTGTTTGAAAGGTACTTCCCTGGCACAAAAACAAGTGTAAACAAAGGACACTTAATTCAAAGATTTCATATGGGCGGATGGGATAAAAATCACGATGCCGTTCAAATCAATTTTATACTTTATCCACATATTCGTATTTTCTCAACTTGGTGATACACCGTTATCTATTGACGATTTCATAATGGTTGAAGATGGGACGTATGAACAGTTTCCATGGGAACAACTGGCATACTCCAAATTGATGAAAACGCTAAGGCAAGAGTTTACATCGGCTAAATAGATGTATCGATTAGCCGGTATGCCATATGCATTCAATGTATGAATTTACGAATGTGCTTCTGAAATCAATGAAGAAATTGCATTACATTGGGTGCATATGGCATAGCTATCAATGCCATATGCCCTATGTCCTATGCACATGCCGACATGCCATTGACAACACATTCGTAATAAAATGAGAAGCACATTCGATAGCAACGAAATGCAATTTCTTCATTGATTTCAGAAGTACATTCGTAGATTCATACATTGAGTGCATAGGGTATGTTGGCTAATCGATACATCTGTTTAGCCAATGTGAACTCTTGCCTCTGTGTTTTCATCAACTTGGAGTATCTCAGTTGTCCCCTTGGAATCTGTACATACCTCCCATCTTTAATCATTATGAAATCGTCAATAGATATCAATGTATCACCAAGTTGAAAAAATACGAATGTCGAGATAAAGTATAAGATTGTCATTTGAACGGCATCCTGATTGTTATTCTATGCGCCCATCTGAAATCTTTAAACCAAACGTTGTTTGCTTACATTTGTCTTGTGCCAGGGAAGTACCTTTCAAACAGCCTGCTCGAAGTGGATTCCAAATATCTAAAATCATCAGAATTGCTTGTACATTTCAGCCCGACTATGATGGCAAATTCTTTGTTACTAAAATGCAATATATTTCCATTTGCATGACGAATGTGAAGTTCATTGGTATTGTCCTGCTCCAACTCAAGAAGCAACAGACACTTTGTAATTTGGCCTTGATAGTTACAATTAGGGATGTTGAGGTACGATCAAAATATAGTTTTCTTAAATAATTCAATACCTTCAACCCCTATACACAACTTGAGATCATCTACAAAACTCATGTTGTAAGTAGAACCGAATCTTATAAGTGAGTTGGAATTTGTTTTATAACGTATTTCATAGACTTCATTGAAAAAATATGAACAATTAAATATAATAAATATCATTACTTAATATATACTGATTAAGACAACATTGCAATTACAATGTATCTTATATTGTATCTGATACAGAGGGATCCAAATTACATTACAACATTGAATATACTCATTTAAACTTGATATAATATAAATGACATCTAATGTATTATTTATGTATCGAATACATCATTTGTTTATATATGATACAAAATCCTACAAATTATAGTACAGTATTCATGATATATTTTATAACTTGATATAAAGTAAGTGATACATTAAGGTATAATTTATGTATCAAATATTTTTGTATCGAACATTATAACAACTACTCAAAGATTGAACAAAATTAGAATTTTATGTATCAAAACAGTAAATTTAAATCATGATACATTGCATAATGAAGATATTACTATATAAGTAATGTATCAGACGATGGAAACAACTAATAAAGGCTAGATTAAAAATCAAAATAAAGTAAATACACCGAAAATTTATACCTTAAGAAGGGTAGGGCGAGAAATCGCAGATCCAATTTTTCTACCCCTTTTTGGAGTGGGTTTTTCCATATTCACTTTAGAAGTCGAAGGTATATCCTTCTTCGACTTCGCCTTCTCCATAATCTGAGTCTTCATTGACAATGGGTCATGCAATCGTTTGGATCTATTTTCGACAAAATCATCATCATCAAAATCATAAACACGACCAACATTAGATGAGGCTAACTGGGTAATCCCAATACTAAAAGGAGCATCATCTATGTGTATCAGGACTTTGTAGATGAAAAAAAAAAAAAAATTAAAAATGATGAATCGTTAACCGGAGAAGAAGAAAAATTACATATTGAGGAAGTTGAAATCAATTGACGGGAGAGAGAACAAATTTGAAATTAAAAAATGAAATGAGGGAAGTAACTACTAAAATTGAGGGAATGAAAATAGAAACTAAATCGTGTATTTGGGATAGTATCCGGAAAAGTGGTGTTTTAGAGGAAAAGAGGATTTTTTTTAATATTTTGAAATGGCAGGGAATAATAGAAAATAGGGTAAAAAAATGATATGTAGTTAAGTAATTTTTCCTTTTTTTCCTTAAAAGAAAAGCTCTTTTTGATGAAATTTGCTCGATGCTCCACTTTAACAAAAGGGTTGACCAATACACACGATATGCTCCTGCGGTTGCAGGCTTGCAGCAAATACACTAGGCCAGAAATTCTAGCACTTGGCTCTTAAACATAATATGCATAGTACTTATTGGCATAACAGTAGTAGAGAGAAGAACCCAGACTCCTCATTTCATACATTTCTAGATAAGACTTCTCGATGCCTAAACTTAGCTTCTTGAAAGATAAGATTACATGGTAACAACTCTTACTGACTCAGTCATACTCCAATTCATCTGGAGTTACTGGTCGTTTAAGAGGGATGATAGACTTCTTTTCTACATCCCGCGATAATGCCTTCCTCATATCTGGAACAGCAAAGAGGAAACAAGGGTCATAACAGTGGCATCATATAGCAAATAGAAACTACATCACAGAAAAGGCAGCAACTCACCCAAACCATCTTCCTCCCCCGAGTAATAGCGTAAAACTCGCCTATATATTACGTAATCAAGCTGGAAAAGATGAAACAGTAAACAGGATTAATACCAAGAATAAAGATTCATCCAGATACAACTCCAACAAGGTTAATCTCAGGAAAGGTTACTACCTTCTCGTACATCTTTATGGCTGGTGTATTTGATGCCCTCACAAACAAGTCCACAAAGTAAGCCTTATTGCTACAAGAACAAAGTTCACCTTAGTGCCAAGCTTGGACAGAAAATCGCACAATTAAAAAGATGGATTCAGCTAGTAGCTACAAACATTGGTAAAGTTAACGGAAAAATGTTATTTGTTCTAGCCTGACACTAACTTTATACCATCACTCAAAGTGAGTGATTCAATCAAATTAGCACATTATAGTTTAAATAGAACAAAGATCAGAACTAGAGTTTTCTAGGAAGTCCAAAAGAAGAGAAGGTTACTGATCTCACTCTACTCTCGTCATACTAAACTTCATGTCATCATGCAAAGACTGGTGAGCAAGAATATTAGAAAAAGAAAACAAAGCTGAGCTCCACAAGATTAATTTCTACCAAGAAGAAACAGATCTAATCATATCACCTCACACTCAACTTTTATGCCATCACACTAACTTAAATAAAATAACCTTTTCTTTTTTGAACCTCGTAACTTCATAAAATAACTTCTTTTTTGAAAAAGAAAACTTACATCACATAACTAAGCCTGGAATAACAAGACTAAGAGGAATAGATACCACTTTCAGTATCCAACAAACTGGAAAAGAAAGGAGGTTCCAGTATCCACAGTACCAAGGTCAGAATAAAGCACCTAGAAGGCTAAAATTATTTTTTTTTATTCCCTAAAAAGGCAAAGGACATGCATAGATTTATAAAGGATTTACGACCCAAAATTTGCAGTACTTGTACAAGTGTACAGTGTTACTATGCATTCAATAAATCAGTTGAACATCTATGAGCAGAATTCACAGTGTAGATTACACTTTTTCTGAAGCTACAATAACATACACGGAAGTAAACCCAGAAGGTAGAAAAGTTTGTAACATGTTTTTAGGACGTCTAGTGAAACAAATCACAAGGTAGATTAAAACAATCAAGAGGAAAAACTGTAAACAAACTACGCATGCCAAGTTAAAATTAAATACAACTTCGTGGTAATCTGGAAGCCTATACATTAAAAAGAATTGTGAAACAACAAAATGATAAATTTGGAAAGATGAATTCAAATTTTGATCAGAATTCATGAAATACTGCGAACAAAAATTTTACCATGTATTGACTTCATTTACAGGATTCAAATTATCACAGACATTAATTCCTCAGTAATAGAATTTAGCAAAGAAAAGTTTTTACACAGTATAGGTGCTTACATCTTATCACTGACTTCTTCCAGCAGGTTCATCAATTTCTTGGCTAATTGCTGCCTCCGATATTCAGGAGCCACAGTTACTGCAGTGACGTGACCATGCCAAGATTCACCTTGCCCTTCAACTTTTCCCATAACTGTACACATGACATAAGCAAGACACTTCTTTTAAAAAAGCCAGATGAATCTCAGGAGTAATTTTCGAAACATTAATAACAAACACTCTTGCTTGGTTATCAGAAAAAAATCACGCTTACTAATTTATGAGAGCCAGAAGGCAACAGGCAGCAGCCAAATAAGAAGACCACATAATTGACATTCTAACCACTTTGTCACCCATGAAGAGGCCAGAATACTACACCAGCCAGTGCCAAACTAAGTACATATTTGACATTCTAACCACTTTGTGACCAATAAAGTCTGACATTTAAAAAAAAACGAGCAAGTGAAACCTTTTCACGAGGAAGTATAAAAGAATGATTACTTGCATCTGCCTTAGACCTAGGATCTGTTGCGGGAAATTTTCAAAAACTTAGTGTTAGCATCTAGGGGAACAAAATTACTGCAATCCGCCTAAAGCAGTACAAGAAATCTACTTTCTGTCCCTATTCTCTTCTTGAAAGAGAAATGAAATTCAGAATGCTTAAGGTCAGCAATGATCCTTGCCATTCCTTGCTACAACCTATTGTTTGATCTAAATTCAATCAATATCAATCAAAGTCGTTCTTTGCCAACCATACTGATTACTGACAAAAAAAAGCTAGAAAGTCAAACTTAATGTATACCCTGCATCAAACAGTGCTGCTGAAGAATCGTCCTCGAGAAAATTCCCCTCCCCTCATCCACCTTTAGAAAACAATTTGCTCTTGAAAAAGCAGGTAAGCTGAAGGGAGAGATTTAGGCATATTATTTTCAATTCTTGCAATTTTTTCTATATCTTCAAAAGATTTTCTGTATTCCTAAAAGACTAAGGCATTTACTACTTAATTTGCTCCTATCTAACACTAAGGCATTTACTCTGCTTCAAAAACTTATATTTGATATTTCTAATTTACTCAATCTGTATAAATTAAATATTTCCAATTTACTCAATCTGTATAAATTAAATATTCATCAGTCGTCTGCTTAAATCATCCCAAAAAAGCTATGAATTTTAAAATCTGCACTGGAAGAACTCACTGTATCCCATGATGTGGCCGCCGGGAGCTTCTGCAACATGGAAATAGTCCGGCCATCTTGCCATGTAAGTCATATAAAATGACATGTTGAACTGCAACACATGTTAAAACTCATTTTTAATAATAACAAAAGGCACTACAGAATCATGCTAAAATTCATCCAAATTTCACAAAATACTACAAATCATGTTAACACTCCTTTCAAATTGCTAAAAGGCATTAAAAAAATCTGAAAACTCGTTTCTAACTCAGTAAACACTACTAATTATGCAGTTTTCATTAAGAATTTACAAACAAAAAAAACGAAATTTGGGAGAAAAAGAAAGGGTCAATTGGTTTACAGTTTCAGTAAGATGATCTAGATTCACTGACGCGAAGCGAAGAAGGTCATTGCAGCTGAATCTACGAATCGTCGTCATGCTTTCTCTCTCTTCTTCGCTTTCTCTCTCTACGGAACTCTTCTGGTAACCTGTAAGGGCGATAGCCAGATAATGGACCCCCGATGCCCCTTTGTGAACATGACGGCCCAAAATAGAATACACCCGGCCCACAAGGAATGTCCTCGTTAATTTACTTCAAATAAACTCAAATTTATAACATAAGTTTCATATATCATAAAGAACATAGCTCATCAATCATGAACATAACCCAATCATCAAATTTACAAATCTAACAATCCATTTTGCAATAATGGCGATTTTTGTGTTGTTTTCAAGACTCGTTTGATTTTAACTTACTCATTATATATGAAATTAAAACTTATTTATTCAATACATTATACTCCTTCTGAATCACTTTACTTGTCACATTTTTTATTTACATGCTCTTTAAGAAATTATGTGTTTTGACAATTATATCCTTATTTATCTTTGCTAATCATTTAGAATGTTAGTATCTCTTCAATAAATAAAAAGAGAGAGTCAATCTAAGCAATCCCAATACTAGAGTATATTTATATGTTCTTCACCTATATTTTCTATGCTAAATACTCGATATTTATTACTTCCAAAAATAATTACCACTAAGAACAAAATGGAAAGAATGCACTTAATTATACCTTGGTTTTCTAAAATAACAACTATTATGAACCATCTATTTTCAGTAACGATGACAAGTAAAATGATCAATACTATATCTTATCCTGGAGGAGATGGGCTAGTTGCATACTTTTGTTCAGGAAATGGAAGGGCCTAGCTTCAGCAATTTGGCATTTATGATATGAATATGAATATCATCAACATTTGGTTATGGCAGTCAACATCCCATAACTAACTAACCGAATTTGGTCTGCTCTCATTCACTTAATCTGCCTGCATCCCCCCTTACCTTGTTTCTTTTCTACTTTGGTTTCATGATATTGAAAACAAACAAGATTTCTCAACAAGTAGCATTATTTGTTTCTTGAATTTATATCACTAGATCAAACACTGTGCCTAGCGATCTTTTATTAAGAATATAATTTTAAAAATTCTCAATGGAAATAAGTACAAGCAAGGAAACTAGGCCATAATACCTTCGGGTATTAAGTTCCTAGCTAGTTTTGGGTTAGCATGTCTATGAGATGTTGAATATGTTATTGCATGCTTTGTACGTGTGTTTACCTAATCATCAGCATGTAAGTGCACTTATGAATTATGATGCATAAGATATTGGGTTGATCAAGTTCTACCGCAGGATAATGATTAGACATGATCATATTCAAATCTAGTACATATATACATCAATATATGATAAGACATTGAGTTCGAATCTCAATATTGGCTTAAGGTTTGGATTCCAATGCACAATGCATGATCGATGATATGATAATGACCTAGGAGACGTAATGCTTTGTGATAGTAGGATGTGGAGTTTGAGTCTTAGCACACTTTTAAGCCTATAAGGACATGAGTTCGAGTTTCAGTGTACAATAACGATATATGATAAATGAGTACACCCAATACTTTATCATAATAAGACATGGGATTTGAGTCCTAACGCTCTCATTGTTAGATGTTATAGTTACAAGATTACATTTGACATATATACAGTGAGTATATATATAAAACATAGTAGTCTTTTCTCCAATTCAATCATTCGGTATTCAAAATTCACAAACGTCCACTAATAATCGATGTAATACCACACAGACACACACAAAGAGGTAGAGGAATGGATGCATTTGAATTTACTAGATTAGGGTATGGAAGCAAGATATCAATTTTCCTGACACCATGTGCTTCTGCTGAAGCTCTTCCTTGCATGCAGATCAGAACCATTGCATCCATCATAACCAATAAAACCCTAGCAAAGTTAGACTCTCCCCAGCCCTATTTAGCCATTTTGCATGGACATGATCACTCCATCAGTCACACATTTTGGCCTCATTCCTTATTTACTCCTTTTGTACTTATTACCCTTATCTTCTATACCCATAATAGAAAGAGAAAAAATATATATATCATGAGCACATGCACTTGTTACACTATATAAATGGACCCTTCTATATATTGTCCTTTAAGTACTCTTCTTATATTGTCTTTCAAACTTTGAAATGCCTAAGAAAAGCACTACTACTAAAGAAGATCATGAAGGTAGAATTAGATCAAGAACACCAAAAGGGCATTTTGTTGTGTATGTTGGGAGTGAAATGAAAAGGTTTGTTTTGCCTACATCTTACTTGAAGAATCCATTGCTCCAAAACTTACTTGACAAGGCTGCGGAAGAATATGGCTTTGATAATGGAAACATAATCCTTCTTCCTTGTGATGAATCCACATTTCGCCGGCTTATCGCCATGTTAGCAAGGTCTAGCTCATTCAGTAGTACAAGAATAAATCCTAGTTAATCATCGACTAACATGATCTTGCAAGCTTCTATGATTAGTAAATAGTATTACGTTTTAAGTTATATATATACTGAAAGTGTGAAGACTATTTACACTATGATCGGTGTATATATCTTAGCTTCTTGTAATAACATGTTATGTAAGTATCTTAGCTTATTTAGTAATAATTATCACTAGTTATCTATTAAGTGATCGATCTATATGGTACATCGTCGTTATAAGTTAGTAAATCTTTAATTCTACCTAAGCTAATGTCATAAAATTAATTATTTTCAATATTTAATCTAAAATTGGTTAAATGAAATGTTAAAACAATAATGCACCTGACATAGCACCAAGCATAGGATCCTTCTTTCAAGTGGAACAAACATCATAAATACAAATTAAATAGGACGACAGAGAGTATTAAATTATGTGTATTGTTGAATTCCTAGTCAATATTATCACCGGTCTTCATTATTTTGCCGTCTATTATATAGTAAGGATATTGAACCATCAATTTTAAGTCAGTTACGTTGTTGCAGTTTGCAGGCTATAGTGGATTGGCATTTTCCTACGACAACCTCTGCTTATTATGACAAAAACGTTTAAAAAAGAAAACGACTGGTCAGAAAGAATAACGATTTCTTAAACAATTTGATCATCAAATACATTTTTTTAAAAGTTATTTAGAATTTTAAAAATTGTACTCCCTCCGTCCATTTTGCTTGTTCATATTTGATTTGGTACGTAATAAATAAAAAAGTAATTGTAACAATTAAATTCCTCACTATATCAATAAGAACATTGGAACACGATTACAATTTTAGAATCGGAATTGCAATACTCAAACTACTGAATTACAATGAAAATACTGAAATGACAAGTAACTTATAAGGATAGAGATAAGAATGGAGACGGAACACATAAGTTTGTGGTCTTTTCATAAAATTATGTATATATTTTTAAAAATTAATACTTCCTCTGTCTCATTTTATATGAGTTAGTTTGATTTGACATGGAGTTTAAGAAAGAAAAAAAAACTTTTGAAATTTGTAGTCTAACAAAACGGATAGATATTTTATGTGACCGTAAATCATTTCATTAAGCATAAAATAGACATTTTAAAATTAAACTGTTACTTAATATAGAAATACGTTATTCTCTTTGAGACTGACTAAAAAGAAAAGTGAATCATATAAATTGAAACATAACAAATATAATATTATATTATCGATGTCACCATGTTACAAGAAGCCTAAATTGTTCATTTGATTAAATGTTTGAGTTATTTATCCTTTGAAGACTAGAGATCAACTCCAAGATATTGAGTATCTGATTAATGATGGAATAATAACTTCTTCGACATTTTATAGAATAAATTCTAAATATTGGAACCACTTGCATGGGGTAAAGGCAATATGAATGCCAAATTCCTAAGTCCCAATTAACTACGCTTTAATTCTATTTTATGGTTTTAGACTTTTGAAACCAATTGGAAATTTTTGCTGACATTCAAAGCAAAGATCATCGATCACGCCTCTCTTTTATTCTTCAATGACCGACAAAACAAATCTATTTGAAAAAGAAATAATTTGGCTATTTTTCAAGTCAAACATTCCCAAAATTAAAAGCTTCCTCTTGCTTTTATACGACTATATATAATTAGAGATTTAGATCCCCATCCCATTAATCTCTACTCCATCCGTTTATAAATGTAACAAGGTAAATGACATGTGCTTCGCATGTGATTGCGCTATTTTATTAAGATTACATATGATCATTCAATAATAATCGTGTTTTCAATACGTACATTACATTGTCAAGAATATTTCATCTTAAGGCAAAGCGTTCCTCCGAAATCTTAAAGTGCTATATATTTTAAATTTTTATTTTTGTTATACAAAAATTATGAGTCATAGAGAGATTTTAAGTATAAGAAAGAAGTCTAAGAAAATCTCCATGGAAATAGTTGGTCAGAAGTAAAAAAAATTCGAAATAAAGAACAACATCAGACGTTAAAGAAGAGATCAAAAAGCCTTGAACAACACTCCCAAGTAAAGTGGAATATCAAGTCCATACAAGAACATAATTAACTAAATTCAAATGGAGGACCTTCAGCTCCTTTCTTATGAACCTCCATCAATCTCTTTTTTATTATAGTATGTAGTATCATGTATATGTTAAAAATGACCCTAAAATTGTTTATATCATAAAGGTTTTTCCTCATTGTCTCAGAATAGTCATTACTATTACTTAGGTTTCATATCACCGGCCCCAACTTATTTGGAATTGAAGCATAGTTATTGTTATAGTTATAGTATGCAGTTATAAAGAATTAATGCAATGATCAACTAAGCAGTAGGTGACATCTAAATGGAACTGCTCACAACTGGATATTTTAAACCAAAATTTGGATACATAACATATTAAAATCTCACAGCATAATTTTGTGAGCACTTGAACTCACAAATATCCACAACTAATAATATAGACGACCTTACTTTCCTAACAATCAAGAAGAAAAAGGCATGTTGCTTAACATATTTTTCAAAAAGATAGTCTGTTGGTTATATCCAAGTTTACAGTTTACAAATTTAATTGAAAGAAGCCAAAAGAAAGAGTTATCACTACAACAAAAATGATCTTTAATGGCAATTAATAGCTTAATTGCTGCTAAATATGTATTTTCAGAGTCAATAAGCACTCTCTATAAATGTCCCTAAAGCCTATAGTGACATTGAATCTAATGACAATTAATTAATGTCGGTAAAGCCTCTAGCACTCTTCGTTAATGTGCATATTTTTTGCCGATAAAAATTATTTTTGTTATAGTTTATTTTTGGCATCTGTTAGTTTCAAGAAAACTTGATCTCTTATTATGCCCAAAAAGAAGAGAGGAAGAAATATGGCAAATTAGTCAACTTGCAATAAAAGAAGTGGACTAATTGTTTCTATACTAATATTTTTGGAAGAGTGCAATGGCATACAAAATGTCTGTATCTAAGATAAAACAATAAAAATAATATTCTAACTGTGGCAAGCAAGAGATCAATCTGTTTGGTTCTTTTAGAAAACTTCACCATGGGTTCCTTATTAGTTATCACATATTTGTTGTTGTGTGATATCAATATAGCACATCCCACAAGCAATTTTCCCAAAAAGTATATGAAGAAACATGTAGAAATGGACAAAAGAAAAGATCAATTTTCAATCATCCTTGCTGGAATTTTTAACAGAGTTCAAAAAAGTCACCAAAATAGCAAAAAGAAATTACAATAGTTACATGAATCACTATGACTTATAGTAAAATATTAAGCTTCATGGAATAGGAGAAATAAAACTTTGAGGAATGAAACACACTTCATAAGAAGCTTAATTAATGTATTTAAATTCGACTCTCCTATAACGGGAAAAACCTACAAATAATGGTGACAGAAATAGAAGTTTTTGCTTACTAAAGAAACAAATGTAATGAATTCAACAATTCCGGCAACGTTATGAGTTGTGGACTGAGAGGTACAAGGACAAAAGAAAAAATCAATTTTCAATCATCCTAGCTGAAATTTTTAATAGAGTTCAAACAAAGTCACAAAATAGCAAAAAAAAATTGCAATAGTAAATGAATCACTATGACTTACAGTAAAGGTTAAGCTTCATGAAATAGGAGGAAGAAAACTTTGAGGATTGAAACACACTTCATAAGAAGCTTAATTAATGTATTTGAATTTGACTCCCCTATAGCGGAAAAAACCTACAAATAATAGTGGCAGAAGTAGAAGTTTTGTTTACTAAATAACCAAATGTAATGAATTCAACCATTCAAGCAGCGTTATGAGTTGTGGACTGAGAAGTGCAAGAGTAGTAATATCACATTGCAATTGAAATCAATTTTCTTTGTTTATTCTTTCTTCTTTTGGTGCCTTGGAATTAAGTGCTGGGTTTTAAAAGGTGTGAATGAAAAATGAAGAGTTGTGACTTTTATGAAAAGTTCTGACTTTTCTAAAGAGTTGTGACTTTTCCGTAAGGTTATGACTTTTAAAAGGGGTTAAATAAGAATTCTAATCTGTGGGGGCGCCACATAGGCGGATCCGTTGTTGTAAACCGGCACAATGTTTATGAAGAGTGGTAAAACAATGAACGGGAGAAGCGACTGTTGAAGGCTGAAGTGGAATTCCTATTGCAGAGGGGAAGGATAGTTTTGAAAATAAATAAATAAAAAGAGAATTCTTGCTTCTGATGGCGCCACATCACCGGGTTGAGGATTCTCTTTTATATATATATATATATATGATTGTTAATATGTTATCCATAATCCTTACTAAAAATAAATATTTCATAATAGTATTATACAACTATGGGGCTTTTTATGATATTGTTTTGGGTTAACATATGGACAACCATTTTAAATGAGTAAATTTTATTTAGACATTTATTATAACTTATTTCAATTGAATATGAATATATATGATAAAATGTTTTCATTAGATATTTTTAGTCTAATTTTGTTTAAAACTTTTGTACACCTTCTCGAGTGTTCACTATGTAGATACATCAATCATCTTAGACAATTCACTTATTTTGAACTATAAAAAAGTCTCAATAACACTTAATATGGATTAACTAGAAGGTAATTTGATTTAATTATTCTTATTTATTATATTTCCTTATTTAATATTTTTCTCTTTTGTACTCCCTTCATTTCAAATTAATTGAATTGTTGAGATGTTTCACACCCTTTAAGAAAAGAAGATTAAGACATAAATTAAATATATCTTTCCATTTCTACCCTTATTAATTATTGTCAAATATATGATTAAAATAACTAAATATTAATTATAATAACTAATTCCAATACTAACTAATGAAGGGTAATGAAAGAATATTCTAAAAGTAGTCTTGAAGATTGAACAATTAAGCTAATTTTAAAAATAAAAAATGTCTCAATAATTCAATTAATTTGAAATGGAGGGAGTATCACACATCACCTAGCTTTGTTAGGTACCAACTATTGTTGGGACTATCCAAGTGGATCGATAAGTTCTTGAGTTCGAATACTTTTAAGTATGGAATTGTCTTTATTAAAGAGTATTTTATTCCTCAATATGAAGTTTTTCATTAAGAATTTAAATTTAGTTGAACTTTATTGTAAATATTGAACAAGGTAAAAAAACCCCCAAAAAAATTATTATTAGGACTTAGGAGAGATGTATAAAACCAAAAAAGAAAAACTTACGTAAATGTATATTCGATCATCTAGTTTATTAAATATGACTGAAGTATACAATATATATATTTGATTGTATATGTTGTGTAATATGTATTTAATATAAAATATACATAATTTATACATTATACTGTATATTTTTTTTCTCTTTAAAAAGCTTATATTTAAAAGAAATTCTATACCATAGTGAGAAAATAAAATTAAAGAGTTGAGTGCATATTCAAAATATCACAAGTGAACTATATACTGAAAATCAAATCGATTATTTAATATCAAACTAGTGTGATATTAGTGTTGACTAATTAATTCAAACAACTATCTCCTACTCTTGTTTTTGTTTTTGGAATTCCCACGAACTGCATCACTAAATTGTTCGTAGGTAAGAATTTATTTTGATAATCTGTTATTAAATATATTCAGCTCTAAATTTTGTTATTTACCTATAAAATTTGTCTGTTGTTAATTTTTAAATTTTAGTACAGTTTATATAATCAAATTATTAAAGAACTTGGAGAGTCCTATATCTTTTTAGTAAAAAAATAGTTGAATCATAAACTTTAGATTTTTGTAAGGGATAAGCCTATTATCTCATTTATTAAGCACGCCAACTGTTATTTTCTACCAGAATTGCCTACCATATAGGGCTTCAATTTGAGATAGATCACACATTTGTCACTTGCATAACATAATCATGACCTTTTAGTCATTTATGGTTGTGTGTGAGTGATATTGTCTGTTTCGGCTTAGACCCGTACGTCTTTAAAATATGTTACTAGTATATAAGACCTGCTTACTTATATACCCAATAATTTTCCTGTGTTTTGTTGATGTGAAACTTCTTATCTTAAGTTGAAATATCACATACACCCCTTTTATGAACTCAGCGTCTCCTTGTTGACGTTTGCCTTATGTGACACCCCAACTTAGATACCAAAGTACCAAACACACCCACTCATGAAAATCAAAAGTATTCAATTGGAAGGATTTGGTTTATACTCCATATGATTTGTCTCAACTTCAAGCACATTTAATTATACTTCATTACAATTATTACAACCGTTCAAATAATAAATATGCAATTTGGCAATTTGGAAGATATATTATTGTTATTATTACAACTATTTGTGTCAACTAGTTAAGTATAGTCATATTTATTCATGAGGAAGTATAATATAATTACAAAGAGATGTCCATTCAAGGAAGTCACTTAAGTGCCAATTTCATGAGGGTACATTCAAGTAAGTCACTTGGGAAGTGCCAACTTCTTGAGGGTACATTTATATCTTCATATGCACATACGGTACACCACTAATATATTCAGTATAATTTTACGAATGAAATTGTTACGATAAATTATTGGTCCAAATAAAATATATCAAAACATATTTGAAAAAGAATAGTATATAAAAATCTCAGTTGGGATTTGATTATTTATTTAGCATGGAATAAAACAAAGATGGTGGTCCATTGTAGTGAGTGCAGTTAAAAATTGATTATTTATAAATGTCTGCTCTTTCATTTTATTTTAAGTTGAAAAATTGTTTGCCTTTTCAAAGCCAAATGGGACAGATTCTTACCCAAAAGATTTTGTAAAAGAAACAAATCTTTTTTGAGATTTGCTTCTTTTTATACACTGAATCTTTTTTTTTAAATATTTTATTTTGTCTTTCTTTTTGACTTATGCAGAAACAAATACTTATTATATTTTCTTTTACGGGCTACAAAAAGAACATTCTTAATTATCGTGGTTTGTACGTACTTGTACTTCTTAGTGAATCTCTTTTCCAAGAAAATAAAAGGAAAAATAGAGCAGATAAACTCAAGTTACAAATTGTTTCTATAAAGACTTTATATATAAACAATTTATGCATAATTATAAACCAAATGACCCCGTAACAATTTAATTAATTAATTAAGAGTCTTGCTACTTTGTTTTAGATAAATAAAACCAAAATCTTAGATGTTTTTGCATAATTTTTTTTGCCACCTCAACAATAGAAACTATCTAATCATATTCGATATTTACACTAAACTACATCAACTTAGTACTATCAAGTATACGATTGTGGAAAAGAATAGTGTAAATTAATTAGTACTTCATTCATTTTAAGTAAGTCACGTTTATAATTTTTCGTTTTGTTTAAAAATAAAGTGATATTTTATGTAACCAAGAAGACGGTAATAATATTAAAACAAATTTTCACTCTGCACAGTTTTTTTCGATTGGGAGTATTATTAGTTTCTTCTATGTATGTCAATTTTGTATTTTAGACTGATATTATAGGAATTACTTACATCAAAATAATTTCGATAAAAAAAACGCCATGTATATATAATCCACAAAAGGAAAAAATCATATTGAAAGCAAAAGGTGGATTTTGTGATGGATAAAGGTAAACACAAATCTACTAGACAAGGAAAGGTAACCCCACCTTTTATTTTTTACGTCAAATGGAAGTTAACCAAGAGCAAAGCCAAAATATGTGGAAAAAATAACATGTTTTTTTAATAAGGAATTTGCTAAATTATTTACATAATGAAGACGTAATAATTAAGGGGTCTATTCTTAAAAAGAAAAAAAAATCAAATTCAACTATTATAGTAATAGATTACAATTTTATTTTACACTATCAAAGCATATTTCTCTTTTATAAAACTTTATATTTTCGTAATTATAAATATCACTCCTATGAAGACTAAACCTATACATTTTATTTAGGTGGCTTGATATATAAGAAACTCATTACATCAATGCCGTATATGAGTGTTTGGTATGCCAACCTTTTTTTTTTATTGAGTCTTTATATATCTAGTCGGTCAAAATATTTTATTTAATTTTTTTCTAAATAATAAACTTCTTAAAAATAACGAAAATGACTTCAAATTAAATATTAAAAACGAAATTTCACAAGCCATATGCAACCCACCCCTATTCCCCACCTCATTCCACTTACACAATATTTTGTTAGATTATATATGAATATTTTTGAGATAATACTTTTAAATTTACTTATTGTTAGAAAATAATTTTAAAAACTCACATATTTTCCAAGAATTTTTTTCCCTTCATACCAAATACGAGCCTATTTGGACATGTGATATAAAATCATTATTTGAAATCAGATTGTTTTGAAGTTGAAATTTTATATGGACAAGCAATTTGAGATTTTTAAGTTGTATTTTTTTCTCATAGACATGAAAAAAACCACAAGTTGTGATTAACTATCAATTTTTTCTCCAAATCTTATATAATCTTACCAAATGAGCAAATCATAGTTCAAAACAAGATAATAGAATATTCTAAAGCACCGCATTAAAAAATTACATATTTGCATATTTCTTTTATAAATAAATCTCTTCAATTATAAATTTTCAAATACATAATTTTATACAAATTTACTAGTCAATAAAAATAATAAGTAGTCATTATTTAACATATTTTTTTCCATATAATTCATACAATTTTTTCACATCAAACATTTTTTTTATAAAATTTAAATGATGGAACTTTTTATAAACTATAAACTTATTAATCAATTTTACATTTTTTTAAAAAAAGAAATCATAATTTTAAATATAAAATCATAATTTTGAATAGCAACTCCATAAAAAAAAAAAAAAAACACATACCTACCCACTCCCCCCAAACTTTTACCTTTTAATAATGAGAAGAGTAGAAGTTCAAAAAGGACAGCCAAGTGGGTAATAATAATAGTACTCTCTATCCCTTATTGATTAATCATTATATTAAAAATAGACGTCATATATTAATTGTCCATCTTACTAAATTAAGAAAGTATTGATTAATTTTTTATTAACTTTGCAATTAATTTTTTTTAAAGTGTTCATATTTATTTATAAAATTTTCAAGAAATTTTTTAAGGGGCAAATTAGTAAAATTATCTTCTTATTTATGATTTCTTAAGCATTATACAAAATGAAAAGTGATCCACTAATATAGAACGGAGGAATAATGAAATTAAAGAGAATAAAAAAACATGGAATAAATAAAAGTCAAGTTGGGTGAGGCCTTTGAAAGGAGAACCAATAGAGAACATAGATAATTTGGTCAGATGAAATGGTAGAAACTGTGTCGTTTTGCTCCACGGCAATTTCCTCGTGCCTTGCTATTATCTCTCACCTGCTATTCCCCGTAATATACTCACGGAAATCCTCGTTTTTTTTTTTGCCTTTTTCTATTTTTTTTTCTTTCGAAGTTCAAAAACTTGCATATTTCTTTTTAAATATTTTATTTGAGTCGAGAATCTATCGAAATCAATCATTTTAGTCTCTATCTTAGAGGTAAGATTGTGTTTATAGTATTTGTTTCAAATTTTATTTGTGGAATTACACTGAATATGTTATTGTTATCCTTCAAATTGATTTTCTTGGTTGGTGTCACCAAATTTCCTTTACCAACCTTCCAATTCTCTATTTACTTTTAATATTCCATATTTTTTTATACACTTCTTGAAAGGCCAAAAGGGTGATGAATTATTATTTTTGATTTCCTTTTTACTTATCAATTGCCAATTTATCCTAAACAAATATATTCCAGCTGTAGTTGGGACCCACTATAGCCAAAACTTTTTTAATTCTATCAGTCTATAAATGACAGCAATTTAACTACAGGCTCTTTTTTTCTCTTCCTCCATTTCTACACTCTTTTTCTCTCTTTGTCTGGCGATCTCGCCGGCGCTCCGGCCATCATCACCGTCGGAAAATCTCCCTTCTTCTTCATCTTTCTCTCTCTAGGTAAGGTCGTCTTTATCTCTCTCTCTTATATATTTCCCTGCATATTTATCTTCTTTCTCTGAAAGCTTGTATTTTCTGTGTGTTTTGTTGATTTTGTGCAAAATCAGCTCTAGATCTATTTTGCTTCTCAGAAAGCTCTTTTACTATGTTTTTTATTTATTTACATTATGTTCTCATCTTCATTGTGTTTGGATCTTAAGTTTGTAATATGCAGCTTTTTTCTCTGAATTGGGATATGGCAATTTCATCTTTTGTATGACTTATGAGCTTCCTTTATAGAATCCAATGTTTTTGTTCTTTCTAAAATTAACATCATTCTATAGGAAAAGAAATCTGAACAGTTTGATTATGGTAATTAGTAGTAGTTAAATATGTGTACTTTTTTTTTTTCTGGATAAGGTTATTTTGATTATGGTAATGTAATTACTAATGACCAGCATTATTACTTATTGAATACTGTAGTCCTTTTGGATAAGATTGAAAAGTGAAATCCTTATTGTTCTTAATTCCTTTGTTCTTTTTGTATAATGGTTGGGAACTTGGGATGATGGCTATTGTTCATTGACTCACTTTTTGCATTCAGTTGAGCCATAATGTTACACAGATTCGTGTTCTGTACAATTTTTGTCCCGGATTTTTTATACTAAATGATTTTCTGGACTTCCTGACCATCTATTTATGTGTTTGTACATATACGCACCTAAATATTCCAACTTTATGTACAGAAAAGTGCCTTTTCCTTTTTATGTAAGACATTACGTTTGTGGGTTGAGAATTACCTCGTGATACAGATTGATAACAAGTTTTTGTTTTTATGTTGGTGTGTAACTTGTATTGTAGTCTAAAGGGGCTATTGCTTATGATTTCTAGTTATATGTGATTTTTTGAAGTTCTGTATATGTCTTTTGACATACTTGAGCGAATGTGCACACACATGTATGTATGTCTGTGTCTATGTATCTATTTGTGTGCCCGTAAATTACTTACGAGTATTGAAATAAAATGGGTTCGTATGAAGTGGAATGGATTCATATAGCCGAACTAACTAATTTGCTATTGGGCATAGTTGATTGATTAATACAAATGCATGCTCACAAACACTAGTATTTGTGTGCGTAAAGTTCCTTCTTTTTGTGCGACACAGAGAGCTTAGTGGGTTGACAGGTAACTAATCCCTCCGTTTCAATTTGTTTGTCTTACTTTCCTTTTTAGTCAGTTTTAAAAAAATCCCTCTTTCCTTTTTTGGCAACTCCTTAATTCTAACTTTCCATGCAACATGTTTTAGACCACAAGATTAAAAGACATTTTGGTACATTCTATATATCTTTAATTTAAGATCACAAGATTCAAAAGTCTTCTTTACTTTCTAAAACTCCGGGCCAAGTCAATACTAGACAAACATATCGAAACGAAGGGAGTACTATTTTTCTAAGAAGAAATAACAATTTTGTGTTTCTTCGTGGATCTGCAACTTGTATTTTGTTCTTAAAGGTGTTATTGTTTATGATACAGAGTACTTCCAAGGATTGAAGGTTAAAGGTGACCATGGAAGAAACTGGACTGAGAAATGTGGGCTCCAACTGCTCCATTTCTGAAATAGATGATTATGATCTCTCGAAGCTTCTAAACAAGCCAAGGCTAAACATAGAGAGGAAGAGATCTTTTGATGAGAGGTCACTCAGTGAGTTATCCATTGGCCTATCTAGAGGTTTAGATCATTATGAAAGTGCCTCACCAGGCCGGTCAGTCTTGGACACCCCAGTTTCATCAGCCCGGAACTCTTTTGAGCCCCATCCAATGGTTGCTGAAGCATGGGACGCTCTACGCCGCACTATGGTTCATTTTCGCGGTCAACCAGTTGGCACAATAGCTGCTATTGACCATGCCTCTGAAGAAGTCCTCAACTATGATCAGGTCAGTATTTGTATGAAATCCAAGTATTACAGAATCTTGGTGCTCTTATGTGATTTTGATTTAGTAATTTGCATAATATTGGTATCATATAATATGATCACGTATGACTTTTTCGAACAAAAAATGTGCCTTGGTTATTGATGCCATACATATAAATGTTAGGATATTTTCATATTGATGCCGAAACTGGGTTTAATATGGAGTGAGGTACAGTGATGTGGTAAGGAGTATAATATTATCTGTTTTATCGGAGTATTTATCCAGTGAAGATTTCGTTTGATGTGTAGGTTTTTGTTCGAGATTTTGTGCCTAGTGCTTTGGCCTTCCTGATGAATGGAGAGCCAGATATAGTCAAGAACTTCTTGTTGAAGACACTTCAGCTTCAGGGATGGGAAAAAAGAGTAGATAGATTCAAGCTGGGAGAAGGGGTTATGCCTGCTAGTTTCAAGGTTCTTCATGATCCTGTTCGTAAGACAGATACCATAGTAGCAGATTTTGGTGAGAGTGCAATTGGAAGAGTTGCTCCAGTTGATTCTGGGTTTTGGTGGATAATTCTTCTCCGTGCTTACACAAAATCTACTGGAGACCTGAGTCTCTCTGAAACAACAGAGTGCCAAAAGGGCATGAGACTTATATTGAGCTTGTGTTTGTCTGAAGGATTTGACACATTTCCAACGCTGCTATGTGCTGATGGATGCTCAATGATTGATCGGAGGATGGTAATATATTTTGTCATCTTACCTTCTCAATATATTTGGATCTTCTTATCATTGTGATATAAAGCCTGTTTAGCTTAGATGATTGGAGCAGTTGATAAGCAACAAGAGCTGAAGCTGGTTTTATAATTAAGGAGTTAGTTGCTTACAATTTTCGTGATCGGGATTCATTAGATGTGTACTCTTATGTTCTTCTATGCATTCTCATCTTACGTTTCGTGGTTATTGCTCTAAGATTCACAAAACTTTCAGTCGGGAAATGAACTTGTGCAACGGATTGTCTACTAGTGACCTTTAGCTTTGTTTTCTTTGTCCCTGTGACAATGTGACATGGGCTCTAATGCATAGGAAATGGATTTTAGATTCTAGTAGAATTCAGTGAATGTTCTTAGTCTAGATCTCTGTTCTAAGTTGAAAATAAACTAGCACTTTGTACATTCCTCAGATCATCAAAATGCATCCTAAGCTAAATTTCGTGGGAGATTTGTCAACGAAACATATAACACAGTAAAATTTTGTATCCTTAGCCCCCTAAAAGTTTGTTTGCATCATTAGCCTCTTCAAATGATGTTCTTCCTTGGGTAACACTAAAAAAAGTGAGTCTTCCTTGGGAAGGGGGTTACAAGGTAGAGAATCGAACCCTTACCAACAATGTGAGAGTTCATGTAGCCAACCAGCTGAGCTACTAATATTCCCCAACAATTGTTGTTCAATTGTTCAGAATATTGATATTTTTGTCCATAACTTATGTTCAAGCGTTGGACATACACTCTTGATGTTTGAATTTAGAGTTTTTAACTAATCTACTAGTTTCTCAGACAAGTAACTTTTGTGAAAATTACAACCCATTCGTATTTAGCAGTTACTGCTTTTACATTGACTTTGGAGTAGTCAATCAGAACGGAATTAATGATAAAGCTAAAAGAAAAAAGAGAATCAGAAAAGGGAGGAAAGAGATGATTTTATTCTGTTTCAGTCCTAAAAAGCTGCCACACAGCTCATATTCTTCTTTGTTGAAGGGGAAACAAACTCCTTGTCTTCCTCTCCCTTTTCTTTAATTTTTTGATGTTCTTACATTTTCCTACTTCTTTGTATGGGCATAATGTACAGACCATATGATTTGAGCCAATTAATGGATTTCTTGGAATTGTTAGACAGGACAGTCTAGTAGTCTGTTTTCCTTTCTGAAGCTTTATGTTGTTTTTGTAACCTTTTAGTACCTTCTTGGAACCCTATTAATAAAACTTTTACCTTATCAGAAAAATAAACATAACACGGCTTATCTAGTGAAATTTTAGTTTCTGTTTTTTTTTAAGAAAAGAGAGAAACCATAACATGGCCTAATTGAATCGTTTCTGGTTATGTCTCATGCGTTGAATTGCTATATTTCATCATTTCTGAAGCTTCTCTTCCAGCTTATTATCCGTGACATACAAATTTCTTTAAAAAATTAAAGTTCTCAAGTCAATGAATGTCTAGAGGTGAACCTTTTATTTACGTTACTCTATTGTTTTGTCTGCATATCTGGCAATGATCGGAAAACTCTAATAGTAAATGGATCTAAACTAAGAGACTGAAATTCTTGCCTTCGTGAGTTTCCTTATCCATTCTTAGAGGACTAGATTTTTATGCTTAAAAGAACAGTAACACAACTATTTCTTGCCTCCAAAATTTTGTTTTGTAGTGTTAAATATTAGAATGTCATTACCTGATAGTTACTTGAAAATTAGGTCCCATGATTGGTGTTTTGCCCTCGAAGAGATATTAATTGTATGTTTTATTTATTGTGGTTGATTTTCAGGGTGTTTATGGATATCCTATTGAGATCCAAGCACTCTTCTTCATGGCACTGAGATCTGCATTGGCCATGTTGAAGCACGATACAGAAGGGAAAGAATTCATTGAGAGAATAGTGAAGCGCTTGCATGCCTTGAGTTATCATATGCGAAGTTATTTTTGGCTTGACTTTCAACAGTTAAATGACATATACCGCTATAAAACTGAAGAGTATTCTCACACTGCTGTAAATAAGTTTAATGTTATTCCTGATTCAATCCCAGAGTGGGTATTTGATTTTGTGCCTACACGTGGAGGTTACTTTATTGGAAACGTTAGTCCTGCAAGGATGGACTTCAGGTGGTTTGCTTTGGGTAACTGTATTGCCATCTTGTCTTCCCTTGCCACTCCAGAACAAGCTTCTGCTATTATGGATCTCATAGAAGCCCGCTGGGAGGAGCTAGTAGCAGATATGCCTTTGAAGATTTGCTATCCAGCAATTGAAAATCACGAATGGCGGATAGTAACTGGTTGTGATCCCAAGAATATTAGATGGAGTTACCATAACGGAGGATCTTGGCCAGGTTCGACCATAATCCTTCTGCACTGCATTTTATTTTATACTTCACTTCTTAACTCCTGCAATTGAGTAGAGCATGACTTTGATCATTGTTGGAAGTTATTTTATACGACTCATACTATGTTACAAGGATTCTTTGCTTCGGAAATTTTTTGTTAGTCTTAGTTTTACTTTATTATTAGAGAAAGAAATGAAAAGCATAGTCTAATTCAACATTACCGATTTCAGAAAAAAGAAAAGAAAAGCATAGTCTAATTCTTGAAGTCAATTGATCTTGCACTTGCTAATGCTATGCATGATTCGCCTCTTAAACGCAGTGCTTTTGTGGTTGCTAACGGCTGCCTGCATTAAGACTGGACGGCCACAAATTGCAAGACGAGCAATTGATCTTGCTGAGAGCCGCTTACTCAAGGACAGCTGGCCTGAATATTATGATGGAAAACTCGGAAGATACATTGGTAAACAAGCAAGGAAGCACCAGACGTGGTCAATTGCTGGATATCTTGTAGCAAAGATGTTGCTGGAGGATCCTTCACACTTGGGAATGATCTCTTTGGAAGAGGACAAGCAAATGAAGCCTGTAATCAAGCGATCATCTTCATGGACGTTCTGAGGTGTTGAGTTGAAGCAAGAGACAAACAGTAGAAACGGATAGAGGAACACCGAAGGTGAGAGATCTTTTTTTGTTAACATTACAAGAAACACAATTCTTTGGCAATTTCTGTCCTTGTAGGTTTGCCCAAAAGTTTCCTTTGTGTAAATTAGCATCATCCAGCCAGATCAATGTCTTGTTTTTTCTTAAAATAAGAAACTTTTGTTTTGATAGTTTCCACTGTGTTGGACCAATTTTAGATAATGATCTTCTAATTGTTTTGACAGAGACAGTGAATATGATGTTTCCTAACCAAAATGATTGTTGCCTAAATTGAACATAACTTATTGATATATCTTTTATCCCTTGGTGTAGCTAAACAAAGCTATACTCAATGATAGTTCCCTGCTCTTTCTACTACTTTAACAAACTAATCTAATGGAACACGTTTGTTAAAAAAAAAAAAAAAGGTTTCTCATTTTGCTGCCCTGTTGATTAAACAATTAAAAAACTATTAAAATTTTCAGCAAAAAAAAGGGTGTAAACAAAGCACCAATTATTAAAGGAAACAGTGAATAGAGGATAGTGCAGAGTAAGGTGACAAAATTTAGCGTACGAAAAAAATGACTTATCCAACTCAGCTATTTATTAACGTAGTCCATTTTGACTGTGGTCCATTTTGATCCATTCATTTTGACTCGTGATGTATCCAACTCCTATTTATTAACGTAATGTATTTTGATCCGTTCATTTTGACTCTCCATTTTAATCCATTTAAAAGTTGAGTTGATAGGTAATTTGATCCATAAGAAATTCGATCAAAATATGATAACATACTAATGTAATTCCATAGATAAAATCTGATAGATAAACTGTACGTAGACTTTACCTATACCTGGTGAAGGAAGAGGAACCTTATCAAAATATTCTTTAAAAAAAGTATTTGTTTGATATATGTTATACAAAATTCATAATAAAGAAAAATAAATATTATTAGGTAGTTAAATAATTATAAGAAATGAAACAAAGAAATTAAAATTTTGATAAGAGTTGGGTGGCTTAGGCTATGATCCATTGTTTGACCTATTTAATCCAACACATTTCAGCTCAAATAATCTTCAGAAAAGTTATGATCCATTTAATTCTTTCAATTTAAACATGATTAGCTCATTCAACGCCTCACCTCCTCCAGTCAATCTTATCAGGTTTTCAAAACGTAACATGTTTGAGACAGATGGGTCCAAGAATAAGAGCTCTAAGATAGTGACCCCAAAATTCAATATAATAGAGTGACATATTTTGCGACCACTGTTAATTTGGATCCCACATAATCTTAGCTTGTCACTATGCAATAAAATAAAAGTTGCCTAAACGACCTCACATATCATCCAAGAGAATATTTCTCTGAAAAATTAAGGAAAAACACTTATTTTATTTTTTCAAAAATTAGAAAACCTCCCAAAAAAATTGGAACATTTGCCTCATAACATATGGAGATGGATGAACTATAAATACAGATGCTATTATTTAGTTTATCTAACACCTTTTATCTTCGTAAATATTTATTCACATCAAATATTTACGTTATCTCATATCAATTACCATAGTGGAAAAATTACAAGAATATACTATTTAAAAACTTAATTAACAATCTATGTATATACTCCTTTTTATTTACAAAACAAGGTTTTTAATTACAATCATGACAAAATATTTAATTTTCATTTTTTTTATTTATATGTTTTATTCTTTGATTTATTTCCTTTCTTTGGGGGGTTATGTGCTAAATTTATGGGATTGATAATTATTGTTTACTTTTTAGCTTTTCAACCATAATTAAACTCTTTTATATTATTTTTTTGCCTATATATTGAATTTTAATTTTTGTTTTTTTTATTTATATATTTTATTTTCCCATTTATTTCCTTTCTTTGGGGGGTTATGTGCTAAATTTATGGGATTGATAATTATCGTTTACTTTTTAGCTTTCCAACCATAATTAAACTCTTTTATATTATTTTTTTGCCTATATATTGAATTTTCGATTTTAAAAAAAAATTTAGTATTCGATTTATTTTCTTTCTTTGGGGGTTATGTGCTAAATTTATGGGATTGATAACTACTGTTTACTTTTTGGCTTTTCAATCATAAGTATACTCTTTTATAAATTGAATTTTTGATTTTTTTTAAAATATATATTTCAGCATCGGATTTATTTCCTTTTTTGGGGGGTCATGTGCTAAATTGCGGGATTGATAATTATTGTTTACTTTTTGACTTTTCAACCATAATTATACTCTTTTATATTATTTTTTGCCCATATATTGATTTTTCTCTCTCTAATTTTTTTATTCAATCAAATCAAATTATTAAGCGTGGCCTTCTGTCATCTCTTTAATATTGTTTTCATACAAATATATTTTTCTTTTATTATGATCAAATTTTAATTTTTTTCCTGAAATTTATTTATGTTTTTTTTTTTGACAAAATATTTTAATTTGTTATCGTATGACTTAAATAACCATTTGAATCTAGAAAGTTTAATAAAGTAATTAAAAACTTGCATATTATATAGATTTTCGTACAATTTTGATGTTAAGTCATACATAATATGTAAATATTATATTACACCTCAATATATACCATATAATATATCAAATTTGTTTAAAAAATATATATGTACCGTATAATATATCAATATTGTATCATCTAAAATATCAAAATTATACTAACATTGTATCATCTAAAATATCAAAATTATATTAATATTGTATCATGTGAGAATCAAATATTATAGCAACATCTGCACCATCTAATAAACTGAACTTGTTGATATTTTGTCTTTTTTTTTCTCTCAAATTGTCAGTTTATAACTTAACGAAAATTATTATTTTGATAATAATATCTTTTAAAATCAACATTAGTACAAACTTGAGAACTTGAAATCACACAAGAACGATGTGACACCATTCACGAACAACATTGAAAATTTCTAATATCAAACTTGTACCATATAATAACACTAACATTGTACCATATAATATACCTACAATTATTGAATTCTACCCCATATGATATACCAATCTAGTTAATATTTCGTGTCATTCTGTTTATTAAAATGACATTTATACCATAAGGGAAACCAACATAAATAATAGGACTAATTACATCATATGGTTAAATATGATTCTGGAATTTTTATTTAAAAACAATGAATAAAATTTAAAATCGCTACTATCATTCAATTAGATTCTAAAAAAAATGTGTAATAAAAAAAATTAACTCAACAATATTAATCCTTAGATAGATATTTGGTAGAAGTTTTCTTGTGGTGGTCATCTATAGGCTATAACACATTTTCTACAATTTACGTTAGACCTCTTGAAATTCTTTTCTTTTAATTGGTATTTGCGTCATATATCACTCCTTCAATCTTGAAATCCACATACCTTCCTGCAATACATTTCAACAAAAAAAATTAAAGAACCTACTAAACACCCGTTATAACAATTAAATTTGAAATACACAATCATATTTTTTTATATCACCAAACAAAAGTTACAAAAGATATAAAAACTAACAATTATTCCACAATACGTACCAAAAAATACATCAATATTCAATATAAATAATAGATCGTCCAACTTACTTTATGGTGTAAAACAAAGACATTTAAATAACAATTATTTCAATATATGTACCAAAAACTACATCTAATACACCATTAATTATATTACCAATATATATTCACATAATACACTAAAACATAAGCTAATCTAAAAACAAGTTAATGTACATTATCAATTACTTCAATATATGGACCACAAAAAGTATATATCAATTAGACCAGCAAATTATAGCAAAAAAATTACAGATTGTTGGTGTTGATTTAAAACGTAAATACAATTCACAACAACTACTACTATCAATTTCACCAAATTATCCAACCGGTTACTATTCATAATTTATCGGCACAATTACATCATAACATATGCCACAAAAAATCATAAATTTGTCGATTAATATAAAATTTAGATTACACCACATTATAAACTCAATTTAATTTCAGGTCTGAACGTTATTATATATCATGATATAGAATCAAATTTTAAGAAAATACACCAATTTTCGGTAATAAAAAAACATATACCAACCAAATAGTTTATACGATAACTAGCACAGAACATAAAAACACCAAATATACTTATCAAAATTACCTGATGTGTCCCACGTCCGTTGTGTGGTAGTAGAATTGAAACACTGTTGGTATCCATTATTGATTAAACTTCAGAATATGGAGTTGCAAAAGTTTATTTTTGTTAAAAACGTCTTTTGAATGTGAGAGAACCTATAGCTAAATTTGAGTAAATTATGGGAGAAAATCGTGGGATTAATTAGGGGTCTTTTTCTTCTTCTTTTTTTTACATTTTTTTCTTTTATTTTTTTTATTTGCTATATTTGAAAAAAAAACTATTGTCATATAGATGAGAAATAGAACTACTGCTATCTAGTGGTTATTAAGCCTATATAGTGGTATACTTAAGTTTTTTGCCCATAATAATTTATTAACAAAAACTTATTGTTAAGTATTCTATTTTGGATGTTTAAAAAGATTTGACACTTTTTAATTTTCATCTATTTTTTTCCCACTTTTCAGAACTTAAATTTAGTAAGTTTTTGAATTTACTTTGACATGATATTTTTCTGCTAACTTTTAATTGTCTATTATTATTTTTAATATTTCATCTTGTTAGTCAAAGCAAGGGGTTTGCCTTCTGGGTCGAGCTCGTCGCACCAAGCTTGCCTAGTGCGGGTTACTTCTCCTATGTGGTTTGCGAGCTATTGTATAGGAACGGGGGGTTTTACCCTGTGCGCACCCAAATGATAGCGGTTGTGGGTTTCCCTTGTCATAAAAAAATGATTGCTGAGAAGAAAATAAAAAAAAGAAAAAGAGGAATAAATATATTTTGGGGCTATCCCCGCTTGGCCATAAGTGAGTTCAGAACCTATTAGAGCCACAAAGAGATAAAATTGACCAAAATAAGCCACTATTCTAGTAAGTAACTAAAATAGGCTTAGTATAATTTTTTTTCCGTTTTATCCAATATGCCAAATGGCTTCCGTTAGTGTCTTATCGTCTGTATTTTAATATAAAACGAAACTTTTTTTCCCACTTTATAAAGTGTAAGTTTTTTTTACACTTTGTAAAGTGTAATTTTTTCTTTCACTTTATACACTTTTTCTTACACTTTATAAAGTGAAAGAAAAAAATTATGTTATACAGAAAGGAATATTTGTTTTCATTTTACATTAAATTGTATCTATAAAAGGAAAATTATATTGATTTGACATATCATAAAAACGGAAGAAATTATTACATTATGTATTTTTATTTTTTTTAATCTGAAAACTCATCCAAGCTCTATTTAAGGACGTTCAAACATAGCACCTTCAATATCTTTAATCTTCTATTTTTCTTCATTTCAATCACAAAAAAATGTCTTTTGACCCAAAGTTAGAGTTTCGATTTATTGGGATGGCGAAATTATACATGAAGGAGAATACTGTTTATTATAATTATCCTCCCAACATTATGCTAAATATTCAATTAATGTTCGATATCATAAATTTCTTTCATCAATTTATAAAATAATGAGAATAAATAGTACTGATTATAATTTGATTATAGTCGAAAAATACCCTACTTCATTTTTATCACAAGTAGGGGTGGGCATGGTATGGTATTTGAAAATTTTGATACCGTAATTTCGGTATTCGGTTTTTAAAACATTATACCATTACCATACCAATTTAGTTCGGTATGGTTCGGTATTTTGAAGTTCGATTTCGGTATTCTACGGTATGGTAAATCGGTAACCATAGTTTGTTCAATTTCGACTTATATATACTCGTATAATAGAGTATTATGACTTCGACAATTAAAAAAAGGTCTCAATTGTATCATACTAACACATTACACATGTAGAAATATATATTCATAATAAAGTACAAACAACTATTTTTTTTAATCAATTACATTTCAATCAAAATAGAGTAGTCAAAGTTTCAACCTCTACACATTTAGTTTATACTAATATTAGGTTGCATATTTGTTAGTATTTTAATAATATATATATATATATATATATATAGATATATGTTATTTATGTAATTTATACTTCAGTATGGTATTAGGTATGCTATTTCTAAATATCAAATACCGTACCGAATACAAAAAAAAATTAAAATGTATACCATATACCATACCAAATACCATAACACCAAAATAACGGTATTGAAAATTTCGGTATGGTATGGAATTCGGTATATATCATTCCATGCCCACCCCTAATCACAAGGACAAGTAAATTTTGGAGAGTGGATTATCTATAATGACGAATCGTTGACCGACTTTTTGAGGGTTCCAAATGACTACATAGATTAAATCAAGTTAACAGTACTTGAAATCTATGTTAGGAAGGAGCCTAAGACTAGTCAACAACGTTTTTCTTTATCGGCCGATGTCCATCATCGATTAGAAAATCGTAATAGCCCTGATGGATTTTCAATAACTCAATCTAGTGATTTTCCTAACATGACCCATTACCAAAATATTCTATCGGTCAATATGATTTTGATTTGAACGAAACTATCAATGAAAGTGACTGGTAATGCTCAATAATTATACTTTGATTATTATTTGTTGATTTTGTCTATTTTTTATTAATTTATATGATTTATTATTATTATTATTATATATTTTGTAGCGATTTACCTCAGCAAGAGAGGAATATTGTTTCAAGTTATGAACTAGATAATTATTTTAATCGGCCCTTACACTTTGAAATGACAGAAAATGTTGGGACATGGTCAAATTTTCATGTCTCGCCTACTTTAGAAAGTTGAAAGTGAAATCTTCCATGAAAGTGAAAGGGGAAGATGAAAGGAAGGTGAAAATTTTGGTAAAAGTAACTTTTCTTACGAAGTGTATGAAAGAGTTACACTTTACAAAGTGTAAGAAAAACTTACACTTTACAAATTGGAAAAAAAAGTTCCGTTTTATATTAAAATATAGACGTTAAGAGACTAACGGAAGCCGTTTGGAATATTGGATAAAACGGAAAAAAAATCTGCACTAAGCCTATTTTAGTTACTTACTAGAATAGTGACTTATTTTGGTCAATTTTATCTCTTTGTGGCTCAAATAGGTTCCGGACTCACCATAAGTGCAAATATTCCACGTGTTTCTTTTCACATTTTAAAAAAAGAAAACATATATTAAAAATTAATTTAATTAAATTACTTTTATTTATTTTTTGATCTTAATTTAATATTATTCTCTTTTTGATTATATTAATAATCTCTCACCACATTTTTATTTAGTAAGAAATAAGACGAATACTGATGATGAATTATATTTTAATTTTTTAAAATAATTATTATTTTGAATCAGCTGTTTTTAGTAAGCTTGACGTAAAAACGAATGGAAAGGAGCAATATCATATAAGATAAAAAAATCTCGCTTATATCATTTCGAACAACTATAAAAGAAGATGTTATTTCAAAAAAATTAATTATATATAATTGAGAAAACAACACAATACAAAGAAAAACTATGTATTAATTTTTTCCTAATTTAAATAAAGAATAATCAATATAAATTTCACTAGTGTAAAATCGAATTACTTGTCTTTACTTTAATTTTCAAAATGATCTTTTGTATCACACTTACTTGACACATTAAAATTCATGTATCTCATATACATACGAAATAATACAATATTTAAATATAAATATATATTTGATAAACTGACTCTCTTACTCGTCTCTGTCGTATTCCGCTCGGAGGAGAAAAGAGGCTTATTGGGCCTTCACGAGAATTTACCATTATATAGTGTCAGCAAGAAGAAGAAACAAAAAAGGAAGAAAGAAAACTAAAGGCCTAAAGTTGATCTCTTCAACATTCACACATTCTTTCCTTCTTCTCCAAAAAGCCAAAGCAAACTTCTCTACCCTCTTTGATTTCTCATCTAATGGCAGCAGTAACCAGAAATTAACAGTGTTCCCCGAAAAGGGTCTCTCAGAAATAGAGAAAAATAAATAAACAATCAATTTTTTTTGAAGAAGAAGAGTGAAGAAGAGTGGTTGTTTGATGTCGCTGAGAATTAAAGCAGTTGTTGATAAATTCGTTCAAGAATTGAAAGAGGCATTAGATGCTGATATACAAGATAGGATAATGAAAGAGAGGGAGATGCAGAGTTACATTGAGGAGCGTGAACGTGAGGTTGCTGAGCGTGAAGCTGCTTGGAAAGCTGAGCTTTCTCGTCGTGAGGTATACTGGAAAAAAAATCCATTATTTCTTCGAAGATTTTAGTTATTTGAACTTATTTTGCTGATTCTAGAATTGGATTTGACTGAATTTTTCGAAATATGGTGAAGCTCGGAAATGGGGTGTTTTTGTGAGTTTTTTCCTCATTTTTTGGGAGAGAAATGGAATAGATTGGTTTGGAAAAGAAATCTCTTCTTTCTTTGGATAGTTTAGTTTTCTTTTGGGTATGATTTCTGGCTTTCTGTCTTTCAAATCATTTGATCAATCAATATTTTTGCTTTATTTGGATTCATTTCATTCACTATGGAAAATGAATTGACTGAATTATTTGAACATATACTGTATACTGCTGATGGGAAGTGGGGTGTTTCGTTTTGTTGATAACTGTGGTGTCAGTGGAGCTTGCGTGTACCTCGATTAATTTCATGGAATACCTCCCACCTCCCACAAGCAACAATACCAGATAACTCTATTCATCAAGGCTAAGATAAATGGAAAGAAATCACCTAGTGTTTTTGTCTCTGTTGGGAACAAGTGCTGTGTTTTTGTGAATACATCTTCTTTTATGAGAAGTGGAATAGATTTATCAGCTAATCATAAATTTCAAAGTATGCCTGAAAAAAAAAGGAACTTCTTTCATCTTGTTTCTTATAACTAAAAGCTGAAGGGACATAGTTAGGATGAGTAGGTTTTTCCTTCTCCTACTTAGATCAATATGTATTAATAGGGCAACGAAGTAGACGTAAAATCAAGATGTTAATTTAGAAGACCTATAATCTTTCTGAATTAATGCAGACTTAGTAAGAGTATACCATAATGGAACAAAGGACTAACCTTGGTTATTCCAACCAGTTCGGACTAATGCTTAGTTGTTGTAGTACTTGCATTGGGTCCAATGTTTGTCAAAAGTCTTTACAGTTTGTCTAGAGACGTGTATGTCAGTATATGTATAATTATGAGATGAGTGATTCTCTAGTTTTCGAGAAATCCTAATTTGCCGAAAAAATCATATTACTAGCCAGCACCAAATAGAGTAGAATGATCACATAGGGTTCTTAATCTATCCAGCTAGTTGAGGAGGCCATTGATTGATTGAATGGAGATATTGATTAGCTTACAATTCCTTTCATAACTTGCTTGGGACAGTTTATGATTTTTTCTTTCTTTTGATAACTAATATTGGAGGGACATAGTGGAGGACATGTAGCATTATTGTTTTCCTTCAATTTATAAGTGGTAGTGAAATGAAATGACAGGTTTCCTTCACTGTGTTTAAAAGATACTCGTTGACCTCTTAATGTCTATGTAGTGCCACCCTCACGTTGCCTTGGAATTTTATGTGGTTTGAAAGGTTAACTAAGCTATTTACCTTAGGGCTAGCCAGCCAGTTTTACTTTCACCTGAAATAATGAATGCATCCTTGTTACAGGAACTGGATAAGCGTAATGGTATAGATTGGACTTGATGATGTACAAACTTAATGATGCCATTGGAATATCAAATATCAATATAAAAAGTGGACTACAGCCCTTGCTTAATTTTACCTCCGGCCAATTTGGTATCATAGATTATCTAGTTGACCGAGGGGTTGTAACCTAATTTATGTACCAGGGTCTCAACAAGAGGCTCCTCAAACTAATTAACAGAACCTGTGTAGTCTAAGGTTGATCTAATTGGTTAAAGACCAGCCAGTAGGAATTTTGCAATAATTAGACTGTGTATAGTGAGGTTTTAGAGTTTGTGTTCTCCCTGTTGCATTCAAATATTTCTCTATTAAGGCCAGCTGAGTAGTATGTCAATTGTGATAGACAACACATTAATCCCCTGGATTTGAATCAGAAATTATTCCTCAGTGAGATTGTTGTGTGGAAATTAAGTAAATCTGCAGAAGTTTCATTTAGTTACTTTCATAAGAAACTTAAGAAGATAGTAATGTTTCAGGTTGCCTCTCATAGTCATACTTGTATATCCTCAGTAGAAATGCATATCCTGCACTTTCAAATAGTGCACTTTGGATCTATTAAAAGCTCAAACTCTCGGACTTTCAGTGTGATGTGACTCTAGAACATGTCATTCTCTCACTTATATGTTTATGCAATAATGTATAGTGGCTTTGAGTCAATGTCATAATTTACAAGATTATTGTAACAGAGCAGTCAGACAGAAACTTTCTTGATCCTGTCGTAAGTTCTAGCTTGTCCAAGTCATCCCTGTATATGTTATTATTCAAGAGATTCATTAAACAGGGTTGGCCGTTTTCTGGATTCAAAATTTTCCACCCATATCTGTCGAGGCAGTTAAGGGATCACATGTTTCCCTTCATATACATGAAAAAAATCTTACTTTTAACCATATTAAAGGCCTTCCGAGCATACATGGAAACTTGATGTGATGCATGAACCGTAATATGTGACCATGGAGCCTCCTTCAACATGGTTAAAAGAAGACTCAACCTTTGGAGCCAGATATATTAGAACCTAACTCGTAAGAATTCAATCGCTTGTTGCCGCTTTACTACCATTGAGTGCAAATTGAATTGGCTATTCAGGTGTTTCCCCTTTAAAAGATTACATGCTTCCTCTTGATAACCACACCTTCCAGCGGCATATCTTCTTGACTTGAAGACAGTTAATATAAATTCTAATTGCATGTTACATATCAAAAAATTTCTGATTGCCTGTTGCATAATTGTCCACTAGTCGTTCCACTACACACACACACACACACACACACACACACACACACACATATATATATATATATATTCAAACTTAACCTGCCAGTCAAGGCGTTTTCTTCATCAAGTTTTGTAGTGTGCACCATTTTGCCAGCAACCATTTCTATAGCTTAGAAATCCATTTGTAATCCCACAGTCTGGTTGGATGTGTGACTATTGTAATGTTATATGTTGTAGTTTTTTCCAGTTCTTGGCTTATAAATATAGCAATAGTATAGATTGATTTTGGAATAGTGAGAGCTGAGAGTTGTGTAAATGCTGATTTTTTCACAATTAAGATCGCCAGCTGAACTCAATGAATTCACATTTTATGACAATTTCACATTAACTTGAATAATCATTTTGCATTTTGTTCAATACTTCTGCATTAACCTGTTCCAATTTGTTCAATGCCACCTATATACATCTCAAGTGTGGAATAAAGAGGCTCCATGTTTCTCTAGAAAAGTGAACAGTGGATGAGTACCTGCTCCATACCTTCTAATTTTCTTGACAATTCCAATTGACTCTAATTCTCTCTTGATTTAATACGACCCGTTGACAGCGTTATTCTGAGAAGTTTCACGTTCCTAATCTTGATAGAGGTTCTTGGAAATTAAATTCCTTGCCAACACCTGTTATGAAAATTGAGAATGGTGAAATATCTTGTGAATTTAACATTTTCAGACCTGGTTTTTTTGGCACACAAGCATTTCTTTTGTTAACTTTGCTCTCTTAAATGTTTCATGGTTTCAACACATTAAACTTAAAATCATGTTTCTTATTTTAGCCATGAGAAAGGTGGAACAAGGTCT
Organism: Solanum appendiculatum; assembly: GCA_018342035.1. Classification (NCBI taxonomy): domain Eukaryota; kingdom Viridiplantae; phylum Streptophyta; class Magnoliopsida; order Solanales; family Solanaceae; genus Solanum; species Solanum appendiculatum. The sequence continues at coordinate 1,319,715 of JAGDQO010000446.1, forward strand.
ATTTATTTTAGCCATGAGAAAGGTGGAACAGAAGCTATATTAGTCCAAGAAGGAAATATATGATCATTTTACAGCGTTTTAGCTTTTATAATAGTTGCAAATTTTGAGTCAAGTATCTAGTGTATGTGCCTCTATGATAAATGATGTTCCCTTGAGTAGATTTGTAACATGTCACAGTTTTGATCCCAGGTAGAAATTGCTCGGCAAGAAGCCAGGTTAAAGACGGAGAGGGAAAACCTTGAGAAAGAGAAAAGTGTACTAATGGGGACTGCATCAAATCAAGACAATCAAGATGGAGCTCTTGAAATAACAGTTAGTGGGGAGAAGTATCGTTGTCTGAGATTCGCAAAAGCAAAGAAGTGAAGGCACTAAAAGTAGGAGCAAATATCAGTATGTTTGTTTATACACAGCTAGTTTACTGGATGCTCATATAAATTTTTAATCAAGATTGAATTTATGCAGCCTCTGTTACTTGGGAAAGAAAAGAAAATTAGATCTGTGCCTCTTTTAAGTTATTTTGAAAAACATTGCTGCAATTTTTTTGTTGTGCCTTGTTTAGGCTTGAGCTTTGAAAATTGTTTCTACCTTGGAACCTTGAAAAACCCGAGTTTATCCGAGCCTTCTCTTCCTTTGGATGTTGTCCAGACAATTCTACTGATCACAGCCAACTACATCCTACATCCAGATATTGTTTAGGTTATGAGTCCGGAGTCGATTCCTCATAGAGCAAGGTAGTTCTCCAACATGTCATTTGCACATAAAGGTGTTGTTTTCTAATTTTTAGGAAACAAACTTGTCCATTTCTAGCATAAAATAGCAACCTTTTATTCATGTTTACTGTTTGAGGCAACATTGTAACAAAGTCCAAAGGACAAACAAAGCCTTCAGGGGTCGTTTGGTAGCTGGATAGAGTTATACATGTATTAGTAATGTAGGTATTAGTTATGCAGGTATTAGTAATGTAGGTGTTAGGTATGCAAGTATTAGTAATGTGGATATTAGTTATGCAGGTATTAGTTATACAAGTATTAGTTATGCAGGGTTTAGTTATGCGAAGTTTAATTATGCATAAATTATTCTTTTGGATGTTGATTTTTTATTTTAAAAATTAGTAAAATTATATATTTTTAAATTTAAAATTAAAACTTTTTTTTACAATTATATCTTTTCCTTCTTTTAACTTTGTATTTTTCCTTCTTTAAATTTGTATTTTTCCTTCTTTAACTTTGTATTTAAATTAAAATATTTCTTTAATTATGTAGAAGAAGAAAGTAGTCAAGTGGGGGTGATAAGGGTAATATTGTCATTTAAACTTTTTATCCATGTATTTGCTATACGCGTATTAATTACTTCACCTTCTACTCCGCATAAATAATACACAAATTTCCTTATAGCTTATACATGTATTAGTTATGTGAATTTCAAAATTGTCAACCAAATATCGTATTAATTTTATACATGAATAACTTTTTTCTCCAAACGTCGTATTAATTATATACATAAATATCTTTTTTCTTATCCACATACCAAACGTCGTATAAGTTATAAGGACTCTAATACATGAATAAGACTTATTTTATTCAGCTACCAAACGACCCCTTACATATTAGGCTATTAACTATAGTAGCTGAGAGGTCTTTTCCAGGTGAAAAGAGTAAAGAAGGCTACTTTTCTTCTCTTTTTGTAGGAAAGTTGTTGTAGCTAAGAAAGTAAAGTTTGAAAATTGAAAAAGAAGAAGCCTAATAAGGAGACAACTCCATTATATAGGAAAGACCATCTTTGGTTTAGTTAGAATTGGAAATTTTCTCTTTACAGAAGGTAATTCTAGGTCCCCATTGAAAAATAGAATTTATTAGTTCTCACATGCTGCCCTTTTTCTTAGTAGGCCAACCTTTTTGTGTAAGTACGACAGGTAGATTCAAGATTTTAAGCCAAGTACAGAGTAATGTGACACCTACTATTTGTGTGGTGATGCATGTTGCGTAAAAAGAAAAAAAAAAGGTGGTGAGAATGTAAACTTAGTATTTCTATCTCTTCTTTTTTAGTTGTCATAGTTTCTTTTTTGAGAGTCAAACGATATGAAATTTGACTAACATTTTAAAATGTATTTTTTCATCATATTGATATAAAAAAAGTTGCAATTTATTGTACTTTTCGTATAGTTTTTGAATATTTAAAATTTTATTTTAAAATATCGAATGAATATAATATAGTTTAGCTTTGAAAATTAGTCAAATTGACTCTTGAAAAACTTAATATTACAACTAAAAAGGAACGGATGGAGTATAAAATTTTGTATATATATATATATATATATCTTTGACTTATTGGATACAAAAGAAAGTGACTCTACCATGAGAAGGATAGTGATATCTACATTGTTGCTTATCTTAAATTCCATTCAAGAAGTGATTATATGAGATGCATTATTTGTGTGGTAAAACAAATAAAAGTTTGATGACTTTTCTTTGTCCTCAAATGTCATCCAACTCTATACTGCTATAACGGGCATTAACACTTGAAAATTTTACCAAAAAAGGAGTGGTCTCTGAAAATCAAGTTTAAACTTTTGAAATTTCATTTAGGGTGTGTCCGGTACGAGGAAAATATTTTTCAATTTTTTCATGTTCGGTTGAGAGAAATTTAGCAAAAAATAATAATTTTATTCTTGAAAAAAAAGACAAGAATCTTTCTAAAAAAAGTTGAACCAAAAGCCACGGATGAAGTATTTCACTTCATATGACTGGTAAATTATCGAATCAAACTAATAAATATAATATATTTGAGATGAAATTAATAATTAATCACATGTGCTTTGAAATATCTTTTAATTAAGTTCTTGTGAAGTCACTGCCAAAATTCTACATATCCTATTTAATTTTTTAAAAAAATGTTGCATGAAACATCTTCTTAATTTAAAAAAAAAAGAAAGTTGGGATCCTGAACCAACCACTTTGGTTTCTTGATCATACTTCAAAAATTAGCAAGAAATTGAAAGTAAATTAATACAAGCTAATTATTAGTTACATAAATATCAGATAACAATAACCATATCTAAGAAAAAGTGGGATGAGTTGGAGTGAGTCATGGCCAGCTCCTGTATTAATTAGTGGTTTTAAATTCTGAAATGTAACAATAAAATTAGTACTTAATGAAAAAATAAAAATTAATACTTTCGTATTTTGACTTGACACGAAATTGAAGAAAATAAAAAAAGACTTTTGAATTTTGTGATATTAAATTAAAGATACGTAAAATATCTCAAAATACCTTTAATCTTGTGATCTTAAACATATCACGTGAAAAGTTTAAACTAAAAAGTTATTAAAAAAATATTCTTTTAAAACAGACTAAAAAAAAGTAGCATAAAAAAATTGAAACAGACGACGTATAATTAATGTTAAAAGATTATAGTAGTAATAAAAAGTTAGGTAAGGGAAGTGGGGTTGAGTTGTGATGAGCTGTGTATCCTTGTTAGGATTAGATGCTTTCACCTGAGCTGTCTTCCCTTTCAAACCTTCTTCAATGAATCCAATTCTCAGTTTAAGTCTTGTGTATGGATAATGGTCCATTTTTATTTTTATATTATCATATGAAATTGACTTATATATATATATATATACTGAGTACAAATTTCTAAAGTTTATCCTGTTTACTATCGTTTTTATAACAATAACGTATTCAATATAATAGCATAGGTAAGATTTGAGGAGAATGTGTACACAAATTTCATTAGTACTTTATGTGATAGGGAGAATATTTTCAATAGACTCTACGATTTGTTTATTATCTTTATTGAGTTACAAAATGTGTGTACATACAAAATATTTTCATAACAGATTTTTTTACTATGGTAAATTTTTGCTTGGTGACAACTACAATAATAGTGTCACATCATCATCATCAAAGAAGAGTTGTTTGTTTTTTTCAGATTTTGTGGTAGCAAACACATGCAGAAAATTCAGTCGTCTATTGGCTATTTTACTCGGAGGTGGAGCTAAGTGGGGGTTCGTGGATTCGGACCCAGTAATTTTTTCGTAGATTCTGTATTTATATTAGAAAATATAATATATATATACATTAACTTATAAATCCCCTAAATTGATAACTCAATGATAAGGAAGGGGCTGTGGTAATGCTTTCCACACTAGTGTTGTGGGTTTGAACCCCACTAATCACTATATCAACAAAAATTTCTCTTTTTCGGAAGCATGCTTTGTAATAGTTTTTGGCTATTTCCAAACTTTTAATCCTGATTCCGCCTCTAATTTTATTGCATTTTTTATAGCTATTTTGCTGCATTTAAGTTTGTATAAATGCATACATGTGTGTGTATATACAAACACAAGTAGACAAGTGGGGCTAATTTAAGGGGCCATTGGGTGGACTTCAATATATATAGTGATGGAGCCACGTGCTATAAAGGTCATTAAATCGTCTCATTAAAAGATAAATACATATGGTATTTCAAGATATTTTTTTCAAGTTTCTTATTAAAATTTCTGGCTCGGCCTCCGCTTATAAAACGTTACTAAACGAAAGTTTCGTAAGAGCACTAAAACAAACTTATATAATATAGCCATTATCAAAATCTAACAATTTGATAGTATTGCATGTTGTCATCGTATGACAACTTGATCATCATATATTAGCTATTTTGACTTTGGATTATATAAATACAAGTAAAAATAATTTCACAAAATATTTGTGTATACTGAATTCAAGCCCATTATCACAAGAAAAATAATAAATGTAGCTGTATTCTATGCCCGTTTATATAAATTTTGGATTTACCTTTATACATCGCACAATAGGTTGTTGTTCAGTAATTATTTGTGTAATATATCATACTTTAAATTACTATTGTTTGAAACCTCTTAAACCCTCTTCTATACACACCAGAGGTGTTTATCCAACTTGAATTTAAGTTATATAAATGTTTTGTTTAAGAAAATTTTATATTATCAAGTCACTTTTATATGTTATGCCAATTAACTTATCTTAGTTTTTAAAATTATTAATTTCACATTTTAAGAAGGCTAGCAGCCTAGCACACAGATAACCAGATATTCTTTGAGTGCATAAAATTAACAAATTATTAAAAAGCAATTTGGCAAAAATAAAAATAATAAAAGCAACCTTAAATACTACAGTAATAACTTTTGTATATTAATAATATATACTCTAATCCTTTTAGCATTAGATCACATCATTTGAACTATAATTATATAACTAGAGTTAATAATCTAAAGATAAAACAGATAACTTGCAATATTACATGTTAATTAAGTTCATACAAATAACATTTAAGGGCCGATGGATGTAGAAATTTAGACGTGGATGCATCAAAACCCACTAATTTGACTCGCACTTTATATACATGTTAAAAAATTATTAAAAACTATAAATAATTAATTTGGAATTCAATAAATAAAATAAGTTATGACTTATGATGTATCTGAATTTAAATTTAAGGATCAATTATACTAACAAGCATTATGATGAGATGACCAAGATCTTTACACTCATAAGTAGAGGTCTTTCATTTTTGGGTCGTGGAGTGCTAGCCAGTCTAGAATTTCTCTGTTTATAAAATGCATATTGCATAAATGAGGATGTTGAGATGAATATGTGGTCATACTAGGAGCGATAAGATTAGGAATGAGGTTATTTGGGATAAGGTAGAAGTGGCCTCTGTGGTGGACAAGATGAAGAAAACGAGATTGAGATGGTTTGGACATGTGAAAGGAGATCCACAGACACCCAGTGAGGAGGTGCGAGAGGTTGGATGTAGTAGGCACAAAGAGAGGTAGAGGTAGGTCGAAAAAGGATATGGAAGAGATGATTAGACGAGACATGACACAACTTCAGGTTACCGAGGACATGACCTTAGAGAAGAGGGTATGGAGCTGGTGTATTAAGGCAAAATTTTAATAAGTAATTGAGTGTTGTCTTGCTTTTTGAGGGTTTAGACTTTTTGGTGACTATCGTTATACTAACCGTATTCTTATAGTTCTTGCTTTTGATATCTATCATCATCTGTTTATTGTATATCAAGCACTACATTATTTTGTAGTTCTTATTTCCTTATTGTAGGTCTGTTTCTCTTATTAGTTGTCATCTTTTCTTCTTTTTTTATATCTAAATTTGTTATACTTGAGCCCAAAACTTTTAGAAAACAATATTTCTATCTCAACGAAATAGTAATAAGATTTACATTCACTCTATTATTTTCACATCTCACTTATAAAATACCTCATTACAACGTCGGCCAGGAAAAATAATTGTGGATGAGTTATGATAACATTGCTAACAAAGAGACCCCACGAGTGGGCTTTCCCTCGTTAGTTTCTGCAAAATTTATCACTGCTTTCTTCTTAACTTTACAGGGTCCCCCACCTGCCCCTGCTACCCCTCAGTTTGAATTGGACCCCTCCCCCCAACCCCACTTTCCTTTTAGCCCCACCCCTCTTTCACCAGCTACACTTGTATTGATTCTCTTTTGGTAGGCACCCACACCTACTCTTCCTTCCTTCCTTCCTTCCTTCTTCTCTTCCATTAGCCAAATTCCACAAAGTAGAATTAAAGTGAAGAAAAAGTGAAACCCCACTACTTCCACTTGTTCTGTTTTGGCTCAAAAGACTTTGCACTACTACTTGGTTTCATTCCCTTTATTCTCCTAGTTTGGTCTCTTTCTTTCCTGCTTGTTTTCAATTTTATAATAGCCAATTGGGTAAAATTTTCAAATATCAAAGAAATCTTTGTTGTTAGGCCTTTTCCCTCACCCCACCTCTCTCACTCTTTCCAAGATGGAATTTAGAGAGTCAAATAGCAAAAACCAAGATGGTGGTAGTAATAACAATAACAATACCAACAATAATGAAAATAATAACAATGCTATTTCTACAAAAGTTGTTAGGAAGCCATCGAAAGACCGTCACACGAAGGTGGATGGTCGAGGGCGGCGCATCCGAATGCCGGCTTTATGCGCCGCCAGAGTTTTTCAGCTTACGAAAGAATTGGGTCATAAGTCTGATGGAGAAACCATAGAGTGGCTATTGCAACAAGCTGAACCGTCGATTATAGCTTCAACAGGAACAGGTACAATTCCGGCTAATTTCTCAACTCTTAATGTGTCTTTACGCAGCAGCGGGACTACAATTTCAGCTCCGCCGTCGAAATCTGCACCGCTTTTCATCCACGGCGGCGCTACCACTATGCTGGGTTTCCACCACCAGATTTCGGGAAACAGTTTTGGGCAAGACCCAGATGAGAATTTCATGAAAAAGAGGTACAGAGAAGATACAACCGCAGCAACAACCTCACCGTCGTCATCATCAGCTAAACCGGAAAGAACCGGAGTTCAAGGTCACGAACCGGATCAAGAATCAAAACCCGGTTCATCAAATCCCTCTAGCTACATACCTGCTCCAGCCATGTGGGCGGTTGGGCCGGCGGCGGGTAACGTCGGAAACACGTTCTGGATGCTACCAAGTACCTCATCAACCATGCAGAGAATTGGTGGTTTCGAGTTACCGGGAGGTGGACGGTTCAGTCCGGTTCAGCTTGGATCAATGTTTTTGCAGCAGCCACAGCCGGTTCAGCAGCTGGGGTTGGGTGTTACAGAGACTAATATGGGAATGTTGGCATCCATGAATTCATATAACAGTAGTAGTAGGGGTAGTAGGATTGATTTGGGGATGAATTTGGAGCAACATCATCATCATCAAAATCAGCCACAAGGTAGTGATAGTGGTGATGAAAATCACAAAGATTCCCAATCATAACTCCAACATTGATACCACCAAAGGATGTGGTGGGACTCTTCCTCCGTAAATTAGAGGTCTCGGATTTGAGCCTGAGTATAAAAAAATTCTTGGTGAGAAGCTTTTCCCGTATGGAGCGCTATACGACGTGAATTTAGAATAGTCAGGCTCCATTATAACTATCCAAGGCTGATGCCTTTTTCTTTTCCCGTATGGAGCGCTATACGACGTGAATTTAGAATAGTCAGGCTCCATTATAACTATCCAAGGCTGATGCCTTTTGGATTAATTATTGATGCTTTTTTTCCTTTTTAATGTAGTTAGGAGAGAATTGTTTGTGGTCATTGTAAATGTTTCATTACTTCCAGTGTTTTTTTCACTCATTTTTAAAAGTTCTATTGGAGAGGAATTGGAGTTGCAGTCTAATGCATGGTTGCATTTGCACTATTATTTTTACCTAATTAAATAATTTATCTCAGCATAAATAAAATGAAAATACATATTAAATGTGCGAGTAAATTTTTATTCATATGAACATCTAAATTATAATCCTTATCGAAAGCCATGCTTCTTTAACCTCTCCTTTTTCAACATTCACAGGCTTTATCTTGTCGAGAGAAGAAAAAAAATTGCTCAAAAATCATTTGTACGATAGAATTTTATTAGTTCAATTACAATTTTATTACTTCAATTGGTTGACTATCTGAACTTTTGTCATATTAGTGAGAGTACAATTCTTACCTCGCAATTCCATCCCCTTTTCCCTTTTTAAGTTGTTTCCTTTCAAGAACTGTCGTAATTTGTTTATATTATGGTTCCATGTTTTTGGTATATTTTGGCATTTTGGGTGGCCAAAAGGGTGATTGAATTCATGTTAGACACGGTCAAAAGATGTGATGTAGTGAATGAGGTTGCTCTGATTATTTTCGAATGGGATTCTACACAGCGCAAATTTGGAATATTCAAGCTTCAATGCGTGGATACAAGACACCGGATGAAAATAAAAAAAAATCATTTTGGACAATAATAAAATAAAAAAACAAATATAATAATGTACCTCTAAAATGTTCATGATAATTGGTGGAGTCAAGTCTTCTCCAAAAGCTCCTCCTTTCCTTACCTTCCAAGCTGTACATAATTGAGAGAGATATAATAAACATTGGTTTATTTTTATTATATTCCCTTTTGTCCAAAATAAATGATTTTTTTTCAAAGTTAAAAAATACATCAGTTAATTTTTATTTTGGACAGGAGGGACTATCAACTAGTTGACTGTGTCTTCCAAATATGCTTGCATTCAAATAGTATGGCCTAGCTGTTCTTTTAATTTGATCGGTTCACAATTCTTTCCTAAGTTACTATTTATAATATTGGATTGAAAAGAATTGTCATGTTAGCACTTGAATTGTCATTATCATGTTAATTAAATTAAGAGGAGCCAAGCGTTACCACTAGGACCCAATATGCCAATGTCACTAAGAATTTTTTTTAGGATGTGAAATGCAAGACAAAGGATATGTTGAGTGCAATCAAGGCCAATGTTTAGTGACACTATATATTAAGTTGAATGTGTCAATATCATAAGTAGAATTTAAGTGCAAGACCAATGACTTGTGACATTGGTCATTGGTGACACTAGGAATTGGAAAGATTCTATTTTGTTGGGTGAATATGCTCACAGCATCATGCACATTCGCGCAATATAAGGCCCATTCGGAGGGAAGCGCTCAATAACCCTATCTACTGCACCACATTTATTGATGGTTAGCTTTTAAAACTTCACTCAAATGTATTGTCAAAAAATGAGAAAATGATCTTTTATCTTTAGCAGTAGGTATAAGATAAACTCTTTTAAGTATTACTCACTTGAATAATTTTTTCTGGGAAAATAGCAATTTTAGTTCCTAAATTATGGCTATATTCTATTTTTGGTCCCTATATTATTAGCCCAAGCATATTTAATGTTAACCAAAGATAAATATCCATTTTTGTCATTTTCTCTCAAAGAACTTGTAAAAGAATGAGTAGAATTTCTAATATATATTGTTTTCCTTCTCTTCTTTTTTTCAGTTTTGCAAAAAAAGGATAAACGTAGAATATTCCTTAAACTATAAAACATCATTGATCTTATTGATTTTTCATGAACTGATTATCTAAGTTACAAGAAGAAAAATGATCCATTTTAAATTTTAGGATAAGCTATTCTAGAACTACCTGTCCCCCCTTGTTCTCAATGGGTTTCTGCTTCTCTCTGCCTTCCATCATCATTGCCTTTTTGTGTTATATATATGGCAAACCACTAGGGAGTGGAGTATTATAAACCAAAATTTCAATGAAGGTGTTTACAATTATTTCACCAAATTTGAAGTATAAAAAGGAATATAAAATAACAAGAGCAAAAGATTTCTCTTGACCAACATAGGTTGTGGTGCATTAGTGGGACTGCTTCACCCTTAATTAGAAGTCTTAGATTCGAGCCATTTGTACAGAGAAAATTCTATTGGGAGCGCCACCTCCGAATGGGTCCTATAGTGCGCGATTCAGATTTAGTTGGGAACCCTGGATATAGAGAAAATCATGTTGGGAGCGCTACCCCCAAATGAGACCTGCAGTGCGCAATTCAGATTTAATCGGAGCTCCAATATAGACTCCAGACACCGAGCGGAAACCAAAAAAAAATTCTCTTGACTTCTTTTTTAGTTTTTTTGGTGCTTAATTACCAAAAGAAGCATTGGATACATGCTGTTCTGGTTTAAATAACTGTCTAATATGTTTTTTTTTCTTCAAAGAGGTTGAGGTTGTCATCTTTTAATTAACCATAGCAAGAATAAGAGGTCTTTAGCTAAATTGATTCCCTTAAAATTGAGAAAAAAAATAATTAAATTCTAATTATTGAATCTATCTTCCACTTGCACCACAAGTAGCATCAAAGGCCAAAAAGAAGGTGGGAATCTCTTCATTTTTTGTTGTCTGCCTTATCTTACTCAACAACAACCATATATATTCGATGTATTTTTATAAGTGAGGTTTAAAAAAAAAAATTACGTTCTAATTTTTTAAAAATCATCAACTCAAATATCACATAATTACTAAACAATTGAAAAGGCGAATACAACATTAAATAGGACCTATCTAATCAGAGGCGGATCTAGAATTTAGAGTCTTTGGGTGCCAAGTAAACTTATCAACAAAATCAACTTTACTTTTGATTCGAATTATTCATTTTTTTGATCTATGTGACAAATCAATCAATAAAATAGGTATAAACAACAATTATATTATAAAAAAAATTTAAAAAACGTGCCGGTAGGCTGTTGACGAAAAAAATTATAATGGTTGAGACATATCATGTCATAGTTGTGTGCAGAATTTTTTTAATAGATAAAAATATATTTTGTATGTCCATGCCTTTATAACTTTTCTTTTTCTCCTTACCTCCATCCCGCATTCTATTTACCCCTCCCTCTAATATAGACTACTTTGTATTTCTTAAAAGAATTTTAAAATATATTTCATTACACAATAAAAATAGTAATATTATTTCATTATTTCGCCCTCGCGCATTATTTCTTCAGTTCATCAATAAATAATAGTAATGTCCTAAAATTAGTAATTTATTTTCTTTACTTTTTTGACAGTTCATAATGTTCATTTGTCAAAAATCAAATATAGATAAATATATTAATATTAATTTTGATTTAAAGTCAAATAATTATGTATTTAAAAAGAGTTAAATTAAGATATGTGTTTTTAACCACATACAAAATCAGTTGTATAATTTTTAGGATAAACATGAATAGTTATTTAAAATTACTTGTCAATCAACAAAATCAAAATATAATTAATCAATTTTTTTACATTTGCTTCTCTCCATTAATTTACACGGTTATTTTTTATTCTTGAAATTCAAGCTATAAAATGTATTTTTTTCCTTTTTTAAAATTATAGTAACATAATAAGAATTGCAACTAATAATATTTTTGATTGAATTGCAACTTAGCGAGAAGGTTATATTTATGATCAAACACTTATAAGTTGCAATTCTTATCATGTTAATGTAATAATAAATAATATTTTAAAATATTAATTAAATTTCACTTAGCTTGAATTTCAAGAATAAAAAGATATCATATAAATTGAGAGAGATATGTAGGAGTTTATGGTGATTTTCGATTTTGGGTTACATGAAAATAATACCAAAACTTATGTAATTATTTGCCAAGGTTACTGATTATATTTTCTTGTTGGAAAATATTTGATGCATTTAAATGTTTATGAAATTATTGAGAAGAGAAAAAAAAACAATTTTATACCCCTTTCGTTTTTAGTATTACTTCCTCCGTTCCCTTTTATATGTCATCCCTTTCTATAAATAGTTGGTCCATAATACTTGCCATTTCATAAAATCAATGCATAAATTATCATATTCTTCCTATTATATCCTTGATAGAATAGTTAATTAGTCTTGAATATATATACTTTGACCAACCTAGTAAAACTAATAAGTAATTAATATTCATTGGAGTACTTCATACATTGATTAATTACTCTCTCCATTCACTATTCTATAAAATCTGATTTTGAAAAAGAAATCTCAACAAACAAATTAAAAATAAAAGATGGAGAAAAATTCAAAAATAATCTTGAAAGTTGAAGCTTCAACAATTTTTGTAAAATTTTGGATCAATTGGTGAAAAAATTTGGCTCCAAAAATAAACTAAATTTTTTTGGATCAAATGCATTTTAATTTTTGAAATCTAGCATATTCGTCATTTATTGAATAGTTGACTTAAGAAAACATTAAATAAAGGTAAAAGAGTAAAATTACCTAATTTTTTAATGCAAGTGCAATCTAAAAAGGTGACATATAAAAAGGAACAGAGGGAGTAGTAATTAACTTTTTCTTTTACACGTGTTTTGAGAAATTATAAATAAAAATGATAGTTTACTATTTTACTCTTTAAGATTATTTTTTTGCAATTTTTTACAAATTTTGTTTACACTTTCAAGAAGAATTAATTGTTAAGGTAATGAAAAAAAAAATTGTTTAATTTTGTTAATTGACAAATAATTTTTAATAACTATTTTTTAGTAAGATAAATAATTAATATAAGATAGAAAAATAATATCAAATGTTAGAAGTAGGATGAATTAGGCTAAATTTCATACTTATAAAATAATTTAAAGATAGTAGCAAAATAATTTGAAACAATGATAAAAAGAAAAAAGAAAAAAAAGGTCGAAAAGCTGAACTAAAGGAAAAAAAGCTAAAAAGGAAGAGTGAGAAGGGACTTTGACCTTCGACTGTTTACCGCACCTTAAATGTGCCAACAGTTTTAAAAAAGAAAAAACTAAAATATGTCAATCGGATTCGATCCCGCGTGAGACTTAAAATTTCAGTCTTTTACCTCGGGCACCATAGAGTACTTTTGTACTGTGGGTGGCACAGTTATTATTTATATATATGTTGTATATATATACTTATATATACATTAAGTTTCCATCGAAGCTTGTGGGTGGAGTGGCAACCCCACCGGCCTAAATAGATCCGCCCTTGCCTATCTTACAGTAATTTTCCATTTTTGTTAGTCTGCAAATACGATCTAATTGCATCATTTCAAATATATAGCCTAACCCTAGTATAGCCTGCTCATGATATAAAATACTGTCAATATTATTATTTTCTCCAATCTCCTTGATTTTGACAATTGTTCAAACGCGAAATATAATGATGATCAGTTGATCACCATGGACAACAACGTTCTTCTTAATGCAATACAAAATGTAGTCCTCGTAAGTTGTATCAAATTTGATCATCACATTCACCCAACAACTTATTATTAGTTTGCGAGCTATCACGCAATAAGTAGGTTATCACAAAATATTCACGGCAAATGCTATAATAGTGATTGTGGGTTGCCGTGGGGTCCAAGAAAAAGAACTTCAGTATTCTATTGCTAAGACAATACTCTTTGATTGTCCAAGAATTCTAATTAGATCAACATGACCCACATTATTATTTCTAAACTCAAAACAATAGCTTTTTTTCAATCCATGGCTTTAGACGCCCAAAAATAACGCCTCAAAATGTTTGTTGTTAATCTTTTAATAATTATTATGCATGTATTTTCAAAATTTTACTATTTTCTGAAAATATGATTGATGTAATTATAAATAAAAGTAGTAAGAAATTAAATTTGTAGTTACTTTTTACTTATTAATTTGTCTAATTTATTTCAGTTTTAATCAATCATGTTTTAACATTGATTTTGTAAGATTATCTTCAATTCTTTGAGGTGTCTTCTTAGACATTTTCAAGCTTAAACTAATTAGATTATCAAATAATTAAATTTAAAAGATATTGTTTTAACAATTACTACAATATTAATGATTAAGACCTATTTTTGTAATTAAAAATATTATGAAATATTATACAAGTAAAAATGATACTCTATTTGACATACTTCTAAAATATTAATTCTATTTTTAAATACTTCTAGAATAATTTTAATAGTTTGTTAACAACGGACTCAATTGTAAAAAATTTCATAACTATAATCAATAACTAAAACTTATCTAAGATCTAAGCATTTGTGGGGTTATGTAACATACAATAATTTATATATGTCTATTCACCTCTAACAAAATATTAGTACAAGAAATGTAATATTGTTATTTGAAATTTTTTTTTATCATATTAAAAGTAATACCATGTATTTTAAAAAGTTACGAAAAAAATGTATTAAAAAAATACTAAATAAACGTAATATTTCTTTTCTAAATTTTGATTTTAGGTCACTCATTCTACTGAATCGATCCTACGTCGTAGTATGTTTTTACCTTTTTTCTTAAACGGTGTAAACAAGTAATTAACCTATGTAGACTCCCCATTCATAGATAAATCATTGAATATGCCACCTGGTTTCTTGTTACCGTACAACTTAAGTAGATAGGTGATGCGTTCTTTTTCGACGGAATGATCTTTGAGTACATCTGAACTTGAACGTAGAAAACGAGTAACATTTTTTGTTGAAAGAAAGTAAATTTAATATAGTAGTATTATTGGTATATATATAGAGAATAAGTTTATTTCCGTTTCTTAAGGAAAAAACTAAGCCACTAGACCTAATTAAGTTATTTTCATGTCAATATAAAAAATTGTCTCAGATTATTTAAGAATTAATAACTTCTCATTGCAATATTGTAGTTGTAGTTTCTAAAAAAATATTACATTGAAAAGGGAAACAAACTTCTCATTGCAATATTGTAGTTCTAGTTTCTAAGAAAATATTACATTGAAAAGGGAAACAAAACGGTAATTAATTCGAAACATATATACTATTCAACTATTTTTTTTTAAAAAAGTCTAGTATAACTATTCTTTTATGAATAAAAAAACTAATGGAATTTTATGTATAATGTATAATGGGTAGATACAGTAAAAATATGTTAAAAATGAATAGGAACCGCAAACCGTTAATTTTATAATTTAGAAATATGAATCGATCCAAGTTTAATCTGAAAATTCCACATAAATTCATCTTTAATTTATATTAATATTAATAGACATGAACTCATGCAATTCTTATGATAGTGATCAGAGTTAATGACATTGGAAACTTCCAATTAATTTATACTAGTAATTTTTCTAAACTGTGGATTACGAATTTAGAAAGAATTATTTATGCAACATTCGTAAAACTTTTTCCTTTTATTTTAGTTGGCCCAAATACTAATACTCCAATTTTTGTTGGCTGGGTAAATGTGTGCAATATATCAGGCATATCATGGAGATTTTACCTCAAAAGGAAGAACATTCTCTTTGATTTGATAGGAGTAAATCACAAAGTGGATATTAAACCAGACACATGTTCAACCAATATGGTTTTCAGTTAATTAAGAAAATATTATTAATGAACCAGGCATACCAATGTTGTGCCAAAACAGAAACAAGAAAAGCAACCACCAGGGTAAAGCTAAGTCAAAACTGAAAGCTATTTAATGCTCTAATTCAATAGGTTCTCTTCAGACATGGAAGCTCCAAGGCAGCATTATTGTGGTGGAGACGCAATAGCATGATGATCTAGCCTGAAGCAGTTTTCTTTTGCTGGAAGACGACAGCATAAACTGGGACTATAACACCAATGGCGACTGCAGACCAGACACCAAGAGTCATCTTCAGCTTCTGGTTTGACATCCTGTCCAAGTTGTACATGTGTTTTGCATGAATGTAAAAAGGTTCATCATGTCCATGACCTCCCATTCTCTTGACGCCTGTCGAGTGGAACTCTCTCTTCACTGACCAAACAATAAATTTCAATTATCAGCAAGGTCAGACTTGTAAAAAGCATGAACAACAGCATCCAAATTTGATTGAAATGAACTCATCATAAAGAAACGGTGAGACAAAAAGACAAAATTAGAAATGAAATATGACACACACGGAAGTTTCAAAACATGAATAATTGACTAAAACAAGTATTAAAGAATGTTTGAAGTGTAACGATTAGAAAAATGTTTGAAGTGTGCATAAAGAAGAAGTTGACATAACAAATGATTCGAAGTAATTCAGGCAGGCCATAGAAAAACAACCTTTCAATTGACACACTGTTCCAATGAAAAGATTGTCAAACTGATGGAAGTATGCTTGTCTGATGGAGGAGGGGGGAGAGCTACCAGGGAGAGTTCTTCAAATTATTAGAAGGTTAACTAATTAGTTTTAGTGTTTATAATTGAGTTGTTAAAAGCTGCTATCCATAGCTCTCCCAATTTAACATCAGTATTCATAGACTTGAGGCATATATAATTTTTTCGCATAGACCTAAAAATATGACCCTTAATGCATCTCCAACAGATAGCAGTATCATTCTTATTCTTTTTTGATAATCACATGTTTCACAAAAAGAACAATGCTTAGAAGACCAAACCATTTAGACTATTTCATGCATCAAGGTTCACAATGCAGGGCCTAGGTTAGTATTGTGATTGATGGTTAATAATAGTCATCAGGATGAGTAAACCTATTAAGTAAAAATATTTTCTTGACAAGTTCCTAAGAGATGAAACAATTTGATAATGCCAAGCATATCTCAGAAGGTGCAGGTCCAAACACCAAAAGAGTACTTGAGATTTTGCTGTGTTTTCTTTATGATAAGTTTGCATCAGATTAATGCCTTTTTTTCTTTTCGTTTTTAATAATTGAGAAACTGTCTGTGGGTTTGCTGGACAAACTCCAACTGGCTCACATGTTTGAACTTGCAGGAGTATAGGCCCAGTCATCTACCATGCTGTCGCTTAATTACCTCTAGCTAGCAGCAGGGTCGAACTGGTGACGTGCGCCCAACCCAAACATCACGTGTTATATTTTCAAAGCGCTAAACCGAACCCCGAGGGTCAGATAAATGCCAAATATTGATGAACCTCCTTTAAAAATTTTAGAAGCAAATAAACGAGAAGGTATTCGCATGGGCCAAACAAGACACCATAAAGTCCATATGGTCTAATAAGATATATACACTGAATTCTAGAATCCATAGCCAGTTTGAGGGACTACTATTGACCAAAATTATGTCAAACCTCTTATCTTGGAGGTAGCTGGATTCTAGCTGAAAACAAAAATAGTTAGAAGTACCAGGGCTCAACTTGGAATGCCAATGATAATACTCATACTTTTGTCCTTGCCAATAAAGAACCCAAAATCACCTCAAAGAGACCTCATAGAAGTCATGAAATGACCTCATGCTCATATCTAAATACTGTACGTATAGCCCACCTGAAATTTTTATTTGGTTCTATTATAGAAGTCATGACCTTGAGATGTTTCTACTCATATTTTAGTCCAACGTATCACTTTAAAGAGAACAGGGCTCATTGCAGCACTGTGAAACCAGCAATCTTGCATCATACAGGAGGAACAGGCAGTATTATAGGTAAAGTATCATCTCTCTATGTGCCACAAGACCAGAAGCACAGAATTGCTATCAAATGGTAAAAAAGAGTCTCATTTATTTCAAGGATGGGTTAAGGGGTGAGATCCCAGCCTACCCTGCCTCCCAATATTAATCAATCAACTATCTGACCCGCTGTATCCAGGACCATTTCATCCCAGTATGCAATCTTTTGTCCTTAATTACAAAGTTGAGATTCTATTTTAGACTAGATGCACTCCAAAATCTCACAATTCTAACCAAGCTAAAAAGACTCATGAAAGACACGACTATTTAAGCGTAACAAAAATAACTAACCAATAGACATGAACAAAGAAAGGAAGAGGAGGGGCGGGCGTTCCTAAGAACATTGAACTAAATCGTACTATTAGATTGATATGCATACCATATGAATATTCTAGCAATTGTATACATATGCTCTTAATACCATATGTTGTCAGTATACAGAGACGGGACTTCAAATCAATCAAACAGATTCACAAAAATACGCCAATTGCGCAGACCTCAGAAAATGGGTAGATCTGAAAAAGCGATACATAAATCAGCAGCGGAAATCTAAATCTAAATTGACTTTTCCTGGTGATATTTTCAACTTCAACATTCCGTAATCACAATAAATCAACAACAAAAAAAAAGTAGTACATAAAATATCGATCAGCTATGAATCAATCCATAACTAGCTCGGCTCATTTCATTCCAATAATGACAAATCAGTTTTACAAAACCAAATAAAAATCTGATAATAGAAAAAAAAAAGTTTCACATCAAAATTTGAAGAGATAAAAATACCAGTTTTGGAGAAAATGGATGCACAGGAACGCAAGCCATTGTTCAACGCCATCGCCGTTCTCTTGCTTTGTTCGTTTTCCTGCTATGTCCGCTCGGAGCAGTTTCTATAGGGTTAAGTTTAAAGTAATGATTTTTCGACTTCTGGTATTTCCAATTTTATATTACTTAGCAACTACCAATTTTTTAGTTTTCTTTATTTCATTTTTCACTCTGACGATTTTTTTTTTATATATATATGGAGTGAATATTTGATTCATTCATTATAATGAGATATACAATATGTTTTCGATTTTACATTATATTAGATTAAACCTCAATAAGTTTTTATTTTTAATATTAATATTGATTTTTTTAAAATAACTTTTGAGGAAAAGCTGTCATTTTGTTAGTATTTTATTTCGGAATTTCACTTTTCATTGTGAACAATTTGACGATATTATAATAGAAATGTACTTTTATAAAAATATAGACTAGAAATTAAATTAACATACATAAATAATTAGCTGCTAATGCATTATTTATCATAAAGTACTAATAATGTGTTTGTCAAAACACCAACAAGTATAAAAATCAGAAAATTAATCCCACTTGTAATCAATGTCAGTCTTAAAAGGGTGCAAATTTTATCCAAATCAATCAGATGTTCTTCTGCACACAGAAAATAATTTTATTTTGTTCACACAAAGTTCTAAAAATACTTCGATTCCAAGGTACAACATTTTAATTAAACAAACACTGCAGCTCAACAATGGCCTAATAAACACCAATTTTATAAAACAAAATGGATGACATTCTTCTGAACATGTAGCTCAGAAAACTCTCTATGGCCGGAAAGATCTCAACAATTTTAGTATTCAACAAATGTGCTGACAAAACTCTAGAAATCGTTGCCGGAAGAAGCACTGTTTGATCCAATAGCTTCAGAAGGCCCGTTGCTCGTTTTGCTGATAATCCCCTTGCCAAAATAATCAGCAATTACAGAAAATCCATCCTTTGAGCTCTTGACTTGTTGGAAGAACTGGTCTGGGTTTTTGGAACTTTGTTCCAAGCTTCTCTTTGTTTCCAGAACAGCTCTGTACTCGGGAGCACACTCGGGACACTCTTTCTCATTGTCGCCAAGGCAGCGCTGATGAAATGAGTGCATACACATGAAGTGGACAGCAGGAAGATCTAGTGTGAATGTGCAAGCAGTACACTTGCTAAGCTGAAAAATTCTAGCATTTGTCCTTAGATCCTGGATCTCTTTTCTCATTGTTGATGATTCTTCCTGGAAAATGAGGGAAAATGACCAGAATATTATATTTCTCAATTTTGTTCAAGGATCCTAAGGAGTCAGATGAAGATGAAATTAGAATTCGAGATAACTGGATATAAAGATCTGATAATTTCTTTCTAAAAAAGGACACAGAAAAGGTAAGGGGGTAATATTTCAAGTTTCAAGTAGACTACCCGTCGTCAGGTGCATAGCTAATGAGCTCAGAGAATAGCAAGTTTAAGCAGTGATTCTAGGTGCTTGTAGCCAAGAGAAGACAATAGAAGTCAAGCATCTAATTCAATGGTGAAAGAGAATGCTGGCCATGGAGAATTACCAATAGAAGGCAACAGATAATAGGTAGACATGATGCCAACAGTATATCCTTCTTTATCAAAAAAAAAGTATAGAATGAGAGACAGTTATTCCAGCCACTCCTGGCCTCCCTCTCCCAAAAGAAAAAGCAGGAAAAAAAATACACAAGACGTATTGCTGGGATAACTTTGAACTCTGGTATATGATGACAGTGACTTTCTAACCTAGAATGTTATATGTGATAGTTCCATTAACTATTGAAATATCATTTGGGTAAAGAAAAATCATTGAAAGAACAGAAACAACAACAACATACCCAGTGTAGTCCCACAAGGGGGGTTTGGGGAGGGTGGTGTGTTCGCAGCCCTACCCCTACCTTGTGAAGGTAAAGAGGCCGTTTCCGATAGAACCTTGGCTAAAGTAAAACAAATACAGTAGCGAAGAAACCATGATGAAAACAATAAAAGAAAAGAACAAGTAGACAACAAAATGTACCATAACTAAAGCAAAGGAAATGACAGATAACACTAAAATCAAAGAATAAGACAGCACGAGAATAATAATAATGTCAACACTGATAGGAGAACTAGACAATACTCGACTACCTACTAACCTTCTACCCCAAAATTATTTCAATATTATTTGATTGTCAAGATCATAGCTTTTACATTCCAATCAAAGTAACTTTCTTTTTTTAATTCTTACAATTGTCAAGCAAAAATCATCAACCATAAAAGAGAGCAAACCAAACAAGACCCAAACAGCAATTCCTGTGTACTTAACCAATTAGTCCTTCTTCTCCAGCTTTACAATGCCCATAAATATTTCACAAAAAGAGATGCAAGAACAATTAAAATTTCCAATTTTCCACTTTTCACCTCAGAATTTCCTTTCACACAGAAATTAAAACAGACGTGACAAAACCAAAAATAACAAATCATAAAAGTTCCAATTCTCCATATTTGTTTCAACCAAACAAGAAACAAATGAAAAGGGGTTTCTTGAAAAAAATAACAAAAAGGACAACTTTATTACCTTCGAAGCCAGTTGACTGAGTTGAGCAAGGAATCTCATAGACCCATATTCAGAAAAGTGAAAAAGCAGAGAACTTTGGTGGAATTAAGTGAATATATGATAGATATGAAGGGATTCTTTTTGTTGTTGAAGAAGAGGTGACAAGTAATAGGAAACTTCCCCTACTGGAACCAAAGAACAGAAACAACACTATTATAATAACTACAACACCTCAGTCCCACACAAGTTAGGATCAGTCATATGAATCCTCACTTACCATATTCCCCATTGAAATTCTACATGGGATCATAGGAACGAAAACAGTATCCATTTTGTTTAAACCACAAACCAGTATGTCAAATGTGATGAGATGGGAGCTCAGAGAATTGGGAGTCCCTTTGATATTTACTATGTTGGGATGATATGAAACAGTCATTATCTTCACCAACATATGGAAGATACCAACAGCAGACTATGTTGCAACATGTACTACATGAACCGCTCAGATAAGTTAAATAGATGGTATGGCTCTATAATTTACCACGCATCAAGGAAATGGCTGAAAGGAGGCTGTTCAAAAATAAAAACAAACAAAAAAAAGCCTCCCTCCCCATAGTTATGTCACTGTACTGTAATTAACTTTTAACTCTATTAAGGAAATGACTGAAAGGAGGCAAGTTAGTCTACGCATTGCAGGTATCCCAAAATATTTACATACATAAATATAAAATGGAATTCGAACAGACAAGTACCAACCTGATACTTTTCCATAGCTCTGCGGTCTTCTTCAATCAACTGGGACTCATGTTCTAACTTTCGAGCTATGTAATCTTTGATAACAGAGAGAGTGAGGCACGGGTTTTTGGCAAGTGTCTGAAGAACCACAATGGGAGGCAAGATATCATCCCTCTCAATGTAAGTCAAGATTTCTTTGACTTCTTTTGAGCAGTCTTCTCCAAGTTCACCAAAATACTTCAACAAATCTGCCCAAAGAGAAGGGTCACCCCCCTTACCCAAATCACCCAATCTCTTGCAGCATGCAATCAAACCTTCATGATCATGTACCTGCATGTAGCACGCAATAACTTCTTTGAAAAGTTTCATCTTCTCATATAGAAACAACAATCCTTCTTTAAAGTCATTCATCTCGCATAAAATTATGGCAAGATCAACATCATATAGTGGTTGTTCTAGTTCAGAAGGCCATGCACCCTTAAGCAAGGTCAGCCCCTTCCGACGTCGCTCTTGACGACCTTTCTCATCATTTACATCTTTCCTGTTCAATATCGCCTTCCCATTAGATACTGCTTTTGAAGATTTATGTGCTAGATCATTTCCACCTTCATCTATGTTAGATTGTGAAATTGATGGGAAATCCAGGTCATGAGACAAGTACAATTCCAGGAGTGTGTTATGAATTTCCACTTGAGCAGATGAATCCTTCACTTTGCTGGTATATTTTTCAAGGAACTCCAGAAGTGCATGAGGATAATGGACAAAAATGTTGAGAAAATCAATAGGAGAAGGCAACATGGAGATAAATGCACCAGTTGATGCTCCCTTCTTGGGCAGTTCTGATTCCTCTGTGCAAAGCCTCATGAGTATCTCGACTGTTTCAGCTGGCTTATGCTCAATAAGAATTTTGCCATACTCTTTCACTGTCACCCCAGCTTGACTCAACTCAAGACTGCTGATATATTGTAAAGCTTCTTCATACCTGCCTAGATCTTCAAGCAAAATTTTAAGGTACCATTCATGCCTCCCAGCTTTCTTAGCAACAGACATGGCATGCTCATGATAATTGGCAGCTCTGCATACCCTTATTGCAGTCTCAACGTCAAACTTTTGTTCCCCAACCCCATCCTCACTTTTGATGAACTCATTCAGCTTCTCAACATCTTTTAATTTGGTGTAACAATTTAGTAAAAGAGTGGTATGATCTTTTGAGGCAAGCCCCTTCTCGTGCAACTTTTCCAAGTAATTGGTGAGATTGTGGATTCTCTGTGCATCCAAAAATTTTTGTATGACATATGAAGGTTCTAGATGTCCAATGGTGTGTATATACTGAGCCATAGCCTCATCAAAGTCTTGTTTACTGTACAAGTGATCGCCATATTTCCTCAGCACTTCAGCAGTTGCAGCAGCATCAGCTTGCTGGCTTTGGACGAGATTTATAGCAACTGTATAAAGGTTCTTCTTGAAAAGCATATCCAATTTGCTCTCCATATCTTTCTCCCCAATGCATAAAGTTGATTTGTCCTCCAAAATAAGTATTATGTTACCCCATTCACAAAGCATCTGAGAAACTTCGTTAACCACTATACTGTGGGCAATTAACCGGTTCTTCAGATCATAAACATTGAAAGTGTTCTTTCCAGTTCTTTGATCATCAAAAACACATAACAGGTATCCACGAAACCACCCAAGGAATTTCTTCTCTCCTTCAAAGGCCCAGCAAGGACCACGACCATCAACTTCATAGAAATATATCGCCTCAGGCCGACCAATAATGAATTCCTATAAGAGGATAATATCAATGACACTAAAAAATGAAATTCCCAGCAAAAAAGGGAAAGAAGATAATAAATAACACTTCAATTAGCACACACCGAGCGATCAGTCATTGCAACGCTAGTTACACTAGATCCAATCTGATCAAGAGTCTGCCGGGTAGGTGCTTGAGTATTCATGTTGAACAAGTTCACCGTATTTGGAGTAACAGCAAACAGCTGAAGCACCTGACCATCCACTCTAAACCCCAGACCCGTGATGGAGGATTGACTTTTGTCTGAATGATTATCCACCTGAAGCTTAAAGCGCTTGATACGTTCACGGGCTATATCTCCTTGAATGCAATAGATAGAACCATTGTCCAGCCCTATAACTATGAGTAATAATGGCGGAGCCTCTTCCAGAACCAAAAATGACGTGATCTGCAGTTATACGTTTTGTACTTCCATTACATAATCAAATGATACGCAATAAAATAAAAGGTACACAAGTAGATAAGAAAGAAGAAACTTTATAAATACTAATATACACCTTTGCTTCAGGGAACTGGTTGGTGAATACTCGCAGTATTTGAATACAATCTGGACTTGATGTACTTGTTCCCTCGGGCTCCATCTTGTCAAGATCAAAAATTTTAAGACAAACAGCTGGGGGCTGGGAAGGTATTTGCTCATCTTCTCCAACAGTCACTAAGAAGTTCCTTTGCTAGTTAACAGAGAAAGAGGAAAGCTAAAGTCAGTGCATTCTGCATTATCAACTTTAAATAAGCATCTGGGGTTTTAATACAAATTCTGTTAATCATAATCTAAACATGAGATATCAAAAAATCTAAACGTGCGTCAGTAAACTTCAAAAAAATTCAACCTTGAGCTGTTGGAGGAAGAGGACAGATGAAGAATGAGCTTGAAAACCATAATTGAACTTCAATCCTCGATCCAATAACGAAGCAGTGCCGTCATCACAACCCAACACAATCCTTCCTTTACCGCTGGAACTACATTGGATCTTGCCCGCTATATCATCTGGAGCTTTCCCAGAAAATTTCTCCTCAAAAAATTCAAACTTCCTCCATTGATACATCCTTTTGTTGGTCAAGCCCTTAGCCGCTGCTCAGCAAGACCCACTACATGAAATTGCAAACCCAGTGAGTATGATTCTGGAATTTGAAGAAAAATTGAAGCTTTAGTAGTTGTTTGCAATAACGTTGAAGGAAGAATTGAATCGACGCTTTTGGTTGTTTGATCTTTGATGAAATGTTGATCTAATTTTATGAAAAGGTCCATGACAGGATGGAAAGTTGAAGAATGAAACCAAATTGGATTTGTCGGGTCACTTCTCTACCCGTTTCTGCTTGTTTTCTAGCGTTCCTTTGTTTTTTTTTTATTAATTGAAAGAAGTGAGGTTTTTTTTTTTTTTTGGTTATTGATTTTGGGGAAATAATGTTTATTTGATCAAAACTTTTTGCTAAAAAGTCGATTTTTTTTTCTTTTTTTTGAGTTGAATAGAGCTGCTTTTTTCATTTGAAAAATAAATAAAATTATTCACAAAATGGTCAGACTAATATAAAAATTGTGTTTATTTAAGTTTTTATTAGATATTTTGTCTTTTTTTTTTAAATAAATGATTTTCTGAATAATTGAATTTTACTCCACAAGAATGAAGCAATGAAAGTTTTTTGAGAATTTTAAAAAAGATTATGGCGAGATGAAACAAGTCATTTATCATTAGGATATGTGTCAAGCGAAATTGTAATAATGTATGCACATGAGGGCAATTTTTCTTGAGAGCAGCTTTTGACTCTTAAATTCTTTTTTTTTTAACACAAATTGTTTTTGCCGAATTTTCTTTAAATATTTTATTTTCCTTTATTTAAATATATATTTTATGATGAGAAAGAATTCGTAAATAGTACGTGAAAAGGTAAAAATTGGAAGTAAATGAAGAAGAAGATTCCGATTGCAATATGGGGATTGGGGAGCACTGGAGCAGTAATACAACAGAAAGTAAACACAAAAAAATAAATTAACTCTAGAAAATAACACTACAGTTCGATATCAAATAATTTTGTCCTTTAATTATCTCACAATTCTTTATTGAAAATATAAACTTTATAATAATTGAGTATAATCTTAAAAAGTAACCACAACTTCAATTGTATATATATATAATTGCTATGTCTATTACTAATACTAAAGTTATAATTACAAAAAAAAAACATGTTTTACTAAAAGGACTAACTTAAAAATATAATTCTAAAGGTTTCACTGAATACATTATTAAAATTAAGTGAATGCTTACAAGCTTAGCAACAAAGTGATGACATCAGCTTATCACCATCAACATTACTTTTCTTTCAAAGCTCTTCTCTTTAGTTCACCTTCAAATTAGAATGTTGGAGATATACCACCCAATAGGGCTATTTAAAATCGAATCGAAACCGATAATCCGAACCCAAAAAAAAGTTATTGGTTTATCAGTGATGGGTTATTGGTTTTGCGATTTTTGATAACGGTTTTGATTTTTTTGGTTATCAGGTTTGAGGTTTTTTCTTAACGGATTAACCGATAACCCGATAGTAAATTAAATAATTATATTTTTATCATTTTATATATAAAGTCCTTGAATTAGAGTTTAGTTTCCTACTTTTATTTTTGACTGTCTCAAACTCTTGGGTATTCTACAATGTAAAAGTGTTTGCTTTTTAGCAAGATGTTATTTGTGAACTCATGTGCATGGTTTATTTGGTTTGTCATCTTATTTTTAAGTGATTTTTAATGACTTTTTTTGGTGTCAAATCTTAACGGTTAAACCGATAACGATCAATAACCGATAAACCAACAACCAATAAGTCAATATCTTAATGGTTCTTTAACGGTTTAGCATCTCTACAAACCGATAACCAATAAGTCAAACCAATAAACTTCAAAACCGAACCGAACCGACCGATACGCAGCCCTACCACCCAGAATCTTCTCCTAAGTCTCTAACCTTAGTAAATTTATCGAGATATTTGTGAAAGGTAAATAACAGAATTGGAGTAAATTAAGGAATCAATATCTTATTTAATATAGAATGGTGCATTGGGTTATTTTTCTTTTATTGTTTTTTTAATTTATTTTTATTTTGTTTTGTTTTATAAAGATTCTATCGCTACGTTGGTGTAAAGTTAAACTATTGTTATATAGAGGTTATTTAAGTGCTTAAATTGTATATTTATGTTTTCTTAAATTGTATATTTATGTCCCGAAAAATAATATGTTAATTACAAAATAATAGAAATAATAATACAATATTCAAAAAGTGAAATAGAGTATGAATTGAAGAGTACAAGGTGAAATAGCGAGTTTTTGGGGCATCTCCAACCCTACCTTCTATTTTACTCTCCAAATATAGAGATCTCTATTATTTCAAAGAGAAAATGGCCAAAAGCCCCCCTAATCTATATCCGGATTTTCAACTACACACTTTAACTTTACGGGAGTCCTATCACCCACCTGAGCTGTTTAAAACTGAAATAATTACACCCTTAAAAAGTCACAACCACATCTATCTTGACCTGTGAACTTCACGCGTTTGACAGGTGGAAATCTGATTAATTTATTATTATTTTTCAATTTTTTTATAATTCCTTTCCACTTTCTCCTATACTCTCCAATTTCTTCAAATCCCTAAAGTAATTTCTTCCCCAATTCTTTCAAATTCCTATTGAATTGTGAGGAACAAAGATGAATAGTGATAGTGGAGCTCGTCAAGCGATATTCGAGTTTTGCTTGTCGGAGAACTTGAAAAACAAACTAAAAGGATCTATGCATATCGCTGCTTCGTCGAGGTTTCGCTTGCTTCGACGAAGTTTGCTGGTCGGAGCAGTGTAGCCACAAGGTTTTGTTGTTGTTGTTGTTGTAGTCGACCTTGCTATGAGAACAGAGGTAGGTTTTCATGGTGGTTGTCTCGGAACGAGAGAGAGATGAGAGGGGAGGGGGAGGGAAGAATGGATTTTTGCTGGTGGTTTGGGTTTCACCGGAGGCGGCGACAATGGTGAAGGTTGGTGTAGCATTTCGCCGGCCAGTCGAGCAGCGAAGATAGGGGGAACTGAAAAATAACTAAAAATAGTGAGCGAAGAAAAGAGTGAGAACGAACAAGGCAGTTGCAATGCCATTAATGGAGGTCAACTGAAACAAGTACAATCCTCTCATAGTTAGATTGATTGAAATTTGAGATTGATAATTAAAGGATCTATAAATAAAAAAGAAAAAACATTCTCATTTGGGAGTTCAATTGAATTTGATATAAACCCCATTTGATTTTTTTTTCCAAATCTCTTTTTTGTATGATTATTTTATCTTCAATTGATTTAATTGGTTTTTAAAAGTTTTTTACATCAGAGTTTAAAAGCTTGTGTGAAATCAACAATGGTGAATCCGGTGAAAATGGTGGTGACTATGATGACTTAGAGATGGTGAATGGTGGAGGAATTTGGTCTTTGTTGCTATGGAGGAGAAAGATAATAAATAAGAAAAAAATAAAAATACATATATTTATAAAAGAGATTAAAAATAAAGTTTTAATATTTGTTTTTTTTGCTCAATCTCTCATAGAGAGTGAAATGCACTGTCTTTGCCAGCTAAGCATTCAGGGAGGTAATAATTTCAGTTTTAAACACTTCAGGGGGTAATAAGACTCTCGTGAATTTAAAGTGTGTAGTTGAAAATTCGAATATAGATTTGGGATGGGGGGGGGGGGGGGGGGGGGGGGCTTTTGGCCATTTTCTCTTATTCCAAACAATCAACTCCAACCCAATTCACTGTTTTACTCTCTAAAAAAATCTTCTTCTCTCTCCCCAATATTATATTATTATTTCTATTTCATTTTTAATTTCTTATTTCATAATATAAATTCTTTCTTTCTTTTTTCCAAATAACCACTCTATATAATTTTCATATAATATAAAGTTTTATTTTTTTCCAAATTCTTTATATAAATTTCTAAAGAACAACTACGAATAATTGGAAAAAAAAATCAACAACCACAACCGCAATCACAACCACAACTTCTCTGGATTATACATTAATTTTTTTCCGAATATTGTTAAATGTTGAAAGGACCTGCCAAATCATTAAGTTATTATGTTATGTATTGTTATATTGTATTTAAATTATTATGTATTTTATTGTATTTTTAAATTAAAATTTTCATCTTATCATTTAAATTTTATGCATTTTCATAGTGAAAATTAATAATATCAAATTATATCACTTAAAGTGACGAAAATTTTAAAAAAATATTTGAAATATTATTAATTCAAGATGAAAGTAGTATATATTAAATAATATATTTTTTTAAATACTATATTACATTTAGAAAGAATTATGAATATTAGAGATTTAATTAATAGCCTTATATGAAAAATAATATGTTTATTACAAAATAATAGAAATAATCATATATATATATATATATATATATATATATATATAAGAGAACCCTAGGCCCGCTTACGTGGCGCCACCACAAACTCAGGATTCCCTTTTAATTTATTTATTTTCAAAACTAGTCTTTCATGAAAAGTTGTGACTTTTATAAAAAGTTGCGACTTTTATGAAGAGTTGCGACTTTTATGAAAAGTTGTGACTTTTATGAAAGGTTGTGACCTTTCCGAAGGGTTGTAACTTTTTCAAAGAGTTGTGACCTTTCCCATAAGGCACAATAAACATTTGTTCACACTACCCTTTGTTGTCTATAAATAGAGGGATTTCCTCTCATTTTAAAAGAACGAAAATTCTAAACTTCTTCTTCTTCTGCACAATTAAATATTCACGTACTTTGCTCCCGTTGAATGGCTCACTGACACCATTATTTTTGTATCAATACACTGGTGAATAGAATCGTTCTATCCTAAGAGGATCTATTCCTTGAAAAGTCGGGTACTAGAGGGGAATAATTTTCTTAATTTAGGGGACACTATCCTGAATTCTTTTCCTTTCTGTTTCATTATATTGTTACAGATCCTGGTATGTATTTTTACAGCCAATAATCTATGCTTATGTTATTAATTGTTGTTTTTGAGTAAATGTTTTAAACTTTGTTGTTTATATTTCTGCAAAGTTATTGTTATAAGTATTTGTTAGTACATATTAAATAACACACGTTAATTGAGTATTCATGCAAGTTTAATTCAACCATTCCAGCAGCGTTATGAGTTATGGAGTCAGAGGCACAAGAGTAGTAATGTTGCATTGCAATTGAAATCAATTTTCTTTGTTTATTCTTTCTTCTTTTGGTGCCTTGGAATTAACTGTCGTGTTTTAAAAAGTGTGAATGAAAAATAAAGAGCTGTGACTTTTTGTGAAAAGTTGTGACTTCGTGAAAAGTTGTGACTTTTGTGAAAAGTTGTGACTTTTATGAAAAGTTGTGACTTTTATGAAAAGTTGTAACTTTTCTAAAGAGTTTTGACTTTTATTAAAAGTTGTGACTTTATCGTAATGTTGTGACTTTTAAGAAGGGTTAAATAAGAATCTTGATCTGTGAGGGTGTCACATAGGCGGGTCTAAGATTAAGTTGTGACTTTTGTGAAAAGTTGTGACTTTTATTAAGAGTTCTGACTTTTCTAAATAGTTACGGCTTTTATGAAATGTTGTGACTTTTCCATAAGTTTGTGACTTTTAAGAAGGTTTAAATAAGAATCCTGATTTGTGAGAGAGCCACATAGGCGGATCTAAGATATATATATATATAAAAGAAGATAAGATGTTCGTTACTACATAATCTTGTACGTAAGATAATATAGTGTTTTAGTTTTAATGATTGATAGGTTTTAAGTATTATTTTATAAATCCCGTGATATTAAATTCCCGCGCGAGGCGCGGGTAATTTTACTAGTAATATAATATTCAAAAAGTGAAATAGAGAATATGAATTGAAGAGTAGAGGGTAAAATAGAAAGTGTTTGGAGAGGACATTCTCTATTTTACTCTCCAAATATAGAGAATGGAGAGTAAAATAAAGTGGATTGGACAAGAACTTTAGGATAAAAAATGATCATATTTCACATACATTCGAATAATATCCATTAAGTAGGTAAATATTAAGGACCAAAACAATTCAACTTTTCATATATTAAGGACCATTTTGATCATTTTGTCGATTAGAATTGTTCTGAAATGGCAAAGACATTACTGTCGGTATTTATTTAACAAGGTCAATGGATAAAGGGTTGTTGTCAGCTAAAAGAGAAAAGAGAAAGAAAGTGAAGAAGAAAGAGGCAAAAGGACCCGTCCCGTCTGTAACATTCCTGGAAATTACCTTCTCTTATTCATCCTCTTTCCTTTTTCTAATTCCGTGTTCTATATATAATGCAGCATATATAGCTACTTCTTCTTTATCAGTAATTTCTTGCATCGGATTGCTATAACTCCTAAATTAATTTTCCATGTCCACTCAAAAATGGGCATTTGATACCTTCTTGAGTTTTGGAGGAGAAGATAGTCGCGATAAGTTTGTTAATCCTCTCCACAAACGCCTACAAGAGAAAGGAATAAGCGTATTCAAAGATGATGAGAAAGTTGAAAAAGGAAGATTAATTTTAACACAACTCTTTAAAGCCATTGAGAACTCAAGATGTACCGTTATTGTCTTCTCGGAGAAGTATGTTTCATCCACCTGGTGCTTACAGGAACTCAGCAAGATCATTGAGTGCATCGAAACGAAGGGACTAAAAGTCTTCATGGTCTTCTATGATGTTGAGCCATCTGATGTGTGCATGCAAAGAAATGGTTTCGGTAGAGCGCTGGCCAAATTCGAGGCAGGTCTCCACGGTACAGATTTGGAAAAGTTACCGAGGTGGAAGGACGCTCTACGCAAAGCACCCAATTTCGCAGGACCAGATGCTCGTAAAACTGCTAAAGGGTAAGTAGCAGTTCAATTGAAGTCCTTATTGGAAATTGAATTTGCTTTTGTTAATTTGGTCGGGAAAATAGTGAACTGTTGTCATAGAGAACACATAAACCAATGAATGGGGCTCCTGGTCCTGATCGAACCAGAGATTCCGACAACCCGGGAATCGGCAGAAAGAGATGGGTCGGATACTGGAGTCTGCCCAAAAGTCTTGACTTTTTCGACGCAGGGCTTCGACCCGTATCTGGCCAACTCCTTGAACTGCTGGGTGCGGCATATTCATGGACTGGCAAAGCGGACTCTCAATTTGATGAGGAGAGCCTAGAGAACTATCTCGATAAATTCTTTTTTTGACAAGAGTTAGATGTCAATTCAAAGTCGTTTTCTCGCAAATGTTTAATATGTTTTAATGTTGCATATGCTGGTATGTAGGTATTGCTTTATGCTTCCTCAATAATGTATTACGTGCAAAATGTTTTATTCTTATTACTTGTTATATTTCTACTCAACTCAGGGATGAGGGAAAATGTATTGAACTAATTGTGAAGGAGATTTATCGCTGTGTGGAAGGGGGAGTTTCAACCATTGTAAAATATCAACTGGGAATTGAATCCCGTGTGAATAAAGTAGAGTCACTGTTGAAGGTTGGATTAGATGGTGTTCATTTTGTTGGGATATGTGGGAGGGCTGGCGAGGGGAAGACAACAGTTGCAAGAGCAATTTTTGACAAGATTTCTTGTCAGTTTGAAGGGTCTTGTTTCCTCGCAAATGTTAAGGGGGTTTCAAATAAGAATGAAACCGAAGGCCTAAAGTACTTGCAGGAGGATCTTCTTTTACAAATCTTAGGGCATCAACATGCAGTGCTGCATCTAACAAGTGTTGATGAAGGAGTGAAAATGATAAGGAGAATGCTCCGTTCCAAAAGGGTTTTAATTGTTCTCGATGATGTGGATGATGACAAGCAATTGGAATGCTTAGTTGGAAAGCATGATTGGTTTGGCGATGGCACTAGAGTCATTACAACCACTAGAAATGCAGATTTACTTCGTAGCTATGATGAGTTATACTCTGTCCCTGAATTGGCTAGACATGAGGCTCTTGAACTTTTTAGTTGGTATGCCTTTCAGCAAGGGACTCCTAATAAAGAGTTTGAAAAGCCATCTTGTTCTGTAGTAAATTATGCCAGTGGTCTACCATTAGTTCTTGAGATCTTGGGTTCTTTCCTCTACAAACGAGGCATGAAAGAGTGGACAAGTGCAATAGAAAGACTCAAGCATACTGATGGAGACAGGAACATTGTTAAGCAACTCAGCTTAAGTCTGGATGGGTTGGATGATGAAGATAAGAATATATTTTGCTATATCGCGTGTTTCTATAAAGGGAAAAAGAAAGATGATGTGATAACGATACTGAATAAGTTTGGCTTCAGATCAGAAATTAGCATAAACTTCCTTGCAAAAAAACTACTTTTAAATATTTCAGAAGAAAGGATTGAGATGCATGATTTGATAGAACAGATGGGTCAGCAAATCGCTCGTGATGTTCATCAGGACAAGCTGCGGAATCTATGGCATGATACTTACATAAATGCTGTTTTTCTAGCAAATCAGGTATATATTGGAGATTTTCCATATTCCCTCCTCCATTTGGGCTTCAACAAGAAGAAGACATTAAGTATTATGAGCCTGTTTGGATTGGCTTTTAGCCAAAATTTCTAAGTTATAGAAATTCTAACTTATGACTTATTTTTATCTTTTTTGCTTTAAAACAAGTGCAAACATTTTTTTTATTTTATCCAAACACTACAAAAATGTTTTAAAACACTTAAAATAAGTCAATACAAACATGCTCTAATACATTTTTCTTTATCTAAAATTGCTAGTCATGAAATACTTTCTTAGATTGATAAAGCCATTAGATTGCATCTTTTTTCCGGTTTTTTTGTGCTAGTTGAAATTGTAGAGAACTTCCTGTGTTTTTTAATATTTATTTTGTATAATGTTGACATGAGACTAATTTAAATGGAGAAACATGTTTTTGGTCAATAAAAAAAAATTCATTTTCAAATCTATAATATCTAGAAATAGCATAGAACAAAAATAATGTACATCTTCTTTCTCCTACTTTTGCAGATTTCGAGAAGTACGTTCCCCATGGCTTCCCAAGACGAATCGGCCAAAAACTGGAAATATGATGTTTTCTTGAGTTTTAGAGGGGAAGATACCCGCACAACTTTTACTTCTCATCTTTACACCTGTTTGGAAGAAACTAGAATTTGCGTATTCAAAGATGATGAACTTGAAAGAGGAAAATGCATTACAACAACACTCTTCAAAAGCATTCAGGAGTCGAGATTTGCGATTATCATATTCTCCAAGAACTAGGCTTCATCCAGATGGTGCTTGAATGAACTCATTAAGATCATGGAGTGTGCTGACAACAGTGGAACGACAGTCTTCCCGGTCTTCCTCGACATTGAGCCATCTGATGTACGCAAGCAAAGAAATAGTTTTGCTGATGCGTTTGCCAAACACAAAACTATGTCTGATCTGGAAATGGTGAGAAGGTGGAAGGAGGCTTTGCATAATGTAGCCAATATAGCAGGATGGGATGTTGCTAAATCTGGCTGCGGGTGAGTTTTAGATTGAAGGAAACCTTTTAATTTGATTCAAGTTTCATGAGACCTGTTCATTTTCTGGCATATGCTCTGCAAAATTCTCAATGTTTTGCATGGCTTCCTGAAATATTAAACCTTAGCTTTGTCATGAAAAACATGAAGGGTAATTTTATTTATCTTGATTTTCAATCACCTACAAAGAGATATATAGAGTTATAAATTAATTAATTTGCTTGTAACTAGTATGTTACAGTTGGGCTGTGAACAAACTTTTGAACAACCTTCACCACTACACTAGAACTTTTCATCTTGAAATTGGAATCTCATTGAGGGCTCAATAAATGTCCTTACATTCTTTATGTAGGTTGAGTGAACTGCCTATGTATATGAATGCGCGGGTAAATAAGTACAAGTAGTTTCAATTAACTTTAATTTATGCTGCATAATCATTATTTGAGCATGTTGTTAGATCAATTTCATTGGTAATTGTTGAAAGTAGAATAACATTTGTTATTATTCTCTCTGTTTTGAATCCTTTTGGAAGCCTCAAATTCAGAATCTTCGATGCGCGAATTTCCTGAATTTAGCCCAAACCGTTTTTCTGCCTTCTCTCACTTTCAAAGTAGCATAAAAAAATAATGTAGAGGAAAAATGTGTTCAGGAACGAAGTTATCACCCATCAGTAAATAAGCTGACAACTGAGTTCAAGCTTGAGCTTTTTAAGTATTGTTTTGATTGCAGCTCAAGCTACGTAAGATTTGTATGACCTGGTTTTTATATATTATAATATAACCTTTATATTGAAGGGTATTGTATTTCTGGCAATCGTTTATGAAGTTCCAATATTGCATCGAATAGACTGCAATTGCTTTTCGCTTCCTCTGCTATATGCTTCAAATGTATTATTCTTAATTACAGGGGCTGGGAAGAATGCATTAAGTTGATAGTCAACCAGGTTGGTCGGAATGTGAATGCAGCGCGAGCATAAAAAAGAAGGAAAATTACAGTTGAATGAAGGAAATCGTGTTTAGATGATTTTCTAGCATGAGATTGCTTTGCTTGTACAATAATCTGTGAAGAACTGTATTTTCGGTCAAGAACACTTTATAGAACAGTGCACTGATGGTGGCCTGATCTGTATGAGCTACAGGCACACAAGAAATGGAACTGATGAGGATTAAAGATTTAACTTTCTTGCCTTGATATATCGATTGCTATATTGAAGGAACAGTTGTGACTTGTATCATCAGCTCGGTTTGTTTGTCTGATATTGGTATAAGCAGGGGCGTAGCTACAGTTGTATTTGAGTTTGGCATAGTTTATTACTAATTAATAGCTTTAGCCTAAATTTTATATTTATGATAAAAGTTCACTTAACATATATAATGGTTTATTCACAACTTAATAATCTATTTTTCTAGAATCTAAACCCAAGAGAAGTGAGCCAAAGGTATATAGATTAAACGAAAAGTGGTCTTAGTAGAACAATTAAAAACTTTGGGATGCATGTTAAACATTTTCAAGAGTCATTCCTTCTACTTTCAAATTTCAAAATAAATTTCTCCTCCCACTTTTCTTTCTCTTATCTAGGGTGGCAAAATCAAGCCCAACCCGATCCAACCCATTTAGGTTTAGGTTGGTTATTGACCCGTCCATTAGTTAGTTCAACCCATCTCAATTCAATCCATTTCAACCAATTAAAAATTGGGTTGATATGTAACCCAAATTGGATTTTGAGAAATGTTGTGAAAATATTATTAAAAAATATTTTTTTTAATTTTAAATGTTATACATAGTTATAATAAAGAAAAAAAATAATTTTATTAGGTTTTAAAATCTTATAAAATAACAAATAAAGCTATTAAAACTTAATAAAAATTGGACGGGTTGAATTATGACCTGTTACCTAACCCGTTTTGACCCAAACAAATTTGGGTTGGATTGGGTCTTAACCCGTTTATTCTCTTGACCCATTTTGACCCGCCCAATTGTCACTCCTACTCTTATCTCTCCAACCGCCAACTCCTCCTCCTCCTTTGCCGCCAGCATCATGTTCATCTTTTTTATTGCGTTCTTCTCCTCTTTTTTCCCTTTGATTTGTGAGAATTTTAAAAAGAAAATCATTTCTAAGTCACTGAAAATTCTACCGAAAATCAAATAATTATATGCTAGTTGTTGTAATAACTACGTTGAATTTGCTGGAACACCTTCAGCAATCAACAATTGTTTGCATTACGGTAGCAATTTCAAAAGTTGTTTGAGTTGTTGCAATAATTGTTGCAGCAACAACTCAAACAACTGTTGAAGTTGCAATAACCTCAAGTTGTAGCAACTTCGATAATTGTTTATTTTTCTAACAAAAAGTGAAGGGAGAAGATGGAAAAGGAGTCGGCGCGAAAGCGATGGTGGTGACGGTTGAGGAGGAGATGGTGGTTGTGGTTGAGGTGGCGGTCCCTTCTCAATAATTATCACCCCTACTCAATAATTAAGACTTGTGCCACTTATTCTTAATTTTGAAACTTTCTTATCACTCATAATTATTTTTACCTCCAAACCCTATAAATTCATTGTCTTAGCTCTGCATTTGGCCGTATAATTGATAAGTTCCTTTGTGATAGTTTGTTTTCTCCTTACGATTTTTCTTTCTAGAACACTTTTAGATCTTAAAACTCACATTCAAAGAAGAGAATCGGAAGTATAAATGAAAAGGTAAAGACAGCAAATATCATACACCAGTAACCATAAATAATAAAATAAACCCTTTTTTTGCCAAGAGCTTTGAAACAGCTTTTCACATTGGAAGTACTTACTTCCCTCATAACTTTGATTTCCACTTGGGTACCCAATACCCACCATAACACAAGACGGGGAATCCCTGTATATGACAGCGTTTTCCAGGTATCTCGGGTCGGGGACTTGTGAATGCAGGATAACCTTTTGGAGAAAGCACTTTGCCTTCTTAGTAACTATATCCAACACGAATCCAAAATTAGTCAGACCAATGACTAACAGAGAAGTGCTTCCCCTGCTCTCAAATCTGTCTAGATACAGCACTACTAGCACTCAACAACTTTTGCTCTGACCATCCAACAATCACAGTTTAAGATAAGATATAATCATATAAAAGTACATTCTGATGAGGAGCCATGTGATTATTTCCTAATGTTCTGTAATACAATCCACTGAAAAATGCATCTAGATATGCATGAGCAAAGACTCTGATACTTGGCTATATTAGTTTACTCCATCCGTTTCAACTTGTTTGTATTACTTTCGTTTTTAGTCAATTTCAAAAAGAATGTCTCTCTTCTTTTTTTTAACAACTCTTTAATTTCAATTTTACAATATTAGAGAGCATTTTGGTACATTCTACATATCTTTGGTTTATGATCACGAGATTCAAAAGTTTTCTTTACTTTCTTTTAACTTTGTGCCAATAGTCAAAACCAGACAAACAAATTGAAATGGAGGGAGTACTTTTTTTTTTTTTTGCTTGACATTTAAATTGCAAAAACCCCGGCAGAGCTTGATTGAGAAATCAAAACCCAATATTAAAGGATCGGAAAGAACATAAAACTAATATTTATAAGGAAAAACATTAAGAATAATGAAAAAGAAAAAGGATGCACCTGATACAGAACATATATGACGGGTTGCTCAATGTTCGTCCCCTCTTTGAGCTCAAACAAATGACACTGCCCCTGTGCTCTATTAGACAGCAAAAAGCCAAATAATAGTACATTTTCCACTCCAAATTCATAGAAGCAACAAGTACTTTGACACTAGTGCTTCATGAAAAATATCTCATTGTTTCAACATATGTGTGACAGCCTAACATTGAGACAAGGAGATACTTAGTCAAAGTGTGCTTCTTAGTACAAACTATCATATTCTGCAACTTAATAAGATACAATTCACCAAGGCTTATAGTCTAGCAGTAACAGTGGGAGTCACCTACAGGCTACA
The DNA here is from genome assembly GCA_018342035.1 of Solanum appendiculatum. NCBI lineage: Eukaryota > Viridiplantae > Streptophyta > Magnoliopsida > Solanales > Solanaceae > Solanum > Solanum appendiculatum. The sequence goes on from JAGDQO010000446.1 coordinate 1,357,782, forward strand.
TAGTAGGTGCGGCTTTGACTTTTTTCATTGTTTCTCACCGCGCTTCCCCTTTCAAAAGTACTTAGTACACATTAAAAGTAAGGAATGAAACTCTGAGGGGAAAACAAAATTAAAGTATTAATATATCAAGTTAATTGATCTAAGTTAACTTCCTACGCAGAGACATCATGATAGGGAGATACTTTAGAGTACAAGTTACTTTTTCTGTTACTAATCACTAGCAATGCATCCTACCTGGGCACTGTCCTTTTCAAGTTTACCAAATACAAGAGCAGAAGGAAAAGGAAACCAAGCACTAATTAAGTAAAAGCTGGTGAACTAATAAAAGTTAATTGACAGAAAGCAAGAATTGCCCATTTAGAGAGAAAATGAAAAATAATAAAATGGAGAAATATCTACATATGACTACAAGATGTGCAATATATAAATTAATAATATCGAATGATTTAGAAGCCAAAAAGCGAAAAATAAAAAGAGAAATGCAGAAAAGTGAAAAGCATGATCACCATACAAGCAGAATTTAGGAGATGAACAATCATGATTACTAATTCAACTTGCAGAATATGTGAGGTTATGTCATTTCAACATTGAGTTTTTGTATAAAAAAGATAAGGAAACAGTTATTACCACTATTATTGTTGGAAAGTTTTTGCTTTATTTCACATGTTAAGAGTCAAATAAAAGGACATTTAACTAGTATATTATTTTTTACAAGATAAATACATGGCATAACACATAAACATGACTTTTAACTTGACTTCAGCTGGCAACTATGCCCTCCAACTTTGGATGTGCACAAGTAGACACTTAAACTTGAACAAGTAGACACACGTGTCCTACATGACATAATACACATAGGATGCCACATATGACACAAAATTGCCATTTATGGTGTCATGTAGGACGAATGTGTCTATTTGTTCAATTTTATTTTAAGTTTAAGTGCCTACTTGTGCATACTCAAAGTTAAAGGTTATAGATGTCAACTGAAGCCAAGTTAAGGGTTATGTTTATGTATTATGGCTAAATACATTTATGCATATACTCACAGGAACTTATAATAAAACTGTAAATTCCAACTTCGGAATTTTTCAGGTAGTTTCAAACTGACCACTAGACGTTCCAACTTAATTCTTGAAAATTAACGGCCTTTTAGTGATTGTTGTCGATGGGCGTAGACTTGAAGGTTAAATTAATTTTATCTATTATTAGCTAAAGATCCTAAAGCATAAGTTAAATAAAAAGATTGAAGTCATAATCACATCCAAGCTTAAATTTTGATTTAGAGGCATCGTCATTAACAAGATACAACTCTGATAGAATGTATACGTCCACTAATGGTCAATGGACCAGGTCCCTCGACCAAATTCCAATGTGTAAAGTAAACAGCTGGAAGTAGAACACACACATGAGTTTTACTTGGAAACCCCTTGCTCAAGGGAGGAGAAAACCATGATCTGTCTTACAGGATTTCAACTCCACTCTATTTCACTCAAAACGGAGCAAAGACTTCAGATTACAAATCTCTAGTAATCTAGGAATTAAACTCTTAATCCCTTCCCCCTTGCTGTAGCAACTCTACTACAAGCAAAAACTCTATTGCCCGCAAAACCAACTAGCTCTAATCGATCTAGAGACTTCAAGAACACAACAGGCTAACTCTAGCCACCAACTGTAGATCTCAAGGATAAGAGAAGAAACAAGCAGCAACTCTACTACATCCACACTTCAACTAACTCTAGTTGACACTTTTAGGCAGCTCTACCCAAAAGAACATCAAACAAAGACGAAAAGACACTTGACTAGAACATAACAGATTCGACTAACTAACTCTAGTTAATACGACTCAAAACTAAAACTCAGACAAGTAGCCGATCTGATTTCTTTATAACACAGGAACAGATTTACACAAGATAAGCACAGAAATATAAACCTAGAGGACAACTTAAAAACAATGATAACTCAATCAGGTCCCTTGCTGTTCTTCCAGATGAAATTTCTTTAAGAGAATGGCCTTTTTTCTTTTTGAGCTTGTGAATTTTTGAATTCAAAAACTATTTTTTGTTGTTGAAGAAAAGACTAATATAAGATGAACACAAATCCTTGGAGCACTGCCATTGGATTAGAGTCTGCTGCTCTGCCAAAAGATGTGCACCAACTACAGCAGGTTGCAGCTTTTGGACAACTATCTTTCTGTATGTACAGAACTCTCAATTTCGTCTGGGATCAGGTCCAAAGTTTGTTAAATCATCAAAATTTCAGAGACAGCTTAGAAAAATAACAAACTCCTTAATTATAATTCCAATAACCTACTACTTTTTTTTGTTTCCCACCTAGTTCCTAGAATCAGTTTTGGGGCTTGACTAATATGAATTTAAGCCGGTAAATCCTAGTTTGAGGGTGACTCCATTCTCAGGGCTCCAAACCGAGAACTCTGGTTTAGGATATAAAGGTACATACCACCCTATCACAACCTTTGGTGGTGCCTAATACAGTCTTTAGTTTTCTAAAACACCTACTACTACATTCATATGAATTTAATTCTTAATTGTAATATTATTCAGTAAATTTAACAAGGAAGAGGTACTATTACACTTTAGATTTTGAAAATTTGTTACACAACTATCTCTACTATTAGGTTCCCCCTTGAAGGTCAGTATCAACTACTTTATTTCGAATTGGTTACTACAAAATAATGAGAATATACAATCTCAAGAATAATGTGATTTAGAATGTAACTATTATATTGGTATAATTTCATCTAATTTTGAGTTCAAGTTATCAGATTGACTCTTATATCTTTTTTAAACCTGTTAATTGCCATTTAATTATAATTTTAATGTAATTATTGATTTGCCTTATTAACATTAATTTTGCTTAATCTTTTCCAACATTATTAACCTAATACTTAACCACATTGAAATTAAATCGTTAATCTAACTGTATTCAAAATTCAAATTATTAAACTTTAATAATAATAAGTATTTTGAGTTACCTTAAACTCGGTTTCTTGGTAATTACCTCAATATCCCAGCTTATAGAGCTAATTTAGCCTCTCGTCCGCTTAAGTCGTGTGAAACCAACAATTTCGTATTTTTTTGCAAAAAATGTTCTTTCATCCTCATAGATCATATGAACTCCCCACTGACTCGCAATGCACCCATGGATAGATGCCTCAAATTGGCTATACTGGCTAATGTCCCCAACCTGCAGTGAAGAATGCAATGGTAGGTAGGCGAAGCAAACACACCAGTCATGTCTTCTAGATGCTGTGCCCACTTTACATTTTTTCTCTATCACTTTAAGGTCTTTCAAATGATCATTGCGCATCAATTTGGCATTGATGAAATCATAATCATACTTCCCAGATAGCCTTAAATCAGGACTGCAGGCACCTTCCCCCACGCGCGTCACACAGCATATAGCAAAGCCGTTAAACTTATCATTATACCAATTAATGGGCAGTTTGAACGAGATCTTTTCCCCATAACTCTTATACTTAAACCACCAGGGAATTGCACGTTCAGGAAAGACAATGGAACAAGTCACCCTATGATCAGAGTTAAGAGAGGGAAGGATCACATCATCCATATTGTTTGATAGAAACAAACTGAGAATCTCATCCGAAATTGATCTACCATTGCTCTCCTCTGTATAAGATTGTTGATCAAAACTATAATTGGTGAATGAGACCAATTTCAACCTTGGGTACCTCTGTAGCTTTGCAATACTTTCTGTTGCCAAAAAATCTTCTACATATAATTCCTCTATACTCTGAGGAAGTTGGGGAAGTTCCTCAAGTTCCTGACAGTGTGTTATATCGAGATATTGAAGGTGAGAAAGTCGGCTGAAGATATCAGGCAAATAAATAAACTTATTTCTGCTCAGATTCAGTTCCAATAAAGAAGTTAAGTTCATAAGAGCATCAGCTTGGTTATCACATAAATTACATCCACTGAGATCTAAGCTTTTCAGTTCCCTCAAATCATGAATCAGCCTGGGTAATATCAAACTGCGAGCAGATTGATGCTTTACCTTCCGCCCTTTTCTTAATGATAGGATCTTGAGTTTGCTTAAGTTTCCAATAGAATCTGGTAGGTGCCAAATGGCAGTGTTGCCAGCATAGATCTCCTCCAACTCGTTTAGATCACCTAGCTTTTCAGGAAAACTTGCAAGTCTTGAGCAGCCTTTCAGAATCAAAACTTTCAGTTTTCTCATCTCACAGACACTGGCTGGGAGTCTTACAAGGTATTCACATGATCGCAAATCAAGTAAGCTGATACCACTGAGCTGTCCTATTGATGAGGGCAATTCACAAATTGCAGTACGTGCCAGAAGGAGCTCTGATAGCGATTCCATATTCCCCCGAATTTCTGACAACCTGAGAGGTTGAAGCTTTCAAGAGATTCCATTTGAATGCTACTTGGTAAAGACTTGAGATTTTTGCAGTTTTCCAGATTCAAGAAGATAAGCTTTTTGAGATTTCCAAGGGATGGATGAATTTCAACCAAACTTTCACAACCTTTCAGTATAATCTTCTGGAGGTTTGGAGTCTCACAAAAATTGGGTGTTCGGAGTAAACTTTCTGAAAAACTTAAATTGAGGATTGTCAACTTGTCAAATGCCAGTTCATAAAAAAAGAAGGAATAGAAACATCAGCTTTAACTGTCATTTGTTTTCTTTAAATATGATTCTTTTTTGAAGGAGATGAACAATACCTTTGGTTCCTTGAAGATTTCAACAAGAGAACTAAAAGTCATAATGAGCCCAACTAGGTTTCCTGTTTCAAAATCTGATGGTAAAGATTCAAAACTGTAGTAAAACCAATCAAGCCATTTTAAGCTACTGGGCAGATATTCAATAGTGTCAGAAACTGGTTCATAATGTCGAACCTCCTCCCCTTTGACAATGAGTAATCTTAGACAAGGCATGTTTCTGAAAGCTTTGCTCCACTTGCATATATGAAGGTCTGAGCCAATTGGTACCATTATGCCTTTAATTGACTCTGTCCTCTGGAAAAGAAATTAATGTAACTTTGTTAAACAGAACATACTTCCAAGCATAGAACCTATTTTCCTTAATATACAAATCTTAATCTATATCATTTTTTGTTGGAATTAACAGGGTGTACTGAGGTTAGGATAATTCTGGTAGTATAAGATTTATATCTGGCTTTGCATTATGAGTTCAATCAAATTAGTTAAGAACTTCAAATATTCTTATTCCACTTCCTTTCCATTATGACCCGATAAGAAATCCATTCTGCAATCAATATAAGGTTCGATTTGATTTGCAGAGGACATACTTACCTGATTTGCAGAAAAAACTGTTTTTATATCTTGTTCATGCCATAGTCTACTGTGCTTCCACGGCTTGTCCTTGTCAACATTGCGTGCCACTTTCTGACCCATTTGTTCTATCAAATCATGCATCTCAACCATTCCTTTAGAAATATTTAAGAGTGATTTTTGGATGAGGACATCTGTTCCAATCTCTGATCGGAAGCCAAAACTGTTCAGTAGAGTAATCACATCATCTCTCTTTCTTCCTCTAAAAAAGCATGCAATATCAAGGAATATATTCTTCTCTTCATGGTTCAATCCATCTAGACTTAACCTGAGTACCTTAAGAATTTTTTTATGCCCAATATCTTTCAGTCTATCTATTGCACTTCTCCAATTAATCATGTCTTTTTTGTAGAGAGAAGAACCCAAGACCTTAAGAGCTAAGGGTAAGCCTTTAGCATAATCTACAATAGACTTGGAGAGTTCCAAAACTCTTTATCAGGAGTTGGTTTCTGAAAAGCGTGCCAACTAAAAACTTCAATAGCCTCATCTTTAGCCAATTCAGGAACAGAATATAACTGGTCATGACGACGTAGTAAATCTTGGTTTCTAGTTGTTGTAATGATTATACTACCATCACCAAACCAATCATGATTTCCAACTAAATATTCCAATTGGTGTTCATCATCCACATCATCAAAAACAATTAAAACTTACCAGAGGCAAAGCTTTCTTTTTATCATGTTGGCTCCTTCATAAAAACTTGATATATTCTTTGATTTTTCTTTCAAGAGTCCTGAAAGAAGTTTCTTTTGCAAGTACATCAGCCCATGCTTCTTTGATTCTTCTCTAACATTCCCAAGAAAACAAGAACCTTGAAATTGATGAGAAACCTTGTCAAAGTATTTTATTGCAACAGTTGTCTTCCCAACGCCTCCGATCCCCCAAATTCCAATAAAACAGACATCACCTGATCGAAACTTCAGTAATGATTCTACTTCACCCATACGAGATTCGATTCCCACTAGATATTTTTCAGTTGCTGAAACGGTGTGGTGCATATTTCGGAAGTTATCATTTATAATCTTGTCAATACATTCTGCTTCATTCCTGCATTCAGTAAAAATAAAATAATAAAAATGGAACATGTGAAACACGAGAAATGTTAAAGTAGCCAAAAGCAGTCCATATTCCATCCATTGCTTCTTCAGGACTTGTCTAATATGTGTGAGGGAACAGGGAGTTTAAATTCACAAGAAATCGTGTTTGAAGTTTCTCTTTCAATAGTTGCCTTCTCCACTTCCATTATCACATCCACATGAAACACTTCCATTCACATTGTCAGCAAAAATGACACTTCGCCCAAACAAGATTCAATTGCAACTAGATTTTTGTCAGTGTCAAAAATTATGGTACCCAATCATTGTAATAAATTTTCATTTTCTTTATAAGTAAGAAGGATTGAGTTCAGATAAATGCTCATGAACTGAACAGAAATCCTTTTTATTACAATCAAAATATTCTTCTGCGGGCTATAAATTTTGAAAAGAAAGATCATATGACATTTGATAGCAGACAGCTTTCTTTTTTTTGGACAATGAAGCTCGAGGTGAAGTTCAATAAAAAGGAAATATAATAATTAAAAATATCAAAACCCAATTTTCCTATCTCCCCCAGCTTCTTCTTCTGCTCCAAGCACTCCATCAGGTCAGTCATCCTATCCTCCCTTCTTTTCCACAATTTCACCTCTTAATAGTACATATAGCTCAATACAAAATGCACAAAATAACTTTGTTGGTTTCTCAGCAAGTCCCGTAGCAAAAACAATCAAAGAAACCACATGGAATGAATGTTATTTTAGCAATTAAGGGTAAATTGGGAAATTTGATCTTTTAGCATTTGGACATGGGCAATAAATACACCTTACGTGCTCAAAAGCAACTGAATTGCACGCGTGTTGCCAGGTCATATCAAGGGGTTCAAAAGACACACTTATGCCAACAAAAGGTGTCTATGGTCACTAAAATAGTTAAAGTGTCTACATGACCATCGGTGACAAGTTTAAGGGGTTATCTATGTAAGACGAAAGAATATATATATTTGACCATGCAATATTAATTACTCCTTTTAGTGAGTTTTTGTATTGCAATCTATGTTTTACTACTCTATTAGCAGCTCACAACTTTGGGACCCAGAGAAGAAAGCATTAAATTTCACTGGAAGTTGATTACTCTCACAGTCAAGTACATGGATGTTGACTGATTTAAACAGAGTACACATTTCACGAGCCTAAATGACATGCAAAACACAAAATTGAAGTTTGTCACTCAAAACTAAAATATAGAAGCATACTGTAACCAAAATCATGTCATGTTCACATGATGCTGTATCTCTCTTGAATTCCACTCCTACCCCTTACACCCACCCCCGGCAAAAAAATCTGTTAACGAGTTCATCGAAAGTGTATTTTAGCCCAAAAGCTTTAAATGCACATCCAATTGAATGGTATTATCAGAAGGTAATTTGACCTTTTAAAGTAGAAGATAGAGACTTTCTTTATAAGTAAAAGAAGAAGATGGGTCTTGAAATACTCTCAATTAGAGTCGGAGTTTTTGGTTACTTATCAGAAATTATATGATAAACTGACCCCTGGTGTTTTCATGATGTTCTCTTTTGATTAAGTAGTAATTTTATTGAATTTTTGGGCAAAGGCGTCCGTAACAAGAATTATACAAAAAGGTAGAAAACCTACAAAAGTTTACATGCTATTCTTAAAAGCATGTTTATTTCAAAGACTACAGAAACCATTGGAACTTTGCATAGCATTTCCCAAAAAAATGAAAAGATGTCCCAATAATTAAGTGAAAATCAAGGGATCATTTACTACTCACCCATTAGCAGTTTTACGAACATCCAGTCCTGCTATTCCAGCAGCTCTATGTAGAGCGTCCTTCCATCTCGGCACCTTCTCCAAATTATCCTTGTGATGTGTGAAATCTTCCCTGTGTTTTTCCAACGCTTTAGCAAAGCTGCTGCTCTCAGCTTCACAGAGAGCTTAAAATGTTAATTCCAGTTGCGTATGTATTAGCTATAGAAGAGAAATTATTAAAATAATGATTAGAAAAGTTATCTTGAAAGAGAATTTAAGTTTGATAAGTCAGAACAATAAATAATACGGAAAAGGTACATATTTGCCCTTCGACAGTTAAGTATTATGCCCCACTTTTATTATCCAATGTGGCACTTACATGACGCCTACATAGATTTATTTTTAATATAATTAAAATTTACTTTCTATTTAATATTTTATCCAACCCTCTTAAATAAAATCCGACCCACCCAATTTGAAAACCTGTTAACCCTAACTCCAATAGTTATAATTTCCCATCACTCTACCCACAACATTCTTATCAACTCCGTCAAGAAGTTTTGATCTACTTGAAGCGTAATACAACATAATTTCTTCTCCATTTTTAGTTTCCATCAAGAAGTTTTGATCTACTTGAAGCATCAGATGTAGCAATTGAGTGACATATATCAACTATCCTCGACTACACTAATGGTCTGGTAGAAGTTGATAACAATAAGAAGAGGGTATCGGAAGTTTGTTTGCAAGAAGAGAAAATTTTGGTAGAAAATATCTATACACAATTAATTGTTATACCACTGGTATGATGAATGAACAGTTCAAGTATAATAACAAACTAATTTGAACTTCTTGCTTCAAAGTAACAAGTTACAATTCTCTTTCTACAAAAACTGCCTCCACTAGTGCCATGAAGATAAAATTGAATAGGAGTATTTCTTCTCTGCATCGTGAACAAAATTATAAATACAATAAAACACTAGCGTTTCCATATGGTTACTACCGTGTCTTTGCGGCCAAGCCTGCCCGTACAACCAACTCTATAATGCTTTGCATTAGTGTTCATCGATGGGTTGATAAGAATGCCATGGTGAATTGGACGGTAATTTCGAGAGGAAAGGTATTGGGTTAGGGTTAATGGGTTTTTTAATTGAGTGGGTCAGTTTTATTTAAGTGGGTTGGATAAAATATTAAATAGGAAGTAAATTTTAATTAAATTAAAAATAAGCGTCACATAGGATAATAAAAGTGGTGATATTATACTTAATTATCCAGGGCAAATATGTGCGTGGAAAATATATCAAAAAAGTATGACTTAGATAAATATAACCCTTTTCAATATAACCCTTTTCTAAGAATACAAAGGCAAATATGACCCTTTTCCGTAAATAATATTATTAGTGGAGTGTTACTTTCAACGAATATTTCTGATGACTTACTTTTCATGCGCATATCTGATGGCTCGACGTTATAGAAGACAGGATATGCTTTCTGTTCCTTCTTGTCAACACAGTCCATAATCATTGTGAGCTCCTCCAAGCACCAGGTGGATGAAGCATAGTCCTCAGAGAAGATAATAATGGCAATTCTTGATTCCTCAATGGCTTTCGAGAGTACTGTTAAAATGATCTTTCCTCTTTCAAGATTCACATTATCTTTGAATACGTTGATTCCTTTGTCTTGGAGACATTTATAAAGATGGGCAACAAAGTTATTGCGGGTGTCATATCCTTAAACTCAAAAAGGCATCATATTTCCACTTTTGATTCGCTTCATTTTGGGGAGCCACGGAAAATGTATGGGTTCTGGCAATCTGCAAATATACAAGCAAGAGTAGATAAAGACTTGGGAGTAGATCCCAGAAGCAAAAAGAATTAATAAGATGAAGAAGAAAAGGGAATCTCAGGGAAGGTTGACTTAAAACAATGATTCATACATTAACAGAAAGACAGAAGAGGGTCGCATGTCAAATCTGCCCTCTCTGCGTAACAAAGTAGACGACAACATCATTAACTATGTTCCAATCGTTAACTAATTTTGGAGTTGGCTATATTCCGTTTAATTTGGACTAGTTTCATTTCAATACTCAATAATTTGTATATAAGACTAATTAAGGAGTTCTTTATTGGGGTCGGCTATATGAATCATCAAATCTATTCCATTTAATTTGGACTAGCTTCATTTCAGTACTCAATAATTTTGACATAAGACTAATTAAGGAGTTCTCTAACACAAGGGGGTCTCTATATTTTTTTAAAAATCGAAGGTGGGTCTCTACATTTTTCTACTCACATACAAATCTCTGAACAAGCTAAAAAGACTCCTAGCAAATACCATATATAATGTAAGTGTATCAGCACGACTAAACCTTAGCCTAACTAGTTTGTATAAGCTATTCAAATCGACATCTACTCTTTTTAAGGCAAAATAATGCACAAGAGGGAAAAAGAATGTCACCAGAATTCTCAGCAATTAGAGGAACACGCACCTGATTTGCAGAAAAAACAGTGTTCATATCTTTTTCATGCCATAGTCTACTGCAATTCCATGGCTTGCCCTGCTCAGCATCATGTGCCACTTGCTGACCCATTTGTGCTATCGAATCATGCATCTCAATTATTCCTTTTGAGATATATAAAAATGATGATATTTTAAGTTCATGTATTCTATTTGCTAACTTGAAGCCAAGTCTATCCAGTACTGTAATCAGATCTTCTCTCTTTTTTCCTCTAAAGAAGCATGCAATATGAAGAAATATATCCTTGCATTCCTCACTCAATTCATCTAGACTTAAAATGAGTAACCTAACAATCTTCCCATCTCTGAAATCTTCGAGTCTATATAATGCACTTATGTGCTCTTTCGTACTTTGTTTGTAGAGAAAAGAACCCAAGACCTCCAGAGCTAAGGGTAAGCCTTTAGCATAACCAACTACACAGCATGAGAGCTCTTCAAAGTTTTTAACCGGAGCTCCTTGTTGAAAGGCGTTCCAACTAAAAAGTTCTAAAGCCTCATTGTTAGTCAGTTCTGGGATACGATATAACACATCATGCTTGCCAAGTAAATCAAAGCTTCTAGTTGTTGTAATGACCCTACTGCCATCACCAAACCAATCACGCTTTCCAGCTGAATATTCCAATTGGAGACTGTCATCCATATCATCAAGAACAATTAGAACTTTCTTGAAACGCAGCATTTGGCTTATTAGTTCGCCGCCTCTAGCAAAATTTGCTAAACTCACAGAATGTTTCTTCAGAATCTGTGAAAGAAGCTTCTGTTGCAAATGGTGTAGGCCTCCCGGTCCATGCTTTTCTAAGACTCTCCTAACATTTGCAAGAAAACAAGACTCTTCAAATTGACAAGAGATCTCATTAAAAAGTGCTCTGGCAACAGTTATCCTCCCTACACCAGCCATCCCCCATATCCCTATAGAATGAACACCGCCAGATTCAACTTTCAACAAAGATTTTACTTCCTCTACACGAGATCTGATTCCCACAGGATATTTTGCAATGTTCATATCCTGAGAAGCCTTATCAACAATTTCCTCAATACATCCTTTACCGTTCCTGCGTCAAATAGAACATATCATATCAATAAAATATTTGAAATGTGATAATTGATGAAAATGGAAAGCATTACCCATGTCCCAAAAAATGCGACATTAAAATTTCTCTAAGTTTGCTAGAAACAACACCTCAAATTGACAACGGACTTGTCAAATTTTTTAGCTGGAATAGTTGTCCACTCTATGCCACCCAGTGCGCACATCCTCTCCAAACAAACACAGGTAAACTACATTACAAAGGACCTCACTTGACCCACATAAAGTATAATAGCAGAGTATTGGGAGTTTAGCTGCAGCTACAAAAAATCATTCAAGCTAAGCTCGTAGCCTCGTACAATATTTATATAGCTTGAGCTTTGTGATCATGTTATCCTACACCTCTAAATGAAGTATGGTACGGTCGTCGCAATAATAAACCTAACAAGAGTTGGGGTCGATCCCACGAACACTGGAATGTCAAATTGTGTGATAAGCTATCACTCCTAAAATGTATAATTACTTGAGCAAGATGAAGCAAAGGATTTTTTTATTAATGGATGAAGAAGTGATATATATATATATACAAAAAATAAATAACACTGTCTCTGTGAGAGAGCTCCTCCTACGGTGGAAACTAAACCAGTAAACTAGGAAAATAAGATAACAAACTTCTAAATGGTGGATACAGAGCTAACAACCTATGCAGTAAAACAGTAAGCAATAACAATGTGCAGTGCAGTAACAACGTTCTAATACACACCCCCTCAAACTAGATGATGAACAACAACACCTAGCTTGGACAAATGGCGATGAAAGGAGCTCTTCTGAAGCGGTTTAGTGAGAGCGTCAGCCAACTGGTCGGAACTAGGAATGTACTTGAAGATAAGGCGCTTACTGTAAACCTGTTGGCGAACGTAGTGGAAGTCAACAGCTATATGCTTCATGTGGCTATGAAGATTGTTGTTCTCACATAAGTAGGTGACACCAAGGTTGTCACCAAAAATTGTAGGTGGTGTGGGGGATATGAACATGGAGTTCCTTGAGAAGATTTTTCACCCAAGTGGTCTCATCAATGGCACTAGCAACAGCCTGGTACTCTGCTTCAGTAGACGAGCGAGCAATGTAACGTTGTTTTTTTATGACCAACTAACTAGAGTAAGGCCAAGAAAAATAACATAACCTGCTGTGGAACTTCGATCAGTGAGGTTCCCAGCCCAGTCAGCATCAGAAAACACAGAGAGATTAAGACTGGTGCTTGGAGCAATTCGAAGGCCATAGTTAGCAGTGTTTTTGAGATATCGAAGGAGGCGTTTCAGCCTCCTAGTAAGACTCAGACGGGGCATGCATAAATTGAGACAATTTGTTCACTGAGTAAGAAACATCAGGCCTGCTAAAAGACAAGTATTGCAATTTTCTAATGACTTTCCTGTATTCAAAAGCGGTAACAATGTTCCAGTAAGCAGTAACAATGTGCAGTGAAGTAACAACGTTCAATAAAATTAACTCTGAAATAAGATTGTTGGATATGGTTGGTAGTAAGGATTGACCGCAGTGATAGGTAGTGATTGATCGCGGTGGTGGAGGTGGCCTCGACAGTAATGGCGACGGTGGCGGTGAAAGTGAATATAATTATAATGATGGATGTGATAGATGCGGTAATAACTCACAGTAGTGGTTGACAGAAGTTGTGGTTGTGATGGCAGATGTGGTTGGTGGTGGTGGTGGTTGACGATGGTATTGATGGTAGTTGGCAATGGTGGTAGTTATGATGGTAGAAATGGTTGGTAGTAGGGATTGACGACAGTAGTGGTAGTGGTTGATAGTGGTGGCGGAGGTGACAGCGACGACGGTGATGGCGACAATGATGACAGTGAATATAATTATAATGATGGAGGTAGTAGGTATGACAATGATTGACAATAGTGGTTGACAACAATTATAACAAGGGTGGTTAGTGGTGGTGGCAGTGGTGGTTGTGATGATGAGTTGGTTGATGTTAGTAGTTGGCGGTGTTGGTGGTGGTGACAGAAGAATGTAAGGTGGTTGACGATGGTTTTGGTGTTAGTTGGCAACGGTGCTAATTGTGATGGTTGAGGTGGTCAATAATAGGGATTGATTGCAATGGCGGTAGTAACTGATAGTGATGGCAGAGGTGGTCACGACAATGACGGTAGTGGTAGTGGCGATGGATATAGTTATAATGATGTAAGTGGTAGGTGTGGTAACGACCATCAATAGTGGTTAATAGCAATGGTGATTGACGATGGCTGTGGTGGTTGAAAGTGATGATGATGTTGTGATGACAGATGTGATTAGTAGTGATCGCTGATGGTTGTGGATAGAGTAGAGCTGTCAATATGGGCTGGCCCACCTCATCCGGGCTAACCCATACAAGCTTTGAAATTTGACGGGTCAGGTCGAGCTAGCCCATTTTTTTGGTGGGCCAGAAAATGGTCAGCCCAGCCCACAAGTACGTGGGCTACGGGCTGTGCCGGGCCAACTCACTTTTTTTAAAGTATATTTTTTATAATTTTTTAAATCAAATTATAATTTAAAAATATTATCATAAATATCGACAAGACAATAATACATGGTGTTAGTGTTACTACTTGTTAATCAAATCCACAAATAAAATTATCTTTATAATATTTATTAAGTTTGATTTGAAGTAAAAACATAAATAGCAAAATATAAATATTAACCTAATTGTTTTCTAATGATCATAATAAAACACAAAAACTATGACAATATTCCATAGGCTACGGCCTACGTAGTGGTTCCCTAGAAATTTTAGGAAAATTTTATTTTATGTAGTACATATTTTATAAACATAATTTGTATTTAAATTTTAATAATTCAAACGTTAAATAGATTTTGAGTTTGGACACTTGTTATTTTTAATAGTCTATTTTATTTTTTATTTTTTAATTAATTTTTATTTGTCCCACGGGCCAGCCCTATCCATATTTCTCAAGCCCCACAAATCAGCAGACTTATTCAGGCCGGACTAAAAAACCCTTTTCTTAAGTGGGCTCCAAAAATCTTAGCTCAGCCCAATCAAATCACGGATTAGGCCAGGCCAGCCCAACGGGCCTAGCCATATTGACGGCTCTAGGATAAAGTGGTAGTAAAAAAAATAAAATTGATGAAGTAAATGAAAAAGTGGTAGTAAAAATTATCCACACGAAGTTCTCTTAATGATTTACTATCTTGTTTAACATCTTATAACTTCAGACTTATTCAAACCAAATAAGTGCAAAACCTTAATCTAAATAAATGCACTTAATGGCATATGAATCATTTAGATTTAGATCTCCATTAAGTGCAAACAAATGAGACACGAGTGTTGTCTACCATGGTTCTAGCACTCTATTCCTTATAAGAGTTGATTTAGGCCCAAATAAACTTATGATCTTTTCATAAAATCAGATATTTTATGTGCATATTTTTTTTAAATTGATCTAATATTATTTTTTGACTGTTATAAAGCAAAAATGACTGAATAATGCACTTGATTGAATCCTGAGTTATTTAATCAAAGAAATTGAGATGAATTCCCAATTAATATTTTCTTTTTTCTTAGTACACCCATATTAAAGAAATTCTAAATTAGCTAGTTTGACCACTAAGATACCACTCAGAGGCTGTGAACCTATTCTTTATGTTTTGTCAAGAAATATATAAAGCAGAGAAATAGAGAATATCCCCAAAAAAATTGAATCAGACTCAGTTAGTTCTTTTGAGCTACTACTCACCAACGGATAAGTTCGTAAGGATAATAATAATCCTTATAAAACCCCGCAATGTCGAATGCTTTAGAGAGAGCGTCCTTCCACCTCTGCACCTTCTCCAAATCAGAACCCTTGAAATATGCCTCGTCTTTGTCCAACACTTGATCAATAATGCCAGATACTTCTGATGCATATGCGCGATAGAAGACCGAGAAGGATTCCAGTCCCTTGTTGTCAACGCACTCCATAATCTTAGTGATTTCTTCCAAGCACCGTCGGGATGAAGCATACTCTTTGGAAAAGATTGTAATGGCAATCCTTGATTCCTCGATGGCTTCTGAGATTTCTGTCGGCATTGGCGCTCCTTTTTCAGATTTGACATCGTGTTTTAATGCGTTGATTCCTATGTATTCCAGACGTTTGTAAAGATCGGTAACAAAGCTTACGTCGAAATCTTCTTGTCTAAAATTCAGAAAAAGCATCATATTTCCATTGTTTGATATATTGAAATTGGGAAGACATGAGTAGAGTCGGACTCTGGCTCTATGAAAAATGTGAGATCTTGTGGCAATTTGAAACCACTAGCAACAATCAGTTATCCAGTAAACGCAGAAGAGACCATGAGTCAATTTTGAGGTCTGGATCAGCCGCAGTAAACACTGGTCTAGCAATTATCAATGATTGAAGCCAGAGACAGCACGTTGGGCTCCTAGCCCTGTTATTTATTGTTTCTGAAGACATGCATAAGTAAACAGTGGATAACTATTGTTGCACAAAGGGACCGACATAAATATCCTTTTCATCCAAAAGAAAAAAAATTGATTGAAGCCACGTGTCCTCTTAAATACTTTCTCTATTTCAAATTAATTGAATTGTTTAGGTGTTTCACACGCATTAAAGATTAAGACATAAATTAGACATAACTTTCTATTTTTATCCTTATTAATTATTGTCAAATTTATGATTAAAATAATTAAACATTAATTATATAACAAATTCCAATACTAAGTAATGAAGGGTAAAATTAGAAGAATATTCTAAAAGTAGTCTTGAAGATTGAATAATTAAGTTAATTTGAAAAATGAAAAATGTCTCAACAATTCAATTAATTTGAAATGAAGGGGGTATTACTCACTCCTTTGCATATTACTCGTTCTGACCAACAATAGTTGTCCGGTAAATTTAATTCTTTGAAAAATGTGTTAAGTGATAAATAACATTTAATATCAAGAGTAAAATAGACACAAAAGGCAAATTATCTCTTGATTTTCTAAACTGGACAAGTATTGTTGGACAATTATTTTTAATATAATGTACAACTATTGTTGGACGGAGGGAGTAGTTGATTATTGTACTAAAAATAGTTGTTGCACGTTAGTTGTCCATCTTATTAAATAAAAAACGCATTAATTATTTTTTTTCTATATTACTCTTGCAATTAATTCATTTTGAAAGTGTTTACATTTGTTTGTAAAATTTCAAAAAAAATTTTAAGGATTGAATTAGTAAAATTATTATTAAGCACCATGCAAAATAAAAAACGATCAATTAATATGGAACGGAGTGAGTAAGGGATACTTTTGGTTAATGGAATAAGCAATAAGATTGATATCATGTTTAAGTTTGAGATTAAATTTATAATTTATTTGATCTAGGTATAATTTAATTAAATAAAATATAAATTTGATAACAAATTTAAATTTTGATATATACTATCAAATGTATAGAGTTTTATATCTAGACAATATTAGTAATTCCCAAAAATAAAATAAAATTGGGGACTAGGCCTAATTAAAGTAGTATTTTAAAATAGCTTTTCAAAATATTGTTTTTTGAAAAAGAAAACAATTTGTGTTTGACTAATTCATTTGAAAAGTGATTTTGATAAGCAGATTGTGTTTGACTAATATTTTCTTAAAAGTACTTTTTAGAGTCAAATTACGAAAAAGGACATGTATCAATATACTTTTAATATTAAGATTATTTTATAGAAAGAAACAATTTTAAATATCTATTAAAAAATTTAATTTTTATTAAATTAAAATGTACATATTCAAAATTTTATTTGATATTATACATAGATAAATAAAAAGATAAATTAAATATTGATATAATCCTACAAAAATATTGTTGTTACCTTTTTATAATCCTGCAAAATAATACGTAAAATAATACTCCATCCGTTCAACAATAGTTGTCCACGTTGTTAAAAATAGTTGTCCAACAATCTTGTCCAATTTAGAAAATCAAGAGATAATTTACCTTTTTTGGTCTATTTTATCCTTGCTATTAAATATTATTTATCATCTAACACATTCTCAAAATATTAAATTTAATAAAGTCAAAGGATAATATAGTAATATAACCCCTATTATTTATTATTTCTTAAGGAGTGTGTCAAGTCAAGTGGACAAGTATTGTTGAACAGAGGGAGTATATAAAATATAAAATAATAATAGGTAAACGTAAAATTTAAAAAATTGTTATATAAAATTTAAAAATAAAATTCTTAAATGAAATTAACCAGACTTATGAGATATACTAATTAATTAATTAATTAATATGGAATATTTTGGTAAATATGTATATATGGAAGAAATATTATGGTCTTGAAGAAAATAATTTTTTGTTCATGCTTCTACTTTTGTTTAAGAAGTAGAATTTTTTAGCTTCTTTTCAACAACAGAAAAACTACTTGTACTCTCGTTTAAAAATAGTTTTAGTGATTTGCAAATGCCTAAATTTCAAAAAAAAAAAAATCTTTTCAAAATAAGTATTTTTGGACTCTCAATAACAATGCAAACAGACTCAAAGTTATCATATGATAAAACAAACTAAACCGTCAATACACAAACAGGAGATTTCTTATGTTATTTTTGGGTCGGATTTAAAGGGGTAAGAAAAATTGGTGAAAGAAAAATTACATAACTAATTTGTACTCCATATCTATTCAACCTAATAATAATTTTACAAAATTACATAAATCAATGAAGATTTTCTTTTTCCTAATAGGTTATTTTCTTTCACCAGCCACCGCTCTCCTCTCTCACTTTTTCTTTATTTCTTTTTCTCTTTCTTTTCTAATCTTAGTTTTTCGGATTGTTCTTTTTCAGCTTTTTAGATTGAGAAATCTCAGAAAATGAGTTTGATTTCACTTCCTCTCTTTAATTTAATCGTCTATTTTTTAGTTTTTAAAAAATTTATGGATTGAAAAAAATTGAAGCTGATTCATAAATTTAGTTTTGAATATTTTACGATTTTTTTTTTTTTTTACATCATTCGATCCCAAATTGTATGGACCTGAACCTGCATGTTCTTACATAGATCGATGCGTTAATATTCAATTTTGTTACATTTGACATAGTTGAGTTAGAATTGTATGTGTATTTATGGCAGTCAAGTGCACATTATTTTTAAGGAGATAATACGTGTATCTATGTATCTAGTAACTATGAATTGTCGAATAAGTTTTCAGTCTTGTCTTGATTATCTTTTCAAATTTGACACTTCTCAAAACAATTCCATCAGGAAAAATATAGTTGATACATGATATAATTTTCTCTTTCTTCTAAGTATATATTCATGTATAAATGATGCATGATAATTGAAATTCTCCAACCAAATAAGAATATAACTTGCCCTAAAATTGTTGTATACAGTAAAATTGATACATGTATGTTATGAAATAAGTATAAAACACAGATACACACATATACCTATATATTCGATACATTCAGAGACTTAAAATTGTAATTGTAAAACACATATCCAAAGAGAGAGGGGAATAAAATAGTATAATTTACATAAATCTCATAGTATTAAGAGCTAATTATATTATTTTTCTACTCTTTTTTAAATTATAAAAATTTCTTAAAATTCATGAATTCTGGATACATCGCTAGACTTCTGGATACATCACTTGACTTCCGAATACATCATCAAACATTCAGATTCCGAATACATCATCAAACATTCAGATACATAGGTGAGGGATATATCTGAGAGAGGAGGAATGTATCGGAGAAGGGACACAATATCCGGATACATTACTGGACTTTTGGATATATCAGCACACATGATATATAGGTGAGGGATGTATCTGAGAGGGGAGGAATGTATCAAAGAGGGGAGAGATGTATCCGAGAGCGGATAGGGATGTATCAATAAGAGGAGAGTAATGTATTTGAAAGGGGATTTTTGAAATTTTTTTAAATGATAGAAAATTTTAGAAATTATGATAAAATAAGATGTGTATTTAGATAATTTTTCCAATAAAATAAGGAAACCCGTTGACTCAGTTCTTAAGTTTTAGAGAGTGTTTGGATTGGCTTAAAAGTTGGTCAAACCTACTTTTAAGTTAGTTTTTGACTTCTATAAACGTTTGGCAAATATAAAAAATAACTTAAAATAAGTTAAAAATGACTTAAAATAAGTAAGAAAGTGTTTGGCAAGGTAAAAAATAACTTAAAATAAGTCAAAAATCAAAAATAGGTCTCCCCTTACTTTTTATTTTTTGACTTAAAAGTCATTTCAATTTGATTTTTTATTTTTAAATTAAAAGCAATTTTTTTTAAGTCAGGTCTTAGTCAATGGATAATTGATTGTATTGCGTCTTTTCCTTAGTTTTTCTTTTTCTTCCTTTGATTTCTCCATGGATTCCCACAAAGAATCGAACCAAAAATGGATATATGACGCCTTCTTGAGCTTTAGAGGTGAAGATACTCGCAACAATTTTGTTTCCCATCTCTACAAACGCTTGGAAGAGAGAGGATTCAACATATTCAAAGACGATGAGAAACTTGAAAGAGGAAGACCCATTTCTCCAGAACTATTGAAAGCCATTGAAGAATCCAGAATTGCAATTATCGTCTTCTCCGAGAACTATGCTTCGTCCAAATGGTGCTTGGAGGAACTCACGAAAATTATGGATTGTGTTGAAAAGAAGGGTCAGGAAGCGATCCCAATATTCCACAATGTTGACCCATCAGATGTACGCCGGCAAAGTAATAGCGTTGCTGTAGCATTGGCTAAGCACGAGGCAGATCTCAAGGGTAGTGATTTGGGGAAAGTGCAGAGGTGGAAGGATGCTCTATGTAAAGCAGCCAATATAGCAGGATGGGATGTTGGTAAAACTGCTAATGGGTAAGTAAATAGAAGTGTATTACCACAACTTACAGAGGCGAGGGTTGTAAATCCCTAGTCGTCCAGGCAAATAACTCAGCATCTAATCAAGTTCACCAGCATATGCATCAGCAGATAATAATACTATACCAATTTTAGAAAATATATACGTAAGATATCTAGTTTTACAGAGAGACCACAGGTTCAGGTGCCCTATTTTTAACATGTAAATTTGCCCATAATATGTGATATCTGCTTTATGTGTGAAAGAGATGTTGAAAATACAGGCCATCTTTTCATACAACATCTTATTATTCATGTACAACATTAAGTGCTGATTTTATTAAATAAATTATTTATTTAATGATCTAAAAAAATGGTTTGAAGAGTCTAGAGTTGAAAAGAACACACAATAGACACAAACACACACTTACCCTAGCTCTAGCTGGACATAAGAGCTCAGTTCAAATGTTATATGAGCAGAGTTCCAAAATCTAGCACATTGCTCGTTTGTAATCATTTGAACCTCTATGGTTAATGATTATACTGATTCAAATGTGTTAAACTTGTTATTACGAAGTTAGATTGTGACATTGTGTTGATCTTGACCTCTCGCTTCTTGGCTAAAAAACAATGTATATGTAATATCATGTGCTCATTAGACCAATTACCAAATTAGTGTTGGAAATCTTACAGAAAATACTTTCATCACGAACATTTGTACAGAATTCACATATCTTGAGGCGTGTCGAAAGACACTGTCCTTAAGGATATTTCACCCGGTATAGATGTATCCCCAGGATTCAACAAGCTCTTCTAGTATAAAACTAGGAGCCAGAAACTAACAAAAATTCTTTTATGATAAACCCAGCACAATAGAATATAGGAGGAAAGAATTATTTGGAGATATCTCTACTTCATCTCATCAAGTGTTGAAGAAGAAGACTAGTTTTATAGTGAAAAACACACAGGCAAAAGCCTCCAACGGTAATAACAAAATCAATGACCAGGATTAATGGGTCATAAAGGATAGTAATTGGAATGTTTAAGGCTGAAAAATAATGTCCTTAAGGACTGCCAAATTAAGGCTTTCAATGGTAGGAAAAGTAATAGAATTATGGCTAATCAAGGCTAGGCATTCAACCACAATAAATAGATATTTAATATTCATAACCAAGATAGGAAGGAATGGACCTAGACAATAATATGAAATACTTTCTTTTGAGATACTAGAATCATTTTTCCAACAATTAGTCTATCTTCTTTGGCACCAGTTGAGTGGCAGGCATAGATGACTATCTGTCTGGAATAATCTTGCTTTATCTTTTAAATTTCTTTTTTCTTATTCAGAATTTAAAGCTCGGCAAACAATGTTATACCTTTTAAAACCTGGATTTGTTTTCACATGTCAACATCTATCTCCACACAATTCTTTCTATTCATGGTAAACACGACTCAAATTGCATTAATCTGACTACATAATGATGAAAATCTGGTTTGCATTGCATCTTGTTCGGACAAAGTGTGATCTTTGTTCAGAATGGGATGAAAATGTTTGTATGCTGGAATCTGTATGATGGGTGGCACAAAGGACAGCTTAGGGTAAAAACATTAACAGGATTTCATGTTACTTAAACTATCTTGTTTCTTGGCACATCTTATACAAGTTCCAAAGAAGAATTACATTGAATATGGGCTCTGCTTAATGTTGAATATATTTCACTACCTTTCTTATTAGTTATAATATTTTTACTTGCACAGGAATGAAGCAGAATGTATTGACCAGATTATAAACGAGAAAATTCAAAATTTGCACCGCACAGTTTCAGCTAATGAGAAGTATTTAGTGGGAATTGAATCTCGTACTGGTGGAGTGGAATTGTTGTTGAAAGTTGGATTAGGTGGTGTCCGTTTTGTGGGGATATGGGGGATGGGTGGCGTGGGGAAGACAACAGTCGCTAGAAAAATCTTTGACAATATTTCTAACCAGTTTCAAGGGTCTTGTTTTCTTGCAAATGTTCGAGAAGATTCAAAGAAGCATGGGATGAAACACTTGCAAATGACACTTCTTTCAAGTATCCTGAATGAAAAATCTATGAATATAACAAGTTTCTATGAAGGAGCTGACATGATAAAAAGAAAGCTTTGCCTCAGGAAGGTTTTAATTGTTTTTGATGATGTGGATGATGACCACCAGTTGGAATATTTAGTTGGAAAGCATGATTGGTTTGGTGATGGCAGTCGAATCATTACAACAACCAGAAATGCAGATTTACTTCGTTGCCACGACGAGTTATATTCTGTCCCTGAATTGGCTAAATGTGAGGGTCTTGAACTTTTTAGTTGGTACGCCTTTCGAAGAAGGATTCCTGATAAAGAGTTTTTTAAACTCTCCAAGTCTGTAGTAGATTATGCTAAAGGCTTACCCTTAGCTCTTATGGTCTTGGGTTCTTTTCTCTACAAACGAGGCATTACTGACTGGAGAAGTGCATTGGACAGACTCAAAGATACTGGATACGAAGAAATTGTTAAGCAGCTCAGCTTAAGTCTAGATGGATTGACCTATGAAGACAAGAATATATTTCTTGATATTGCATGCTTCTTCAGGGGAAAAAGGAGAGATGACGTGATAACAATTCTAAATAGTTTTGGCTTCAAATCAGAGATTGGAATGGATGTCCTTTCTAAAAAGTCACTTATTTATATTTCAGAGGGAATGGTTGAGATGCATGATTTGATAGCACAAATGGGTCAGCAAGTGGCACGTGATGTTGATCAGGACAAACCATGGAATCATAGTCGAATATGGCATGAAAAAGATATAGAAACTGTTTTTTCCACAAATCAGGTATGTATGTCCTCTAATCATTTTGAGGATGCTTGAGATTTGTCATTTTCCTTTGCATTCTTTCGGGAGTCCTAAAAACTAGACAATAGACATCGAGGTATTCAACCTTTTAGGGCTAGAACATTTTTCTTTATGTGAACCATATGCTATGGGATGTTTCTTAATTAAATTAATTGCAACATCTTGGCCACAAGCATGCTCTTGTAACTCTGAATGTGCATTTCCTGCTATTTTTCAAGCTTGCATCTCTCATTTGTTTTGAGTATTAACATCTCCTGCCAATAAAATAAGAACCAAGTAAAATTAATGTGCATTTTGTGTGTTATCACAATTCAACTCTACAAACTTTAGTGATTTTTCTGTTTTGATAAGTAATTAAGATTCTATAAATACTTGCACCAAGCCAGTACCACAAAACATAATTAGAGATTGTGAAAATCCTCTATTGTATCTAGGATTGCATCTTCATCATGTACGGTAACCAAGTTACACCAGAAAGCTGGCAAAAATATACATCTTTGTTTAAGGCTATGTATGTTCCTTTTGTTGCCTTAAAAAATTCTGCTATTTCTTTCAAGCCATACGGTCCACCAAATGGCTTGAGGAATGGTATTCCAAGTCTTCCAGGATTACGGTAGCTCAAAAATGGATTTTTGCATGGTCTAAGCCATGTCTAATATTGCTAAAAACATGCATCACAACCGACTAGTGACTTTAGAATGCAAGAAGAGGTGGCCAACATCTTCAGAGTGTTTTTCACACTGTGGGCACCTACGGCAAGGCTGAAATCCCCTCTTTTGGAGGTTGGAATAAGTAAGACAAGCTTCCCTAGCCACAATCCAAGTGAAGCAAGAGACCTTCAAAGGAGCCTTGCTAAACCAGATCTTTTTCCTAGGCCAAGAAACCCTTTCCAACAAACTGTAGCAACTTCTGACTGTAAAGAGACCTGTGGGATGTCCCTTCCATATGATAGAATCTATTTTATTATAGCCCAAAACTATGTTGCTAAGCAGCTGAAACAAAAGATATAATCTTTCCACTTCCCAGACATTTAAGTTCCTTCTAAGAAAGAGATTCCAGCCTTGAGTTGAATAACATTCAGGAACTACCCCGTTGACCTGCGAAGAGAAACCAAAGAATCTGAAAGTTGGCGTCCAGATTTGAATATTTTTGATGTTCAAACTATTACTATGGAGGAGCAACAATGGCTCACAAGAAGGTTTGAAGAGGAAGAGGTGTTAGAAGGGATCAAAATGTGTGCAGCAGACAAGGCACCTGGCCCGGATGGTTACAAAATGGTTTTTTTTCAAACTTTCTGGGAAACTATGGGAAACTATAAAGGAGGACTTAATGTTGACCTTCCACAATTTCCACTCATCAGAAATTTGAAAAAAGTTTTAATGCTACATTTGTAGCTCTGATTCCAAAGAAGGTGGGGGCAAATGTTCTGAGAGATTTTAGACCAATTAGTTTTATCACAGGGGTGTACAAAATCATAGCCAAGGTTCTAGCAGAGAGATTGAAGAGGATGATAAGCAAGCTTGTGAACAAACTCAGATGGCCTTCATTAAAGGTAGACAGATAATAGATGCTGCTTTAATTGCTAGTGAGTGTATTGACACTAGAATTAGAGGAGATGTACTGGGATTATGTGCAAGTTGGATATTGAGAAAGCCTATGACCATTTAAATTGGAAGTTCCTGATCAACACTCTTAGACAAATGGGGTTTGGAAATAGATGGCTTGGTTGGATAGACTTTTGTATTAAAACCACCAGGTTCTCCATCCTTGTTAGTGGAGAACTTGTAAGTTTTTTTCTAACAGAAAGAGGACTTAGACAAAGGATCCTCTATCTCCATTCCTTTTTATTATAGCTATGAAGGGATTGGACAGTTTAATGAGGAAAGAGTTGCAAAATAATTGGATCAGAGGCTTCAATATAAGAAACATGGCAATATGAAGTGGACACATTTACTATATGTTGATGATACAATAGTGTTTTGTGAAGCAAAGCAGGAACAATTATGTTATTTAAGGGTGATTCTGGTAGTTTTTGAGGCTTGTTCTGGACTCAAGGTTAGCTGGAGAAAAAGCAATATCTTTCTTGTAAAAGAAGTTCAACAGATACAAACACTAGCAAACATCTTGAGGTGCAAGGTATAGAAGCTACCAACAGTCTATCTAGGCATGCCATTGGGGGCAAACCATAAAGCCATTACTATTTGGGATGGAATTATTGAGAAGACTGAGAGGAAGTTGGCACTTTGGAAGTCTCAATACCTTTCATTGGGAGGTACAGTCACTTTAATAAACTCTGTGTTAGATTCCTTACCAACTTATGTGATGTCCCTTTTCCCTATACCTGGTGAGGTGATCAAAATTCTAGATGCTTTGAGAAGGAATTTCCTCTGGCAAAGAAATAAAATTGAGAACAGTTTCAATCTAGTAAAATGGGCAGAAGTTCAACAAGGGAGGAATTATGGGGGTTTGGGAGTAAGGAAGCTCATGTTACAGAACAAAAGTCTGCTAAGCAAGTGGCTATGGAGGTACAACCAAGGGGAGCATGCACTATGGAAAGAGGTGATACAACACAAATTCGGCCAAGAAGGGGAATGGTGTTCAGGTGAAGTAACAACCACTTATGGATTTGGAGTTTGGAGGACTATCAGAAGCTTTTGGCCGGCTCTAGAAGTTAATACAAAAGTTAAAGTTGGGAGGGGGGATAAGGTTTTATTCTGGAAAGAAGACTGGATTGGTCAAGGATCTCTTCTAAGTTTGTTTCCTGGACTTTATTCTATTAGTGTGCATCCAGATAGCAAAATCAGTGAGTTATGGTCTCAACAAGGGTGGAATTTGATATTTAGAAGGTTGTTAAATGACTAGGAGATAGAAGGGGTAATTGAACTACTGAATATGATAGAAGGCTTTCCAGGCACTAATTTGGAAACAGACAGTCTATTATGGAGACAACACCCAGATGGAAGATTCTCTGTCAACAGATTGTACAAGTGGGATCTATCGGTAATGGGAGGGAGGAAGGATAACAGGGCCATGGAGTGCTGTTTGGAAGAGTGTGGCTCCCACTAAAGTGAAGTGTTTTGTCTGGTTGGTAGCTAGGAGAGCTTGTTTGACTCATGAAGCATTACAGAAAAGGGGCATCAACATAGCCTCTAGATGCTTACTATGCAAAGAGGCACTGGAAACCAACAAACACATATTTTTGCATTGCAAAGTAACAACACAAGTATGGGCTTTATTCTTCAATTTAGCTAGCCTAAACTGGTGTATGCCAAAACACACAACAGATTTATTGAGTTGTTGGATCAGAAGGGGGGATAGCAAGAGTCAAAAGAAGTGGTGGAGGACGGTACCTGCTTGTTTCTGGTGGAATATTTGGAAGGAAAGGAATCAGAGGATTTTTGAAGGAAAAGAATGCTCAATACAGAAGATTAAATGGAAAGTAATTACTTCCTTAGGTTTTTGGTGTAAAGAACAAAATATAGAAGAGGAAATTCAATTAGTTGATTTCGTAGGTTCTTTCTAAGTATTTCTGTTTCTTTTTTCTTCTTTTTTTCTCTCTTCTCTGTTGATACTTTTTGGAGGTGGCCAGCATAGCCCTTAATGTTGAGGAATACAAGTTACCCATTTCAAAAAAAAAAAGAAGAAGAAACTGTCTGTGTCTGTTCATTTTATTTGTCTTAATGGAACAGCTTAGTGAGCACTTCCTTTACTATTTGTAGATAGTGAGTGATGTCAATTTACTTTTACTTGCTAAGTAAGTCTTCATAGCATCTTTTTTCGGTAATGTTGTTATTTGTCTGAGAACTAATTTGACTGATGACATTTGGTATTGTTTCGAGAAGAACATTTTTCTTGTAAATTAGATTGTTGCAAAGTTTTATCCCTCTTAGAAGAGAATTTAGTCAGGAAATAGCTGAAGCATAATACAGGGTTTCTAGAATTAGATGTACTATATTTAATTAGTTTGGAAAACTATCCTTTGATAAGTTTCACTATAGCTTTTCTTTTTTGTGGATTAACAATTCTTAGATGCTACCCTACATGGAGAACTTTTGAATGAAATTTCTTTTAAAGCTTTCATGTATGCACTTAACATTCAAGTTGAAGAAGCAAGTAAATTTTAGGAATTTTAGGGAAGAGCTTTTTCTAATGTAGGGGCATAGAATCTTAAGTTCATTGGAAAATGTGTCTTTGTATTAGGGAATAACTGATTACTATGATAATAGAAAGCAATATCTAATGAATTCAGAAAACTATTTGATTGAACTCCAAATGGTAGCCAGATGTAAATCAGTCTGTGTTTCCCTAAAGCCATTATGCTTTGTCAAAGGAGAATAGGGTCTTACTGTTTGATGTGAATTCCGGTTTACATAGTTCTTTTCTTTTCTTTTCAGTGGACAGAGTTGGTTAAAGGCATAATGGTTCCAATTGGCTCAGACCAACATATATGCAAGTGGAGCAAAGCTTTCAGAAATATGCCTTGTCTTAGGTTACTCATTGTCAAAGAGGAGGAGGTCCGACATTATGAACCAGTTTCTGACACTATCGAATATCTCCCCAGTAGCTTGAAATGGCTTGATTGGTCTTACTACAGTTTTGAATCTTTACCAGCAAGTTTTCAACCACGAAACCTTGTTGGGCTCAACATGACATTTAGTTCTCTTGTTGAAATTTTCAAGGAACCAAAGGTATTGGTTGATCTCTTTCTTGACAGTGCTCTAAGCATTGATTTTTCTTTTACAGAAAGAGTTAGTTAAAGCTGACATTTTTATTCTTCACCTTTTTATAAGCAGGCATTTGACAAGTTGACAATTCTCAATTTAAGTTTTTCACAAAATTTACTCCAAACACCCAATTTTTCTGAGATTCCAAATCTGCAAAGGATTGTGCTGAAAAGTTGTTTAAGCTTGGTTGAGGTTCATCCATCCATTGGCAATCTCAAAAAGCTTATTTCTCTGAACATGAAGAACTGTAGAAATCTCAAGTTCTTACTGAGCAGTATTCGAATGGAATCTCTTGAGAGCCTCAACCTGTCTGGTTGTGAGAAATTAGAAGCTCTTCCAGAAATTCAGGGGAATATGGAATTATTATCAGAGCTTCTTTTGGGATGTACTGCAATTGGGGAACTGCCATCATCAATAGGACGGCTATTTGGCATCAGCTTACTTGATTTGCGTTCATGTAAAAATCTTTTTAGACTTCCAGACAGTGTTGGCAAAATGAGAAAACTGAAAGTTTTGATTCTTAAAGGCTGCTCAAATCTGGCAACTTTTCCAGAAAGCCTGGGTGATCTAGAAGAGTTGGAGGAGCTTTATGCTGGAAACACTGCCATTCGGCAACTACCAGATTCTATGATAAAGCTAAACAAACTTAAAATCCTATCACTAAAAAGTAGACGGAATATAAAGTCTGAATTTGCTAGAGATGTGATATTCCATCGGGCATATTATGGTTTGAAGGAATTGAAAAGTTTGGATCTCAGTGGATTCATTTTATCTGGTGACAAAATTTTTTCTCTTGCATTCTTGACTACTTTAGTAGAACTAAACCTGAGTAGAAACAAGTTTGTTTCTCTACCTGATAGCATCAGTCAACTTTATCGACTTCGATATCTCAACATAACACACTGTCATGAACTTAAGAAACTTCCCAAACTTCCTCAAAGTATAGAGGAACTGTATGCAGAAGATTTTCTGGCCATACAAAGTATTCTAGCTCTATTGATATCCCGAAGATTGTATTTGCTCTCATTCACCAACTATTGTTTTAATCAACAATCATATACAGAAAAGAGCAATGATAACTTGATTTTGGACCAGATTCTCAGCTTGTTTCTTTCAGACAGCATAGGTGATTCGATGAATTATGCTATCATCTTTCCTGAGCGTGCAATTCCTAATGGTTTAAACATCAGAGTGTTGAGGAAAAAATCTTGCTTAAACTGCCTCAGGATTGGTATGATAATAGGTTTGAGGGCTTTGCTATATGCTGTGTCACTTGCATGGGGGCAGGTGTCCACGATCCTGATTCAGGGCTATCAGGGAAGTATGACCATACTTTCATCAAAGCCAAATTGATATGCAATAATCATCCAGAAGAGCTTAAAGTGCTGGAGAAAGAATGTAAAGTCAGTACCACGTCTAGAAGTTATAGCTGGTGTGTTTGCTTTGCCTACATACCATTTCATTCTTTGCTGCCGTTGTCTGACACAAAAGTTAGAGACTTTAACCAGTATGGCCTATTCGAGGCATCTATTCAAAGGAAAATGACAAGACAATGGGGAGTTCATTTGATTTACAAGTCTGAAAGACAATTTTTCCAGAGCAGAACTGAGAAAGAGTTGCCTGCCGAGACGTTGAGTCAAGTCAATCTAATTCGGAGCATAGCTGACGCAAAAGCATTTGCAAAAGCAGTTCAGGTGTATACCAATTGCAACAGCGCAGACCCCCTATCTAAGGAATGACCATATGGCACCTGCGCTTGAGGCCAGACTGAAGTAGCTCCACAAGCTGGTGCCTTCGAGGGAATACCAAGAGTTCAAATTTAAGGTAACTCGACAAATGCTTATTATTTCTAATGTAAAATTAGTTTTTCGAGTACGTTAGATTTTGAATGCGATGAAGAATGAGGTTAAATAAATATTAAAAGAATTAGGCAAAATAATAACAATTAGTTTAAAAGTTATTCAAGTAATAAGTCTACTGTAGGCTTAATTTTTTAAGAAGACATTATTACATGAAAATTAAAAGGTTAATAGAAATATAAGTCGCATAAACTAAAAACTGAATTTGAATAAGGAGTGTCCATGGAAAATGTTGTGGAAAACTAAGGTGCTCATAGGGAAAGCTTTGAATAAAATCTGCCTTTCACAAGACATCTTAGTGAGAAAAGGATGTTCAATGTGCAGTAGTTGCTATCTGTGTTAAGGGAAACTCAAAAGTATCTGTTGAATGTTAAGAGAATGTATCTAGACTCATGTATGGGAAAAATATTATAATATCCTATAGGATATCTTAGGATATTTTTCTTTTAATGAATAGAAAATTTACTTATGTTATTAGGCATAGAGAGTGATTATCTATCATGTCATAAATAGCTTAAGACTCCTATGTAAGGAGTTCCACTTCTATATTATTCATTAGCAGAAGTCAATTAATAAAAGTTTCCTATTTTTATGTGGTATCAGAGTCTTTACGATCATAGTAGAGACTAAGTAGCTTCCACCTGCTAGCAGGAGGCCTTACACGGCCGTCCCAACCAATGTTTTCCTCTTTCAGGTGGCAGGTGCCACTTCTCTCTCCTGTAACCGGCACCATTCCTCTATGATGATCAGAGCCCTCCACTATACCTTAATCTTTTTGTCTTTGTTTTGCCAATCAAGTTACGTTGATGATGTCTGGGAGATTTACAACACCATGCCTCCTTTGGTGACTTGAATAGGTTCATTTCCCTATTCAGTGCAAGAATCACTTTCTTTCATTGTGCATTTCCTTTGATGCTAAAGCAAGTAATGCTACCATTTGTCTACCTTTTATCGTTGTTAGTGTAATGCCGAGCATCTCTAACTGCTGAACTTTCCCCTTCTCTTCTATTGTATTAACCCTGCCTGATTTTGCTTTTGCTAGGGGGTTAGATTCCTGTTTAGCAGATTGATTGTATAGTGCCACTTATACAGACACCAAATATTGGGCATTTTTGGTCCTAATTTTGCTGTCTGATTGGTTGTCCCAGTTTGCATCATGTATCACCTATCTCAAGAAGAAATTGATAAATGCGTTGATTCCATTTTGAAATTATGGATTTTAAGTAGTACAATATTCTGCCTGAATGGTGATTATTTGTTTGATGTTATATAGTTATGACGTGAATTAGCATCAGTTGTGCTAGTGGCGTTGGTCTTGTGGTCAGAGGTGGTTTGTGTTAAACGCATGTCACGTATTTGAACCCTGCCGCAAACAAAAAAACCTGGCATTTAAGTGATGAAGGGTAGAGGATTAGGTCCATTATCCGCAAAGTTTGGGACCGTGTGTCGCTGGCCCCGGAGGATTTCTTGGTTATCAAAAATAGAATATATTTTTTTTTCTAGCTTTAGCTGTATAGTTTTGCAGGCTTATTTTGATCAGAAAGTTAAATTTTTTATCAACAAAACTAAGATAATGCTGATTATTACAGAGTATACTTGTATATTTTAAATTCATTCTGAAAACTCAAATTTCATTGGCTTTGTAAAATCTTGAAGGAGTTTTACTACATCTTTGCAGCAAACTAAATAGGATATTTAAATTTCTTATGGACATGATTACGCTTATCAAAATCAGTTTATTTATTCCCTGTTTCTGAAATTTACTTTTCTAACAAAAATTAGTAACAATAACAATTTAATATAAGATTATTTATTAATATGAAAACAAATCCTGTCATTCCATTGTTTCATTCTTTCCAGTGTCCAGTCATATCTCATCAACACAACATTAAAAAAACATTGTTCTCATAAATATTTTGATGCATTATGGAAGACACTGATAAGTTGAAACTTTATTGGTAGCTCAAAATTGTACCTACTCATTAAATGTCACCAATAATTTTAATTCTTGACATTAGTTATCATTCATCAATGAAATTGTCTTGTAATTAATTTCCACTTAGACAAATGTATTTTAGAATATGATATTCGAGATACTATTCCAACAGAAAACCCAATATTTAATGAAGCTATTGATAAGTTGTCTGATTGAGAAATAAATTGGCCATAGAAAATAATTGATTGAACACACACACAAAAAAATAAATTAAAAAGTGTGTATCCAGTAAAGCTTCTTCAACTATATTTTACGTATTTTTAATATTTATTTCATTGAAAAAGTTTGTCATTCACAAACTAACTATAAGTCAGCTAGCATGGGAAGTACAAATTCAACAAAATTTAATAACTTTGGTGTAGGGAGCTAGCGTGGAAAATACGAGTTTAAAGAACTTAGTAATTTTGATTCAAATCTTTTATATTCATTGAGAAATTTACTAAATAAGTATATATATAATAAACTTTTGAAGTTATAAATTTCAAATTGTATGCGTGAAAACATGTTAAACTTGTACACGCGATTAATAATATAAATTAATTATCTTGGTAAACGGTGGCAATAAACCTTAAATAGTAAGTGTTAACGTATGAAAACTATTGTCTAAAATTGTAAAACTATTTTAGTTTCTAGTACGAAATATTGGTTGCTTGTCCCCTTCATTAAAAAGTACTTATGTACATAATTAAACACTCTCTTGGGAGGGGAAAAACAAAATTTAAAAAGGATTGGCTCCCCGAACTTTTCAAAAATACATTAACCTCCACAATATCTTGTGGATTTCTTTTTTCTTCTCGTTTTATTTCTTTTTCATAGGGGCCCAAGCAATTATGTACATTATTAAAAAGACAAAACAAAACTAACGGACCTACTAGTGTACATGTCAATTGTCATTCACTTATCCACCTAACAATTTCTATCTAAAAATCAATTCCATAATAATAATAAAAATAAAAAAAAATCTTAAAAATTATACACGTCTTGTGTCCCAAAATATGTTTGGGGGATACGAAGGTCCAAATACTTAATTTCTGGAAAAATTATATAAATACACGGCTTTAGATATCATAATCTCTAAAAAAAATTATCATTTAAAAAATTACAAAGATCCACTCTCGGATACATCCCTATTTCCACTCGGATACATCCCTCCGATTAAGTAATGTATCGGACCGGCAAGGAATATATCCGAGAACAATGAAAAAATTGAAAATTTTGTAATTAAGGAAACTTCCGATAGGATGTAATTAGCTCCTCAAATGTATGGAATTTTTGTACTTTAAGTCTTTAACTATAAATTTGGACATAGATTTTTAAAATTTCAAAAAAAATAAAATTACATATTCAAAAATTACACAAAAAAATATTGTAAATCAACATAACTAATGATTCAAAATGTTTTTTAAAAAAAAGTGAAGAAACAATTTAAGTATCCAAAAATGAAACAGAAGAAATAACAAACAACCCATGATCACCCCTTTTAGTTTCATTCATTATCCAAAAGAAGATAGTAGGACAAAACATGTGGATGTTTAGGTGAAAAAGCTTACTATTTTTGACTTGGAAGACAAAGAAGTGTGATAAAGATGAGATCGTATAAAATGAATATTCATCAAATTTCCTATTTTCCGATTTGTTCTTTCGTTGATGGGGCCTTAAAACAAAATGAAAAATAGGAAAAATGATTCATTCGCCAGGTTCGTCCACGGAGGGTGAGTCACGGCCTAAGATCAGGCCGAAAGGCATAGTCGATGGACAACAGGTGAATATTTCTATACTACCCCTTATCCAAAAGGATTGACACAAACACAAATTTTAATTTTCACAATCCTTTTCATTATGGGCCATGTTCTACAATTGAGTAACATGGGTTCTTTGCTCTTTTTATGGGCCATGTTCTACAATTGAAAAAATGTCCTCTTATCCATTTCATTCTTTCATCTCAACCAAGAATTTAAATATTCACATATGATCATGTACATCACCAATAAAATCTCATATAAAGTACTTTAAAAAGAGTACTTTTTCTTTTACCCCTTGAAGTTTTTGATAATTATATAGACTACCTTTATAGTATTGAAAACTACAAAATTAGCACTTGTTTTGTCATTAAAAGTTGTAGGAAGAGAGAAAAAGCCCAAAATGATCCCTTTATCATTGGCTTATGACTCATAGTCATCCTTGAGTTCTCACCTGGAGTGCTAATAGTCCCTCTTGTTTGCTATATTGGTGCACTTTTGATCCTCTCCCAAATTTTTGCCTATTATTTAACTTTGATTTTATCCACAATTTATGTATGAAATGTTAATCGTCTTTTTATAAATTTAGTAGAAATAGTAACTCCATGTGAGAGAAGGTGAGAAGAAGAACACCTTGTTTTGTTTAGTAGAAATATTATGACAACTAAAATTGAGAGATTCATAACATCGATTCCACGTGTAATAGTATAATTTTTTATTTTTTTACAACGTCATATGTCAAAGTGTTCTTAATTTAGCTGCAATAATATTTCTACTGAACAGAACATGGTGTTCTTCTTCTTACCTGCTCTCACATGGAGTTATTATTTCTACTAAATATATAAAAAGACAGATGAATATTTCATGCATAAAATTATGGACAAAATCAACGTTAAAAAATATATAAAAGTTTGAGAGAGGACCAAAAATTCATCAATATTACAAACATGAAGAACTATTAGTGTTTCATGTGAAAACTCAAAGATGACTTTGAGTCTAAACTCAAAGATAAAGAGACTATATCTACAATCCTTTTTAGATGTCACAAAGTTAAGAAGAGCAAAGAGTATATTTAGTCCCTTAAATATGTATGTCTTATAAAGCAACTTGTTCTTGTATATTTTGTTTTGTTTGGATTTAGTCCCTCATGTATATGAAAATAAAAAGAAGATGAAGTAACTTGATCCCTCATTTTTTGTTTTGCTCAGAGTTAGTCCCTCATATTTTTCCAATAAAGTAAATCAAGACCCATTTGTTTTAATTAAAGATCACGACATTGGCCATAAATATATCTGAACACTAAAATGTATATTAAGATTAAGATATTTAAATTTAACTATACATTTAAATGTTAAAGATGCTTTATTAAGATCTGAATACTTAATACATATGAATATATAAAACTTTTTGTGAGTGCCAATTGAGGGTGGTAGCAGGTTGGTGGTGGTGTTGGCATATTATTGTTGTTGCAGATAGTAGCTAATGGTGATGATGAATAATAATATTCATCACATTGGACCAGTCATATTTGTGACGTTAAAATTTTATTATAAACGCTAATCATTTAATTCAAACTCATTAAATAGTTATAAAATTTTAAAAATTATCAAATTAATAATCAAAGATTTGAATGATCAAAATTTATACTTTTATTATGTGCAAACGAATAAAACGATATTAATAAGCTCATTTGTTATTTCCCTTTAAAAAACATAAGGCCCATAAATTAGTATATTTACAAGTGTAATAATATTCATACAATAGCTTTTTGTAATTATCTAATCCTTTGAGTGTAGAAGTAACTTATTTTAAACAAGAACACCCCCGCACCCCCAACCCCCACCCCTAACCCACCACTTTACACCCCAAAAAGGAAAAAAAAGAAAGAAAAACTATATTGAGGTGAAGGTAGTAGAGCCCAGGAATTGATGAGAAGAGACATTGGTAGTTGTAATATCTAAGCTCACTAACTTACCAACCACTGCCTATCTATCCTTTAATTTGTCTCTGTCTTCTCTTTTTTAATTTGTCCCTTTCTTATTTTAAATTTTTTTAGTTTTCTTTTCGATGTTCGGTATTTTATTGGAATTTGACAAAATTTAGATTTATATCGAGAAGTTTTACATAGAGAGGTAAAACACTCCCTAACAAAGGCAACTCCATATCAGGGGGATTCAAATATGAATTTTTTTATTAAAGATGAAGAAATACTTATCACTCTGCCACAACTCTTGTTGATCATTCCTTTCTTATTATATATCTATATACTTGAATGAATGTCAATTAAATTTGAATTCGGGAACAATCTTATATTTTGATAAAGCATTTCCTAATAAAGATGATTTCATATTTAGGATTCGAATCAAAATAAAGATCTTGGCGATTCACTACAATTTTTATTGTTCTTTCTTAGTATTTTTTCTTTCTTTCTTAGTATTTCAATTCATGGTCAATGGGGAG
This sequence comes from Solanum appendiculatum, assembly GCA_018342035.1. Lineage (NCBI taxonomy): Eukaryota > Viridiplantae > Streptophyta > Magnoliopsida > Solanales > Solanaceae > Solanum > Solanum appendiculatum. The sequence continues at coordinate 1,393,979 of JAGDQO010000446.1, forward strand.
TTTTTGGTAATAATATATTTTCTCTATTTCAATTTGTTTGACCTATTTTTTTTAGTTTGTTTAAAAAATAATTACTTTTAGCAAATTTTTAATTTCAACTTTTTACGTGACATGTTTAAGACCATATAATTAAATGGTCTTTTTGATATATTTGGCATATATTTAATTTAATACCATAAGATTCAAAAGTATATTTTATTTTTAAATTTTTTTTATATCAAATCAAAATAGATTAAACGAATTGCAACGAAGGGAGTATATATATATAACAATTTAGTACAAGTCAATGGCCTTAGTTTTTCCAACTTTTTATCATTCACTCTAGCTGCCTTCACACACATATGAACATTTTAGCATTAACAATAATGGTTCTCTTTTTAAAAAAAATTAAAATACACTTTTTCAAAAAAAATAAAATAATTTGTTCAATAGTGTTGGTCTTCAAGAAGAAAATAAAGAAATTAAAATAACAATTAATCACTATACATGTTGATTAGGGAAAAGAATTGGTAGGATATAAATCTTAAGCAACAAATATAATATAGTGTAGGTGCAGGTTGACACTCAAAAGTTGTTTGTCAAAGTAAAAAATGATGATTTCATTTGACGAAGACGGAAAATATAAAATAACTAAAATTAAACTTTATTCAAGTTTGTTATGGTCAATAATGGATATCATGAAATTGACTCCATCTCTAGATCATAATATCTTTTTTTTTTAAAATAAAAATAATAATAGAGTTTCTATCACATGATGTTTTTCGGTTATAATTAGGTGGTGACCTAATTTGGTATTATCTTCTCTTTTTTTTTGGGTCTACGTAAGAAAATTTATATAATATAATTTGAATTTTAAGAGTTAAATAAGAAAATATTTGATTGTTATTTATTCATATGTCCTTTAAAAATTTAATTGTTAATTTTGTGAGTTGTGATACTTTTCATATAATTTTTACGATATGTAAATTATTAAAGATTGTATGTCTGAAGTATTGAAAACACCCCGAAACTTAGCATGAGTTATTAATTTTGTTCTCAAACTAGTGGCAGCCTTAAAAACACCCCCTCTACTTGACAAACTGAACTCAAATACAATCCTGATCTTGCAACATAAGTGAAATACATCCTTAAATTCTCTTTAAGTTTAGGGGTGTTTTCAACACCTCTCTACTTTTTACTAAGAGTCACATACTCCTACTAGAGTCTGAGACCACTTGCTATGTCATGTGGCATATCAGGGGTGTACTTAAGTTCAGTTAGTCAAATAGAGGGGCGTTTTTAAGACTATCAATAGTTCGGGAACAAAACTAATAATTTGAGCCAAGATCAAGGGTGTTTTTAATACTTCTCTCTTACAAAATTTGGCTCTCGAAATTTGAACTATGTCATATAAATTAAGAGCCTGTTTGGCATTTCTGCTAAAAACTGCTTATTTTTAGAAGTACTTTTTAAAAATAGCTTTTCTGAAAAGTGATTTTCAAAAAAAGCAATGTGTGTTTGACAAATTCATTTGAAAAGTGCTTTTGATAAGCAATTTGTGTTTGGTTAATTTTTAAAAAAAAAATGTTTTTGAGAGTCAAATTACGAAAAAGGGCAAGTGTCAATGTGCTTTTAATACTAAGATTGTTTTATAGAGAGAAACTATTTTAAATATCTAATACAAAACTTTAATTAAATTTTTATTTTAATTAAACTAAAATGTACATATTCGAATTTTTAATCAACATTATACATAGATAAATAAATAAAATATTAACATGATGATTTAAATATAATTAAAATTATCAAGCAAAATAAATTTAAAAATCATTCCACAAATTAAATCACTACATACAAAAAATATAATTTTTTTTTTAATTCTACAAAAATATTGTTGTTATCTATTTCTAATAATACATAAAATAATATAATATAAATAATACTAGTCTAAATTACATAAATCACATAGTGTAAAGATGAAATTACTATCTATCCCTACTTTTTTTCTAATTACAATAATCCCTTAAAATTAACCCAATTCGGATACATGTAATGAAAGCGTGGATACATTAATACATTAATACAGATACATTATTAAAATAAGGGATTTCCAAATCTGGATACATTAATACGGATACATTATTAAAATAAGGGATTTTAGAGATTTTTAAAAGATATAGGGAAATATGGAAAATAATTTACTTAAAGCTGTGTAATTTAGTAATTTTTCCATAATAATATATAAACATAAAATAAAATAAAAAATAAAATTCTTGAATGAAACTTAACCAAACTTATGAGATATGTTAACTAATTATTAAGAGATATATTGGTAAATATGTATATATACAAGGGATATTTTAGTCTTCAAAAAATTAATTTTCGCAAATTTTTAGCTTCTTCCCAACCGCAAAAAACTGCTTATGCTTCTTTTTAAAAACATTTAGAGTTTGCCAAACATTTAATTTTTCAAAAAATAATAATATTTTTTTCTAAAAAATAAGTACTTTTGACCTTCCATTAGCAATGCCAAACAAGCTCTAAGACAAATGTAATATTAATCATGCTAAATTAATCTGAACTTCTGATTGAAATAGTCTAAAAAATTTTTAAAAAAAATACACCACACAATCAATACGCGATTAATAATTTCTTAATATTTTATAGAAGCTGCAAAATACTTGCGTTCATGAAATGCTACACATGTCATTTTATATTAAGCAAAACTGATTGAACTTGTCTAAAATAAAGTAGGCCTATACAGTCAATCTAGAAAAATAATTTCTTAAAATACGGTGCAAAATACAAAAATAGTTTTTAATTTAGTAAGATTTTCTACATTAAAAGGCACATATTGTGAATGGAACACAAGTATTTATTTATTTCTTATTCTTATGTATGATCATAATTCTACAAGTTAGTAGTATAAAATAACAATATAACTTATAATACGGTCAAACCATAGAAAGAGTCATATAATTATATTTTAATTTGAAAATTGTAAAAAGCATACCACTCAGGGCATTATAATTTTGTTGGTATAAGCTATATATTATGAATTAAAATGATCGTTTGCGTGATTTATAAAATGTGAACTTAGCAAAAATCTCCTTGAGCCGAAAGAAATTTGACGGCAAGATTCAAATTTAGGGAGCGTTTGGTATGAAGTGATTTCTAAATTCTTTATGTTCAATTTTTTTTTTAAAAAAACCAATCTTGTTTTTTTAAGAAAATAAATCTTCTTGAAAATGAAAAAAATGATTTTTTTAGTGGAAACACAGATAACTCCTTTTTATTAGAGTTGAAATTACTTCTAAAGAGCAGGCTAAAGATATTGCTTGCCTATTTGATTTATACCCCCAAATATCTCACAATCACAAGGTAGGCCAAATTGACAAGCATCTCTTTTAAGCTTTTGACTTAGGAATTAAACAATTCATTTTGCTAAGTAACAATACTAGTAAGTACTCCTTTCGTACACTTTTATTTGTCACTTATTCCTAAACTAGATTTTCATTTTTATTTGTCACTTGTGATATATCAAGAAAAGACAACAATTTTTTTCCATGTTTTACCCTCAACATTAAATACTTATTTTTCAAATCATCTTCTAAGACATCATTTAATAAGGGATGGTTTGGTAAAATACATATATCATTAATTATTTTCTTAATGGATGTGCCAAATTAAACTGTGACAAGTAAAAGTGAACGGAGGGAGTAATATTTATGATGAAATTTAGATAATTAGCATGATTACTAGTAAAACCAGGAAAGCATAAGGGAATTTATTTTTCTCTAATATAAAATAGCAATTTTGAACAACTATATAGAGAGTGCAATAGCCATAATATATATAATACTATAGTGTGGATGTTAAAAGTCGCAGATTGAAAAAATTAAAAAGGACTTTTAGGTGGGCAAAAAACAAAGAAGAAAAAATAAAAAAATACTAATAATGGAAAAAAATGTGCAGAAAAAATGACTCAACAGATAAGATATATATGTATACCATCACTAAAAAAACGTGGACTGACTCTATCGTGACAATTCAAATTCAAGATTTATTTATTGATTTCTATATATATATATATATATATATATAACAACATTATTGTAAAGAAATTTACATTATTGGTTAAATTTAATACGTTGTAACGAGTTATTTGCCTAATTTCTTAGGTTATAATTCAATTTAATATGAATAAGTACTTATAATTATATTTACATTAATTTTGTAGTGTAATTTTTAAATTTGCAAATAGGCTGCTAGAGTGATGTGTTTTCCATTTTTCTCGAACAAAATTTTGACCTATTACTCGTGAATCATTATTTCTGTAAACTACTCTCCCTCTCTCTATTGCATTGTTTTCAAATTAATGTAAAAATATAGGTATTCAGTGTGTAATTTATTTCATTATTTGACAAGTTTTGCAATTTATTTGCTATTTAAAATATAGTATATTCATTCTATCCTAGGAGAATTAATCCATATACCTTGAAGCTAGTAAATAAAGGAATTAGATTTCTTAAAAGCATACAAGTCAAGTAAATAGTGAGACAAAAATATTTTTTTGTTTTTTCTACATTAATTTTCCCGATTTAGTTCTTGATAAGTGGATAATCTATCTACTTATCTAGTCTTTAAGTTTATATTATTGTGCGTTTTCAATTGAGAAAATGTGATAGTTATAACGTTTTAGCCATAAAAGACACGATTTTATGATTTACAAGTGCTTGGAATGAAAAAAGTCAAAAAGATGCATGCAAAAAGGAGCTGGAAGTAAGCAAACAGTTCATTCTCAGAAATTGATGTCTATGCGGAAAAAGTGATATGGTCGCATGGCCACATGCGGTGCCACATCACAGTTTACAAACCGCAGCTCGAAGAAGAATAGTTGTTGAAAAAATCAATTATGCGACGAATAAGTGGTGCGATTACAACTTCAAATGTGAGACCGCAAGTCACCTTTCGCGCATGTTGGATGTCAGGAATTACCGTACTAAGCGATGAGGCTGTTGCGATCGCAACTCATAATTAGAGACGTGTGTTCTATTTAAGGATTAGAGATCTGATGGTGATAATCCACCTGAGATCTGAGTTAGCAGTTATTAATGCAACATCTAAGTATCGTGAAAATTTAAAATGATATTCTAAAAAATTAGAAAGGACTCTAAATATATCTAAAAGAAATTAGTTATTTTATCTTAAAATTACTTAACTAGAGTTTCATAAAAGTAACTATAGATTAAAATTACAATTCAGAACATGAGTCCACAACCTCAATTAGTTTCACATTCCTATTGATAACAAACAAGTAGACTAGCTGTTGATTTAAACTGAATAATTAAATAAAATACAAAAGCTAGGAGCAAATTAAAGAAAAAGAGAAAATCAGAGAGGTGTCAGAAACAAAAGACAAAGGAGAGCCTCATCACATGTAATAGAGTCTTATCTACATCAACAAATCATGTTCTTCTTTTCCAGATATGACGCACCAAAAGTAGTGCATGAGAGGGGTTACGTAGGTGAAAAAACAAACACAATCGAATAATAAAGTGACGGTCGGAAATAGTTATTGAGTCGGATCCATTTTTAACAAGCATCAATTATTAATCCGTTAGCTCATTAGCTTCTTTTTATTTTAAATTATATCGGTATTATACTATTTGATGATCGATGATATGAATTGTGATTGCGATGGGTATAGTACCGCCTTCTATGTTAATTGAAATAGTACTTTCTGATAATTAACGAATATAATTAAACAAAAAATTGGCTGTAAAAGAGAGAGAGAGAGCATGTGATTGCATTTGAAATTATAATGAGAATATGGATGTTTGAGTGTTGATTACAACAAAAAATACCAAAGCATTATTAATTTAATTAAAAGAATAAAAGCCATCTGCCCGGAACGTGCTTTCTCCTAAATGCATGCACATGCACATTCTTATTCTTCTAAGCTAACTTACGTATTGGATCGGATGTGTTTGGTGTGGATGGAAATTTTTTTTTTTTGAATATTTGATACGTAAGTAAAAAATACTATTGTAAAATTATTTATATACAATTTAAATAAATATTATGAGAGGTAGAGATAGAGGTAAGGATATATAGGAGTGATACATATAAATTGACATGACAATGAGGTGTGTTGAAACTTGAAAGGTGAAAATGACACAGATAATGTAGGATATAACGTTATTGCGTACCTTATTTTCTCTACTTTTCACTAAACAAGTAGTTTACCTCATTTTAATTTTTTTTTTTTTTTTGAGAAAATATTTTTCAAAAATTTTTGCTCAATTAATCAAAACCCCATTCCTTTTTTAATTTATCTTCTGAGTATCTGTCTCATCTTTTAATCTATTATCTAAAAGTCATTTAAAACTTCATATCTTTACGGCACGACTTTATCACATCACATTAAAGATGGTTTAGCTAAGTTTTTTTTTTTTTGGGCAAAGGCGTAGGATGTGTAAGTAAGAGTTGAATTGATAATAAAATAAAAGTGTTGACAATTTGAATAGGTAAGTATTCAAATGAAGAAAACGGATTTTGTGTGTAACATGAGGGGCGGTTGAAGTATTTCGCCGTCTAGTTCGACTGAACTTAATAATTTATTTTTGATGCAAATTAAAATATAAAATTTTATGTGAAAATTCAAGAAATTTTACCCATTATTATATATAAATCCATGATTTTCAAGTTCAACGAGTTTAGTAATAAGGACCTAATAGGTCAAATCCAACAAAATAAAATCCTGAGAACTACCTTTGTTTAATTATATATGGTACATATACTCTGTAGAAATGTGCCATTTGTTCTTTTTTGGGGGAAGTAGTTTAGTAAATATATGATATCTCTTCTTTTTTTTTGCCACTTATGATTCTTTTTGAGTAAATTAATTTTTTTTATAAGAAATTATATTGGAATCGAAAACTTTATAATTATTCCAAACATTATACGTAAGTCTAATAAAATAAGGTTATGAATATGTATATAAATAAATATTATGCCCAAGTCTAAAATTGTATAAAAAGATAATATTGAAGTATTGAAAACACTCTTAAATTTGGTATAAATTATTAGCTTCGTTCTCGAATTATTGACAATTTTAAAAACACTGTTCTACTTGACTAACTAAACTTATTAGATACACCTCCGATTTGCTAATATGACATAGCGAGTAGTCTCAAACTCTTGTACGAGCGTCTTAATAAAAAATCGAGAAAACTGTTGAAAGTATCCCTAAACTTGGCGAGAGTTTAGGAGTGTATTTCACTCATGTTGTAAGATCGAGGGTGTATTTATCAGCTAATCAAGTAAAGGGATATTTTTAAGACTGTCAATATAGTTCGGAGATGAAACTAATAATTCACACAGAATTTAAGGATATTTTTAATACTTCTCTCCTAATTTTACTATAAAGCTACTTAAGCAATGATTCTTTATAATGTTTTAGCTTTAGACAGTCAATCTTATTGAGCCGACCCTACTCGCACATAATAGAATTTACAATGGGAAAAATATAGAACAGCTGGAGGCAAAAGCTTATCATTTCCAACTGGACTTTCTTAAAAAAGAAGTCTTTTTTATTTTTTTAGCTGAGCTACTAAAATAGGACTTAGGAATGAAGAATCCCATACTTACACTGTATTAGCACATGACCATCCCCCATCCATGCCTACCCACCTACCTTTAACTAACACATTGTTTTCTTCTCTATTTCCTTTTTCTTTTTTTACTACTTTAAGCCAGAGATTGGGTTACCTACCTTCCAAACATGTCACATGTTCTTTCCCTCTTTTTTTATAATTTTTTTTTGTTGCCTTTTTGTTTAACTTATTTTGTTTCTAGAAGCACATTATATTGTGTTCAAAGAAGAGACGGTATTAGAATTTTCATTAAAGAAATTCAAAATATGAATAAGCAAATCCGTCAAAAAATCGAAGGTTGTGTAATTTTTACTATATATTCATAATTAATCATATATAAACATTGTATGTTTTTCGCAGAAGGAGGTCCCTCAGTCTTAGTTGAAGGAGGTTCAACATCTCTTATATATTTATAATCAACCGTATATAAACGGTGTACTTTTTTCGGAGAAGGAGATTCCTAAGTCTTACCTGGCTCCACCCCTTTTTCAAAGATAGCAACCACAACCAATAAAAGTAAGGGGGATTATATTCTAGTTTAATTTCATTTGTTTGGATATTAAAAAAATTAGAAGGAAGATTCCTTTATTTCCCACTCAATCCAAACAAAACTAAAATCTCACACAACCAACATAGTATTATTATTATTCTCTTATAGTGAGTTAGTTGTGTTATTAGGTGGAGGAAAATCCGCCATTCTTTCTGGAACCTTAATAAAAAAGCAGTACTGGATTCCCAACAAACACATTACACATTTATTAATTAATCTCTACTATATTTAAACAAACATTTGACAGCTTAACCATTGGCCAAATGCCACTTGATCCAATTCCAAATGACACTTTTTTTATTAAGATTCTTTTTCCATCAAACATCCATTTGTGCTTTTACATATGGCTTAAATTGTCTGCCTTGACACTACATAGCGTTTAATTTTTTAAATTTTCTTTTACATATTTTACTACTTCCATTACCCCAAAAATGATCCCAGCGGCATTTGATTAACGTCAATAGCTTAATTGTCGTTAAATATGTATTTTTAGTAATAATTAGCTTTCTTTGTAAATGCCCCTAAAACATATAGTAACATTGGATCTAATGACAATTAGCTAATGACGATAAAGACTTTAACGCTCTTTGTTAATATGCATATTTATTACTGCTAAAAATTGTTTTTATTGTAGTGTCACTCATCACCCCTATACATAATTTTAGTTGTTATTATTCGCTTCTCGAAATACAAACACTGCTAACTTTAATTTGACTAGCATTTTAACATAAGAAAAGTTGCGACTTTTTAGTATTCATACATTGTATAGTTGTTGAATATCTAAACTTTAAATATAAAAATATCAATTAATTTGGTACAAATGAATATATATATATATATATTAGTTTGCTTTATATACTTTCATATCTTTTAATCAATTTTAATTTGTGAACTTTGTTTTAAGCCCTAAGCATTAAGACTTGTGTACCTACCCCCATTATTTGATAAAACATGGCACTAGTGCCTCTACCTTTTGAAACATTGAATTTGTAGATCAAATTTCACCATTCCACTAAAAAAACAGCACAAAATTATAATATCGAAGAAACCTACCATTTAAATTGGGTTATTTAATGTTTCTAAGTACAAATTAAAGTAGTTGGATGAATATATATCAGACTAACCATTTCGAGAAACAAAAAAAAAGAGATAAGAATAATGTTGAGTTCACAATTAGTTTTGCAATTTTTTTTTAATACAGAGATAGAATTTATTAATTCAACTGTCTTTGTTGGCTCATAAATTTGTAGCCACTACCAAACTTAATTTTATTATATGTTCACATTTTTATTGCTTCCTCAATTGTCACTTTATAAATATGCTCAGTTGATAAAATTATGTGCTTTTTTATTAGTCAAAAATAGAATCTATCACTAGATGAATTCCTTCAGATAAGATTTGGTTGGATCGAATCTTGTCAATTCCATACTCAAAAGTTCATTTAAAAAAAATAAAAAATAAAAAAATTGACTTTTGGAAAGAAGAAAAATAGACCATCAAAAGAAAAATAATAATGATGCTATTATTATTTTCAAAGTCAGATAGATTTAAGAATATATTACCATCAAATTGAACCACAGTATATGTGATTTCTTAGTGTTTTGTAGCTTTGTAAATATTTTAAAATTATTACTATAAGTTATATGAAAAAAATTAAATATTTTGACTTTCTTACTTCGAAAAGTTTTATCTTTTATTATATGAAGTACACTGTGTGAAAAAGACACTTGTGATGAACTGGACCAAAGAAAAAAGAAAATAATTTGGCTTTATCCTCACGGAATTTATGTGAAAAAATGTCTTTTGCTTAACCAGAAAGACATTTATTGTGATGGACACTACGTACGCAGAAAATACCTCACATGACCAAATATATTGTTAGGTGAAATTACTATACTATTATTGAAAACGAAAGAAACAACTCAATTATTATACGTTATGGAAATCCTAAAAGCACAAATCAAAATGGCTAAATTTTGACTCAATTATGCTATTTTACTATCTTATTTTTCTTACAATTCTACCTCAAATACATTTCTAGATAACAGGTGCATTTTTGACCAAGATATTGACAGAAAAAACATTTTTGGACCAAACTAGTTATTTTATTTCGTATAGTGTAAGAACATTTTTTAATCCTTTTTCTATATTTAAATTAACAACAATATATGAATTTAAAATAAGAGAGAAATTAAATAGACTGAAATTGGAAAATTAAACACATATTCCAATTCATAACATGGTAAGTTTTTGCAACAAATGTACTACAAAGGTTTGTGAGTAGATGATTACAATTAGGAGGCAAAAAAATGAAAAACAAAACAAAATTAATATCTAAGCCTAAAACCCCAAATATTCACTTATCACAAAATGGTGCTAGTATTTAAGAAAAAAAAACTTAGTACTAAGTACTTAAATAATATCCAAAAAGGCCAGGTCAGCAATATCTGTAAAATCCATTTGTGTTGTTTTTGCATTTACCACACCACTGACCACCACCACCTTGAAATCCAATTTGCCAACACAAACAAACTGTTTTCGCCACCATCTGCGCGGCCGGTACCACCGTAGGCAGCGGTGCTACGGTGGTCAAGAAGTTGTATGAGGCCGTTGACTCTGGTGAAGAAATATGATCAGTATGTAATGGCAATCCAATTGAAAGTTCAAGATTTATCATAACTTGTGAGGGTATTTTTGGAATAATAATTTCTAATGGCTTTGTTTCCTCAGTAGTACCACTGTTGCATTTTGTTTCATCGTACGATGATGACGTGGCAATCATAATATTGGGTTGTTTTTGGTCAACGTTGTTTGTGAAATCCAAGCTGATGTTTTTTGTTGTTGTGGTGGTGGGAATGGTGGTTGTGATGGCAGCGGTGGTGGTAGAGTTGGTGGCGGTGACATTGAGTGGCCGGTGAGTTTGAGGATCAATGCCACGACTAATGAGTTTTCGTTTAATGTGTGTATTCCAGTAGTTCTTGATTTCGTTGTCAGTTCTTCCAGGTAATCTTCCAGCTATAACTGACCATCTGCAAAGAAAATATTATTAGAAATGGTAAAATAAGAAGAAAACAAGGAAATATAAATCAGTTACATTTATATTCGGAGAATACCAACGAAAAATAAATTTTGTTTTGAGCTAAAGTTTTCAAATACTTGTTTTGTAAGGAACTTTTAACCCATTGTTTTTTTTTTTGAAAGTTAACTCTAGAAATAGCATTAACTAATCATTTTTTGACCATATTCAAAAGAAGTAGAGTTATTGTAAGAAAATTAACTCTACACGTTAATTCATCACTTTTTGACCATATTCAAAAGAAATGGAGTTACTGTCTTGAATTTTTAGTTGCACAGACTGAAAAATGACTATTTGTGAATTTTACCTTATTTAACAACTTTCAACCTTTTTTACCATCACAAATTAGTTCAAAATTAAGCTTTAATTTATGAATTTCTTATTGTCAGATAATTAAAAAGGTCTTTAGAATCTCAAGATTTTGTAGGTTTGGTATTCCAAGAAACAAAGAAGTCTTTCCCCACTTGTTGAAAAAATTTACTACTATAACCACTTTTTTCTCTAGAACATGTTAGGTCTTCTTTTATGACTTCTTATTAATGTGGTCCCAAATTAGCCAAACAAAAAAAAAAACAATTTTGACTTTTTATTCCAATTTTCACACATTTTTTGATACTAGGAGTATATAACTTATAATAACTAAACCAAAAAATAAATTACAATAGCAACAAAAACAAAAAAAAACAAAGAAAGTCATATACATACTTGTTTCCAAGCAAACTATGAAGTTTGATTATCAATTCATCTTCTTCTTCTGTAAAATTCCCTCTTTTGAGATCAGGCCTTAAATAATTAATCCATCTCAATCTGCAACTCTTTCCACATCTTGACAATCCTAAAATATTTTTAAAAAAATCATGAAAAATTAAATATTTACACAAAAAGGAAAAAAAGTCTCAAATATTTGGATCTTTTATCCACATCCATAATTTTTTTTTTGTTGTGGCAGCAGATCCAAAAATTATTAGATCCTCTTAATTTCGGAATTTAAATTTAATAAATTCAATTTTTAACACCCCACTAAAAAGTATAGAGACAAGTGACGAAGACATAATTTTCACCATATATATATATATAGCGAGAGATTAAAAAAAAAATCTTATAATATATACAGTATAATTTTTCGACTCGATAAATACCTGCAGCTTTAGGGAGAGAACGCCAACAACCTTCGCCATGAGCACGTATATAATTGATGAGGCGTTGGTCTTCTTCTTTGGTCCATGCTCCTTTATTTGTATGTGCTTTTTCACAACAAGGTGAACGTCCCATGCTTTGAATTTAATTTTTTTTTCTCTCGAGTATTCAAGGATTTGAGTTTTTGGTACTAATAGAGAAAAAAGAAAAGAGTTTGATGATAATTAAGTAGCTCTTATTAGGAGCTAGTTTTTTTTGTTCTTGTTGATAAGACTAAAACTGTTTGGTACTTGTAGTCTAATTTTTTTTTCTCTCTAATGGAGATGGGAGAAAAAAGGGGAATAGAAAGGATATATATCTTGAGGGTGTGGGTGGGGTAGGCTTAAAAAGTGTTAGGTAGGAGGTGTGGGGTAAAGCTTTTAATTTGCTTATTGGAAGAGACTTTGGAACTATTCCCTTTTGTGAAATGGATGGGCCTTTCTTTTTTAGATTTTTCTTGGAGTTGGGGGTGGGGTGTGGGTGGTAGGGGGAGGCCAACAACAAGTAACAACCATTTAAAATTACAAGGACTCACCCCGGAAAGATGTGGTGCAGTGAATGAGCTTTTTTTTTTTTTCATTAGAGATTTTAAATCTGAGCTATGAATATAAAAAGAGGAAATTTCTTAAATAGCTAAGAGATGAAACTTAATAACCCTCATTAGCTATAATTTATCTAAAATTATTTGTATGGAATGCTTCCTCCCAAATGGGACTCTCAAATCAAAATAGTCGGACTCCAATACGGATATCAAACACGGTGTAGAAAACTAATTTTTTTTAAGGATTCATTTGGTCGAAAATAAGTTTTCCTGTAGTTAATTATCTTAATTAAATATGGAATAAATTCATTTTAAAATTAATTATGAGATTAGTGTTTTACTTATCTTTCTTACCAAACGAGTTTAATTGTAGAATATCATTGAATTTAGTAAAAATTTATCAAAAATAATATTTTTACACCACAAAGATGAGATAAAATCTATGTATAACCTATATTTTCAAATACTAGTTATGAAATATTACTGAATATATTGCTATTTTGTTTTTTCATTGTCACGTTTTTAATGAATATAAGAATTTTATGTTGGAATACATTGATAACGTAGAGAATTTTTACTAAATAGACCAATAATAATACATGGTTCCAAAAGGACTTAAAATAATACATAACTTTATATCAAGTTTGATTGATAATCTTAAAATAAAATGTTTCTTTTGTTTTAATTTATGCAGGAGTATTCAATAATGTGCTTAGAAGATATATATTTGAGATTTGTAATCTAAAATAAATCATTGATATTTGTAACTATAATCATTTTACTACGAAAAAATGAGAAATTTAAAATTAAATTATTATTAAATAATTTTTAAAATAGATTAAAAAGAGATAAGGTACTAGAAAGAAATAGTGATAGTAACTTATTATAACTAATTAAATTTATATTAACAGCTTAAGTATTATTATAATAATTAAATTATATTAAAGTTTATTTATGTAGACAAACAAATATAGATTACTTGAAGTTTACATGTACGTCCTCCACTAGGAAAGTGGTGAAGAAAATGATGAAGGAAATTGGTAAGGAAGGAAAAGAGAGAGACTATTTCGATGCGATACAGTGGATAAATTTATTTATTTTTTAATTAATCGTCTCAGATTTGAATTTTGATTATGATAAAAGTCTTTGATATAAAACGTTTACCTCCAAATAAAGTTTTATGCTGTATAAATTTAAATTAATTGATTTTTAATATGAGTATAAAACACCGAATAAAAAATAGAGAGAGTGGAGATTGGATTTGGTAGGTAGATTTTCTTTTATGATGAGTTGTCCTTTGTGGGTCATTCTCTCTTACTCTCTTTTATTTATAATCTGTGGGAACCACCTGCACATTATCACTTGCCACGTGGACCGTACATGTGGTAGTTTGGAGTTGGCCCATGATAGATATTCACCAATTTCAAAATAAATTAGTATACGGTTACGTTAGACTTTTGAATCTTGTAATTTTATATTAAAAATATGGTAAATGTATTGAAATATCATTTAATTTTATGATCTTAAATATGTCATTTAAAAATTGGTGATAAAAAAGTTTCAATAAAATAAAAAAAATAATATACTTTTTCAAATGGACTAAAAAAATGAATAATCAAATTAAAATAGAATATGTATTTTCTTAAAGAATGTGTAAATAAAAATTACAACAAGTACTTTTGAGACAGCGAAACTTTTCAACTTGACTATATTTTGTTATCCAATTTTCTTTCATCTCTTCTATTTTTATTAAATATTTGAATTTTAGGCCGATTAATTTGGATTCACACAAATATTTTATTAAAAAGGAATAAAACGTTTTTGAGGTCTCCATTCTGTTTGAGCATTTATTCTAGGTTTTAATCCTGGTTCTAAGTACTAGATCTTTCCTATATAGTTTTTCCTCTTTTAAATTTTTTTTTTTTACAGAAAAAGAGGAAATTCAATTGACATCATTAATCAAGAGATTATAGTGATTTGAACTTGTAATACGAGGATATGATTTGTAACGTATAAGTCGAGAGTGATTCGAAAATAATTTCTCTGTTTTTACGAGATAGAGATAAGTTGTTTGTTGTTTCTTATACTTCCATTACTTTTTTTTTAGAATTACTTTGAACTGTTTTTCTTGAGCCCGAAAATACATACACATTACACTCTACATTTCTCACACTCTATTTTATAAAATTATACTGAATATAATACTGTTATTGATAGCATATAATACTTTAATAAAAATATATTACTAGCACCCTTTGTTGAACGATCATATAGAAGTGCCCCTTTTATCCTGAACTCCTCCTAATTCATAAGTGTGCTTTCTCCTCATAAGAGAGGAATATGAAGAGAAGAAAATAATTTGAAATTAATGTATTATAAACCATGTCCCAAAATTTAATTTTTGACTCATACAATGTTGATACTGTAAAGAAAGAGTTGGATATTTATGAAGTTCTTAAATTTTGCTATTCGATTTCTAATTGTATAAATTTAAAATTTGTATAATTCAATTTCTGATTGTGTAAATTCAGATTTTGTATATGCTTACCCTAGTTATTGGTATACGATTTGTTAATACATTTGATTTATATAAGTTATGAAAAATCATAATAAATTACCTTGTTTGTATATTAGCAAGCGAAATAAACAAATAGAGTTCTGAAAAATTTCTATGACAAGCAAAAAATATAAATGAAATTCTGAAAAATTCCTAAATGTATAAATACATAATTTGTATATATATATACTTAGCCTGTTTGTATATTGGAAGCGAAATATACAAACGGAAATATCCATATCAAATGAATCTATAGTTATTGAGCCTAACTAAACAAACCGTAGCTATGGAGCGTAATTAAGTTGAATCTCTTTGTTATTTATGAAATTTTCTCTAACAACAACAATAAAATGAATTAATAGTCTCGAATAACAACAGTAAAACCTTTTAAAAATTTTTTTTTTATCAATTTTCCTCGTGACTTGAAGCAACATTGCATCAAATTTACAGATTTCATTGGTAAATTAAGATCAATTAATATGCCAAAGAGAATATACAGTATAATTGGATATTCTCCGGTATAACCTACATTTTCAAATCCTACTGGTGAGATAATATGAAATATGTTGTTATTTTTTTTTATTTGTTGTGTTTTAAAGAAAAAATATTGATTATGAATATAAGAATTTTATGCAGAATGCATTGATAATGTAGATAATTTTACTAAATAGATCAATAATAATTCATGGTTACAAAAGGACTTAAAATAATACATAACTTTTTATATCAAAATCCGATTTGATAATCTTAAAATAAAATATTTCTTTTGTTCTAATTTATGCAGTGGTATTTGATTAGGTGTTGAGAAGAAAAAAAATATTTGAGACTTCTGCGTAGTGAGCTAAAATAAATTATATATATTTGTAACTATAATCATTTTATGAAGAAAAAAATAAAATGAGTATTTTTTTGAGGGATGTATAAATAGAAATTACAACAAGTACTTTTGAGACAGCAAAAATAATACTTATCAAGTACTTAATTATATTTTGTTGTCCAATTTTCTTCGTCTCTACTATTTTTATTAAATGTTTGAATTTTAGACCGATTAATTTGAATTAACAGTTTTACACAAATATTTTATTAAAAAGGAAAGAAACGTTTTTGAGGAGGTCTCCATTCTGTTTGTGCATTTATTCTAGTTTTTAACTCTTGTTCCAAGTACTTGATCTTTCCTATATAGTTTTTTCCTTTATTTATCTACAGAGAAAGAGGAAAATCAATTGACATCATTAATCAAGAGGTTATAGTGATTTGAACTTGTAATACGATGATTTGATTTGTGATTTATAAGTCGAGTGTAATTCGAAAACAACTTCTCTACCTTCATGAGGTAGTGATAAAATCTGCATACATTCTACTCTCTTTTCAGACCTCACTTGTACAATTTCACTGGGTATTATATTGTTTTTGCTGAATTGTAATATATAAATTAAAATGAATTTTTAATTTTTTTTTTGATATGATATCATATTATACTTCCGTCCCTAGATTTCTGTTACTATTTGTTATTTCTTAACCTTAAGTATTGTACTGTTTTGTTGTAGTTTCCATTCTGTTACTAGCTGCTATTTTTGTTACTTTTTATTGTTTCTTCTTCTTTCATTACTTCTTTTTTTGAGAGAACTATTTTTCTTGAGCCGAGATATGCATACACTCTACACTTCTCGCAGTCCATTTTATGGAACTAGACTGAATATGTTACTGTTGTTGATAGCATATTATATTTTAATAAAAATATTTTAGCACTCTTCGTTGAATGATGATATGGAAGTGCCCCTTTTATCTTGGCCTCCTCCTCGTTCATAAGTTTGGTTTCTCCTTGTAAATAGGAGAGGAATATGAAGAGAAGAAAATAATTTGGAATATATTAAAAACCATGTTCCAAAAATTTAATTTTTGACTCATACAACGTGATACTGTAAAGAGATAGTTTGATAGGAAATTTTCTATACACTTATGTTAAATTATTAAGGGAATTTAATTTCTTAAAATTTTGTTTAATTTATGTTAAAGAAGTACTACTTATGGAATTCCAAATTGAATGGCTGAATGTGGTACTACCGTTTGGCAAAGAACTGTCAAGTTAAACTGGATCGGCCCAACTAACAGACGTTGTATACAGGCTTCTTCTCATAAGCCCAGTGGCCCACAACTAGGGTGTTCACAGGTAGATTTGGATCAGTTATTGATTTGGTTTGATTCAGTACTTAGTAATTATGGATAATTTACATAAATTTCATAGTGGTAAGGGTTAATTACATTGTTTCCCTACTATTTTCCAAATTACAAAAATCACTTAAAATTTGTGGATTTTGGCTATATCATTGGACTTCCGGATACATCACTGGACTTTCGGATACATAAGGGAGGAATGTATCCGAGAGGGGAAGGGCGTATCAGAGATGGGATAGGGATGTATCAGAGAGGGGATATGACATCCAGATACATAGGGGAGGGATGTATATCAGAGAGGGGGATAGTGATGTATCAAAGAGGAGATTTTTGAATTTTTTTTAAAAGGTAGGAAGTTTTAAAAATTATAATAAAATAAAATATGTATTTAGGTAATTTTTCTAATAATTAATCATACGAAAATAAACTCAAAAGACAAGGTGGGTAAACAAAATTAGTTAGCAAACAAAGGCTAACCAAACAACCCATTAGCCACTCGTTATGACTTAGCAAACCTTTGAATAGACTTAATTTTGGTGGACTTTTTGTTTTGAATTTTCTGCTTTCACAAATAAATTCCGATGATAAGATATATGAGATTTAATTTTTCTTATAAAACAATAATATATTACGTATATATAATTATGAAATATATGTATATAATTTGTCAATTCGATTCTTTCGTCATTTTTATTTAACAAAATCAAAATCACACCAAATATTACCGATTTCTACAGATGTAAAATTAAGCTAAATCCAACCTAAATAAAAATTAATTATTCAATGGTTTAATTTGGTTCAATTTTCAATTTGAATAGTTTTTTTATCCAAACCATGAACATCCCTACCTGCAAACAAAGATTAGTCTCAAATAGGTACCACTAGCAAAAGTTGCTTATAAATAATAACAACAACAAAATGAATTAATAGTCTCAAATAACAACAGTAAAATCTTTTTATCAATTTTCCTCGTGACTTCAATCAATACTGCATCAAATTTACAGATTTAATTGGTAAATTAAGATCAATTAATATGCCAAAGAGAAAATATACCATACAATTGGATATTCCTAACTTATGACTTTTAGCTTTTAACTTATAAACTATTTTAAAAAAACCAATCTTAATACCCTCCTAGTCCAAAATAAAAAACAAACAGTACAGACTTAATAATATGGACTTGAGCAACCTTTCTGTTCATAAGTTATCATAATATTTTCTTTTCTTTGGATGATCCCCTTCGTAGGAGCTTTTTTTTTTTTTTTTTCTTTCTTAATGACTTAAACGCACAATTTTATGATAGGAGGTGGAGGGTGCTTATCAACAGAGCAAACCCGTTCTAGTCACATTTTCTATTGTAGACTGAGTAAACATTAGGGGAAAAAGAGATGTAGTAGAAGCCGGCCATCTTTTTGATTACTAATTATTTGAGCCTCAGCCAAGAATGTAATGCCAGCAGCTACTGCCAAAAAATTGTTCTACTTTATTGCCTTGGATACTTCCTAATTAGCTCACATCCAATTCTTCGATGTAATATTTCTATCCTATAAATACTTCCTATTATATGGTCACATCCATCCTCCTAGCACATTATAGTAATTAAACAAGCATGTCTACTAGCAAAGTTGGTATCCTCTTTCTATGTGGTATGCTTTTTACCTAATGCACATATTTCTTTCTCTTTCCATGAATTCTTCAAAAATTAAATACTTGAAACACATATGAGAAGATGTAATTACATGTTTGTTTAGAGTCAGGATGTAACATTGTTGCATTATATTCATTTGAATCCAGTACTTTCGATGCAGAATATGAATTTAGTTAACGTGTCTCTATTTATGGTAAACAGTGATGTTGCTACATGGAATAAGCAGTGTGGAGTATGCAGAAGCAGTCAAGTTTTGTCCTCAAAATTGTGATCCTAGAGTGTCTTTTATGACTTGTCCATTTAGAGGACCTAATAACAAGTCTTTTCCAAAATGTATCAACTGCTGTGGAGCATCAAAAGGTTGCAAACTTTTTCGTGAAGATGGCTCTTTGTTATGCACTGGAACTTAATTAATATTATAATTACTACTATTACTAAACTTCCAGTAATCAAATTAAAGTGATATTGGACTATGTGTCACTAAAATGAGATCCCATTTAATGATAATGATGGTATTTTAATTTCCAGTATTCTTTGTCTAATTAGAAGCATTATTATTTCTTCTTTGATTATTATTGTCTTGCAGTTTTCTTTGTTTATGCAAAATTTTCAATTGGTACAGGGGATATCACTCTTATGATGATAAGTACTCTAATTGTGGTGCAATTTCTTGTATAAGATTGAGGCACAATCATCAAATTTTTCACTATTTAAAAGAGACGAGACCAAAAAAATATAAGAAAAAAAGAGACTTGTTGAAAATGATATTATTTTTTTTGTATTTAAAATTTTTAATAAAAGAAAATCATGTTTCAAAACTCTAAAACAATGGAACTTCAATTCTGATGGGACAATACTCTTTTTAAAGAATGATCCTAGAATCCTGAACATATATAGTTGATACTCCTATCGTTTCTATTTAATTGTCACCATTTAAATTTTACACCCTTAAGAAATTAAGTTTATTATTGTTCTCTTAAAAGTTCAATTTTTAATAAATGAACCTGAATTAATTTATTTTGATTAGTAAATTTGACCAATGTATATGAATTAATTACTTAGTTTATCTATATTGATCAAATACATATTTTTAAAACTAATAACTCTTAAGGATAAAATAGAAAGAATATTGTCATTTGTATTGACAATATGGGTTGTAACTTGTAAGCTATTTTACTTCTCATTTACATTATTACATTACTTCTCATCCTGAAAATATATAGTCGATCCATCAACATTTTCATTGAAGAGACAATAAAGAATAATATATTATATACTAGGGTGTTCTAAATATCGGATGCTAAAACTAAAAGATAACCACAAAAAGAGCTAGCAATACAGACAAAACTCAAAAGATACTAATTTTTCGTTGTAGACTTAAAAGCCACGTACCCTCTCATTTTGCTGCTAGGATAACATTCTTATCTGAATACTTGTCATTGTTTTCACGTTTATGCTAATGACTCATCTATCTCAAATAATAGTTTTAAGTTTATACTACTACCAAATATAGATAGTTTGGTTCAAACAAACCACCGTGCATAGTCGCTCTGTCTTAATTTATCCGACACATATAAATTTAATTTTTACAAAAATATAAATATTTATGCTATTTTAGTTATTTTATTAAAGATAAAAAAATTATTATTTTTACGTAATATTTTTTAAAACGTACTAAATTGTAAAATATATGACGCATAAATTGAAACGGAGAGATAGTAAGAAGCTTTGACCTTATACCACCTAGACAACTATCTTCATTATCTAAATTTAGAATGAATTTAAACATCACGACAAGTTCTTTTATCCCTTTGTTTTTTTAGTAACACTCGTTCACTATAAATATAACTATATGGAATAACATCCAAATTCCAATTATACGCAAAAAAAATAATTGGTCATGGCTATTCATCGAGTTGTTTTCCTTGCTTTCCTCCTCTTGTCCGGTAATAAACTCTTATTCATTATTTCGATCTATCTACGCAGAGTGAATCGATTATTTAATTATTAACTTGGCTTGTATAATATATCGCAGGAACACTTTTACTAGGAAGTAAAGTGGAATCAACAGATGGAAAGGCTTGTACACGGAATTGTGATCCAGAAGTAGCTTACATGGTTTGCCCATCAAGTGGACATAGGATAATTAAACAAGTATGTGTCAATTGTTGCTCAGCAAGGAAAGGTTGCAAGCTTTTCCGTAAAAATGGATCTGTAAAATGTACTGGAACTTAATTAGGATTAATTTCTCAATTAATTACTACTTATATTAGCTAGAAGGGCCACTCTATAAATATTTGTGCAATAATATGGTCATACTCTGTGATATATATGTAACGAGTGTGTTATTTAATTTGCCTTTCCTATATTGTTTAATTAAGTATTTCAAGATATGAATATAGTCATCTTATATTATGGAAATTGTTAAGTCATGAATCTTTATGTTAAGTAGGTAAATTTTCAAAATTCAATTAATTGATTAATTTTCCTCATATATTTGTAATATTATAGTAAGAGATGTTGGGTTTAAGCAAGGTGTGAATGAGAAATAAGAATGAATGAGAAATTGAAAAATGTGGGGAAATCAATTTGGAGGGAAAATGAAAAGTCATTTCTCTCATATTGGTAGAAGAAAGGAAAAAATTTGTCCTTATATTAAGAAACACTTCCTTTAGCTCTTAAAGGGTTAAGTAGAGGATGCTCGCTCATGTCATCGTAACGGTAGAGTTGCTCAAGTGTGTTTACACTTGCTGCAATTGACTATAAATAGAGAGACTACTCTCATTTTTCAAACACGTGATCTCGTTACTGATTTTTTGAGTTTGCTGAAATTATTAAAGTTTGAGGTACCACTACTTTTTTAATAGTTAATCCGTTTTATCTTAGGAGGAATTAATCTACAACCTCAAATACTTGAGAGGATTAAATTTCTTAAGAATACATCATGAATTCTAGGGATTCAAATTGTTTATTTTCTGTTTTTCAATTTCTATCTTTTTCTGTTTCTATTTTACTAACCTGAATACAAAAGGTAACCAGAGATATAATGTGTGATATTCATGGCCCGGGGTAAGCTCCTAAAAAAGGAGTGCATATTACCATGTCAGACGAATTCCACATTGAAATGGGAGACGGAAGTTAATTAGGAACCTTTGTATAAAAATGAATTCAAAATCAATTGTTGAGGTGTTTCTTATGTTAAAGTTAAATGGACAAATTCATGCAGATCTAAGCTAAAAAATAAATAGTATATATCTTAATTGTTGAACCAAGTTACCTTGTATAAATATTTCGATTTTTCCCCATACTTCCACCAAGGAATCATTTTCCTCATCTATAAAACAAAAATTCTTAACGAACATATTTTTTTAAAAAAAATTTAACCAGTCAAAAATTTAAAAATTTAAAAAATTTCCAAAACAATATTTTCTTCCTTACCAAACACATCCTAAGTAGTGAATTCCTCAAAGACAAATATATTTATTACAAATTTCTTTTACTCCTCCTTACCTGTTTCTTATAACTTTTTTACTTCCTTAATAACTCGAATTTATAATCTTAAAATTAAAGTTGAAAGGGCTTATTACCCATGCAATCCCATCAAATATGTTTTATACGAGAAAGTTTGTTTATCGAAAAAAAAAAGGTTATTTTTAACATATGCTAATAATAATCTTTCATTTATTTGTGGGTTCAAAATCAAATTGAAATTGATAACTCGATTCGAAAAAAAGTTATTGGTTCATCAGTAATGAGTTATTGATTCAACGATTTTGTTAATAATTTTGATTTTTTTCTATTATCGGGTTATCGGTTCTTAATGGTTTGAGATTTTTCTTAACGGGTTAACCGTAACTTGATAGTAAATTAATAAATTATATTTATACCATTTGATATATAATTAAGTCCTTGACTTAGGATTTAGTTTCATATTTTTATTTCTGGCTGTCTCAAACTTTCGGTTATTCTACAATGTGTTAGTGTTGTTTTTTAGCAAGATACAATCTATCAACTCATGTGCATGGTTTATTTGGTTTGTCACCATGTTTATAAGTAATTTTCAATCATTTATTTTTTGTGGCAAATTTTAATGGTTAAATCGATAATCGAACTGATAACGATCAATAACCGATAAACCGATAATCAATAACCGATAAATCGATAATCGATAAGTCAAAATCTTAGTGATTCTTAACAATTTAGCATGTCTACAAACTAATAACCGATAAGTTAAACCAAGAAACTTCAAAATCGAACGGAATTGACAGTTTTACACCCCTAATTGCACCATCTCATGAGTGGTGACCACTTCTTTAATTGATTGACGTACACTTAAATAACTACTTTATTGAAAGTGAAAATATAACTTTCTCATGCTATAGATCATGAGGGAAATAAGAAAAAGGAAAGTCATGGTGTATTCTTCAACAATAAATTAAATCAAGTTTATTCTATGTCTAATCTGAAACAGAAAAATATGATGAGCAAAAAGTTACCATTATAGAATTACGATTTATTGTTCAATCTTCGATGATGTATTCCAGAGATTTGCTTCAATGCTAAATAAACGAAACTGTAAATTAATGACGATGAGAAAAAGTGAAATCTTCTCTAATTTTGATTAGTCATATCATACTTCTAAATGGGTGAAAAATAAAAATGAAAAAGAGTTATATTTATTGTTGTACTCTTAGAAAAGAATTATATTTACCCTTCCTTATATTTTTTGGTTATATTTACCCTTTGAGCTTTTAAGTTCCGCATCACCCCCTTTTATTATCCTACGTGACACATACAGAAATATAATCTTCTCTAATTTAATTATTATACCTCACCCCCAATATCATATATCCAAACCCCGAATTGAAAGGAACCAAGTGAAAAATAATAATTAAGAGTTAAGATATTTCTAAAGAAAAGCGACTTCCTCCCAGAAGTGAGGAAAGCCTTCCCATTTTGACGAAAACGTTTACTTTGGATACAAGTCGGCCAAATTCTTGGAAATGATTGGAAACACTATCCTCCATACTAAATACAATCTGCTGCTTATACAACCGTTCTCTAGTGAGTGTCATTGCATTGCTCCTTCCATCTCACAATAACACATCCATCACAGGCCAATTCCCTTCCCCCACCCACCCACCGACCAACCCCCAAGAACCAAGAACTTGGTGTGAAATATGAATTATATGTTGTAGCAGAATAATTACTTGGGTAATTAAATGTAAGAAAAGTAACATGTGCACCACAGTTACTTAGAGCAAAAGAACAGTAATGTTTTCTTCACTTGGTTCCTTTCAATTCTTTGGGGGTGAGGTATAATGATTAAATTAGAGAAGATTATATCTATATAGGTGCTGTAGAAAATACTAGCTAATACGGTAAAATAGATGGCTAAAAGTTGACTTTCGCAAGTTATTAAGGTCAATGAAATTTGGAAGGTTATTATTAGGAGTACTAGACTCATATAGAAAAATTCATTGCTTCATCATTTGACTATTCTTCTTTTGTGGTCTTATTTCTTTTTCATTAGAATTTACAATCATGTTTTCCACCCCGTGTTCGATATCCATATTGGAGCTCGACTAAATTTGGATTCGCCCCAGGAAGTCCCACATTGAGGGTAAAACGCTACCTATTAAAGGCGACTCCGTACTCAGGAGGACTCGAACTAGAAACCTCTAATTAAAGATGAAGGAGAACTTACCACTCCACCACAATCCTTGTTGATCTTTAACACATGTTATTGATTATAGAAAGTTAAACTAAACAATTAACTCGTAGCCCCCTCATACATTTTATTATTATAAATAGAAGGGGTTTGCAACTTCATTTCCATAACACAAACTAAACAAAATATCAAGCAATATGAAGATTTCTTGCTTTTCCTTTATTTTTGTACTTCTTGTTCTCTCATCAGCTTCATGGTCAGCATTAGCTGATAATCATGAAGAATTTATTCAATGTCTATCTCGTAGTAACCAAACATCCTCCAATATTTACACACCAAATAACTCTTCTTTTTCATCAATCCTTCAATTCTCCATACAAAATCTAAGGTTCAATACAACTGAAACTCCTAAACCTCTTGTGATTGTCACCCCAGTGAGTGAATCCGAGGTCCAACGTGTCATTATTTGTGCTGAGAAAACTGGGATGCACGTTAGGGTTCGTGGAGCAGGACATGATTATGAAGGCCTTTCTTATGTCTCTGAGATTCCATTTGTTGTAGTTGACCTTATCAACCTTAGAAAAATCAATGTTAATGTCAATGATAAGAGTGCATGGGTTGAAGCTGGATCAACTATTGGCGAACTCTATTATAGAATCGCGGAGAAAAGCAAAACCCTAGGATTTCCAGCCGGTGTTTGTCCAACGGTTGGTGTTGGTGGACATTTTAGTGGAGGTGGTTATGGTGTTATGTTGAGAAAATATGGCCTAGCAGCTGATAACATTGTAGATGCACGATTAATCGATGCGAATGGGAGGATTCTTGATGAGAAATTATAGCAGGACATGGAAAAACCTCATACTAGGATGGAATATTTGTAAAAAGGGCATATGAGTTGTTATAGGAGATGGTAATACCACATCCTTCTGGTTTGACACCTAGCTACCAAATGGGAAGACAATTAGGGAACAAATCCAGGGCCCCCTTACAGAGGATGAGCTCAAATTACAGGTAGGGACCACAATCCTAGACAACAGAACTATAGGGCTCTCCGCTATCTCCTTTGACTTAACAAAGGATATTGTCCTCCAAATAAATAGTACCTACATTCCCCACACTAAGAACAAAGAAGACACAACCATCTGGAAACCAAACCCAAAAGGTAAGTTTCTGTCAAAGGACAAAACCAATAATACCACGAGTCTGGGGGAGTTCAACTGGGTATGGTCCCTTAAATGCCCTAACAAAATAAAAATCTTCCTATGGCTATGTCAACACGAGAGGCTACCAACTCGAAGTCACCTACACTCCATAGGAATGGATATACGCAACCACTGCCATCTATACAATAAACCTGAAACAATTAACCATATCTTCATAGAATGTAAGAATGCAACTAACTTGTGGAAAGAATTAGGTGCAATACATTCAATCGACCAATTCATATCCAACCAAGAGACTGACTGGTTAAACTTAATAAATTTTTTTTGAATGTTACTATAAGGCACACGTACCTAAACTGGAAAGATGTCTTTCCTTTCTTTATACGGAGGATATGGCTAAAAAGAAACGAAAACTACCATAAGAACACAAAGTCAAATATTAACTCTAGGACAACTCTAAACTATGCCATAGAATTCTTTGCTCTTACAGGGAACATGGAAATTGCAAACAAAAGGGTGACATCCTATGTCCAGACTCATTAACATATTTTAAAAAGTTCAATTATTTCTTGGATGGAAAAGTAGTGACCAAAATAATATATGATCATGTTTGGTCTCTTTAAGTGTTACGTTATTTATTCAATTAGATATTTGGTTAGTAATTACAAATTTGTACTCTACAATATGCTTTAATTTGCGTATAACATATGAGTTCATAATATTTAGCAAGTTTCAAAAGAATAATGTTGCCTTTTAAAAAAAAAAGATCTTATGCCTTCATCAGCTCTGAAAATTTGTGAAAAAAGAAAAGATATAATAAGGTCAAGGTCAAGGTCATTATCTTCATGAAATAAAATAAATTTACTTTACCACTACTGTTCCTTCTCATTTCCGTCTAATAATAAAATAATAATCTCTTCCATACGATATGCAACATTTTTATTCTTCTTTTCTTATAATCAAGTAGGCGAAAGTTGCAAGTTTAGTCCTAAACGTACAAAAACACATATTTAATTATGAATTAACTATTTCGTTGAAGAATTATTTATTTATGAAAGCGGGTTAGGAAAAAAAGTTTGTTTTCGATGTTGACATGTCATATAAAAGTAAAACCTACAATGCCCCCCAATAAAGAGAAAAATAAAAAAAATTGAAACCATAAATGATAAACCTTTTAAAGTCAAATATTGAAATTTGCAAATAACTTGGGGCAGAAGATAATGTAATTCTCAGAAAAATTATCCATGAAAGAACCAACAAATTGTACACGAAGTTTCATAAATTCAAAGTGAGAATTTTCAAATTTCAATTGTCAGTATAATCCAAGACCATTGACCAATTGATTAAACCCAACTTGTCATCATTATAGGGGTTGAACAAATTTTGATTATCTTCTTTTCTTAAAATAATTTTATGTTTGAGTTGTTTTAGAAAAAATAATCATTTGAAAGAAAAGTGTGAAAAATAGTTAAACACCTGTACATCCTTATTACAAATAATTTTTTTATAAAATTTAAAGGTAAGTTTTCTTAAAAGGTTGAATTCGAAATTTTAAAATAAAATATATTATCTGATATAATAGATAAAGATGATTGATTAGGTATTGCAAAAATCTCAAAAATTGTAATTTATTTATATTAACAATGTATATCACTTAAATCCTAGGATTTAATTAACTACGGGTGATTTAACTCAAGGGACATTATATCAAACTTTAGAAGCCTTAACACACCATTTGGTTGTAACTGTCTTATCCTTTGTTAGAAATTAGAAATTAGAATCATGAAGTTAAATCTGGTCCACGTATGAATTTCTTTTTATCAAGATAATATTTTCCTAATAGACCTTTTGAAAAAACAATTTTATTTAGTTTTTTTTTTCCAAAATCAAAGCTAGAGAGATGAATATTGCAAAAAAATCATTTCTTGAAAAATCAACCCAAAATACTATTTTTCAAAAGAAAATTCAAAAATTTATCGACTTGCCTCCAAGCATAAAAGTCTCTTGTGAACCACTTCAAGACGTTTTCAATTGTAGTTAATATCTTATTACGAGTAATTTAGATAATACGTGTTGTGTGAAATTTTATGGGAAAAAATCTTATCAGAAAAACACGTGTAGCGCGAAATTTTATGGAAAAAAATCTACGTTTTTTGAAGGTGAAGTTTGAAAATATAACAATTCCTTTGTCATGTATCCTCGATTAAGCAACCTCAAATGCTATTTTTCAATTCTTGATTAACAGGTATGGGATGCAAGTCCCAAACCATGCAATAGGAACATAACAAAATCACCACCCTCTGTGTCCATCGCTCACGATGGCTGCGATAGATCATTTCTAGCCCCGGGCCAACACTGCTATGTCGGTGTCACTATCCAAGGCACGATGGGCATGAAGGATGGTGGATGACTATGATATCATTAAAATATACAATCCGGAGAGAATACGCCCCAAAAACTTGTTATTGAGATGAAAGAATCAGAGATTAGGTAAACTCTATTAAACCAATGTGGAAATCAAGCTCCAATGTCTCATATCCTGCAAGTTGCAATAGGATCATAACATTAAGAAATAGCTTATATAGGGTTGAATAGATGGCTAAAAATTGATTTTTCACAAGTTATTAAGGTCAAACAAATGTGAAAGGCTATTGGTGGTCTTGATCTGATTTGATTATTCTTCTTTTATGGTCTTATTTCTTATTCATTACAATTTGCAACCAAGTGTAAGACTTTCACACGCATGTGATTATAGAAAGTTCAACTAAACAATAGATTAGCTCCTCCCTCACACATTATAAATACAAGGGGGTTTGCAACTTCATTTCCATAACACAAACTAAACAAAATCTCAAGCAATATGAAGATTTCTTGCTTTTTCTTTATTTTTGTACTTCTTGTTCTCTCATCAGCTTCATGGTCAGCATTAGCTGATAATCATGAAGAATTTATTCAATGTCTATCTCATAGTAACCAAACATCCTCCAATATTTACACACCAAATAACTCTTCTTTTCCATCAATCCTTCAATTCTCCATACAAAATCTAAGGTTCAATACAACTGAAACTCCTAAACCTCTTGTGATTGTCACCCCAGTGAGTGAATCCGAGGTCCAACGAGTCATTCTTTGTGCTAAGAAAACTGGGATGCACGTTAGGGTTCGTGGTGCAGGACATGACTATGAAGGCCTTTCTTATGTCTCCGAGATTCCATTCGTTGTAGTTGACCTTATCAACCTTAGAAAAATCAATGTTAATGTCAATGACAAGAGTGCATGGGTTGAAGCTGGATCAACTATTGGCGAACTCTATTATAGAATCGCGGAGAAAAGCAAAACCTTAGGGTTTCCAGCCGGTGTTTGTCCAACGGTTGGTGTTGGTGGACATTTTAGTGGAGGTGGTTATGGTGTTATGCTGAGAAAATATGGCCTAGCAGCTGATAACATTGTAGATGCACGATTGATCGACGCGAATGGGAGGATTCTTGATAGGGTTTCCATGGGGGAAGATCTATTTTGGGCAATTAGAGGAGGTGGTGGTAATACTTTTGGACTTGTCCTTGCATGGAAGATCAAATTGGTATATGTTCCCGAGAAAGTAACTGTTTTCACACTTGACAAGACATTGGAACAAAATGCCACCAAGCTTGTTCATAAGTGGCAATACGTGGCTCCAAGATTCCATAAGGATTTGGTTATTATTATCTTAATTAGTAGATTGAAATCTAGTGATCAAGGTGCTAGCAACAAACAAACAGTTGTAGCTTCATTCCAATCCTTATTCCTCGGTGGAATAGATAGATTACTTCCCATCATGCAAGTAAATTTTCCTGAATTAGGATTGAGAAGAGAAGATTGCATTGAAATGAGCTGGATAGAGTCTATTATGTACTTTGCAAGGTTCCCAAAAGGTGAATCTCTTGATGTCTTGCTAAGTAGGGTTCAACTCTCAAGGCATTACTTCAAGGCAAAATCAGATTACGTGTATCAGCCAATTCCAGAGAAAGGTCTCAAAGGAATATGGAGATTTTTCTTTGAAGATGAAATTGAATCATCTAATATGTTCTTGATTCCATATGGTGGGAGGATGGATGAGATTTCACCATCTGCTATCCCGTTCCCGCATAGAGCTGGGAATTTATACAAAATCCAACATTTGGTGTTTTGGGATGAAGAAGGAGAAAAAGTAGCTGAGAGGCATATAAGTTGGATAAGAAGGCTTTATTCTTACATGACTCCTTTTGTTTCCAAGTTTCCAAGAGCTGCTTATATCAACTATAGGGATCTTGATATTGGAGTGAACAACATAAAGGGATATACAAGCTATGTGCAAGCTAAGGTTTGGGGGATTAAGTATTTCAAGAATAATTTTGATAGATTGGTTCATGTGAAGACTAAGGCGGATCCTTCAAGTTTCTTTAGGAATGAACAAAGCATTCCTTCACTTACTAGGCAGAAGAAGAACAAATTACAGGTGAATGAAGTTATGGTGGAATAAAATATCATAATAAAGAAAATCAATACACATGTTGTTGGTTAATAAACTTATTAATTAAGGAGAATTTCTGGATTTTACTTTTAATTGTGAGCAATGGTTTAGTCTCTAATTTTGGATGATTGCTTAAAAATTTCTAAGGAATCAGCATTGCTCACAATATTTAACTTAGTTTCGAAAATAGCAATGACAAAATTGCTTTGTATTATCAATTTGGTTGAGAAGGTCTGAATATTTCACCCAAAGAAGTTGGTCAAGTTGGGTGGGTTAAGTTATAACCCATTATCTAGTCCATTTTGATCCGGTCTATCTTAGTTCAAGTATACTTTGAGCAAGGTTGGGCATTGACATCATAAATAGCTATAATTGGGATCATATTTATGAATAATAGCTATAGTTTATTTGATTACAATGCATAGGATCAATTTTAGAGAGGATAAGAGTGAGCTAGATCGAGAGATAAAAAGGAGAGAGACGAGCGAGATCAAGAGAGATAGAGGAGAGAGGCGAAAGGCTATATCACAGATACAACATGTATCTCAATTGAGATACACGTATACAAAATCTCCTCTCTCTTTCTCTCAAAATTTTGCTCGTCTCTCCCCTAATCTTCCACACAGATACACATTTGAAACTGAAATATAAATACACAGATACACACTGTATCATACCTATAATAAATACACATCTACCGTTTGTATTTATTTTTTGTAATACACAATTTAAAAAAAATATTGATATGGTGTTTTCATATTGTATCACTCCTAAAATAAAGTCACATATATAATTTTTTCAAACACTATAACCTAAATTCTCACCCAAAAAGAGTTGAAAAAACTTCAATTCCACAAATCACGAAATTTCACAATTAATTGGGCAAGAAAACACTAAAAGATTATATATGAAAATGAATTTTTAAGAGAGAACAATTGATAAACATACCGTTACATTATATCTTTTCTTTTTTCACAATTTTTTCTGAGGTGATGAAGGGATAAAATCTTATTTTTCATTTTTCATAATTTCAAAGGCTTCATCATCTGTTCCACTTAATTAAATAAGAGTTTTGATCTTAGTGAACGAACATTATAACTATCATACCATATTATATTTTAATTATATATAATACATGTATAATGCAATTTTTCTACACTTTCAGTACACACATTACTTAATCAGAAGCAACATGGACTGCTCTTTTATTTCAACTGGAAAAAAGAAAAGAAATATATAACATTGATAAAATTAGTTAAAAATAATTAACCACCTCATAGGGTAATCTTTGTTTTAAATGTGGCAAATAATATATATACATGCAATTCAAAAGTATTCTCTATCTCATTAACTAATTCTCCATATGGATGAAGACAAATAAACAAATCAAAATGACTTGGGTCAATGCTAATATTAAGAAAACTAACATTTCTTTTTGTTTTCTAAATTATAGAAATTTGCTTTACCAGTAGTATGCATGGGTTCTTTCTCTTTTCTCTCTAATAAAATTATCCATTCCATTCGATACACAAAAGTTTCATTCTTTTATTATTCTAATAATCAAGTACGCAAATATTGTAAGTTTAGTCCTAGTTACAGAAATAAAAAAATTATGAATTAAATTTTTCGTTGAAGAATTCTTTGATCATGAAAGTGAAGTTAGGAAATAAATTTTGTTTTCGAGGTTGACTTGTCATATAAGTAAAAATTATAAATGCCCTTGAAACAGAGAAAAGAAAAAAAAATTAAAACCATAATTTTCAAACTTTTTAAAGTCAATATTGAAATTTGCCAATAGCTTAGTGCAGAAGAAAATCTAATTCTCAGAGAAATTATCCTTGAAAGAACCAACAAATTGTACACGAAGTTTCATTATTCAAAGTGAGAATTTTCAATTTTCATTTTTTAATTTTATTTAAATATCAATTGTTAATAAGCCTAAACAACTGACCAATTGATTAACCCAACTTGTCATTTTTATAGGGATCGAAGGAATATTTTAAATATCTTCTTTTCTTAAAATAATTTTTGTGTTTGAATTGTTTTAGAAAAAAAAGTTATTCGAAAGAAGAGTGGAGAAATAGTTTATAAACAAATGTTCTCAATTATGAAAAAAACTACAAAGGATGTGATGAAGTGGATGGGGCTCCTCCTCTCTTAACCAGAGGTATCAGGTTTAAGTCCATGGTATAAAAATCCTTGTTATGGAGTGTTTCCTCTGAATGAGGCCCTATGGGAATCCCAAATAGTTAGTCTCCATTGCGATACCAAAAAGAAATCTGGAAAAAGAATTAAAGTTATTTTCTAAAAGCAATGGTAGTTTGCTTTTCCTTTTTAATCAACTTTGGGCCATTCTTATTGAATATTTAACGAAATAAAATAAAACACCATTGAGTTAGTTTGGTTTTCAGATCAAATAAGACTGTTTTGTTTAGTTATCACCTTCTATTATACTTATATATAGACTACTCATCACATGTCACATGTGTATTAAATGGGCTCTCAAAAAATATCTATCAGTTAATTAAAAAGTTAGATATGGACCTTTTATACGCAGAATAAAAAACTCACCCATTTATGATGATGATTTTAATATTTTATAAATTATTATTGTAAATATTTTTTTAATAAGTTATGTCATTCAAAGATTATCTATATACTAGTCTCCTTAAAATACGGATTCAAAATTTTAAAATAAAATATGTACTTTGTTATAATAGGTATAGATGATTGGATAATGAAATTTTTCATTAAGATAATGTTTGTCTCTGACCTTTTGAAAAAATAATGAATTTTAAAATCTTTTCTCTATACCAAAATATATAATACCAAACTATAGGTAAATAAGTTGGATTTTCACAATCCATCTATTATAGTCTGCATATTCTTTAAACTGATAATAAGTATATATAACTTATTAAATTACCAATTTATAACAAGAAAGATTATATATTGTCTACCCAAAATACTATTTGCCAGATTACAAAAAAAATCTTAAATATCAAAACAGTGAACTTTTCAATTTTGACAGAATTTGATTTCCGCAATCAAGTTTTTTTTTTTGAAACAAAAAGCAATTACCCTTTGGTTGCCACAAAGGTAGAGTAATGAATATTGCCAAAAAAAAATCATTTCTCAAAAAATCAACCCAAACAAAATACTATTTTTCTAAAGGCTATTCTTCTTTTGTTGTCTTACTTCTTTTTCATTAGAATTTACAACCTTGTGTGAACCTTTCACACGCATATTATTGATTATAGAAAGTTAAACTAAACAATTAACTCCTAGCTAGCCCCTCACACATTTTATTTATTATAAATAGAAGGGGGTTGCAATTTCATTTCCAAAACACAAACTAAACAAAATCTCAAGCAACATGAAAATTTCTTGGTTTTCCTTTCTTTTACTACTTCTTGTTCTCTTATCATCTTCATGGTCAACATTAGCTGATGATAATCATGAAGAATTCATCCAATGCTTATCTCATAGTAACCAAACATATTACACACCAAATAACTCTTCTTTTCCATCAATCCTTCAATTCTCCATACAAAATCTAAGGTTCAATACAACTGAAACTCCTAAACCTCTTGTGATTGTCACCCCAGTGAGTGAATCCGAGGTCCAACGAGTCATTCTTTGTGCTAAGAAAACTGGGATGCACGTTAGGGTTCGTGGTGCAGGACATGACTATGAAGGCCTTTCTTATGTCTCCGAGATTCCATTCGTTGTAGTTGACCTTATCAACCTTAGAAAAATCAATGTTAATGTCAATGACAAGAGTGCATGGGTTGAAGCTGGATCAACTATTGGCGAACTCTATTATAGAATCGCGGAGAAAAGCAAAACCTTAGGGTTTCCAGCCGGTGTTTGTCCAACGGTTGGTGTTGGTGGACATTTTAGTGGAGGTGGTTATGGTGCTATGCTGAGAAAATATGGCCTAGCAGCTGATAACATTGTAGATGCACGATTGATCGACGCGAATGGGAGGATTCTTGATAGGGTTTCCATGGGGGAAGATCTATTTTGGGCTATTAGAGGAGGTGGTGGTAATACTTTTGGACTTGTCCTTGCATGGAAGATCAAATTGGTATATGTTCCCGAGAAAGTAACTGTTTTCACACTTGACAAGACATTGGAACAAAATGCCACCAAGCTTGTTCATAAGTGGCAATACGTGGCTCCAAGATTCCATAAGGATTTGGTTATTATTATCTTAATTAGTAGATTGAAATCTAGTGATCAAGGTGCTAGCAACAAACAAACAGTTGTAGCTTCATTCCAATCCTTATTCCTCGGTGGAATAGATAGATTACTTCCCATCATGCAAGTAAATTTTCCTGAATTAGGATTGAGAAGAGAAGATTGCATTGAAATGAGCTGGATAGAGTCTATTATGTACTTTGCAAGGTTCCCAAAAGGTGAATCTCTTGATGTCTTGCTAAGTAGGGTTCAACTCTCAAGGCATTACTTCAAGGCAAAATCAGATTACGTGTATCAGCCAATTCCAGAGAAAGGTCTCAAAGGAATATGGAGATTTTTCTTTGAAGATGAAATTGAATCATCTAATATGTTCTTGATTCCATATGGTGGGAGGATGGATGAGATTTCACCATCTGCTATCCCGTTCCCGCATAGAGCTGGGAATTTATACAAAATCCAACATTTGGTGTTTTGGGATGAAGAAGGAGAAAAAGTAGCTGAGAGGCATATAAGTTGGATAAGAAGGCTTTATTCTTACATGACTCCTTTTGTTTCCAAGTTTCCAAGAGCTGCTTATATCAACTATAGGGATCTTGATATTGGAGTGAACAACATAAAGGGATATACAAGCTATGTGCAAGCTAAGGTTTGGGGGATTAAGTATTTCAAGAATAATTTTGATAGATTGGTTCATGTGAAGACTAAGGCGGATCCTTCAAGTTTCTTTAGGAATGAACAAAGCATTCCTTCACTTACTAGGCAGAAGAAGAACAAATTACAGGTGAATGAAGTTATGGTGGAATAAAATATCATAATAAAGAAAATCAATACACATGTTGTTGGTTAATAAACTTATTAATTAAGGAGAATTTCTGGATTTTACTTTTAATTGTGAGCAATGGTTTAGTCTCTTATTTTGGATGATTGCTTAAAAATTTCTAAGGAATCAGCATTGCTCACAATATTTAACTTAGTTTCGAAAATAGCAATGACAAAATTGCTTTGTATTATCAATTTGGTTGAGAAGGTCTGAATATTTCACCCAAAGAAGTTGGTCAAGTTGGGTGGGTTAAGTTATAACCCATTATCTAGTCCATTTTGATCCGGTCTATCTTAGTTCAAGTATACTTTGAGCAAGGTTGGGCATTGACATCATAAATAGCTATAATTGGGATCATATTTATGAATAATAGCTATAGTTTATTTGATTACAATGCATAGGATCAATTTTAGAGAGGATAAGAGTGAGCTAGATCGAGAGATAAAAAGGAGAGAGACGAGCGAGATCAAGAGAGATAGAGGAGAGAGGCGAAAGGCTATATCACAGATACAACATGTATCTCAATTGAGATACACGTATACAAAATCTCCTCTCTCTTTCTCTCAAAATTTTGCTCGTCTCTCCCCTAATCTTCCACACAGATACACATATTAGCTTTGAAACTGAAATATAAATACACAGATACACACTGTATCATACCTATAATAAATACACATCTACCGTTTGTATTTATTTTTTGTAATACACAATTTAAAAAAAATATATTGATATGGTGTTTTCATATTGTATCACTCCTAAAATAAAATCACATATATAATTTTTTCAAACACTATAACCTAAATTCTCACCCAAAAAGAGTTGAAAAAACTTCAATTCCACAAATCACGAAATTTCACAATTAATTGGGCAAGAAAACACTAAAAGATTATATATGAAAATGAATTTTTAAGAGAGAACAATTGATAAACATACCGTTACATTATATCTTTTCTTTTTTCACAATTTTTTCTGAGGTGATGAAGGCATAAAATCTTATTTTTCATTTTTCATAATTTCAAAGGCTTCATCATCTGTTCCACTTAATTAAATAAGAGTTTTGATCTTAGTGAACGAACATTATAACTATCATACCAAAATATATTTTAATTATATATAATACATGTATAATGCAATTTTTCTACACTTTCAGTACACACATTACTTAATCAGAAGCAACATGGACTGCTCTTTTATTTCAACTGGAAAAAAGAAAAGAAATATA
Organism: Solanum appendiculatum; assembly: GCA_018342035.1. NCBI lineage: Eukaryota > Viridiplantae > Streptophyta > Magnoliopsida > Solanales > Solanaceae > Solanum > Solanum appendiculatum. The sequence goes on from JAGDQO010000446.1 coordinate 1,430,907, forward strand.
TAACATTGATAAAATTAGTTAAAAATAATTAACCACCTCATGGGGTAATCTTTGTTTTAAATGTGGCAAATAATATATATACATGCAATTCAAAAGTACTCTCTATCTCATTAACTAATTCTCCATATGGATGAAGACAAATAAACAAATCAAAATGACTTGGTCAATGCTAATATTAAGAAAACTAACATTTCTTTTTGTTTTCTAAATTATAGAAATTTGCTCTACCAGTATGCATGGGTTCTTTCTCTTTTCTCTCTAATAAAATTATCCATTCCATACGATACACAAAAGTTTCATTCTTTTATTATTCTAATAATCAAGTAGGCAAATATTGTAAGTTTAGTCCTAGTTACAGAAATAAAAAAATTATGAATTAAATTTTTCGTTGAAGAATTCTTTGATCATGAAAGTGAAGTTAGGAAATAAATTTTATTTTCGAGGTTGACTTGTCATATAAGTTAAAATTATAAATGCCCTTGAAAAAGAGAAAAGAAAAAAAAATTAAAACCATAATTTTCAAACTTTTTAAAGTCAATATTGAAATTTGCCAATAGCTTAGTGCAGAAGAAAATCTAATTCTCAGAGAAATTATCCTTGAAAGAACCAACAAATTGTACACGAGTTTTCATTATTCAAAGTGAGAATTTTCAATTTTCAATTTTTAATTTTATTTAAATATCAATTGTTAATAAGCCTAAACAACTGACCAATTGATTAACCCAACTTGTCATTTTTATAGGGATCGAAGGAATATTTTAAATATCTTCTTTTCTTAAAATAATTTTTGTGTTTGAATTGTTTTAGAAAAAAAAGTTATTCGAAAGAAGAGTGGAGAAATAGTTTATAAACAAATGTTCTCAATTATGAAAAAAACTACAAAGGATGTGATGAAGTGGATGGGGCTCCTCCTCTCTTAACCAGAGGTATCAGGTTTAAGTCCATGGTATAAAAATCCTTGTTATGGAGTGTTTCCTCTGAATGAGGCCCTATGGGAATCCCAAATAGTTAGTCTCCATTGCGATACCAAAAAGAAATCTGGAAAAAGAATTAAAGTTATTTTCTAAAAGCAATGTTAGTTTGCTTTTCCTTTTTAATCAACTTTGGGCCATTCTTATTGAATATTTAACGAAATAAAATAAAACACCATTGAGTTAGTTTGGTTTTCAGATCAAATAAGACTGTTTTGTTTAGTTATCACCTTCTATTATACTTATATATAGACTACTCATCACATGTCACATGTGTATTAAATGGACTCTCAAAAAATATCTATCAGTTAATTAAAAAGTTAGATATGGACCTTTTATACGCAGAATAAAAAACTCACCCATTTATGATGATGATTTTAATATTTTATACATTATTATTGTAAATATTTTTTTAATAAGTTAGGTCATTCAAAGATTATCTATATACTAGTCTCCTTAAAATATGGATTCAAAATTTTAAAATAAAATATGTACTTTGTTATAATAGGTATAGATGATTGGATAATGAAATTTTTCTTTAAGATAATGTTTGTCTCTGACCTTTTGAAAAAAGAATGAATTTTAAAATCTTTTCTCTATACCAAAATATATAATACCAAACTATAGGTAAATAAATTGGATTTTCACAATCCACCTATTATAGTCTGTATATTCTTTAAACTGATAATAAGTATATATAACTTATTAAATTACCAATTTATAACAAGAAAGATTATATATTGTCTACCCAAAATGCTATTTGCCAGATTACAAAAAAAATCTTAAATATCAAAATAGTGAACTTTTCAATTTTGATAGAATTTGATTTCCGCAATCAAGTTTTTTTTTTTGAAACAAAAAGCAATTGCCCTTAGGTTGCCACAAAGGTAGAGTAATGAATATTGCCAAAAAAAAAAAATCATTTCTCAAAAAATCAACCCAAACAAAATACTATTTTTCTAAAGGCTATTCTTCTTTATTTGTCTTACTTCTTTTTCATTAGAATTTACAACCTTGTGTGAACCTTTCACACGCATATTATTGATTATAGAAAGTTAAACTAAACAATTAACTCCTAGCTAGCCCCTCACACATTTTATTTATTATAAATAGATGGGGGTTGCAATTTCATTTCCATAACACAAACTAAACAAAATCTCAAGCAACATGAAAATTTCTTGGTTTTCCTTTCTTTTACTACTTCTTGTTCTCTTATCATCTTCATGGTCAACATTAGCTGATGATAATCATGAAGAATTCATCCAATGCTTATCTCATAGTAACCAAACATATTACACACCAAATAACTCTTCTTTTTCATCAATCCTTCAATTCTCCATACAAAATCTAAGGTTCAATACAACTGAAACTCCTAAACCTCTTGTGATTGTCACCCCAGTGAGTGAATCCGAGGTCCAACGAGTCATTCTTTGTGCTAAGAAAACCGGGATGCACGTTAGGGTTCGTAGTGCAGGACATGATTATGAAGGACTTTCTTATGTCTCTGAGGTTCCATTTGTTATAGTTGACCTTATCAATCTTAGAACAATCAATGTTGATGTCAATGATAAGAGTGCATGGGTTGAAGCTGGATCAACTATTGGCGAACTATATTATAGAATCGCGGAGAAAAGCAAAACCTTAGGGTTTCCAGCTGGTGTTTGTCCAACCGTTGGTGTTGGTGGACATTTTAGTGGAGGTGGTTATGGTACTATGATGAGAAAATATGGCCTATCAGCTGATAACATTGCAGATGCACGATTGGTTGACGCGAATGGGATGATTCTTGATAGGGTTTCCATGGGAGAAGATCTATTTTGGGCAATTAGAGGAGGTGGTGGTAATACTTTTGGACTTGTCCTTTCATGGAAGATCAAATTGGTAGATGTTCCTGAGAAAGTAACTGTTTTCACACTTGACAAGACATTGGAACAAAATCTCACTAAGCTTATTCATAAGTGGCAATATGTGGCTCCAAGATTCCATGAAGATTTGTTCATTAGGCTCATAATTCGAAGATTGTCAAGTGATCAAGGTGGTAACAACAAACAAACAATTGTAGCTTCATTCAACTCCTTATTCTTTGGTGGAATCGATCGATTACTTCTCATTGTGCAAGAAAATTTCCCTGAATTAGGGTTGAGAAGAGAAGATTGCATTGAGATGAGCTGGATAGAGTCTATAATGTACTTTGGAGGGTTCCCAATTGATGGATCTCTTGATGTCTTGCTAAGTAGGGTTCAACTTGCAACGCGTTACTTCAAGGCAAAATCAGATTACGTGTATCAGCCAATCCCAGAGGGAGGTCTCGAAGGAATATGGAGATTCTTCTTTGAAGAAGAAGCTAAATCATCTTTTGTGATCTTGACTCCATATGGTGGGAGGATGGATGAGATTTCACCATCCGCTATCCCGTTCCCCCATAGAGCTGGGAATTTATACAAAATTCAACATTTGGTGTTTTGGGATGAAGAAGGAGAAGAAGTAGCTGAGAGGCATATAAGTTGGATAAGAAGGCTTTATTCTTCCATGGCTCCTTTTGTTTCTAAGTTTCCAAGAACTGCTTATGTCAACTATAGGGATCTTGATATTGGAATGAACAACATAAAGGGATATACAAGCTATGTGCAAGCTAAGGTTTGGGGGATTAAGTATTTTAAGAATAATTTTGATAGATTGGTTGATGTGAAGACTAAGGTGGATCCTTCAAATTTCTTTAGGAACGAACAAAGCATTCCTTCACTAATTACTTCGTAGAAGAAGAACACAGGTGAATGAAGTTATGTTGTAACAAAAGATCATTTATATAAAAAAATAATCAATACACATGTTGTTATTTAATTAACTACTACATAGTTTCTCCTCTTTGTTTGTCTAATAAAGGGTCATGCCACGATCAAGGCTCTTCGTAAGACTTGTCTAGTAATTTTTTTTTATGTAATTTGCTTGTTCTTTGAAATTATTGTATTATTGGTTGATAATAAAGGTTGTTTAATATAATTTATTGTTATCGTTTTATTTCTTACATATTTGATTTTGATTTTTTCTCAATACTAAATTATTAGTATCAACTTGTTGAAACACCGCGCTTGGGATTGTCTCTATTTTTCTTATTAGAGCATTCACCCCATTATATTATAGTTTTAAAATTTTGGAAAAAGTCTTTTAGTATTTTTAGTTGATTTGCTCTTGACGAGGGTGTATACAATAGGATGACTACGAGGACAAGTTTTAATTTGCTGAAGGTGCAATAACTTACTAAATTAACTTATCATCATTGATAGTATCTTAATTACCAAAGATTTATCTGAAGTTTACTGAAAAATGATTCAAGCCTTAATCAAGTATACATGTACTCTTAACTATTTTTAAAAATCGCAATGATCAAATTGCTTTGTATTATCAATTTCGTGAATCAAACTATTTAATTTTTTTATCATGTATTAAAACATGAAATCTCTTAAATATTTGGAAATGATGTAAAAAGTATAGATGTTGAAATGCAAGCCACATATGGTGTGATGTGCAATGACCAAACCCTTGAACCTTTTTAAGAAATGGTTGCTTCTATGAAGGACACGTGAGTCCTTATATTGAAATGTCAAAATTGCCCTCAATGCAATTTTTTACTGTCATCTAAGTAACCATGTTGAAACCATGACTTCTATAATATAAAAATATTAGCTTTCTTAATATTAATTAGCATTGACCAAGTCACTTTGATTTGTTTATTAGTCTTCATCCATATGGAGTGTTAGTTAATGACAAAGTCATTGTCAATATAAGTAAAGATGTAGATAAGGAATTAAGTGTCTGATGTGGAACTTAATTAAGATAAGAGAATACTTTTAAGTTTTTGTTGATATATATTTAAAACAAAGATTACCCCATGAGGTGGTTAATTATTTTAAATTAATTTTATCAATGTTACTACAACACAATGTATTTTTAGCTAAGAATTTTAAAATCGTGGCTATTATCTAGTAATAGCTATAAAAATTTAAATTTTATAGCTATTTATAAATTCATAAATTTTCTTAGCCACAAATATTAATTTGGCAAAGTTAAATCCTCATTTTTGTTACAATTGCTAATAACTGTGGCAATAATTATATGAATAGCTACAACTTTATTGCTACAATACAATTTTGTAGCTGGTTATAATTTTTTGCCACACAATAAAAGTTATTGTAGAAATAACAATTCTTAAGCCACAATAAGTTATTTGAAACAAGATGATGTAGCTAAATAAATTTTTTGCTTCAAGTTATAAAAAAATGGTGGCAATAGTTAAATCATATAGCCACAAATATTTTGATGTAGTAAAATTTGGTAGCTAATTATTAATTTTTGCTACGAGTTGAAACTTACCGTAGTAATAGTAACCTTTTAGCCACAATAAATTATTTAAAATAAATTATTATAGCTAAATAAATATTTTTTGCTTCAAGTTGTAAAAAAATGTGGCAAAAGTTAATAATATAGCTATAGATTTATTTCTAAAATAAAATTTTGTGGCTAATTATTATCTTTTTGTCACAAGTTGAATTTTTTTTGTAGCAATAATAATTATTTTATCCATAAAAGGTTAATTAAAATAAGATATTTTGGCTAAGTAAAAAAATTTCCTTGCTTACTAAAAAGCGGTGGCAATAATTGGTTTAATAGCTATAATTATTTGTTATGACGAAATGATATAGCCACAAATATATCATTGTGTTAAAATTTTGTAGCTTATATTTATTTTTTACTGCAAGTTAAAATTTGTTATAGCAATACTAATCTTTAGCAACGTCAAAATATACCTTTCTTGCATCTAAATATAATTAGAGTTATTAATCGTTCAATTCAATTTTACACAATCTTACTTGTAAATTTCAAATATAGTTCAAATAAATAGGTAATTATATTTAATTAATTTTAATTAACTAGTTATATCAAATTTGAACAAAACTTCACTAAGTCTCACCTTAAGCTTCATCCTGATGATCAAGTGCTTCAATAATTATTATTTTTCTCAAACGTGTTCCATTGGAATAATACATATATCGACCTAATGTAATTAGAGGCGTTAATCATTCGATTTGATTTAATTTTATATTTGGCTTAATTTAAATAATTAAGTGACTATATTAACTTTGATTAACTAATTACAAAATATTTATACAAAACATTAACAAGTCTACTCAGGATTCATCCTAATCAAGTGATTCTAGAATTGTTATTTGACTCGAACATGTTTCATGAGAATAATATCCATCGATCTAGTGTAAATAAATGTATTAATCATTCGATTTGATTTTATGGATATACTTTCAATAAATAAGTGATTATATCTAACAATTTTGATTAATTAATTTATCAAACTTAAGCAAAAATATTTCACTAAGTCTCACTAAAGCTCCATCTTGATCAAGTGCCTTTAAAATTATTATTTTTTTCGAGAATTTTTCATCGTAATTAGTTGTGTTAATCATATCATTCAATTCAATTCAATTTTACAAGGGCTTACGTGTAAGTTTCAAATATAACTTAAATAAATATGTGATTATATTTACTTCGATTAACTAATTATATCAAATTTAAACATAACTTCAATAAGTCACACTGAAGTTTCATTCTGGTCAAGTGTTCCGTGAATTATGATTTGACTCGCATATAATCTTTTGAAATAATACAGTTATCGATCTAGTGTAAATATAACTGCTCATCATTCATCTCATTTCAATTATAATTTAAATAAATTGGTCATTATATATATATATATATATATATATATATATATATATAAAATCTTTTTATAGGAGATTTTTGTGACCTTAATTCATGTCCAAATCTATTCTCACACTAAAGAATTGACCTTAACACCTAAGCATAATTTAAGAACACCCGACACGACTTTATACGTAAATGAAGAATAGTTCGGGTCTTAACTTAGAAATTTTTGGGGTGTAACATATATATATTATCTTTTTAATTATTTTTTCAACTATTTTGAGAATTTTAATTTTACTCAAACTTAATCTACTTTTGTGATATATTATTAATTTAAATTAATTAATAATTTTTATAAATATAATTATTATTTATTGAAAATAGCTATTATAGAAGAATTATGTACCGAAAATATTCTGAAATTGAAATATGTAATTATGTGAATCTTGAAATCTATTTTGAAATTTAAATTTTGTAATTTTGGCCTTATAGCAGAAATTCTTGTGATTAATAATCCTTATGGCAATAGACTTCATTTGTAGCAATGAATTTTTATTATTGTGGCTAAATCTATATATAAATTATAAAAAATATAGCTATACATTTTCACCTTTTATGGTAAAATAAAAAAAATAGCTAGTACAATTATGTATTTTGTGGCAAAAAGAATGAATTCTTAGCCATGTATAAAAAATGTTTGTGGCAAATACTTGAATTCATAGCTATAAATTTTCTAACTCATAGCTAAATACAAATATTGTTGCCACGAGACTAAAATATAATATAGCCACGAAGTATGAATTTTCGTAGCAAACAAATCAAATTTTTCGCCACAACAGAATATATTGTGGCAATTATATAAAAGATGCTACAAGATTTATTTGTTGTGGCAGAAAAATTTAAATTATTTGCTATAGGTATATATTTCGTAGCAATTTGTTTATATCATTACAGCTACAACATCATTATTTTTGTAGCTACAAGTGTTAGTCCTTAGCCACAGATTAATATATATAACTTATTAAATTACCAGTTTATAACAAGAAAGATTACTGTCTACCAAAAATGCTAGTGCCCAGATTGCCAAAAAAATCATTTTTCAAAAAGTCAACCCAAACAAAATACTATATATTTCAAAAGGAATTTTTAAAATCCATCGAGTTGACTCCAAGCACAATTGATGGTCTTGATCTGGATGATTATTTGACTTTTCTTCTTTTGTGGTCTTATTTCCTTTTTTTTTGTTATAGAAAGTCAAACTAAACAATTAAATCCGAGCTCCCTCACACATTTTATTATTATAAATAGATGTTAAGAAGTCCCACATCAGTAGAGGGATGAGAATTTGGTCTCCTTATATGGACTTGGGCAAATCTCCCCTCCTGAGCTAGCTTTTGGAGTTGAGTTAGGCTTAGGTGCCATATCTTTACAATAGAAGGGGTTTCAATTTCATTTCCATAACACAAACTAATAAACAAAATCTCAAGCAATATGAAAATTTCTTGGTTTTCCTTTCTTTTACTACTTCTTGTTCTCTCATCATCTTCATGGTCAACATTAGCTGATAATCATCAAGAAATCATCCAATGCTTATCTCATAGTAACCAAACATATTACACACCAAATAACTCTTCTTTTTCATCAATCCTTCAATTCTCCATACAAAATCTAAGGTTCAATACAACCGAAACTCCTAAACCTCTTGTGATTGTCACCCCAGTGAGTGAATCCGAGGTCCAACGAGTGAAAACTGGGATGCATGCTAGGGTTCGTAGTGCAGGACATGATTATGAAGGCCTTTCTTATGTCTCTGAGGTTCCATTCGTTATAGTTGACCTTATCAATCTTAGAACAATCAATGTTGATGTCAATGATAAGAGTGTATGGTTTGAAGCTGGATCAACTATTGGCGAACTCTATTATAGAATCGCGGAGAAAAGCAAAACTCTAGGGTTTCCAGCTGGTGTTTGTCCAACCGTTGGTGTTGGTGGACATTTTAGTGGAGGTGGTTATGGTACTATGATGAGAAAATATGGCCTATCAGTTGATAACATTGTAGATGCACGATTGGTTGATTCGAATGGGACGATTCTTGATAGGGTTTCCACGGGAGAAGATCTATTTTGGGCAATTAGAGGAGGTGGTGGTAATACTTTTTGACTTGTCCTTGCATGGAAGATCAAATTGGTAGATGTTCCTGAGAAAGTAACTGTTTTTACACTTCACAAGACATTGGAACAAAATGCAACTTAGCTTGTTCGTAAGTGGCAAAATGTGGCTCCAAGATTCCATGAAGATTTGTTCATTAGGATCATAATCAATAGATTGAACTCAAGTGATCAAGGTGGTAACAACAAACAAACAATTGTAGCTTCATTCAACTCCTTATTCTTTGGTGGAATCGATCGATTACTTCCCATCATGCAAGAAAATTTCCCTGAATTAGGGTTGAGAAGAGAAGAAGTAGCTGAGAGGCATATAAGTTGGATAAGAAGACTTTATTCTTACATGGCTCCTTTTGTTTCTAAGTTTCCAAGAGCTACTTATATCAACTATAGGGATCTTGATATTGGAATGAACAACATAAAGGGATATACAAGCTAAAGTTTGGGGGATTAAGTATTTCAAGAATAATTTTGATAGATTGGTTCATGTGAAGACTAAGGTGGATCCTTCAAACTTCTTTAGGAATGAACAAAGCATTCCTTCACTTACTAGGCAGAAGAAGAACAAATTACAGGTGAATTAAGTTCTGGTGGAATAAAATATCATAATAAAGAAAATCAATACACATGTTGTTGGTTAATAAACTTATTAATTAAGGAGAATTTCTGGATTTTACTGTTAATTGTGAGCAATGGTTTAGTCTCTAATTTTGGATGATTGCTTAAAAGTTTCTAAGGAATCAGCATTGCCCACAATATTTAAACTAGTTTCAAAAATTGCAATGACAAAATTGCTTTGTATTATCAATTTGGTTGAGAAGGTCTGAATATTCCCCCCAAAGAAGTTGGTCAAGTTGGGTGGGTTAAGTTATAACCCATTATCTAGTCCATTTTGATCCGGTCTATCTTAGTTCAAGTATACTTTGAGCAAGGTTGGGCATTGACTTCATAAATAGCTATAAGTGGGATCATATTTATGAATAATAGCTATAGTTTATTTAGTTACAATGCATAGGATCAATTTTAGAGAGGATAAGAGTGAGCTAGATCGAGAGATAAAAAGGAGAGAGACGAGCGAGATCAAGAGAGATAGAGGAGAGAGGCGAAAGGCTGTATCACAGATACAACATGTATCTCAATTGAGATACACATATGCAAAATCTCCTCTCTCTTTCTCTCAAAATTTTGTTCGTCTCTCCCCTAATCTTCCACACAGATACACATATTAGCTTTGAAACTGAAATATAAATACACAGATACACATTGTATCATACCTATAATAAATACACATCTACCGTTTGTATTTATTTTTTGTAATACACAATTTTTAAAAAAAATATTGATATGGTGTTTACATATTGTATCACTCCTAAAATAAATACACATATATAATTTTTTCAAACACTATAACCTAAATTCTCACCCAAAAAGAGTTGAAAAAACTTCAATTCCACAAATCACGAAATTTCACAATTAACTGGGCAAGAAAACGCTAAAAGATTATATATGAAAATGAATTTTTAAGAGAGAACAATTGATAAACATACCGTTACATTATATCTTTTCTTTTTTCACATTTTTTTCTGAGGTGATGAAGGCATAGAATCTTATATTTCATTTTTCATAATTTAAAAGGCTTCATCATCTGTTCCACTTAATTAAATAAGAGTTTTGATCTTAGTGAACGAACATTATAACTATTATACCATAATATATTTTAATTATATATAATATATGTATAATGCAATTTTTTTACACTTTCAGTACACACATTACTTAATCAGAAGCCTCATGGACTGCTCTTTTATTTCAACTGGAAAAAAGAAAAGAAATATATAACATTGATAAAATTAGTTAAAAATGACTAAGCACCTCATGGGGTAATCTTTGTTTTAAATGTGGCAAATAATATATATACATGCAATTCAAAAGTATTCTCGATCTCATTAACTAATACTCTAACAAATAAAAAATCAAAATGACTTGGTCAATGCTAATATTAAGAAAACTGACATTTCTTATTGTTTTCTAAATTATAGAAATTTGCTTTACCAATGCATGGGTTCTTTCTCTTTTCTCTCTAATAAAATAATCCATTCCATACGATACTCAAAAGTTTCATTCTTTTATTATTCTAATAATCAAGTAGCACCTCATAGGGTAATCTTAATTTTAAATGTGGCAAATAATATATATACATGCAATTCAAAAGTATTCTCGATCTCATTAACTAATACTCTAACAAATAAACAAATCAAAATGACTTGATCAATGCTAATATTAAGAAAACTGACATTTCTTATTGTTTTCTAAATTATAGAAATTTGCTTTACCAATGCATGGGTTCTTTCTCTTTTCTCTCTAATAAAATAATCCATTCCATACGATACTCAAAAGTTTCATTCTTTTATTATTCTAATAATCAAGTAGCACCTCATAGGGTAATCTTTGTTTTAAATGTGGCAAACAATATATATACGTGCAATTCAAAAGTATTCTCTATCTCATTAACTAATACTCCATATGGATGAAGACAAATAAACAAATCAAAATGACTTGGTCAATGCTAATATTAAGAAAACTAACATTTCTTTTTGTTTTCTAAATTATAGAAATTTGCTGTACCAGTATGCATGGGTTCTTTCTCTTTTCTCTCTAATAAAATTATCCATTCCATACGATACACAAAAGTTTCATTCTTTTATTATTCTAATAATCAAGTAGGCAAATATTGTAAGTTTAGTCCTAGTTACAGAAATAAAAAAATTATGAATTAAATTTTTCGTTGAAGAATTCTTTGATCATGAAGGTGTAGTTAGGAAATAAATTTTGTTTTCGAGGTTGACTTGTCATATAAGTAAAAATTATAAATGCCCTTGAAAAAGAGAAAAGAAAAAAAATTAAAACCATAATTTTCAAACTTTTTAAAGTCAATATTGAAATTTGCCAATATCTTAGTGCAGAAGAAAATCTAATTCTCAGAAATTATCCTTGAAAGAACCAACAAATTGTACACGAATTTTCATTATTCAAAGTGAGAATTTTCAATTTTCAATTTTTAATTTTATTTAAATATGAATTGTTAATAAGCCTAAACAACTGACCAATTGATTAACCCAACTTGTCATTTTTATAGGGATCGAAGGAATATTTTAAATATCTTCTTTTCTTAAAATAATTTTTGTGTTTGAATTGTTTTAGAAAAAAAAGTTATTCGAAAGAAGAGTGGAGAAATAGTTTATAAACAAATGTTCTCAATTATGAAAAAAACTACAAAGGATGTGATGAAGTGGATGGGGCTACTCCTCTCTTAACCAGAGGTCTCAGGTTTAAGTCCATGGTATAAAAATCCTAATTATGGAGTGTTTCCTCTGAATGAGGCCCTATGGGAATCCCAAATAGTTAGTCTCCATTGCGATACCAAAAAGAAATCTGGAAAAAGAATTAAAGTTATTTTCTAAAAGCAATGTTAGTTTGCTTTTCCTTTTTAATCAACTTTGGGCCATTCTTATTGAATATTTAACGAAATAAAATAAAACACCATTGAGTTAGTTTGGTTTTCAGATCAAATAAGACTGTTTTGTTTAGTTATCACCTTCTATTATACTTATATATAGACTACTCATCACATGTCACATGTGTATTAAATGGGCTCTCAAAAAATATCTATCAGTTAATTAAAAAGTTAGATATGGACCTTTTATACGCAGAATAAAAAACTCACCCATTTATGATGATGATTTTAATATTTTATACATTATTATTGTAAATATTTTTTTAATAAGTTAGGTCATTCAAAGATTATCTATATACTAGTCTCCTTAAAATATGGATTCAAAATTTTAAAATAAAATATGTACTTTGAAATAATAGGTATAGATGATTGGATAATGAAATTTTTCATTAAGATAATGTTTGTCTCTGACCTTTTGAAAAAATAATGAATTTTAAATTCTTTTCTCTATACCAAAATATATAATACCAAACTATAGGTAAATAAATTGGATTTTCACAATCCACCTATTATAGTCTGTATATTCTTTAAACTGATAATAAGTATATATAACTTATTAAATTACCAATTTATAACAAGAAAGATTATATATTGTCTACCCAAAATACTATTTGCCAGATTACAAAAAAAATCTTAAATATCAAAACAGTGAACTTTTCAATTTTGATAGAATTTGATTTCCGCAATCAAGTTTTTTTTTTTGAAACAAAAAGCAATTGCCCTTTGGTTGCCACAAAGGTAGAGTAATGAATATTGCCAAAAAAAAAAATCATTTCTCAAAAAAGCAACCCAAACAAAATATTATTTTTCTAAAGGCTATTCTTCTTTATTTGTCTTACTTCTTTTTCATTAGAATTTACAACCTTGTGTGAACCTTTCACACGCATATTATTGATTATAGAAAGTTAAACTAAACAATTAACTCCTAGCTAGCCCCTCACACATTTTATTTATTATAAATAGAAGGGGGTTGCAATTTCATTTCCATAACACAAACTAAACAAAATCTCAAGCAACATGAAAATTTCTTGGTTTTCCTTTCTTTTACTACTTCTTGTTCTCTTATCATCTTCATGGTCAACATTAGCTGATGATAATCATGAAGAATTCATCCAATGTTTATCTCATAGTAACCAAACATATTACACACCAAATAACTCTTCTTTTTCATCAATCCTTCAATTCTCCATACAAAATCTAAGGTTCAATACAACTGAAACTCCTAAACCTCTTGTGATTATCACCCCAGTGAGTGAATCCGAGGTCCAACGAGTCATTCTTTGTGCTAAGAAAACCGGGATGCACGTTAGGGTTCGTAGTGCAGGACATGATTATGAAGGACTTTCTTATGTCTCTGAGGTTCCATTTGTTATAGTTGACCTTATCAATCTTAGAACAATCAATGTTGATGTCAATGATAAGAGTGCATGGGTTGAAGCTGGATCAACTATTGGCGAACTCTATTATAGAATCGCGGAGAAAAGCAAAACCTTAGGGTTTCCAGCCGGTGTTTGTCCAACGGTTGGTGTTGGTGGACATTTTAGTGGAGGTGGTTATGGTGCTATGCTGAGAAAATATGGCCTAGCAGCTGATAACATTGTAGATGCACGATTGATCGACGCGAATGGGAGGATTCTTGATAGGGTTTCCATGGGGGAAGATCTATTTTGGGCAATTAGAGGAGGTGGTGGTAGTACTTTTGGACTTGTCCTTGCATGGAAGATCAAATTGGTATATGTTACCGAGAAAGTAACTGTTTTCACACTCTACAAGACATTGGAACAAAATGCCACCAAGCTTGTTCATAAGTGGCAACATGTGGCTCCAAGATTCCATGAAGATTTGCTCATTAGGATCTTAATTAGTAGATGGAAATCTAGTGATCAAGGTGGTAGCAACAAACAAACAGTTGTAGCTTCATTCCAATCCTTATTCCTCGGTGGAATCGATAGATTACTTCCCATCATGCAAGTAAATTTTCCTGAATTAGGATTGAGAAGAGAAGATTGCATTGAGATGAGCTGGATTGAGTCTATAATGTACTTTGCAGGGTTCCCAACAGATGGATCTCGTGATGTCTTGCTAAGTAGGGTTCAACTCTCAAGGCATTACTTCAAGGCAAAATCAGACTACGTGTATCAGCCCATTCCAGAGAAAGGTCTCGAAGGAATATGGAGATTATTCTTCGAAGATGAAATTGAATCATCTCAAGTGATCTTGACTCCATATGGTGGGAGGATGGATGAGATTTCACCATCTGCTATCCCGTTCCCCCATAGAGCTGGGAATTTATACAAAATCCATCATTTGGTGTATTGGGATGAAGAAGGGGAAGAAGTAGCTGAGAGGCATATAAGTTGGATAAGAAGGCTTTATTCTTACATGACTCCTTTTGTTTCCAAGTTTCCAAGAGCTGCTTATATCAACTATAGGGATCTTGATATTGGAGTGAACAACATAAAGGGATATACAAGCTACATGCATGCTAAGGTTTGCGGGATTAAGTATTTCAAGAATAATTTTGATAGATTGGTTCATGTGAAGACTAAGGTGGATCCTTCAAATTTCTTTAGGAATGAACAAAGCATTCCTTCACTTACTAGGCAGAAGAAAAACAAATTACAGGTGAATGAAGTTATGGTGGAATAAAATATCATAATAAAGAAAATCAATACACATGTTGTTGGTTAATAAACTTATTAATTAAGGAGAATTTCTGGATTTTACTGTTAATTGTGAGCAATGGTTTAGTCTCTAATTTTGGATGATTGCTTAAAAGTTTCTAAGGAATCAGCATTGCTCACAATATTTAAACTAGTTTCAAAAATTGCAATGACAAAATTGCTTTGTATTATCAATTTGGTTGAGAAGGTCTGAATATTCCCCCCAAAGAAGTTGGTCAAGTTGGGTGGGTTAAGTTATAACCCATTATCTAGTCCATTTTGATCCGGTCTATCTTAGTTCAAGTATACTTTGAGCAAGGTTGGGCATTGACTTCATAAATAGCTATAAGTGGGATCATATTTATGAATAATAGCTATGGTTTATTTAGTTACAATGCATAGGATCAATTTTAGAGAGGATAAGAGTGAGCTAGATCGAGAGATAAAAAGGAGAGAGACGAGCGAGATCAAGAGAGATAGAGGAGAGAGGCGAAAGGCTGTATCACAGATACAACATGTATCTCAATTGAGATACACATATGCAAAATCTCCTCTCTCTTTCTCTCAAAATTTTGTTCGTCTCTCCCCTAATCTTCCACACAGATACACATATTAGCTTTGAAACTGAAATATAAATACACAGATACACATTGTATCATACCTATAATAAATACACATCTACCGTTTGTATTTATTTTTTGTAATACACAATTTTTTTAAAAAATATTGATATGGTGTTTACATATTGTATCACTCCTAAAATAAATACACATATATAATTTTTTCAAACACTATAACCTAAATTCTCACCCAAAAAGAGTTGAAAAAACTTCAATTCCACAAATCACGAAATTTCACAATTAACTGGGCAAGAAAACGCTAAAAGATTATATATGAAAATGAATTTTTAAGAGAGAACAATTGATAAACATACCGTTACATTATATCTTTTCTTTTTTCACATTTTTTTCTGAGGTGATGAAGGCATAGAATCTTATATTTCATTTTTCATAATTTCAAAGGCTTCATCATCTGTTCCACTTAATTAAATAAGAGTTTTGATCTTAGTGAACGAACATTATAACTATTATACCATAATATATTTTAATTATATATAATATATGTATAATGCAATTTTTTTACACTTTCAGTACACACATTACTTAATCAGAAGCCTCATGGACTGCTCTTTTATTTCAACTGGAAAAAAGAAAAGAAATATATAACATTGATAAAATTAGTTAAAATGACTAAGCACCTCATGGGGTAATCTTTGTTTTAAATGTGGAAAATAATATATATATATGCAATTCAAAAGTATTCTCGATCTCATTAACTAATACTCTAACAAATAAACAAATCAAAATGACTTGGTCAATGCTAGTATTAAGAAGACTGACATTTCTTATTGTTTTCTAAATTATAGAAATTTGCTTTACCAATGCATGGGTTCTTTCTCTTTTCTCTCTAATAAAATAATTCATTCCATACGATACTCAAAAGTTTCATTCTTTTATTATTCTAATAATCAAGTAGCACCTCATAGGGTAATCTTTGTTTTAAATGTGGCAAATAATATATATACATGCAATTCAAAAGTATTCTCTATCTCATTAACTAATACTCCATATGGATGAAGACAAATAAACAAATCAAAATGACTTGGTCAATGCTAATATTAAGAAAACTAACATTTCTTTTTGTTTTCTAAATTATAGAAATTTGCTTTACCAGTATGCATGGGTTCTTTCTCTTTTCTCTCTAATAAAATTATCCATTCCATTCGATATACAAAAGTTTTATTCTTTTATTATTCTAATAATCAAGTACGCAAATATTGTAAGTTTAGTCCTAGTTACAGAAATAAAAAAATTATGAATTAAATTTTTCGTTGAAGAATTCTTTGATCATGAAAGTGAAGTTAGGAAATAAATTTTGTTTTCGAGGTTGACTTGTCATATAAGTAAAAATTATAAATGCCCTTGAAAAAGAGAAAAGAAAAAAAGATTAAAACCATAATTTTCAAAGTTTTTAAAGTCAATATTGAAATTTTCCAATAGCTTAGTGCAGAAGAAAATCTAATTCTCAGAGAAATTATCCTTGAAAGAACCAACAAATTTATACAAAATCCACCATTTGGTGTATTGGGATGAAGAAGGGGAAGAAGTAGCTGAGAGGCATATAAGTTTGATAAGAAGGCTTTATTCTTACATGACTCCTTTTGTTTCCAAGTTTCCAAGAGCTGCTTATATCAACTTGGAATGAAGTTATGTTGTAACAAAAGATCATTTATAAAAAATAATAATCAATACACATGTTGTTATTTAATTAACTACTACATAGTTTCTCCTCTTTGTTTGTCTAATAAAGGGTCATGCCACGATCAAGGCACTTGGTAAGACTTGTCTAGTAATTTTTTTTTAAATGTAATTTGCTTGTTCTTTGAAATTATTGTATTATTTGTTGATAATAAAGGTTGTTTAATATAATTTATTGTTATCGTTTTATTTCTTACATATTTGATTTTGATTTTTTCTCAATACTAAATTATTAGTATCAACTTGTTGAAACACCGCGCTTGGGATTGTCTCTATTTTTCTTATTAGAGCATTCATCCCATTATATTATAGTTTTAAAATTTTGGAAAAAGTCTTTTAATATTTTTAGTTGATTTGCTCTTGACGAGGGTGTATACAATAGGATGACTACGAGGACAAGTTTTAATTTGCTGAAGGTGCAATAACTTACTAAATTAACTTATCATCATTGATAGTATCTTAATTATCAAAGATTTATCTGAAGTTTACTGAAAAATGATTCAAGCCTTAATCAAGTATACATGTACTCTTAACTTTTTTAAAATCGCAATGATCAAATTGCTTTGTATTATCAATTTCGTGAATTAAACTATTTAATTTTTTTATCATGTATTAAAACATGAAATCTCTTAAATATTTGGAAATGATGTAAAAAGTATAGATGTTGAAGTACAAGCCACATATGGTGTGATGTGCAATGACCAAACCCTTGAACCTTTTTAAGAAATGGTTGCTTCTATGAAGGACACGTAAGTCCTTATATTGAAATGTCAAAATTGCCTTCAATGCAATTTTTTATTGTCATCCAAGTAACCATGTTGAAACCATGACTTCTATAATATAAAAATATTAGCTTTCTTAATGTTAATTAGCATTGACCAAGTCACTTTGATTTGTTTATTAGTCTTCATCCATATGGAGTGTTAGTTAATGACAAAGTCATTGTCAATATAAGTAAAGATGTAGATAAGGAATTAAGTGTCTGATGTGTAACTTAATTAAGATAAGAGAATACTTTTAAGTTTTTGTTGATATATATTTAAAACAAAGATTACCCCATGAGGTGGTTAATTATTTTTAACTAATTTTATCAATGTTACTACAACACAATGTATTTTTAGCTACGAATTTTAAAATCGTGGCTATTATCTAGTAATAGCTATAAAAATTTAAATTTTATAGCTATTTATAAATTCATAAATTTTCTTAGCCACAAAAATTAATTTGGCAAAGTTAAATCCTCATTTTTGTTACAATTGCTAATAACGGTGGCAATAATTATATGAATAGCTACAACTTTATTGCTACAATACAATTTTATAGCTGGTTATAATTTTTTGCCACACAATAAAAGTTATTGTAGAAATAACAATTCTTAAGCCACAATAAGTTATTTGAAACAAGATGATGTAGCTAAATAATTTTTTTTGCTTCAAGTTATAAAAAAATGGTGGCAATAGTTAAATGATATAGCCACAAATATTTTGATGTAGTAAAATTTGGTAGCTAATTATTAATTTTTGGTACGAGTTGAAACTTACCGTAGTAAGAGTAACCTTTTAGCCACAATAAATTATTATAGCTAAATGAATTATTTTTTCTTCAAGTTATAAAAAAATGTGGCAAAAGTTAATAATATAGCTATAGATTTATTTCTAAAATAAAATTTTATAGCTAATTATTATCTTTTTGTCACAAGTTGAAATTTTTTTGTAGCAATAATAATTATTTTATCCATAAAAGGTTAATTAAAATAAGATATTATGGCTAAGTAAAAAATTTTCCTTGCTTACTAAAAAGCGGTGGCAATAATTGGTTTAATAGCTATAATTATATGTTATGACGAAATGATATAGCCACAAATATATCATTGTGTTAAAATTTGTAGCTTATATTTATTTTTTACTGCGAGTTAAAATTTGTTATAGCAATACTAATCTTTAGCAACGTCAAAATATACCTTTCTTGCATCTAAATATAATTAGAGTTATTAATCGTTCAATTCAATTTTACACAATCTTACTTGTAAATTTCAAATATAGTTCAAATAAATAGGTAATTATATTTAATTAATTTTAATTAACTAGTTATATCAAATTTGAACAAAACTTCACTAAGTCTCACCTTAAGCTTCATCCTGATGATCAAGTGCTTCAATAATTATTATTTTTCTCAAACGTGTTCTATTGGAAAAATACATATATCGACCTAATGTAATTAGAGGCGTTAATCATTCGATTTGATTTAATTTTATATTTGGCTTAATTTAAATAATTAAGTGACTATATTAACTTTGATTAACTAATTACAAAATATTTATACAAAACTTTAACAAGTCTACTCAGGATTCATCCTGATCAAGTGATTCTAGAATTGTTATTTGACTCAAACATGTTAATGAGAATAATATCCATCGATCTAGTGTAAATAAATGTATTAATCATTCGATTTGATTTTATGGATATAATTTCAATAAATAAGTGATTATATCTAACAATTTTGATTAATTAATGTGATTACTGTATATTGAATAGTAGTTTACATAACGAAAAGTATAAATAAAACTTCTTTTTATGATAATTAGGAGGGAAAACTAATTTAAAAGAGAATTAATGAAAAATATCCCTCCAAATTGTTTTCCTCTATTTTTTTGGGCCTAAATTACAGCCTTCTTTTCCTATTAGAGGAGTGGAAATCCAAAAACCCTAAACTCTCTAAACAGATTTAAAATTCATTCATGAAGAGAGGAACATCTTCTTCCTGTATGTCCACTCTTAATTTCAGAAAGAAAAAAAAGGTACTGAATTTCTATAGTTTTTTTAAACTTATATCTGAAAACACTATAAGTATAATACGTATTAATAGGAGAGTAATATTCTATCAGCAAAAGTTTCTTATAGCACTTGCAATTGAAATTCAGTACGTAGTATGGGTTAGAAGCTTTTGATTACCGAATAAAAGTAAAACTTGGATGTGGATGTGAAGGATTTTTAGGGGTCAAGATCGGGTGTTAGGTTTGTATCTAATGGGAAAATTAGTTCAAACATATGTTTTTTATTACATTCTTCGTTCCGATTTATATGGTGTAGTATGAGTACTTGATTTGAAGTTCAAATAAATAGAAAAAAACTTTGAAATTTGTGGTCTAAGGTTACAATTGTATTGCATTAGAAAAGTAAAATAGAATCTAGAAAGCTAATGATAAATTCTGTAATGAACTCCATAGATTCATTTTATAAGGGAAAAAGGTGCAACTTTTGATATCAATGATCCAATTTCGTAATGAACTCGTAGCTTGTTTAATCATTGTTGCTAAATAGTTTAATTATTTTCTTATAATTCTTTTAAGATTTTGGACTATATGATTGAGAAATATCTTTTAGTTTTACAATTCTTGTTAAACAAGAAAAGGATGCAAATTTAAATCTATGTAATTATGTGAATCTTGAAATCTATTTTGTAATTTTGGCCTTATAGCAGAAATTCTTGTGATTAATAATCCTTATGGCAATAGACTTCATTTGTAGCAATGAATTTTTATTATTGTGGCTAAATCTATATATAAATTATAAAAAATATAGCTATACATTTTCACCTTTTATGGTAAAATAAAAAAAATAGCTAGTACAATTATGTATTTTGTGGCAAAAAGAATGAATTCTTAGCCATGTATAAAAAATGTTTGTGGCAAATACTTGAATTCATAGCTATAAATTTTCTAACTCATAGCTAAATACAAATATTGTTGCCACGAGACTAAAATATAATATAGCCACGAAGTATGAATTTTCGTAGCAAACAAATCAAAATTTTCGCCTCAACAGAATATATTGTGGCTATTATATAAAAGATGCTACAAGATTTATTTGTTGTGGCAGAAAAATTTAAATTATTAGCTATAGGTACATATTTCGTAGCAATTTTTTTATATCATTACAGCTACAACATCATTATTTTTGTAGCTACAAGTGTTAGTCCTTAGCCACAGATTAATATATATAACTTATTAAATTACCAGTTTATAACAAGAAAGATTACTGTCTACCAAAAATGCTAGTGCCCAGATTGACAAAAAAATCATTTCTCAAAAAGTCAACCCAAACAAAATACTTTATATTTCAAAAGGAATTTTTAAAATCCATCGAGTTGACTCCAAGCACAATTGATGGTCTTGATCTGGATGATTATTTGACTTTTCTTCTTTTGTGGTCTTATTTCCTTTTTTTTGTTATATAAAGTCAAACTAAACAATTAAATCCGAGCTCCCTCACACATTTTATTATTATAAATAGACGTTAAGAAGTCCCACATTGGTAGAGGGATGGGAATTTGGTCTCTTTATATGAACTTGGACAAATGTCCCCTCATGGGCTAGCTTTTGGGGTTGAGTTAGGCTTAGGTGCCATATCTTTACAATAGAAGGGGTTTCAATTTCATTTCCATAACACAAACTGCTAAACAAAATCTCAAGCAATATGAAAATTTCTTGGTTTTCCTTTCTTTTACTACTTCTTGTTCTCTCATCATCTTCATGGTCAACATTAGCTGATCATCATCAAGAAATCATCCAATGCTTATCTCATAGTAACCAAACATATTACACACCAAATAACTCTTCTTTTTCATCAATCCTTCAATTCTCCATACAAAATCTAAGGTTCAATACAACTGAAACTCCTAAACCTCTTGTGATTGTCACCCCAGTGAGTGAATCCGAGGTCCAACGAGTGAAAACTGGGATGCATGCTAGGGTTCGTAGTGCAGGACATGATTATGAAGGCCTTTCTTATGTCTCTGAGGTTCCATTCGTTATAGTTGACCTTATCAATCTTAGAACAATCAATGTTGATGTCAATGATAAGAGTGTATGGGTTGAAGCTGGATCAACTATTGGCGAACTCTATTATAGAATCGCGGAGAAAAGCAAAACCCTAGGGTTTCCAGCTGGTGTTTGTCCAACCGTTGGTGTTGGTGGACATTTTAGTGGAGGTGGTTATGGTACTATGATGAGAAAATATGGCCTATCAGTTGATAACATTGTAGATGCACGATTGGTTGATGCGAATGGGACGATTCTTGATAGGGTTTCCATGGGAGAAGATCTATTTTGGGCAATTAGAGGAGGTGGTGGTAATAGTTTTGGACTTGTCCTTGCATGGAAGATCAAATTGGTAGATGTTCCTGAGAAAGTAACTGTTTTTACACTTCACAAGACATTGGAACAAAATGCAACTTAGCTTGTTCATAAGTGGCAAAATGTGGCTCCAAGATTCCATAAAGATTTGTTCATTAGGATCATAATCAATAGATTGAACTCAAGTGATCAAGGTGGTAACAACAAACAAACAATTGTAGCTTCATTCAACTCCTTATTCTTTGGTGGAATCGATTGATTACTTCCCATCATGCAAGAAAATTTCCCTGAATTAAGGTTGAGAAGAGAAGATTGCATTGAAATGAGCTGGATAGAGTCTATAATGTACTTTGCAGGGTTCTCAATAGATGGATCTCTTGATGTCTTGCTAAGTAGGGTTCAACTCAAAACGTGTTACTTCAAGGCAAAATCAGATTACGTGTATCAGCCAATTCCAGAAGGAGGTCTTGAAGGAATATGGAGATTTTTATTTGAATATGAAGCTAAATCATCTTATGTGATCTTGACTCCATATGGTGGGAGTATGGATGAGATTTCATCATCCGCTATCCCGTTCCCCCATAGAGCTGGGAATTTATACAAAATTCAACATTTGGTCTATTGGGATGAAGAAGGAGAAGAAGTAGCTGAGAGGCATATAAGTTGGATAAGAAGACTTTATTCTTACATGGCTCCTTTTGTTTCTAAGTTTCCAAGAGCTGCTTATATCAACTATAGGGATCTTGATATTGGAATGAACAACATAAAGGGATATACAAGCTAAAGTTTGGGTGATTAAGTATTTCAAGAATAATTTTGATAGATTGGTTCATGTGAAGACTAAGGTGGATCCTTCAAACTTCTTTAGGAATGAACAAAGCATTCCTTCACTTACTTGGTAGAAGAAGAACAAAGGTGATCAATGACGTTATGGTGGAACAAAAGATCATTATAAAAAATCAAGGCACTTGGTAAGACTTGTGTAGTGATTCTTTTTAATGTAATTTGTTTGTTCTCTGAAATTATTGTATTATTGGTTGATAATAAAGGTTGTTTAGTTTAATTTATTGCTATGGTTTTATTTCCTACATATTTGATTTTGAGTGTTTCTCAATATTAAATTATTTCTAGCAAATTGTTGAAACGCCACAATTGGGAGTGTCTCTCTTCTTATTTTTTTCTTATTAGAACATTCACCCCATTATAAATTTTAAAATTTTGGAAGAAGTCGTTTAATATTTTTGATTGATTTGCTCTTGACGAGGGTATTATATATATATATATGATGACTAAGAGGACAAGTATTAATTTTCTGAAGGTGGTATAACTTACTAAATTAACTTATCATCATTTATAGTAGCTTAATTACAAAAGATCTAAGGAATCAGCATTGCTCACAAAAAAAAAGTTAGGTCAACTTGGACGGGTTAAGTTATAATCCATTCACTACAAGATAAAGGTTTATTAGAGACCAAGTTTTAAGGACGAGTATAAAATATGGCTCCTAATGGTAAACTTTTAGGGATGAGATTTTTTTCTAGTCCCTAATCCCTATTTTTATTTTTTAAGAACATAAAGAGAACAAAGACCCGGTCTCTAATGCAAAAGTTTTAGTCGGCGGGTCACTCGAAAAGTTTTAGCTAAGGCGCGAATCTTATAATCCCTAAATATTTTCATCTCCCCACTCAAAGAGAAAAAAACCCTAAACACCCAAATTTCCTAAAATCTCAAATTGATGTAGAACAACTGGATCGCTCAAATTTCAAAGGTTGCATTCTCCAGATAAAGTACCACCAGATTTCGATTTCTTCTGCATTATCAGGTAAAATAAGGAGTAAATTTATGTATGTCTTTCATACTTTTTTCCTTGATAAAATTATTATTTCTTCTGTTTCTTTCGGTCCGACCCAAGTTTCTGTGATAGAATTTCATTGTTTGTTTAGAATACACTGTTGTTCTGTGAGTAATAGGTTGAAGTTCGAGGAGGTACTCAAGGTTTATTGCGGGATTTCTTTTATTGGGTTATATTTAAGAAATTATTTGGGGACTTGGTAGAAGGGCTAAGAAAATGTTGTGTGTTTCATTTATTGAGGGCTTTTATATGTTCTGATTTTTTTGACCCATTAGGTGCTCTCGTTCAATTCGTTTACTCTAGAAATTTCAAATTAAGATTTTTTTTTTATGTAGGCCTTCGCCTTTGTAACCTTGTTTAGAAGTATTTTGTTAGACAACAAATTGATTGGGAAAACATTCTTACAACATGGTTATCTAGTTGCTTGAGTTCTAGCTACTATTGCTTGCCATTATATGCAAAGTTTATGTACTGTTCGATGTCCATTGTAGCCTAAGAAGAATTTAGCTTATGGTCGTCTTCAAATTTCAACTTTTTTTACCATCAAAATGTGAGATGGGCTGTGTTTGTAAACTGAAACAACAAGTCTTTTTTAGTTAGGTTTCTAAATTTTGATGATGCAACTTGGTTATCTAGTTTCTTGAGCTTTATATACTGCTAGTTGCATTTATATGCATAATTACTCTAGCCTAAGAAGAGTTTAGCTTATGCTCATCTTCAAATTTTGATTTTCTTTAATATCAAGATGATGAGATTGGTTGTGATTGTAAACTTTTCTTTGATTGGGAGTACTGGTCAATTTGATTTATTACTATGATATATTCATTGTTTTTTATTCGTTTTGACCTGCGAATCCTCCATGGAAAGATTTGTCTATTAGTATATTGAGTAAAAATTTACATTTTACTACAGGTTAATGTTGGATGAAACGCTAGGCTAGTTTCTTCTTTTCCGTTTCTTTTAATTAGTATTTGCATAAGACTATGGTGTGGATGTTCGAGTGATCTTCAGTCAAGTCTTTATTTTTAATTTTGTGTTTTGTATGCTAAAGATAAAGATTTTGGTAAATTTCAAGTGTTGCAACTTCTTCTTCTTCTCCCTCGTATTTTCTATTATCACTACTCTTATTACATCTTTTTCTCCATTATATCTACTCTTCTTCTTCCTTTTTTTAATCTGTTATCGCTGATCTTCTTCTTCTAAAGTTGCTGCTGTAGTTTTGTTTTTTTGGAACTGAATACCATAAAGTAGAGAGCTTAACGAAAATCTTTATAAATAATAATCCAAATGTAGCTTGTCTCATACAATCAGATGGCATGGTTTCAATGCTAATTTGAGACTCTCTTGAAGCTTAAGTTTGATCTTTCACTAGGAGCCTTAGCAAGAATGGTTGGAACTGGTCTGTTTATGAGATTTTAATATGGTCTAATTATTTCCAAAGCTCCCATGATTTCAATATTTGTTTTTCACTAAATAGTTCGGTAAATTTCGAGAATCACGACCTCTTCATCTTCTTCCTCGTCTTCTCTGTTATGACTCTTCTTCTTTTTATCTGTTGTCATTGATCTTCTTCTTATTCTATAGCTGATGTTGCACAACTTTTTGTCAAAGTGAATACCACAAAGCAGCGAGCTTTGCAGGAATCCTTATAAATATTAATCGAAATATAACTTGTCTCTTACCATCAGATTTCATGGTTTCCACACTAACTCGAGACTCCCTTAAAGCTAATATGGTATGATTCTTTTTCTGAGCTCATGCCATAATTTTTAATATTTGTTTTTTACAGTAAAGATTATTGTAAATTTCAAGAGTCGCGACTTCTTCTTCTTCATCGTCTTCTTTATAATCGATCTTCTTCTTCTTCTTCTTTTGTTATATTTGCTCTTCTTCTTCTTTTAATCAGTTGTCACTGCTCCTCTTCTCATATAGCTTCTGCTGCTGCAAATGGTTTTTTTTTGGAACTAAATAACACAAAGCAATGAGTTTACAGGAATCTTTATAAAAAAAATAATCCAAACGTAACTTGTCTCTTAAAATCAGATGTCATGGTTTCAACGTTACTTGAGACTCAATTAAGGCTAATATGACCTATTTTATTTAAACCTTATGTTGTGGTCTCAATTCTTTTCTCGGATCTGAAACTGCTACGATAACATTTTACAATAATCGAACAGTTTGAAAGAATATCACTCTCTTTGCGAGGCACTTGAAAAAAATTAGTTCATGATCATAATGTGTGTCCATTGGGAGTATCATCATGGTATGGAATATTCTTCTTTTCTTTCTTATTGGTACCCCCTTTCTTACAATTCTTGATGCTTAATTATTGAATACTTTGCATGTTTTTTTATTAATTGACAAAATGATAAAGAGGGTAAATGAAAAATATCATCATGGTACGTCAAGACCCCTCTAAGTTATTTTTTTAGCATTTTGCTGCTGGATTCTAAATAAATTACCTTTGACAATTAAAAAAGAGAACTTGGAAGCATTGTTTACAAAAGTGTATGATTCATCACTTTAAGCAGTTAAGCGAAGCGTGGCGGAGACTGAAACTTCAATAGCTTGAAGCCGAGAAGGTCCAATAAGGTGTTTCATGCCTTGAAGCGAGATGAGACCTAAAGAAGAGCCTTAAGATGCATGCACCTTTTTAAAATATTTAAAAAGTTGGACTCTTTTAAGAAGAAAAAGAGTTCCATATAGAGTTTGGCTTAGATTTCACCTTTAATTGACTGTGTGTGTGATGAGCATGCCTCCACTTCATCTTCCAGGTATGTCTTTTTCTTATTCTTCATTGTCTTCTATTCTCTTTGCCGGTCACTGTCATTGGAAGGGCTGGAAAAAACTTCAATTCTTACTCGCAGTCGTTAGTGTTGCATGACTGTTTCCTCTGTTTCACTGGATAGTTTGTTGGTGTTTTTTGTGCTCCTAACTTTCTGAGATGATTTTATTTCTTTGCCTTTCACTTTTTTTCTTTCTGGGTTGGCTGAACTGTAATAGTACATGTACTATTATTTATAGAGAATAATTTAAACGCATTGTATGTTGTATAAAGAACAATTTTAACCGAATGTTAGTGAAACATTTACTAAGTTCTTAGTTCAATAAGTGAAGCAGTAAGATCTAATACTATATATCAATTATGTACTTTTGTTGTTATCTTTCAATTTGATATCTCTCTAATAAAATACTGGTTTTCAACGGCATTAGTTTTTTTTTTTTAACAAGTTTCAGCTTTTGAACAAGCTTTGTGATTCCTACAGCTTCATATTTGGCATTCAAACTATTGTTGCTGAGTTTTGATTGTTACCAACTCTAATTCTAATTAAAAAGTTGTTCTCTTTCATTCTATTTGGATTTTGTGTGGAAGATATGCTGATTTTAAAATGCAAGAAATGGAGTTAAACAAACGAATGTGTCAAGTTTGTTTCTACTACACCATGTTATAAGTTTTCTTATTACTTGTTTATGCTAAAGAGTTGATCCTTAATATTGATATCTTCTAGTATCTGCTAACATCATAAATTGCTATTAGTTTGTTGTATACTTTGTTAAGCTATTTCCTTTTTGTTGTAGAGATTGATTGGATTATTCAAAGGAGGGATCTATTTGGGTTGATAATAAAAAAATGAAAAGCCAACAGGATATTTAGTGTTTGGTATGACATCCAAAAATGATAATTTTTTCTCGAGTAATTGTACAGAGTGAGAATTGAAATCTAACATGGAGCCTAATTGTTGATTTATCTTTGAAGTCGACTCTATGCTCTAGGGAAGGAGATACTGATATCTGAAGATATGTATACATCTGACTCTTTATTCGGCATCTCGACTTTAAAAGGATAAGATCAATAGACAAGCAGCTTGTACATACATCAACTAAATGTTTATGTTTAGCTTAGTTTATACAATAACACCGCATCACAATGCTTTCAAGATGTGCCATTTTAAGGTAGAATTACTTCATAGCTTGCAAACTTGACTCAACTTGTTGTTCTTCAAAAATGAGAAATTTCATCTAGTATGATAATTACATGTAATTAAGTGCTTTGCTAATGACTTGTAATTGGTACCAATAACTTTGAATGAAAATTTGTCAAGTGAATTCGGCCTCTTCTAAAAACTTATATTTATTAATTTGACTGGAATTCACTTCAAGGGACCATTCATCAAAATATAAGCCTTTATATCATCACACATTTGATCAATCTTGAATATATGTAAATTAAGTATTGATAAAATTATTGTTAGAAGGTGCATTAGATTATTTAACCCATTGTGTAGTTGATTTTTATACCTTTTTTCTAAATGAAATATCTTGATACTTTTTACAGGTGTTGGATATTGAAGTTCACATGAAGCAAGTTTTTGAGGACGTACAGTTGATTGACTATCATTTTGCAAGAATAGACTACTTTTATCCTATAGGCTACGAATATAAGCTATATATGTTTTTTCCTAAGAAAACACGTACACAATACTGTGACTGTAGCATACATTGTGGCTATATAATACTAATAATCGATAAATATTGATATTTTCTTTGTAATTAATTTCTATATATATACACGTATGTATGTATGCTTATCAAAGCAAGTTCCTTATATTATTCTTTATAATCTAATTATTCTAGCTGCAAATTGAATGAATTATAGAATTAATTTATTAAAAGAATATCTTTGGACAAACATCTATAGGGACCTGGTCATAAATATTTTAGTGACCAGAAGACTCGTCCTTAAATTGTTGTAGCACCACAACACATTTTCAAGGACCAGGTTATGCCAGTCGCTGAATGGTTTAAGGACCGGATATTAAGTTCTAACATCATCAACTGGAGACCAGAAATGTGGTCTCTAAAAGTATTTTGGGGACGAGAAAAAGACTAGTCGCAAAAAATCTTTAAGGACCAGGTCACCTTTCCCATCCTTAATAACCTTTAGCGTCGGAGGCTACAAGGACGAGTGCTGACCAGAAATATCTAGTCGCTAATAGTTTTTAGGGACCAGAAATTTACTTTTAGGGTCCATATTTCCCTTCCTTATTGAACGTTTTTCTTGTAGTGATTGTATAGTCCATTTTGATTCAGTCCATCTTAATTAGTTCAAGTCTACTTTAAGTAAGGTTGTGTATTGACTTCATAAATAGTTTTAGTTTGGATCATACTTATGAAAAGTAGTTATATTTTGCCTAATTATCATACATAGCATCAATTTTAGCGAGGATAAAGGTGAGCTAGATTGAGAGAGAAGAAGTCGAGAGGCGGGGCGAGATCGAGAGAGATAAAGGAGAGAGACAAACATGTTTTTTCACAGATACAACAAGTATCTCAATTGAAATTGCGATACCCATATACACATACACAATCTCCTCTCTCACTCACTCTCTCAATTTCACTCGTCTCTCTCCCAATCTTGCACACATATACACATATTAATTTTGAAACTGAAACATAGATACACAGATACATATTGTATGATCCCTAAAAATAAATACACATGTACAATCTATATATTTTTTGTGACATACAAATTTAAAATAAATGATATGGTGTTTGAATGTGATTGTATCGTCCCTAAAATAAATACACATGTATATTTTTTTAATGATAATAGTTATATTAGTTTCATTTTAATTTCAGTCTGATAATAATTATATCAATTTTTTCTAATATATAGATACAATTTTTCTGATACATAAATACAATTAGTTGTATCAATATAATATATATATCAATCAAAGAAGATATAGTTTGATAATAAATGTATTATGATATACATATACAATTTTTTTCTGATACAAAGATACAATTGGTTGCATCAATCTAAGAAGAAGAGGAAGATTCAAAAATGAATGGATACATGTTTTTAGTCTAATGATGCAAGCATTCAATAACAATAAAGACAAATTTAAGTTTATTTTGTCACCTTTAATTTCTTATTTTCTTCACCTTTTTTATGTGGAGTACCTTTTTTAGATAAAGAATTTTAAAACTGCTGAATGCATTGCCATTACGGTCAGCGCCATGAATTCTATAATAAAACAACGGACACGGGAGGATCAGTGGATCTACCAGGCGAAACTAACAAACAAATCCGTACTCCGGGACGGGGAATAAACAAGTTTTGTCAGAAGAGTACCAGGAGCAAGATATGTTGATCGACGAACAAATTCCAAATAGGGACTTAAGCTAGAACTTTCTAATGGCGATGAAAACATTAGCGAGACTGATGAAGGTATTTCCCTGACCATAGAGGAGAAACAGAGAATTTACAAACCCTGGACATACTTTGTCATCATCAAGGTACTAGGGAAAAAATTGAGTCATCTATACCTAAAAAACAGACTAAGGACGCTATGGAAAGTTTCAGAGGAGATTGTCTTCATCGACTAGGGATATGATTATTATATCGTTAAGTTCTACAAGGAAGAAAACCTTCAAAAAACACTACAACAGGGTCCCTAGTTCATAAATGGTTATTTTTTATCAGTGAAAAAATGGCACCCAAATTTTGAAGCCAGAGAAACAAAATCAGCGATATGGATAAGGCTTCCGGAGTTACCCACTGAATTCTACGATCATCTGATACTTGCAAGAATTCGGGTAAACTAGGCAAGCTAGTTAAGACAGACGTATGCACTTTTGAGACGTTAAGGGGTAAATATACAAGAATATGCGTAGAAGTCACTATAGGGGTACCGGTCCGCAAGCACATACACATTGGTTACCATAAACAATCTCTACTCTATGAAGGTTCAAACATACTTTGTACTTCCTATGGAGTACTCGGTCACACCTCACTAATTTGCCCGACAAAACGGAAGAGCCCAACTATCCTTGAAACAAGACGGAAGATATGAGGATCGAGAGTCAAACATCACAAAGCAAGAATAAGAAAGCATCAAACGCAGAAGAAGAACCTTGGCAGCTAGTTTCATTTGAAAAAAATTACAGGCGAAACAAAAGGCAAACTCCAGAGAAGAGATATTCAGAGGCGGAAACAGGTATCCATGTTAAATTATTCCACACCGAGTCAGGTTAGTATCTCAATTCAAAATTCTTTCAGTACAAAAAGACTTCTAAATCTACAGGGGAATCATCACAAGGAATTAAATATCCTCAAAAGCTTTCCCTAGAGCCGAGGTTTAGCACTGTCGATTGCCGTAAACTGCCAAAGCAAATTAATGACGAAGTCACTTCGAATGATATCACGGACATCAGTAAACAGCTAAGCAGTAAAAAAAAAGGAAAAAGGAAATGAATCACAGAGTCGGCTATGGAGGCGGCTTCCAATCACATGGCCCCTATTATGACCCCTACTTTACCCCTAGCACTCCTAGATTATGTGTAGCTCCCCAAACCTTGGAAAATCCTAATAAGGAAACCTTTTTTTTCGATATTATTCCTACTAAATCCAAAAATAAACTTTCTGAGAATGCTTCTTTTAACCCCGTCCACATAATCCCAAAAGAAGCCTTGTTTACACCTCTAAATAACTCTAAAACTATTAACTTGGACAATAATCTTTCCAAAAAACACAAAATCCTCCTTTGCAGATTAATTCAAAAAAAAGAAATGGGGAAAGCATGTCTGTATCTAATACTAACTTATTAAATTCTCATAATAAATTGACTCCAAATATTCCTAGTACTGATACTATATTAGCTACTGCTTCTAAGCATAGTATACAAGCTCCTATCTCCTCATTATACATAGACTTAACTATTCCCATCCATAATGCTGAGGGTCCCCTTAAACTCGCAGAGGAGAAGAGCAACTCCAAGGCGCTCTCCTCAACGACCGATCTATACACCCCCCTCTCCCATCTATGTACAATATGAATCCACAACAGCCAACTCTATTCCAAACTGTACCAATAACCATGGGGGGTCACACCTTTTACGCAACCCAGGCACCATAACCAAACCAACAGCCCCACTCTTGGCTGGAAATGAGCCTACAAGGCCAAGCCCTCTCCTTCAGTGAGGAGGTGGAGGGGAGGCGTGTAATCATACTAGTGCAGAACCCGACCTTCCTTGCCCAAGTGGTCTCGGAGGGCATGAGAATTATAATGGAGACCTACAACAATCTTCTTTCCTAGTATTTCCACTTTTCAACCCCCTCAACCCGGTCTCAACAGTGGAGCCCATAATATTTCCACCATTCTTCTTTCCTCACTACGTCCCGGAGGCAACAACGTACCCCTGGAGCTCGCAGAAACCAATACCAAACCCACCCCCCATGATGCCTATGGAGGAAGAGGAGAGTCCTCCATAAGTAGTGCCGGACTTTGTGGCTTCAACCTCTCAGGTACTACCCTATCGCAGAACCCCCCCTCCCCCTCTATCTTAGTACCATCTCTAGGAGAAAATGTAGACGTCCGGGAAGTAGAGGACGCAATTCTATTGATGAGGGAAACTCGAACAGAGTTAACTTCTTAAAAGAAATAAAAATAATAATATTCAAAGAGAGATACGAAAAAAACACATACTTATTTGTCCTCTAAAGCTATTGAAAAGCTCAATCGACATAACATCTCCAATCAATCCAAGTATAGGGAATTATGTAGTGGTGATGAATCCATCCCTAGTAATAGAGAACCCTCCGATCAGGGAGGAGAGACTACCATACAATGTATCCACCCCCATCAATAGATCAATGAATATCATAATTTGGAATTATAGAGGATGCAATGGATATGAATTTAAGAGAAACTTTAGAGCTCTCCTAGATTGACATAAGCCCCCTTTAGTAGCACGGATAGAAACCAAAATGGAAAATCACCAAACTCTTCTGAACAACTTCCCTTTTAATAATCTAATTCAAGTCCCATCTGTGGGCAACTCTGGAGGCCTAGCCCTGCTTTGGGACGATGCCATCCTGGAACTGGATGAAATATCCACAACTGGTCAGGAGATACACGCTATGGTTAAGGTACGTACAACAAGTAACTCTTGGCTTCTTAGTGTTATTTATGCTAGTACATATAGAAACTCTCATAAAATATTATGGCAAAATCTTAAAACCATAAAGGAAAACTACAATGGTAGTTGGCTACTCGGAGGTAATTTCAATGAATTACTTAGCATAGCGGACAAAAGTGGGGGCATGCCTGTAAATAAAGCTCGTACTAAAGATTTTTTGGATACACTAAACTACTGTGAACTTATAGATATGGGCTTTAAGGGCAGTAGATATACGTGGTTAAATAAAAGGTTTAAAAAGAAGACCCAACTTATCTACGAAAGGCTAGATCGTTTTCTAGAAAG
The DNA here is from genome assembly GCA_018342035.1 of Solanum appendiculatum. Lineage (NCBI taxonomy): Eukaryota > Viridiplantae > Streptophyta > Magnoliopsida > Solanales > Solanaceae > Solanum > Solanum appendiculatum. The sequence continues at coordinate 1,464,511 of JAGDQO010000446.1, forward strand.
CGACAATTGGGTCCACCTGTTTCCTAATGCCCAAGTACACCACCTTCCCCATACTCATTCGAATTATTGTCCCCTCTTGCTAGTTTTATTCCCCCACTCTATCTATAAACAAGAAAGGATATTTAAATTCAAAACCATGTGGTCATCTCATCCAAACCTCATAAGAATCATCAGTAGCTCTTGGGAGGGAGTAAATAGCATACTAGATGTCATTCCCACGTTCCAGAAAGAAGCTATGGAATGGAATCGCACAACATTTGGAAACATCTTCTATAAAAAGAAAAACGTGTTGAGAAGGCTGGAAGGGATCCAAATGTCAAAAAACTATCCCCATAGCCCCTTTCTAGTTAATTTGGAAAATGATCTTATAAAAGAGTATAACTATATTCTGCGCATTGAGGAGGACTTCTGGAAATTAATATCAAGAGTTAATTGGTTAAAATCAAGAGTTAATTAGGGAACAAATCCAGGGCCCCCTTACAGAGGATGAGCTCAAATTACAGGTAGGGACCACAATCCTAGACAACAGAACTATAGGGCTCTCCCCTAGACTGCAAGAAGATTCTTACTCTTATCGCAGATGATCATCCTGCTTACGTCATTTTACATGATTGCAGGGAGTTGCTCAGACAACTGGGGAACCCCCCATACACCATGACTATAGGGAAACCAACAGAGTGGCAGATGCTCTAGCAAGGGAGGGAACAATGCAACAACAGGATAATTCCTTTTTGTGCCTAGAAGTTCCACCTTTGTTTGTCTCGGATAAAATAGAAGCAGACAAGGAAGGAACTCCTTTTGTTCGGCTGAAAAAGCCTTCTTTTGATTCTGATAGTTGTAATAGTACTATGGTTAGACTACCCCCTCCCCCGAACACCATTAGTAGGCGTTCCAACAATGCCACTCCTATGTATTGATGCGTATTACTTAATATAATTTCCCCTGTTAACCAAAAAAAAAAAACTAACAGGGAATATCTAATTTTGTTTGTGTGTATCTAGTCATTAATTTGAACATTTTAAAAAAAAAATACACATATTTAGAAAATACTTAAAAATTAAATACTATACTATAAACAAATAATGTTAGTTTTCTTAATATTAGCATTGACCAAGTCATGTTAATTTGCTTATTAGTTAATGACATAGTCATTGTCAATCTAAGTAAAGATGTACAAGGAATTAAGTGTCTGATGTGGAACTGTTTGGATAAACATAATGAGATGGATAATACATTTAACTTATTGTTGAATTGCATGTATTTATTATTAGAAATCTCTATATTATTTGCAACACTTAAAACAAAGAGCAGCCCATGAGGTGATTAATTATTTTAAACTAATTTTATCAATGTTAGTATTTCTTTTCTTTTTTCCAGTTGATATAAAAGAGCAGCCCATGAGGAGTCTGATTGAATTTGTGTGTAAAATTTGCATTATCCGTATAATTAAATATATTATAGTATGATAGTAGTACTAATTTACTATGATGTCATTAGTGAATAAGATTTAAACTCTATTAATTTAGGGGCACAGATGATGAGACCTTTGAATTTATGATTATATATATATATATATATTGTGCATGTAATTTGAATACAATTATATTCTTTTCATTCAATTTTAGAATATTGGATCTGTCGTAGAGATTCTTTTGAAAACAATATTTCAATCTATAAAAGTAACAATATGCACACATTATACTCTTTCTTCAGACTCCACATATAAAATTATATTAAATATGTTATTATTGTTGGCTCTAACGGCCAGACTCACTAACATATTTCAAAAAGTTCAATTATTTCTTGTATGGAAAAGGAGTGACCAAAATAATATATGATCATGTTTGGTCTCTTTAAGTGTTACGTTATTTATTCAATTAGATATTTGGTTAGTAATTACAAATTTGTACTCTACAATATGCTTTAATTTGCGTATAACATATGAGTTCATAATATTTAGCAAGTTTCAAAAGAATAATGTTGCCTTTTAAAAAAAAAAGATTTTATGCCTTCATCAGCTCTGAAAATTTGTGAAAAAAGAAAAGATATAATAAGGTCAAGGTCAAGGTCATTATCTTCATGAAATAAAATAAACTTACTTTACCACTACTGTTCTTTCTCATTTCCGTCTAATAATAAAATAATAATCTCTTCCATACGATATGCAACAATTTTATTCTTCTTTTCTTATAATCAAGTAGGCGAAAGTTGCAAGTTTAGTCCTAAACGTACAAAAATACATATTTAATTATGAATTAACTATTTCGTTGAAGAATTATTTATTTATGAAAGCGGGTTAGGAAAAAAAGTTTGTTTTCGATGTTGACATGTCATATAAAAGTAAAACCTACAATGCCCCCCAAAAAAGAGAAAATTAAAAAAATTGAAACCATAAATGATAAACCTTTTAAAGTCAAATATTGAAATTTCAATTGTCAATATAATCCAAGACCATTGACCAATTGATTAAACCCAACTTGTCATCATTATAGGGGTCGAACAATTTTGATTATCTTCTTTTCTTAAAATAGTTTTATGTTTGAATTGTTTTAGAAAAAATAATCATTTGAAAGAAAAGTGTGAAAAATAGTTAAACACCTGTACATCCTTATTACAAATAATTTTTTTATAAAATTTAAAGGTAAGTTTTCTTAAAAGGTTGAATTCGAAATTTTAAAATAAAATATATTATCTGATATAATAGGTAAAGATGATTGATTAGGTATTGCAAAAATCTCAAAAATTGTAATTTATTTATATTAACAATATATATCACTTAAATCCAAGGATTTAATTAACTACGAGTGATTTAACTCAAGGGACATTATATCAAACTTTAGAAGCCTTAACACACCATTTGGTTGTAACTGTCTTATCCTTTGTTAGAAATTAGAAATTAGAATCATGAAGTTAAATCTGGTCCACGTATGAATTTCTTTTTATTAAGATAATATTTTCCTAATAGACCTTTTGAAAAAACAATTTTTTTTAGTTTTTTTTTTCCAAAATCAAAGCTAGAGAGATGAATATTGCAAAAAAAATCATTTCTTGAAAAATCAACCCAAAATACTATTTTTCAAAAGAAAATTCAAAACTTTATCGACTTGCCTCCAAGCATAAAAGTCCCTTGTGAACCACTTCAAGACGTTTTCAATCGTAGTTAATATCTTATTACGAGTAATTTAGATAATACGTGTTGTGTGAAATTTTATGGAAAAAAATCTTATGAGAAAAACACGTGTAGCGCGAAATTTTATGAAAAAAAATCTACGTTTTTTGAAGGTGAAGTTTGAAAATATAACAATTCCTTTGTCATGTATCCTCGATTAAGCAACCTCAAATGCTATGTTTCAATTCTTGATTAACAGGCATGGGATGCAAGTCCCAAACCTTGCAATAGGATCATAACAAAATCACCACCCTCTGTGTCCATCGCTCACGATGGCTGCGATAGATCATTTCTAGCCCCGGGCCAACACTGCTATGTCGGTGTCACTATCCAAGGCACGATGGGCATGAAGGATGGTGGATGACTATGATATTATTAAAATATACAATCCGGAGAGAATACGCCCCAAAAGGAGATGAAAGAATCAGAGATTATGTAAACTCTATTAAACCAATGTGGAAATCAAGCTTCAATGTCTCATATCCTGCAAGTTGCAATAGGATCATAACATTAAGAAATAGCTTATATAGGGTTGAATAGATGGCTAAAAATTGATTTTTCACAAGTTATTAAGGTCAAACAAATGTGAAAGGCTATTGGTGGTCTTGATCTGATTTGATTATTCTTCTTTTGTGGTCTTATTTCTGATTCATTACAATTTGCAACCAAGTGTAAGACTTCCACACGCATGTGATTATAGAAAAACTCACCCATTTATGATGATGATTTTAATATTTTATACATTATTATTGTAAATATTTTTTTAATAAGTTAGGTCATTCAAAGACTATCTATATACTAGTCTCCTTAAAATATGGATTCAAAATTTTAAAATAAAATATGTACTTTGTTATAATAGGTATAGATGATTGGATAATGAAATTTTTCATTAAGATAATGTTTGTCTCTGACCTTTTGAAAAAATAATGAATTTTAAAATCTTTTCTCTATACCAAAATATATAATACCAAACTATAGGTAAATAAATTGGATTTTCACAATCCACCTATTATAGTCTGTATATTCTTTAAATTGATAATAAGTATATATAACTTATTAAATTACCAATTTATAACAAGAAAGATTATATATTGTCTACCCAAAATACTATTTGCCAGATTACAAAAAAAATCTTAAATATCAAAACAGTGAACTTTTCAATTTTGACAGAATTTGATTTCCGCAATCAAGTTTTTTTTTTGAAACAAAAAGCAATTGCCCTTTGGTTGCCACAAAGGTAGAGTAATGAATATTGCCAAAAAAAAAATCATTTCTCAAAAAACCAACCCAAACAAAATACTATTTTTCTAAAGGCTATTCTTCTTTTGTTGTCTTACTTCTTTATCATTAGAATTTACAACCTTGTGTGAACCTTTCACACGCATATTATTGATTATTGAAAGTTAAACTAAACAATTAACTCCTAGCTAGCCCCTCACACCTTTTATTTATTATAAATAGAAGGGGGTTGCAATTTCATTTCCATAACACAAACTAAACAAAATCTCAAGCAACATGAAAATTTCTTGGTTTTCCTTTCTTTTACTACTTCTTGTTCTCTTATCATCTTCATGGTCAACATTAGCTGATGATAATCATGAAGAATTCATCCAATGCTTATCTCATAGTAACCAAACATATTACACACCAAATAACTCTTCTTTTCCATCAATCCTTCAATTCTCCATACAAAATCTAAGGTTCAATACAACTGAAACTCCTAAACCTCTTGTGATTGTCACCCCAGTGAGTGAATCCGAGGTCCAACGAGTCATTCTTTGTGCTAAGAAAACTGGGATGCACGTTAGGGTTCGTGGTGCAGGACATGACTATGAAGGCCTTTCTTATGTCTCCGAGATTCCATTCGTTGTAGTTGACCTTATCAACCTTAGAAAAATCAATGTTCATGTCAATGACAAGAGTGCATGGGTTGAAGCTGGATCAACTATTGGCGAACTCTATTATAGAATCGCGGAGAAAAGCAAAACCTTAGGGTTTCCAGCCGGTGTTTGTCCAACGGTTGGTGTTGGTGGACATTTTAGTGGAGGTGGTTATGGTGTTATGCTGAGAAAATATGGCCTAGCAGCTGATAACATTGTAGATGCACGATTGATCGACGCGAATGGGAGGATTCTTGATAGGGTTTCCATGGGGGAAGATCTATTTTGGGCAATTAGAGGAGGTGGTGGTAATACTTTTGGACTTGTCCTTGCATGGAAGATCAAATTGGTATATGTTCCCGAGAAAGTAACTGTTTTCACACTCTACAAGACATTGGAACAAAATGCCACCAAGCTTGTTCATAAGTGGCAACATGTGGCTCCAAGATTCCATGAAGATTTGTTCATTAGGATCTTAATTAGTAGATTGAAATCTAGTGATCAAGGTGGTAGAAACAAACAAACAGTTGTAGCTTCATTCCAATCCTTATTCCTCGGTGGAATCGATAGATTACTTCCCATCATGCAAGTAAATTTTCCTGAATTAGGATTGAGAAGAGAAGATTGCATTGAGATGAGCTGGATAGAGTCTATAATGTACTTTGCAGGGTTCCCAACAGATGAATCTCGTGATGTCTTGCTAAGTAGGGTTCAACTCTCAAGGCATTACTTCAAGGCAAAATCAGACTACGTGTATCAGCCCATTCCAGAGAAAGGTCTCGAAGGAATATGGAGATTATTCTTCGAAGATGAAATTGAATCATCTCAAGTGATCTTGACTCCATATGGTGGGAGGATGGATGAGATTTCACCATCTGCTATCCCGTTCCCCCATAGAGCTGGGAATTTATACAAAATCCACCATTTGGTGTATTGGGATGAAGAAGGGGAAGAAGTAGCTGAGAGGCATATAAGTTGGATAAGAAGGCTTTATTCTTACATGACTCCTTTTGTTTCCAAGTTTCCAAGAGCTGCTTATATCAACTATAGGGATCTTGATATTGGAATGAACAACATAAAGGGATATACAAGCTACATGCAAGCTAAGGTTTGGGGGATTAAGTATTTCAATAATAATTTTGATAGATTGGTTCATGTGAAGACTAAGGTGGATCCTTCAAATTTCTTTAGGAATGAACAAAGCATTCCTTCACTAATTACTTCGTAGAAGAAGAACAAAGGTGAATGAAGTTATGTTGTAACAAAAGATCATTTATAAAAAAAAATAATCAATACATATGTTGTTATTTAATTAACTACTACATAGTTTCTCCTCTTTGTTTGTCTAATAAAGGGTCATGCCACGATCAAGGCACTTGGTAAGACTTGTCTAGTAATTTTTTTTTTATATGTAATTTGCTTGTTCTTTGAAATTATTGTATTATTGGTTGATAATAAAGGTTGTTTAATATAATTTATAATTATCATTTTATTTCTTACATATTTTATTTTGATTTTTTCTCAATACTAAATTATTAGTATCAACTTGTTGAAACACCGCGCTTGGGATTGTCTCTATTTTTCTTATTAGAGCATTCACCCCATTATATTATAGTTTTAAAATTTTGGAAAAAGTCTTTTAATATTTTTAGTTGATTTGCTCTTGACGAGGGTGTATACAATAGGATGACTACGAGGACAAGTTTTAATTTGCTGAAGGTGTAATAACTTACTAAATTAACTTATCATCATTGATAGTATCTTAATTACCAAAGATTTATCTGAAGTTTATTGAAAAATGATTCAAGCCTTAATCAAGTATAAATGTACTCTTAACTATTTTTAAAAATCACAATGATAAAATTGCTTTGTATTATCAATTTTGTGAATCAAACTATTTAATTTTTTTATCATGTATTAAAACATGAAATCTCTTAAATATTTGGAAATGATGTAAAAAGTATAGATGTTGAAGTACAAGCCACATATGGTGTGATGTGCAATGACCAAACCCTTGAACCTTTTTAAGAAATGGTTGCTTCTATGAAGGACACGTAAGTCCTTATATTGAAATGTCAAAATTGCCTTCAATGCAATTTTTTATTGTCATCCAAGTAACCATGTTGAAACCATGACTTCTATAATATAAAAATATTAGCTTTCTTAATGTTAATTAGCATTGACCAAGTCACTTTGATTTGTTTATTAGTCTTCATCCATATGGAGTGTTAGTTAATGACAAAGTCATTGTCAATATAAGTAAAGATGTAGATAAGGAATTAAGTGTCTGATGTGTAACTTAATTAAGATAAGAGAATATTTTTAAGTTTTTGTTGATATATATTTAAAACAAAGATTACCCCATGAGGTGGTTAATTATTTTTAACTAATTTTATCAATGTTACTACAACACAATGTATTTTTAGCTACGAATTTTAAAATCGTGGCTATTATCTAGTAATAGCTATAAAAATTTAAATTTTATAGCTATTTATAAATTCATAAATTTTCTTAGCCACAAAAATTAATTTGGCAAAGTTAAATCCTCATTTTTGTTACAATTGCTAATAACTGTGGCAATAATTATATGAATAGCTACAACTTTATTGCTTCAATACAATTTTGTAGCTGGTTATAATTTTTTGCCACACAATAAAAGTTATTGTAGCAATAACAATTCTTAAGCCACAATAAGTTATTTGAAACAAGATGATGTAGCTAAATAATTTTTTTTGCTTCAAGTTATAAAAAAATGGTGGCAATAGTTAAATGATATAGCCACAAATATTTTGATGTAGTAAAATTTTGTAGCTAATTATTAATTTTATCTACGAGTTGAAACTTACCGTAGTAATAGTAACCTTTTAGCCACAATAAATTATTTAAAATAAATTATTATAGCTAAATAAATATTTTTTGCTTCAAGTTATAAAAAAATGTGGCAAAAGTTAATAATATAGCTATAGATTTATTTCTAAAATAAAATTTTGTAGCTAATTATTATCTTTTTGTCACAAGTTGAAATTTTTGTGTAGCAATAATAATTATTTTATCCATAAAAGGTTAATTAAAATAAGATATTATGGCTAAGTAAAAAATTTTCCTTGCTTACTAAAAAGCGGTGGCAATAATTGGTTTAATAGCTATAATTATTTGTTATGACGAAATGATATAGCCACAAATATATCATTGTGTTAAAATTTTGTAGCTTATATTTATTTTTTACTGCGAGTTAAAATTTGTTATAGCAATACTAATCTTTAGCAACGTCAAAATATACCTTTCTTGCATCTAAATATAATTAGAGTTATTAATCGTTCAATTCAATTTTACACAGTCTTACTTGTTAATTTCAAATATAGTTCAAATAAATAGGTAATTATATTTAATTAATTTTAATTAACTAGTTATGTCAAATTTAAACAAAACTTCACTAAGTCTCACCTTAAGCTTCATCCTGATGATCAAGTGCTTCAATAATTATTATTTTTCTCAAACGTGTTCCATTGGAATAATACATATATCGACCTAATGTAATTAGAGGCGTTCATCATTCGATTTGATTTAATTTTATATTTGGCTTATTTTAAATAATTAAGTGACTATATTAACTTTGATTAACTAATTACAAAATATTTATACAAAACTTTAACAAGTCTACTCAGGATTCATCCTGATCAAGTGATTCTAGAATTGTTATTTGACTCGAACATGTTTCATGAGAATAATATCCATCGATCTAGTGTAAATAAATGTATTAATCATTCGATTTGATTTTATGGATATAATTTCAATAAATAAGTGATTATATCTAACAATTTTGATTAATTAATTTATCAAACTTAAGCAAAAATATTTCACTAAGTCTCACTAAAGCTCCATCTTGATCAAGTGCCTTTAAAATTATTATTTTTTTCGAGAATTTTTCATCGTAATTAGTTGTGTTAATCATATCATTCAATCCAATTTTACAAGGGCTTACGTGTAAGTTTCAAATATAACTTAAATAAATATGTGATTATATTTACTTCGATTAACTAATTATATCAAATTTAAACAAAACTTCAATAAGTCACACTGAAGTTTCATTCTGGTCAAGTGTTCCCTGAATTATGATTTGACTCGCATATAATCTTTTGAAATAATACAGTTATCGATCTAGTGTAAATATAACTGCTCATCATTCATCTCATTTCAATTATAATTTAAATAAATAGGTCATTATCTATATATATATATATATATATATATATATTTGTTGTGGCAGAAAAATTTAAATTATTTGCTATAGGTATATATTTCGTAGCAATTTTTTTATATCATTACAGCTACAACATCATTATTTTTGTAGCTACAAGTGTTAGTCCTTAGCCACAGATTAATATATATAACTTATTAAATTACCAGTTTATAACAAGAAAGATTACTGTCTACCAAAAATGCTAGTGCTCAGATTGCCAAAAAAATCATTTCTCAAAAAGTCAACCCAAACAAAATACTATATATTTCAAAAGGAATTTTTTAAATCCATCGAGTTGACTCCAAGCACAATTGATGGTCTTGATCTGGCTTATTATTTGACTTTTCTTCTTTTGTGGTCTTATTTCCTTTTTTTTGTTATAGAAAGTCAAACTAAACAATTAAATCCGAGCTCCCTCACACATTTTATTATTATAAATAGATGTTAAGAAGTCCCACATCGGTAGAGGGATGGGAATTTGGTCTCCTTATATGGACTTGGACAAATCTCCCCTCATGAGCTAGCTTTAGGGGTTGAGTTAGGCTTAGGTGTCATATCTTTACAATAGAAGGGGTTTCAATTTCATTTCCATAACCCAAACTGCTAAACAAAATCTCAAGCAATATGAAAATTTCTTGGTTTTCCTTTCTTTTACTACTTCTTGTTCTCTCATTATCTTCATGGTCAACATTAGCTGATAATCATCAAGAAATCATCCAATGCTTATCTCATAGTAACCAAACATATTACACACCAAATAACTCTTCTTTTTCATCAATCCTGCAATTCTCCACACAAAATCTAAGGTTCAATACAACCGAAACTCCTAAACCTCTTGTGATTGTCACCCCAGTGAGTGAATCCGAGGTCCAACGAGTGAAAACTGGGATGCATGCTAGGGTTCGTAGTGCAGGACATGATTAAGAAGGCCTTTCTTATGTCTCTGAGGTTCCATTCGTTATAGTTGACCTTATCAATCTTAGAACAATCAATGTTGATGTCAATGATAAGAGTGTATGAATTGAAGATGGATCAACTATTGGCGAACTCTATTATAGAATTGCGGAGAAAAGCAAAACCCTAGGGTTTCCGGCTGGTGTTTGTCCAACCATTGGTGTTGGTGGTTATGGTGTTATGCTGAGAAAATATGGCCTAGTAGCTGATAACATTGTAGATGCACGATTGATCGACGCGAATGGGAGGATTCTTGATAGGGTTTCCATGGGGGAAGATCTATTTTGGGCAATTAGAGGAGGTGGTGGTAATACTTTTGGACTTGTCCTTGCATGGAAGATCAAATTGGTAATGTTCCTGAGAAAGTAACTGTTTTTACACTTCACAAGACATTGGAACAAAATGCAACTTAGCTTGGTCATAAGTGGCAAAATGTGGCTCCAAGATTCCATGAAGATTTGTTCATTAGGATCATAATCAATAGATTGAACTCAAGTGATTAAGGTGGTAACAACAAACAAACAATTGTAGCTTCATTCAACTCCTTATTCTTTGGTGGAATCGATCGATTACTTCCCATCATGCAAGAAAATTTCCCTGAATTAGGGTTGAGAAGAGAAGATTGCATTGAAATGAGCTGGATAGAGTCTATAATGTACTTTGCAGGGTTCTCAATAGATGGATCTCTTGATGTCTTGCTAAGTAGGGTTCAACTCAAAACGTGTTACTTCAAGGCAAAATCAGATTACGTGTATCAGCCAATTCCAGAGGGAGGTCTTGAAGGAATATGGAGATTTTTATTTGAATATGAAGCTAAATCATCTTATGTGATCTTGACTCCATATGGTGCGAGGATGGATGAGATTTCATCATCCGCTATCCAGTTCCCATAGAGCTGGGAATTTATACAAAATTCAACATTTGGTCTATTGGGATGAAGAAGGAGAAGAAGTAGCTGAGAGGCATATAAGTTGGATAAGAAGACTTTATTCTTACATGGCTCCTTTTGTTTCTAAGTTTCCAAGAGCTGCTTATATCAACTATAGGGATCTTTATATTGGAATGAACAACATAAAGGGATATACAAGCTAAAGTTTGGGGGATTAAGTATTTCGAGAATAATTTTGATAGATTGGTTCATGTGAAGACTAAGGTGGATCCTTCAAACTTCTTTAGGAATGAACAAAGCATTCCTTCACTTACTTGGTAGAAGAAGAACAAAGGTGATCAATGACGTTATGGTGGAACAAAAGATCATTATAAAAAATCAAGGCACTTGGTAAGACTTGTTTAGTGATTCTTTTTAATGTAATTTGTTTGTTCTTTGAAATTATTTTATTATTGGTTGATAATAAAGGTTGTTTAATTTAATTTATTGCTATGGTTTTATTTCCTACATATTTGATTTTGAGTTTTTCTCAATATTAAATTATTTCTAGCAAATTGTTGAAACGCCACAATTGGGAGTGTCTCTCTTCTTATTTTTTTCTTATTAGAACATTCACCCCATTATAAATTTTAAAATTTTGGAAGAAGTCGTTTAATATTTTTGATTGATTTGCTCTTGACGAGGGTATTATATATATATATATGATGACTAAGAGGACAAGTATTAATTTTCTGAAGGTGGTATAACTTACTAAATTAACTTATCATCATTTATAGTAGCTTAATTACAAAAGATCTAAGGAATCAGCATTGCTCACAAAAAAAAAGTTAGGTCAACTTGGACGGGTTAAGTTATAATCCATTCACTACAAGATAAAGGTTTATTAGAGACCAAGTTTTAAGGACGAGTATAAAATATGGCTCCTAATGGTATACTTATAGGGATGAGATTTTTTTCTAGTCCCTAATCCCTATTTTTATTTTTTAAGAACATAAAGAGAACAAAGACCCGGTCTCTAATACAAAAGTTTTAGTCGGTGGGTCACTCGAAAAGTTTTAGCTAAGGCGCGAATCTTATAATCCCTAAATATTTTCATCTCCCCACTCAAAGAGAAAAAACCCTAAACACCCAAATTTCCTAAAATCTCAAATTGATGTAGAACAACTGGATCGCTCAAATTTCAAAGGTTGCATTCTCCTGATAAAGTACCACCAGATTTCGATTTCTGCTGCATTATTAGGTAAAATAAGGAGTAAATTTATGTATGTCTTTCATACTTTTTTTGCTTGATAAAATTATTATTTCTTCTGTTTTTTTCGATCCGACCCAAGTTTCTGTGATAGAATTTCATTGTTTGTTTGGAATACACTGTTGTTCTGTGAGTAATAGGTTGAAGTTCGAGGAGGTACTCAAGGTTTATAGCGGGATTTCTTTTATTGGGTTATATTTAAGAAATTATTTGGGGACTTGGTAGAAGGGCTAAGAAAATGTTGTGTGTTTCATTTATTGAGGGCTTTTATATGTTCTGATTTTTTTGACCCATTAGGTGCTCTCGTTCAATTCGTTTACTCTAGAAATTTCAAATTAAGATTTATTTTTTTTATGTAGGCCTTCGCCTTTGTAACCTTGTTTAGAAGTATTTTGGTAGACAACAAATTGATTGGGAAAACATTCTTACAACATGGTTATCTAGTTGCTTGAGTTCTAGCTACTATTGCTTGCCATTATATGCAAAATTTATGTACTGTTCGATGTCCATTTTAGCCTAAGAAGAATTTAGCTTATGGTCGTCTTCAAATTTCAACTTTTTTTACCATCAAAATGTGAGATGGGTTGTGCTTGTAAACTGAAACAACAAGTCTTTTTTAGTTAGGTTTCTAAATTTTGATGATGCAACTTGGTTATCTAGTTTCTTGAGCTTTATATACTGCTAGTTGCATTTATATGCATAGTTACTATAGCCTAAGAAGAGTTTAGCTTATGCTCATCTTCAAATTTTGATTTTCTTTAATATCAAGATGATGAGATTGGTTTAGATTGTAAACTTTTCTTTGATTGGGAGTACTGGTCAATTTGATTTATTACTATGATATATTCATTGTTTTTTATTTGTTTTGACCTGCGAATCCTCCATGGAAAGATTTGTCTATTAGTATATTGAGTAAAAATTTACATTTTACTACAGGTTAATGTTGGATGAAACGCTAGGCTAGTTTCTTCTTTTCCGTTTCTTTTAATTAGTATTTGCATAAGACTATGGTGTGGATGTTCGAGTGATCTTCAGTCAAGTCTTTATTTTTAATTTTGTGTTTTGTATGCTAAAGATAAAGATTTTGGTAAATTTCAAGTGTTGCAACTTCTTCTTCTTCTCCCTCGTATTTTCTATTATCACTACTCTTATTACATCTTTTTCTCCATTATATCTACTCTTCTTCTTCCTTTTTTTAATCTGTTATCGCTGATCTTCTTCTTCTAAAGTTGCTGCTGTAGTTTTGTTTTTTTGGAACTGAATACCATAAAGTAGAGAGCTTAACGAAAATCTTTATAAATAATAATCCAAATGTAGCTTGTCTCATACAATCAGATGGCATGGTTTCAATGCTAATTTGAGACTCTCTTGAAGCTTAAGTTTGATCTTTCACTAGGAGCCTTAGCAAGAATGGTTGGAACTGGTCTGTTTATGAGATTTTAATATGGTCTAATTATTTCCAAAGCTCCCATGATTTCAATATTTGTTTTTCACTAAATAGTTCGGTAAATTTCGAGAGTCACGACCTCTTCATCTTCTTCCTCGTCTTCTCTGTTATGACTCTTCTTCTTTTTATCTGTTGTCATTGATCTTCTTCTTATTCTATAGCTGATGTTGCACAACTTTTTGTCAAAGTGAATACCACAAAGCAGCGAGCTTTGCAGGAATCCTTATAAATATTAATCGAAATATAACTTGTCTCTTACCATCAGATTTCATGGTTTCCACACTAACTCGAGACTCCCTTAAAGCTAATATGGTATGATTCTTTTTCTGAGCTCATGCCATAATTTTTAATATTTGTTTTTTACAGTAAAGATTATTGTAAATTTCAAGAGTCGCGACTTCTTCTTCTTCATCGTCTTCTTTATAATCGATCTTCTTCTTCTTCTTCTTTTGTTATATTTGCTCTTCTTCTTCTTTTAATCAGTTGTCACTGCTCCTCTTCTCATATAGCTTCTGCTGCTGCAAATGGTTTTTTTTTGGAACTAAATAACACAAAGCAATGAGTTTACAGGAATCTTTATAAAAAAAATAATCCAAACGTAACTTGTCTCTTAAAATCAGATGTCATGGTTTCAACGTTACTTGAGACTCAATTAAGGCTAATATGACCTATTTTATTTAAACCTTATGGTGTGGTCTCAATTCTTTTCTCGGATCTGAAACTGCTACGATAACATTTTACAATAATCGAACAGTTTGAAAGAATATCACTCTCTTTGCGAGGCACTTGAAAAAAATTAGTTCATGATCATAATGTGTGTCCATTGGGAGTATCATCATGGTATGGAATATTCTTCTTTTCTTTCTTATTGGTACCCCCTTTCTTACAATTCTTGATGCTTAATTATTGAATACTTTGCATGTTTTTTTATTAATTGACAAAATGATAAAGAGGGTAAATGAAAAATATCATCATGGTACGTCAAGACCCCTCTAAGTTATTTTTTTAGCATTTTGCTGCTGGATTCTAAATAAATTACCTTTGACAATTAAAAAAGAGAACTTGGAAGCATTGTTTACAAAAGTGTATGATTCATCACTTTAAGCAGTTAAGCGAAGCGTGGCGGAGACTGAAACTTCAATAGCTTGAAGCCGAGAAGGTCCAATAAGGTGTTTCATGCCTTGAAGCGAGATGAGACCTAAAGAAGAGCCTTAAGATGCATGCACCTTTTTAAAATATTTAAAAAGTTGGACTCTTTTAAGAAGAAAAAGAGTTCCATATAGAGTTTGGCTTAGATTTCACCTTTAATTGACTGTGTGTGTGATGAGCATGCCTCCACTTCATCTTCCAGGTATGTCTTTTTCTTATTCTTCATTGTCTTCTATTCTCTTTGCCGGTCACTGTCATTGGAAGGGCTGGAAAAAACTTCAATTCTTACTCGCAGTCGTTAGTGTTGCATGACTGTTTCCTCTGTTTCACTGGATAGTTTGTTGGTGTTTTTTGTGCTCCTAACTTTCTGAGATGATTTTATTTCTTTGCCTTTCACTTTTTTTCTTTCTGGGCTGGCTGAACTGTAATAGTACATGTACTATTATTTATAGAGAATAATTTAAACGCATTGTATGTTGTATAAAGAACAATTTTAACCGAATGTTTGTTAAACATTTACTAAGTTCTTAGTTCAATAAGTGAAGCAGTAAGATCTAATACTATATATCAATTATGTACTTTTGTTGTTATCTTTCAATTTGATATCTCTCTAATAAAATGCTGGTTTTCAACGGCATTAGTTTTTTTTTTTATAACAAGTTTCAGTTTTTGAACAAGATTTGTGATTCCTACAGCTTCATATATGGCATTCAAACTATTGTTGCTGAGTTTTGATTGTTACCAACTCTAATTCTAATTAAAAAGTTGTTCTCTTTCATTCTATTTGGATTTTGTGTGGAAGATATCCTGATTTTAAAATGCAAGAAATGGAGTTAAACAAACGAATGTGTCAAGTTTGTTTCTACTACACCATGTTATAAGTTTTCTTATTACTTGTTTATGCTAAAGAGTTGATCCTTAATATTGATATCTTCTAGTATCTGCTAACATCATAAATTGCTATTAGTTTGTTGTATACTTTGTTAAGCTATTTCCTTTTTGTTGTAGAGATTGATTGGATTATTCAAAGGAGGGATCTATTTGGGTTGATAATAAATAAATGAAAAGTCAACAGGATATTTAGTGTTTGGTATGACATCCAAAAATGATAATTTTTTCTCGAGTAATTGTACAGAGTGAGAATTGAAATCTAACATGGAGCCTAATTGTTGATTTATCTTTGAAGTCGACTCTATGCTCTAGGGAAGGAGATACTGATATCTGAAGATATGTATACATCTGACTCTTTATTCGGCATCTCGACTTTAAAAGGATAAGATCAATAGACAAGCAGCTTGTACATACATCAACTAAATGTTTATGTTTAGCTTAGTTTATACAATAACACCGCATCACAATGCTTTCAAGATGTGCCATTTTAAGGTAGAATTACTTCATAGCTTGCAAACTTGACTCAACTTGTTGTTCTTCAAAAATGAGAAATTTCATCTAGTATGATAATTACATGTAATTAAGTGCTTTGCTAATGACTTGTAATTGGTACCAATAACTTTGAATGAAAATTTGTCAAGTGAATTCGGCCTCTTCTAAAAACTTATATTTATTAATTTGACTGGAATTCACTTCAAGGGACCATTCATCAAAATATAAGCCTTTATATCATCACACATTTGATCAATCTGAATATATGTGAATTAAGTATTGATAAAATTATTGTTAGAAGGTGCATTAGATTATTTAACCCATTGTGTAGTTGATTTTTATATCTTTTTTCTAAATGAAATATCTTGATACTTTTTACAGGTGTTGGATATTGAAGTTCACATGAAGCAAATTTTTGAGGACGTACAGTTGATTGACTATCATTTTGCAAGAATAGACTACTTTTATCCTATAGGCTACGAATATAAGCCATATATGTTTTTTCCTAAGAAAACACGTACACAGTACTGTGACTGTAGCATACATTGTGGCTATATAATACTAATAATCGATAAATATTGATATTTTCTTTGTAATTAATTTATATATATATATATACACGTATGTATGTATGCTTATCAAAGCAAGTTCCTTATATTATTCTTTATAATCTAATTATTCTAGCTGCAAATTGAATGAATTATAGAATTAATTTATTAAACGAATATCTTTGGACAAACATCTATAGGGACCTGGTCATAAATATTTTAGTGACCAGAAGACTCGTCCTTAAATTGTTGTAGCACCACAACACATTTTCAAGGACCAGGTTATGCCAGTCGCTGAATGCTTTAAGGACCGGATACTAAGTTCTAACATCATCAACTGGAGACCAAAAATGTGGTCTCTAAAAGTATTTTGGGGACGAGAAAAAGACTGGTCGCAAAAAATCTTTAAGGACCAGGTCACCTTTCCCGTCCTTAATAACCTTTAGCATCGGAGGCTATAAGGAAGAGTGGTGACCAGAAATATCTGGTCGCTAATAGTTTTTAGGGACCAGAAATTTACTTTTAGGGACCATATTTCCCTTCCTTATTGAACGTTTTTCTTGTAGTGATTGTATAGTCCATTTTGATTCAGTCCATCTTAATTAGTTCAAGTCTACTTTAAGTAAGGTTGTGCATTGACTTCATAAATAGTTTTAGTTTGGATCATACTTACGAAAAGTAGTTATATTTTGCCTAATTATCATACATAGCATCAATTTTAGCGAGGATAAAGGTGAGCTAGATTGAGAGAGAAGAAGTCGAGAGGCGGGGCGAGATCGAGAGAGATAAAGGAGAGAGACAAACATGTTTTTTCACAGATACAACAAGTATCTCAATTGAAATTGCGATACCCATATACACATACACAATCTCCTCTCTCTCTCACTCTCTCAATTTCACTCGTCTCTCTCCCAATCTTGCACACAGATACACATATTAATTTTGAAACTGAAACATAGATACACAGATACACATTGTATGATCCCTAAAAATAAATACACATGTACAATCTATATATTTTTTGTGACACACAAATTTAAAATAAATGATATGGTGTTTGAATATGATTGTATCATCCCTAAAATAAATACACATGTATATTTTCTTAATGATAATAGTTATATCAGTTTCATTTAAATTTCAGTCTGATAATAGTTATATCAATTTTTTCTAATATATAGATACAATTTTTCTGATACATAAATACAATTAGTTGTATCAATATAATATATATCAATCAAAGAAGATATAGTTTGATAATAAATGTATTATGATATACATATACAATTTTTTCAGATACATAGATACAATTGGTTGCATCAATCTAAGAAGAAGAGGAAGATTCAAAAATGAATGGATACATGTTTTTAGTCTAATGATGCAAGCATTGAATAACAATAAAGACAAATTTAAGTTTATTTTGTCACCTTTAATATCTTATTTTCTTCACCTCTTTTATGTGGAGTACCTTTTTTAGATAAAGAATTTTAAAACTGCTAAATGCATTGCCATTACGGTCAACGCCATGAATTCTATAATAAAACAACGGACACGGGAGGATCAGTGGATCTACCAGGAGAAACTAACAAACAAATCCGTACTCCGGGACGGGGAATAAACAAGTTTTGTTAGAAGAGTACCAGGAGCAAGATATGTTGATCGACGAACA
The DNA here is from genome assembly GCA_018342035.1 of Solanum appendiculatum. Lineage (NCBI taxonomy): Eukaryota > Viridiplantae > Streptophyta > Magnoliopsida > Solanales > Solanaceae > Solanum > Solanum appendiculatum. The sequence goes on from JAGDQO010000446.1 coordinate 1,483,088, forward strand.
AATTCCAAATAGGGACTTAAGCCCAAACTTTCTAATAGCGATGAAAACGTTAGCGAGACTGATGAAGGTATTTCCCTGACCATTGAGGAGAAACAGAGAATTTACAAACCCTGGACATACTCTGTCATCATCAAGGTACTAGGGAAAAAATTGAGTCATCTATACCTAAAAACCAAACTAAGTACGCTGTGGAAAGTTTTAGAGAAGATTGTCCTCATCGACTTGGGATATGATTATTATATCGTTAAGTTCTACAAGGAAGAAAACCTTCAAAAAACACTATAACAGGGTCCCTGGTTCATAAATGGTTATTTTTTATCAGTGAAAAAATGGCACCCAAATTTTGAAGCCAGAGAAACAAAATCAGCGATATGGATAAGGCTTCCGGAGTTACCCACTGAATTCTATGATCATCTGATACTTGCAAGAATTGGGGGTAAACTAGGCAAGCTAGTTAAGACAGGCGTATGCACTTTTGAGACGTTAAGGGGTAAATATGCAAGAATATGCGTAGAAGTCACTATAGGGGTACCGGTCCGCAAGCACATACACATTGGTTACCATAAACAATCTCTACTCTATGAAGGTTCAAACATACTTTGTACTTCCTATGGAGTACTCGGTCACACCTCACTAATTTGCCCGACAAAACGGAAGAGCCCAACTATCCTTGAAACAAGACGGAAGATATGAGGATCGAGAGTCAAACATCACAAAGCAAGAATAAGAAAGCATCAAACGCAGAAGAAGAACCTTGGCAGCTAGTTTCATTTGAAAAAATTTACAGGCGAAACAAAAGGCAAATTCCAGAGAAAAGACATTCAGAGGCGGAAACAGGTATCCATGTTAAATTATTCCACACCGAGTCAGGTTAGTATCTCGATTCAAAATTCTTTCAGTACAAAAAGACTTCCAAATCTACAGGGGAATCATCACAAGGAATTAAATCTCCTCAAAAGCTTTCCCTAGAACAGCCGAGGTTTAGCACTGCCGATTGCCGTAAACTGCCAAAGCAAATTAATGACGACGTCACTTCGAATGATATCACGGACATCAGTAAACAGCTAAGCAGTAAAAAAAAAGGAAAAAGGAAATGAAATCACAGAGTTGGCTATAGAGGCGGCTTCCAATCACATGGCCCCTATTATGACCCCTACTTTACCCCTAGCACTCCTAGATTATGTGTAGCTCCCCAAACCTTGGAAAATCCTAATAAGGTAACCTTTTTTTTTTATATTATTCCTACTAAATCCAAAAATAAACTTTCTGAGCCTGCTTCTTTTAACCCCGTCCACATAATCCCAAAAGAAGCCTTGTTAGCACCTCTAAATAACTCTAAAACTATTAACTTGGACAATAATCTTTCCAAAAAAACTCAAGATCCTCCTTTGCAGATTAATTCAAAAAAAGGAAATGGGGAAAGCATGTCTGTATCTAATACTAACTTATTAAATTCTCATAATAAATTGACTCCAAATATTCCTAGTACTGATACTATATTAACTACTGCTTCTAAGCATAGTATACAAGCTCCTATCTCCTAATTATACATAGACTTAACTATTCCCATCCATAATGCTGAGGATCCCCTTAAACTCGCAGAGAAGAAGAGCAACTCCAAGGCGCTCTCCTCGACGACCGATCTATACACCCCCTTCTCCCATCTATGTACAATATGAATCCACAACAGCCAACTCTATTCCAAACTGTACCAATAACCATGGGGGGTCACACCTTTTACGCAACCCAGGCACCAGAACCAAACCAACAACCCACTCTTGGCTGGAAATGAGCCTACAAGGCCAATCCCTCTCCTTCAGTGCGGAGGTTGAGGGGAGGCGTGTAATCATACTAGTGCAGAACCCGACCTTCCTTGCCCAAGTGGTCTCGGAGGGCATGAGAATTATAATGGAGACCTACAACAATCACTTATGGTTGTCGACGGTCCTACAGCCCCCCTTGAGCCTTCCTTTCCCTCAAATCCCCTTTTATCATCACCCGACATGGGAGATGCCACTTTTCAACCTCCTCAACCCGGTCTCAACAGTGGAGCCCATAATATTTCCACCATTCTTCTTTCCTCACTAGGTCCCGGAGGCAACAATGTACCCCTGGAGCTCGCAGAAACCATTACCAAACCCTCCCCCCATGATGCCTATGGAGGAAGAGGAGAGTCCTCCATAAGTAGTGCCGGACTTTGTGGCTTCAACCTCTCAGGTACTACCCTATCGCAGAACCCCCCTCCTCCTCTATCTTAGTACCATCTCGAGGAGAAAATGTAGACGTCCGGGAAATAGAGGACGCAATTCTATTAATGAGGGAAACTCGAACAGAGTTAACTTCTTAAAAGAAATAAAAATAATAATATTCAAAGAGAGATATGAAAAAACACATACTTATTTGTCCTCCAAAGCTATTGAAAAGCTCAATCGACATAAGATCTCCAATCAATCCAAGTATAGGGAATTATGTAGTGGTGATGAATCCATCCCTACTAATAGAGAACCCTTCGATCAGGGAGGAGAGACTACCATACAATGTATCCACCCTCATCAACAGATCAATGAATATCATAATTTGGAATTATAGAGGATGCAATGGATATGAATTTAAGAGAAACTTTAGAGCTCTCTTAGATTGGCATAAGCCCCCTTTAGTAGCACGGATAGAAACCAAAATGGAAAATCACCAAACCCTTCTGAACAACTTCCCTTTTAATAATCTGATTCAAGTCCCATCTGTGGGCAACTCTGGAGGCCTAGCCCTGCTTTGGGACGATGCCATCCTGGAACTGGATGAAATATCCACAACTGGTCAGGAGATACACGCTATGGTTAAGGTACGTACAACAAGTAACTCTTGGCTTCTTAGTGTTATTTATGTTAGTACATATAGAAACTCTCGTAAAATATTATGGCAAAATCTTAAAACCATAAAGGAAAACTACAATGGTAGTTGGCTACTCGGAGGTAATTTCAATGAATTACTTAGCATAGCGGACAAAAGTGGGGGCAGGCCTGTAAATAAAGCTCGTACTAAAGATTTTCTGGATACACTAAACTACTGTGAACTTATAGATATGGGCTTTAAGGGCAGTAGATATACGTGGTTAAATAAAGGTTTTAAAAAGAAGACCCAACTTATCTACGAAAGGCTAGATCGTTTTCTAGAAAGCGACAATTGGCTCCACCTGTTTCCTAATGCCCAAGTACACCACCTTTCTCATACTCATTTGGATCATTGTCCCTTTTTGCTAGTTTTATTCCCCCACTCTATCTATAAACAAGAAAGGATATTTAAATTCAAAACCATGTGGTCATCTTATCCAAACCTCATAAAAATCATCAGTAGCTCTTGGGAGGGAGTAAATAGCATACTAGATGTCATTCTCATGTTCCAGAAAGAAGCTATTGAATGGAACCGCACGACATTTGGAAACATCTTCTATAAAAAGAAAAACGTGTTGAGAAGGCTGGAAGGGATCCAAATGTCAAAAAACTATCCCCATAGCCCCTTTCTAGTTAATTTGGAAAATGATCTTATAAAAGAGTATAACTATATTCTGCGCATTGATGAGGACTTCTAGAAATTAAAATCAAGAGTTAATTGGTTAAACGAAGGGGACGCCAACACAAAGTTCTTCCATACGACCACCCTAAATAGAAGAAGAAGAAACAAAATTGTAGCCTTACAATCCGACCAAGGGGAATGGATCTATAACCAACCCGACATATAAAACACTACCCATGATTTCTTTAAAAATTTGGTTAGCACCAATAAGTTGCTTTCGACTAGGACAAATCAAACTCCTCAAAATCTTTGGGAACCCTTAGATCTTTCCACCCTAAAAGAAATCCCCTCAGAAAGAGAAATACTAAGTGTGGTCCAATCTTTCCAACCCTTCAAAGCACTAGGGCCTAATGGCCTTCACCCTTTCTTCTACCAAAGGTATTGGGACATAGTAGGAAACTCTGTCATCCACCTCAGTAAAAACTCCTTCTCTAAGGGTCTCATCCCTCCAGAAATAAATGAAACTCACATCTGCTTAATACCAAAGACAAAAAATGCCAATAAGCTATGGGAGTTTCGCCCGATAAGCCTTTGTAATACTACCTACAAAATAATTACAAAGATTATATCGCAAAGACTGAGGCCTCTAATGGATAAGCTAATTGACCCAAGCCAGTTCAGCTTCCTAAAAAATAGGCATGCCTCGAATAATGCTATCATAGTCCAAGAAATTCTTACAGATTTCAATAAAATGAAAGGGAAAAAAGTAAACCTAATTCTCAAACTAGACTTGGAGAAAGCCTTTGATAAACTGGAATGGTCTTTTATCAAAGAAACCTTGTAATGCTTCCATTTTCCTCGGATCACAATAAACCTAATCATGTCTTGTGTAACCTCTAGCAGAATAGCTATACTCTTGAATGGATCGAGAACAAAATTCTTTGAATCGTCCAGGGGGATAAGACATGGTGACCCCATATCCCTCTATTTATTCATCATGTGTATGGAAGTCCTATCGAGAAAAATTGATCAGGTAGTCCAGTTGAAGAACTAGATCCCAATAAAAATCTCTAAAAAAGGGCCAACCTTTTCCCACTTATTCTTCGCAGATGACCTTGTCCTAATGTGTCGAGCGGAGAGTAAATGTTGTGAGTATGTGAGCGAGGTAATAGAAGAATTCTGCCAATCCTCTAGGCAAACTGTTAATGGGTCAAAATAAAAATTAATTTTCTCTCGAAATTGCCCAAAGAGCTTAAGCCAAAACATCTCAAAAGGAACTAGGAATCATAAGTGGTAGAAATTTTGGGAATACTTGGGTTTTCCATTAGTACAGAAAAAGATCTCTATCACTGACTTTCAATCCATAATAGATAACTTGCAGTCCAGACTGGCGGGTTGGAAAACAAAGTTCCTGAGTATGGCAGGAAGAACTACCCTAGCAAAAGGCTGCTTAAACAATATCCCAACACACTTAATGCAATTCACCAAGTTACCAAGCACCATTACTAAAAAAATTGACTAAATTCAACGAAATTTTATTTGGGGTTCGACGAGTAAGAAAAAGAAACTCCACATGGTGAAATGGGCTGTGATTTCCTCGATAAATCAAAGGGGGCCTGAGCATTCAATAAGAAGAAACTAAGAATATGGCCCTGCTAGCCAAACTAGCATGGAGAGCCTATAAGAATCCCAACTCGCCTTTGGCCTCTATATTGACCAATAAATATGACAAACAGGGTACTCTCAATACTAGAAGTCAGGCAATCTCTTCACACAGCAGGACATGGAAAAACCTCATACTAGGATGGAATATTTGTAAAAAGGGCATAGGAGTTGTTATAGGAGATGGTAATACCACATCCTTCTGGTTTGACACCTAGCTACCAAATGGGAAGACAAGTAGGGAACAAATCCAGTACCCCCTTACAGAGGATGAGCTCAAATTACAGGTAGGGACCACAATCCTAGACAATAGAACTATAGGGCTCTCCGCTATCTCCTTTGACTTAACAAAGGATATTGTCCTCCAAATAAATAGTACCTACATTCCCCATACTAAGAACAAAGAAGACACAGCCATCTGGGAACCAAACCCAAAAAAGGTGTCCTAACCACATCCTCAGTTTATAAGTTTCTGTCAAAGGACAAAACCAATAATACCACGAGTCTGGGGGAGTTCAACTGGGTATGGTCCCTTAAATGCCCTAACAAAATAAAATTCTTCCTATGGCTATGTCAACACGAGAGGCTACCAACTCGAAGTCACCTACACTCCATAGGAATGGATATAGGCAACCTCTGCCATCTATGTAATAAACCTGAAACCATTAACCATATCTTCATAGAATGTAAGAATGCAACTAACTTGTGGAAAGAATTAGGTGTACTACATTCAATCGACCAATTCATATCCAACCAAGAGACTGACTGGTTAAACTTAATAAAAAAATTTGAATGTTACTATAAGGCACACGTACCTAAACTGGAAAGATGTCTTTCCTTTCTTTATATGGAGGATATGGCTAAAAAGAAACGAAAACTACCATAAGAACACAAAGTCAAATATTAACTCTAGGACAACTCTAAACAATGCCATAGAATTCTTTGCTCTTACAGGGAACATGGAAATTGCAAACAAAAGGGTGACATCCTATATCCACTGGACCCCGCCAAGAACAGGTTTCAAACTAAACTGTGACGGATTCGCCAAAGAAAACCCTGGAAAAGGGGGGATGGGAGGAGTTTTTAGGAACGAACAGGGCGAATGGGTATTAGGTTACATGGGTAACCTCCATATAACAAATAACATCAAGGCAGAACTAATAGCACTGTTGCAGGGACTGGAACTAGCCCTAGTAAGAGGTCTAGTACCACTGGAAATCAGCATAGACTGCAAGAAAATTCTTACTCTTATCGCAAATGATCATCCTGCTTACGTCATTTTACATGATTGCAGGGAGTTGCTCAGACAACTGGGGAACCCCCCATACACCATGACTATAGGGAAACCAATAGAGTGGTAGATGCTCTAGCAAGGGAGGGAACAATGCAACAACAAGATAATTCCTTTTTGTGCCTAGAAGTTCCACCTTTGTTTGTCTCGGATAAAATAGAAGCAGACAAGGAAGGAACTCCTTTTGTTCGGCTGAAAAAGCCTTCTTTTGATTCCGATAGTTGTAATAGTACTATGGTTAGACTACCCCCTCCCTCGAACACCATTAGTAGGCGTTCCAACAATGCCACTCCTATGTATTGATGCATATTACTTAATATAATTTCCCCAACAGAGAATATCTAATTTTGTTTGTGTGTATCTAGTCATTAATTTGAACATTTAAAAAAAAAATACAGATATTTAGAAAATACTTAAAAATTAAATACTATACTATGAACAAATAATGTTAGTTTTCTTAATATTAGCATTGACCAAGTCATGTTAATTTGCTTATTAGTTAATGACATAGTCATTGTCAATCTAAGTAAAGATGTACAAGGAATTAAGTGTCTGATGTGGAACTGTTTGGATAAACATAATGAGATAGATAATACATTTAACTTATTGTTGAATTGCATGTATTTATTATTAGAAATCTCTATATTATTTGCAACACTTAAAACAAAGAGCAGCCCATGAGGTGATTAATTATTTTAAACTAATTTTATCAATGTTAGTATTTCTTTTCTTTTTTCCAGTTGATATAAAAGAGCAGCCCATGAGGCGTCTGATTGAATTTGTGTGTAAAATTTGCATTATCCGTATAATTAAATATATTATAGTATGATAGTAGTACTAATTTACTATGATGTCATTAGTGAATAAGATTTAAACTCTATTAATTTAGGGGCACAGATGATGAGACCTTTGAATTTATGATTATATATATATATATATATTATTGTGCATGTAATTTGAATACAATTATATTCTTTTCATTCAATTTTAGAATATTGAATCTGTCGTAGAGATTCTTTTGAAAATAATATTTCAATCTATAAAAGTAACAATATGCACTAGGGCGGTTCAAAACCGAACCGAAACCGATAACCCGAACCGAAAATAAGTTATTGGTTTATCAGTAATGGGTTATTGGTTTAGCAGTTTTGATAACGGTTTAAATTTTTTTTGTTATCGGGTTATTGGTTCTTAACAGTTTGAGGTTTTTTCTTAATGGATTAACCGATAACCCGATAGTAAATTAAATAATTATATTTTATCATTTTGTATATAAAGTCCTTGACTTAGAGTTTAGTTTCCTACTTTTATTTTTGGCTGTCTCAAACTCTTGGGGTATTCTATAATGTAAAAGTGTTTGCTTTTTAGCAAGATGTTATTTGTGAACTCATGTGCATGGTTCATTTGGTTTGTCACCTTGTTTTTTATGTGATTTTTAACGACTTTTTTTTGTGTCAAATCTTAACGGTTAAACCGATAACGATCAATAACCGCTAAACCAATAACCGATAAGTCAATATCTTAATGGTTCTTTAACGGTTTAGCATCGCTACAAACCGATAACCAATAAGCCAAACCGAGAAACTTCAAAACCGAACCGAACCGACCGATACGCAGCCCTAATATGCACACACTATACTCTTTCTTCAGACTCCACATATAAAATTATATTAAATATGTTATTATTGTTGGCTCTAACGGCCAGACTCACTAACATATTTCAAAAAGTTCAATTATTTCTTGGATGGAAAAGGAGTGACCAAAATAATATATGATCATGTTTGGTCTCTTTAAGTGTTACGTTATTTATTCAATTAGATATTTGGTTAGTAATTACAAATTTGTACTCTACAATATGCTTTAATTTGCGTATAACATATGAGTTCATAATATTTAGCACGTTTCAAAAGAATAATGTTGCCTTTTAAAAAAAAAAGATCTTATGCCTTCATCAGCTCTGAAAATTTGTGAAAAAAGAAAAGATATAATAAGGTCAAGGTCAAGGTCATTATCTTCATGAAATAAAATAAATTTACTTTACCACTACTGTTCTTTCTCATTTCCGTCTAATAATAAAATAACAATCTCTTCCATACGATATGCAACATTTTTATTCTTCTTTTCTTATAATCAAGTAGGCGAAAGTTGCAAGTTTAGTCCTAAACGTACAAAAATACATATTTAATTATGAATTAACTATTTCGTTGAAGAATTATTTATTTATGAAAGCGAGTTAGGAAAAAAAGTTTGTTTTCGATGTTGACATGTCATATAAAAGTAAAACCTACAATGCCCCCCAAAAAAGAAAAAAATAAAAAAAATTGAAACCATAAATGATAAACCTTTTAAAGTCAAATATTGAAATTTGCAAATAACTTGGGGCAGAAGATAATCTAATTCTCAGAAAAATTATCCATGAAAGAACCAACAAATTGTACACGAAGTTTCATAAATTCAAAGTGAGAATTTTCAAATTTCAATTTTGTTTAAATTTCAATTGTCAATATAATCCAAGACCATTGACCAATTGATTAAACCCAACTTGTCATCATTATAGGGGTCGAACAATTTTGATTATCGTCTTTTCTTAAAATAATTTTATGTTTGAATTGTTTTAGAAAAAATAAGAGAAAATGGTCAAATGACCCCCGATCTATTACCGGATTTTCAACTACACACCTATACTTCACGGGAGTCCTATTACCCCCCTGAACTACTTTAAAATGGAATAACTAACCCCTCAAGTGCTGAGTTGGCATAGAGAGTATATTTCACTCTTTTTTAGAGAGTGAGTTGCCTATTTTTTTAATTTCCATTTGTTTTTCTCTTTTTCTTTTTTCTTTCTCTTTCTTTCTTCTTATTTATCTAAACAACTATACCTTCTTCACCATTATCATTGTTGAAGCTTTATCAATGGATGTTTGGTATAGAAATTATCAACAATTAATGCATTTTATGAATAAATAATTTTTCAATATTAGACTTATTTAGAACATATCTAACAAATTAAATTCATTTTTTTAAAAAAACATACCCATTAATTGATTTGTTTTTTCAAGTCATGAACTCAAGAGTGATGAAATTAACGTAAAGTAATTGTATTTTTAAAAAAATATTTTCAAACTTATTAGAAAGAACTTAAACAAAACAATTTCTTCTACATTTACTAAATGTTCTCCCAAAATCCATGAAGAATCAAAATCAAAAACTCAATTATAAATTAATCATGAAAATTTTAGAGGGTGAAAGATTATGGAAGAGAGAGAGGTTTCTCAAATTGGTATTACAAATTGGTCTTCTCATCCGCGGTGGTTTTGAGCCATCGACGATATCATTGTGGGTTAAATCAGCTATCGAATTTTCATGACTCATTCAATGTGTATCTAGAATTGTCTAATGAAGAAAACTGAATAAAAAATATGAAAAGATTGTTGAATTGGTTGAATGAAAGATTTGATTAGGATCGCTATATTCTAGGCTCTAGAGATTCGGAGTGGATGAAAAGTTTGCTTGAATTTTCATTCTTATAAATTGTTAGATATAGAAATATATTGAGGTCAAAAATGGTGTTTATTATTGTTAGGGTTGAAGAAATGATTGAGGAAGAAATGAGGAGGAAGAAGAAGAGTTTTTTTTAAAAAAAAATTATTAAATGGTGAAATACACGTGTCAAGTGCGTGAGGAAATAATTTCACTTTAAAATAGCTCAAGGGGTAATAGGACTCCCGTAAAGTATAAGTGTGTAGTTGGAAATCCGATAATAGGTTGGGGGGCCATTTGATCGTTTTCTCGAAAAAATAATCATTTGAAAGAAAAGTGTGAAAAATAGTTAAACACCTGTACATCCTTATTACAAATAATTTTTTTATAAAATTTAAAGGTAAGTTTTTTTAAAAGGTTGGATTCGAAATTTTAAAATAAAATATATTATCTGATATAATAGATAAAGATGATTGATTAGGTATTGCAAAAATCTCAAAAAATTGTAATTTATTTATATTAACAATGTATATCACTTAAATCCTAGGATTTAATTAACTACGGGTGATTTAACTCAAGGGACATTATATCAAACTTTAGAAGCCTTAACACACCATTTGGTTGTAACTGTCTTATCCTTTGTTAGAAATTAGAAATTAGAATCATGAAGTTAAATCTGGTCCACGTATGAATTTCTTTTTATCAAGATAATATTTTCCTAATAAACTTTTGAAAAAACAATTTTTTTTAGTTTTTTTTTCCAAAATCAAAGCTAGAGAGATTAATATTGCAAAAAAATCATTTCTTGACAAATCAACCCAAAATACTATTTTTCAAAAGAAAATTCAAAAATTTATCGACTTGCCTCCAAGCATAAAAGTCCCTTGTGAACCACTTCAAGACGTTTTCAATTGTAGTTAATATCTTATTACGAGTAATTTAGATAATACGTGTTGTGTGAAATTTTATGGAAAAAAATCTTATGAGAAAAACACGTGTAGCGCGAAATTTTATGGAAAAAAATCTACGTTTTTTGAAGGTGAAGTTTGAAAATATAACAATTCCTTTGTCATGTATCCTCGATTAAGCAACCTCAAATGCTATGTTTCAATTCTTGATTAACAGGTATGGGATGCAAGTCCCAAACCTTGCAATAGGATCATAACAAAATCACCACCCTTTGTGTCCATCGCTCACGATGGTTGCGATAGATCATTTCTAGCCCCGGGCCAACACTGCTATGTCGGTGTCACTATCCAAGGCACGATGGGCATGAAGGATGGTGGATGACTATGATATCATTAAAATATACAATCTGGAGAGAATACGCCCCAAAAGCTAGTTATTGAGATGAAAGAATCAGAGATTAGGTAAACTCTATTAAACCAATGTGGAAATCAAGCTCCAATGTCTCATATCCTGCAAGTTGCAATAGGATCATAACATTAAGAAATAGCTTATATAGGGTTGAATAGATGACTAAAAATTGATTTTTCACAAGTTATTAAGGTCAAACAAATGTGAATGGCTATTGGTGGTCTTGATCTGATTTGATTATTCTTCTTTTATGGTCTTATTTCTTATTCATTACAATTTGCAACCAAGTGTAAGACTTTCACACGCATGTGATTATAGAAAGTTCAACTAAACAATATATTAGCTCCTCCCTCACACATTATAAATACAAGGGGGTTTGCAACTTCATTTCCATAACACAAACTAAACAAAATCTCAAGCAATATGAAGATTTCTTGCTTTTCCTTTATTTTTGTACTTCTTGTTCTCTCATCAGCTTCATGGTCAGCATTAGCTGATAATCATGAAGAATTTATTCAATGTCTATCTCATAGTAACCAAACATCCTCCAATATTTACACACCAAATAACTCTTCTTTTCCATCAATCCTTCAATTCTCCATACAAAATCTAAGGTTCAATACAACTGAAACTCCTAAACCTCTTGTGATTGTCACCCCAGTGAGTGAATCCGAGGTCCAACGAGTCATTCTTTGTGCTAAGAAAACTGGGATGCACGTTAGGGTTCGTGGTGCAGGACATGACTATGAAGGCCTTTCTTATGTCTCCGAGGTTCCATTCGTTATAGTTGACCTTATCAACCTTAGAACAATCAATGTTAATGTCAATGACAAGAGTGCATGGGTTGAAGCTGGATCAACTATTGGCGAACTCTACTATAGAATCGCGGAGAAAAGCAAAACCTTAGGGTTTCCAGCCGGTGTTTGTCCAACGGTTGGTGTTGGTGGACATTTTAGTGGAGGTGGTTATGGTGTTATGCTGAGAAAATATGGCCTAGCAGCTGATAACATTGTAGATGCACGATTGATCAACGCGAATGGAAGGATTCTTGATAGGGCTTCCATGGGAGAAGATCTATTTTGGGCAATTAGAGGAGGTGGTGGTAATAGTTTTGGACTTGTCCTTGCATGGAAGATCAAATTGGTAGATGTTCCTGAGACAGTAACTGTTTTCACACTTGACAAGACATTAGAACAAAATGCCACTAAGCTTGTTCATAAGTGGCAACATGTTGCACCAAAATTCCATGAAGATTTGTTCATTAGGATCTTGGTTAGTAGATTGAACTCAAGTAATCAAGGAGGTAACAGCCAGCAAACAATTGTAGCTTCATTCAACTCCATATTCCTCGGTGGAATCGATCGATTACTTCCCATCATGCAAGAAAACTTCCCTGAATTAGGGTTGAGAAGAGAAGATTGCATTGAGATGAGTTGGATAGAGTCTATAATGTACTTTGCAGGGTTCCCAACAGATGGACCTCGCGATGTCTTGCTAAGTAGGGTTCAACTCTCAACACGTTACTTCAAGGCAAAATCAGACTACGTGCATCAGTCCATTCCAGAGGGAGGTCTCGAAGGAATATGGAGATTATTCTTCGAAGATGAAGCAAAATCATCTCAAGTGATCTTGAGTCCATATGGTGGGAGGATGGATGAGATTTCACCATCCGCTATCCCGTTCCCCCATAGAGCTGGGAATTTATACAAAATCCAACACTTGGTGTATTGGGATGAAGAAGGGGAAGAAGTAGCTGAGAGACATATAAGTTGGATAAGAAGGCTTTATTCTTACATGGCTCCTTTTGTTTCTAAGTTACCAAGAGCTGCTTATATCAACTATAGGGATCTTGATATTGGAGTGAACAACATAAAGGGATATACAAGCTATGTGCAAGCTAAGGTTTGGGGGATTAAGTATTTCAAGAATAATTTTGATAGATTGGTTCATGTGAAGACTAAGGTGGATCCTTCAAATTTCTTTAGGAATGAACAAAGCATTCCTTCACTTACTCAGTGGAAGAACAAAGGTGATTGAAGTTAATCACTATACAAAAAATAATAAGATACATGTTATTATTTAATTAATTAAGTACATAATTTCTCTTCATTTTGTTTTTGTATTATAAAGGGTCATGCATGTGAGAACATGGCACTTAATAAGACTTGTGTAGTAATTTTATATTTATGTAATTTACTTGTTCTATGTACGTAATTATTGTATATTATTGGTTGATAATAAATGTTGTTTAATTTATGGTTTCTTCCTTATATATTGATTTTTTTTCTCATTATTACTAGCAAATTGTTGAAACACGATTGGGTATCCCAACATATGTAATGCAACTTCTAAAACTCCCAAGTAGTATTACAAAAAAAAGTAGATCAAATCTAATGAAACTTTATTTGGGGAACCACGGTTGCTAAGAAAAAGTTACATCTTATTCGATGGGATTTAGTTACTTTGGACAAAAAGAAGGGTGGGTTAGGTGTACACCAAAAACCTAGCTCTACTAACGAGACTAGCTTGGAGATTGTTTAAGAATCCTTCTACTATCCTGGGCATCTACACAAGAGACTCAGGGATTAGAGACAAAGCAAAAAGTACAATCTGGAGAAATATTAAGCTAGGCTGGGAAGAATGTAATCAATTCCTTCATTGGATCGTGGGTAAAGGTACTAATATTAACCTTTGGATAGATGCTTGGATCCCGAATTCCCCACCACCCCTCCCGCATACAGAATCGAATAGAACTGTTAGTAGTATCATAGAAAATGGAGTATGGAAACTTGACAGCCCACAAGTACTCTCCAAGATATACAAAGAATTCATATTCCGAACACCCAAGACCCGATAGATAAACCTATATGGATGGATTGTTTAGTACTTCATCTGCATTCCGCCCCATCAAATCTCACCATCTAAAATGCCCTAACAAGATCAAATACTTCCTCTGGATCTGTAACAATAGTAGACTCCCTACATGCCAACACTTACACTCGATTGGCATTGATTTAAGCCCCAGATGTAAGATATGTGGGTTGATAAGCACATTTTTCTAGAATGTAACAAACCTACTCAGTTCTGGGATAAGTTAGGAATCGCCCACTCTATAAAGCATATCCTCGAAAAACGAGAAACTGATTGGTTACTGGCCATTAAAAATATTAAGAATGTCAAACCTTCTGGATGTGACTTCCTTGCAACATTAACTATCTATTTCATATATCTTGCTCTTAACGTAATGTATTAAGTTGATTGGCAATCAACATAGTACATTAATTATTATTAATTTGCTATTAAAATCAGATAATAACACAGTACATGTACTTCCTCTAGCCCAATTAAGTGAGCTGTGGTAGGATTTTTTTCATAATCCAAAATAAGTGAATTATTCAAAATTCAAGAGAATTGTTGGGACTTTTCTATATTTACCCTTTATTTAACGAGGTTCTCAACTACTTTACATTTTCTACAAGAATAGTTTGAAAATAATCAAAAGAACAATAGTGAAAAGTAACATTTTGTTTATGACCTAAAATATTTTTTTCAAGTGATATCCCCAACAATTTACTTCATGTTGCTTTCGATAGAACGTCTAATTGTTCATTCTATTATCTTAATTTTTCAAAAATATGGGGCTGATATTATATACTGAAATTTTTTTCTAGAAATGAAAGAAAAAAAGAATTGAGTTTCCATTAATAGCTTTAACCCAATTAAAATCTACCTAGCTAGAAAACGAAAGAAAAAAAAGGGTTTTTGAATATTGACTTGTCAAATAATAAATGTTTTAATATTCTTTGTTAAGGGGTCATGAATTTTGTCTTGTCAAATAATAATTGTTTTAATATTCTTTCTATTAGATTTGATGATTCTTTGATATTCTTCATATATTTCTATCAGATTTGATGATTCTTCTTCTTCTTTTAATTGGTCATCCTTTCTTTGGTCTTCTTTATTTATTTCTATCAAACTCAATATCTCTTCTTTATCATCCTTTCTTTGGTCTTCATCCTCCACTATCACATCTCTATTTTCTCGTCCTCTACCTATGAAATTTGACATCTTTGATTTGTCTTAACCCAGTTTGATATCTCTTCTCTTGGATTAAGTTGACTCACCTTTTCTGGCAACACTTCATTAAATGTTTCTGTCATCTGTTGATTCAGGAATATCTCATATGTCACCAATTCACCTTCTAGATCATCAAGCTTCAAGGTATTCAGATTTCGAGTAGACTCAATATCTTTCTTCTTGATTAGAAACTCTAAACGTAGAGAATGTAATATCTTTTCAACAACTTTAACTTCTTCTAATATTTCTCCATTGATCCTTATACCATTGACAATTTCTTTAATTCTAGTAAAAAAATCTGTGATTGTTTCTGTTGGTTTCATCTGAGCCAACTCAAACTGTTCTCAAAGTTCTTGAAGTTTTTCTCTCTTCACGTCTGAAACACGTCGATAGGTTTTTGTTAAAATTGTCCAAGCCTCCTTTGCTGACGTTGCATATAAAATTTTATTATATATATACAATCTGACCGTTCTATCAAGGTAAAATAATGCCTTTTAATTCAATTTTCTATTTTTCTTCAATTATTTTGCAGCTTCACCAGTCAATGTTGTGCCCTCTGGGGCATCCACGAATCCAATATCAATAATGGACCATAGTCCAACAGTTTTGAAAAAATTATTCATCTGTTGATACCAACTCTCAAAATTATTTTTGCCATCAAACACAAAAATGGGACATTCGGGTAAATATGGAACATCCATATTGTTTTATATATGTTGGTTCTCACACACGAATATTATAAGGATCTCACACAAGCTTTCATAAGGATCCCACACAAGCTTTTATAAAGATCTCACAAAAGCTCTGATACCAATTTGAAGGAAATAAAATTACCCAAGGTAATAATATATACACAAGTGAAAGACCCAACACAATGATTTTGTAAGAGGTTTTATTCAATAACTCAATGACTCTTGTATTTTTGTACATTGAATGTATCTCTCACTACATTGAAAATATGTAATAAGACACCCCTATTTATAGGAACAATCAAAGTAAACTAGAACTAGAAAACTATAAAACTAACAAATTCTAATTAAACAATATCCTAAACTAGTAAGGAATCCGAAACTACTTAGGAATCCGATTCTTGGTTTATTTCCTACGTGTATCAGCATATATTTTCTCATCCAACAATTTTCGATCTTTCATGGGGATGATTCATTTGCTTGGATTTGCATTGTCTTATGGTGTTTGTTTTTGGGTGACTTTCATATCTAGTAAAATTTTGGCAAAAGCTTCACCGAAGCAACAATTTTCAGTGGTACAGAGCAAGATTTACCCTCTTTACTTCAAGAATCTGTCTTACAGCGTCGCCACTGCGTTTCTCGGCCATTACTTGAGCCAGAGCCGTCCATATTATACGTGTCGGGCAGAAACAGTCCAAGGTCTCATTTTTCTAGCTATATTCTCCATGGCTATGTTCAATTCTTTCTACTTGGAGCCTCGAGCCACTAAGGTATGCAGTTACTTCCCCTGTTTTTTCCCTGCCTCTACTCACTTATATCCACCTTCTTTGTTTCTTGGCCATTATACATGAATAGACGCTCAAGTTTATCCTCAACTTCGAAAGTGCATAACTATACATCTCAACTTCGTCAAATGTTGTGGATATCTGACATTGATGTGACATACATAATTGTTGGAGCCTGGAGGTAATTAGATGATTATTTTGTAAGTTTGTTTACTTGTTAGTTAATGTCAATTTGAGTGTATGTTTATGTTAAAGTATTAAACATAATATATAAATATGTCATTTAACTTGGCTTTCGCTGACATCTATGTTCTCTAATTTTGGATATGCATAAGTAGACACTCAAAGTTGTATAAAATTGAACAAACAGACACACACATCTGACATAATACACGTTGTACATAATTTTGTCATGTAGGACATCACGTAAGACAAATGGATCTATTATACATATATGAAATTGAAAGACACATTTGTATTATACCTAAACATAAATGCTTGTTTCTTTGGTTCTACTCTTTGATGGGGAACATTTGAAATTGTGCAGTTGATGATGGAGAGAGTGAAATTGGAGAAAGAGGAAGGGAAAGGAAAAGATGTATTTGACATAGAACCAAGTACAAGAAACGTGGATGCACTGAGGGGGATCCAACAGGGATTAAAACAGGGAAAACAACAAGTGATGAACCTCTTGAAACTCAACAAGAGTTGTCAGAGGGAGAAACAAGAGAGAGACCACAAGTTGAGATATTGAGTCAGAGGCTAAAAAAGTTAAATGTAATCTCATCATTTCTCAATGTACTCTCACTTATTGGTCTTACTTAACACGTTTTCCACGGTAGCCAATTGGTGCATTCCAGCGGTTAGTCATCTAGCAGTTTAAAAGCATACTTCTAGCGTTTAGACTTTTTACTTTACTATTTCAGAGTGTTAGTCTTGTACTGGATTGTAAAAGTAATTTACAACCTTCGGTACTAGTGATGTTGCGATAAACAATGGCGATATTGATTTTCCCACCTACTTGTGAAGATGAGAGGAGGAGATGTACAAAATCGAATCAAATCGAAAAAAACATCCAATGATTTGGTTTGACTTGATTTGGTATTGAAAAAAAATTCGATTATACTTAGGTTGGTTTGGTTGTAACTAAAAAAAAGTCAATCCGAGAACAAACCAATCTGACATTATATATATAATTTTTAAAATTTATTTTATGCATAAATGTATTTATTTTGATGTAATTTCTAAATATTACTTATACTTTTTCATAATTTTTATCTTTTAACATATTTTTTCAAGTTTTTTGAGATTTAAAATTTTGAATGGTTCAATAAAGGTTATAGTTGATAGATTAATAGTACTGTAATAAAACTCAATTCAAAATCAAATCAATAATAATGCTAACAAAAAAATTAATTCAACACTAAGAATGACAGTAATGTTAAATATTTGTTCTTTAATTTTACATTGGTTTAGACATTTAAAATACATAACCTAATTTTAATTTTTCTTTAATGTTTAATCATGTAATTAATACTTATTAGACTTATTTTAGCATGATTTAGTACTTTTAAATTATGATCATTTTCATTATGACTTATTAGTTTGCAATATTTATTTTATACGATTTCATTATTATTTTTTATTGAATATTTTAGTGTCATCACTCATATAATATTTTGTATTATTTTCTTAAATAACACCTTAGATAGTTGTATTTTAATTGGACTAAAGAAATATTTGGAACACAAGTTAATTATATGTTTGTATGAATACTTTACCGGAAAAATTCGAAATCCGAAAAAACTCTAGGTTTATTAGTTTGGTTTGATTTATAAATTTAAAAATTCAACACTAATGGTTTGATTTAATATTTGAAAAACCCAAACCAACCGGAAAAAACCTGAGTTTTATTAGTTTGGTTTGGTTTATAAATTTAAAAATTTGACACATGATTTGATTTGATTTTATATTTGAAAAACTCGAACCAAACCGGTCATGTACACCCCTAGCATTAGCTTTCTACTTCTCCCTCTCGTAATATGCCCCTGTATTCAATAAAGAAAGAGTAAGTACTGTATAAGTACACAAAATCCATAGTGTACTGGTAGAACCATCGGTCAACTCCAAATAACGAAATGTGAACAGGTAATTGAAACTTAGTAAAACAAGACAACATGTAAATATAATCAACAACATGAAAATGCACAACTCGGTTCACTCATGGAACCAACACACAGAACAATCACATGTATAAGACATGATACCCGAGCCAATCAATAGTTATCCCGTACCAAGCGTGATCACCTCTATGAAGTAATGATAAAATCTGCATATATTTTATCCTGCTCAAATCTCACTTAATGAAATTATACTGAATATATTATTATTATCACTTATAACAATTTTATAGAATAATTATTAAATATACAAATTATATTTAACAATCTTAAAAATTATATATCGAAGTTCACAATTAAAATTTTTAAAAAATTAACTGGGAAGTATATAACTTTATCACTCAAAAGTAAAGAAGAAAATCCTTGTTCAGAGGGAACATTCCAGAACATAAATATTACAGTTAAATGGCACCTGTTTTAGTTTTACAGGGAAGATGAGAAAAAGACACGTAGAATTCCAAGAACCCCATGCAAGACGTACACGTATTCATCTTCATCCAGCATCACCGACTAACGTGGGCATTCCCAGTTTAACTTCCTTATTCAAATCCCCAATTTCCCTCTTTTCCAACACTATACTTAACCGTTCATCCATTTTTTCACTAAGGAAAAAAAAAATTAATTGAAGATGATGAATGTTTTCGCCATTTCTCTTGTACTTACCACACTTGTTACAGCAGGGGTCTTTTCTCCAAACCCAGAAAAGAAAGATGATGTTATAGTTAAAGAAGGTCATAGAGTTGTAGTTGTTGAGTATGAGCCAAATGATGGACAAACTAAGGTATCAATTTCGTCTCAAGAAACAGAGCATAAAGCAAAAACAGAGTATGTTTCAGTTTCAGATGTTAAAGATAAGTTATCAGCAAAAGCAGAGCAAGTTGAAGAAAAAATCAAAGAAAGTGGTGGGTTTTATGGGCTGAATGCTAGAGAACTTGTTTGTGATGCTTTTGGGAAGTGTAAACATAAGATAGCAAGTGTACTTGAAGGGGCTAAAGACTCTGTTTCTGATAAAGTTCATGAAATTGAAGAAGATGCTAAAGAGGGGTTTGAGAAAGTGGCTGGTAAAGCCCATGAGGCTTCAGAAAAGGCTAGTGAATTGAAAGAATCTGTTGTTAAGAAAGTCGATGAAGTGAGAACAAAAACGGTTGACACAACAAATACACTAACACGTCATTTGATGAAGAATGCTTCGGAAGATCTTGATTTGATAGAAGAGAAACTGAAAGAAGATGCGCAAAGGCTTAAACTGGAAGGCAAAAATGTTGGTCGTACGTTCTTTTCAAATGTGTCAGCATATATCTTCTCAGCCAAAAACTTTAGATCCTTAATGGGAATAATCCATTTGCTGGGATTTGCATTGTCTTATGGGGTTTCTGTTTGGATGACTTTCGTATCGAGTAATATCTTGGCAAGCTCTTTGCCAAAGCAGCAATTTGCAATGGTACAGAGCAGAATTTACCCTGCTTACTTCAAGACTATGTCTTGCGGTATCGGCACCGCGTTTTTAGGCCATATGTTGAGCCAGATGCTTCCGTATTACGCAAATCGGACAGAAGCAATCCAAGGTCTCATTTTTCTGGCCATAATCTCCATGACTATGTTCAATTCTTCCTACTTGGAGCCTCGAGCAACTAAGGTATGCATTTACTTCCTCTGTTTTTTTGCTGCCAATATTAGTCAAAATTAACCACTAGGTCAAACATTTAGCACACTTGAGGAATCTGAGTAATCTTAATAGCTCAGTTGATCGTACCAACTTTTATTGCCAATGTGGATTTTAGTAGATCAGTCACAGGTCTAGCGTGGAAAGTATTTTCATAATTCTTTCTCATCACTAAGCCGTCAATCAATTTTGTTAGGAATTTATAAGTTAATATATAAATATATATATATTTAATTTTCTAATACAAATACAAGTCTAGAGAAAAGTAGCTACAGGGTCCAAACCCCTAGCTCCGCCCCTGCTCAATCAGTTGTTTACCTTAAAACTTTGTTTGTTGGGGGTGTTTTTACGGGTGGTGTTGGAGAGGGTTCAATTTTTCCTTTTGGCCCCCAATTTTATTTTATTTTTATAAAAGAGGGTACAACCAAATGAGAAATCTTAGTAGTTTAGTTGGTTCGTATTGGTGATGGTTCAATTTTCCTCCGTTAATTCCCTCCCTCCACTCATTTGCAGGTGATGAGGGAGAGAATAAAACTAGAGAAAGAGGAAGGAAAAGGGAAAGACGTTTTTGACGTAGAACCAAGCACATCAAGTGTGGATGCTTTCATGGATCCAACAGGGATTAAAACAGGCAAAACAGCAACTCATGAACCAGCTCTTGAAACCCAACAAGACTTGTCAAAGGAAACAGCAAGATTGAAACCACAAGTTGATAAATTGAGTCAGAGGCTAAAGAAGTTGAATGCTATCTCATCATTACTCAATACTCTCACACTAATGGGTCTCTCTTGTCATCTTGTTTACCTTAGCCAAATCCTTCATTCCAACCCTTATTAATACTCTTCTCTTTGTAATTATTCGCATGTAAAACCATACTTCTATGTGTGTTTACTTGCTATTTCAGAGTTATTCTTGTACTTGATTATTATATTTTAATTCAAACAGTCGGTTTATCAGTACGAGAAGGGGTGGGCATAGTTTGGTCTAGTTGTTGAATTTTGGGATTATGGATTTTTTTTTTTTTAAAATGTATGAACTTTAGATTGGATTGTATTATGAATTTTTGAATATTCAAAATTTCAACGTTTTTATATTTTATGTTCACTTTTTATATCATTCATGTTTGAGTGGGCTGTTGACCGGTCTAAAAAAAATTGAGTTGGTATATAATTTAAATTGATTCGTGAGAAATTTTAAAATCTTTTTTAAAGAAAAAAGTTATTTGGTATTAAATATTTTAAAAGAATAAATAAAATAATTAAAATTTAGTAAAAATTGGGTTGAGTTAGATTTTAATGACTCATTATTTAATCTATTTTAATCCAAGTAAAATTTGAATGGGATTAAATTTTGATCCATTTGTTATAGAAAAAATTATCTAAATATACATCTTATTTTATCATAATTTTTAAAAAAATTTATCATTTAAATTTTTTTTAAACTGATACATCCTTCACTTATATATTCGAAAGTTTAGTGATGTATCCAGATATCTTATCTCCTCTTTGATATATACATCCTTCACTTGTGTATTTGGAATTTGGAAGTCCAGTGATATATTCGGAATAGTGATGTATCCGAAATGCATAAATTTTAAGGAATTTTTGTAATTTAAAAAAGAGTAAAAAAATAATGTAATTAGTTCTTAACACTCTCTTAACACTAAGGGGCCGTTTGGTTGCTGGTTAGGGGTTGAGCTATTCAAGTATAAAATGTTGCATAAGCTTTACCATGTTTGGTAGTATTTTTATGTCAAGGTATAAAATTCAACACACATAATACTATGTTTGGTTAGAAAATTAGAAAATCACATAACTAATACATGTATAAGTTATGAGTTAATCTATGTATTATTTTATGCGGGGTAAAAGATGGAATAAGTAATACCTGAATAACTTATACATGAATATAAATATAAATTGACAACTTTACCCTTCACTCTCAATCAAATATACACCACTTGTTTTTAGATAAACATTCTGAATCTCTCTCTTTAGATAAACATTCATCCTCTCTCCATATTTGTAGATCTAGAATGGTTCTTCATCTTTCCGGAGGCAAATAGGTCAAAGAAACTTTCAATCTTGTGTTCTTTGTTTGAGGTTAGAAGTTCTGAAACTTTAAACTTGGCTTATGTTTTTTTATGTTCTTCTTCGTCTTGTTTTGTTTTCTCTTCTTGTATTTTCCTCTTGTTAATCTGGCAAGAGACGAGAAATTCTATCTGGCAAGAGACGAGAAATTCTCATTCCTCTCAATGTTTTCTAGTTAAGTTGATGTTTGAGTACACTCAAATTTCATGTGGGTTTTGTTTGTTTGTTCAAAAATGGTGCTTTCTGAAAAGGGGTTCATTAAGTTTTGTTTTTTTTAGCTTCTAAAACTGCAAAAAATGAAGATGTATCTGAAGTGTGACAAAATAGTATTAGTACTCTAGTTATTGAAGCCAAACAAAAAAGAACATTTTACCTTGTTTTTCAATATTACTTTTCCTTTTTTATAAAATTGAACATTCAAGTATGAAACCATCTACTACCTTCCTACTATACATATTTAAATTGTCTGCAATAAATAGTTAAGTAACAAGATTGATACTTTTTTTTCTTCTGGAATTCAATTTGATAATGATGTTGCAATTTTTAAATGGAAAATAGGTGTCTATGGATCCTCAGCAATTGTGCGATGTTGAATGCTTTATCATCCTTGAGGAGATTGTGGTGCATTCGTATATTGTCCTTATTTGCTTTTTTATGGTTATTTACAGCATGTTATTAAGAAAACAATCTAGAAATAGACGGGTCATTCGATATTGTATGAGTGCTAGAATTCCTAAAATCTTGTCTCATCTAAATGTTCTCATTCGTGACAATGATATTGTATGTATTGATAAGCTTAGGATGGACAGAAATACCTTTCACATTTTAGCCTCCTTAGCCAAGAATATTGGAGGGTTGACTGACAGTAAAAATATGTCAAGTACTGAAAAATTAGCAATGTTCTTAAATATTTTAGCTCATCACGAAAAGAACAGGTCTGTCAAAGTTGATTATATTAGATCTGGGTGGAGTGTAAGTCGAGCCTTTAATGAATGTCTAAGAGCTATTCTTAAACTAACTCCAGTGTTACTTGTTAAACCTAATCTGGTGCTCGAAGATGATACTGATGATCGATGGAAATGGTTTAAGGTAGGTAAATTTCAATCTAACATTTGATTCACTATAAATAGACTTGAATTATTATGATAAAAGTATTTTTATTTTTAATCGCCCTTTAGTATTTAGAGTTGAATTTATCTTATAGGGTTGTCTTGGTGCATTGGATGGTACTTACATTTCCATTAGAGTTGAAGCAATATATAAGCCAAGATACAGAACACGAAAATGAGATATAGCAACTAATGTCTTGGGGGTTTGTGATAGAAATCTCAACTTTATTTATGTATTACCTGGTTGGGAAGGATCAGCCGCTGATGGTCGCGTATTGCGAGATGCTGTTGTACGAAGAAATGGGTTGAAAGTACCTCAGGGTATGATAAATACACAAACACATATCTATTTCTACTACATCAAAAATAGAACAATATTTTAAAGTAATTATATTATTGTTTACATTTTAGGCAATTACTATTTATATGACGGAGGATATACAAATGGAAATGATTTTCTGTCTCCCTACCGAGGATATAGATATTGGCTAAAGGATTGGCAGGGTGACAATCCATCACCTCGATGTCGAGAAGAGCTCTTTAATATGAAGCATGCTAGGGCGCGCAATGTTATTGAAAGAGCATTTGGTCTATTAAAAGGACGTTGGGGAATTCTTAGAAGTCCTTCGTGGTACTCGGTTAAAGTTCATAATAGAATTATTAGTGCATGTTGTTTGATACATAATTTCATTCGAAGAGAGATGGAAGTTGACCCCTTAGATGTGGAAATGGAATTCCACACGGAGAATCAACATGAACAAGAAAATATTAACATGGTTGAAGCATCTGATGAGTGGACCACTTGGAGGGATGAACTAGCTCAGTCTATGTGGAATGAACGATTTGGAAATCAATCTTTATAATTTGAAACTATGTGATTACTTTTGTTGTGCTCATGCACTTTTGTTTTTGATTTTTCGTTCATTGTAAAATGTAATAACTTCAATTATTTTGTGAAAATGAATGGTCAATCTTTTTGTATGTCTGACATTGTTGTTTGTAGAGACAAATAGTGAATCCCAATGTATATCTATATATTTTATAATATAACTAGTGAATTTGTATATATGTCTTCACATTATCTTTTTGCCAGAACAATCTAGTTGTATTACAGTGTTTTTGGTTATAATTAAAATAATTTACTAGTAAGTTGTAAGTTAGTATTAATTGTGATCTCATTTATAATTGTACAGATTGAAATGGCTAGTTCCACAACTGCAACATCCAACACGTCTAAAAAGAGGGCAAGAAAATCAGCACCTTCATCTCGAAGGGTATGGACTCCAGAAGAGGAACTCACTCTTGTAGATGGATTAAAATAATTGTGTGTTAATGGTTGGAGAGGAGATAATGGAACCTTTAGACATGGATATTTAATGGAATTGGAACACTATATGAATGCTCGTCATCCTAATTGTGGATTGAAATCTCTACCACATGTTGATTCTAAAATAAGAGCATGGAAAAAGAGTTATGCAACCATATCGCTACTAAAGAGTCGAAGTGGTTTAGGATTCCAATATAGTGATGGAAGTATCTTAGTTGATGATCCAAAAGCTTGGGATGACTTGATAAAGGTGATTGATATTTATTTTAAATCATTAGAGAATTGCTACTTATATTTTCTCCTCATCAATATGATCTCTGCCTTTGGAATATTATAAGTTACTTCATGTACTTGTTTTTTGTTTTCTTAGGTTGATCCAAATGCCAAGTCGATGAACTTGAAAAAATGGCCATTGTTTGCTGATTGGGAAGAGATATTTGGCAAGGATAGAGCTACTGGACAGTTTGCCGAAGGGCCAGAAGATGTTGTTGAAGAACTAGAAAGAATTGAAGCTCAAGAAATTGCTAATCTCACAGCTGTGGGATTTCCTATTGTTGTTGTTGACGTAGATGATGCTTCAGGCACAAGAGAAGATCAAGCTGCTCAAGAGGAACCTAATATATCAACTGGAGCAATATTCTTGATAAAACGTGCTCGGATGAGAATTCCGTCAGCGCGGTTAGATTCGGAAGGTCCTTTTTAGTCTAGTATGATGGCTGGTTTAGGTTTCGAGGCTTTCGTTTTGAGTTTGTGTCATTAGGCGTTTTAACTTTGAATTTTAGTCAAAATTTGACTTCGGTCAATATTCTTGATAAAACGTGCTCGGATGAGAATTCCGTCAGCGCAGTTAGATTCGGAAGGTACTTTTTAGTCTAGTATGATGGCTGGTTTAGGTTTTGAGGCTTTCGTTTTGAGTTTGTGTCATTAGGCGTTTTAACTTTGAATTTTAGTCAAAATTTGACTTAGGTCAATATTCTTGATTAAACGTGCTCGGATGAGAATTCCGCCAGCGCGGTTAGATTCGGAAGGTACTTTTTAGTCTAGTATGATGGTTGGTTAAGGTTTCGAGGCTTTCGTTTTGAGTTTGTGTCATTAGGCGTTTTAACGTTGAAATTTCGGCCACATACCTTTCCAACTGTTCTCAAATCTGCCAAGCCTATTTGTGTCATTACTGCTGACTCCTAATTAAATACAAGTCTTTTCTAAAGACTTGTATGCCTTTTTGTAGATCTAAAATTTCTTCATCTTCCAACGTTCAATCCAAGTTCTTTCTTTGAGGTTAGAAACTTATGATATCTTAATCTTTGATTATCTTTTCTTCCTCTTCTTCTTCTTCTTTTCATATTGTTTTTTTTCTCTTGTTAATCTGGTGAGATACAAATATAATGCATGTGAAAATAAGTTAGTATTATTTTGTAGTGAATCATAAGTTAGTGTAAATTGTGATTTTTTATATTTCTACAGATTAAAATTTGCAGTCCCACAAAAAGAAGGTCTAACATGTCTCAGAAAAGGGCAAGAAGGGTGTGGACTCCAGAAGAGGAACTCACTCTAGTTGATGGATTAAAAAAGTTCTGTGTTAATGATTGGAAAGAAGATGATGGAACCTTTAGACATGGATATTTGATGGAACTGGAAGAACACATGAATGCTTGTCATCCCAATTACGGATTGCAATCTCAACCACATATTTGTTCTAAAATAAGAGAGTGGAAAAAGCATTATATGACCATATCGTTGGTAAAGAGTCGAAGTGGTTTAGGATTTAGATATAGCGATGGAACTATCTTAGTTGACGATCCAAAAGCTTGGGATGACTTGATAAAGGTGATTTATAATTGTTTAAATTATTAGTAAACTAAAGCTAGTTACTTATATTTTCTCTTGGTGAAAATGATCTGTGTCTTTGGAATATTATCAGTTACTTCATGTACTTATTTTTTTTTCTTAGGTTGATCCAAATGCCAAGTCAATGAACTTTAAGAAATGGCCATTATTTGTTGACTGGGAAGAGATATTTCGCAAGGACGGAGCTACTGGACAGTTTGACGAGGGGCCAGAAGATGGTGTTAATGAAATAGAAAGAATTGAAGTTAATGAAATAGAAAGAACTGAACTTCAAGAAGTTGCTAATGACATGTCTTTGAAATTTCCTATTATTGTTGTCGATGAAGATGATGCTCCAGCTGAAGGAGAAGATCAAATTGCTCAAAAGGAACCTAGTGTATCAACTGGAGCAACACAAAGTTCATGGAGTGCTTTTTAAGCATCGTTACACGAGGTAATAGTTTTTCTCTCGGGATGCATTGACAATGGTATTGCTTTCTTAGTACCATTTTCATGCTTTTGTATTTACTTTTGATATCGTATAGTAGTGTAACAGGACATATATGATATTGGCATCTTTACACTTTGTCAACTAATAACCAAGAACCATAAAGTACACCCTCAAATAAAAGATTTCAAATGGATATGGGATCAAAAATACCCCAATAAAATCAAATTTTCCTATGGTTATGCCATCATGATAGGCTGCCTACTTGTCACTATTTGAACAAAATAGGAATGGATGTGGATCCAAGATGCAATGCCTGAGGGGAGTTAGAAAAAATTCAATATATATTCATGAAATGTTATATAGCAAGGAACTACTGGAAACAAATTGGAATCACAAATAAGATCACCAACATAGCAAATACAGGGGACCAACAGTGGCTCCGCTACCTTAGGAAAATACAAAACATCCTGATTAAATATATGATCAACTGAGACATACATTTTCAGTTCTACATATAGAATATATGGCTAAACAGAAACAATAACCTCCATAACAACAGTAAGTTGGAAACACCAATCAATACTCCTTTCCAACGTGCAATAGAATATCATCTCATGACGAGTCTTGTTAAAAATAACGACCAGGAAAATCATGAAAGAATTCAAAGGTATAATAATAAAGGTTATAGTCTTAACATAGATGGATCCTACAATCCAAACACATTTAAGGGAGCAGCAGGGGGTGTTCTGAGAGACCAACAGGGGAACAAGATATTAGGATTCTCTGCAAGAATTACAGCAATGAGCATTGTCCACACGGAAATCATGGCCAGCTATCACGGTCTAAGATAATCTCACACCCTTCAACTCACGTATATTGTATTAATATAGAATTCGAAGGAAGCCATTAAGGAAATACGTGAGGGTCATGAAACCTTTACTAACATTATTCTTGATTGCAGGGGATTAATCCAAGGGATGAATGACTTAACCATCAGGCACAACCTTAAAAAATACAACCAAGTGGAAGACATACTAGCAAAGAAAGGGGCTAATATGGAAGGTGAAGAAGTTTTTGTAAAATGGTCAACAACCCCATCGTTTGTCCAACAAGCAGTAGAGGAAGATATCATGGATCCATGTTATGCTGAAATGCAGGAAGAACATTATGTATCTAGTACTAGTATAAGTAATATAGAAATTATTAGTACTACTAGACTAAGTAACAATATAGGCTCTACCATTATAGATGAACCTAGTATTAACTCAAGTTTGTTATGTACTCACTTGGTTTGTAATGATGCATAAGTAACATAATATAAGTCTACCTTTTAATCAAAAAAAAAGAAAAACTAATGAATATTATCAATGAGTGAATATTTTGATTCAAAATGCATGTAAATAATATTTAGCATTACTACACGGTGTTGCTCAGATGTTAACTTACATGTATCGATTTTTGTTATATGTACACATAATTATATGTACTTGCATATCAATAAGTTTCCACTATTGCAACGTTGGTTCCGTGCCATATATATCCGTCGGTTCAACTATATGAGAAAGTTCAAAAATGTGGAATTCAAGTTTTTGTCTAAAGCTTTGCCTAAACAAAATGCAAAAAATAAATAAACATACATAGGTAAGAAAAGTCAAGGATATAACAGTAACAAATAATTAACTTTTTAAGAAGTATATAATGTTTTATTAATTTTTAATATAACAAACCAACACCCAAAGAAATTATTAAACCTTGCATAACTAAACCCTGCATAAATAAACCCTGCATAACTAAACCCTGCTTAACTAAACCCGCATAACTAAACCCTGCATAACTAATACCTGCATAACTAAACCCTGCATAACTAATACCTGCATAACTCTAACCAGCAACCAAACGGCCCCTAAAAAAATTATGTAAATTATAGTTTGCTATGTTGTCTCATTATGATCTAACTCAAATTTTATCCAACCCACTTAATTATCACCCCTAGTTATCTGTGCAATTGTGGGTTGGATAACAATTTGAGTAGCAATCGAACATTTAATTACATAACATAGTACTATTTTCTGTATCTACGACATGTAAATAACAAGAGTTTGTTTCAAATATATATATATATATATATATGTATCTACGACATTTAAATAACAAGAGTTTGTTTCAAATATATATATATATGTTATGTTTTATTGTGATATATTTCAATAGATAAATTAGATTAATATTTTTTTTAGCTGATTGTATTGTTACTCATTTAACTGTTTAGCTATTTATTAATATTTCTATTTGATTTGAGCGGGTAACCTACACAGAATTATTTAATTTTGTAGAAATTTTATGTTCAACAAGATCGTTTTTTGGTGGTCGACGTGGGCTCTTGCTACAATAATTCATGATAATTCGACGGATCAGCAATGTTGGCCGAGGCCAGACATCAGCCAAGACCTGTGCGCCAAGGCCACCCCGTCGCATATTTAAGTCGTCTGCAAAAGATTATATCCGTCACTTGATGAAAATTGTGCTTTGAGATCACTGCGACGGAACGTGCTCTTAGGGGGCCTCTACTGCGGATCGACAAGCAGATGACGGACGCACCCAAGATATTTATATAAAATGACAGTAATTTTAAATTAAAGTTATACAATCAAATTTTTACTTGAAACTAAATTTAATAAGTATTATTATTTAATAGGATATTCAAATTGACGCTGAACTAAATTTTAATTTGTGCATTTACAGAATCCAATTCTAAAGGTAAAGACAAATGAAAACTAAACAAAAGAAGAACATACTAGATTTTTAAAAATAAAAACATGTTTCATTAATAGAAAAGACTAACAAAAGGACAAACTAATATAAATATCCAATTTCAAAAAAAATAACTTTTTTTTTCTTAAATCACTAATCAATTGCTACTTTTAATATTCATCGCTGAGCTTTTTGTAACTTTTTTTTAGCTTCAAGTTCCTCCGTAACCTCCTTGAATTTCATGTCTAGATAAGTAAGAAAATCAAGTTGATCATTTTTCTTAATATATACAATTTGTTTGATTTTTTTTTAAAATAGACTTAAAAGGAATAAAGATGCTAGTAACAAATTGATTAAGAGCCTGTTTGGATTGGCTTTAAAAAAGTAGTCTTTAAGTCAAAAAATAAAAAGTCAAACTTAAATAATTTTTAAGTCAAAAAATAAAAAGTAGGAGAGAGCTACTTTTGGTTTTTAACTTTTTTTTTAAGTCATCCTTAACTTATTTAAAGTTATTTTTAGTCTTGTCAAACACTTCCAAAAGCTAAAAATTACTTAAAACTATGTTTGATCAACTTTTAAACCAATCAAAACAGACTCTAAAAGCCCGTTTGGATTAGCTCAAAAAAATAACTTTCAACTGTCCTTTTGTTGTGTGAAAACAATTTTAGAAAAAATATTAATAGTGCAAATGAAATACCAATTTAGCATCTAACAAAGTTACTACAAATTTAGTAAAATTCAAATAAGGAAATATAAATTCTACATAACTTGATAAATGTTACTGCAAAACTTCTAATTGTTAAAATTCTTCTTTTTTTTCCACTTTATTAATTTTCCAAAATTAAAAATGAATGAGTTGACCAGTTATGCATATTAAGGAATTGTTAAAATTCTTATTCTTTCCATTTATCAATTTCCCAAAATGAACGAATTGAACATTTGTACATATTGATGGATTAAATTGGTAAAGGATACAGAGTTTATTCACATAACAAACAAATTGAAACGGAAGGAGTATATAAATTATGATTTTCTCCTAATAATAGATATCAAGATGAATACACACATTTAAATGCTATGAAAAAAAGTCTCAATTATCTGACGTCCATATCTAAATACAATATCTTAATACTCACATATGTTTTCAAATTTAAACGTCTTAATCTAAATCAACAAAACAAACAATCAGAGCCCAAGTCTTTTTGAAAGTAGGTCATTGTACTGTACTCATGCTGAAGATTTGATCAATCATAACTTTTAAAATATGTTGTTGGCAGAGCAATGGAAAATAACAAACAAGATTCAACAGAACAACATTCTTTATCTAAAACAGAAGAAAATTTCTTTAGAATGTCAGATGTATAACACAAACTAAAATAGATTATTTCCTTTCTGTGGGTGTTTTTAGTATGCAATGACACACCCTCCTCCCCCTCCCTTCATTTCATAATCCAGATGGTGATAATGAGCCTAATGTCTGTTTTCCTTACAATGCTATGCATCACCACTGGTTTCTCAATGCCAGTTACGCGATACATATTCTGATTCAAATCTAGCAAGAGAGAGCAAGTATCTAAAAGCAATGTTGTAATACCTTATAATGTTTTTATACAAATAAGAACATTACTCACCGGGGCAACGAGTGAATAGCAGGCAATTGGTCCCTGCAACAACACTGTTTATAATATACTATGAGCATATGCATATGGGGACGTTGCCTTCTCTCCTTAGCGGAGACGGATAAATAAACATGCT
Organism: Solanum appendiculatum; assembly: GCA_018342035.1. Lineage (NCBI taxonomy): Eukaryota > Viridiplantae > Streptophyta > Magnoliopsida > Solanales > Solanaceae > Solanum > Solanum appendiculatum. The sequence continues at coordinate 1,515,052 of JAGDQO010000446.1, forward strand.
ACAACATTATAATTTCTTCAGTTCTTCCTCACTAATCACTCCCAAGCAAAACATGATTTATAATAACCTGCTTATTTCCAGCAGATAACACTAACCTACTAATTCAAGTTCTGCATGTGCTACTAATACTAGAAAGGTTGCTCACTCATTCAATTTCTCTCATTACTAGACCTGCAATGACATTTTTCCGAATCTACACTTCAGTTGCTTCCATAATGTATACATGAACAAAATGATTTTTCTATAGGTTAAAATTTCATATGTATAGTATGTTATGATGTGTCATGTACAGGAAACTTCCACTTTCTATTGATAAGGCATACTTGCACTTTCACCAGAGCACTAAATGGAGAATAGCTAGAGTATAGAATCAAACTTTTCCAGCATCAATATTCACTTCACAAGAATGTCTAATTGTGTGTGTAACAAAAGAGGATTCACTTGACCTTTCATATTATCAGTCTTTCCCAAGGGAGAAGAGGTTAAATCTTCCTTTGTTTTATCATTTTTTTTTTCCTTTTATGGCGTATTCAAGACCTTCAAGTACATAACTAGGAACTTGACCAATAGATGCATCTCAAACATAGGGGCGGATTTATTGGGTAGATTATGGTGCACGTGAACCCATGGTCTCTATATAAAAAAACTAGATATTTTATGTACATATTTTTAAATTTTTAGAATTGGTATAATATTATCTACTGACACCCAGACTCCAAGAAGGTTAAATGGTGCACTTAGTTGAATGTTGAGCTATTTACCTAGAGGATAAGGATCAATTCCCGCTTAATGCATTTGTTCCTCCTTTTTTCTAGTGGTGCACCCATGTTCTAAAAATTCTAGATCTGCCTCTACTCGAAAGTGTTCATGCTTAACAGGCGACATGTACAATCAGCCGATAAGAAGACATTCTCAAGAAGTTTTAAACTTCAGAGGATGACATGGTAAATGTCAATAAGGTCTTCAGATCAACAGAGTCAATACATTCAGCCCTCTAATTTTTTTAAAACCGGAGTACATTTATTTAATAAAGCAACTGAACCTCGTTAAACTAGTAACTGATAAATAATCATAAAAAAACTCAATCCTGTATTATCAACAATGTAAAATGCACAATCAAAGAAATGAAAGATTCCAAAAAGGCCCATTGTGCAGACAAAGCTGCAGTAAGACTGCACCTTCAGTTTAAGAAAAGTTATCTATATGGACTTCATAAACTGATAAACATGCAAGTATTGGGGATCAGCATCTGAGCACTAAATACTAAAAGTATGAAATACCCCAACCAGTAAACATGGAAAGAGAAGCATAGATAAAAATATAAGTCTCCCAGTAAAAAAAAATCAAAAAGATATTGCCTTTCCAAGACATCCAACTGTTACACACTGATGCAACGATATTTATTGATTTCAACATGACAGGTCTGCAAATCATGATTACATCTTCAGAAAGTGAAGTGTTTCTGCTGCAGAAATTTGACTATTAAGCAAATTGACACTACATATACAACATGATACAACTACACCAGAAAAGTGTACAACCTAAATTTAATAATTAAAAACCGAAGCTGATTCTGGATTCTAAAGTAGCAAAGCTCTTGCAAATTTCCATTAATATCTACACATGAAGAAGAATAGGATATAGAGGAGTGAATTACCATGTCTAAACTGCATGCATCTAACCAAACTATTGCCTATATACTCTAGAGGAGCTCTCTTCTTCTCATTATTGATCTTTCATTGAGCACGTGCATTTCTTCTGATGCTCCGTAAGTTCCTGCAGTATTAGATTTCTAAAATGAAACCCACCCTTGGATAGAATTGTGACAATTCTCTTAAGTACATGCTTCACTAGACCAGTAACTACCATTAATCAAATCATGCGACATAACTATATTGAAAGATCTCATAAAGTAATAACTCAAATGTAATTAATCAGAAACTGGAAGCAATTTCTGTGCAGAAATGAAACAGCTAGTACAAATAACCAGCTAAGAAATTGCATGGGCGCGGCGTTGACTTCACCTTTTCTGCTAATGTACAGAAGCTAGGAGCCAACTGGTTATTGTTTCTGAGGTTATCGAAAGAAAAGATTTGACTACGCCACTTAATTTATTTTTGTCTAACTCACTTCCTTTTCCACTGAGTTTCGGGATATTCAATCACTGGAGTGAATTCATGAATTACCTGAATTTGCCTCTGCAGAAACTTGACGTATTCGACTGCTTCTTCCAACATGTCGGCTGTGTTGGTTTGCTGTGGATGGAAAAACTCAATGTTAGTCATGAATCGGCTGAAGTACAATAAGAACAGCACAGGCAACTAGAGATATACCAGTCAATCTATTTGAAGCTAATTTCACTGTAAAGTGGTGCAAGTATTAAGATACTTTCTAGTTCACCCCAAATCTGCGAACATATTTTCTTTTTATGACAAACCTTAGTTTTACCAGTTCATTCTTTATCAAAGAAAATCAAATTTTACCACCCATAAAATATTACGTTATTGTAAGATGGCTTCTCTTCTTTATTCTGTACATTCTTAACTGCTGATACTCATTTACCACACACATGACATCTTGTCCAGCACAAAAATATCCTAAATGAGCAAGGCACTGTTTTTTAGTGAAGTCAAAACATTAAGGATCACATAGACATGATATATGAATTAGGGATAAATCAGGACATCAGCCAAATAAACATTGAGGTCTAAAAGAAGTTCAATGGCGCAAGGCTTGACAAATGATGTAGCAGTGAAAAGGTGAGAGAGAGATAGAGCAAAAGGTATAAAGAGAGAAGAGTGAGAGAGATTGAGACAATAAAGAGGGGGTGTTATACTACTCAAACTCAAAGATATCTTGAGAATCCAAATCAAAGCTATCGTATTCTCCAATCTTGAATGTCCATCAATAGAAGGACATTTTAAATTTCTTCTCAGAATCTAAAATATTTTGGTGTGCATTCAGGCAGAAAAAGACATTTTGGTGTGCATTCTCTACAGAAGTAGGAGAATGCTCTCTTTGCTCTTACTATGTTAAGAACTCATTCTTTTTATAGAGTTGGTAAAGACTCATTTATCGACTTAGAATTAAACATATATGGATTCTTTAACCCAGATTTAAATTATACATCAAATCAAGATGTACTTGGTGCACTTACCCATTAGATAAAAACTCTTTTTTTTATACAATAACATATATGGATTCTTTAACAAAGACTTAGATTATAGATCATGGAATCAAAACCTACTTGGTAGTATTAGTGGTCATCGCCAAAGGTTAAAGAATTGATCTATTGGTTGTATTTTTTGAAGTGTGGGAATGTATTGTTGCTTAAATCTGGCTTTGATGTTTGTCCAAAATACTTATTTTGAAATGATACTCCGACTGTACATGAACATATCAAACAACTTAAGAGTAATCTTCTAAAATATCCTACCAATCAATCAATCTAGTTTGCCTAAGATCTGGCCTTTACTTCAACTGGCAATAAGAGGGTTGAGATTTGACAAAATCGAGAATGGAGCTTCGTTTAGCAAAACCTCGGGGTTTTTTTTTAATGTTAAATGGCTATTGTGAGTTCATCACAAATGGATTGGGCATAAGCAAAAGAGAGATTCAATGAGGATAAACAAAATTTATCCTATTCCCTACAATTTCTAAAGATTAGACCGACTCTAATAATGGTTGAACTTTGGTGAATAGGCAAGTACTTATCTCTCAAATGGCGAGTAATGAGCATTACATTGACCATAATCAACCCAACAGAAAATGGCAAACCATTTGGGACAGACTCACTGGTATTAAAAAAGTGTTGGCCTTTTAAGTATGGCTAAAACTTGGACGATTTGTTCTTAGAATATCTAAAATCATCTTTAAGATTGAGTAGTGTTATATAGAATCAGCTGTCAGAAAAACTGGATGCAAATGCCATAAACTATGTTTTTTTTTCCTCGTAGCTACTTCTCTTCATGCATTCGGTAGACTCACCCATTAAGACCATTGATGTCATAAAGAAGTTGATTATCAATTTGAGATTAAAGGTGGGTGTCTTGTTCATCATTTTTCCTGTAGAGGGAGACACGATAGAAGTGTGAAAATAACAGGTGTCAAATCCCTCAAACTAGCACAAGTCAAAGCCCTCGTGAAATTGCTATTTATGCACAACTTTGAAAGAGGTACAAGGAAGTAGGAACTCCCATAAATAACTTACCTTATCCATATTTGGCACCAGTTCCTGAAGCTTCCTAATTCTGTCACTTATACGCGTTCGACGAACCTTGCACAAGAGAAGTACACACGCATCCTAATTAGACTAATGATTGATTGATTTAAATTGCCAAAAAAAGAGAAGGGAAAAAATGCTTTACCCGCTCCGCTATGCTGCGAGGATGGGTAGCACAGCCACGCTTTGCTCGAACCTTACAAGGCACCAAATCATCCATGAGATTCTCCATTTCAGCATCCAGCGACCCGCCAGAACCATGTAACTGCCCACTTGGCTCTCCCTTCTACCCCTCCCAACACAAACAACGAAAATATAAATAAAAACAATAGAGATTCTGGAGCGAAAAAAATTTCAGATCATACACACATTACACAGACTTGCTTCAAAGTTTATGCACAACTGTTTCCAACAACTATTGGTTGTTAGTGTCATTAACTGGGAGTAATAATTTCTCATCACTAATTTTAAGGAACCAATTTTATTATCCCCATATATTGATCTCTCAGCATAGGTAATATTTGTACAACAACCAAAAGACTTGAAGATCAATCCGGACAGAAATTAAAAAATTAAAAAAACATATAGAAAGACCAATCTATGTCAGACTCCCCGAAAGTCTGCACAACACAATCATCTGTATATATTTCAGAAACATATGAACATTTTCCTCCAAGTAGAAAGATGACCTTACTTCCACAGGGAAAATATGCTTTCAACAATCTCGTTAGATAGACATAAAACACAGTACAAAGGGTAGACAAACTTATATAAGGAAAGTCAATTCATCTACTTCATCTCGAATGCGATGAATAATCAAGACAGTGTTAATTCACAAGTAAATATCATTAACTTTGACATAAAAAAAATTCAAGCAAAAGTTGCAGGAAAACACAAAAAGATCAAAACAAATAGTAGCTCTTCAACAGAACACATTAAATGAACTAAAATCCAAATGATTAGCATAAAATTCTTGAAATATATCCAAGCAGACAGAGATCCTGGGTTCAAGCCACCCCCACCCCCAAAACAATCTCAAGAAAAAATAATAACCCCCATTTATGGATAATAAAAGTTCAAACTTTTGGGTAAGTTGTTAAACTTATACTAACCAACTGGGATGCTAATTTTCTGGGGGAACTTTCCGAATCACCATCTCGGGTTCGCTTAGCTGACTGCGAAACATCAACAGATGGAGAAAGATAGTCCAAACTGGACGGAATTCCATAGTTTGAGAAGTAACCATCAGAGCCAATATGTGAAAGAAACTCCGCCGGAGAACTGTTCTGCCTGAGAAAATTGCTACTACCACCGGATTCAAACAAACCCGGATCGCCAGCGAACCTAGTAGCTCCGCCGGTTTCCAGTTTAAGCTTTGGAGTTGATGGGTGAGGTGGTGGTTTATTGGGTGTACGTAAAATGGGCGAAGAAGGGTTAAGAACAACTTCGTTCTCAGTGTCGGATTCAAGTAGTGCTTCTAACCATGTCGCCGGAGCTGAACGGAAACGGGAAAGTCCACCGCCTCCGGCACCAGCAGTTCCACGTTGCATCGGTGAATTTTTCTAGCAAAACTTTACTTTTTTTTTCTCTTCAGGTGAATATTTTGTTGTTTTTTTCAAAGTTTATTTTTTTTAAAAAAAGTGAGGTAAAGAAGAAGATGAAGCAACAGAAGACTAGAAGACTAGAAGCCTCTGTTTGTATAGCGTATACTATGTTGAGTTCTATGGAGAAAAATAGTTCACAAGTATTCCCCATCACTAAGCTAAGCTACTTTTTTTAATCTAAAAATACTAATTAAATTTTATATAATTTTTGTTATTTAATGTCCAAATATATAAATAACTTTTTATGATATTTGTAATGTAATTTTTTTAAAGAATAAATTAGAGTTATTAATAAATTCCCACAAAAAAACAGATGTATTGTATCATTTACTATATTTACGTATAAACGATTTTTAAAAATTAAATAACATTACGGTATTAAAGAGTTTTAAAAAAACACTTAGCTAAAATGTTTAATAGCATATTTTAGGATCTAGAAATATGTAAAATATGTAATTTTTTAAAGAAGTTTATATGATTCTAAATATTTTCACTAAGTAACTTTTATCTTGCGCTTCTTTTCAATATTATATTTATCACTAATATTTTTGAATGCCAATACATGTTGTTAATGCTTCAAAAATAATGACATTCTCGATAAATTAAATTGGGGATCAAACACTTGAAACAAACTCCTACAATTATACATAGCCATCATTTCAATATTTGTCATCTTCTTTTAAAATCGACATATTTAATTAGAACGAAAGAATAATAATGTTAAATTATTATACGTATAGAAAGAGTGTTTAGAAAAAGTATGGTCTGTTTTTAGATGATTTGCGGCGATGCAACGTCATTTGAGGTCTACACTGCAATCAAAGCCAACCCGCAAAGGAGCGCGTGAAAGCACGGCCAACCAAAGATGGGAACTTTCTTTTTATCAACAAAAGGTGGGGGAGGGCTTTCCAATTTAATCCTTTTTATCTTCTAAGCCAAAAAAAAAAAAAAAAACTTATTCATTTAGTATTAAAATCAAAAAAATATTCACTTTATTTAAAATTTTAAAGTTGAAATTAAAGTTGGAGTTTTTATACAATATGGTTTATACCTTTAATTTTTCAAAACTAATAAAATCACCCAATAATTCAATTAGTTTACCTTAAATGTGCAATCTAATTTGCTTTATAAAAATAATATCTAAAATAAATAGTCACATAATGCCATAGATTAGATTCCATATACAACTGACTACATAATATCATAAATATATTTTTAGTTCGAATTGATATAGAGTTGTGTTTGGTTATTGTTTTTGTAAATAATAGTTGGTTGTTTGCTAATATTAATCATTAAAAATTATGAAATATAATTTAAACATGGAACATAATTTGATGAGGCTATTTTTATAAAAATAAAATATTTAAGGTAAATTTGAAAAAGAAAAATATAATAAAAGTGAAAGTGAAAATAAAGTTTTGGAGGATCTCATTTGATTGAGGAACAAGTTATTTCAAGATTAATTATTTCAGAATTATTATTCAACACTCAATATGAGATAAAAATAATATTACAATTTTGACATAATTAATCTCAAGATATATTATTCTAAATAAATATAAAATAATTAATTTTAAATGAGTTCTTTCTTATTGGTCGTATCAAACCGGCCATAATAATAATTAGTTAAACCGAACGAACGGGTAAGCATCATTATCAAAGATAACAAAAGGCTTATCTGAATTTTGAGTATAGATTCCAAATTAATGGGATTCGCGTGAGCAAAGAGCGCGTGGATATCTATTCTCCGCAATATTATTTCAACCTTTTGTTTTGTCAATTTTGCAGCTGTATATAACTCATTTAAAATTGTGGCTAAAATTCAAGCATTTGACCCTGACCACAAATTAAAAAAGGAACAGCTTAGCCTTAATAAGAGTAATATAAAAAGAAATATTTTAGTGGATGTGAGTGTTTCACGCCATCCTTTCATGTTGTTCTTCATTATCTCCATTTGTTTTATTTGACGATGATGTCTGGTTAATATCGAGTTTAAAGTATTAATTTGACTTGTATAGTCATAAGTAGTGATGATAAAAATAATAATAGTATAAAAATAGTGAACTGAAAAGAAGAAGAAAAATTCAAACCAGATTAAGTTAAAGCGTGAATTAGTTTAATAAATTTGGATTTTGAATTTTACTGATATATAATAGTGTTAAATATTTTGAATTGGAACTTCTTAGACAAGTTAAATTATGAAAATGTAAACTTTTCCGACCAATGATTAAAATTGTGTAGATATTAATAATCTGTATTATCTTAATTAAAAATTAGTTATGGAGGATTTAATTATTCATGTATTAATTCATATTTATTCGGTATAAAATAATAATAATAAATTCCCTCATAATTTATAAGATATATGGATTTCTAAATTATAAATTAAATATTATATTAATTTTATACATAAATAACTTACCTCCTAACTAACTACCAAACGTGATATTATTACTTATATGTAGAATTTAATACATGCTTAACTCATCACCAAATTAACTATCAAATCACCCCCATTCACACAAATGCCCTTATTTTGGGGTGGTATTTAATTTTGACCCTCAAAATTGTTTGTCTTTAATTTTTACCCTTGAGGGCTCAAGGAACAAGTTCTGTGACAAAAGTTATGGCTTAAAACAAAAGTTCTCTAAGTTTGCTTTGTAAATCAAAAGTTATGCTTAAGGCAAAATATTTTCAAAAAATATTGCTAACAAAATTAGTTGTGCCCAACGAATTTAAATCATAATTAAGGTTACTAGAACCCATACGTTTTTATTAAATGAGCAATAAAAATAAAAATTAAAAGATCACCCTAAAATAGAATTAGTGTGTACAAAAACTTGTTTTATTTCATTAGTAGGTTTGTTTAAGTTGGAGGGGAATTAGGCCGGGTTAAACTATTCAGCCAAATTTTAACTAGAATTCAATATTAGAAATTGGGGGATTATTTTTTTTTAGTGTTGCCATATTTCCCACCGTTAAAAATGGGGTAAATCTATGCAAAAATATAACGATAGAAGTATAATTGAACGAATATTTAAACTGAAATATACTATTTTTTATAATATAAGTTATATTTGGCCTTTTCCATTAAAAAATTCCATGAAGAGTCTTTGAATTTATCCATGTAATACAAGTTAAATTTGGTCCTTCTTCATGAAATTTTGGAGTTTGATTGTCAATGCATCCAAAGATACAATGTTAGTTCTGGTCCACGTAAATTTATAGCTCCATCTAATGTTCATTCACAGTTTGTGATCAATATTGTTATGAACTCTATAAAGAGTAACCTCTCTTGAGTCTTGTGCATTTATTAACACATTAGTTATTTATTCTTTCGTTTACTTATCTAAACAATCATTTTTTATATTAAAATATAATTTAATATTGAATTAACCAAGCATTTATTCCCAATCGATAAGAAATGTTTGTAGGCCAATTTAGCATCGAAATATATTTTAATACAAAAGAATTGTTAGTTCATATAACTAAATGAAATAATTGATAGTTGAGATAACAAATTCACAAATATATAATAGTTTAAGTGTGCTTTTTAACTATTAACTTTAAACGAAAACAAACTTGTTGCGGCTCACAATAAATTATTTTTTCGTTTTCAATACTCCAATAAAACAATTACACCAAAATGTATTTTTATTAGGAGATTTAGTTCTCACCAAAACCAGTTTTTTGTATATATAAAAAATAAAAACACAAAATAGGCTACATGTTGGGGTGTGTATTCGATTTTTTGATTTGGTTTTGTACTATTCATTTTGAATTTTTCAATTTTTTCTTTTGGAAAAGTGTGACTTAATCTGAACCAAAATAAATTTTGATTTGTTTGGTTTGATTTTTCTCTTTTCGATTTAATTTTTTTCAGTTCAGTTATTCGATTATGTCAATGATTAATAACATAGTCAACATTATATTAGTAATTTGGAAAAAAATATGCAAAAAGAAGTAATAATATTGAATCTCTTAAATATACTTTCTAATATAAATCACTAATAAAATTTAAAACATAGTAATACTTAAAAGTATACCAATTATAGATGTCCAACATAAAATATAAACTAAATCATAATGAAAGATAATGACCAAAAAGAGGCAAAAGTGATTTACTCCAACTTATTTATATATATCAAATTTGTTATAAAACATAAGCTCAGAATAATATAATATAAAGAGGAGAAGACAAATAATATAGATGGAAGAGATAATTTTTCTTCTTATTCAAGTGTCTTACAATGGAGAATGATATCTCTATTTATATGTAGAGAAATCACTCCAAAAGCCATCATGATGAATGCCAAATTTAATAGATACATTGTTATCCCAAAAAGGTTCATATCACCTAGGGAATACACATACATGATAAGTATAAGTCTATGGATAAACTCAATGGACAATCCACTTAGTTCAATGGATTTATAACACTCCCCCTTGGATGTCCATAGATAATGTGCCTCGTTAAAACCTTACTAGGAAAAACCATGTGGGAAAAAAATTCTAGTGAAGGAAAAAGAGTACACATATCTTTTGATACGCATTATTTGTTGCCTCATTAAAAACCTTGCCAGGAAAATCCAGTGGGACAAAACCTCGGTCAAAGAAAAAATAGTGCAACACGTATTAAACTCCCCCTGATTAAAACATCACTTAATTTCTTGTGATGATGTCATCCAGTCATATATACCAACTTCTCAAATATTGACAGTGTCTTTGTGATCAAATTACATTCACGAATATGTTGCATCATTGAACTTATCTTGATATATCATTTTCTGGTTTCATGGATATGATAAGGCTTTGATCTTAGTCGAATACATTCTTGAAAATCACTATATTCGTGACCATGTTATTGCAAGTAAATTGCGCATTCAACTTGTTCATAGCAACAATCATCTTGTGGACACTTCATTTGTAGTTGATTGTCTTGTCGGATAACTTCGTATATGTCCTTGATGTCATTTCAACGTCTTCTCGTTGGAGAGGAGCGAAATTTTGTCAATAAACTCACTGCAAAATATTTGATCATATATAGCAAGGTTCATTAGTGTCCCAATTGACTGATATATGGAGTTTCATCACTAAAAAGCTCTTCGTCCTTCTTTTGAGATCGAAATGGATCTTTATTTATGTCAAGCAATCTCATAATCATTGGGGTACTCAATAAATGTGATTTATCCATATAAAATCGCATCAAAACTTTTCTATGTATGTTGATTGATAGACAAATATTTCATTAATGAAATTTTCAATCTATAGGCCAAGACAAAATTTTGTCTTATCAGGATCTTTTCATTTTAGATTTCCAATTCAAACACTCAATAGCTTCTAAAAGCTCTTGAAGAGTGCTAATATTCAAGTCATCAACATACACAACTATTATAACAAATTTAGATCCTGACCTTTTTATAAAAATGCAAGGACAAAATAGGGTCATTTTCTGTACCCTTTCTTCCTTGATTATCTCAATCCATATGAGGATTCTTAAAGCTTTATTGAAAAAGTTTCTTTCAAACTTTTATATGTTTCAGGCACCTTGATTGCTTCAAGGATTTTCATATAAACTTCATTGTCTAGCTAGACATGACAATTATTCATTATATGCATTCAAGTTTTCATATATTGCCAGATCAAAACAAATCTCATTGCATCCACCATAGGAGAAAACATCTCCAATAACGTCAGGACTTTTGCGAAAAATCTTCATGCCCTAAGGCAAGCCGTACTTGATATTTACGGTTATACTATCGCATAATAATTTATTTGTACCCCACTGACATTATACCTTGATTTATGGACTATCAGTCCAAAACGTCACTTTTCTAAGTGAAACAAAATATACTTGAATTATGCATTTTATTAGGCCAATCATTTATCTGTCCACACTATATGACATATTTGAATTCAAGATCCTCGTCACGATCTATATCATTGAGCTCTACTTCATATCAACGATACCGTCGACGGTTATTTGATATCGATTCCGATATGACATAACTTATCGAGATCTCTTCATTTTTCATCATTTCAGGTACCTGAGCCTTTGTCAAGGTTTTATGAAGTGTTATGTCGTTGTGATACTTTAAAGCACTTGCCTCATTATCATGACCATCTTGATCATTTGCTCCTCTCCTTCCTCAAGGAGTTCTATTTTTTGGAATTGATCGGTCTATCACATTTCAAGCGTATAATAGACTCTGTCCTTCAAGGACTTCTCATTGGGGCATTTACAGCTGAACTATAACATAAGGTCAGTAAACTCATCTGGCAATTGATTTGCAACATTATGCAAATGAATTATCCCTTGAACTTCAAGTTCACATTTATATTTTCTTTTAACGAGGATCTAGATAATTCATAATTCATCTCTCACATAACTTTCAGTTGTCAATCATCTCTTCCCCTAATGTTAGAAACTCTAACATTCATCCCAACTTCATTTGGGGATTCATCTTTATGCATGTGGTGGAGCAATTAAATCATAACCGTACATTCAAAGTTTTAGATGAAAATTATTTGGTTCCTGACCCTGAACCAATTTTGATAGGGGACTTTTGTTGGCTTGATGCGTACAAGTGTTGCTATATGTTAAATAAATTCATCTCATACCAAAATTTCTTTCGGGAGATTTGTTCTCGTAACTATTGATTTAGCTATAATACAATTTCTGCTAAACCAACCAGCATTATCAACATAATTTTATAATTTGGAACTATGCTCATAATTTAACAATTAGGGCAAATAACCTTACAAAAATCAAATTGCAAGTTGATAACAAATGCACATGTGACCATAGATGCATCTATTAAATCATAATAGTAAACGGTCCACATGGCAGGTGAATGAGCCCATATTCACCTTTTTATATGTTCCAAATAATTTCAGGGAATACAATCTCAACCTTAGCTAGTACAATGATAATTTTATCATGAGAACAAGCAACACAAGAAAATTCTTGAAGAATGAGTTGTTTCTTCAATATATAACCATATGAATTCTCAATTATTTTCATCATAATTTAATCGAAATGGCCAACCGATCACGCCAACTGATCTTTATTTCAGTATACTTATAGTTTACTTTTGCATGTGATTCCATCAGCATGCACATGTTTGTGTGCAACAAAAAAGATGAGGAAAATGGGTAACCTTTTACATAAATATTTATAACCCGTTTCGGTTGTAGTAATCTGAAGATATTAAATCTTTTCATAATTTATAGTCTCAATATTTCTTTTCAATTCATTCGAAACTTAAAAAGTTTCTTTTGAGACTCATTACAATCATAATATTTTTCCTCTGATAATAACACAATACCTCTTTAGAGCTTACAATTAATTTTGTGTACTATCACATATTCCATGACACCATCCGTATGGTGAACATTATATTATTATTGTCATGGTCAAAATTATTACAAGAAAAGACATGTTTCTTGCTTTACTTTTGACGTACCATAGGTACACAATCAATGACAAATTTGTATTGCCACAATATTTATAGGCAAGAATTACTTCTTTCTTTTTGTCCTTTTGGTAGTTCACAATAAACATACCATAATATTTATGACGTATAAACGTACACGACCATAGATTCAAATAAAATTTATTTATTTCTCTTAAACCTCCCATAGAGGTGAGTTGTGGCATATTTCCAACCATGCATGAGCATATCCTTATTCATAATTCTCATCACATCTTGAAGAATGGTCGAGCAATCACAATACTAATTATCATAAGTCACATTCTCTTCAATGAATGAACTATAACCATTTGTACATGCTTTATAAATTTTCATTACAAGCTCGTTGTTTCATTGTCATACCTTGACATTTATCATATAAATATGATTAACCTCAACATCATTTTGAAAGGAAAAGTGCACCACCACTTTATATTCTTTTATTTTGATGGAGGATTTATAAAACTCAACAAATTATTAGGTTGCACGACAATTAAGTGTCCAATACATTCAATCCGATTTGATGATAATTATTACCTTCACCTTTTGAAGGACTATTTTGAGAACCCATATTGTTCTTCCTTTTATAATTACCACAATGATGACTATATAGTTTTTGTACCTCCACGTCCATATTCATACATTCAATCACTTGTCATCTTTCAGACTTATTATTCACTGCTACCACATTCATATGATAGAATGGAGCAATTGGGCGAATTTCAAACTTATCATGTACTGCTACCACATTCGCATCAGGGAATGGAGCAAATTCAATGGGACGAATTTCATGACTTTTCATCAAAGCCTTAGTCATCATTATATCATCACTATGGTGCATTGAAACTCAAACTCAATGTCTTACCCATATAAGGCGCGTTATGCCATAATTCTATGGGACTTGAACCCAATCCTTATCAACAAGGTGCATCAAAACTCAAATTGATGTCTTACCCTCTTGGTGCGATAGAATTTGAATCTACCGTCTTACCCTCAAACAATTTTCATTATGGTGCATCCGAACTTTAACCTGATGTCTTACTCTCAACCAACGGTATAATAGACCGAAGTATAACATGATTCACCCATTGAGCCTTTCAAAAACACTGAAATAAAATCATAAAATATAATACTCAAACTCATGCTACCAAAATTTTATACCTTCTTTCCATTTAAGGAACTTTGTGGAGCAGAGAATATTCAACCAGTAATAGTATATGTCTTCGGTTCCTTGTCAATATTAGTGACCGAACACTACTGTATTCTAAATCACAAAAAGATTCTAGAAAATACATACCTGATTTTATGCATATAATATCTTGATTGCAGTAGTTATCATTTTTCATTCTTGATTCTCATAACGAGATCAACCAGAACATGAGTTAAAGAAACACTAAAACTCAATCTCAATTGGCTAGAGTCTCGTGCTGATAATGTGTTATAAAACATAAGCTCAAAATAATATAATATAAAGAGGAGAAGACAAATAATATAGATGGAAGAGAGAACTTTTCTTCTTATTCAAGTGTGTCTTACAATGGAGAATGATATCTTTATTTATAAGTAGAGAAATCACTCCAAAAGTCATCATGATAAATGCCAAATTTAATAGATACATTATTATCCCAAAAAGGTTCATATCACCTAAGGAATACACATACATGATAAGTATAAGTTTATGGATAAACTCAATAGACAATCCATTTAGTTCAATGGATTTATAACAAAATTTGATTTTTTCGATTTTTCAATTTTTATAAATCCAAAAACAAAAAATAAAAAAATCAATCCAAAGAATTCGATTTGATTTTTCGATTTAATCCAAATAGCACACGCCTACACGTCAAGTCGTCGTTGATCACTCAAAAGTCAAAGTCTTGGGTGACAAAATTTTCCGATCCATTAGACAAAAGAGAATGGAAAAAATAGTTGCTCCACTTTCCTCTCACTTTCTTATATAGCAAACAGCATTAGCTAACTCATTCCTCTAAACAATTAAGGTTTCCTTCTTGTTTTCTGGTGTTTTTCAGACACTCTTCAGCTTAGAGCAATGTTCTCCGCCTTCCAATTCCTCTCCATTTTCATCATCTGTTCTTGTTTCTTAGCATGCCCAATTCTTGCAAAGGTACAATCTTGAAACTTTACAAGTAGTTATCTTTTCAAATTTATTGGATTTTCCTTTCAGGGTTTTCTTCTAAAACAAAAGTTTATTGAGTATTTGAATGACATGGGTCTAAAATGGAGCATAATCAATAGATTCATACAGTCAACTTTTGTGTGTGATTGAGGGATCATAAAGTAGCTTCTTTTTTTTGTGGTTTTTGGTGTTTGGCTATTACCATGACACCAAAGAAGAGTTTGACTTCGACCCAAGGCTTTATTTCTTTCTCAGTTGATCTTGATTCGACATTAAAAGATGAGGTATTACATAAATATACTCTTTAACTTGGCTTCAACTGATATCTATGCACTCCAACTTTGGGTGTACACAGGTAAATACTTAAACTTGTATAAAATTGAACAAGTAGATACACATGTCTTATGTGGCATAATATACTTAGGACGCTATGTAGGACACAAAATTGTCATGTAGGATGCCACATAGTACATGTTACTGTGCATAGATTATTGATTTTCCCCCAATAATGGAATATTTTGGACCACATTCATCTGTTCTACCTAAATAGTTGTAGCACTTCTCTTGTTTGTTCTTCGAATGATGCTACTGGAGACTAATGTACTTTGTGGATCTTGAACTTGCTTTGGCTTATGCATTATAGAGTTATTGGTTCCTGCATAGTGTATGACTGCAATTGTCCTGCTGGCACACAACGCGGTAGTTTTGACCTCGACAAAAATTGGGTGGGCGGGTGGGGGTGGGGGGGCTGGACCCGTTTGGCCATAAAAATTATTCACTTTTATTCAGAATATTTTTTCACTTTATTTGAAAATGAGTGATTTGGCGATGAAAATTACAAATAAAACTGGAAGTTGTATCTCAAATTTGGAAAACGGACTCACTTTTTCACTTTTGAAATTGTATTTAAGTACATTCAAGCATAAATATTATTCCAAATATTCTTTGTGAAAAGTATAACCAAACACAACTTTAAGTTTGTCTAAACACCAATACTAATTGTGCATCTAAAACTTGCAAGAATCTTGTTTATGAATTATCTAATTGGTGCACGCCTTTCTGCTGTTTGCTGCAGTATCAAGAAAATGATTCTGTCACTTTATGGGTAAACAAAGCTGGACCATATGTTAATCCACAAGAGACCTACAGTTATTATAGCCTTCCATATTGTCGTCCTGGTGATGGTTATCACAAGCGGGGTGGCCTCGGCGAGGTTCTTGGAGGAAATGCTCTTATTGATAGCCGAATAGATATAAAGTTTAAGAGTCTGTTCTTCAACTTTTCACAGTGTATTTTTTATGCTTTGAAGTTTGAAGCACTTCTTTTTACTATTATCCATTTTCTTTTAACAGGAGATATGGAGAAAAGATCAATTTGTGAACTTAAATTGGATGCATCAAAAATGGCACAGTTTAAGTATGCAATTGACAACTCGTATTGGTTTGAATTTTTTATGGGTACAGTGTTTCATGACATCTCTATGATACAGTCAATTCTTTTCAACAGTTACGCATAGCTCTGCTATTTGACGTGTACTAATTTCTACACTTTTCTCCTGTTTTGGGTCATGACTTGTGATTCCTTCCTTCCTGGCTTCAGATGATTTGCCAATATGGGGTATGTTCTTAACTAGTTTGTCTCTAAATGTTTCTAATTACCATGTACAGTTATAACACAAGTGAAAACTCACTTGGTATAAGGGAAATTCAGGTTTCGTAGGCGATGTGCATCCTCACAGAGTTGGTGATAACAAGCATGTAGTGTACACACACAAGATGATTCAAATTCAGTACAATAGAGACCAGGTGGCCATTTGTTTTAAGTTCTTGATGCCTTGTGGCATCAATGATCTGCAACTTAGTGTTGATAATCTAACTATATTCTCACTCCATTAGATCATTTCTGTCAACCTGAGTCAAGAGATCGGGAAGCCATTGGAGGAAGGAAGGGCGTTGGACATGACATATTCTGTTAAATGGTTCCCGACAAACATTAGATATGAACAACGTTTCAATGTTTACCTGAATGACTACTTTTTTGAGAACGAGGTACATGCCAATTTACTATCCTACTATTTTAAATACTTAAGTGGAAGCTTTTATGGGAGTATGATTATGTTTTATCAACATTTAGAATTCATTGACACTGTTTATTGATGATATGCTTGGTACCGTAGATAAGCCATACCATGCCCCCCCCCCCCCCAACCACACACACACATACAAAAAAAATAATTACTGCAGTTTTATGCTCTGTCAATTTGTGGATCTAATGGGGGTCTAGACAACAAGAAGTAGCTATTTTCTGAACTTGTAATTTATGTTATATGGAAATGACTTGTGTCTTTCTATTCATCAAAACAAGATACTTATACAAATACATATGCTTCCATGAATGGAAACTAATCAAAGTAAATCAACTAAGAATCTGCTCCTATAATTAAGTTAGCTATATATGGAAGATATAATATTTACACCTATTATATTCTATAACACTCCCCCTCAAGCTGGAGCATAGATGTTGATAATGCCCAGCTTGTCACAAAGATAATTAACCCGAGCTCCATTTAACGCCTTTGTGAACAAATCAGCTAGTTGCTCTCCTGTCTTCACATAACTGGTGGAAATCAAGTTATCTTGGATCTTCTCACGAATAAAGTGACAATCTACCTCGATATGCGTTGTTCTTTCGTGATACACGGGATTTGAGGCAATATGTAGAGCAGCTTGATTATCACACCAGAGTTTTGCTGGTGTAGAATGTCTCATTCCAATTTCTGTCAATATGTGATGTATCCACATGATCTCACATGTGGACTGCGCCATAGCTCTATACTCAGATTCTGCACTGGATTGGGATACAACACTTTGTTTCTTACTTCTCCATGACACCAAATTACCACCAACAAAGACACAATAACCACTAGTAGATCGTCTATTGGTTTTACATCCATCCCAATCAGCATCAGCAAAACACTCAATGTGAGTATGTCCGTGGTTACCATATAGAATGCCAAGTCCAGGGGATCTTTTCAAGTAGCATAAGATCTGTTCCAAGGCTTCCCAATGTTTGACTGTAGGTGTAGACATGAATTGGCTAACAACACTCACTGCAAAAGCAATATCTGGACGAGTTGCAGTGAGATAGTTTAATTTCCCTACTAACCTCCTATATCTCTCTAGATCATCAAAGGGGCTACCATCATCTCGGGTTAGATGCACATTAGGCACCATTGGAGTACTACAAGGTTTGGCTGCTAACTTTTCAGTTTCCACAAGTAGGTCAAGGATATACTTTCTCTGAGACAGAAAGATTTCCTTCTTGCTTCTAGTTACTTCTACTCCCAAAAAATATTTTAGCTGTCCGAAATTTTTTGTGTGGAATTTAGTATGCAAGAATGACTTGAGTGAAGAGATCCCCGAATAATCACTTCCTGTAATAACAATGTCATCAACATATACCACAAGAAGAATAATGCCAATTGTTGATTATTTATAAAAGACTGAGTTATCACACATGCTCTTTTTCAGCCCAAATTCCTGAACTACTTCAGTGAATTTGCCAAACCAAGCATGAGGGCTTTGTTTCAAACCATACAAGGATTTCCTTAGGTGACAAACTTTCCCATACTCCCCCTGAGCAACAAATCCAGGTGGTTGCTCCATATACACTTCTTCGTGGAGATCACCATGAAGAAACGCATTCTTGATATCTAGCTGGTGCAACGGCCAATTATTAGATGCAACTAAGGAAATAAATAAGCGAACAAAAGTGAGTTTAGCCACCGGAGAAAATGTGTCTGAATAATCCACCCCATAAGTGAGCATATCCTTTAGCATCTAGTCGAGCCTTAAGTCTAGCCACAGAGCCATCTGGATTAACTTTGACCGCAAAGACCCATTTGCATCCCACTACCTTCTTTCCTTTTGGTAAATCCACCAAGTCCCAAGTGTGATTCTCATCTAGTGCATGCATATCCTCAAATATTGCATTATACCATCAAGTGTGACTCAAGGCTTCCTTAATTGTCTTAGGAACAACGACAGGGTCTAGAGAAACAATCAAAGATCTAGACATAGAGGATAAATGACTATAGGAAACAAAATTAGCAATGGAATATGTGGATTTGCAACTACGTGTACCTTTGCGAATAGCAGTAGTAGGGAGGTCAAGATCTTTTGGAGGATCATACGAATAAGGATCTGATGACAAAGGGACTGGTGCAGGACATGTATCATTGGCCTCTGGCCTCCTCGAGTAAACTTGTACAATCGGAGGTCTTGCTACCGTAGATGGGGCAGGAGCTGACGGTACAATACTCGATTGATCCTCAATAGATGATCTGAGAGATGGAGGGATAATATTTGATTCTTCTGTCAAAACACGGGTGACCTCATAGACTAAACACTCATCTTCCTCCCCCTGACTTGTAGAAATGGGAGGTGCATAAAAGAACGGTGTAGTCTCTGAAAATACCACATCAGTTGATACCAAATATTTGCCAAGTTCAGTAGAATAACATCGATACCCTTCTGAAGATGAGAATAGCCCAGAAAAACACACTTCAATGCCGTTGGATCCAACTTAGTGACAGATGGTCGAACATCTCAAACATTACAAGTGCTTCCAAACACCTTAGGTTCTACTGGAAATAGTGACTTGTTTGGAAACAGAACACTGTAAGGCACATTACCAGCAAGAACAGTGGATGGCATACGATTAATCAGAAAACAAGCCGTAGAGACTGCATCTGCCCAAAACTGTTAGAAACCTTCATTTGGAACAAAAGTGCTCGAGTTGTCAATAGTAGATGCCTATTCTTCCTCTCAGCTACTCCATTTTGAGAGGGTGTATCAACACATGAAGACTGGTGGAGAATACCGTGTTGTCTCATATATGACTGAAATGATTCTGACATATATTCTTTAGCATTGTCACTTCTTAGAATATGTACCGAAGCATTTAATTGTGTTTTGACTTCAGCATAGAAGGTACAAAAGTGAGTAAACACTTCTGACCGACTTTTCATGAAATAAATCCAAGTCATATGAGAAAAATCATCCACAAAAGTAATAAAATACTTATGCCCGGTTTTGGAAATGATAGGCATGGTCCCCACACATCATAATGAATCAACTCAAAAGCTGACTCAGCCCGATTATTAACCCTTGGACTTAATGAGCTGTGATGATGTTTGCAAATCGACATGACTCATATTCTAATGAATAAATATTCTGGTATTGCGGACAAAGCTTCTTTAGTAAAGACAGAGAAGGATGTCCTAATCGACAATGTGCTTCAAATGGAGACACAACATTAGAGCATGCAACAAACTGAGGCCCCCATACATCCAAAATATAGAGATTGTCAGATACATGTCCTTTACCAATAACTTGATTCGTCTTAAGATCACGAAACAAACAATGATCCGGAAAGAGCGAAATATAACAATTAAGGTCTCAGGTAACTTTGCTAACAGAAATCAAATTGAAGGCCAACTTTGGTAGACTTAATACAGATGGCAAGGTAATAGTGGAGGTTGGTTTAACCGTCCCATTTCCAACATTGTTACAAATTGATCCATCGGCTACAGTAACCGGAGAGGGTGCTTTGTGTGACTGAAAACTAGTAAAAATGTTAGGATTACCGGTCATGTGATTTGAGGCACATGAATCAATCACCCATTTATTTGAAGAGGTGATAAGACATGTTTTATCTGCTTTAGTAAAGGCATTAACTGAAGTGGATTCCTTCAATAATTTCTGATATCGAGAGAATTCAGCAAACTCCTTTGCGGAAATCAAAACCATTTTATCAAGCCTTTGAGTTCCCTGATTATAGTCAGTCATATTCCCAACAAAACGCTCACGGTACCAAAATGAATTGATGGAGAAACCAACAAGTCCCAAACAGACTATAATCCCAAAAAAAAGACAATACAATCATCAAAATAAAATGACTAACCAGATCTGACCGCTCCAAGACCACTCTGGTCGGAAAATCATAAATGAAGGGAATGTTGACCGGAAAAGACAGCAATGTCTGAGAAGCCAATAGATTTTCTGGAAAGCAACCCAAAAAATAGAAGGATGGACAGGTCGTCTTCTTTGATACTCCGTTTGAAAGTTTCGAGTTCCGACAAAATAACCTTATCAAAACAGCTCCAGAATGACTCAAACTTCAGATTTGAGTTCACAAACAGATCTCCAACAAAAAATCTTAGCACCCTCTTGAATTTCCAGAATTTTGAAGCACCAGCTTCACTCGAGAATGGCAGACAATCGAGCTTCAGATTTCAGAATTTCAATCCGGACCCAGGTGCCACAAAATGGATTCAGTACACTTAGACAATCAATTTCTCTAACACAGAAATGGTGTCCAGATTCAAAGGTGAAACAGAAAGATAGGGCTCTCAACTACTTCCCCGAAGCCACAGTAGCTTCCAGCGAAGTCATAGTGACTTCCGGCAAAGCCACAATCCCATCTTAGACATATGCTCTGATACCATGTAATTTATATTATATGGAGAATGACTTGTGTCTTTCTATTCATCAAAACAAGATACTTATACAAATACATATGCTTCCATGAAAGGAAACTAATCAAAGTAAATCAAGGAAATCAACTAAGAATCTGCTCCTATAATTAAGTTAGCTATATATGGAAGATATAATATTTACACCTATTATATTCTATAATAGAACTGAAATTGTATCTTGTATAGAAATCTATGTTTCCTTCTATTCTAAACATGTCAGGTCTCAGAAGAGATTGAGGCGTAGAAGTAGTTGTTGTTAAAAGAGATATTTTTGGCCCCATAAAGTGTTTCTGCAAATAAAGGCCATGCACCAACTTCCTTTTGGCTCTTTCTACAGGGAAAAATGTACTTTCTTTAAAACTCAGTGATCTTTCTGGTTCTCATTGAAACAAAATATTAATGAGAAATCAGATTAAAACTTTAGGCAGTTGATCTCCATAAAGTTCTTCATGTTCCCAGCTCCTAAAACGTCATACTCCTTTTGCAGATTCATTGGTTCTCTGTATTCAATTCTATCATGATGGTAATTTTCCTCACTGGTTTAGTGTCTATGATTTTGATGCGCACTCTTCGCAATGATTACGCAAAATATTCTCGTGAAAATGACGATATGGAGATTCTGGTAAAGCTTTTTATTCCAATTAATCAAGTATTTGCATTAACCTATGTCCAATGGCATATCCTTATTGGAAAATTACTAATTTGGGGTGTTTTGTTGGTTGAATTCTTGTGTAGGAAAGGGATGTAATTGAAGAGTCTGGTTGGAAACTTGTCCATGGTGACGTCTTCCGACCTCCACAAAATCTGGCTCTCCTTTCAGCAGTTGTTGGGACTGGTGCTCAGCTTGCAACACTTGTTCTCCTTGTCATTTTATCTGCCTACTTTGGAAAGATGTACATGAGGTAGGTTTGCAACCTGTGCTACTAATTAATTATGTTGATCATTTTCTATTTGAATACTAACTACAACATTTAGGAGAGGAGCAATTATTACAACCTTTATTGTATGTTATGCTCTTACATCATTCATCTCGGGATATGTGAGTGGTGGACTGTACTCTCGTAACGCTGGTATGTGCTCCTCTCCTTGATGTCTTATTAGTTGTTTCCTTATGCAGCATAGTAGGTTATCATAATCAAATTTACCTGTGTAGCAGATGGATCATTTACCAATTGAAGATTATTTTTTTTGAATCTTTTCAGGTGAAAACTGGATGAAGTTGATGGTCCTTACAGCATCACTTTTCCCCTTTTTGTGCTTTGGGATAGGGTACATTCTAAACACCATCGCTATATTTTATGGATCCATAGCTGCTATTCCCCTTGGCACAATTGTAGTTGTTTTTGTTATTTGGGCTTTTATCTCGTTGCCCCTGTCCCTCCTTGGTACTGTTGTCGGAAGAAACTGGAGTGGTACGCCAAACAATCCATGCCGTGTTAAGAATATCCCTCGTCCTATCCCTGAGAAGAAATGGTACCTTAGACCATCTGTTATTTCTCTGGTGGGAGGTCTTCTGCCCTTTGCAAGCATTTTTATTGAGATGTATTACATCTTCGCTTCCCTCTGGACCTACATGGTAATTACTCTTTTTGGTATCTAGAAAACATATCTTGAAATACTTCTTACATGCTGTTTGTTCCTAGCATCTTTTTAGCAATATTTTAGACTCATTTTAGAAAGAAGCATAAACAAATGCAAATAAATGCATCATGAGTAATCATTTAGTTTGATTCTTTAGTAATAGATGTTTTATCCTCCATATTCTTCTAATTTCTCCTTCTTTAGTAATTTGTTCTAACTTGGCCTCTTTTACAGAGGAAAAATTGAAAAGGCAACGATATTGTCTTGAAAATGTCAGTTTTAGTGAGAGCAAAGACACATTTAAGGCATGTTAAGGACATATAATTTATTGATCAACCAGTGAAAAGAAATCTAGGCTGTTTAATGTCCAATCATGTCATGCCGTACATTATATCCATACACGGGACGTTTTGTAATCTCCCCTGCTTATAGGTTGGTAACCAGGCATTCTCATGAAATAAACTTGAGTTAATGTTTTTGTCGATTGAATCAGATTTGTATAAAGAAAAGTCAGCTTTGTATAACATGTGCCAGTTGCACAATCATTTTGGTCGTCTATGATGCTGATTTACTTTCTGTCAAACATATTTTTCTCAAAGAGAATATAGCAACATGTATGGACAGGATGTCTCAACTCTTTTAGTCGTTTGTTCTATGAGTTTGGAAGCCAGATATTGTCTTGCAATTAACTCAAAACACGTCACTGTCAATTACTACTTTCTTGTCAGCTGTGCATATATGTGGGTAATATTTGCTGGGGATTCAGCAGAGTTCATCTACTTTTATTTCTGTAGTGTAGCTATATTTTGGCTGAAAAGTCTTTTCAGTTTGTAATTCCACTAACCACATTTGACAATATTCTTGACAGGTGCACTACTATGTGTATGGATTCTTGCTCCTTGTGTTCATTGTTCTGATCATTGTCACTGTTTGTGTGACAATCGTGGGTACATACTATTTGCTGAACGCAGAGAACTATCATTGGCAATGGACTTCATTCTTTTCGGCTGCCTCCACTGCTCTATATGTCTACCTATATGCTATATATTACTATCATGCAAAGACTTCAATGTCTGGTCTCCTCCAGACCAGCTTTTATTTTGGTTACACTCTTATGTTCTGCCTTGGTGTCGGTATCCTATGTGGTAAGCTCTCTTAGTAATCTCATTTGCACTGTGCTAGATCCATGTCATTAACTCGATCCATTGTTTCTTGATTGATGTTCTTGGAAACTCCAGGTGCTGTAGGGTATCTCGGCTCTAATTTGTTCATCAGGAGGATTTTCGGGAATATCAAATGTGATTAAGTGCATGACAATGCACAAGACAGTTCACTCTTTATAGAGTTCTACTCATCTGTTGAGAGCGAAGACGTATGTTCATGCTTGACTTTATTGATCACAAACTGTGAATGAACATTAGATGGAGCTTCATTTTACATGAAATATAACTAGCATTGTATCTTTGGAGACATTGGCAATCAGATTTCATGAAGCTATATATGTTACATGAATAACTTTAAAGACCCTTTGTAGATTCTTTTTACCTTAGTGTATTCTATATGATCTACATAAATTTTCTGATTGAAAGACTATTAGATCATACATTCCTTTGGAAAAAGATTGTCTCTAAACTTTTGATTTTGTTCTTTATTTTTAAGTTCTTTTGCCTCTTGGTAACCGAAACTCTTGCTTATATAAGTTTTTCAAAGCATAGTTGGTTCCAAGCCCACAAAAAGGTCATAACTCTGCAGGCATGAGGTTAGAATGTTAAATTGTTATTAAAAATATAAAAATATTTTATCATATTTTAAAACCAAATAAAAATTATCATATAAATTGAGATTAAGAAAGTATATACAAATTATTCATAGTTTATTACTAATAAAATAATATAGAAAATTTGTCATCACTAGACGTATGTGGTTTTTGTAGAATTGTTACTGATTATATAAAATCATGTAACATATTTTTTATAATAAGAGAAATTTTTTTGAAAACATAATTGTTAAAATTAAAATATTTAGTCAATCATATTACTAAAGTTTCCCTATGTTAATGTTATTATTAATCATTTATAAATATTGTTTTCACTCTCCAACTAACGCAAAATGGAACGCAAGGAAACTGCCAAAATAAAGTAGTTAAATATTACTACTTGTACTCTATTGCCGAGTAATTTATGGATAAACCCAATCATTTTCTGATGGAAGAACTCAATTTCGATTCAATCTGTGCTGTCAAACTTGGCTGTCTCCATGACCAACGGAGTCACCATCTCCGACGCCGAGACCCCGTTTCTCGGCGACGTCGTTGAAGGCTCCGTTGACTATAAGGGTCGTCCGGTGACCCGATCCAAATCCGGTGGATGGAGATCCGCATCTTTCATCATAGGTAATACTAGTTGTCTATGATTTTGGAATATTAATACAATTTTAGCATTTATGTCGTCTTCAAAATTGGATATTTTACTCATCTTTGTGCAATTGCTGGGATGTTTAAAAAGCTGTTCTTTTGCTCGTTGTCATTCATATTACATCTTTCTGCAAGCTGTGTTGTCTTGAAAATATGATTTTTGTTTCAATTATTCTAATGATATTCAATTTTTTCTGCATTTTTAGCTACTGGGTTATCTCAAATGTTGTTGATTTTGATTTTTCAAATCTTTCGGCACTTTTAGCTGCTTGTTGTTTTAACAACTGAATTTTGCCGGCTACTTTATGGAATTCAATTCTTTCTGCATTTTAGCATCTGTATTGTCTTCAAATGGAGCGAGATGAATATTAAGAATGCATATAGTTGCCCTCAGCTAATTGGGGATTGCGGCGTTATTATTGTTGTATTAATAGTTGTTGCTGATTTGCTAATCTTTCTCCAATTTTAGTAGTTGGATTGTCTTGGAAATTGTTCTTATCTCAAATTCGCTGATTTTCAAAATTTGTCTACTATTTTAGCTGCTGGGTTTGAGACTTGATTATTTTCTCCCGTCTTATAGGCGTGGAGGTTGCAGAGAGATTTGCATATTATGGGATAGGTTCGAACTTAATAAGCTACCTAACGGGGCCACTAGGCCAGTCAGTTGCGATGGCAGCTGAGAATGTAAATATTTGGAGCGGAACGGCATCACTTCTTCCACTTTTGGGTGCATTTATCGCTGACTCATATCTGGGTCGGTATCGGACCATTATCATCTCCTCTATGCTCTACATACTGGTTAGTACCCAGTTCAGGCTTTTGTTTTGACATGCTTGTACTTTGTTTTCCCCACTTATCGAACAGTAGGTTGTGGAAGTGCTTTGCTGATAGGCTTTGATCCTCTTTGCTGAGGTGGATCACAATTTTAAGTCAGTGGTTGTAGAATACTGGACCCATTCCTCTCTTGTGACAATGAGTGCATGCAAAGCATAGACACACACATACATACATAAATGAGGCGGAAGTAATGGGTTTGCCAACACGAGCTGTGCATGTAATAAATACGCCTATGTCTCTTGGGACTTGGTTGAAATAAAAATTGGGTTAATGGTAAAAAACACACCTTTAGTATCCCGGTGTTTCGAGTTTCATACCTGAATTATCACCAACTATTTATCAAAACACACCTCAACTATCAGTTATTCCTTTTTACTATCTCAAAAGTATCCCATGAATGTTCATTGATGCCGTATTATTAGGAAGGCAAACCATATACTATCCTGCAGGTGTAACATCATTGACATTGTCTCTACTTGAAAGAGTAAAGTCCTCAATTTGGGTCTTGTACTGCTTCATCCTGTAGCTTAGCCTTACCTCCCATTGTTAGATATCTAGACATTACATGAAAGCAAGTATTAGCTACTGTGAAGATGAAGAAAATGGGGAAGTACATAGCATATAACACAAGTAGCATAGAAGTGTGGAGTTCATGCATCCAAGGTAGTGGCCTAGGGTCAATGAGGTGAACGCAAACCTTGGAGACCAGGGTTCAAATCACTGCCTAGACAAAAATAAACTAGGCTATTTTTTCCCATCTTCTTAAGCCTTGGTGGACAGAGTGCCCAGTACCTGTGATGGTGGGACGTTGCAGTACCTGGTGGTATAGTTGAGGTGCGCACTATATAGCTCAAGCACTACAATTATCAAATAAGAAAACAGTATTATTAGTCTTCCTATTCCACATAAAATAATACATGGATTCATGCATAACTTATGCATGCATTATTTATGTTAGCAACAAAAATGACAACCAAACAGAGTGCATAAGTAATGCTGAATTTTATCCAAGTAGAAAAAATGTAACGATATATTTTATTGCTTATGCTAAATTTTCTGCAGGTATTTTAACCCCTAATACTTGAAACCAAACGAGCACTTAAAGTATGGGTCCATGTATACTTTCCTAATGCCAAGCAGCCTCTCTTCACCATAGCGATAATGATAAAAACCAAAGTCGCTGTTCTATTGCTTGATTTGTTTAGGAATAAGAAAATTATCTAGGTGAAATTTTCTAAGGAGAAAAGCCTTAATGACGGCATGATTTATGAACAAGTATGCCTCTCATTATTCACTGAAAGTACTGTCTTCTTTCTGCTTTAGCAAAAAAAGAATTAGCAAGTAAAACATTTTTCATTTGTTGAACTGCAGGGACTTGGCTTGTTGACGCTTTCAACTGTCCTCCCTTCCAGTCATTCTGACTGCCAAGATACTGCAACATGTTCTCCTCCCAAGTTCCAAATTTTTTTCTTCTTCTTTTCTTTGTATCTAGTAGCTATTGGACAGGGAGGGCACAAGCCTTGTGTACAAGCTTTTGGAGCGGACCAATTTGATGCTCAAGACCCAGATGAATGTAAAGCTAAAAGCTCATTCTTCAATTGGTGGTATTTTGGAATGTGTGGTGGGTTGTTCATGACTCTCTGTATATTGAACTACGTTCAAGATAATGTTAGCTGGGGTCTGGGATTTGGAATTCCCTGTATTGTCATGGGTCTCGCACTTGTTGTTTTCTTGCTTGGTAGCTTCACTTACCGGTTTCGCCAAAGCAATGATGAAAAGAGCCCATTTCATAGAATTGGTTATGTGTTCATTAATGCAGCTAGGAACTGGCAAACAACCGCTTCAGCTATATCAGTGGAACAAGAAGTTCAGGGTATTCTGCCTCATGAAGGTTCTGAACAATTCAAGTGAGTGTATTTTGCTTGATTTTTATAATTGGATGAATAACTGAATAAGAGTTGTTCAATTTTTCTGCTTCTTCTGATAATTTAAAGGAAAAATACTTCAGTTCTGCAATAGGTTAGGATAGCAGAAGTGTTTCTGGAATGGGCTCTACTGGGGTTTGATTTGTTAAGAGATCAAAGCATATAGGAACTGGCTTTAAAGATTTAACAACTGCATAATGTTCAGCTTACTATTGAATGTAAAAGCCCAATGCATGTACGGACACTCCAATTTATTATTTATGGGATAGTATTAGCCTTTTAAATAAAAATATTTCTGTATAAGCCATTCTCCTCTCTACCTTCACGTACGGATATGGTTGGGTACACACCACCCTCTCCAAACCCAACTTGTGGTAGTTCACTAGGTATGTTGCTGTTGTTGTATAAAAAGCTGTTTTTTTAATCAAGTGTATTACAAGACATCTTATTTTATTGGTATATATCATTATTAAACACAGGTTCCTCAACAAAGCGTTGCTTGCACCCGACGGTTCCCAGGAAAATAGGAAAATTTGTAGCATCAGCGAGGTTGAGGAGGCTAAGGCTATTCTTAGGTTGATTCCAATTTGGACAACATGTTTGGTATATGCTATTGTGTTTTCACAGTCATCCACTTTATTCACCAAGCAAGGTGCAACTTTGGATAGATCTCTTGGTTCAAATTTTGAAGTACCAGCTGCCTCATTACAAACTTTCATTAGCCTCTCTGTTGTCGTCTTTATTCCTATATATGACCGTATTTTGGTTCCCGTTGCGAGATCTATAACTGGGAAACCAACAGGTATAACAATGCTTCAAAGAATTGGAACTGGGATTTTCTTGTCTATACTTTCAATGGTGATTGCTGCTATAATCGAGAAGAAACGTCTCCAAACTGCTTTAGAACACGGGCTGGTTGACATGCCAAAGGCAACAGTTCCCATGAGCATTTGCTGGTTAATACCTCAGTATATACTATTTGGTATTTCCGATGTATTCACCATGGTTGGTCTGCAGGAGTTCTTCTACGATCAGGTGCCAGTCGAGTTGAAAAGTATAGGTCTTTCTCTCTACCTCAGCATTTTTGGCATAGGGAGCTTCTTGAGCAGTTTCCTAATCTCTGTTACGGAGAGCATCACTGGGAAAGACGGTCAGATCAGTTGGTTTTCGGACAACTTGAATCGGGCACATCTGGATTACTTCTATTGGGTTCTTGCTGTACTTAGTACCATCGCATTCACAGCGTACTTGTATTTTTCAAGATCTTATATATACAATAAGTCAAGTTCTCTCTAAGATGTATGGTGTACTTGTGTAGGATACCCTTAGCATGGAGAAGTCGATAGTGTAACAGTGTAAAGGTCTTGCCTGTGCTGTAGTGTAGTGATATTCTTGTCAAAGAACACCTTGTGATATACATGCACTGCAGGCTGAGGTGCTTGTGTCACTATTGTGAGATAGAGTTGGGCAATTGTTTGTTGATCATATAATTGTTCAACTAAGTGTATGCAGATGTTTTATGTGATGTGATTGTAATTTCAGAATACTGTCATCTTAACATAATTTGAACAAGAGCAATGTTGGGTTATTTCTCTTTTCAGAGCTTACAACTTGTCATAACATGAAATATCTTTGGTGATTGGATTAATTGAACATCAAAGTTGACCTTAAACCCAACTTTGGAACTACTTATTATAGTAAAATACTTCAAATGGGAAAACTCCAATTTAAATTTCAGTATTACATTAGAGTAAAAATATCTGTTACCAGAGTTAGATCAGCCAACAATGATTGAACTCAAGTAAACTGCCAAAAAGTAAAACTATTACTCTATTGACAAGCTAAACGACACTAGTGTATATGGAACGCCCAATCATATTTCTGATGTAACCACAAAACTTCAACTCAATCTGTGGTGTCGAACCTTGGTTGTCCCCATGGCCAACGGAGTCACCATCTCCGACGCCGAGACCCCGTTTCTCGGCGACGTCGTTGAAGGCTCCGTTGACTATAAGGGTCGTCCGGTGACCCGATCCAAATCCGGCGGGTGGAGATCCGCATCTTTCATCATAGGTAATGCTTGTCGTCTATGATTTTAGCATCTATGTCGTCTTCAAAATTGGATATTTTCCCGATCGTTCTGCAATTTTAGCTGCTGGGATGTCTTAAAAAGCTGTTTTTATTTCCAGAATTGTCGTTGATATTAGATCTTTCTGCAAGCTGGGTTGTCTTGAGAATATGATATTTGTTTCAACTATTCTAATGATATTCAAATTTTCGTTTAGCTTCTGGGTCATCTCAAATTTTGATTTTTTTCTTCTACTATTTTTCAAATCTTTCTGGACTTCTAGCTGATTGTTGTTTTAACAACTGATTTTTGCCCGCTACTTTATGGATTTTCAATTCTTTCTGCAATTTTAGCATCTGTACCGTCTTCAAATGGAGCTAGATGATTATTAAGAAAGCATATAGTTGCCCTCAGCTAATTGGGGATTGAGGGCGTTATTATTGTTATATTAATAGTTGTTGATTTGCTAATCTATCTCCAATTTTAGCAGTTGAATTGTCTTGAAAATTGTTCTTATCTCAAATTCTCTGATTTTCAAAATTTGTCCACAATTTTAGCTGCTGGGTTTGAAACTTGATTATTTTTTCCGGTCTAATAGGTGTGGAGATTGCAGAGAGATTTGCATATTATGGGATAGCTTCGAACCTAATAAGCTACCTAACGGGGCCACTAGGCCAGTCAGTTGCAACGGCAGCTGAGAATGTAAATATTTGGAGTGGAACGGCATCGCTTCTTCCACTTTTGGGTGCATTTATCGCTGACTCATATTTGGGTCGGTATCGGACTATTATCATCTCCTCTGTGCTCTACATCCTGGTTTGTACCCAGTTCAGGCTTTTGTTTTGACATGCTTGTACTTTGTTTTTTTCCCACTTATGGTACAATAGGTTGTGGAAGTGCTTTGCTGATAGGCTTTAATCCTATTTGCCGAGGTGGATCATAATTTTAAGTCAGTGGTTGTAGAGTACTGAACTCATTCCTCTCTTGTGACAATGAGTGCACGCAAAGCATAGACACACACATACCTACATAGGTGAGGCGAAAGTAGTGTGTTTGCCAACATAGGTTGTGCATGTATTAAATACGCATATGCCTCTTGGGACTTGGTTGAATTAAAATTGAGGTAATGGTCAAAAACACACCTAAAATATTCTGATTTTTCGAGTTTCATACCTAAAAATATCAGGTGTGCAAGTTTCCTAGACACATCAACTATCAATTGTTCCTTTTCATGGGAATGAGAAAATTGTCTAGGTGAGATTTTCTAAGGAGAAAGCTGTAATGATGGCATAATATATGAACAAGTATGCCTCTCATTATCGATTGAAAGTGCTTTAGCAAACAAGAATTAGCAATTATAACATTTTTCGTTTGTTGAACTGCAGGGACTTGGCTTCTTGACGCTTTCAACTGTCCTCCCTTCCAATAATTCTGACTGCCAAGATACTGTAACATGTTCTCCTCCCAAGTTCCAAATAATTTTCTTCTTCTTTTCTTTGTATCTAGTAGCTTTTGGACAGGGAGGGCACAAGCCTTGTGTACAAGCTTTTGGAGCGGACCAATTTGATGCTCAAGACCCAGAGGAAAGTAAAGCTAAAAGCTCATTCTTCAATTGGTGGTATTTTGGAATGTGTGGTGGGGTGTTTATAACCCTCTGGATATTGAACTACATTCAAGATAACCTTAGCTGGGTTCTGGGATTTGGAATTCCCTGTATTGTCATGGGTCTCGCACTTACTATTTTCTTGCTTGGAAGCTTCACTTATCGGTTTCACCAAAGCAGTGATGAAAAGAACCCATTTCTTAGAATTGGTAATGTGTTCATTAATGCAGCTAGGAACTGGCAAACAACCACTTCAGCTATATCGGTGGAACAAGAAGTTCAGGGTATTCTGCCTCATGAAGGTTCTGAACAATTCAAGTGAGTGTATTTTGCTGCTTCTTTTTTTTTTTTTTTTCAAAATAAATCTTTTTTCAAGTGAGTGTGTTCTGTTTGATTCTTTCTGATGATAATTTAAAGGAAAAATACTACAGTTCTGCAATCGGTTGAGTTAGCAGAAGTGTTTCAGGAATGGGCTCTACTGGGGTTTGATTAGTCAAGAGTTAAAAGGATATAGGAACTGGCTTTAAAAAGTTAACGACTGCATTATATTCAGCTTGCTATTGAATGTAAAAGCCCAATGCATGTACGGACACTCTGATTTTTAATTCATGGGATAGTATTAGCCATTTAAATAAAGTATTTCTGTATAAGCCATTCTCCTCTCTACATTCACGTAAGGGTAAGGCTGCGTACACGCCCCCCCGACTCCACTTGTGGGATTTCACTGGGTATGTTGTTGTTGTTGTATAAAAAAGTTGTTTTTTTTAATCAATTGTATTAAAAGACATCTCATTTTATTGGTATATATCATTATTTAACACAGGTTCCTCAACAAAGCGTTGCTTGCACCCGACGGTTCCCAGGAAAATGGGAAAATTTGTAGCATCAGCGAGGTTGAGGAGGCTAAGGCTATTCTTAGGTTGATTCCAATTTGGACAACATGTTTGGTATATGCTATTGTGTTTTCACAGTCATCCACTTTATTCACCAAGCAAGGTGCAACTTTGGATAGATCTCTTGGTTCAAATTTTGAAGTACCAGCTGCCTCATTACAAACTTTCATTAGCCTCTCTGTTGTCGTCTTTATTCCTATATATGACCGTATTTTGGTTCCCGTTGCGAGATCTATAACTGGGAAACCAACAGGTATAACAATGCTTCAAAGAATTGGAACTGGGATTTTCTTGTCTATACTTTCAATGGTGATTGCTGCTATAATCGAGAAGAAACGTCTCCAAACTGCTTTAGAACACGGGCTGGTTGACATGCCAAAGGCAACAGTTCCCATGAGCATTTGCTGGTTAATACCTCAGTATATACTATTTGGTATTTCCGATGTATTCACCATGGTTGGTCTGCAGGAGTTCTTCTACGATCAGGTGCCAGTCGAGTTGAAAAGTATAGGTCTTTCTCTCTACCTCAGCATTTTTGGCATAGGGAGCTTCTTGAGCAGTTTCCTTATCTCTGTTACGGAGAGCATCACTGGGAAAGACGGTCAGATCAGTTGGTTTTCGGACAACTTGAATCGGGCACATCTGGATTACTTCTATTGGGTTCTTGCTGTACTTAGTACCATCGCATTCACAGCGTACTTGTATTTTTCAAGATCTTATATATACAATAAGTCAAGTTCTCTCTAAGATGTATGGTGTACTTGTGTAGGATACCCTTAGCATGGAGAAGTCGATGGTGTAACAGTGTAAAGGTCTTGCCTGTGCTGTAGTGTAGTGATATTCTTGTCAAAGAACACCTTGTGCTGGTAGAAGGAATAGATATACATGCACAGCTGGCAGAGGTTCTTGTGTCACTTTTGTGAGATAGAATTATGCAGTTGTTGGTTGATCATTTAATTGTAAAACTAAGTGTATGCAGATGTTTTATGTCATGTGATTGTACTTTCAGAATACTGTCATCTTAAAATAATTTGGCGCTTGAAACAACATTTGAACAAGAGCAATGTTGACTTATTTCTCCTTTGAGAGCTTACAAGTTGTCATAAACATGTATAATAGTAATTGAATTAGTTGAACACCCAAGTGCACCTTAAACCCAACTTTGAAACTACTTGTTCTAGTAATATACACCTACAGGAAACTTCAATTTT
This sequence comes from Solanum appendiculatum, assembly GCA_018342035.1. NCBI lineage: Eukaryota > Viridiplantae > Streptophyta > Magnoliopsida > Solanales > Solanaceae > Solanum > Solanum appendiculatum. The sequence goes on from JAGDQO010000446.1 coordinate 1,549,556, forward strand.
GAACTTCAGTATAATATTGATTCATTAGAGTAGAAAACATGTCAAATTAATTGCAAGGCCAACATTAACAGAGAAACCCAATTGGTATCAAAGCTAAGTGCATTCATGCTACCCATAAGCTTAAGTGGTATCTTAGCTTTCCCTTGCAAGAATTCCTCCTACACCTGTAGGCTGTAGCATTCGCGATTAACTTCCTCAACTGTGTGCGATAGAAAGTCAGGCACAACACCTCTGACCAAGAGAGTGGTTGGTGCACATATATCCCCTCTTATTCCGTACATGCTATGGTTTCTAGAGTGAGTAGGGAGTGGGTCAAATCTGGTATAGCCGTGAAGCAACATCCACGTCTGGATCTGATCTAATAACAAGACTCTACAGTCACAAAAGAATCCCAAGAACCACATACATGATTCTCTCAATGAATCAATCACTGCTCTGGCCTCTGACCTTATCATATGGCCTGCAGCCTCTCTGGAACTAGCTTGAGTTTTATTTTTCTTTCTCTGCAGCAGTTTTGCATTTGGTGTTTTCTTTGCTTTCACCATAGCTAGCCTTGAACGTTTTTGCTCACAGAATTAGCTACTATTGTTGTTGGTGTGTAAATTGGTTGAGCATCCATGTACTCATTATGAAGTGCATTCTCAAGATATATGGTTGGAGAAACATTGTGATCACCAAGGCTACTCAAAGAGGAGAACGAGAACAGCTGACTATGTCATAAGTCAGGATAAAATAGCACAATGTATGATTGAAAAAGGCTTGGTTGTAAGCCCCTGTATAGATATGAGCAAGTTAGGAGCATACTTTGTCTCTATTGGTGGTGGAAACACGTAACAGGTGAATGACATAAGTCTCGAAGAGTTAATTATCACAAGCATTTGACTGTAAAGTGTATTTCAGGGACATGATTTCATCAGAAACTCTGTGAATCTGTCTGGTCTAAACTCTAACTGATGCAAGAATCACAATTTCTGCTTTAGAAAGAAAAATTATAAATTGAAGCTTCATCAAGGAGGTCGATTGAAGCTTCAAAAGATCCCAACCAGTAGGCCTTAATAAGGCTCAATGCCATTTTCTCATTCTTAACTCAATGCCATGTGAGTAGAAATGTTGTGAACTTAAAACTTGACTGATGCTTTAAAGCAGCGATGCTAAAGCCAATAGCTAGCTGATCATCAGTCAATTCGCAATCACCTAGTAACAGCAGTCTGTTCTCTGGAATGCTATCTCTCCCATTGAACATCTTGGAAACTTGTGTTTGATTTTTTCAAGTGAAACAACTCGACCGGGCATTACATCAGAACAATGAGAGGGTATCCCATTTATAAGTTACAAGAAGAGCATCCTTTCTAAAATCTAACTAGTGACAAAGGTTCCTTCGTTGAGTGACAAATGAGAAACTTATGGGAAGTTACAATCCCTACCACGGAATAATGCACCTACACATCTTCATCGATGTTTTCTTATCGGAAGGCCAAGAGCCAAAAGGACTGATTATGATTACCATCTCTAATCACATTATTCTTCTTTTCAAGGTCCAACGATGAAGGTGCAAAGGCTGACTGCAGAGAAACAAAGGTGACTATAGAAGAACAAAGATAGAGATCCAGACAAAGAGGGGAAGTTTTATTAATCTCAATATGACCTTCCTAATCAGGACATTCTTTTATAGCATCAAGTTTCACATTCTTTTCTTCTACTTTCCTTTAATATAAAATAACAGAACAGTTTCAGCAATGCCACCATCATGTTATGTTGAAAGTTCAAAAAAGGATTTAAGGTTGTAAGGTGCAACGACGTCTGGAGTTCCATTCCACAGTACTTCAGCATATTGTTTGTAGGCCAGTTCAGAGGGATGAAAAGAGTCGAAAAACAAGTTATCTTTCACGTTTTTACATAACTTGTACTTTTTTACTTGTCTCTTGCCTCCACAGCTATAAATCCCTCGTAATGGACCAGCCCCACAACAAGCTGTCTTTGATGTCTTAAAACCTAAACAAAGCAAAATTGTAAGTAAATTAAAATTATAAAGAGATTATTCCATATTACTATAAAGAAACAACCTATAGTACTCATTGCCATATTAGCTATGTTAACATAAATCAAGAATGCTCGAACGTAAAGTGACTAGACGTTGAGTTTGATGAGATAAAACATACCATATTTTGTCGGATTATCAATGCTATCTGAAGATACTTTGAACAAGTTGAATAATGTATACTTAAATCCAGGCAATTGCTTCTCTACTTGTTTGAGCATTCCTGGAAGAGTCGAATTATGCATTTTCACCAAGCTTGTGATCTTCTCTATGGAATTGCCATTAAGAGCTATAGTATTAGGGAGACGATCTATTGGAACCATATTAAGCATGACAAATTTTCTCCCTCCTTCCTTGTAAATTCCCTGTTGGATTTGTTTAAAAAAGCACAAAGAATTAGTCTAGCTACTCTCTAGACAAAACTCACCCTAGAACATGAAAAAAAAAACATTCAAATTCGACAAAACAAAAGACTCGTTCCCACTGGTGGACATCCCATGCCGATGTGACACATAAATTTTGGAGGTGTCTAGATGATCATTTTGTAAGTTTGAGTACTCATCTGACACAGTGAAGACAAGTTGAGATGTCTAGATGTGCATACTCCTTCCAAAATGGACGAGAAAAATGAAAACACTCCTAAATTGTCAGATATTATACAAGTCTTAAGATACATACTGCTCAATGTATTAAACAAAAATGCATGAAACTCCAAACATCATTAGTAAAGCAAATACTCCAAGTCTTCAATAGATAAAAGTGGTAAAACTAACTCCAAAGAAATAAGAGAAAATTAGGTTGAATCGATAAGTTCATTACCTTCAGAACAGATGTCAAATTGCCCATAACCATCTTCAGATATTCTTTCTCAGGATACGAAGAATTTGTTGACAAAGGAGCCAAGTAATCATTACCACCAGCACTAAAAATATATACAGCATTCGAGAGGATCTGTTTGGACTCTGATTTCCCCACCTTCTTCTTCAACAGTTTTACGACTTTTTTGAAATATTTCAACTGTGTTTGAAGATCTATAACCTGTCAAATGGAATCAATACTTCAGAGCTACATAAACAAGTCTTGGTAATACTAAGTAACTTGCACATTTGACATAGAAGGAATTATACTTATTTAAGAATCTTCCTCTCAAACTAGTCATATGAAACCAATAACATCAAAGACTTCTACTGGATTTAACAAATCAAATTCAAACATGAATTACATCAAACTAATTCAAAGGAATTGTCACTTACAAAGCCACGATGAGTTTCGACCAAACAACCAGCACCGCCTGATGCAAAGTTTACCCCATGAACACAATTTTGCTTGCCAATTTCAAAATACGAAGGAATCAACGGCAAATTAGCATATTCAGCTGCAAATACAACAAAATAACCAAAGTCTCATGCCTCTGTAGTAAAATAATTCTTGAAGGCCCATTGCAATCAAAGTTTTAAGATGACTATAGAATCTATCTAAAAGTGGATCTCCTTTTTCCATTTATGGAAAGTCACTTAATTCCTTTAGCATAACATTGTTGATCAAATACTCTTTAAGTTATTTTTGAGTCGGAGAATCTTCAAAAATCTACTTCAGAACGACAGGCGGATCGAAGATTTTGAGTTTATGTGTTCTTAATACTAAAAAACACTTTAGTAAGTTAGTGGATTTTTTAATAGAAATACTAAATATTGTCAAAAACTACTGAATCCGTAACTAAAACTCTAGCCCTGTTCCGAACACTTTTCAGATAATTCACCAAAAGGCCATAAAATTTACCGATAAAATCAGGGATGAGGCGTCCGTCAGAAAACCTGCCGGTAGGGTACTTGAAGAATGATTTTCCATATGGCCGCCAATTTGCTTGGTACTCAGTAGTGGTGTTGATGTAGTTATTATTTCCAGGATCAAACAATGAATCACCGAACACAAAAAAGGCAGCTTGAGGTCTTTCATGGCTGCTAATACACAAAATTGGGTGCATAAAACATGCTACCAAAATAAAGATGTCCAAGTGAAACAAGCTTGAGTTCAAAGCCATTGGAGTAGTTGAACTAACTTAAGGAAAACCAATCATATATAGTACTTCCTCACACTTTTCCATTTATTCCGTCCCAAAAAAAGAATCTCAACTCTTTTATAATTAAAAATAATTTAACTATATAATTTATCAGAAATTATATATTTTAGAAGAAATTCTAAATTTGTGCCACTTTAAATGATGTAACATAAATTGAGACACAGAAATTAATAAGATAAAACTGTCGGCTCCTTGGCTGGGAGGATTGATTTGTATATTAACTATTCTATTTTTTATTGTGAAGATGTCATTTTTTTAAAGTATATCTTTCTAGATTTTTCAATTCAAAGATTCTATGGCGTTATTTGAGCAGCCAGAATAAGAAAGAGAGAAGATATAGACAAAATCCATTCACACAGATAAAATAAATAAAAGATAAAAAATAAAAAAAAAGTCTTATCCATTCCACTATATTCTCAATATAAAATAGATGTTAATAAATACTTTTAACAATGTGCATAATGTTTGGAAAAATTACATAAATACATAACTTAAGATATCCTAATTTAGAAATTTTTTTACTTTTTTTGTTCCATTTTAGTTGTCATATTATGCTTTTCGAAAATTAATTTGACTAATTTTCAAAGTTAAATTAGATTAAGTTAATTCGATATTTGAAACTAAAAATTTTAATATTCAAAAACTATACGAAAATTATTATAAATTGCAATTTTTTTCATATCAATATGATGAAAAAATACATCGTAAAATGTTACACAAAGTTTTTATTGTTTGACTCTAAAAAGGAAACCATGACAATTAAAAGGGGACAGTAGGAGCATCATTTTAAAAAATTATAAAAATTCTCTCGGATACATCCCTTTCATTAAGTAATGTATTATTTGTACTATATCATACAACCAAATAATGTATTCAAGAGCAATAAAAAATTTGAAATTTTTTTAATTGAAAAAACTTCTGAAATAAAATGTAATTAACTCCAAAATGTATGAAATTTCTATACTTTTCCCAATGTTTCCCTTTTTTGTTTTTTGTTTTTTTCTTTTGACATGGCCCATTACTTTTTTATTTGTGCTGTAGTGTAGTGATATTCTTGTCAAAAGAAGGCTCTAGGAAGGTTAATTTTTCAAATGGTCATTCAACTATTAATTATTATTTTAGAAAATTATTTTTTTTGTTGAAAAAAATTAAAATAAAAAGAATATAATTTTATGATATAATAACTATTAATTGAGTTATCACGTGAGAAATCAATCTTAGGGGCTAGAAACTATAGATTGTTTGTTGGATATGTAGGAGATAGTTCTATATGGTGAGATAATTTGAATTCGATTATAATTTCATTTGATATCTCTATAGTTATTATATGTAATTGTTTGTTGAATTTATGTTACATATAATTGTTTGAGAATAATTACAAAAAATGAGTGATTTAATTTCGGAATATTGTGATATTAAAAATTAACTTGGCGCCTGAAACACCATTTGAACAAAGAGCTAGCAATGTTAGGATACTTCCTCTTAGAATCTTCTTAATTACAACTTGTCATAGCATGGAATATCTTTGGAATCTTTGCTTTGTTCATATTCCATATGAAAATATGAATGTTTGGTTATGTTTGTCTTTCACAAAAAAGTAAAAAATCATACACATCTATACATTTTTTTATGTAAAAATATTTGTATTAATGTGAAGTACATTACATAAATTTTATCACCACTAACTTTTCACTATGTAAATATATGTAACTTCCACTAATTATATTCATTATGATTTTTACTCTCACCTTTCATCCTTATCCATGATCTCAAATAGATTAATGTCATATTCATGACAACTCTTTGTGTTCCTCAATTTTATCCTATAAATGGTGACATTTTACATAATATTATACACACTTTAAACAGTTGAAAAAAAGAAGAGAAAATTTGTATGCTCCTCTTCTCATGTCTCTTTATATTTGTTTTGTTTAATATTTATGTTTCTTATTTGTTGTTTTTGTACAACTTTCTATTATTTTGTTGTTATTATTATTGAGAATTTACAGTGATTTGTTGTTTTGTATACATGGGCGGGGCCACGTGCATGTTAGGGTGTATATACACCCTTCATCAGAAAAATATATCGTATATACAAATAAAATAATACATGAAGTGATTAAATATTATATTTTGGACACCCTTGACACAACAAGCTGTTGTAGCCCTGTGGTTTCAAATGCTTTGAATGAGTTTTAGACACCTTGAATGAGCCAGTGGTTGCGTGTTCAAATTCCTGGCTCCACCACTGTTTGTGTACATTAGCCTAACATGTGGTATTTAAGTATCCTCATTTGAATATTGTATTGGTACAATAGTTAATCATTTTTACTCTATGCACTTTTAGTCAATTTTATAATTAAGAATGTATTCTTTTTATTAGGAAGATAAATGTATTTTCTATCTTTAAAATGGTAGATATTTTTTAGTAGATAGCATGTGGTATTTCAGTATCCTCATTTGAATATTGTATTTGTACAATAGTTAATCATTTTTACTCTATGCACTTTTAGTCAATTTTATAATTAAGAATATATTCTTTTTATTGGGAAGATAAATGTATTTTCTATCTTAAAAATGATAGATATTTTTTAGTAGATACCAAAAGATTTGAAAGGGAATAAAATATGTCATTTGCAATTCAAAATTTACGTTCAATATTTTAGGATAAACATGCAACACACGTTTGCATAACTAGTAAGAGACATAATAAGCAAAGGGGCATACTGTTAAGGAAAAGTATGCTTTAAATATCAAGAATACACAAAGTTTGATCATAACAAAGATACCTCTTTAAATAGAAAATGCAAGAAAGCAATCCCAAAACACCATTCTATTGAATTTGCACCTCAAGATCATCATATTCCACCAATGGCTTTCTCTGTTTCCCCTTAAATATATATTCTTGACATTCGTACTTCAAATCTATCACACAAAATTGTACCTATAAAATTTAAAGAAAACCTACCTAAAAAGTTGTAGTTTTTTCTTCTTTTGAGACTATCTAAAAAAAAATCAGAAATATTTTAAATGGTTCAAGTTCCTTTTTTACAAAAATATTCAATCTACATCTCCAACAAGAACCAATTTGAATTATCGTATCACATATTTCATTCGAGAGATGTTTCGAGACTGAGTTCATAATTCAAGAGTGTACAATCGCATCACATTTCTCCCATGCATCAAACAAGTTCTCCTGGAACTTCTCCTTTCTGCAGGTTCCATTGACGAAGCCTAATTTTCCTTTTCCAAGGAGAGCAATGTTCATGGATCTGCTCCGTAGGCCGTAATTCTCAGTTCCTGTCAACTGGATAGGGATGAACACGGATCCAGGAGTGTCTGATGGTTGTAGAAACAGTGGATGTTTGTGATCGATTTGTCCTCCAATTTCCCCCATTTTAGCTTCAGATTAGCAGAGAGTTGAGCTCGGACAATGTTGCGGAAGCGAATTGAGTATGTAGATTAGATCTGGATCATGTGCTCTGATACAATAACAAAATCAGCACATGAAGGTCACACTTTACAGTGCACTAAACAGAGAAGCCATTAGAGAGTGGAAGGAGCTTGGAGAAGATATTTTGGAATGAAATTCAACTGTTCCATTCAGTGTAACTTCATCCTATTTATACATGTATTGACATCACCTAAGCTAACTAACTAATTAGAATTACAGCTGGATCAGGAGTAAAATTAGTGCTAACTAATAAACTTAACAGATTAGCTAACTAACTCAGTAATTAACTGCAGTAACAGTAACACTAACTAATTTGCTAACATTTTAATATGCTCATATCATCTAAACAACTTATAAAGGCAGAGCATTTAGCATTGTTTATAGGCCTCCTCAATTTCTCCGATGCATTTGTAACTTCATTAAAATCCCCACAGACTAACCATTGGCCAGTTATTTTTGTAGAAATATTTTTCAAATTTTCCCAAAGGATCTTCCTATAGTTATAAGAGTTTTTGGCATAAATTATAGATAGAGACCATTTAAGAGAAGTGGAGCTTACCTCATTAGTAGCATGAATCTCTTGTTCTGTAAGCACAAACGGTTCAATGGTAACTTTAGTGTTCCTCCAGAGCAGAGCAATTCCTCCCGAGTATCCAACTGCTGGAATTCCAGTGTAGTATCTTCATTGACATTTTTTCCTGTGAGTTTGAGCTCTCTCGTGGCATCAGTGTCATCTCCAGGTTCACTTTTAGTTCCAGTTTGGTTATAGTCTCCTCTTCCATTGCGTGCTTTCCCTTCATTGTTGGTATAACTAGGGCTACATATTTCTGTGGATTGTGTAAATTGTAGTAGCGTATGGTAATAGATGCTTTCTTCGCTACCAGTGGAACTTTGATTAGGTATTTCTTTTCGGTACTTTGGAGCATGTCTATAAATGAATGGTTTATTTTTGTGAAGACACAATCCCTCCATTCTCAAGTAGAGGTTACGTATTCGAGCCATGGAAATAGAGAAATCACCGGTAAGGAGCACTTTCCCTTTATCGAGCCCTATGTTATGCCAATTTGATTCATTGAAACAAGTGAATATTGAATACCATGTGATTAAACAAAAAACACCAAAACACATTCTTCGTTGTAATGGCTGATAATCTTGGTATAGTATAAGCAAGATTCCAAACCATTGCAAATTATCATTTACCAAAGACAGTTTCCTTGTACCAAAAATAGGATCTAAACTAACAAATATTAAAAAGGCATTTTTGCATTAGATGAGACCAACAGCTGAAATGCAACTAACAAGTCACTACAAACCCCTCACAATGAGAACATAGAAATTAAATTTCTGAACAGAAATAACCAATTAAGTAGTCTTGTTAGTGTCGCGGGGAACTGATATAGAATCATTATTCGAGGCTAATTAACATAAATTTAGTCTTATTTATAAAATTGTGAAATAAATTAGAGTGTTTTCCCTTGTATCCAATGCTTATGGCCATTGATCATTTAGGGGGGACTGTATGAACTTTTGTAATAAGTAATCAAGCTTATAATAATAACAGTTTCGTTGTCAAAATTAGAAATTGAACACTAAAGTTGGATAAATAGAATTTACATAAACTATTAGAAACATCAAACAAAAGAACTAAGAAGCCGGCACAAAACTCCTGATACTGTTTCAAAAACTGATCCTAGCTAGTTAGTTTTGTCCACAAAATTAGCTGAAACTGTCCAGGTGGTACCAATTCTTTAGAGCAGCATATCTTGTAATTGCGCGTTAGACTGCCAAGATTGTTGGTCCAACAATACTGTACTCTTACTCTCCCTAATTGCATCCAATCTATCCTTCATAGGCACATTATCTAACAAGGCTTCTGTAAGGTCATCAACAAAGCTGGATTCTTCTGTTTCACAAAGTGCCTTATATTCTTCTTGTGGTTTTGATTGATGTTGTGTCTGACTCTTCTCCAACAATGTGTCACCCGTATCGAACATTTCAGGCACGTTATTTTCTGGCATCATAAATTCTTGAATTTGGGGAAAAGGCAGCACAGTTTTCCACAACACACCATTCTCATCACCAGCAGCTTCTTGAGTCTGCACCTGATGTTGATTAGATTCTACTATTGCTCGTTTAGAAAATTCAAAAGGATTGATCAGCAATACATCGACACCCATATATTCAGCCAAATTATCACATATTTCAGGCATATTTATATTTGACATCAAGTTCGCAAAGTCAGGAATCACAGATTCTTGAATTTGAGAAAAAGTATTTAGCTTCAACTGACCATTCTCTTCTTCGGGGGCCTCTTGAATTTGCGTCTGATTGTTCCTCATAGCAGAGTCCCCACAACAAGATAGTAGTTCAACAAAGCTTGTATTATTGGCTTGAAGTTCCCAATATGCATTACAGTCCTCATAAACTCCAACAATAAAGCCTTTCTGCAGGTGTGTTGGTTCCTTAGGTAGATTATTTTCTGGCATTGTGTTCTCAAATTCTAAAACACCTTTATCTTCACCAGCAATATCTTGAATTTGCATCTCAACATAATCAACTTCCATCGCTGGATTTTCAACGACATCGATAGGATGATTGATCATCCCATAGTCCTCATTCCACATATGCACTAGTTTAGGATCATTATTTTCTAATAGATCATTGATCTTCTCTTCACCTAATGAAGCCTCTTGAATTTGCAACACTGGTTCAACAATATTGATAGGAGTGATCGCCTTATATTCCTGATCTATCCGCGGCTCAACAGAATTTACCCCTGAAATCACCTTTGTATCAAACTTCTGTTCATCAGAAAAATCCATAACAGTTGTACTCACATTACTACTTCGAGAACGATTAGCAGAATTTTTTTCTGACTTTGTTTTTATAGCACAAATACAATAATCTCTAAAATTAGAGTTATTGAACTTTCTAAGAATAGCTTCGCAAAAAATATATTCCTTCATGAGCCACTTGCCATCATCAGGACAACACATACTATCATAATAGACTCTTCTTTCGCCCCATACTCAAAGGCTTTCTCTGTTTACTCATAACTTTTTTCCCCTTATCTTGCTGCTTCCAAGTGCCAAGATTTTCACCCACAACTCTGCAAAATCTCTTGTTACTTTCCTTCTTCTTATGCCTTGGTGAAATAAAGTATCGAAAAATATTAGTGTCTCCATCGTCTTCTCCTCCACAATGGCGCCCATAGCTATAAGTTAGCCAGGGTTCTTGTTGGTAAACATCACACTTGGTAATAAAACCATCGTCATGCAAATCTTTTTCAGCGACAAACCTGAGAAGGAATGTGAGTAACTCTGAATCACTAGGATGAAATCGAAACCCTTCTTCTTCAAACTCCATCACTCTTTCTTGTATATGCTATATTTTTCAAAAATCGAACAAAGTATAGGGGCTGAGAGACTTTTGAGAGTATATTTTATACAACAAAAGTAATACGGTTGAAGGCTATATTTATAAATAGTCAATTCTTGCCTGGATAGGAAACCCAATTGGTAACAAATTAGGAAAATAAATATTTACAAACTTACCATATCCAACGATGTAACAATATTAGAAACTTATACGGTTAATTTTGTTTTTTTGAACTTACCATTTTTAACAATAAAATAATATTTTGAAAGTTACTGTTTGGACTCTGTTTTCCCCATTTTCTTCTTCAAAAGTTGTGCCGCGTTTTTCAAATATTTCAACTGTAACTGATCTAACTATTAAGTTCAAACAATAATCACATAAAAGGAATTAGTTTAAGGAAATATTGTCACTTACAGAGCCACGTTATTGCTGTGAACTAATCTCTTTCTTGAATACAGACGGCAGAGTACAATTATATATTCCATATTTTTATTTGTTTAGTAATAACTTGACACGTTTACTTAATGAGCAATAAATAAAATTATAATTTTATGATATTATTCTTTAAATATTATAATAAATTTAATATTTTGAAAAATCTATATATTGAGATATGACTAGTTAATAATAAGGTTATTTCTTAATAGACATATATTTCATTTCTGTATACCATATTGTAGCATGTTTGCTTCAAGAATAATTTCTTTTAGTTGGGATAAAATGTCACAGAGAAACAGCCACTTGTTTATTTGTTGAAGTTATGAATAGTTAAAAGTATTTATTTGTGCATTGGCAAAATTAAAAGTTATAGTTTGTCAGTTGAAGTCAAGTTAAGGATCATATTTATCTGGTATGCTTTACTTGAAGAGTTAAACTATGTTAATTTTGACTAATATTTTAGAATGTTTTACCAAATTTACATGAGAAAAATTATAACTTGTAGTATTTTTTGTATAGTTTTTGAATATAAAAAATTTAATTATAAAATATTAAGTTTAAATCTAATTAAATTTAGCTTAAAAAATAGGTAACTTACATAAATCCCACTAGTTTAGGAGCTAATTACTTAGATACACACTAGTTTGCAATATTACGAATCCTACTAGATTTTGACTTCAGATACATGTATCTGGCGCGTCCGGATACATTTAGATACATGTATCTCGAATACATGGAGTGAAAATTAGGTGTAATTTGTTTAACATACACTATATCCAAGTGGATTCACATGTATTTGGGATACGTAGACAAATCTCGCTCGTCTCCCTCCTATCTCGCTGGCCACTCTCCTATCTCGTTCGCGTATCTGGTATCCCAAATACATATATTTAGTGGCAAATATATGTATCTAGTGTGATTCACATATATTTGAGATATATAGACAAGCCTCACTCGTTTCTCTCCCTATTTCAGTGTATCTTGTAGCAAAAAACATGTATCTAGGTGTATCTGACTTGAAATCTAGTATGAAATTATTAATTAGTGAGACAATATGTAACAATTTCAAACTATAGGGAGAATTAATAAATATGGTAGGAATATTTGTGTAATTAGGTAATTTTTCCTTAAAAATTAGTCAAATTAACTCTTGAGCATCGAAATATGAAAACTAATTTGAGACGGAAGGATTATTTGTTTAGTAGATAGTTATTTTTTATTGAAAAAAATTAAATTAAAGAAGAAATGTGACTTTATGATATAATAATTATTAGTTGAGTCAAGGACGGAGCAAACTTGGGGTTAGGGGTTCATCTAAACCCCCTTCAACAAAAACTTACACTATTTATATATGATTATAATAATTTTTTTTTGTATATAAATAAAAATGTTGAACCTCCTTTGATATATTCATGTGTTTACTTTTTTATATTTTGAATCCCTTCATAAAAATTCGGACTCCACATACTAAATTGAGTGATTATACCAGAAATCACTCCTAAAAACCATAGGTCGTCTGTTGGATATGTACGAGCTAGTTCTATATCGTGAGAAAATTCGAATTCCAATATAACTTCATTTGATATAGGGAAAAGACTTGATATACCCTCAATTTTGTTATTTAGAACATACATATCCTCGTTATAAAAGTGGATCATATCTATTCTTATCGTTATAAAAATGACTCACATATACCTCTACCATTACAAAAGTGGCTCACATATACTCTTTTATCTACGGAAGTGAAAAATTAATTTTAAATTATTTTTTTTGATTTTTAATTTTAAAAAATTCATATAGGGATATTTATGATCCTTTTCACACATGATTTTTTTTTTTTGACTTCTTTGATTACTATTATTTGAGTTTCTTATTTTATTTTATTTTTTCTTTCATCCTTAGTGTAAAAATATGAAGAAAAAAAGTGTGAATAGAAAAAGAGAAAAAAAGTAAAAAAAATAAAAATTTCCAGCTAAATTGTAATTTATATTTTGTATCTATAAAAAAAATGGACATATATGATAAATTTTACAAAACAGTTAGTGACAAATAAATTTAATCATCAAAATAATAAAATCAAATTAGCCGTTGAATCAAAGAAGTAAAAAAAAAACGTGTAAGAAGGATCAAATATACCCCTATGGCCCTACATGAATATTTTTTAATAGAAAATTTAAAAAATAAATTAAAAATTGAGTTTTTCACTTCTATTAGAGAAAAAAGGTATATGTGAGCAATTTGTGTAACCATAGGGGTATCTATGAGCCACTTTTATACTGAGAAGTATATCAACTCTAAATAACAAAATTGAGGGGTATGATCAGAAACCATCATACGTAAGCCCCTTGTAGATTGGAGCGAGTTAGGAGCTTACATTTCAATATGATATATGCCTATTGTGGAAACACTTAATAGACGGATGACATGATTCTCGAAAAGTTACTATCGACCCTGTGTAAAGACGGTTTATTTTTGAATTTTATTTTATCTCACTATGATCATATCCCTAATCGAAGGGACATTCAATCATAAATCTTTCTCCAATTGCATATGCAACTGAAAATGTACATTGCATGTTCCAACTAAAGATTTACTCTCTATAAATCAAACATCAGATAAGAAATAACAGTAGATATCAAGCTCCTTAACATCAAGTTTTACAGTTCTCTCTTCTTTCCTTTAGCAGGCATTAAAAATACAATTCCACCATCATGTTATGTTGAAAGTTTAAAAAAGGATTTTAGGTTGTACGGAGCTATAACATCTGGAGTTCCATTCCATAGTAATTCCGTGTATTGTTGGTAGGCTTTCTCAGAGGGATGAACAGAGTCGAAAAACAAGTAATCTTTCACATTTTTACATAACTCGTACTCTTTTACCTGCCTCTTCCCTCCACAACTATGAATCTCTCGAAATGGACCTGTTCCACAACAAGCCATCTTTGATATCTTAAAACCTAAACAAAAACAAAATCACAAGTAAATTGAAACATTCTTTATATAACAACTAAACATATTACTGTGTTTTCTCTACATATATAGTTTGTGTAATTTCATTTTGTTATGAACATTGCGTTAACCTTCTACTCCGTTAGCAGATCCATGAATTGTTTTCTACAGTGTTTGAACTGCATAGAAAAAAACAACCTATATATAGTTTATGTTTCATCTTGCATTTCCTTTTCATTTGTTTCAAAAAATCTATGATCAATTCAAATTATTTCTTTTACTTTATTCTTTTAAGGTTTCCCATGGGGTGGGGTGGTGGGGGACTAAATCCATATTCGCTCCAGGAAGTCCTACATTGAGGGCAAAAGGCTACTTAACAAAGGCTACTTCGTACCCAATCATGATCGAACCTCAGACTTCTTGTTAAGCATAAAAGAGTACTTATAGTACATTAGTACTCTAGCTATAATAACTATTCTTTCATAAATCAACGGTGCCCAATATATAATCAAACAAAAAAATACTTGATTTTGAGTTGGAAGAGATAGAACACACCATATTTTGTTGGATTATCAATGCTATCTGCAACTACTTTGAAGAAGTTGAATATTGTATACTTAAATCCAGGCAATTGCTTGTCTAATTGTTTGAGCATTTCTGGGAGAGCTGAATTAAACATTTTGGCCTTGTTTGTGAGCTCCTCCATGCAACTTCCATTTGTAACTCCTTTTTGAAGGTTGAAAGCCCTCATAGCAGGAATACAACCTAAGGGACCCAAATTAAGCTTCACAAACTTTCTCCCTCCTTTCTTGTAAATTCCCTGTTGCATTCGTTTAAACAAAGTATAAAGAATTAGTCTAGCTAGGGGTGGTAAATTTAGTTCATAAAAACATGACTCATTAGCGAGTTAATGACCTACTTATTTATTAATTCAATGCAGTTTGACATGCCCGATTTAGCCAACCTAAACATTAGATTGATATATAATCTAAATTGATACATTAGAAACCTTATTAAAATATTTTTAAATTGACCATTTTCTTTTGATACAGTTCAACCTCTCTATAACAACATATTTACATGTACAATGTTTTTATATATAATCATAATAAAGAATTTGATAAACCATAAAAAAACAAAGAATTAAAATTGGGTAACAGTTGAGTTGGTGGGGTTATATGACCCATTATCTAGTTCATTTTGACCTAGTCATTTCAGCTCAAACAACATTTGAGCCCTTTTATTAACTCGATCCATTTTGACCTACTTAAATTTAACTAGTTCAAACAACATTTGACACACGTAGGTCTAACTACTCTCTAGCCAAAACTCATACAAAATGTAAGTAACAATATCTGATTTATTTCTTCAATACATAAAAAATACTTCTGGTAAATTAAATCGAAAGAAATAGAAAAGATCAATTTTACCTTTAAAACAGAAGTCAAATTGCCCATAATCATATGTAGATATTCTTTATCGGAATTTGGAAAAGTCGAATTTGATGAAAAAGGAGCCAAGAAATCATTACTGCCAGTGCTAAAAATATATACAGCATTGGAGAAGATCTGTTTGGACTCTGTTAACATGATGTAAATTCCTATATTGAAAAGTCAGTTGAGTTACGAAGGAATTAGATCATTGCTACTATGGAATCTTGAAACACAAGGAGATTTTATTCGTTGGTGTTAATTATGGGGATTTGTTGACTTTTGTTGCTCTCCAATCGATAAGAAAGAGAAAAAGAAAAGAAAAAATGTCGAGGCGAAAAAAAAACTTTTAACAATAAAATGGTAGTGAGCTAATTGCTGTTAATTTAATCACTACGTAAAAGCATCACTTATAAATATGCATTGACAAAAAATAATTACATTTTCAACATCAATTAAGAAAATGACCCACAAAAGAGTCAATTTTTTACTTTTATCTTGCATACATCTCTTCATCCGTTATTGCTGTGAACTAAGCTCTTTCTTTAATGCAGAGTATAATTATATACTCCGCTATTTTTATTTGCTCAGTATTAATTTGACACGCTCACTTAATGAGCAATATATAGAATTACAATTTTATCATATCATCATTTAAATATTATAATATTTTAAAAAATCTATATATTGAGACATGACTAGTTAATAATAAGGGTAAATTTATAACTTAGTGATAGATTATCTCTTAATTCTTAAATTGAACAAATAAAAGTGAACATTTATTTTTAGTATAGTGGACAAGTAAAAGTAAACAAATGAAGTACTTTACACTCATTTTGAGATCATATGAGATTGGATTTTATTCCAGTTTCTTTTATTTGTATAATATTTCTTGTGATTTGGCTTGATTCTGATATATTCAGTTCTTGATACTATATTGTTGCATGTTTCCTTCTAGAAGACATACTATTTAAAATGCCTGTTTGGAGTTGGACAGGGTTAAATGTAACAGAGAAATAGTCATGACTATTTGAAGAAGACTATTCTTTTCATTTCAATAGTTAAAAGTAATGAATTGCTTAGATCATTATTGTACTATTTGATTCATGTTTTAGTTTGACTCAATGAAGAAGGCTCTTGAATGTTGATTGGCTATGGTAGAAGTTATCGATAAGAATTCAAAAAGTTATGTACTGATTCTGTATTTAATTTTTCATCTACATTGTTATGATTAAAGTCTTAAATAGGATGTGAATGTTATAATTTTTTTCTTCTCTATTTTTTTATGTGTTTTCTCTCTATTAAACTTTTTAAATTTAATTTTCTATGAATTTCTAATTGTTGTAAGTATGTATTTTTATTTGAGCTCAAATTAGTTATTTGTTATTGTCCTTCTCGATAATATGAAATTTCTCAACAACTCCCGTTCTTTTGATGGGGTCTCATCGGAATAGGTAGGCCCAAGCCTTTTCCCTCCTCATTCCTCCATAAGACCCTCTCTCTTTCCCTCGCGGAAAAAAAAATAAGAAAGAATTTATTTTTTCTTTCATGTGAACGGCTCTATCTTATATCGAAAGATTATTTGTGCTATACACATTCTATGGCTTCACGGTCTTCGATTGTTACAGATATAGTCTGTGGCATTGCTGCTGTAAGCTGGCCCAATACATTGTTGGTGATATCAAATAGGAAACACGAATTAGTACTAAACACAACCTTGTATAAGAATTAGTGAATGTAGGATAGTGAATATACCGTAGATTTTGTTGGAAGTTTGCTAACTATTAAATCAATTCAAAATTTATAATTTGCTGCTTATAAGGAATTAATTCTAAACATTAAACGCCCCTCATTGGGTGTTATTTATTATTTGTAATTGCTGCATTTTATTACTCATTACATGCATATTCTCATAGAATTTTAATCGTTCTAACGGATCTATAAAAGTTTACACAGACA
Organism: Solanum appendiculatum; assembly: GCA_018342035.1. Classification (NCBI taxonomy): domain Eukaryota; kingdom Viridiplantae; phylum Streptophyta; class Magnoliopsida; order Solanales; family Solanaceae; genus Solanum; species Solanum appendiculatum. Next base: position 1,567,281 of record JAGDQO010000446.1, read on the forward strand.
CACGTGTCCAGAAACTAGTCCTAATATAGTTTACATGAGCATGCTTTCTAAAATCTAAACCACAGAGTGCGAGTTCTGAGAAGATAAACATATATAAGTTGAGTTACTCCTTATAATTACAAAAATGAACATCTTATTAAGTATTCGTGTCAAATTGCCTTAATAATTTCTTATTCTCTCTACAATCATTCAAATAAACGTTACTCAACAGAAATAATCAAACGTACACACAATCACAAATCTTTCTCCAATTGCATATGCAACTGAAGATGTACATTGCATGTTCCAACTACAGATTGACTCTTTATAAATCAAACACAAGATCAGAAATAACAGTAGAAATTTACATTAAAATACAATTCCACCATCACGTTATGTTGAAAGTTTAAAAAAGGATTTTAGGTTGTAAGGTGCTACAACATCTGGAGTTCCATTCCACAGTAATTCCGTGTATTGTTGGTAGGCCAGCTCAGTGGGATGACTGGAGTCGAAAAACAAGTAATCTTTCACATTGTTACATAACTCGTACTCTTTTACCTGCCTCTTCCCTCCGCAACTAAGAATCCCTCGAAATGGACCCGTTCCACAACAAGCCGTCTTTGATATCTTAAAACCTAAACAAAACAAAAAAAATCATTAGTAAATTAAGACTAAGGAAACATTCTTTATATAACAACAAACATTTGACTCTATTTTTCCTTACATATATAGTTTGTGTAATTTCATTTTGTTATGAACATTGCATCGATATTCTACTCTGTTAGCAGAGTCATGAAATTTTTGCTACAGTGTTTGAACTGATTTATGTTTCTTTCATTTTTCTATAATCAATTCCAGTTTCCCATGGGCACCGACTAAAACCAGATTCGCACTAAGAAGTCCTCCGTTGAGGGTAAAATGCTCCTTAAGAAAGGAACTTCATACCCAATGCTCGAACTGGAGACCTATTATTAAAGATGAAAATACTTTCTATATAGTTATTCGTACATAAATCAACTGTGCAAAATATATGATCGAACATATAAATACTTGATTTTGAGTTTGAGGAGATAGAAGATACCGTATTTTGTTGGATTATCAATGCTATCTGCAATTACTTTGAATAAGTTGAATATTGTATACTTAAATCCAGGCAATTGGTTCTCTAGTTGTTTGAGCATTTCTGGGAGAGCTGAATTAAACATTTTGGCCAAGTTTGTGGCCTCCTCCATGCAACTCCCATTTGTAACTCCTTTTTGAAGGTTGAGAGCCCTAATTGAAGGGAGACAACCAAATGGACTCAAATTAACCATCGCAAACTTTCTCCCTCCTTCCTCGTAAACTCCCTGTTGCATTCATACAGAGTTCAAGGAATTAGTCTAGTTAGAGGTGGTAAATATAAAAACATGATCCGTCAGCGAGTTAATGACCTGCCCATTTATTAATTCAATTCAGTTTGAGAATATGCCTGATTCAGCTGACCTAAATGTTAGGCTGATATATAATCAAAATTGACACGTCTGAAATTTTGTCAAAATATTTTTAAAACAACTATTTTCTTCTAGTACAGTCAGATTTTTCTATAACAACATATTTACATGTACAATGTTGTTATATAAAATCATAATAAAGATCAATATTAAGTTGATTACCTTTAAAACAGAAGACAAATTTCCCATAATCATCTGTAGATATTCTCTATCGGAATTTGGAACCGTCGAATTTGTTACTAAAGGTGTAAAATCATTAGTGCCAGTGCTAAAAATATATACAGCATTGGAGAGAATCCGTTTGGACTCTGTTTCACCCACTCTGTTCTTCAACAGTTGTGTCACGTTTTGGAAATTTTTCAACTGAGTTTGAAGATCTATAACCTGTCAAATGAAAACCAACATTTTAAAAAAAAAATAATTCCACCTAATATCAAATTAAAACAAGAATTACATAAAAGTAATTAGTTAAAGGAAATATTATCACTTACAAAGCCACGAGCTGTTTCAGGCAAACAACCAGAACCGCCTGAAGCAAAATTCACCCCATGAGTGAATTGTTTGTTTCCAATTTCAAAATACGGCGGAATTAATGGCAAATTAGCATTTTCAGCTGCAAATAACAACTAATAATCAAATTCTTCACATAAGTTGATTATTTTACTGAAAATCTACTACCTCTCAAAGAATTGACGAAAACGCAAATAAATTTACCGATAAAATCAGGAATGAGGCGTCCATTGGAGTTCCTGCCAGTAGGGTGCTTGAAGAATGATTCTCCATACGGCAAATAATTTGCTTGGAAGCTAGCAGTGGTGTTGATGTAATTATTATTTCCAGGATCGAACAGTGAATCGCCGAACACGAAAAGGGCAGGTGCTTGATGAATCTGGCTGCGAATACACAAAATTGGTGTGGCAAAATGTGCAACGAAAAAAAAGATGCACAAGCTAGAGATCAAAGCCATTAGAGTATTAGTTTGGTTTATATTTTTTGTGCATACAATTGGAAATATATATATATATATATATATATATATAGTACTAGCTGTGCGCAGAATGATTAAAAAAGAAAAGGTGTTTGCATCCACTATCGACTCGACGTGAAGACTTAGTTTGTTTTTCAATGTATTGAAATAGTGTTGAGCATTTTAATATTGTAAATAGTATATTGATGTGGCTTAAAATGGAGTAATTTTTTTATTGAAGGAAGGTGTTCTTAGTTTTGGTGGAGCTTTTGGACGCTTCAACTAATTTGGAGAGTTGTTTGAGTCATACGATATTGTTGGACTATTGTATCCTAGAGGGGACAAGTCAAGAGATATACTAGTGGTGTAGATTATACCGCAGTGGTCTTGAATCTCCTTAAAGAGATTGAGATATACGCATCTCAGCCTGAATATTTGTTTATTCTTTTTTTATCATTGTATTTTCAACGACAATTTATCGTAATTGTGGTATATATGTACACCAACAATTTTAAGGAGATTCAGTTTTTGTTATTGTTTAAAAAAGTGTGAATATATCAAGATAGGAGATCTCAACATCATTCCGTTTCAACGTTGCTAGATCTATTCAAGAAGAGATGGACGGATAAAGTATTTTTATACTGGCTCATTTCAAGCGGATAAAAGGTAAAAACTTTTTATCTAATACTTTTTAGATTATATGAGATTGAATTTTGTTCCAATTTCTTTATTTCTAGAATGTTTCTTGTGGTTTGGCTTGATTCTGATTCAGTTCTTGATACTATATTGTTTCATGTTTGAAGACATACTATTTAAAAAGCCTGTTTGGAGTTGGACAGGGTATAAAATGTCACAGAGAAATAGTCATGACTTAAATAATATAATGACTAATGGACATGGCATTTTTACAAGTAGTTCCTCAAATCTTTATAAGATGAAATACCATTTTTCAAATATTTGTAAGTTGAGAAGCTTTAATTTCTTTATTTATGAGTTAAATATTTATAGAGCCGTTTTACATTTTAATTTAGAAGAAAAATAGTACATATATATAAGATAAGGAAAGAGTTACTATGAATATTAACGAAGTTCTCACTCTCAGTATAAGAAAAAAAAATTCTTTTAGTGAAGCGATTTTGTTTTCTCTATAAGGATGGCCTAGTGGATTGAGCAAGGGATCTCCCAAATGTGGGGTCTCAGATCCGAAACTCCCTAAATGTTTTTTCGATCAAGCTCATTACACAAGACTTATCTAGTGCGATTTCACTCTCATGTATAATTTGCGGACTATTACACAGAAGATAGAGACCGAGAGTCTCCTTGTCATTAAAAAAAAGGAAGGTTTTTAGTAATTATTTTATACATCAGAAAGATATTCGTATCTGTTCAAATATAAAATTTATGCATCAGAAAGATATTCGTATCCTTTATTTTATGCATCAGAAAGATATTCGTATCTGTTCAAATATAAAATTAAAACAAATGTGCTTAAAAAATATTCTTTTTTTAAAAGTTATATTCCCTAAAAAAAAAAAAATCAATTGACCAAACACTTGACACTACATTTCCTAAGCTTATTTGATTTAATACAAATTACTACTCCCTACCGTCCGATGTAGTTGTCTTTTTTTAAGAGTTAAACTATGTTAACTGATCAATATTTTAAAATGTTTCATCAAACTGACATGAAAAAGGTTGTAACTTTGTGTATTTTTCGTATAGTTTTTGAACATATAAATTTTAATTATAAAACATTGAGTTAATCTTATTTAATTTAGCTTACAAAATTAGTCAAATTAATTATAGAAAAACAAAACATGACTACTAATTTGAGACGAATGAAGTATTTGTTTAATAGATTTTGATCTGGCGGCCGTTGGGAACAAGTAAACGAGTATCAAATAAATCTTATTTTTTAATATTTTTTTTGCTTAAAAAATAACATTGTTTAATTCGGAGTAGTTTTATAATGTACTTTTATGACTCTTCAATTTGTTAGCTAATACGTGTATTCTTTACCAACTGTCCTTTTTTAAAATAGGCGTTATTGCTTTTCAAGAATAAATTAGAGTTATAATTATAACCAAGTACCAAACACATGGAGAAGTTTCTTTATATCTGTTCATGAGGCATATGAAATTGGAGCGGGACACAATTGGCAAACGATTCTAATCTACATTCACGTTCATCTTTTTAAGTTTCAATAATGGATGAAAACAGAGAAAGAAAGGTCAGTGTAGACGAAGAGGGAAATTTTTATTGATCTCAACCAAATGTACATTGTATTTATTCCAACTTATTTCTCAACTGAGATATGAAGTCGTCTCATCAAATCTAAAGATTGGCTCTTCATAAATGTAACACAAGATCAGAAATGTAGGCATTAACAATTAATAGAATTGTCATCATATTTTGTTGAAAGTTCAAAAAAGGATTTTAGGTTGTAAGGTGCTACAACATCTGGAGTTCCATTCCACAGTAATTCGGCGTATTGTTGGTAGGCCAGCTCACTGGGATGAACAGAGTCGAAAAATAAGTAATCTTTCACATTGTTACATAACTCGTACTCTTTTACCTGCCTCTTCCCTCCACAACTAGAAATCCCTCGAAATGGACCCGTTCCACAACAAGCCATCGCTGATATTTTAAAACCTAAACAAAACAGATCAAAATCACAAGTATATTAAGACTGAGGAAACATTTTTTATATAACAACAAACATTTGACTCTGTGTTTTCTCTACATATATAGTTTGTGTAATTACATTTTGTTATGAACATTGCATCAACATTCTACTTGTTAGCAGAGCCATGAAATTGCTGCTTCAGTGTTCGAACTAAATATTAAAGACAGACAAGAAAACAACTTATATATGATTTTATGTTTTTTCTTTTGGTTTCCTTTTTGTTTGTTTCGAGAAAACTATTGATCAATTCGAGACCTCTAGTTAAGAATTAAAGACTACTTACCACTCCACCAACTCATATTGGTACTTCTTGCTATAATAGCTATTCATTCATAAATCAACTGTGCACAATATATAATCAAACATAAAAATACTTGATTTTGAGTTTGAAGAGATAGAACACACCATATTTTATTGGATTATCAATGCTATCTGCAACTACTTTGAAGAAGTTGAATATTGTATACTTAAATCCAGGCAATTGCTTCTCTAGTTTTTTGAGCATTTCTGGGAGAGCTGAATTAAACATTTTGGCCAAGTTTGTGGCCTCCTCCATGCAACTCCCATTTGTAACTCCTTTTTGAAGGTTGAGAGCCCTAATAGAAGGGATACAACCTAATGGAGCCAAATTAAGCATCGCAAACTTTCTCCCTCCTTCCTTGTAAATCCCCTGTTACATTGATAGAATAGTGATAGTTTAGTTAGGAAAAGGTAATAACTAATAATTAAGGAGTGAGTTATAAAAAAATGATAGTTCACCTATGTTTTTGATCCTTATCTCTTTAAGCACAGTACAAAGAATTATTTTTAGCCAACCTTCCAGAAAGTCAAAAATAACTTTTTTTTAGAAAATTGAGGTGTTTGATAATATTTTAGAAAACAAATAAGTACTTCTAAGTAGCAGCAGCAGAAGTTGTTTTTCATAAGTTGAAAAAATAACCCTCAACCAAGTTCAAGTTTCTACTCTAATATTGACAAATGAGGTTGAATCAATATTAAGTTGATTACCTTCAATACAGAAGTCAAATTCCCCATAACCATATGTACATATTCTCTATTGGAATTCGAAGTCGAATTTGCTACTAAAAGGGCGAACAAATCATTACTGCCACTGCTAAAAATATATGCAGCATTGGAGACGATCTGTTTGGACTCTGTTTTCCCCACTTTCTTCTTCAACAGTTGTGCTGCGTTTTTGAAATATCTCAACTGTGTTTTAAGATCTATAACCTGTCAAATCAAACCAACTTTTTTTTTAAAAAAAAATTCCTCCTAATATTGATCTAACTATTAAACTCAAGCAAGAATTACATAAAAGTAATTAGTTAAAGGAAATATTGTCACTTACAAAGCCATGAGCGGTTTCAGCCAAACAACCAGAACCGCCTGATGCAAAGTTTACTCCATGAACTAAATGTTTCTTCCCAATTTCAAAATACGGCGGAATTAATGGCAAATTAGCATATTCAGCTGCAAAATACAACCAATAATTATGTTCAGGCCAGCTTGTGCATAAGTTGATTATCTACTATCTCCCACAATTAAATATTTTTCAAAGAATTGACCAAAATGCGAATAAATTAAATTTACCGATAAAATCAGGAATTAGGCGTCCATCGCAGCTCCTGCCAGTAGGGTACTTGAAGAATGATTCTCCATAAGGCAAATAATTTGCTTGGTAGTTAACAGTGGTATTTATGTAATTATTATTACCAGGATCAAAAACTGAATCACCGAACACGAAAAGGGCAGCTTGATGAGGTCTTTCATGGCACATAATTGGGGTGGCAAAATGTGCAACCAATACAAAGATGCACAAGCTAGAGATCAAATCCATTTTTGGTTTGGTTTATATTTGCATAGAGTTGGAATTATATATAGTACTAGTGATGTGCAGGATGATTAATAAAAAAATACTTGTTTGCATCCACTATCCACTGTACTCTATATGAAGACTAAGTTATTCAATGGATTGAAAGAGTGTTGGCTGGCTGACAATCATTAACTTACCAAACATGTTAAAACATAATGTAAAATCTTAAATACAGTCAAAAGTCAATTGAGTTATGAAGGAATTAGAATTTGTATTTTAGACATATTAACATTTCTTCTATGTCTATATATAATAGGGAAAAGGGTCAAAAATACCCCTTAACTTTGTTTTATTGGTTGACTAAGCCCTCGCCGTTAAAATGAAATTGTTCTTGCACTCGCCGTCTACAAACTTATCATCCGTACCCCTCAATTGGATGGAAAGCCCCAAATCAATTAAAATTACCCAATTTCGATTAAAATGACCCGATTTCTCTTTTAATTCCAACCCGACCCACTAAACCAAATTAAGACCCTAAACCCATCTTTCTAATCTTCTTCATCTCCTTCCTCCATTGAAACACGATGCTACTTCCACCATTGAAACACTTTGCTACTGAAATCACCGGAGGTAACAGTACTATGATTTCTCTCATCTTCTTTCAGTAGCCATGATTATTTCAAAGAAGAACCGTAGAGAGATCTCCAAGTAGAGAGTTCCTCAGGACTTACCTTAACCCTCATTCCGAAATTGTCCATGCTACCCTGATAAAATCTGCTAAACTCCATAGTGGTGTCCCTCCAGGCGATCGTCCACGTGGACCACCAAGGTTTGATGGTGATAGGCCAAGGTTTGGCGACAAGGATAGTTACCGTGCTGGACCTAGAGGTCAGCGATGAGTTTGGAGGTGAGAAGGGTGGAGCTCCAGACCTGGATTTGTCCGTAGATCTGGAGATTTTGGTGGCGGTGAACCTACTAGTTCAAGCTTTTCTTAGATTCCTACCATCTTAGACTTAGTTGTTGTTTTAATTTTGAAATCAGATGTTGAAATCACTTGATTTTTCATTTTCTTGTTAAAACTTAATATTCCAAGCAGGGCAAATTCATCTTTGATGATCTTTAGAGAACTACAAAAGTTTTGTTATGTTCCTTGATCGTTTGTGTTTTTGAGATATACTTCCAATTCTTGTTATTACAATGTGAGAGTATCAGGCACTTTATATATTGGTGATGCTTTTTTATGAATTTCCATGTTAAAAATGAAATGGTGAAATTGTTCCCAAATTTTTTTTAAAAAAAATTGAGCAAAGTGCCTCCGGTGATTTCAACAGCAAGTGTTTCAATGATGGAAGGAGATGAAGAAGATTAGAGAGATGGGTTTGGGATTTTAATTTGGTATGAATTTATTTGGTTTAGTGGGTCGGGTTCGGATTAAAAGTAAAAATCGGGTTATTTGTTGATTTGGGGCTTTCCATCCAGTTGAGGGATACAGATGATAAGTTTGTAGACGGCGAGGGCAAGAACAACTTCATTTTAACGGCGAGGGCTTAGTCAATCAATAAAATAAAGTTGAGGGGTATTTAGAATATGTCATTAAGGGTTAAATGAGAAATTTGGACTTAAATTTTATAAATACAGAATTTTGTCATTTCTTCTATGTCTATATATAATACCATGAGAATATGTTATTAAGGGTTAAATGAGAAATTTAGACTTTAAAATTTATAAATACAGAATTTGTCATTTCTGATCAAAAATAAAATGAAAAGGGGTAAAAATGTCCTTAAACTATATTAAAAAAATGAGCAAAAAATATCATAATTTAATAGATTGATCTAAAAAAAGCGTTTGCCGTCAATAGTTTGGTCAAATGTTCTTATTGTTACTTAATAGGTCAAAAATGTCATTTTTCCAAATAAATATATATTTTTTCTTTTTAAACACATATGTTTTCTAATGATGATTGTTTTTATTAAAAAATGTTTATGATTTGGGTGTTTTTTTAAAAAATAATTCAAATGGGTTTAGAAATTTGGCTGATTTTTTTCAAAAATAAAAAATTAATGACGTGGTTGAATTATCTTTTGATTTATTGAACACAGTCCAGGGAAAGCATCTATCTATAGTGATAGTGATCCATCGCCTTGACTTGAGTCTCCACCAGAATAAATAGAGTTTTCCGAAAAAACCTGCTAGTGGAGGAAGACCTCCTAGGGATAAGAGATTTCATAAAGAATTGAAATAAGGTCTTTCATGGCACACAATTGGGGTGGCAAAATGTGCAATCAAAACAAAGTTGCACAAGTGAAACCAGCTAGGCATCAAAGCCATTAGAGTAGTTGAACAACTTAATTGTGATTGATCAATTATTAGTTTGGTTTATATTTGCATAGAGTTGGAAATATATATATATATATACTAGTGGTGGGCTGAATGATATAAAAATATTTGCGTAGAGTTGGAAATATATATATATATATATATATATATATAAGTTGAGTGACTCCTTACAATAATGAACATCTTAATTAATAAAGTATTCATGTCAAATTACCTTAATAGTTTCTCATTCCCACAACAATTATCCAAGTAAAATAAAAAGGGGAAAAGGGCATGAATACCCCTTAGCTTAGCGATTTATAGTTGATATACACCTAGTTCTATAGTTGGCTCATATATACTTCTACCATTATACAAATGATATCCCTAATCAAACGAACATTCAATCACAAATCCTTCTCCAATTGCATATACAACTGAAAATGTACATTGCATGATTCCTACTAATTTCTTGAATTTGTTCAATCATGAGGACTGAGACATGAAGTCATCTCATCAAATCTGAAGATTGACTATTCATAAATTGAACACAAGATCAGAAATATCAGTAGAGATGAAGCTCCTTTAACATCAAGTTTTATATTTATTTTCTTCTTTCCTATAGTAAGCATTAACAATAGAATTCCACCAATGCCACCATCACGTTATGTTGAAAGTTCAAAAAAGGATTTAAGGTTGTAAGGTGCAACGATGTCTGGAGTTCCATTCCACAGTACTTCAGCATATTGTTTGTAGGCAAGCTCAGTGGGATGAGTGGAGTCAAAAAACAAGTAATCTTTCACATTTTTACATAACTCGTACTCTTTTACCTGCCTCTTCCCTCCACAACTAAGAATCCCTCGAAATGGACCCGTTCCACAACAAGCCGTCTCTGATATCTTAAAACCTAAACAAAACAGAACAAAATCATAAGTAAATTAAGACTAAGGAAGCATTCTTTATATAACAACTAAACATTTGACTCTGTGTTTTCTCTACATATATTGTTTGTGTAATTTCATTTTGTTATGAACATTGCATCAACATTCTACTTTGTTAGCAGAGCCATGAAATTTCTGGTTCAATGTTAGAACTGAATAGGAAAAGACAGACAAGAAAACAACTTAGATATGATTTTATGTTTTATCTTTTCGTTTCCTTTTTGTTTGTTTTGAGAAATCAATCGATCAACTCTCTTTTAAGGGGCAGGCGAGATTACAAGGTGGGAATCGAACCCTCACCAATAAGGTGGAAATTCAGGTAGTCAACCAATTGAGCTACTAAGATTCTCCTCTACGATCAATTCTGGTTCTTACTTTTACTTTTTCTTTTAAAGGTTTCTCATCCCATATCTGATACCTGCATTGGAGCCCAACTAAATCCATATCCCCACAGGGAATCCCACATTGAGGGTAAAACGCTTTTTAACAAAGACAACTCCACACCCAAATCCTCGAACCCATGAAAGAGTACTTACCACTCCACCAACTCATATGGGTACTTCTTGCTATAATAGCTATTCATTCATAAATCAACTGTGCACAATATATAATCAAACATAAAAATACTTGATTTTGAGTTTGAAGAGATAGAACACACCATATTTTATTGGATTATCAATGCTATCTGCAACTACTTTGAAGAAGTTGAATATTGTATACTTAAATCCAGGCAATTGCTTCTCTAGTTTTTTGAGCATTTCTGGGAGAGCTGAATTAAACATTTTGGCCAAGTTTGTGGCCTCCTCCATGCAACTCCCATTTGTAACTCCTTTTTGAAGGTTGAGAGCCCTAATAGAAGGGATACAACCTAATGGAGCCAAATTAAGCATCGCAAACTTTCTCCCTCCTTCCTTGTAAATCCCCTGTTACATTGATAGAATAGTGATAGTTTAGTTAGGAAAAGGTAATAACCAATAATTGGAAAGATGATGTTAGAATCAATATTAAGTTGATTACCTTCAATACAGAAGTCAAATTCCCCATAATCATATGTACATATTTTCTATTCGAATTCGGAAAAGTCGAATTTGCTACTAAAGGGGCGAAGAGATCATTACTCCCAGTGCAAAATATATATACAGCATTGGAGACGATCTGTTTGGACTCTGTTTTCCCCACTTTCTTCTTCAACTGTTTTCTCACTTTTTTGAAATATTTCAGCTGAGTTTGAAGATCTATAACCTATCAAATGGAAACCAACATTTTAAAAAAAAAAAATAACACCACCTAATATAATCAAACTATCAAATTCAAACAAGAATTACATAGAAGTAATTAGTTAACGGAAATATTGTCACTTACAAAGCCACGAGCGGTTTCAGCCAAACAACCAGAACCGCCTGATGCAAAATTCACCCCATGAATAAAATGTTTCTTCCCAATTTTAAAATATGGCGGAATTAACGGCAAATTAGCATATTCAGCTGCAAAATACAACCAAAGATCAAATTCTTCACCCATGTGTTCGGGTCAGCATGAGCATAAGTTGATTATTTTACTGGACAATTAAATACTTTTCAAAGAATTGACCAAAACGCGAATACATTTACCAATAAAATCAGGAATGAGGCGTCCATTGGAGGTCCTGCCAGTAGGGTACTTGAAGAATGATTCTCCATACGGTAAATAATTTGCTTGGAAGCTAGCAGTGGTGTTGATGTAATTATTATTTCCAGGATCAAAAACTGAATCACCGAACACGAAAAGGGCAGCTTGATGAGGTTTTTTATGGCACAGAATTGGGGTGGCAAAATGTGCAACCAAAACAAAGATGCACAAGCTAGAGATCAAAGCCATTATTGTGAATGAACAATTACTTGGATATATTGGTTTGGTTTATATTTGCATAGAGTTGGAAATATATATAGTACAAGTGATGTGCAGAATGATTAATAAAAATATACTTGTCTGCATCCACTATCCACTCTATGTAAAGAAATAAGTTAGTTTTTCAATGGATTGAAAGAGTGTTGGCTGGCTGACAATCATTAACTTAGCAAACATGTTAAAACATGATGTAAAATCTTAATTATTTTCAAAAGTCAACTGAGTTATGAAGGAATTAGAATGTGTGATAGACATATTAACATTTCTATGTCTATACATATGACATGAGAATATGTCATTAAGGGGTTAAATGAGAAATTTGAATTTAAAAATTATAAATATAGAATTTTGTCATTCTTTTCAAAAGAGATTAAAAAATAAAATAAATATGTATAAAAAAAATGTCCTTAAACTATATTTTAAAAAATGAATAAAAAATATCATAAGTTAATAGATTGATTGTAAAAAAGTTCTTGCCGTCAATAGTTTGGTCCAAATGCTCCTATTGTTACTTAATAGGTCAAAAATGTCATTTTTTCAAAAAAAAATATATATATTTCATTTCTATCTTTGTAAAATATTTATTTTAATTTCTTCCTCTCTTTAAACTTTTTATTTTTTCTTTCATTAATTTCTTATCTTTTCACTTTTAATTGTTTTAAAAAAAATATGTGTATTTTTTAAAGAAAAATAACTAAAAAGTGTTCTTTAATTTTAACATTTTATTTTTTATGTTTTATTTGATTTTCTTCACTTATTTTGATATCCGCTCGAAATTAACTTATTTAAAATATAAGGCATTTGGAATTAAATTTGAAATCAAATTAAAAGGAAAGAGAAAGAAAATAAAAAGATTAAATAAAATCAATTGAAAAATAAAAAGAAAAAACAATAAATGAAGGTAAATATTTTTTTTAGAAATGTTTAAATACAAGCCAAAAAAAATTACATGTATTAACTTAATTTAACTACAAGATAAAGAAAATAAGAAGATTTTTAAAAAAATCAAAAAGTTTTTTAAAAAAAGTTAAAAGAATTTTTTAAAAAATATTTACACATGTGGCAGGCGCGTGTTGTACAAACACAACCAACTTACCGGGTTGAAGGTGCCACGTCAGCTCAAAAGGTACACGAAAAATACGGAAAAAATGAGTTCGGGTGATAATAGGACCCTAATTAAGTTAAGGTGTGTCGTTGACATTTCGGTCATAGTTTAGGAGGGTAATTATGCATTATCCCAAAAATAAAACAAAAAAGGGTAAAAAAAAATTTCCTTAAACTTTTTTAAAAAATGAATAAAAAATATCACCCGTTAATAGATTGATGTAAAAATGTTCTTGTCATCAATAGTTTGGTCCAAATGCTCCTATTGTTACTTAATAGGTCAAAAATGTCCTTTTTCCAAAAAAAAATATTTTTTTTATCTTTTTAAACACGTATGTTTTTATAATGATGGTTGTTTTTATTAGAGAGTGTTTACAATTTGTGTGTTTTTTTTAAAAACAAATTCAATTGGACTTTAGAAAATTGGCTGATTAATTAATGACGTGGCCAAATCATCATTCGTCACATAGACAAAAAGATTTTGCAAAGTAGGATAGATTTTCAATCAACTCATAATGGCATGGATGAGCCTTTTCTCAAACGGAAATGGCATAGATAAGCCAAACTTTTAACGGATGGCATAAATGAGTTTTTTTCCATTTATTATTTAGTAGTTAATTCCATCTTAGCCTTTACCCTATCTTTATATTGTAGCTCTACCCCGTACCCTTCTATTCTTGTAGGTTTATCATTCAAATTGTTGATGTGTGACATTATGTAATGACGAAAAACTATACAATCTATCCAAACATTATATTCATTAAAACATTACACTACGACACATTACAATCCAATACAATACATTACAACCCAATACAATACGATACATCACAACCCAATACAATACAATATTATATTATGAAACAATATGTAACAACCATCCAAACAAAATGTAGGCATGAAACAATACGTAGCAACCATCCAAACAAAATGTAGGCATTAACAATTAATAGAATTGTCATCATGCTATGTTGAAAGTTCAAAAAAAGGATTTTAGGTTGTAAGGTGCTACAACATCTGGAGTTCCATTCCACAGTAATTCTGTGTATTGTTTGTAGGCCAGCTCAGTGGGATGACTGGAGTCGAAAAACAAGTAATCTTTCACATTGTTACATAATTGGTACTCTTTTACCTGCTTCTTCTCTCCACAACTAAGAATTCCTCGAAATGGACCTGTTCCACAACAAGCCGTCTCCGATATCTTAAAACCTAAACAAAATATAACAAAACTTTTAGGACCTTGTTTGATTACTCTATTTAACTTAATACATGAATTAGTTATACATCATATGGGATCTTATTTTATCCCTAGAAAATGGAGGGATAGCTTATCTAGGTTTAACAATCCCGGCCCCAATCTTGTTTCCTAAATTTCTTTTGTAATTTGATATCCTTTTTAATTATATTGAATTGGTTATAAATGTTCTTTTTAATTCTTCAAATCCGTTTCAGTGTAAAAAAATATAGTTCGTCAATTGACCATTTGAACTATTTGTTTTCTTTTTTAATAAGCTTCGGGTATTTGAACAATTTAAGTAGTGTGAAATCTATGTTAAATTTAAGTATAATCCTTGAGTTACTAATTCCTGCGTTATTCATTTTTGTACCAAACATGGAAACATTCTTTATATAACAACCAAGCATTTGACTCTATTTTTCTCTAATATAATTTGTGTTTATGAACATTGCATCAACATTCTACTCTGTTAGCAGAGCCATGAAATTTCTGCTACAATGTTTTAACTGAATAGAAAAAGACAGATAAGAAAACAACCTATATGTGATTTATGTTTCTTTCTTCTTTCTACGATCAATTCCAATTTTTTCTTTTACTTTGATCTTTTAAGGTTTTTCATGTCCAGATTCGCACCAAGAAGTCCTGTATTGGGGGTAAAACCCTCCTTAACAAAGGTGACTTCATACACAATGTTTGAACATGAGACCATTGATTAAGGATCAAAGAGTACTTACTCTCCACCAACTCCTGTTATACTTATAGTACATTAGTGCTTCTAGCTATAATTAATAACTATTTGTACATAAATCATCGGTGCATAATATATAATCAAACATTAAAATACTTGATTTTGAGTTCGAAGAGATATTGAACATACCGTATTTTGTTGGATTATCAATGCTATCTGCAATACTTTGAAGAAGTGTAATATTGTATACTTAAATCCAGACAATTGCTTCTCTAATTGTTTGAGAATTTCTGGGTGAGCTGAATTAAACATTTTGGCCAAGTTTGTGACCTCCTCCATGCAACTTCCATTTGTAACTCCTTTTTGAAAGTTAAAAGCCCTAATAGAAGGCAGACAACCTAAGGGACCCAAATTAAGTATCACAAACTTTCTCCCTCCCTCCTTGTAAGTTCCCTATTGCATTAATTCAAGAGATATCATTTTTTTCGTGAATTTCATAACTCAACTATGTTCCATTTTCTTATTTGAACAATCACTTTCTCTTTTTATTTAAAATTAAATCCAAAGAAATAGAAAAGATCAATATTAAGTTCATTAGTACCTTTAATGCAGAAGTCAAATTCCCCATAATCATCTGTATATATTCTGTATCAGAATATGGAAAAGGTGAATTTTCCGATAAAGGGGCAAAGAAATCATTACTGCCACTGCTAAAAATATATACAGCATTGGAGAGGATCTGTTTGGACTCTGCTTCCCACACTTTTTTCTTCAACAGTTTTGCCACATTTTTGAAATATTTCAACTGAGTTTTAAGATCTATAACCTGTCAAATCGAAACCAACATTTTTTATGATGCTGAAACACTAGTAATTCGTGAAGCGCTGGAAAACGCTATGGATATTGAATGGTCAAAGTTGCAAATTTTGTCTGATGCAAAAACTGTGGTGGATATGATGCTGAAAAGAAGCGTAGTTTCATCGGAGATAGAGATTACTAGTGAAGATATTTGGAAGCTTATGAGTTTCTTTGAAGATGTATATGTTGTACACTTGTACCTATTCCTTAATCTTGGAATATGGCATCGCTCACAATTTAGCCAAGTTTTCTGTTTCGTTGTTATATAAGGTTGCAAGAGTTTCTGTTTTCCCTAGTTGAATTGTTACTCTTTAAGACCGTTTATGCATTAATATAGTAAAGAGTGTTGTAAAAAAAAATTAAAAAATGTCACTTACAAAGCCACGAGCAGTTTCAGGCAAACAACCAGAACCGGCTGATGCAAAGTTTACTCCATGATCGGAATGTTTCTACCCAATTTGAAGAGACGGCGGAATTAATGGCAAATTAGCATATTCAGCTGCAAAATACAACCAGAAATCAAATTCTTCACCTCATGTCTCCACAGCAAAATAAATTACAGGAGTTGTTGGGTCAATTTGCGAGTTGATTATTTTAATATTTTTTTAAACAGTTGATTAAACGTGGTTAAATTTACTAATAAAATCAGGATACCTTGCAACTTGCAAGTAGATAATTTTACTGGACACCTACTACCTCACACAATTGCAGGTAACTCAAAAGTGAAATATTTTTCAAATAGCTGACTAAATGCAATTAAATTTACCGATAAAATCAGGAATGAGGCGTCCATCGGAATTCCTGCCAGTAGGGTACTGGAAGAATGATTCTCCATAAGGGAAATAATTTGCTTGGAAGTCAAAAGTGGTGTTGATGTAGTTATTATTTCCAGGATCGAAAATTGAATAGCCGAACACGAAAATGGCAACTTGATGAATATGGCTGCGAATACACACAATTGGTGTGGCAAAATGTGCAACCAAAACAAAGATGGCATCAAAGCCATTAGAGTAGTTGAACAACTTAATTGTTAATGATCAATTAATAGTTTGGTTTATATTTGCATAGAGTTGTAAATAAATATAGTACTAGTGGTGTACTGAATAATTAAAAATAACATTTGCATAGAGTTAGAAATATATATAGTACTACTGGTGTGTACAAAGATTAAACAAAATATTTGTCTGCATCTACTATCGACTCTGTGTAAAGACTAAGTTTATTTTTCAATATATTGAAAGAGAGTTGGCTGGCTGAAGTCAATGTCACGAAACTCGTTTTTTTGTGACAATAATTGATCAAGTTACGGAATCTGTCCCAATTTTTTCAAAAAAATGTTTGTGTAAGAAGGAATTTCACAAGTAGGGGTGGACGTTCAGGCAGTTCGGATTGGATATGAGAACTTTGGTTTGAATTTTTGATTTTCATAATGTAACTGTGTAAGAAGATAAAATCCAAACAAGTCCAGATTGAATTGGTTTTCTCAAGTTCGGTTTTGAGCCTATACATAAGTTGAGTTACTCCTCTTACAAAAATGAACATCTTAATAAAGTATTCACATCAAATTGCTTTAATAATTTCTCATTATTAAACATAAACATCAAAGGTTTCAAAGCTATGCTCATTCCTGCTCCTGAAAGATCGTTTTTGGTAACAACCGAAAACTAATCAAAACCAATGTCTTCACAGTTACTTTGAAACTGCATTGCGAAAACGTACTAACCAGGCTTTAAAAAATCAATAGGCAAACATTTTCTGAACTTTGGTTTTTGCAAAGGGCATCTGATGATGCCTGATGCAAAAGGACTGATTATTCTTGCTATATGTTAAATCTGTTGTCACTTTCATCTTTTAAAGGTCCAATAATGGTGCAATGGATGACAACAGAGAAAGAAGGGTGATCGCTAACAGACAACAACAGCAACAACATACCCAGTGAAATCCCATAAGTGGGGTCAGGGGAGGGTAGAGTGTACGTAGACCTTACCCCTACTTCGTAGAGGTAGAAAGGCTGTTTCTGGAGGATCCTTGGCTCGAGTACAACATAGGGAAAATTTTGTTGATCTCTGTAACAAACACTAAAATGAATGTTGTGATTATCTCAATTCATCAATAAACTACCACGCCAACAAACTAATAAGCTTTGATTCATACGAAAATGAGCAATTACAATATGAAGAACACGAACAATAACTGTAACTATAAAGAAGAAGGGATGGGGGAACTAAGAGAGAATTGGGGATGAGAAGCACAATCTTTGCCTAAGCATAATCATAATTCGCATAAACCTATTTTGTTCTCCCAAGTCTCTATTTATCAACCTGGATCCCACACATAGCCACTTAATCCGGTGTTGGGCTGCTTTGCCAATACTGATCTAGGCCCATTCATAACAATCTCACTATGATTCCCTAACCAAACATACATTCAATCACAAATCCTTCTCCAATTGCATATACAACTGAAAATGTACATTGCATGATTCCAATTAATTTCTCAACTTTGATCAATCATGAGGACTGAGACATGAAGTCATCTTATCAAATCTAAAGATTGACTCTTCATAAGTTGAACACAACAAGAACAGAAAAATTACTAGAGACCAAGCTCTTCAACATCATGTTTCACATTGTTTATTCTTTCCTTTAGTAGGCGTTAACAAAACAATTCCACCAATGCCACTATCAGGTTATGTTGAAAGATCAAAAAAGGATTTTAGGTTGTGAGGTGCTACAACCGCTGGAGTTCCATTCCAGAGTAATTCGGCGAATTGTTGGTAAGCCAGCTCAGTGGGATGAACAGAGTCGAAAAACAAGTAATCTTTCACATTTTTACATAAATCATACTCTTTTACCTGCCTCTTGCCTCCACAACTAAAAATCCCTCGAAATGGACCTGTCCCACAACAAGCCGCCTCTGATATCTTAAAACCTAAACAAAACAAATTCATAAGTAAATTAAGACTAAGGGAACATTCTTTATATAAAAATCAAACATTTTACTCTGTGTTCTCTGAACATATTTAGTTTGTATAATTGCATTTTCTCTACATGAAACATGTCATTTAAACTACTTATTAGGATTCAAGAATCACATTCTAATTTGTTAACAGAGACATGACATTTCTGACACAGTGCATGCAGTGCAAAACTAGGTATGTCGCTAAGTGTTTTTAAGATTTATATGTATATTTATAAAAGTAATTTTAGACCTGTATATTCAGTATTACACAGTATAATTTTTAGTTAAAAAGGTGTTCAACTGACTGCCCTTCAATCTATGTAGTTATTGCTACTGAGTGCACACACTGATGTAAATGGAAAGACAGAAAAGAATCAACCAATTGTTACTTCTTAATATAATAGCTGTTCTTTCATAAATCAAAAGTGCACAAAATATAATCGAACATAAATACTTGATTTTGAGTTCGATGAGATAGATTTTACCATATTTTGTTGGATTATGAATGCTTTCTGCTAATACTTTGAAGGTGTTGAATATTGTATACTTAAATCCAGGCAATTGCTTCTCTAGGTGTTTGAGCATTTTTGGGAGAGCTGAATTAAACATCTTCGCGATGTTTGTAACCTCCTCCATGCAACTGCCATTTGTAACTCCTTTTTGAAGGTTCAGAGCCCTAACAGAAGGGACACAACCTAATGGACCCAAATTAAGCATTACAAACTTTCTCCCTCCTTCCTTGTAGACACCCTGTTGCATTAATTCAATGAGATATATTAATACATTTGACTTATGATCACAAGATTCAAAAATCTTCTTTATGTCCAGTGTCAAGTTAAAATGGAGGGAGTAGAAAAGATGATGTCGAATCAATATTAAGTTGATTACCTTTAAAACAGAAGTAAAATTCCCTATAATCATCCATACATATTCTGTATCGGAATATGGAAAAGTCGAATTTGCTGATAAAGGGGCAAATAAATCATTACTGCCACTGCTAAAAATATATACAGCATTGGAGAGAATCTGTTTGGGCTCTATTTTCCCCACTTTCTTCTTCAACAGTTGTGCCACGTTTTTGAAATATTTCAACTGAGTTTGAAGATCTATAACCTGTCAAATGGAAACCAACATTTTTATAAAATAAATTCCATCTTGATCTAACTATCAAATGGAAACAAGAATTACATTAAAGTAATTAGTTAAATGAACTATAGTCCCTTACAAAGCCACGAGCGGTTTCAGCCAAACAACCAGAACCGGCTGAAGCAAAATTCACCCCATGATCGAAATGTTTCTTCCCAATTTGAAAATACGGCGGAATCAATGGCAAATTAGCATATTCAGCTGTAAATACAGCGAAAAAACAAATTCTTTACCTCATGCCTCCATATAGCAATAGAAATTAGAGGAGCCGTTCAGGTCAACTTGTGTATAAGTTGATTATTTTACTGGACATTTACTACCTCCCACAATTAAATGCTTTTATCAAAGTATTGACCAAAACGCGAATAAATTAAATTTACCAATAAAATCAGGAATGAGGCGTCCATTGGAGGTCCTGCCAGTAGGGTACTTGAAGAATGATTCTCCATACGGTAAATAATTTGCTTGGAAGCTAGCAGTGGTGTTGATGTAATTATTATTTCCAGGATCAAAAACTGAATCACCGAACACGAAAAGGGCAGCTTGATGAGGTTTTTTATGGCACAGAATTGGGGTGGCAAAATGTGCAACCAAAACAAAGATGCGCAAGCTAGAGATCAAAGCCATTATTGTGAATGAACAATTACTTGGATATATTGGTTTGGTTTATATTTGCATAGAGTTGGAAATATATATAGTACAAGTGATGTGCAGAATGATTAATAAAAATATACTTGTCTGCATCCACTATCCACTCTATGTAAAGAAATAAGTTAGTTTTTCAATGGATTGAAAGAGTGTTGGCTGGCTGACAATCATTAACTTAGCAAACATGTTAAAACATGATGTAAAATCTTAATTATTTTCAAAAGTCAACTGAGTTATGAAGGAATTAGAATGTGTGATAGACATATTAACATTTCTATGTCTATACATATGACATGAGAATATGTCGTTAAATGAGAAATTTGAATAAAATAATCAAAAATACAAAAGTCAAATATTCTAATCGACAATATCAAAATTTTAAGATCTACATGATTGTACAGAAAAGATATATATGCATATATAAGGGAAGGTAATATCAATCATTTTCAATGGTTCAAAGTAGGGGTGTCAAAATTGAGCCCAATTATAGCTAATCCGCCCAACCAGTCCAAAATTTTAACGGTTGGGCTCAAGATCATTTGAATTGTGTTCAATCTCAACTCATTCAAATCTTAACCCATTTGATGAGAATCCTCAATTGAACCCAATTTAATCTCCAATTTCAATCTGTTGTAAGACTCTTTATTTGCATTAATGTAATGTATATTTCTATATTAAAGGTATGAATTACTATCTATTTTATATTTTTTAGGATTTATCTATCCATTTGTAACTTCTTTTTTAAAATTTTCTTGAATTGAAATTCAAATTGTGGTTATAAAACTTAAATAACAATATATTAAAATTATTGAGATTAAGCGGGTCAAATTGGGCGGGTCAAGACCCAACCCGTTTTTAAGCCCATTTGAGCCCAAAATAAACTTAGGCGGGTCAGAATCCAACCCAATTTTTATTTCAACTTATTTTAATATCTTCAATTTCAACCCAACTCGCTCATTTGACGCCCCTAGTTCAAATCTATGCTCATTCCCGATCCAGAAAGATCTGTTCTGGTAACAACCAAAAACTAATCGGAAAACCAATGTCTTCACAGATATTGATATGTGTTACTTTGAAACTGCATCGCGAAAATATAGTAATCAGGTTTTAAAAATCAATTGTGAAACATGTTCTTTGTTTGCTTGGATGTAAATGAAGGCAGAAAAGCGATTTTTTTTGTTCATCTTCTTTTTCTTCAACATTTTTTGAACTTTGGTTTTTGCAAAGGACATCTGATCATGCCTGATGCAGAAGGTCTGATGATGGTTTCTATATCTCTAATCTACAGTCACATTCATCTTTTTAAGGTCCAATCAGTGCCGGCTTTTGACTAAAGTTGGTAAAGCAAGGGCTTTCCTATATAGAGCTACACCTCTCATCACAGTTTATCTTTTAGACCACCAACTTTATTGAGCCTGTTGAAGGAGTCACTTAGAGCCTTAAGGGCATTTAGGTCATTAGAGGTAATTGTAAAGTTTAACTAACTTAATGAGAGTTAGTTAATTAAGTAAAAAGTTAGTTAGGGTTACAGTGTATAAGCTTGTATATAAAATAGACTCCTAAGTTCATTCTGTAACTAATTTAGTTTTGAAGAAATGAACTGATTCTCTTTCTCTGTCAATCTGCTTCCTCTTCTTCTGTCAATCTTCTTCCTCTGCTTCTTTCTTTCTTTCTCATTTCAATTTGTATATCTTCTCTTATAATTTCATGGTATCAGAGCAATTCAACTAGTTACACTAGTTTGAAAGATCGATCCACAATTCTGGTCTAGACTCTGTGGTTTCTGGAGAAATTGAAAGTTCTTGGCTGATTAAATGGAAGAAGGTCAATCTTCACAGGTTCAGACAAATGGATCCAGTCAGGCTACTGGAATTGACTACAATCATCCATTGTTCTTCTCCCCATCTGATGTAAGTGGTACCCAGATTATTTCGTTTCAATTGACTGGAATTGACAATTACTCGATTTGGTATAGGTCGATGAGGGTAGCGTTGCTTGGAAGGAACAAGCTGGGAATGGTTGATGGTACTTGTAAGAAAGAAGTGTTCCCAGAACATATGTGGAATCACTGGGAAAGAGTTAATGTAGTGGTCTTATCGTGGTTGATGAACTCTGTGGAAAGAGGATTGCTAGGAGGTATAATGTATGCCTCCAATGCTATGGGATGATTTGTATGAAAGGTTCAACAAGATCGATGGCTCAAGAACATTCAATTTGTACAAGGAGATTGCTACGTTGAGTCAAGGTACTTCTACAGTATCTACATATTTCTCAAAGTTAAAAAATCTGTGGGAAGAGTTTGAGGCACTTGTCCCAGTTCCCTGTTGTAACTGTGAAAAATCAAAAGAGTTTGTAGTACATTTGCAGAAGTTGAAATTGTTTCAATTTCTCATGGGACTAAATTATTCATATAATCAAGCAAGGAGTCAAATCTTGCTTATGAGTCCTATGCCCTCAATCAATCAGGCCTATGGGATGGTAATTAGTGATGAAGGGCAAAGGTCCATAGTAGCAAGTTCTGGGATTTTGGGAACAAATCCTGCATCAAGTGGTAGCAACAGTTTTGATATGGCCATGTTTTCAAGAAATGTGCCTTCAAAGTTCAAGAAGAATTATAATCTTCAATGTGACTTCTGTAAAATGAAAGGACACACCAAGGAGGTGTGTTACAAATTGGTGGGGTATCCCCCGGACTACAGGTTCAAAAAGAAAGAAGTACAGGCTGGGGTTAATGGATATAACTCCAGTGCCAGGGCTCATAATGTGATATCTGATGGCTACTTTCAAGGGCGTGGTCAGTGTAATAGTGAGGTTGATACAGATGGTGGTGTGCCTGGTGGACTTGAAGCAGGCTACAAAGGAAAAGGACTAGTATACAATACTGAACCTGCACAAAATAGAGAAGCTGAAATGGGATTGTATCCTTTTACCAAGGAACAATATAATCAGATTGTGAATCTTTTGAAGAATGGAGGTGACAACAATACTCCTACAACATCCATGTCCTCAGCAAACTTAGCAGGTACTAATTGTCCTGGTCCTTTCTTAGTTAGAAGCATACATGAATGGATAATAGACACTGGGGCTACCAATCATATGGTAGCTGATGTAGACTTGTTAGAAAAGCCCATAGAAGTGTCTAAGAAGGTTTATTTACCTAATGGTGCAGTCACTGAAGTCACTCATACTGGGTTTAGTAGTGTGTCTACAAGGACATCATTGTCTAATGTGTTGCATTTGCCTCAATTCAAGTTTAATTTGATGTCTGTATCAAAAGTAACAAAGGAATTAGGCTGCTCAGTGAGTTTCTTTCATGATTTTTACCCCTTTCAGGATCTCTCCAATGGAAGGGTGAGGGAGATTGGTAGAGAGGAAAATGGGCTGTATATTCTTACAGGTCACACAGGTGTGTAGGCTCAAAACAGTGACTGTGTTTTTGCAGTGAATGAAATGTCTGAAGATATAGAGTTGTGGCACAAAAGGCTTGGGCATGCATCAACAGGAACTTTGGACAAGCTTATATCTGTAAAGTCTGAGTGTATAGCAAATACATTGAATAAGTGTACTGTTTGTTCATTTGCAAAGCACGTTAGAAACTCATTTCCTACAAGTAGTATTCAAAGTTCTGCATGTTTTGATCTTGTGCACATGGATGTGTGGGGTCCTTATAATGTGCCTACGTTTGATGGTAACAAGTATTTCCTTACTATTGTGGATGATTTCTCTAGGCCAATTTGGGTTTATTTGCTAAAATTGAAGTCTGATGCATGTGTGGTTATTAAAAAGTTTATTGTCTATGTTAAAACTCAGTTTGGTAGGTCTGTTAAGATTGTCAGGACTGATAATGGCACTGAATTTGTCAATTCAGTGTGTAAAGAGTTGTTTCAAAGTCTTGGGATAGTTCATCATACCAGTTGTGCATATACTTCTCAGCAAAATGGGGTAGCTGAAAGGAAACACAGACACTTGCTAGAAGTAACAAGGGCAATAAGGTTTCAAGCTAAGATACCTATCAGGTTTTGGGGTTTGTGTGTGTTAGCTGTTGTACACCTGATCAATAGGTTACCTAGCTCAGTGTTACAGCATAGGTCCCCATATGAGGTGTTCTATAACAAAAAACCCTGTGTGTCACATTTAAGGGTAATTGGTTGTCTTTGTAATGTTAAGGTTGTACAAGAACTTGACAAACTAAAGCCAAGGTCTAAGATGGCAGTTCATATGGGGTATTCTATGACTCAAAAAGGGTACATACTATATGATATAGAAACCGGAAGGTTATTTGTTCACAGGGATGTTATATTTAGGGAAGAGGTTTTCCCTTTCAAGAGTAACACTGCTTCATCAAATACAAGACTTTTTGTTCCAGTAAATACTGAATATGATGAGAATAATGCTCCTGCAATGTTTGAGACACCCTGTACTGCAGTACCTGAAGTGGTTGAAACACCTTGGGTCACCCATCCTTCACAAAGTCAGGTTTAGGACATAGTCACACAAGAATGTGTCACCCATCCTTCACAAAGTCAGGTTCAAGACATAGTCACACAAGACGCTAGACCAGCTTCACAATCAGTTGAGCTGCCTGCACCTATACCTATCACCACTACTAGGAGGTCTGGAAGATATATGAATCCACCTATTTGGCTAAAAGACTTTGTCTCTTTGAGTGTTAATGAAACAGTGGCATATCCTATGTCCTAGTATATTGCCTATGACCATTTGGCACCCAAGTATCAAGCTTATATAGCTGCTTTTTCATCTTCCACAGAACCTAGAAACTATCATGAAGCCATCAAAGATCCCAGATGGGTGGAAGCTATGAAGTTAGAGGTTAGTGCATTACAACAAAATCACACTTGGGAGATAGTGTCCTTGTCTGAAGGAAAAAAACCTATTGGATGTAGGTGGATTTATAAAATAAAGTATAAAGCTTCTGGTGAATTGGAAAGATTCAAAGCTAGGTTAGTTGCCAAAGGCTATAACCAAAAAGAAGGGATTGATTATCACGACACATTTCTCCAGTAGTAAAAATGAAAACTGTTAGATCAGTTCTTGCAATTGCAGCAACAAGACAGTGGCATGTTCATCAAATGGATGTCTTCAATGCATTTCTAAAAGGTGATCTGTTTGATGAGATTTACATGGATTTACCTCAAGGATTTCAGAGTCAGGGGGAGACTAAGGCAGTGTGCAGACTCAAGAAATCCTCGTATGGGTTAAAACAAGCACCTAGGCAATGGAATGCTAAGTTAACTGAGGCACTTCTTAAGTTCCAGTTTCAACAAAGTCAATATGATCACTCCTTGTTCACCAAAAAGAGCACAGAAGGTATAACCATTGTTCTAGTCTATGTAGATGACATGCTTATCACAAGTGACAGTCTCAAACTAATCAAAGAGACCAAACATTCCTTAAAGAAGCATTCAAAATGAAGGATTTGGGAGAGTTAAAATGTTTCCTAGGTATTGAATTTGCTAGGTCAGGTATTCTAATGCATCAAAGGAAGTATGCATTAGAGTTGATCTCTGAAGCTGGACTTGGAGCTGCAAAACCTTCCATGACTCCTATGTATTGCATTATGAAGTTAACATCAAAAGAATATGATGATCATGTCTTTAAAAGCACCAAACCAGCAAAACCTATGGCTGATCAAGGCTCCTATCAGAAGCTTATAGGTAAACTTCTGTATATTACTATGACCAGACCTGATATCTCATTTTGTGTTCTAACTCTGAGTCAATATTTGCAAGCCCCTAAATAGTCTCATATGGAAGCTGCACTCAGGGTAGTTAGATACCTGAAAAAACAGCCAGGACAAGGAGTCTTATTATCTAGCAAGAAGAACAATGAGATATCTGCTTATTGTGATGCACATTGGGCTGCATGTCCTAACTCTAGAATGTCAGTAACACGTTATGTGGTAAAGTTTGGAGATTCTCTTATCATCTGGAAGTCCAAGAAACAAACAACTGTCTCCAAGAGTTCAGCAGAAGCTGAGTACAGAAGCTTAGCTTCAACTGTGGCAGAGTTGGTTTGGGTAATTGGATTAATGAAGGAACTTGATGTTGATATTACCCTTCCAGTTAATGTTTATAGTGACAGCAAAGCAGCTATTCAAATAGCTGCAAATTCAGTTTATCATGAAAGGACTAAACACATTGAGATAGATTGTCATTTTATTAGAGAAAAGGTTATACAAGGAATGATTTCTACTAACTACATCTCTACAAGTGAACAACTGCTGATATTCTTACAAAAGGATTATCAAGAGTTCAACATGAATATTTGAGTTCCAAGTTAGGTATTCAAAATATCTTCAGAGTACCTAACTTGAGGGGGAGTGTTGAAGGAGTCACTTAGAGCCTTAAGGGCATTTAGGTCGTTAGAGGTAATTGTAAAGTTTAACTAACTTAACGAGAGTTAGTTAATTAAGTAAAAAGTTATTTAGGGTTACAGTGTATAAGCTTGTATATAAAATAGACTCCTAAGTTCATTCCATAACTAATTTAGTTTTGAAGAAATGAACTGATTCTCTTTCTCTGTCAATCTGCTTCCTCTTCTTCTGTCAATCTTCTTCTTCTTCTTCTTCTTCTTTCTTTCTCATTTCAATTCGTATATCTTTTCATATAATTTCAGAGCCGCCCCTAAATCCAATAATGATACAATGGAGGACAACAGAGAAAGAAAGGTTGCTGTTGAACAAAGTAACTCAAAACAGAGGGTACATTTTATTTTATCTGATATCCCTAATCAAACGAACATACAATCACAAATCCCTCTCCAATTGCATATACAATTGAAAATGTACATTGCATGATTCCTACTAATTTCTCGATTTTGTTCAATAATGAGGACTGAGACATGAAGTCATCTCATCTAGTCTGAAGATTGACTCTTCATAAATTGAAAACAAGATCAGAAATAGCAGTAGAGATCAAGCTCTTTTACATCAAATTTTACATTTATTTTTTTCTTTCATATAGTAAGCATTAACAAAAGAATTCCACCAATGCCACCATCACGTTATGTTGAAAGTTTAAAATAGGATTTTAGGTTGTAAGGTGCTACAATGTCTGGAGTTCCATTCCACAGTAATTTCGTGTATTGTTGGTAGGCCAGCTCCGTGGGATGAACAGAGTCGAAAAAAAAGTAATCTTTCACATTTTTACATAACTCGTACTCTTTTACCTCCCTCTTCCCTCCACAACTATGAATCCCTCGAAATGGACCCGTTCCACAACAAGCCGTTTTTGATATCTTAAAACCTAAACAAAACAGAACAAAATCATAAGTAAATTGAGACTAAGGAAACACTCTTTATACAACAACCAAACATTTGACTCCATTTTTCTCTACATAGTTTGTGTGATTTCATTTTGTTATGACTTGTGATTATTGCATATACATTCTACTCTGTTTGCAGAGCCATGAAATTTCTGCTACAGTGTTTGAACTGAATAGAAAAAGACAGATAAAAACCACAATCTATATATGATTTATGTTTCATCTTTCTATGATTAATTTCAATTCTTTCTTTTACTTTATTGAAGGTTCCTCATGGGGAGACTAAATCTAGATTCGCACCAGGAAGTCCTACATTGGGGGTAATGTGCTCCTTAACAAAGACGATTTCATACCATTGCTCGAACCTGAGACCTTTGGTTAAGGATAAAAGAGTACTTACCACTCCACTAATTCCTGTTGGAACTTATAGTACACTAGTACTCTTGCTATAATAATTATTCTTTTATAGATCAATGGTGCACAATATATAATCGAACATAAAAATACTTGATTTTGAGTTCGTAGAGATAGAACACACCATATTTTGTTGGATTATCAATGCTATCTGCAAATACTTTAAAGAAGTTGAATATTGTAAAATTAAATCCAGGCAATTGGTTCTCTAGTTTTTTGAGCATTTCTGGGAGACCTGAATTGAACATTTTCACCATGTTTGTGGCCTTCTCCATGCAACTTCCATTTGTAACTCCAATTTGAAGGTTGAGAACCCTCATAGAAGGGAGACAACCTAATGGACCCAATTAAGCGTCACAAACTTTCTCCCTCCTTCCTTGTAAATTCCCTGTAAACAAAGTACAAAGAGTTAGCCTAACCTGTCCATTTGACATGCCTAGATAAAATCTACAACTAGTAAATTAAATCAAAAGAAATAGAAAAGATCAATATTACCTTTAAAACATAAGTCAAGTTGCCCATAATCATGTGTAGATATTCTGTATCGGAATATGGGAAAGTTGAATTTGCAAATAAAGGGGCAAAGAAACCATTATTGGCAGTGCTAAAAATATATACAGCATTGGAGAGGATCTGTTTGGACTCTGTTTCACCCACTTTCTTCTTCAATAGTTGTGCCACATTTTGGAAATATTTCAACTGAGTTTGAAGATCTATAACCTGTCAAATAGAAACCATCCATCTAATATCAAATTCAAACAAGAATTACATAAAACTTAAAAGTAATTAGCTAAATGAAATATTGTCACTTACAAAGCCACGAGCGGTTTCAGGCAAACAACCAGAACCGCTTGAAGGAAAATTCACTCCATGAATGAAATGCTTGTTCCCAATTTGAAAATATGGCGGAATCAATGGCAAATTAGCATATTCAGCTGAAAAATAAAACCAAAAAAAATTTTAAAAAATCAAAGTCATGTCTCCCTATAGCAAAATAAATGTCAGCTTGCGCACAAGTTGATTATTTTACTGGACCTTAACTTGTTGGGAAAGACAAGCACAAAATAAATGTGCACAACAAGGCAATTGCAGAAGAAACCCAAGTCAAAACTTTGCCTTTCTATTTGAACCAAGAGAAGACAAAATAATGCAAGAACAAACAATTTGGGGCAGCAAACAAATCAACCAAGCAAGAAAAATAAATCAACACGAGACACCAAGTTTAATGTGGAAAAACATCTTCGGTGTGAAGAGTAAAAACCACAAGGCCAAAGCTCCACTATAATGAACAAGAGTTACAAAAGTGTTCTCCAAAATGGCCACCAACAAAGTGCCAAACAATGAGCTACACAACTACAAGATAGCACCAAAAACTAGAGAAATAAAAAGTAGCAAAATCACCAAATCATAGCTACTGTTCACGAGCAAAAATCTGGAGCTACAGGACTCCAAATCACCCTCTCTCAGTTCCCAACCAAAGATTAAGTTGAAAGGAACAAGCTATCCAAAAATCAGCTCAATCGGACAAGAAACGAAGCGGAAAAAATGAAGCGGGAATCGCAATTTGAAATTGGCTGCTAGGGCTTGTGCGAAAATCTTCACTTTCTCACTTTTCTCTCTATATGGCTGCTCTCAAAACTCTTGTTCAACTTCAAAATAAGACCTAAAACAAAGTCTTATAAATGCACCATAATATTGGGCTTATGGGCAAAGTGGGCTATTCCAATTGAGCTCAATTTTATCCACAAAGGAAAGGAAAGGGAGACCCAAAACCTTGAACTTCTATTTATCCACATAGGAAGGGAAAAAGACCTAAAACCCAACAATTCTCCCCCTACCGACTATGTGGAGGAGATCGCCATCTCGGCGATCATGCAACATTCTTCAAACTTCCCTCTTGGCAAAGCTTTAGTCATCATGTCGGAACCATTATCATTGGTATGGATCTTTTCAAGTTCAAGCAACTTAGAATCCAACACATCTCAAATCCAATGATACATCACATCAAGGTGTTTAGATCGACCATGAAATGTAGAATTCTTGCCAAGGTGAATAGAACTTTGACTATCGCAATAAAGCACATACCTCTCTTGAGCACAACCAAGTTCCCCTAAAAATCTCTTCATCCAGAGCAACTCTTTGCAAGCTTCAACAGCAGCAATAAGCTCAGTCTCTGTAGTAGATAAAGCAACACATTTTTGCAATCTAGATTGCCAAGACCCAACTCCCCCTGCAAAAGTAATCAAGTAGCCTGAAGTAGACTTACGAGTATCAACATCACCAGCCATATCTGAATCAGTGTAACCACAAAGAACAGGCTTTCCCATCCCAAAACACAAACTCAGACTAGAAGTGCCACAAAGATATCTCAAAATCCACTTTACAGCATTCCAATGTTCTTTTCCCGAATTAGAAAGAAAACGGCTAACAATACCAACAGCATGAGCAATATTTGGTCTTGTACACACCATTGCGTACATCAAACTACCAACAGCTGAAGCATAAGGAACTTTATTCATATCTTCCTTCTCACCATCACTGGAAGGACAATGCTTAGTACTCAATTTGAAGTAGCTAAAGGTGTACTGACAACCTTAGCTTTGTCCATGTTAAATCTACGAAGTACTTTCTGAATGTACTTCTCTTGTGACAACCACAACTTCTTGGCATCTCTATCACGGACAATCTGTATGCCAAGAATCTGCCTTGCTGGTCTCAAGTCTTTCATAGCAAAAGACTTATTAACTCTTGCTTCAACTTCTGAATCCTGCAAGTATTATGACCAACAACAAGCATGTCATCAACATAAAGCAAAACGATAATGAAGTCATTACCAAAGAATTTTTGCACAAAGACACAGTGGTTTGAAGAAGTCTTTTTGAAGCCCTGCTGACTCATAAAAGAACCAAACTTTCTGTACCATTTCCTGGGAGCTTGTTTTAGGCCATACAAGCTCTTCTTCAATTTGCAAACATAATTCTTTTTTCCCTTGACTTCAAATCCTTCCGGTTGCTCCATATAAATTTTTTCATCCAAGTCACGATGGAGAAAAGCAGTCTTAACATCCATTTGCTCAATCTCTAAGTCCAAACTTGCAGCCAAGCCTAGAACCACACGAATAGATGATATCTTCACAACTGGAGAGAATATCTCATCAAAATCAATTCCTTTTTTCTGGCTAAAACCCTTCACAACTATTCTAGCTTTGTACCGTGGAACTGGGTTACCATCTTCATGTTTCACCCTAAAAATCCACCTGTTTTTCAAAGCTTTTCGATCTTTAGGTAACATAACCAAATCAAAGGTATTATTATTATGTAGAGACTTCATTTCATCCGCTATAGCATCAAACCACCTTTCTTTTTCTTCACTTTCCATGGCCTCATCAAGATTCTCGGGTTCTCTCCCGTCAGTCAAGAGTACATACTCATTGGGAATATAACGAGATGAAGGTATTTTTTCTCTAGTAGATCTTCTGAGAGAACTCTCTTGAGCATCAATAATAGTTGGTTCCTCACCAACCACATCGCCTTGCACTGGAGCATCAACGGCATACTGGTCATTCTGAATATGATCAACATCTTCAATATCAGCTTGACTTTGATTATTTTGAAGATTTTCATCAGGTGTAATAGTCAAAGGAACTGGATCAACATCAACTAGGCTCTCACTGCTCTGAGAATCAACCTTCTCAGCTTTGTCAAGATCTTCAATTATTTGGTCTTCAAAGAACACAACATCACGGCTTCTAACAAGTTTCTTCTCAACTGGATCAAAGAACTGATAGTTAAATTCGTCTTGACCATAACCAACAAAGATACACTGCCTAGTTTTAACATCCAACTTTGACCTCTCATTTTTAGGAACATGCACAAAGGCTTTACACCCAAAAACTTTAAGATGATCATAAGAAACATTCTTACCAGACCAAACTCTGTCAGGGACATCACCATTCAAAGCAACAGTAGGAGATAAATTGATAACATAGGTAGCAGAATTAAGTGCTTCTGCCAAAAAGGAATCTGGCAGCTTAGCATCTAAAAGCATACATCTAACCCTCTCAACTAAAGTTCTGTTCATCCTCTCTGCTAAACCATTTAGCTGAGGAGTCTTTGGAGGAGTTTTCTAATGCCGAATACCCTGCTCTCTGGAATATCTATCAAAAGGACCAATATACTCACCACCATTATCATAACGGATGCATTTCAATTTCTTCCCTGTCTATCTCTCAATCAAGGCCTGAAAATTCTTGAACACATCAAGCACCTGATCCTTGGACTTCAAAGAGAATACTCCGAGTTTGCGAGAATGATCATCAATAAAAGTCACAAAGTAAAGTGCACCGCCATGAGACTTTACCTTAAAAGGACCACACAA
Source organism: Solanum appendiculatum (assembly GCA_018342035.1). Classification (NCBI taxonomy): domain Eukaryota; kingdom Viridiplantae; phylum Streptophyta; class Magnoliopsida; order Solanales; family Solanaceae; genus Solanum; species Solanum appendiculatum. The sequence continues at coordinate 1,600,080 of JAGDQO010000446.1, forward strand.
ATCAGAATGTACCAACCCAGCAAATCAAGCTTCCTCGAAGGTGGATGACTCTGAAAAGAAACTATTTTATGTTTACCGGCTAAGCAATGAACACATTTGTTCAACTTTGCTTGTTTCACTCCAGAAAGCAAATTCTTCTTAGCCAAATTATCCATCCCATTCTCGCTCATATGACTCAGTCTTCTATGATATAACTCTGATGAAGTATCATTCTCCACCAAATTTACTGAGCCTCTACCAATGGAGCCCTGCAAAATATACAAGTTAGACAAGTTGTTACCACGGGCTACAACCACGAACCTCTAGTAAGCTTCCACTGGCCAGCACCAAGGGTATTAGCATAACCCTCATCATCAAGGTATCCAACAGAAATCAAATTCAAGCGAACATCCGAAGCATGTTTGACATTATTGAGAACTAGTTTGGAACCATTGTTACTTTCCAAACAAACTGTCCCAATGCGAAGAACTGCAACCTCATGATTATTGTCCATTTTCAACATCCCAAAATTACCTGGAGGATAAGAAAAAATTAATTCCTTCCTGGGAGTGACATGAGAAGTACCACCAGAATCCACAAACCAGCTAGACTCATCACAAACAAGATTAACATCATTTTCATCACAAGAAACAAGGAGATCATCATTAGCAACAACAGCAACATGATTTTCATTGTCGTCTTCTTTCTTTTGTTGTTTCATATCTCTTTTGTACCTAAAACAATATTTCTTAATATGTCCATTCTTGTGGCAATAGTCACTTGTAACATTCTTGAATCTAGACTTTGACTTTCCTCTACTTTTATCTCTATCATTCTGACATCTGAACTTGCTTCTCCCCCAATCTTCAGTAACCAAAACATCGGAGTGTGAAACTGAAGAAGATGAGCCTTGAGATTTTCTTCTCATCTCTTCATTCAAGACACCACTCTTAGCATATTCCATGGTTACAACACCACTGGGAGCAGAATTAATCAAAGAAACTCGAAGAGTTTCAAAAGAGTCTGGCAGAGTATTAAGAAGCCATAGTCCTTGAATTTCTTCATCGAATTTTACACCCATTCCGAACAACTGGTCAAGAACACCCTGAAAATCATTTATATGATCAAAAATAGGAGTGCCCTCTTTATACCTGATGTTCATCAATTGTTTCAACAGAAACAACTTATTATTGCCAGTCTTCGAAGCATATAGTGTATCGAGCTTGTCCCACAAACTTCTAGCATGTGTCTCATTAACAATGTGATTTCTAACATTATCTTCAACCCATTGTCTAATATAGCCACAAACCTGCAGGTGCTCAAATTCCCAATCTTCATCATTCATGGATTCAGGTTTGTTAGAGGCAAACACGGGTAGATGCATTTTCTTGACAAATAGAAGATCTTTTATCTTGCCTTTCCAAGTATGATAATTACTACCATTCAAACAAACCATCTTGCTCATATTTGACTCCATCATTCAAATAGATAATCAACAACAACTCAATGCTCTGATACCACTTTGTTGGGAAAGGCAAGCACAAAATAAATGTACACGACAAGGCAATTACGGAAGAAACCCAAGTCAAAACTTTCCCTTTCTATTTGAACCAAGAGAAGACAAAATAATGCAAGAACAAACAATTTGGGGCAGCAAACAAATCAACCAAGCAAGAAAAATAAATCAACACGAGACACCAAGTTTAACGTGAAAAACCTCTTCGGTGTGAAGAGTAAAAACCACAAGGCCAAAGCTCCACTATAATCAACAAGAGTTACAAAAGTGTTCTCCAAAATGGACACCAACAAAGTGTCAAACAATGAGCAACGCAACTACAAGATTGCATCAAAAACTAGAGAAATAAAAAGAAGCAAAATCACCAAATCGCAACTACTGTTCACGAGCAAAAATCTGGAGCTACAGGACTCCAAATCATCCTCTCTCAGTTTCCAATCAAAGATTAAGTTGAAAGGAACAAGCTGTCTAAAAATCAGCTCAATCTTCAAATCTTTAAAAGATGAAATGTCATTTGCAAATATTTGTAAAAAGTTTTAATTTCTTTATTTATGAGTTAAATTATAGAGCCGTTTTACATTTTAATTTCGAAGAAAAATAGCACGTACATATTATGTAAGATAAGAAAAGAGCAACTCAGAATATTAACGAAGATCTCACTCTCATATAAGAAAAAACAATGCTTTTAGTGATAATAAACTAATTTTCAACAATTCATTCCCTAAACTCAAATATTACGGAAAATTAACTATGATTAAACTTTTTCCGTTCAATTAAAGAACTGCCATTTAAAGTACCAAACACACGGAGAAATTTCTATATCTTTCCATGAAGCATATAGATAATGTCACGCTTTAAAATTAAAGTGAAAGGTATTAAATTTTAATTGACTGTCGAATCCTAAATCTTATTAATCGAGAAAATGATTTACCAAAATATATAAGCCAACGTATACATAAGTAATAATAGAACTATCATTCTAAGTCTAAATTACAAAAACTGAAATTGAAAATCACCTACTTGGCTAAGTCATGACTCATAAACCTCTAAAAGAAAACGAAAGTATGGTCGGTTACTAGTTGGTATTATTATTTTATACAAAATTTGGCGTGTAGGCATTCTTTTTCTTCCCTTAGCACTGCTTCAATTTCATTTTATTTGACATTAGTAATAAATAAAATATAGAAATCATTGATTTTATTTGTTGATTGATTTGACACGACATTGTTTGATTAAATATGAAATATAGTAATATAATAACTTGACTTAGTTATATATCAAAATAATATATTGGTGGTAAACACACAAAAAAAAATTGAAAAAACAACTCTTATATAGAAAAGATCTATATGGTTATACAGAAAAGGTATTTATGTATAATATAACAGAAGGTATACGTAATATAAATTCTTTTCACATAGTAAAGGGGCAAATTTGACTTATTCTTGAATGCAGATATTGTTGACCACATTTCAGGCACTACCAATTAATATCAACTCTCAGTCTAGCATTTTTTCGCTTCTCTTTCAGATTGGTAACTCGGACACATATATATTACATTGGTAGTTCAGGTAGGGTTGTCAAATGGGCGGGTTGAATTGAAATTGGAGATATTAAAAGAAATTAAAATAAAAATTGGGTTGAGTCCTGATCCACCCAAGTTTACTTTGGGCTCAAATGGGCTGGGTGTTGACCCGCCCAATTTGACTCACTTAATCTCAATAATTTTAATATATTGTTATTTAAGTTTTATAACCACAATTTGAATTTTAACTCAAGAAAATTTAAAAAAAGAAGTTACAAATGTATAGATAAATCTTAAAAGATATAAAATAGATAGTAATTCATACCTTCAATATAGGAATATACATTACATCAACGCAAATAAAGAGTCTTAAAATGGATTAAAATTGTAGATTAAATTTGGTGGCTCAATTAAGGATTCTGTTAAAATGAGTTAAGGCTTAAATGGATTGAGATTGAAGCGGCTAACAAAGCAGATATTTGGTGTATTGAAGCGGCTAACAATTCAAAGCAGGTCTCTTATGGGTTTTTGGGTTAATAGACCTTGTGAAAACGGATCAGATATGGCCCAAATGGGGGCAGGAGCATAGATAGCCGCTTGGAGGATCCTATTTAAAGATATAGCCAAGGCTACAAAGTATTTAAATATTAGCCGCTCCAAAATCCAATCTAGACCTATAATACTAGAGTTGAAAATCACTTATCTAAATTTAAAATGGGGGAAACTAAGCAAATAGCCCTTAGAAGAAAATTAGTTACAAGCTTATACCCCATTACTTTCATACCCCCAAAAATAATTATATTCTATACCCCTCCCCTAAACAATGCGCATAATTGATTAAAAAAGCCCTAAGGATCAACTTCAACAACTGCAGCAATTTCCTTCAATATCTTTCTCTGTAGGCTTCACCTACAACTTTCGAGCTCATCCCTTAAGTTTAACCTCATGTAAACTTTGGTCAGATGCCTCAATTACTGTTAATTCGGGTGATAGGTGTTGGACTTTTGCCATTTGTTGTGCTTAGCTGCAGATAAAAAGATTATACCCAGAATTTTCATGAATGCTTACTAAGAGAGAGTATTTTCCACGCAATAGAAAGGGCAGGACACATTTAGAATTTCAAATCATCTAAAAATTGATACTTCTGGAACTATCGATATGAGCTATTCAATTGCGCAAAGATTTATAATTAACTTAGAAAGGTGATACTAAAAGAGTATATAACTACTATTTTGGTATCATTCAGGTTTTGTTGTTCATAATTAACTTACTAAGTCATACTAAAAGAGTATATAGCTACTATTTTGGTATCATTCAGGTTTTCTTGTTTCATAATTAACTTACTAAGTGATACTAAAAGAGTATATAGCTACTATTTTGGTATCATTCAGGTTTTCTTGTTCATAATTAACTTACTAAGTGATACTAAAAGAGTATATAGGTACTATATTGGTATCATTAAGTTTCGTTGTTCATAACTAACTTACTAAGTGATACTAAAAGAGTATATATCTATTATTTTGGTATCATTGAGGTTCTTTGTTCATAACTAACTTACTAAGTGATACTAAAAAGGTATATACCTATTGTTTTGGTATCATTAAGTTTTTTTTTTCATAATCAACTTAGTAAAGTGATACTAAAAGGGTATATATCTACTATATTGGTATCATTAAGGTTTTCTGTTTCATAATTAACTTAGTTAAGTGATAGTAAAAGAGTATATAGCTACTATTTTGTATCATTCGGGTTTTCTTTTTTTCATAATTAACTTACTAATTAAGTGATACTAAAAGCGTATATATCTACTATTTTAATATCATTCAAGTTCTTTATAAATAATTAACTTACTAAGTGATAATAAAAGAGTATATATCTACTATATTGGTATCATTGAGGTTTTCTTGTTTCATAATTAACTTAGTAAAGTGATACTAAAAGAGTATATAGCTACTATATATTGGTATCATTAAGTTTCGTTGTTCATAACTAACTTACTAAGTGATACTAAAAGAGTATATATCTACTATTTTGGTATCATTGAGGTTCTTTGTTCATAACTAACTTACTAAGTGATATTAAAAGAGTATATATCTACTATTTTGGTATCATTGAGGTTTTTTGTTCATAACTAACTTACTAAGTGATACTAAAAAGGTATATACCTACTGTTTTGGTATCATTAAGTTTTTTTGTTTCATAATTAACTTAGTAAAGTGATACTAAAAGGGTATATATCTACTATAATGGTATCATGAAGGTTTTCTGTTTCATAATTAACTTAGTTAAGTGATACTAAAAGAGTATATAGCTACTGTTTTGGTATCATTTAGGTTTTCTTGTTTTCATAATTAACTTACTAATTAAGTGATACTAAAAGAGTATATATCTACTATATTGGTATCTTTGAGGTTTTCTTGTGTCATAATTAATTTAGTAAAGTGATACTAAAAGAGTATATATCTACTATTTTGGTATCATTCAGGTTTTCTTGTTCATAATTAACTTACTAAGCGATACTAAAAGAGTATATATGTACTATATTGGTATCATTAAGTTTCGTTATTCATAACTAACTTACTAAGTGATACTAAAAGAGTATATATCTACTATTTTGGTATCATTGAGGTTCTTTGTTAATAACTAACTTACTAAGTGATACTAAAAAGGTATATACCTACTGTTTTGGTATCATTAAGTTTTAGTAAAGTGATACTAAAAGGGTATATATCTACTATATTGGTATCATTAAGGTTTTATGTTTCATAATTAACTTAGTTAAGTGATACTAAAAGAGTATATAGCTACTGTTTTGGTATCATTCAGGTTTTCTTGTTTTCATAATTAACTTACTAATTAAGTGATACTAAAAGCGTATAAATCTACTATTTTGGTATCATTCAGTTTCTTTGTTTTATAATTAACTTACTAAGTGATACTAAAATAGTATATATCTACTATATTGGTATCATTAAGGTTTTCTATTTCATAATTAACTTAGTAAAGTGATACTAAAAGATTATATAGCTACTATTTTGGTATCATTCAGGTTTTCTTGTTTTCATAATTAACTTACTAATTAAGTGATACTAAAAGCGTATATATCTACTATTTTGGTATCATTCAGGTTCTTTGTTTTATAATTAGCTTACTAAGTGATACTAAAAGAGTATATATCTACTATTTTGGTATCATTGAGGTTCTTTGTTTCATAATGACTCAGAATGATCAGAACTGCTACCAAAAATTTGTTTTTGTTTTGTTGAGTTGTTCATCACAATCCATCGGTGCCTTCCCATTCCTCTTCAGATAAGCCATATACAAAGCAAAACATAGAGAATATCATCTAGGATGTGGAAGAGGAAAATTTGTATGCTATTAATACATTTTAACGTACAGGAAAAATCAACTGAAGAGATGTACAGTAAGGTAATTTAATGTGTGATATACAACTGTCTCGTCTACTCTCAATGTACCAAATGACAAACTAGTTCACTTAGAATGGAACACTTCTAAGGGTTCTGATTTTGGGTATAGATATAGTCAAGGTGAGCAGTCAAATTCCTTCTTTCTAAAGATTCCTCATCCTGGCCTCCGTTGCAGCTCTCTTCTTTACCAACTTGTGTTGATTCCACAACATGATCTTGAAACGTAATAGTAACAAAATTTTAGATCATTGTCTAATGTTTAATCATAAAAATTTATTGAAAAGAAATTTTAATTTTTAAACCGGCAAAAATTTCATGACAGCTTGATAACTTTGGTTACCTAGTATTGATCAATGTTGTTGAGGTTGAGGGTGGCCTCGTGAAATGCTAGGCCAGGGCGAGAAGCATAGGACAGGGCGAAACAGAGGAGAAGGATAATGAAGAAAAAATGGCAGTAGAAAAGATGGGCTTCAATAAGAAATTGGCCCAAAATGAAGGGGATGGGGTATGGGCTGTAAATATTTATGGGAGAATGAGTATATCAAGAATTAGTTTGGATTTGGGTATGGACTTGTAAATATTTTAGGTTTGATGGCCCTTTTATTTAGTTTTTCCTTTAAAATTTTCATACATACACATCTAAAGTCGAGGATTTCACTTGATTGATACATGTACATACACCTAGCAATTCAACATAAAATTCAAGATATTTCATCGAATCATGGAATGAAGAGATTCTACTTGTCTCCTGAAGGAAATTCTTGGAGAAAAAATCCCCCTCTTCCTTATTATTTCTATTTTTCCATTTTTTATATAAAGTCAAATAAAATATATGAAATAGAAAATTCGATCAAAATAAAAGTCTCATTTCTCATTCTGCTTCTTGATTTTATGTTTACCACCTTGCTGGACTAAAAAGAGAAGCTTGGACTAGCCTATCTTCAGACCCAAATGGCTGAAGTCGACATATTTCTTGTATCGTTCAAATTTCATATTCAACAAAAATAAATCTTTTTTTAACTAGAAGATAATAAGGATATAGAGAACAAAAGATGAACAGAACGAGTTTATACTATAAAGTAGATTTAATAAAACACACTAGAAGCAAATCATAGGAGCATATATATCAGCAAATAAGGTGAACACTCATAGAATTCAAGTATATACTTTTAGAATTTGAAACTATTCTAAATGTCAATGATCTATAGCAGAGCATATGGTTTGAGCTAATAGAAAAGAAAAGAAATAATAGTCAAAAACGCATTTGAATTATCATCTTTTTCGTGAGTTTCACACCTTAGCTATTAATTGTTTTCTTTTTCTATCTTAAGTATTACCATCTATGTGTTGAAATACACATCAACAATCTATTGTTCTCTTTTTCTAACTAAATAAGCGATGACGATAGAAACAATATTATAATTTAAAGGCAAGTTATTAATTCATGTCATGAAAATTAAATTCACTTATCCAAGGGCTTGAAAATAAATAAAAAATATGTTTATAATATTTGAAATGGCATAAAAGGTAAGTACTAGTTGATATAAAAAAAATTGTATATTTGATATGACAGATTGTGAACTCATTATAGCAGAGAATTTATACTAATCTTGCCCACCAAATAAGTGCTAGTGGGAACATTCATAGGCCCTCTCATGAACTAATTCCTAACACTCAAATCATTACAAATTGTTCTAATTTCAAACAAAAAATACAAATTAATTTATATATATATATATATATATATATATATATATATATATATATATGTAAAAAAAATAAATTAATTTATATAATTTATAACTTTCTCATACAAAGTTGCACATTAAAAGAAAGAAAAATAATTTTGGTGCATATAAATACTCTAAATTATTTATCGTGCTTCTCTTTTACACATCATTTAAGAAAACATTAATTATAACACATTCTTGATCATGTTTTTCCAGTTATTCATGTCTTAAGATAAAAATTTTCTTCATAAAATATTTACTTTATATATTGAGTTGTGTATCGTCTTCAAGAATAATTATTATATTAAGGATAAAATAAGGTAAAAATAATTAATTTTATCTTAAACTTCTAAAATAAGGTTACAAATAATTTGAGATAATTATTTTAAGGAATCACGATAAATAATGTTGATATGGCGGACGTATTATTCTTTAATAAAAAGATGAACTCAATTTTCTACTTTTGCCAGCAAGGATGTGGCCTATATAGAGTTTCGTGTGGAATTGTTATTTTCATTTTGGACATAACACATGGCCAAACATTGAGCACTGTTTTAATGATTTGATTAGCTGGTCCTTGGAACAAAAAGTTCTCAACCACTTAATTCTATAAACTAAATTTATTGTTTTATTTGTTGATTAAAAAAAGTCGATTTTGTTTCAAACTTTTCCTATTTATTTCCTTATCACATACCCCCTCGGCGAAAATATTAATTAAAATAGTAATTTAATTAAATTATCTAAAAATATAAAATAATAAAATAAATTAAATTATCTTCATTTACTCTTTAATTTCAATTTAATGTTATTGTTTTCATCACGTTAATCTCACTTCACATTTTTGAGATTACATGACAATTATTTGAATCAGCTAATTTTAGTAAACACGACAACTAAAATAAATTGGTGGGAGTAGTATATTCCTTAATTAGTTCAACTTTAAACACCAATAATTAAAAAAGATGCTCAACTATATGAAAGTTTTCCTCTTTTGAAAAAAATAATAATCGGAGAGGTAGAATTTAGATGGAACGTCTCAATGGACCTAAAAAAATTGATAAAAGTTGTCTTTATATCTAAAAAATAGTAACATAAATTGTTTTTAAAAAAAACATATATGTTGTGATGGAACAATTCGAATAAACCCTTCATTCAAAATTTTCAAAATTGAATTATTTTGCATGATACAAATATAACGTTACAAAATTAAAAGGAACAATATTTTGCCAGACAATTTAAAGAAAGTTTCTATCCAAAGACGTTATCATAGTGAGTTTGAAAATTTCTTTTTGGGACTTGTTAGTTGTCCAATAATTCTTTTGTGCTTTCCGTTACCCATACAAGTGGGGCTATTGTACCAAAAATTATAAGTGGGCCTAATCCCAAATGCCAAGAAGTTTATTGTTATGATTGAAGCAGACAAAAATTATTTTTATGTCAAGTTAATCCAAAGTACAATGACAAATATTCGATCTAGGGTTAACACATAGGAAATATTCTCGATTTTTAACTTTTTACTAATTAATATGTGTACTTTTAATTCCTCTACTTGTGAATTTTTACAAATTCAACGGGACCCTAGATGCACTAGTGATTGACTCATTGCAAATAGTTGTTCGGGTCTTGGCCTGGTGTGTTACACTTAGCATTCCCTTTATCACATGATTCAAGACATGACCCCAACTTAGGACCTGACATCCGACTCCAAACTTGACCCCTATTTGACTGGAGACTTGACTCTTGACTCCGACCTTGGACTCGATCCAAACTCGAAATGCAGATTCGAACCCGATCCGAGACCCAACTCTCAACTTCAATCGGAGACCCGAACTTGACCACAACCCTAACGTGAAACTTGAACTTAGGACCCGGCACCAACCCTCACTCTCAACCATCTCGATTCAGAACCAAAATCCTGACCTCGAGCCCGACATGGGACCTTACTCTAACCTCTGAACCTGAATCTTGAACCCAACCATAACCCTCTGACCCATGACTCGACTCGACCTCATGAGCCCAACTCCCAACCTTGACTTGAGACCTAACTCTCAACCCTAACTCGACTCCCAGCCATAAACCCAACGCCCCAACCCACGACCCGACTCGACTCGAGTTGAGATCCGACTCCCCGAATCCCACCCCAAGTCAAGTCCCGAGTCAGGGTTAGAGTCAGCCTCGTGTTAAGGTCGGGTCGAGTCTCAAATTGGGATAGGATTCTGGGTCTGTGTTGATCAAAGGGTGGGGTCCGGGTATAGTGACGTAGTATTTGCTCATATTAGACCTAAATATTAAGTTCGGGTCGATTCTCATCCTTCATACCACACACCCCCCACCCCCAATGTCTCTAACCTGCCATTATAGCTCCTCTAGGGCGTGACATAGAGAAATACAAAGAACTACTCCCTCCAATTCATATTATATGCTATTTTTAACTTAGGTATATCCATTAAGAAATTAATTCACTCACCCCTAAAACATAAGAGGTGTTTTTACTAAATTACCCTTAATTAAATAGTGTACCTAAATCTAATATGGCTTCTTGGTTATGTAAAACCCAACTTTTTATTAAGTAAGGGTCCATTTACAAAAGAAAATTAATTATGTAATAAATTATTTATTTTAAATCAAGTATAAAAACTAAAATATCATATAACGTGGACCAGAAAAGTAAACAAATACTAGATATATAGGAAGAAGATAGGTGTAAAGTTCACACCCTTAGGCCTTAACTACTAAATTAATGTTCTGTACTCCTTTTTATTTCTTTGTTGTCAGTTTTAATTTCCTCTTAAAGTAATATAGAAAGCTACTCTCACTGCAACTAAAAGAAATCCTAGAAAATTGATAGATATGTTCAAAATGGTCCACAGTTGCAATATATGCAAATAGAAAAAACATTGCTTTCATAGTAGATAGAAATTATTAGCACATTTTAGTGTAGGAATTAAAAATATCTTAAGTTATATAGCATCTACTTATGTTCATACTTACTAATTGGTGACTTTGTAGGTGCAGGCAGTTGCTTTTAATGTTAAAAAAAGTTCTCAACAAATTAATTTAACAACTTTACCTAAATGTTATGGTTAAACTAAGCAATCATACGATAAATTTGAATAACAAAGAGGATAATCTTGGTTGAATTCAGCATATCCATATTGATCAATAATATTTTAATTGAGTTTGATAAAATTTATTTGAGTCGAGAGTCTGTAACTTTGCCTGCACTATTACACTAGCTGGCATGTTGTTGTTATTATTTTTGTTTGCTTGGTTGCTATAGAGTAATTTATTAATAATCAGAAGTATATTGCTAGTTAATAATGTTCTTATTAGCAAATTCAGAATATTAAAAAACTGTCTATGAAAAATGTCTCGAGAAAAGAAACAAGTAGCAATTATTACATATTATAACACGTCAAATTACACTAATAACGTAACTTTCTTTTACACTATCAAATATATATTTAACTTAAATTCATATATAAAATGTAATTAAGCAAAAGAAATTCATATACACAAGTGTTTATAGTCAAATAGGTAAGAGTTAAGGAAATAAGAATATTGAATTTGTCAATATATTATATTAGTAAAAATATAAACACTATATCCCAAAAAAACACAAATCTCTATCGACATACATTCTTAAGATCATTAGCAAAAGCGGGAACCAATTAATTACGCTAAGGACAATTTTAATTGTGTCCTTAGGCTTAGTTCCAAAATCGTCACTCAATCAAAAATAAATATTGTTGTTTTACAGATCTTGTTTTTTTGTACTGTTATAGTAAGTCAAAAGTTTATACATTTTAATGACAGTTTTTTTTTGTTGCTTTCTTTTACAACAACAAAGACACGTAAGATACTAATACAAGAATGCACTATATATATTTTTCTTACTGTATTATTTATCTTTTGTTTCAGTTTTATTATCTTGTAAATACGTTTTAAATTAGTTCTTAATTAATGGATTTTGGGACCACATGTGATGCAAAGCTTTCTAATTTGACAGGCTAATATGGTTTAAATTTAGCGATTATTATAAATATGACTAAGCTCCTCGACATTAACTTTTATAAGGTATTGCATATGGTCAACTATTCGGAAATAATATTTTCTTCATTCTATTTTATATGATACAATTTGTTTTGTTCGTCCGAATAAAATAATTAAAACCTTTGATATTAAGAAATATATTAATTCGATTATTTTTAGTTTACCCTTAATAATAAGGGAAAATTTCACAAATAGCTAAGAGATGAAACTTAATAACACTCCTTAGCTACTGTTTATTTAATTACGCTCCATAGTTATAGTTCCATTTGCTAAGCTAATTTTTGTTTGTATATTTCGTTGTTTTTTTCAATAAAATATACAATTGGGGTTTATACAAGTAACATATTATATACAATTATTTGTATTGTATACAAACTACTAACATAGATAAATAAGTAATTGTATATAAGTGTTGAAATTATACAATTGATTCGTTTAAAGTATTGTGAGTGATAATATACCGAAAAAAATATACAACCAAAAATAAAAAAATATATAGAACCAAACACCAGAAATGAAAATTTGTATATACACAAATCATATACGTATATATGTACAGTATAATAACATAGTTATTAATACATATACAAATGCATAAATATATACAAATATCTGAGATTTTTCATAACAAATTTCATTCAACTGTAGTCAGAATTCATAATTATATGAAACTAATACACTAATATTTGCCCATTCGCGTAAGTTTTCCTTTTCACTTATTTTTGGTTAGGCCTTCCATCTAGAAAAGATAACTTTCAAAGTCTAATTATTCTCTTTTCTATAGTTATTCACGTACTCACTCGATTTGTATATTTGATCTTGTCAAAAGTATTTTTTTTTCCTTTTGATTTCATTGAAATATGCTATCATCACATAGAATTACATAGATGGAGCATCAATTAAACTTATAATTGATCGAGTTATTATTGAATTTGAAATGGTCAAAATGTGCAGTAAGGGAATCAAATAGATGGAAGTTGAATCAATCAAATCTATGGAAGGTTTTAAAAAGTTACGACATTTGTTTCAGAGAAATGTTTGGTACAAACACTAACCGTTACAACGGTATAAAAGCTGCTTTCCCAACGGATGTCGACAAAAATGGGACCCTCTTATCACGCCAAAATTTCTTCATCAAACAAAAAAACAAATTAACAATAATTTTTTTAAAAAAACTTTGGCATGCCTAAAATTTTATCTGCATTTGATATTTATATCAATTATAGTACTCGTGAAATATCAATCACTTGTTGGATCTCATAAATTGTGTGAAAGTGGGATACTTAAATTCGTGGGTAAAATTGTTTAGAAAATGTTCTTTGTCAAAATTGAGAAAGGTTGACGCAAGCAAACTCTAAAAAAAATTAGAAAAACAACCTTTATGGCAGATGTCTTAGTGAGAAAGTGCGAGAAGTTGACAGTGATAAGTCTGAGAAGAGGTAGAGGTAAATCGAGGAAAAATTAAGTATAGGTAATTAACAAGAACATGACACACTTTCAGCTCATTGTGAATATGACCTTAAATAGGAGAACTGAGATTATGATAGAAAGTTAATTAGAAGGTAAGTAGGCGATTTTTTTTTTTCAGTGGGAGAGCATTTTATTATTTGTTGTGGATATTTTTCTTTTCTTCGATAGTTCTTCATAAATAAAAAAAATTTACTCTTGTATTTTTCAAGTCTATTTTGAAAATGTTTTTTCAAAAGTCAAGGATTTATCGAAAAATAATCACTCTATGCTCACCAAGACCTGACTCCACTTGTGAAATCTCATTGAATTTGTTGTTTTTGTTGTACTCTCCTGTGACCATTTCTAATTTGAATTTTTTTTTAAAATCAAGAAAAATTCCATGTATTATTCAATTTATTTATGCAGTACTGAGCATAAAAAACCGATCTCCTTCGATAATTATTGATATGATGTAGCTAGTTGCCTTTAATTTTATTTTTAAAGTATATTTATTCTTTGCCTTTTTATTTATTTCTTCAGTACCATATTTTATATTAACAATTCTAGTATTGATAAAACAAAAATATAACATTCTATTAGCATAAAAGGAGTAATTATTTATTGGGCCAGAGAGTTATTAGAATTATTTAAAAATGATTCTAAAATGGCTAAATTAGCCAGCTTAAAATGACGAAAAAGAACCTTAGTGGAAATTTTCCAGAACAAATTAACGATTGTGTCACAGGCTGTTATTTAGAGCTGTTGCCAAGGACGGCCACCAGCTTACACGTGTCAAAATAGCATTTTTTATTCATGACAGACATGTCACAATGTCCTCTGCTGCAATGAATTAAGGAATAAAATCTTCGGATTTGAATATGAATGGAGAGATCAAAAAAAAAATTCATTCTCATAGTTTCTTTGTCATTTAATTTCTATTAATATATATAAAAAATATTTCGATTGTCATATTATTTTGTTGTTATTATTATTCCTTATTTAAATGTTACTTATGTAACGATTTCTTAATTTGATGTCTGTTTTACTATATAAAATTAATCTTATTTATTTGTAGGTAAACTTTTGTGACAAATTCACTATGGGTTAAGTGGATTCATGGATTTTATATGAAAAATCATATATTAACATTTGGATGCATAATCCTCCTAATGATTGTAGCTGATATTGGAAGAAGCTCAATTTCCTGAAGAATGACATGATAAATTGGTATACTAATGGCAGGTATGTCTTAATTCCTAGAGGAAGCTATTCTATAACAAATAATGAAATAACTATAATACACTGACTGACACTCATATTAGATGGAGAATAGATGACCTTGTGTGGACAACTGTAGCGTAACTTAGATATATATTTGTTCTTTGGTTAGTTGTACGAGGGAGACTACTTACCAAAGAAAGATTGAGACACTTGAACATATCTATCGATAGTGATGAATACTACTTATGTGACATGAAGACTATAGAAATACCTCTACACCTTTTTGTAGATTGTGCTTTGGACTAAACAGTTGAGATTTGATGCATCAAATTGGTTGGGCATACAACTTCAAGTAGGTGAAGTGAAAATTGTAGTAGAGAGAATTATAAGGAAGCATTGGAAACATTTCAAAAAGGAGATTATAACATGTACTTGAAGAGTAATTGTCTACTATACTTGAAAAGTTAGGAACTGGACTACTTTCAAGCATCAACGTATTGAGATTGAGACAGTTTTAACATTAGTAAAGAAGGATATTGTAGAAACACTAGATATATTAAAATCTAGTAGGAGAGCTCATAGTTGTAGTGATTTGATTGGTAGGATCATTTATAACTAGTCTGCTTTTAGAGGCCTAGTGTCTCGTAATACCTTTCCTAATATGTGGTTATGGGATTAGGTGCTCCCTTGGTTGCTTGTTCTTGTTGGTTATTGTAATATTCACATTAGTTACCACAGAAAAAAACTTTCACTTGTCATTTTAATTAAAAAATTCGTTTAAAAACTTCGTGTAAGAGTCAGATGTAGATAAACTTGAGAGATTTTATTATTGAAATTCAAATTGAGACTTTACGTTTATAGGATAGTAACTTTAACGTAATAAAATAAAAAAAATGTGTTTGTATTTGCATATTCAATACTAATTAGAAATCATAATTTCATACCAAAGATAAAAGAAAAAAACTCTCTTTTTTTAATGTTTTTGGTACACTATACTTTCTTTTTTACTTTCATATCAACAGATTGATACCGGCCTTTAAATCTAAAAAAATTTAATAGGCAAACATTAAAGGGAAATTATTTAGTTAGCTTAACCATAAATGAATATGGTAATTTGATAAATGATATGTTCTTCATTCATCCTAAATTAATATTTCCTCTATCCCATATTAACTGATCTATTTTCTAAAAATATTTGTCCCAAATTACTTGATCACTTACTAAATCAAGATAAAATTAATTAAATTTTTTCCATTTTACCCCTATAATTAATATCATAAATGTGCATAAATTCCAATGATATCTTTTGCATGACTTATGTCATCATAAATTATCTTGATATCCATCAATATGACAAATTGTTCATCTTATTTATGATTTCTTAAGTACCTTGTAAAATAAAAAGTGATCAGTTATTATGGGACGGAGGGAGTAGTTATTTTTATTCACTTAATAATTGAAATTTTAAAATTTTAAGATTAAAATTATGTTTTACTTAAATATTATGCATTGTTTTTTAATGTCAGAAATATCAATACAGTTAAAATAGTTATTAGTAATTTTAAAGTAAATAATTATAATTGCAAGTAGGGAATAATACAAAATAAAATCCATGGCACAATGATTACATTTCAAACAGCTCTGAAAAAATAAAGTTAGAATTATAGGCTAAATTAGCGATGTTCGAGGTTGTCGTGGACCCCATTCTTTGTGTGTGGGTAACGAGCTGTCATCTCCAACTCCTCGACAGACTGTTTCCTACGCCCCACGAAATTCACTTCTTATACATATAAACCCTCACTACTTCCACCATTTTCACCATTATCAAGCATTTCTTCCAAACCCCCATCACTTTAAAATCCATTCTTTAAGCCTTTTTCATTTTTGGGTATCTGAAATTTGATCGGAAAATCAAGAAATGGCTGAGGAAACCAAGAAAATAGCTGAAGAAACGACCCCTGATGTGGTGGTTTCTGATGTTACACTGAGGGAGACACCTCAACCTGAGCCGGAAAGTGTGCCGGTGACACCGGAGAAAGATGCTGCTCCGGTCACCGGAGAATCGAAGGTTGAGGATGAAAAGGAGAAGGAACTTGTTGCTGAATCCAATTCGTTTAAGGAAGAAAGTAACAAGGTTGAAGAACTTCCTAATCCTGAGCAAAAAGCATTGGCTGAATTCAAACAGATGGTTCAAGAAGCTCTTAACAAGCATGAATTCACTTCCCCTCCTCCGCCGCCGGTGCCGGCAAAGGAGGAGGATGAGAAGAAAACAGCCGTTTCTGCGGATACCCCTGCTGAGGTACCGGAGGCAGAGCCAGTTACAGAGGCGGCACCTGAGCCAGTGATAGAAGCAGAATCGGAGCCGGTGGCAGAGAAGAAAGTTGAAACAGAGGAATTGGAGAAAACAGAGGAGAAAGTAACTCCACCGGAAACTGAAGCAACTCCGGCGCCGGCAGCAGAGAAACCATCTGAGCCATCGGCGACAGAGAAGGTGGAGGCAGTCGAAGAAATCAAGGAAACTATCGTTGAAGTACCCGCTGCCGTTGCTGTTGCAGCGTCCACGGAGGAGCCACCTTCCACAGAGGCAGAGGAACCAAAAACAGAGCAAACCCCACCACCACCGGAGGAAGTATCCATATGGGGAATACCCCTTTTAGCAGATGAAAGAAGTGATGTAATCCTTCTCAAATTTCTGCGAGCAAGAGATTTCAAGGTGAAAGAAGCTTTCACCATGTTGAAAAGTGTTGTTGCATGGAGAAAAGAATTCAAAATTGATGAACTCTTGGATGAGAAAGAATTAGGACAAGGACTTGAAAAAGTTGTGTACAATCATGGAGTAGACAAAGAAGGTCACCCTGTATGTTACAATGCATTTGGTGAGTTCCAAGACAAGGAATTGTACCAAAACACTTTTGCTGATGACAAGGAGAAGCTCACCAAGTTCCTCAGATGGAGAATTCAGTTCATGGAGAAATCCATCAGGAATCTTGATTTTAGCCCTGATGGTATCAACACTTTTGTTCAGGTTCTTGATCTCAAGAATTCACCTGGACTCTTCTTTTTCAAGAAAGAGCTTCGTCAAGCCACCAATCGTGCCCTTCTATTACTCCAAGATAACTACCCTGAATTTGTTGCCAAGCAGGTACCTTTTTGTTTATACTGACAGTGTATATAACTTAAACTCTTTTTATATTGTTATATGATGTTGGTATTTGGATATTAACTGGATTTTGATGTTATGGTGTGAAGGTGTTCATCAATGTTCCATGGTGGTACCCAGCTTACTACAGGATGATTAATGCAACTTTCACTACAAGGACTAAGAGCAAGTTTGTTTTTGCTGGTCCTTCAAGATCTGCTGAGACCCTTTTCAAGTAATTACTCCTAATTTAGCCCTTTTACAACTTATATTTGTTTGGATTGTGCAAATTCTGATTTGTGAATGTTTATGAAAATTCAGATACATAGCACCAGAACAAGTACCAGCACAATATGGTGGACTTAGCAAGGAGGGTGAACAGGAATTCACCACTGCTGAACCAGCCACTGAGGAAATCATTAAGCCAGCTTCTAAAAACACCATTGAATTCCCAGTTACTGAGGTATGCTCAGTATTTGTTCACACTTAGTTACAGAATTGTGTATTGCTGTCTGATTTGTAAAGTGTGTGACGGCCTCGTTTAAAAGCTTAAATCTTTAGCCTGAACAAGTTTATTTACTTATAATTATATCTTCAACATGCCCCCCTTACACACCTTAATAATGAACGACTGTGAGAATTGAACCTATGTTACTTGGGACTCTACAAAAATGTTGTCACATCCACGTCAAATCCTCCAAAAATATACTACTTTTTGAAGGATCTGACATGCACCCGGCGTCACTTTAGAAGAAGTCTAGCAACATAGTTAGAAAGAACATATTTTTATTTACTTAATTACATCTCGAGCGAATTGCATTTCATTTGTTGAATTATTCAACTGTGTGTTGATTGTGGGAAAATGTTGGATTTTGCAGAAGTGCACATTGGTGTGGGAAGCAAGAGTGACAGGTTGGGATGTGTCATATGGAGCTGAATTTGTGCCCAGTGCTGAAGGTGGATACACCATTCTCATAGAGAAATCAAGAAAAGTTGGGGCAAATGAATCAGTTATCAGTACTACCTACAAGGCAAGTGAAGCAGGCAAAGTGGTGATCACAATTGACAACCAAACTTCTAAAAAGAAGAAACTTGTTTACAGGTCCAAGAACAAACTCTCAGATTGTTGAGGGCTTCTTTCATAGATTTTTTCTTTTGGTTCTATGGTTGATATCAACTACTATTATTTTGAGTTTTTTGGGGTATTTATTTATATTTTATTGGGGTTATTTTTGAAACTATTTTGTTGTTGGATTGTTTTTTAATTATATGGGGAACATTGAGATGTGGACAGAACCTTTGTTGGAGTACAAGTTATTGATACATTTTCTTCTGAAATATTTCGTGTAAATCTAATGCTTCCTGTCATTTTCCTTTCTTTTTTTGGTGATGTGAAGCTTAACGTTAGTTAATCTATGCTTTTGTTTCCTATATTTTGGTCCATTCTCATAAGTTGTTCATTTTTCTGTCGTTATGTGAAAATGATCCCAAATTGTGATATTTTTTGTATTAGGCACAAAAGGGGTTCTGGTGAAATATTCCATGAGGATTTTAGTTTTTAATATCGAGGTTTGCTCGGATGATAAACCCCTTACTTTTAAGTTTAGAGTTAGTAAGTGAGTGAAAAGGTGGACGGCCTAGAGAGGGGTAAAAAATAAATAAATTATTATATCATTTTCTGTTTTGTCACGAATTCAGAATTTGCTCATGTGGGTCCAAAAGATAAAAATTTAGCCCAGAAAAGGTCCAGCATTGTTCCATAACTTTGGACAGAGATTCAAAATCGTCTTTTATTTATAAATTAAAAATAGTCTTCATCTCTTTTCCAAATTGCTTTATTTTCATCCTCAAAATATGTGATGTTTCCACTTAGCACTCCAACAAACTCAAATTTAAGGTAGTACTACACTGAGAACAACAACATATATTTCGCACTCACATTGAGTTCTGACTAAATTTAAGTTCACATCAAAAAGTACTTCTTAACAAGACTATTCAACGTAAATTGTAATGTCGCGAGTTCAATTTTCAATGGATTCTATGATTTGATTACTTAAAACATTTTCAAGATCTCTAATTAACTATGTGAAAAAAGAGAAAAAAGAAACTAGACCATGATATGATGGATATATATATATCACTCTAATTTAGTATTAACTCTGAAAAATAACACAAAAAAAGTAGTAGTATCTGTCAAGCATTTAGAAATCTAAATTTTTTAAAAGCATTCTCTTTCCGAAAAGAGGAAAAGATTTCACCAAAAAAAAAGAGTGGAAAATATAGTTACAGCACGTAAAGCAAGTATTTGTATGAAGATATTTCTCTTTTGCAACAAAGTACTACTAGTTGTTTAATTGCTTTAGTTTATTGTTGAACATGCAAAAAGGGTTGGTATTAAAGTGAGGTTCTAATCATTTTACCCACCAACTTTACATTAAGTAATAATAAAAATTAAAGAGTTATAGGTTCTTCCATCATCATCATCAATGAGCAGGTTTTAGATGTTTCCGAATATTATTTTTTTTAAAAAATAATAGGAGTGTGGGAAGATTCTTGTTGTTATCAATGGTCCCAGCAATAATGTTATTACAACATTTCATAATCCAAATTGTTATCTAATCCAAAAGACTTTTGGTGGATGCTGAAAATTGAAATCTCTTGCCTTTAATTGTGCCTAAATATATGCTGATGATAACATATCCAAGAGGTAGCACGATACGCATATTTTAGAGAAATATTTTGATCAACCAAACATGAAATATTGATATTTTTCTACATAACCATCACATAGGGGTGTTCACGAGTTGATTTGGATTGGTTATTGATCAAAATTAAAACCAAACCAATTTAATCGGTTTTAAAATTATCAAAATCAAACCAAACCAAATAAAATATATATTTATCGGTTTGGTTGTTATTGATTTCGGTTCGATTTGGTTTAGTTATTAACCATACACAAAAATAAAAGAAACAGTTCCTTCAAAATGTGAAAAAAAATTAATAACAATCAATTCAAAATGAAAAATAGTTAGAATCACTGGCATTACAGAACTTTCGATCACTGAATTTAATATGAATAAAGGTTCAAAATTCACTATTTTGGTTTAGAAGGAAGAGATAGTCAGTCCCACAAATAATTGCCATAGACACTCACGTATATGAAACCAATAAGATAAATATTCTCACCTTGGACATTTTTGCAATTATAATTAAATTTTGATGAAAACATATATAAGATCTTTAAAATTAATTATATGAATAATATATTAGGTATGTATAATAATAATAAAATATATGTATATAATTTGTCGGTTAAGGTTCGATTATTTCTTTGATTTTTTTGAAGAAAATCATAACCAAACCAAATATTATTGATTTTTAAAAATCTAAAATCAAAACAAATCCAACCCAAATAAAATTGATTTAATTCAATTTTTCAATTTGAATTGATTTTTATCCAAATCGTGAACCCCCCTAATCACATCCTTAATATTTACGGTGAATTACGATCATCATAAACCTGGAGTAAGAATGTGTATTATCAGTTTTAATTAGACATTACATATCTAGGTGATACCAATTTATAAAAAAAAAAAGGAAAAAAATGTTATACGAATATTATCAAGTGTGAATAATATTTTTTTGTAACAAAAAATGAAATATTATTGGTTTGAATACACATCAAAAGTGATAAATTGGTGTAAACCATTCAATAGCATTGTAGATGGGGTCGATTTATTTGCATCAAAGAAGAAAAAAAAAAGCAAGAGAAGAAATGATGGAAGAACATGCTAAGGAAAAATCATCAATTGATAAAAAGAATTGCTCCTACTTTTAGTAGACAATTTTGATAAGGTGGCTCCCAGATTAATTAATTATTATAATGTGGACAAAATAAAAGTCGAGATTAGAGGACTAAAACCTACTTAGTTTACCAGCAATTGTTACGAAAGAATAAAATACATGCAGTTTGATCTTATCCAAACATTTTATTTGATTATTTTGTTTAGTGTCTACGACTTAATATCTGATATGCATGAGGAATACTTCCATTGACCAAATCTTACAAACTTATCTGATTAAATACTTTTAATCAATTAATTTTTTTTAATATATTCATTTTTTAAATATTTTTATTTTAATTAACATTAGTTATTGTTTTTCAAATTATTTTGTAAATCATAAACATTGCCCTAGAATCTATGAATTTCCAATTTCAAGAATTCAGGACCTTTGACTTCTGAGGATTCATTGAACAAAGAACATTGGTTTTCTAAAAAGTTTTGTTTGTAAATAAATATTAATTTTAAGAGAATAATCGTTTCCTTAAATCATTTTAATTGGACTTAAATTAGTAATGTATACAACAATATTGAACGGTGGTTGTATTTTTGGTTATAATAGATAGGTGCAAATTAAAGCGTGAAAATAAATTTGATTTATTTGAATCGTGTATTATGTGTATCTCGATTAATTTATCTAATTTACTTGAACAATATAATCCCAAAACTAGAACATATGAGCTCACATCGAGATAAAAGTGTGAAAAAAATATCCGTATGTCAGCAGGAGCTGCTAAATATTAAGTAATAATACAAATAGTTGCTCCCTCCGTTCACTTATACTTGTCACTTATTCCTAAAATATATTTTCATTTGTACTTGTCACTTCTGACATATCAAGAAAAGATAATTTTTTATAAGAATAAAAAATCTTTTATTTCTTTAATTTCATGTTCAGTCACACTAATATACAAGACACTTTAAATTGAAACGGAAGGAGTAACATTTTAAAACAACGGCTCATACTAAAAACTAAAATTATTTTATAAAGGAATACTTTAGTGTGATTTTTTTTTTTGATGCAATATTCTAATTATGGTTCACCTTCTAGTACACATGCATATGTATGTTTGTGATTGCTTTATGAGAAAATTAGAGAAAAAGTATACTAAAAATGATTTTCCCTGAAAGTTGAGCTTCGATCGTGTCATATAATAGATATAATTAATACAAATTAACAATGATGAAAATCATGGCTAACTTGAAGATGGCACAAATTATTATGGTTTGCCTTCTTTTTTCCCGTGGAATTTATATTCAAAAAAAAGTAAACATTCTATTCTAGTATCAATGATGTCCAAGAGCTCATAATAACAACTTTTCTTTTTTAACTTTTGATGTATTTTTAAAAAGCAATAGCACGTTAAGAATCCATGATCCCTACATAACTTCACAAAATTAAAAAAAGGCTGAACCCATCGGCGGCCTCCTAAAGTTGGCACCAATTATTACTTAGACATCTCAACTAGGCTTTGTTCATTTTAGACACCCCATGTTGAGTCCCGTTGTGTCATTTGGACATTTTTTGCTGACTTGACATATTGTGCGTGCTGCACCCATTTTGAGCGCGTGAGGAGTGTTTTTTTGGAATTTTTATTTTATTTTTTTCCTCCTTCTTCTTCACTCTTTATCCCTACCACTTATTCCACCTTCCACCATGAAAAATCATAATAAAAAACCTTACGAAATATGAAAAATTAAAATAAAAAACTATCACACTAAATTTAAAAACATTTATACGAAAAAATTTTTAAAAAATCATCACACTAATTTTGAAAACATCTACTAGAACAAAACACACATTTTAAAAAAATAAATAGAAGAAGAATGTCATATTTGTCAGAACTTCACCGCACTATTGATAAAATGGTTCTCAAAATCAAATTTACAACAAAAAAAACAAAAAAAAAGAAGAATTAAAATCTAATGAATTCTTTTAAAATAAAAATGGAAGAAGAACCAAAAAATGGTGAGAGGGTTGGGGAGGCAAAAGGGACGGAAGTAAGGCTGATGGGGTGGGGGTGGGATGGTAGAAAATAACTATTTTTATTTATTTATTTTTATTGAAAATTAGTTGTTTTTTAATATTTTATTTTAAAATTATTATTTTTACACTCAAATGCCACATGTCAACTTCTAATTAGTCATCATGTCATGTCATCCGCAAGTGTATTACACACACTTTGTAATTTTAGCTGATTGTCAAAAAAGTGTCAAAATGACCCAGCGGAGCCCTATTTGAGGTGTTTAAAGTGAACAAAGCCAACTTGAAGTGTCTAAGTGAAAATTGGTGCGCCAACTTTAAGGGGCTGCCGATGGGTTCCAAATATGGACCTATTGAATATCTAAGTTTCTGTGTGAAAAAATGTACTACTCCCTTCATTTACTTTTACTTGTGCAGTATTTCAAAAATAAATTTTCACATGTAGTTATCACTTTTAACATTAAAGAAAAGATAATTATTTGAGTTTAAACTCTCAAATATATATATAAAAATAGGATTCAACTTAAATGACGAAAAATAATTACTCGAATGGTAAGCACCCCTCACTTCTAACCCAAAGATTATGAATTCGTATTTAGGTGATTTGATAGTGCAAAGATTATTTTACGTGCTCTTTGTTTTTGTTAAGAAGCTAAACTCATAGAATATGGCATGCCTCATCTAATTGCTACCAATAATAATACTGAATAATGAAAGCAACAAGAGAAGCAAGAAGGCATCAATCTTGTCCGTGAAAACAAAGGAACTGGTCCCATGAAAAGTATAGCAAGTGTTAGCAGTTGTTTCAAAGAAAGTATACACAAAACCAAAAACAGATATCGATGGAACAAAACAGAGTAAAAATACTAAAAGAGGAAGCAGAGACATAAGAAGATGTCAGTGCAAAGGGAAATAAGGCAAAAATAGCAAAGGCATGTGAAGCAGTCCAAATCTTGAGTGTGAATTTGGGAACAATTCCTGACTTAAGCTCCATGTATTGCTTTGCCTGATTCCCAACTCACGGGTTGGCCAAATTATATTTTCGTGAGCTAATTTTGCCACCTATAGCATAGATCTTTTAGGCGTTGAAAAAGCTTCAACCCTTTGTCACATCTCAACTAGTCCACAGAGGACATGACATGTGTTGGGTGACGCCTCTCAGGATTTTTACACAATTCAGTAGGCTTATAGATATACCATGTATGAGAATTCGATAACTTTGTGTTATATTAACAAAATGATGAAGCAAAACCAAAGACACAGTCCAAAATTATGAACAAATTGGCAAAGTAGTGCATCTGTTCACTTTACGGACTTATAAGCTATGACATGTTCAAGACTCAGAAAGATAGAGCTTAAAATGTTCCTTCATGATCCACTTGCCATCGTTCCGATCGTCAGGACAACAGTTAGTAGTCTCATAGAACTCGAAGTAGTTGTAATTTTATGCTCATATTGAAATGTAGAATTGAAGTATGTATTTTAAATCATAAATGCTTTCAGAAAAAAGAAATATTACAAATATGGGGATAGAATGGAATAAATTTTCATTATAAACTACAGTTACTAATCTGATTAACTGTTACATCTTACTATCCTCCAGGAATTAGTCAGAGATTACAGTAATTGTCATTCTGCTAACTTTAATGAACACAAATTTGCAGTTCTTACCAAGTTTTTTGTGGAAGGAAGTTTACACAATTTATCGATGATCACTAAATGGGATCATAGTGTTATAATATTACAACGATTACATAAAGTTAAATTATTTTAGAAGTATATATAATTCATGAATTACTTTGAATTCTTCATTAGTTTACTTCTTTGTATATTGAACTTTCTTAGGAAAAATACTAGCTCCACGAATTGATTCATATATCTATTATTTGACATCAAATAAAGTGAGGACATTTATGAAGTTAAAACTCCTTCCAAAAGTCTTTCAATTATGTTGCACAAATTGAAATCATTCATTCAAATGGTAATAGAAAAACAAAAATCACAACAGCATATCTTGGATAGATTAACTAAATATGAATGTTCACCCAAGCAGCATAGGCAAGTATTCATGTTCCACCATTTACTAGCAATTAGCAAATTAAAAACACTCATGTAGTAAGAAAATTATGTATACTGGCAAGTGATCCAAGAACACCACACATCAGGAGTGTTGTAATGAGTTTGCAAACATAAACTCAACTGTATCCGAGTTTACAAAACGAAGCACAATTATAAAATGTGACATCCCTGTTTACCAGAATCCTGTTGAGCACGCTCTAAACGCTCTCTCAACTCACGCATTTCATCCTCAAATTTTGCTCGAGCTGCTTCGGCTTTTTGTTTTTCTGCTATCCTATCAGCACGCTCAGTAGCCCATTGTTCTACAAAATTATGCGTAATCTCCTTTAGCATCGATGTAACCTGTCGAACAAGAAAATATATGATCAAATTCAATGAGAATGATAACTTTCTCCACTAGAAAAAGCTTGCACAATCAACATTTCTAATCAGAATCTTCTCAACAAACTCACATGCAAACTTTAGTTTCGCGTAAAATTCAATTGTAGTGTGTCAAAGCATGTTACGCAAGGAATATTTCTCATGAAAGACGCTATAAGACAGACAGCTGTAGCTATATCTAAGTAAAACAGGCTTGATTAACAATCAGACAAACATGGCAAAATACATAAACATGTAAAAGGAGATAAAGAATGGTTAGCAGACATTTAATAAACTCACATTCACTTAACTATGGAATACATCATCCCATTACTCAGGAAAAATTAGAGAATAGTACAGCTACACACTCAAACAAACAAATCACTAGTCATTTCGTGAATTACGTAACAATGAAGATCAGAGACAACATAGACAGTGTTTTGTAACTGCTGTCAAAAATATACTTTCAATTAGTAGAAGAAGCAAAAATTCTTGAGCAAAAATGCAACTTACATTTTCAGTCAGTTTACTGAAATGCTCCTCGTAAGACATTGGTACTGGTTCATTCAACTCATTTACCGCATCATCAATCAAGGAATTAGCCTTCAATTCCTGAACAAGAAGTTGAATATTATTCAATAAATGGGTGGAAATACAAAAATGTCACTACTCAACTTTATTGAGAAGTAGCGGAAAATTAAGCAAAGAATGCAACAGGGCTGTTAAACACATACCTTTAGTTCCTTGAACAACTCATTTGTATATGGTACTCCATTATTCTTTACTAAAACAAGAGTCAAAAGCGAAAGAAGATAGTTCAACTGGTCTTCTTTCTTCTTTGGATCCTTAGTCTTATTATCAAATAGCACAACTCTGTCATCACACAACCTAATAGTTTCCTGTAATGGTACATAATACAAATAACACTTCAGATCATATATATTCGTGAGAAACATAAGAGGAAATGTTTCTCAACGTAACATGGTCACAGCATGAAACCAAAGGATAGGGTGTAAACGTATCCAACAAAATGATCTCCTCTAGTAATATTTTACCTTTAAAGGATCCGGACAGTCCTTGCCTAAGTACTCATCCAAAGACTCATCACTATCTTCAAGTTCATCACCACCAGAGAAGACAACAATCATGTAATCTCTAATTTTTTTGCCAAAGAACTCCTGAAAGCTCTGGACAGCAGCTAGTTCTTCTCTAGAGAACCGTGTCCGCACAGACAAAACCAAAAGAACAGCATGGATCCCATCCATTGCCAACTCCATGCATTTAACAATTTCCTTTCCTATTTCATCAGGCTCACCCGAAAAATCAAACAGTCCTGAAGTTAAAACAACCTCAGCATCAGTAATCTCACAAATTAAGATGTATGCAATATTACCACCTAATCTAATTAGTCCATTACTATATCAACTTGTTTAGAAAAATTCTATATGTAGCAAACCTTAAATCTAAATCACTTCAGGAGTTATGAACATAAAACAATCTGAAAGAGTTGGTTATACCAGGGGTATCGATCACATCAATAGTCAGACGATCATCTAGCTGAGTACTCTTAAGTTCACAAGTACTCGTAACCCCATTAGAGCTAGACTTCGACTTGAATTCCTTACTTCCAAGTAT
Source organism: Solanum appendiculatum (assembly GCA_018342035.1). NCBI lineage: Eukaryota > Viridiplantae > Streptophyta > Magnoliopsida > Solanales > Solanaceae > Solanum > Solanum appendiculatum. The sequence goes on from JAGDQO010000446.1 coordinate 1,628,020, forward strand.
GGAATTGCCTGTAGCACTTTTTCCGTTACCAGTCCGACCCAGCAGTACTAGTGTCCGTTTTTCATTAGTAGTAACTTCCCAATCATCCACAACTGAACTTCCACCCATTTTACTTTATTGAAATCAAATTACCTACAACAACAGGATATAAACAGAGTAAAGGGTGACATGGCAGAGTAAAAAATGCAGTTCATGAAATACAACATAAAGAGACATAACTAGTGTGTAATTATATTCAACTTATAGAAGTAATAACTGAACTATTTTAAGACTAAGTGATGATCAATGTATATAGGTTCTACATTTGCTAGACGATTTCAAAGACAAAAACTGTTAAATCAGAGGCATGAGACATAACAAATCAAAACTTATAGCAACAGAAGGAATTATACATAATCATGTTAACACACTAATGAAATAAGTCAAAGTAGAACAACAACCAAAACAAAGAACATTTTGCTGACCTTGACAGAGAGAGCTGCAGTGGAGAATACAGAGAGTTTGAGCAACGAATGAGTATAAATAAACCCTTTTTTTTGGGCGAAAAGAAAAGACTAAAGAGTGCAAGGGGCTTTTCATTCTCCAACACATTCACTTAACAGCTTTAATTCTACCTTGGGACACTTAATAGTCGAGCTTTGGAGCTACTCATGGCGATCTCAAAAGGTAATTAGAGGTGAAGAGGACTGTTTTTAGCTTAAACTGATCATAAATTTTACAGCACGCGAAGCATTGTTGTTCGTTACTGTAAAGAATTTAATCTTATGAACATAGAGATTTAAAAAAAATAATGAGTTACACAATTCCAAACTAAACTTTGCCTAGCTTAAAGCGTTTGATTTTTATGTTATAGGAGTACCAATTTTTAACTAATAATGAAAGGATAATTTTACAAGTGGTTTCTCAGCTTTTATTTTATTGTACTAAAACACTGAACTGTCGTTTTTAACATAAAATTTCCTCAGCTTTGCCTGAATGTGACTAAACTGAGAATAATAGAAAAACAAAATTGAGTTGGCTTGTTCACAATTCACATATTATTCTTTCAAGAATAGGAGTACAATTTTAAAGCCTTCAAATTATTTCAATAACTCGGATATAATCAAGATAGAGATAGTGTTGGTCAACCAATTAGTTTGGCCTGCAAGGTACAATAATTATTAGGAAATAATTGAGTTAGGGCTGTAGCTATGAGTGCTGTCAAACGAGAGGAAAGGAAATTGGTTGACATGGGAGCTCTGTAAGTGTACTGGTCAAGGAGTGTGTTATGTGTAGCAGCAGCTTGCGACTGCATTGGTAGCCAAGTTTGGACTCAAGTTGAGTGTCCAGAATGACTACAAGGATCTCACCATGGAATTATAGATTACTTACTAGTTGTCAACATGCTCGAGAGTAAATAAAAGCTCCGATAGCTTGATCCAGCAGACAAATGTCTAAAAGCAAAATAAAACACACAGTACCATAAACTTGGATAAATATATCCGGCAAAAACATAAAAAGTTCTCTACCACATTAGGGAAGATGGTAGAAAAGAGTGAGTGCAGAACATAACCAATGTACGAATCATCATCAATTTTACAAAAACATATGCATCAAGAACTAGCATTTCATAAAATACGACAAAAGCCAACTGAAAATTCCAATTTTCTTTCTTGGAGTTTGTCAGGCACCATTGAACTTTGTCTGCTTAATCTATCCCTGATCAGACTCCTCGTATTTTCCCAGTTCATTGGAGTTGCTTCTGCATTTTGTTCAGCTTCCAACCGAGCACGCTCCTTTGCCAATTCTGCTTCAAGATGCCTCATCTCCCTCAGCTTTGATCCAACCTGTTAAATACCAAAAGGCATTCTATCGCAATCACACATACATTGAGGCTAGGTGGAACTAAGGAGTACATCGGGGTTCATCTAGATCCTCTTCACTAGAAAATTACACAGTATATAAAAGGTCAAAATTATTACGTATATGACTGAGCCTAGTCATGACTTTTCTTGAGGCAATACTATATATGACTGATCAACATGTTTTGTAAAGGGAACAATCAGGTATCTCTATCATATTTCACTATGATGTACTGGCCCCGCACAACAAATCTAGACTTAGATACAAATTAATTAATATTTGGATATAACAATAATATTGAATTAATATAATTTACTCTACACAGGATAAAGTTTATGATTTTTTAAATGAGGCAGAGAAATGAACAAACGTCACCATTCCCTTTTCTTGAAAATAAGTACTAATGAACAATAAAGATTGATTTCAATACCTTTAGTTCCTTGAACAGGTATGTTGTATATGGTTTTCCAGCATTCTTTTTCATAACCAAATTCACATGTAAAAGAAGATTTCTCAATTGGTCAGCTTTCTTCAACGGATCACGAGTTTTATTGTCGAAAAGTACTTGTCTATTTCCACATTGTTTGAGAGCTTCCTGTAACGTTGGTACAAATAATTAATTGAATTGGATCAACTTTCATAATCATGAGCAAGCTATTTTAATATTTTATACAAGAAAGTTTATATAAGGAAGTAGGAGATGTAAATAGTCTAACCTTTAAGGGCTCAGGGAAACAACGTAAGTAATCATCCAAAGTCTCATCATTTTCCTCAAGTTCATCTCCTCCAGTGAAGACCACAATCATATAATCCATAATTTTGCTCTCAAAGAGGTTCAGAAGGCATTGCAAAGAAGCTTGTTCTTCTCTTGAAAACCGAGTTCGTACAGACAGAACCAAAATTACAGCATGGATACCATCCTTAGCCAGATTCAAGCACTTGACAAGTTCTTTTATGACAAAATCAGGGCCACGGGAAAAATCAAACAATCCTACAATTTCCAGATTACTCAATAAATAAGGAATGCAGCAATCATACGTGCAATAATTAGAATTAGTGAGTTCAAAATGAATGTACTCCGATCCTATAATATATAGTACCGAAATCTCCTTAGAAACGAAGAAATTTGACTTTACATGTATACATACCAGGGGTATCAATCACGTTAAGTATGTTTCCGTCTTCTAATTCAGTACTTTGAAGCTGGCAAGCAGCTGTAACACCAGATGAGCAATGCATCGACTTGAATGCCTTTTTTCCAAGAATGCTATTGCCTGTTGCACTTTTTCCGTCACCTGTACGTCCAACCAAAAGTAGTGTCCGCTCACCATTTATAGAAATTTCGCAATCAGCACAAGTAATTGCACTTCCACCCATCTTATGTATCTTGTTGAATCAAATTACCTACACTAAACAACATGGTTGAGTCAGAGAGCCAGGACAAGTCTAACTCAACCTTTTTTATAATTCGTTATCATAAAACACATGAAGATCTTTCCGTTGATAGATTAAATAAAGGCTACTATAAATATGAAAGTGAAATAATAGTAAACGTTGACAAAATACAATCAATTCTTACATATTGTATGATTAAAAAAAGAACACATATCAGTCATCTTCCTGAAATCATGTTAAAACAGAGTACATACTTCAAAAAGAATGAAACTTTGAGGGAAAAAAATTACACCTTTTATTTTTTGGTAGATTGAGCAGCTGATGAGGATTAAAATTCCTAATAAATAAACGATTACTGTGCTTTTTGGGAAACAACGACTGGACCCTTCTCTCTATTCAAGTGCCTAATACTAATCCTTGATTAATTGTCATTTAACACAACTTTCTTTGGCTTTTCATTTTCCCAAAAATTTCACTTACATTTACCAAGACAACTTTCTGTCTGCCTTAAGTGTAATTACAACTTACAATTAATCCGCTTTAGGGCTGATGCATCATGATGGTTTAACCTAATAATGGATCCGTAAATACTCTCTCTGTCCAACAATACTTGTCCAGTATATTATTTTGGGATGTCCAACCATACTTGTTCACTTTATGAAATCAATGGATAATTTTACACTTAGTTCCTAATTTACCCTTATCATTAATTATAATCATCTCCCTATTAAATTTTTCAATACATTGTATTTATTATATTCAAATGGTAATATAGTAAAATCACCCTTCTATATATTGTGGACAAGTACCCTCTGTCCCATATTAACTGATCACCTTTCTAAAAATATTTGATCACTTACTAAATCAAGATAAAATTAATTAAAATTTTCCCATTTTACTCCTATAATTAATATCATAAATATAAGTTCCAATGGTACCTTTTGTACCCTATGTCATCATAAATTATCTTGATATCCATCAATATGAATAAAGGGTAAATTTGTCAAATTAATCATCTTATTTATGATTTCTTAAATACCATGTAAAATGGAAAGTAATCGATTATTATGAGACGGAGGGAGTATTTTTTTTACTGATGATAACAAAAACGACGTTTAATTTCACATAAAAATCATCTAACTAATGGCAAGTTAACTAAAATATCCCTCTGCTTAGTTTCTGGCACATATAAAAAGCTAGGTGCAAGATGAAATATGAATAAGAAAGAATTTTCATCCCTAAGATCGTCCACCTAGCTTGGGGTGCGGCCCTTTCCCGTACCTTGCATGAATGCAGGATACTTAGTGCACCAAGTTCAAGATGCTTAGTGCTTCGAGTTGTCCTTAAGATCATCCACCAAATCCGCCATGAGTACCATATATATTATCCTCCATAAACATTTCAGTCAAGTTAGGATATATAATCCTTCGAATTTGAGATACCAAAAACCGCCATGTTGGATTGTAATTATACCATAGTTATATAGGGACTATATATAGGTATTCCAATTTGAGATACCATAAATGGAAAAATCAGATACTCTCTCCGTCCCATAATAATTGATCACTTTCTATTTTACACGGTACTTAAGAAATCATAAATAAGATAATCAATTTGACACATTTACCCTTTATTCATATTAATGGATATCAAGATAATTTATGATGACATAGGGCATACAAAATGTATTATTGGAACTTATGCATATTTATGATATTAATTATAGGGATAAAATGGGAAAAATTTAATTAATTTTATTTTGATTTAGTAAGTGATCAAGTAATTTGAGACAAGCATTAAAGGTGATCAGTTAATATGAGACAAAAAGAGTATCTCATTAGGTGCCCCCTAAGTGGGTTACGTGGAGTAGAATTTAAGCTCCTAACATTAGGTTCAAATTGTGACTTTGTGGCTCCTAAATTGTCGTAAAAAATAAGCATCTTCAACAAGATTAAAAGTCAAAACATTTTTTTTAAAGATCAATAAGTAAAAAACTCACACGCCCCTAGTTTTTGCACCAAATCAGTTAACTTTTTATCACTTAATTATTATTTAATAGTATATATTTATCATTTCAATTATAATAACTTGATGTAGTTTGATGCAACTTGTTAGTACATTCAAACCTTATTATACTTACAATGTGTTTCTAGAAATTTCATAATTGCTATGGTGAGGTCACATTATATAAACACTACTCCATCTGTTCAACAATAGTTGTTCATTAATTATTGATTTGGCATAGAGATTAAGAAGCAGTAAATGGTAGGGGTAATTTTACCAAATCACCCTTATTAAATATAAGTCATATAAACATTGAAAAAGGGTAAAATAGACACAACATGATAAATTATTCATTGATTTTAGGGAAAAGGATAAAAAATGCCCTTATACTATGTGAAATGATAAAAAAATGCCCTTTGTTTATACTTTGGTCCATTTATGCCCTTACTATTAATGAAATGGGCCAAAAATGCCCCCAAATTTAACGGAAGCAACGGAAAATACTTAAACAATTTAATTAGTCTTAATTTGTCTACCCTCTTCTCTTAATCCAAACCTAACTCCATTTTTCTCACAAGATTTGTTTCTCCTTCTTTCTACTCTGTAACTTCGTCCTGCAGACATTCTCCACTATAAAATAATGGTGAGCCATCTCCATTTCTAACATTAAAACTTAAAGGCGAAATGGTCTTGTGAACCCTTGTACTTGTATCGATTTGTATTGTGGACCTTTCTACTTACCCATTTGTCATCTGGACCCCTGAACCCATCCAAACCCAACATTTTAAACACATTTTTTGATGTGGTCTTGTGCATGTTGCACAAACACTTACACATTGGCTAAATAAAAAAACTTGTTAATCCACGTAAGAAACTCTCAGTCCACATAAGCAGTGACTAGTATGAACAAAGAAAAGTAACTTTTCATTGTTCATGTAGACACTTCATCTTTCCCCTTCTCCCACGACTTCTCCCACGAAGAACAAAGTCATTGCGGCGATTTCCCCTTCTCCGGAGAACTCATATGCTCAGTTGAAGGACATTTTATCATCGCCTTGTAAGTTTCTAGGTTTTTCATTGTTCATTTTCTTAGTTTGTATTCCTTGCATTTCGCAGTATGTATTTGTTTGATTTCAGGGTTGATTGTTAGTGGATTTTCTGAAAAAATTTGGGGATTTTACTTTGGTTTGTGTCTAATGTTAGTGTAATATGCTTTCGTAGTGGGTGTTAAGACTTCGAGGGACTTCAATGGCATATTTCGTTAATTCGAGTAGATTCTAGGGTTTATTCGTAAAATCTCAATTTTGACTGAAACGAAGCCTATTTTTTCCGACAATTGTCTTGGGTATTGATTGTGTTAGTGGTCCATTCTTATACATGAGAGGTATATACAAATCTTGACACCTTGTTTCCTTAAAAAATTAGGGCTTTTTGTTATTTTTACTTTTAAAATTAGAATCTTTTACACCTTATTTTTCTTGTCACTTTACAGGTATGGTAAGTAAATGACTTTAACAATAGTGACACTTCAATTTCACTATGGAGGCTGTTTTCTATCTGATCCTGAGCTAAGGTATGCCAATGGAATCACTGATCTTGAAAAGATTCATATAGATGTAGATGAATGGCATATTATGTTGTTTCATAAAATAACAAGGGAATTGGGTGTTGAAAATATTGAAACATTTGGATGTAGAGTCAATAAGAAGGGTGGTTATTACATGTTAAATATTGATTCTGATGTTTTAAGGATTCTTAATAGTTTGAAGGGTGCAGATTTTGTTGATGTATTTGTGGTACATCCAATTAGTATACCTTTAGGGGCCGTTTGGTTACTGGATAAGGGCAAAGTTAATACATGAATAACTTGGTTATTCATGTATTAATTTTTATACCATGTTTGGTTTGTAAATAGAATAAAAGTTATCCTTGTGTTAGTTTTATACAATGTTTGGTTATATTTTTGTAATTCTACATAACTAATACTCACATAAATATCGAAAAAAGAAAAACCGAACCGAACCAAATTAATTCGGTTTTTCGGTGTCGGTTTTTCGGTTCGGTTTTTCGGTGTCGGTTTTTCGGTTCGGTTTTTCGGTGTCGGTTTTTCGGTTCGGTTTTTCGGTGTCGGTTTTTCGGTTCGGTTTTTCGGTGTCGGTTTTTCGGTTCAGTTTCGGTATTTTTTTTTCAAAATTTCGGTTTTTTGGTTCGGTATTCGGTGTCAGGGTAAGAAAAATTCGGTGCACCGAAAAACTGAAATTTTATTAACTAAATTTAAAATAATATTTTAATTTTATTAATTATATACTTGGTAACTTGTGTTTGTGAGTTGTGACTCCTATTGTTTTTTATTTGAATGAAGTTAAGGCATTTTTAACTTTGTATTGTTTTAACTTTTAAATTTCAAGTGTTGAATTCTTGGTTTAAATTGTTGGCTGCTATTACAAAGAGTGTTTGTTGAAACAAAAAATCGGAAAGAGAAAAAAAAAACTTCTTTAGTTCTTTGTTGGAAACTTTAACTATTAAATATGTTAATTGATTATTTCGAGTTTTCAACTTTTATCTTTAGTTAAACGTTTTGATAATTTAATTTTCACTTTATTTTTTATTTGCTTGCACCGAAAAATCATTTTAAAAACACCGAATTAAACCGAACCGAAGTTTAAAAAACCGAACCGAAATATTTTGATTTGGTATTTGGTGCACATTTTTTCAAAACCGAACACCGAACCGAAATTTAAGAAAATCGAACCGAAGAACCGAATGCCCACCCCTAGTTGATAGGTTTTTAAATATTGTATAAACGTTATTTATGTATTAATTTTATACGGTGTTTGGTTTGTAGGTTTAAAATGTTGTATAAAAATTATTCCTGCATTAGTTTTATACAATGTTTGGTTGTGTTTTAGTGAATCCACATAATTAATACTTACATAACTTATGAGGAAATCTATGTATAATTTTATGCAGGGTAGAAGGTGGAATAAGTTATGTGGGTATTAGTTATACATGGATTAAATAATATATTTACATATTTACCCTTATTAATTAACTTTTAATTTTTTTTAATTATGTGTGCTTTTAAAAAAGTTACTATTTATTTTTGTCTTGATAGTTGCTTAATTATTTTTAGTTTCTTTGCTTTATTTTTTATTAATTATTTTCTTTGGCGATAAGATTGTGCCGGTTAATTGTAATTAGTTCTTTACTTAGTTTCTTTGCTTTATTTTTTATTAATTATTTTCTTTGGCGATAAGATAGTGCCGGTTAATTGTAATTAGTTCTTTACTTAGCTTCTTTGCTTTATTTTTTATTAATTATTTTCTTTGGCGATAAGATAGTGCCGGTTAATTGTAATTAGTTCTTTACTTAGTTTCTTTGCAACGCACGGCCAATACATGTATTATAATATTTTTAGTTATTTCTTATTTACTTAATTACTTATCCTATTCAATACAAATTACTTAACTTCTTTTAGTTATTTGTTATTTACTTTAGTGTTTTTAGCTATTGACATTTATTTAAATTTTAATGTGTTATTAAGATAGTTGTTTATTTTAATGGATATAATAAATATTAGCTCGCTAAACATTTTTGGAATTAAGAAATAAAAATTAGTTTACTGTATTGTAATTTGTACATAACTAAATCATGTATAACTAATACCTATATAATTAAACCCTGCATAACTAAACCATGCATAATTAATACCTGCATAACTAAACCCTGCATAACTAATACCTGCATAACTAATACCTGCATAACTAAACCCTGCATAACTAATACCTGCATAACTAAACCCTGCATAACTAATACCTGCATAACTCTAACCAGTAACCAAACGGCTCCTTAGTTGTCGAGGAGCTACCTGTATTGCCTAGCACTAATGCTGATGTGTCCTCCCCACAAAAAGATAATTCTGATGTGTCATTCTCCCCACAAAATGATAGGGCTGATGTGTATTTATCTGAACCATTTGATGAAAATGAAACTAGGAATTTAAACCAAGATCAGTCCCCTAGAGTTGAAGAGCAGTCCCCTAGAGTTGAAGAGCAGTCCCCTAGAGTTGAAGATCAGACACGTAGAGTAAATGTAGAGCTTAATTCTGATTATGATTCTCTCTATGATCTTGATAAAAACATTGATGATTTGAGTTATCTGGATGAGGAGCTGCTTCAAGCTAGACAATATAACATTCAAGAACAAGTTAAAGAGATGGTTGATAGAGTAAATCTAGATGAGATCCCATCTGGTCCTGTAGGTATATATACTGGATTTGAAGACATTTATAAGGAGAAGAGGGGAAGATTTGAAGGTAATTTGGGTGGTGATAACCCTTATTTTGATAGCTCAAATCCTGGTAGTGACATTAGTGAAGATGAAGGGGATGCTGTTGAGAATGATGAAGCGGTAGATCCACCACCTAGAAGTGTAAGTACCAAGATCTACTTTGACCCAACTGCTAAAAAGGTTTTATTTCAATTGTATATGATTTTTTTGAATCATATTGAGTTCAGGGAGGCACTGCAAACTTACTCAATTCAGAAGGGTGTGAATATTAAGTTGAAACCTAATGAGAAGGAAATGATAAGGGCAAAGTGTAAAAGAAAGGGTTGTCCTTGGCATATTCTTGGAAGTATTGATGGTAACACTGAAAACTTCAGTGTTAAGACATATTTTCCTGTCCACAAGTGTTGTAAAAGAACAAGAAACAAATTATGCACCCCTATTTGGATTAGTAAACATTACAAGGAGAGGATTATGAGTGAGCCTACCATCAAACTACATCAGATTCAATCTTTGATACAAAAACAGTATGGTTTGTATGTTAGTAAGACAAGTTGTAGAAAGGCAAAACTGAGAGTTATGAATGAACATTTGGGAAATTTCAGAGAGGAGTTTGCTAGGCTGTATGATTATGCTGAGGAATTAAAGACCACAAATCCTGGAACTACTGTATCTATTAGGACATCTAAGAACACAATTTCAGGAAAAGAGGTGTCTATGAGCATCTATATTTGTCTTGGTTCCTTAAAAAGTGGATGGAAAGAAGGGTGTAGAAGGATTATTGGGTTAGATGGTGCATTTCTCAAGAGTGTATGTAAAAGTGAATTGTTATCTTGCATTTCCAAAGATGGAAATAATCAGATGTACCTTATAGCATGGGCAGTAGTTGATAAAGAAACCAAGGACACATGGTCTTGGTTTCTCAAGTGCATCAAACATGATTTGGAACTTACAGAAACTGAAGGTGAAGGACTAACAGTGATGTCTGATATGCAGAAGGTATTACTAACTTATTTATTAAATTTATTCTTTCTATTTTCTGTAGTAATTGATATTTAACATTGTTGTATGACTAATGTTCTTTGTTTGACAGGGTCTTCATCTTGCACTTACTGAACTATTGCCAAATGCTGAAATTAGATGGTGTGCTAGGCATATATGGGCAAATTGGAAGAAAGAGTGGAGGGGTGAAGAAAGGAGAAGAAAATTCTGGCAGGTTGCCAAGGCATCATTTGAGGTCCTTTTACAGGTAAAACTTGATAAAATGAGTCAGTTAGGACAAGGTATTGTGGAAGATTTGTTAAAATATAACAAAGAAGCATGGTGTAGAGCATTTTTTAAAGAACATAGCAAGTGTGATGTGGTTGAGAACAACACGTGTGAGACTTTCAATAGTTGGATTTTGGGTGCTAGGTTCAAATCAATCATCACTATGCTAGAGGAAATAAGAGTCAAAGTCATGGAAATAATGAATCAAATGAGAGAATTTTCAGAAAAATGGATTACTGATGTATCATCAATGGCTATGGACATTCTTAGAAAAAATGCTAAAATTGCAAATAATTGTGAGGTGAAGTTTAATGGTGATCATGGCTTTGAGATTCATGATCCACCATATAAACATGTTGTTGACTTAAAAAAGAAGGTGTGTAGTTGTATGTTATGGCAATTAAAGGGAATTCCCTGTGGCCATGCACTTACAACAATTCATTATAAGGATTTGATTGTTGAGTCATTTGTGGATCACTGGTATAAGAAGGAAACATACTTGAAAGCATATAATAGGTTTATACAACCTATGACAAACATAAAGATGTGGCCAAAAAGCATAAGACCAGCCATTGAATCACCTGAAATTACTGCCATGCCAGGAAGATTAGGTAAAAAACAAGAGAAAAGATAGTGATGAACCTGTTAAGAAGAAGTTTGGAAAGGCTACAAGGAAGGGTAGAAAAATGAAATGTTCTGTGTGTAAGACTTTTGGACATAACAAGAAAGGATGTCCAACTCTCGTAAGTTGTGCTTTAATGTCTTTCTGTTACTGAATTTTACTCTTTGTAGTTATACTTTTGACCTTAAGATATGTTTATAGAAAAATGTTGGAACTTCAACTGCTGGAATTGGAACTTCAACTACTGATTTTACAAATGCTGCAATTGGAAGTCAATCAAGTGTAAATGCAGGTCCAAGTTTGAGGCCTAAAACTGCCTCAGCATCTGGTGGAAGACCTACAGGTGCTACATCAAGTGGTTTGAGGCCTGAAACTGCCTCATCATCTGGTGGAAGGCCTACCAGTACTACAACAAGTGGTGTGAGGCCTGCAACTGCCTCATCATCTAGTGAAAGGCCTAAAAATGCTACATCAAGTGGTGTGAGGTCTTCAACAACTCCATTAGGTACTCAAGAATCAACTTGTAGTGTAGCTGGCCAAAAAAGAAAGACTAGCACATCTTTGAGAGGTGGTGCAACTCTTGGATATAAGAGACCAAGACAAAAAAAATACAAAAACAGCTGGTTATGGTCTCTTATTTGGATCTGCTGGAAGTGTAATTGAGAGGGTATGTATTTTATCATTTACACATTTTATTGCCTTAATTGATATTAGTTCATCTTTAAGTGAAGATTTTTGTTGTTTTCTCAATCTGGAAATACTGATAGAGTGTTACATAGTGCTATATTGTCAAGTTCAACTCCTACCATTATTGATCTTGGTTACAAACCCAATGGACTAAGATGGAAGGGAAGAGCTGCAGTTACTCAAAGGCAGCTAAGAGAGGAGAGTTACAGAAGTACTCGAGCCACAACAGATACTCATGCCACTCTAAGCACTCAAGGCACACATTAGATTTCTCTTTGTTTAGATTAATGACTTAATCCCAACTGATTTTATTTATCTTAATGACTAGATCCCAACTGTTTTGGTTATGCCTTAATTGGGAAGACTTTGTTTTTGTATATGAATTTGTGTTTGAATGAAGTGAATGCCTTTGTTAAGTTGTTGTTCAGATTTGTGTTAAAAGGCTATTGTGAAGCCAATGTCTGTGTTGTGCAATTGACAACTGCTGCATATAATTGACAACAAATTTGTGTTTGAATGAAGTCAATATCTTTCATTATCAAATAACAGCTAATACAAATCAAAATATCTTTAAAATAACAGCTAGAAACCAAATGACAACAATCACAATAACAGTGATATCAACACTAGTGATTGATCCTTGTCTTTCTTGCCTTTCATGTCTTCCATGTCGAAGAGAAGAAAAAAAGCTTCAATTTGCTCAACAATGGTGTTGAGTGCAAATGAGGAAGAAGAGACACATTTAATGTCTCAAAAAGGACCGTTAATGCATTTTTGGAATGTCTCACGCCCCTGTTCTGTGTGTTTCACACGCTCTATGTGGACTCTTGCCACATATGATGCCACATCAAAAAATGTGTTTAAAATGTTGGGTTTGGATGGGTTCACGGGTCCAGATGACAAATGGTTAAGTAGAAGGGTCCACAATACAAATCGATACAAGTACAATGGTCCACCAGACCATTTCGCCAAACTTAAATTGCTAAACATCCAAAACTCAAAAAGTTCATCATCACCAACATGCAACTTATTATGGAAGGTTTAATCCCATTTCTCCTCCACGCCATGAAAAAATAAAAACCTCACCGCAACAGTTTTTGTTGCCTCTCCGATACCTCTAACCGGAGCTACCACATGCTCATCCGAGCTGATTCCATCGAGGGCTCATCTCACCGTAGAACTCGATCGGAGTTTCAACTTCCGATCACCGTTGATTTCCGATCTGCCTCAGCCTAGAAGCTTCAATAACAGAGCATCTTCTATGTTTTCCCCTGTTTCTAATTAGAATGCCTCCAAATTGACTACTGCCAACAATTTACAAGGGACTACTACTGTTAATAATCTCCGTCATAAAAAATTCTGATGCAACAGATTGCGTTGAAAAAACTACTACTACTAATGATGATATGTACTTTGTGTGTTCAACTTTTAGGTGATCTTCAAGTGTAAATGTGCAATATTTGTTTGATTATTTTCTACTAGTAATACTGTTGTTCAAGTTAATTAGTCTTGATTTGAGAAATCGAGGGGGCTAGGGGTTTGAAGGAGGAAAAAATAAATCTTTGTGAGAAAAATGGAGTTGGGTTCAGACAAAGAGAAGAGGATAGACAAATTAAGATTAATTAAATGTTTAAGCACTTTCCGTTACTTTCGTTACATTTGGGGGTATTTTTGGTCCATTGCACTAACAGTAAGAGCATAAATGAACCAAAGTATAAACAAAGGGCATTTTTGATCATTTCACATGGTACAAGGGCATTTTTGACCCTTTTCCCTTGATTTTATAAATTCGACAATCATTGTTGGACATCCCAAAATAGTTTAGTGGACAAGTAAAGATGGACGAATGGGGTAACATTTAATCTTTAGATCTCATTATTATGAACAAAAGTACACAAAAATTAGTTTAATAATTTTGTGTATCAATAAAAAGAATTGTATTTGTTAATCAATTTAATAAAAAAAATAACAACAATATGAGTGTAAAAAAAATATAAACACAAGTAGCATTTCTTCACGTTATGATCATAACCAATAAACACTATTTACATATATTTTTTTTTAGAAATTCGTACTTAGAGTAATATTTGTCTATATATATCCATTAATTAATAATAATTATCAAAAGTATTTTTAATATTTTATTTTATACCTAATATAATATATTTCTTATAAAATCTTATCATGCATGCCTAATTCACAAAAAATGTAATGCTATAATGAATACCAATACAATCGAAAATAAAACTAACTTGAAAAATTTACTTTAGGAGAAAATCAGATCATATTATAATGAACTGTTAATTGTTATAACAAGCTTTAGCCTTATATAATCCTAATTCCTATCAACTCACGTGGATAGCGCATGCATAAGTTTTCAAATCCCGCTTGGGTTTACGGTTTACCCAAAAATATTTCAAAAAGGGGCTTCTAAAAACGAATTGAATCAATTGGAGCTCCTGAAAATATCAAAATCTTCAAAAGAAGGCCAATTCCATTCTCCTCTCCTTATCGTGAACACTTTCGCCGGTTGATTTCATCGATAGTCGTTCAATCATCACCTGAAAATGGAGATGAGAATAGAATCGGCAACTCCAAAGACCGATCACGTCGCCGGAATGGCTTTGAACATTCCGGTGAATGATTCGAATAATGCGACGGTGTCGTTCCTTCCTAGACGCCTTCGCCGACGCCTTCTTGAAACCAAAACTCCTTCCATTATTACCGCCCAAGATATTGAAACCAAGCTTAAGGACGCCGAATTACGTCGTCAGGTAGTTATATTTTTCCTGTTCGTTCTCTTTTGTTCCTATTAATTATATAATTGTTGCAAATATGTGATCCTTTTCGCTAGGATATGGAATTTTTAGGTTAATTTGAGTTCTGTATTTATTATTAGTGGTAGTAGAATGAAAATTATTATAGAAATGGTTGAGAAAATGAATTTGCTTTCTTGACTATTTATTAATGAATTGGTATCAATTAAGCAAAGTTCTGGATATGGCATACGGGAAGCAAAGTATTACTCAAGGCTATAGGTCTTTTAATAATATGCCATTGGGAAAGAGCAAAGTACTACTCCATGCTATAGGTCTTTGCAGTGGCAGATACCCAACAAGAATGAAACTTGTTTTAGTAGTTTATTCAAATTGAAGAATGTTAAATAAAAACTAACTAGTATTATGTAGTAGAACAGTGTAGCTTCAAGTGGGATTTCTAATTATATATATTATATTGTTTGAATAATTTTGTCTAATCCAGATGTTTAGTAGAGGTTTTTGTCTATTGCAGATATGCTAAGAGAATTGAAACTTAATATCAGTAAAACTCTATTCTGAATCTACCAAGGATATTTGATTATTTAAGAAAGTCTACTAAACTTGGAAATTTAAGAATGGTAGTGAGGCTAATGACAATTTTCAAATGGTAGTGAGGCTAAAGGCTTTTGCTTAGGACCCTTTAACGGAGTGAAGGAATTTGTTTTTCTTATTATTCTTGGTACAAATGTATCAACTGCCATAGGGAAGTTTTTAGGAAAATATCAACCTTCAGTAATTTATTAGATTCCCAAATTCATCTTGAATTTTTATAAACTTGAAACTGTAAACCACACTGCATTCATGCATTGACTAATAAGGTAGAAATTTTGTGTGAAGTAAATAGAAAGAAAAGAAATAGAGAAGAAAGAGATACAAAGGTAAGGTAAAGAAAAAGGAAGAAGAAAGAAGGATTGGTAGAACTGATGACTTTGTAAGGTCATATGAGTTCCTTGTCAAGTTGACTTAAAATCTCATGTTAAATCATCTATTTTTTTCATTAAAAAAAGAAACTCATTTACTATGTTAAAGTCGATTCTAACAGTATAACTTGCACAATATTGCTTTAGGTGATGTTAAGTATCTAACATTTTTTATTATGTTTATCCAGAGCAAGTTCAAATATGCAAAACAGATGTTTTCTTCCGCCAATGCATGATAATCAGAGCTTTAAATTCGAATTTATGGTTTCTTTTATTTAATTCACCTCATTTTAATTGTTTAGTTGACAATTGGGTTAAAAATGAAAAAGTTGTTTAGAAGAATATGTGGGGCTCATTTTAGTATTGTTCAGAAATTTGTCAACTTACCTAGCTCTTGAACAATACTAGATATAGAATGATATTACCACAAAGAATTTGAACCTAAAAATATAGTCCGATGTAATATTTGAAATAGTGTGCTTTTAAATTTACTTGATTCACTTTCTGAAGAATAATGGTTTACTTGATTCAGCCAAGTACTTGCTTTAACTTGGTGAACAATCCAATTTTTGACAGAACTTGTAGTTGATTATTATGCTAAGGCATTTTTTAACTTGAAATGAGTTGCCTTAGCTGCTTTGATGGTTCAGAGTATAAATGAATACTACTCCAGGAATTTATCAATACGTTATTATGCGTGATGTGGTAACTCTATGTTGAGTTGTTGACCAAACATTAATAAAATGCAGCAATTTTATGAGTTATTGTCGAGCAAGGCACGACCTAAATTGAGATTGTCGACATGCTCATTGTCGCAGGATGGGGAGCTTAGAAAGCAACTAGAAGCCAAGCTTCTTACTGCTGAAAAGAAGAGGTAAACTGTTTGGGCTTCTCTATATTTGTCAATCTTCTTCATCACACATTAGTATATGGATAATAGTGTTATACTTCTTTTTATTAGTAAAAGAGTGTCATAACTCATACGTGCATCATGTTATGAGTTGAGCTGTGATGATTTAAGAAATTAAGCCTTTAATGTTGCATATATGACTTATGGTTTCCTTTCCCTTACCAAAAGAGGCCTATGGTTTCCTTTTGACTTTCCAGTTGGGAAGGGCTGGAGTGAATGTAGCTCATTTCTAGTCTGTATAAATTCATCATTCTTGAGCTTTTCATTTTGACAAATTTTCTTTAACATAGTAAATGAGTTACCAGGTTTTTGTTTTGCACAGTCAATGAGTAAACAGGAGAAAGTACAATTGTCAACCCAAAAACTCATTTACTATGTAAGGTGGTGGCAATTGGTTCGAGCATTGGGTTGAAGGGTGAGAAAGTTTTAGTGCTCTGACAGATCTATGAGTTGCTAATCTTTTAACTACAATTAGATAATTTGGAGTAAAAATTAGCAATCTCCGATTTGTATTAGTTGTAACCTAAGTTTCTCGGACTCTTCACTTTGGGTGCCGCACCCATGTCGACACGACATGGGTGTGGGATCTGTACCTGATCTGGTCAACTAGTTTTGTGTACTTTGACTGAATTCGAGGGAGAAATTCCAGAGAGATTCGATGATTTCTATAATCAAAACAAAAACTAAGGTGAAATTGAAGAAAATGAAATACCTTGTATATATAAATTTCTATTGCCACTCCCTTTCCTTTTATCTCCTTTCGGGATTCTCCTCTTGATCAATATTTCTCATTTTTTCCACATAATATCTCATAATTTAGGTTTTATAACTCTATTTTTAGATATTGGAATTATTTTAAGCCGAATCCCCGCACCCGTATCCATACATGGACCGGGTCCCCGAATCTTAAAATTTAGAACCTTTGAATCCATACCCGTATCGGACACCCTTACCCGAGTCTGAGCAGCTTAGGTTGTAACCCACGTGACATAGTGGATTTTGTGTGGAAGATAATAAAGGATAAGGTTAAGAAGTGTGAACTTGGCAAAATGTGAGAACTGTAATTAACTTTGGGTAGGGGTAAGACTTCAATGCGAAATGACAAGTCGAAGCCCAACCTGTTGTTTTACTGGTAGCCCCAGTCTAATTATTGTACATAAAACTTTTTATAGGCCTCAAATTCACTTATGGATGCTATTGGCTTTGTACTTGTTAAGCAGGTTGAGCATCCTTGTGAAAGTTCAAAAGCGCTTGGCAAGATTAGATGAGCTTAGACAAGCAGCTAAAAATGCTGTGGAAATGCGTTTTGAGAAAGAACGTGATGAGCTGGGCAATAAGGTTGAGTCAAGAGCTCAGCGGGCAGAATTGAACCGGAGGGTTCTTCTTAAATGTAGGCAACGGAAGGCTGCAAAAAGGGAACGGATTTCACAGTTGCTAACAAGGAGGGTAATGCAAGAGAGCAAATACAGGGAGTGTGTCCAGGCTGCTATTCATCGGAAGCGGGCTGCTGCTGAAAAGAAGCGACTGGGATTTCTGGAAGCAGAGAGATCAAAGGCACATGCAAGAATATTACAAGTTAAGCAGATAGCAAACTCTGTATATAGTCAACGGGAGGTTGAGAGAATAAGACTAAAAGATCAACTGGAGAATCGTCTCCAAAAGGTATGTATTAATCTAAATGAACGCGAAAGGTTACTATGTATTCTATTAAGGAACTCAACATGAATAGGAGGCCAAATAGAGGAAAAAACTTACTGAGGGAATTTATAATTGATACAAAGACTTAAAGAAGCACTCTGCAAATTTATTTTTTTGAAACTAGTAACTTTTTGTATTCCTCAGCATTACGGGCTATAGGGGCCACCTCCAAAAAAATATTACAGAAAATGACTTATAAAGATCCTATAAAATCCACTAATTGGGATCTCCTCCTCTATATCTTGTTCTTTACACCAAGAACCTAGTACAGTGATAACTTTCCACTTAATCTTTTGTATAGACTATAGCACATTCCTTCCCTTAAAAAATTCTCTGATTTCTTTCTATCCAGACATTCCACCAAATACATGCTGGGACTGTTTTCCACCACCTCTTCTGACTCTTGTTACCTCCCCTTCTGATCCAATAGCTTAGTAAGTCTGCTGTGTGTTCTGGCATGGCCCAGTTAACATTGGCTTAATGGTAAATAAATCCCAGACTTGTGCTGTTATCCTACAATGGAGGAAAAGATGCTTGTTGGACTCCAAAGCTTCTTTGCACAAAAAACACTTTGATGCAATGTTGATACCCCTCTTCTGCATAGCCTCATGAGTCAAGTAGGCTCTTCAGGCTACCAACCAAGTGAAGCATTTCACTTTGGTTGGGGCCACACTCTTCCAGATTTTTTTCCAAGGACCTGCACTTCCAAGTAATCCCCAGTTGTAAACTTTGGTTACAGAGAACTTCCCATCCTTGTGATGTCCCCACAATAATCTGTCTGGTTCCAGATTAGTGCCATGGAATCCCCCAATCAATTTCAGAAGCTCTCTGGACTTTTTTTAAATTCTAACATCAGAAGCAATAGAGCTCAAGTTGTTGAACATCCTTGGGTATAATGGTGATTGAAAATCACATTAAAAATCAAAAAGAGCATTTGACGTAGTTCGACATGCTATATGAGAGCATGAAGTACCACATCAAATGTCTAAATCTATTCATGTTCTCTGATCAAAGGCTTGGTCCTGATAAAGGTGATCATTAGAGTATCTTTCATTAGTTTTTGTGCTAAACAAATTTTTGCCCTTTCTAAAAGTCTCTTCTGTATAACTAAACTTATTTGTCATGTAAACATCATACAGGAACATAGCGTCATATTGGTGTCTAGTAGTGTGACCGAGGTATCCACATTCAATTAAGGGAAAAGAGTCAAGTTTACCCTTCTACTTTCCGATATTGTCTGCATTTAACTTCTGTTATACTGTAGGGACAAATTTACCCTGCTGTTAGCAAAGTTTTCAAAATTACCCCAGTCCTAACAAAATTACCAAATAGCAAATCTGTATTATTTAAGAAATGACTACAAATTCTCACATATTCCAAGTTTTTAGAAGGATTATGAAATCTGATGGGAAAATTCTAATTTTTGAAACGTGTTTCCCTCTTCTATTAATTATATTTGAAAAAAAGAAGAAAAGTTTCAAAATGGATAAGAGAAATGAAAACTTATTCTGAAAAGAGGTGAATCTTGGATGATTTATACCTTTTTTGGTGGGTCAAATTAGAGGAGGACTAATCAATAAGACTTGACTTTGTCTAATTATTGAAGTTAATCACTGAGGTCCACTATTATTTGACAGCTGCATCCAGTTTCTTAAGAGAGATGCTGATATGAAGCACCTTTTTTTTATTTTAATTTTTTATATAGTGCATATATATAGAGTTTAATTCCTATACAATTTTTTGGTAATTTTTATACATTGATTGACAATATAAAAAGAACTTCATTATTAGGTTGCTAAATATCCTTTTATAGGTAGCTTTCTATAATTAACATAGATATGTAACCTAAAAACGTGATTAATTAAATTACTTGTTGTGACATATAAAATAACATGAATAGATTAAGTGGGTGTTTGGATTGACTTATTTTTAGTAACTTTTGGCTTTTAAGCTATTTTTTGGTTTTGGAGTGTTTGGATAACACAAAAAGTGTTTTTAAGCACTTTTTTAAAGCTGAAAAAGGACAAAAAAAAGCCAAAAATCAAAAGTTGGGTGTTCCCAACTTATGACTTTTGACTTTTAAGTTATAAGCCACTTAAAAAAGGCCAATCCAAACACCCCCTAATTGTCTTTTACATTGCAAGTGTATATAAAATGAATCAAATCAATTTTTGTGTTCTCGGAATCAATTAACGTCCATGCAAAACTCCATTAATATATGGTTTAGCAATTACTTAGTGAATTTGCAGCCACTTTTTGAACTTGCAGGTATAAATAAGTGTCTTAAAAAAAAATCTGAATCTGAAAATTGGGGATTTCTGTTAGGGCTGGAGGTAATTTTGATAACTTTGCTAACCACAGGGGTAAGTTTATCCCGATAGTATAACGGAGGTTAAATGTAGACAAAATTTTAAAGTGGAGGGGTAAATTTGACCTTTTCCCCTTCAATTAATGCATTAAAAAAAGTAAGATAGCACAGAGTTAACATGAAATATGTGCCTGAGTGCTGTCTGATTAGTGTTGATGTTAAACATGTTTGACCCAATAGATTTCTCCTGTGTTCCTTAGCTGGTTGTTGGATTCATAATGGATTCATAGTTTTTCTTGTATGAAGTAAGTGCAAGCTGTCATTGCTATACCAATGTCTAATATTTTTGTAATCGTTAGGCAAAGAGGCTCAGAGCAGAGTATTTAAAGCAGAGGCGAAGTCTGCTAAGTTCACATCATTCTTGTTCAGACATAATTGCGTGGGGGGAATTTTTGTCTATTAACGTAGCAAGGTAAATTTGGAGCTATGAGCTTTCTTTATGTTTGCATTCATTATTTTAGATGTTTCTTCCTGTGGATAATTAGTGTTGATATCAATTGTAAACTAAAGTAGGCTTTTGTCATTTTTACCTTATTAATCAAGAAGGAAATCAATGAACTGAATGGAAAGTCAAGTTCCAGATTCCTTCAGCAAACATGTTTAAAAGTAGGTTGTAGGGCATTTCAAGAACTTTTATTGCTGCAACTCTCTAGGTTCATTTAGGCAAAAGAAATTAAGTATTCAGTTTATTAGGCTTCCATAATGTGATTTGGGGCTGTCTATGTTGTGCTGAACTTCAATATAATTTCATGTGAGCTATTAAGAAAGTTCATAATTCTTGCACCCATGGGTGTGACTAATGGTCAATGAAGTGAGTGAAACCCATGGGTCACTTGGGGTTACATTCCAGCAGAGACAAAACTTTAGGTAATTTTTCCCCATATGTCTATCATTTGATTGGCAGACTCTGTGTCTATGTTGGTGGGAGGTGTACCCCATGGAATAGTTAATAGTCAAATGCGGGCAAGCTGACCCGACACTAAAAAAAAAAGGACTTATAATTATTGCATGACATATATTATCATATTACATCCCTTCCCCTTTTAGCATTTTTTTTCTCGTGACGCTGGGGTTAGGTTGAGGCTTTGAGGTTTTGCATCATAAAGATCAAAGAGATCTTATAGGTACTCAACAATGTAGTTGATTTTAAACACTAGGGGGGCGTTTGGTAGGCCGCATTAGAATAAATAGTCCATGTATTCTGTATGGTATTATTTAGTACTATGTTTGGTAGGAATTTGGGTCTATGTATAACTAATCCATGGATTAGTTATACATCCTACGTGGTATTATAGGATGTATTACTAATACATAGGATATAACACCATGGGATAAGTCTATGTAAAGACAAAAATATCCCTCAAATCATTTTAATTATTTTGTTTATTTTCTTGATTTTGTGTTTTATATTTGTATTAATAAATTTATTTAAATAAATTAACTTACAAATTATTTAGAGAGAGTTGTTTGTTACTTTGTAAATCCAATACAAATTTGAAATGTGAGTTGTTTAACGTTTACTAATTAAAAAGGCAAATATATCACTACGTTTGTGATCTTAATTGAATGTGTGTGTGTGTGTGTATATATATATATATATATTTGTGTGGTTTTCTAATTATTTTTATTTTGAACAATTTAAAAAATTACATATATATTAAAATTACAACTTGCAATTTTTGTGTAAATGTAGATTGGTTTATTCAATTTTACCATTGTTGACCGTCTTTTCGATTTTAAAAGTAGATGGTTTATCTTTTTTAAATTGAAAATTGACATTTTGTGAGTGATCAATTTATTAAGATGACAATTATTTATCCTCAAATAATTCAAGTGAAAAAATAGCAAACATGACAATAAAATTGTTCTTCTCATAACTAGTTAGAAGGCCATAAAAAATAATATTGTCCGGCAATTATCTACCTTGATCCAATTACATAATAATTCAGGGGTATAATTGGAAAGAAGCTTTTTATAGAGTTTTAATCCAAACACAATATGAGGTGGGAAACAATGAACCAAACACTTGATAAAAATAATTCCTGCACTACCAATCCATGCATTACTAATCCATGCGTTACTAATCCCTGCGTTATTATTCTTTGTATCAAACGACCCCTAGGTGATTTACTGGTACCTACGCTGGTGGGATTTAGCAGGTATAACGTAAAATAAATTGAGGTGCGCGCAAGTTGGCTCAAACACCAAGGTTATAAAAAAAAATTATGTAGTTGATTCTACATTATAGGAGGGATGCTGCAATCAAACCCATTCTTGGACTGAAATTTGTACTATGCATTAAGGATTAAGCAAATGGCAAACAACTGCTCGCCCTTAATTATATCCCCTTCCAAGAGACATTAAACTTTTGAAGCATATCCTAGGAGTTGAGTATTGCATGATGGTTAAAATACATAACAATTTTTGCTGCTCTTTTTCTTTGAGAAATAAGTATTCTTTCATTTTTAAGTAAAGAAATATATGTCACAATCTTAAATTAAAAGAAAAAGAAAAGAAGAAAGAAATACACATTACAATCTTTGTTTGTTCCCTCTGTTCTGATGTGCTGACTACCGCTATGAGATGGTGTTGTTTTTTGTACTTGGACATTCTTGTATGTAAAAATGAACTCAATAGTTTATCTAATATTGTGTACAGATAACATGCTATTTATTGGCTTCCTCAGTGGCGTGGGTCATGCATTGTGGTTGTCCTCTTCTATTCCTCATTGTAGCGTTTTGCTATCATAATTTCCAGGTGCTGGGGGCGGTTCATCCAACTAAGACGAACAACTTTTTCATTGGCTAAAGCATATATGACCCTAGATATTAACAAAAAATCTATTGAAGAAATGCCTTTTGAACAACTTGCAGTGAAGATGGGGTCAAGTGCAACCATCCAAAATGCAAAAACATTACTTGATCGACTAGAGTGCCGCATTAGTATCAGACATGAGCTTCTTGGTACCAGAGATGTACTTTGTTTTGAAAATATTAATCATCTTCTTAAGCGTGCCGCTTCCTCAGTCCCAGCTAGGGGGGAAGTGGCAGCTCCAGTCAAATTTTCAAGGTACCCAGTCAGAATAGTTCTCTGTGCATATATGATTCTAGGACATCCAGGTTCAGTTTTCACTGCAAAGGGGCGGTCTGAATTTGCTCTTGCTGAATCTGCTGGAGCCTTTGTTAAAGAGTTCGAAATGCTGCTTAAAATTATTGTAGGAGGTCCCATTAAATCTACAGAAGAGAAGAGCCCAGCGAGGCTGGCTTTCAGTTCTCAGCTCAAAGCTTTTGATAAAGCATGGTGCTCTTATCTGTTTCACTTTGTGATGTGGAAAGTTAAGGATGTCAAGTTGTTAGAAGAGGATTTGATAAATACTGCTTGTCAACTGGAGCTCTCTCTGATGCAGACTTGCAAGCAGATTATGGGAGATTACGATGATCTGACAGCTGAATTCAGCTCTTTCCAGAGGCAGGTGTGCATTTGCAAGACACGAGTTGTTCTTGAAATTTGCATTTGATGACTCCCACTCCCTTGTCTCGTGGCTGAATGTCCATCTTTTCATTTCGTTGTCCTACAATAATATCCACCTTTTTACAAGTCGAGATTTCAATTTCTTATTGGCAGTTTATGACATTCTGTTTATAATATATCACCAATAGTCTAAACTTTTCCTTTATCTATATATATATATATATCCAATAGTCTAGTTTCAAGTTACTTCACAGCTGCCTTTTAGGTTTTCAGCCTCAGAAAAAAGAAGGATATCAAGTTCTGGCCTCTAAATTTTTCAACGTGTCTATATTAATTATTGTTTTTCTTGATAAGCATTCTCTATATCATGTCTCTATTTTCAAATTTTCGTTTTGTTGATTTGGTCTGGAGAAATGGGACACTGAATTGGAGATAGAATACATGTTGACTGGCTTAATTCCATGAAGCTAACTTACTGTTACAGGTGATTGAATATCAGAAACTTATTTGGGGAAAGGTCAAGCAGCTGAGTGGTAATGCTGGACTTGAACGTCTGGAACATGCTCTTTCTGAGCTGCGGTCTAGGTTTACTGAGTCCATGGAGACTGATTCTCCGAGTTCAGCTGGTTCATCCGATAACTCTGAAATCAAGAATTCGGAGGAGTTCAATGTAAATGAGAAGTGTTATGGTAGACAGGGCATTGCTTGGCCCGTGTCTGTGGAAGATGATTCATACTTTTGCAATAAACGTGGCTCTGGAGCTCCTCAAAAAAGTATATTTACTGGTTCATTACGTGCGACTGAGAATGAAGTGGTTTTGAATGAAATTGTTCACAAGGGTTGTGGCTTGGAGATCGTTAGTGAAGAACAAGAGAGTGCTAAGGTAAATAACTTGGCTTTACTTAATGGATAGTTGTTTCCTCTCTATATAAACTGAGAGAGATTACCTACAATCTCTTGATCTGTCATTATAGGCTAGAGTGAAAGAGAGAATGGAAAAGGCTTTCTGGGATGGTGTTATGCAATCCTTGAATCAGGATAACCCTGATTTCAGTTGGGTTCTCAAGCTTATGAAGGAAGTACAAAATGAATTGTGTGAGATGTCTCCTCCAAGTTGGAGACAGGAGATAGTCGAAACCGTTGATATTATTATCCTATCACAGGTACTAAATGTGCTGGTACAATTGGATATCTTTCCGCACTAGCAGTTTTTGTTAATGTTGCTTGCTGTCTGACTTGCTTTAGGTTTCTTGTTTTGTCATTTTATCAGGTTCTAAACTCAGGGACATTGGACATGGATTATTTTGGAAGGATTTTGGAATTTTCTTTGGTTACTTTGAGGAAACTCTCAGCACCTTTGGTTGAAGATGAATTGAATACTAATCACCAGAAATTCCTGAAAGAACTAGGGGAAAATACTCAGGGCGGAGAAAACAGCACTACATTGTTTGCTTCTTTGGTTATCAAGGGTTTGCAATTTGTTCTAAGGCAGATTAAGGTGAGTGTTGAATATTTACTATTTTCTCTTGTCTGCATTCTTTTTTGGATGGGAAGGAAAAAGTAAAAGGAAGAGACAATTACATGGTAGTTTAGAGGGAAATGAGCCTGTTGAAGTATAGGGAAAGAGAAGGAAATACAGCAAATATCTTTGGCAAAGTATTTCGATGCTAACCCAAGCTGATCATATGGCAAAGTATTTAGTTCCTATTTATTGCTTCACCAGTTCTATGGCAGCTCTCGACACATTTAGGTCTTGTAAGACATTACCGTAAAGTGCTAATAATGTGGCATAACTTTTTCTGACTGAGCCTCCTTGAATAAATGCAAATTGAACACTTAGCTTTATTGTCTCGAATGAATACTGGTACTTTCAACCAGGAAAAAAGAAGAACCAGAAATCGTAATAGTGGCCTTCTCTGTGCTGTTTAGCTTGTCCGTGCGCATGTATTTTGATTTGATAATTCCTAATATTTTCCTTCAGAAACTCAAAGGTGAATTAAGCAAAGCACGCATCAAATTGTTGGAACCATTAATCAAGGGACCTGCTGGTTTTGAATACCTTCGAAGTTCTTTTTCCAACCGCTATGGTCCTCCTACTGAGACTCCAATCTCTCTACCATTAGTGAAGCAATGGCTATCTTCTGTCATGTTAGTGGCTGAGCAAGAGTGGGATGACCACCTGAATTCATTATCATCTCTGAGGTTGAGCAGTGGGGCACATTCTTTGGAGAAAGCTCCAATCACACTTAGGGCTGGAGGTAGCTCTCTAAGGATATCAGATCCTCCAACCCTGAAGACTAATGGTTAGTTACTTCAGTACTTCTTTTGTTTCAACTGCTATCTGTGATTATGTGGAAATACCTAAACGCAACATAAGCATTACTCAGTTTTTTTTATCACATCTGGAAATCTTTTGTTTCAGCAGCCGAACAACCAGAATGCAAGGGAGAGAAGGTTGATCTGTTTTTAAGGCTCGGTTTGTTGCAACTTGTCTGTGAAATTGAGGGGTTGACAGTGGAAACACTACCCGAGACTTTGAAATTGAATTTCTCCAGATTGAGAGCTGTCCAGGCTTTCCTCCAGAAAATCATTGTAATCTGTACTAGGTGCTGTTACTTTTTTTGCCTTTCTTCCAGCTCCTTTCTCATGCCTGCATATTATGATGATGTGCAATACACAGTTTAATTATTTACAATGATCCTCTTTTCTGTTCAGAAATTTAATTTCTATGTTCTCATTGTGAGGGGTATGGGATGACTTGTAAGTTGCATTTCAGATGGGCTGTTGGTCTCATCTAAAGCAAAAATACTTTTTCAATTTTTGTTAGTTTAGATCCTATTTTTGGTAAAAGGAAACTGTCTTTGGTAAATGATAATTCGCAATGGTTTCCTATTAGCTATGGATGCAACATTTAATGCTAATTTTGGGCATGCTTAGGAACATGGATGGATTTTGCCTAGTTACATCCCATAAATTGTAGGTGGCTACAAATCTAAGGCAGCATGCATTATTCTTAGATGTGTTGCAACCGTGTGTTAGGCAAGTATATATAGTTGCGAAGTTGTGGATACTTTCAACTGGGTGAGATGTGAGTTTAACATATACTGGGGGAAGTCTGGATAGAATATGCTGGTCATCATAATAGAAGATTCTTCAATACTTCAAGGGGTCCATTGTGAGCAGGATATTCCCTGTAGGGTTACAAAGTGGTGACTTGCAATTTTCCATCTTAAAATTTGTTACTTGTTTTAATTTACTTGCTATCCACGACTTTTTGTTTTCAACGGGAAGGTTTGATTTGTTGAATCCCTTTGAGGTTTTGCCTTGTGTTGTTGCACTTCGGGTGGTATTGCCCGGCTTAGGAAAAAGGACGTGATATAGTGGAGGAGGACCTCTTTGCTTGCTAATTTTGTGTGTGTGTGTGTGTGTTTGCAGCATATTGGTTTTGCGGCAGACTCTTCTTGCTGAATGCCTGGTTACCAACCCCTCAGAGATGGAAGATATATCATCTAAATCTATTACAAAGCTGTTTAAGCTTCTGGATAACATGGAAGATGCTGGTATTACTGAAGTTGTTGATACACTGAGCCTTTGCCTAGAAGGTGATGAGCCAGAGAAGCTTCAATCGAGGAAGGAGATCATGGCAAACGTGTTGGCAAAGAGCTTGCGAGCAGGGGATGCCATTTTCACTCGAGTTTCGCGCACTGTTTTTCTGGCAGCAAAAGCAAATTTACTTTGCGGAAGCGGAGCCGAGGGTAGGCGATTGGCGGAGAACACCCTGAAACGTGTGGGTGCCACTCTACTCACTGGAAAGCTGGTTGAGGCTATGGAAGATCTGTTGGTTGTGGCAACTGTTTCAGCCAGAGTTCACGGTTCATGGTATCTGGAGGTGCTTAAAAACATGAGAGCTTATTAGCATACACTTGTTCAAGAAATTGTCAGCTTGCATTCATACTTGTATGTATAGGACGGGAAAGTTGATCTTATTACTATATGCGATATAATGTATTATGAAAGAAGTAATGTTTCTTTTAAAAGTTAAACTATAACCGTGTTTCTAAATATTGCTTTACTATTGAAAATCCTAAGTTTCTAAATATTGTTGCCATATTGTTGAAAATTGGAAGTTCTAAATATTGTTTTATTGTCGAGTATGGTAAGTTTCTAAATATTGTTTCATTGTCAAATATGGTAAGTTTCTAAATATAGTTTTATTGTCAAATATGGTAAGTTTCTAAATATTACCGTAAGTTTCTAAATTTAGTAATTTCCTAATTTGTTACAAATTGGGTTTCCCATCAAGGCAAGGAATGACTAGTTATAAATATACTTGCAAAGTTTCTATAATTTAATTAGATTTAAACTCAATGTTTTATAATTAAATTTTTTATATTCAAAAACTATACAAAAAATACTACAATTATAATTTTTCTCATGTCAATTTGATAAAACGTTCTAAAATGTTAGTCAAAATTAACATAGTTTAACTCGTTAAAAAGAAAGGCATAATACATACTTGACATTAATCGATAACTATGACTTTTAATTTTGTCAATGCACAAATAAATACTTTTAACTATTCATAACTTCAACAAATAAACAAGTGACTGTTTCTCTGTGACATTTTATCCCAACTAAAAGAAATTATTCTTGAAGCAAACATGCTACAATATGGTATAAAGAAATGAATCAGAATCAAGCCAAATCACGGGAAATAAAACCCAATCTCCTATGATCTCAAAATGAGTGCAAAGTACTCTCTTAGTCCATTTTTACTTATCTACTATATTAAAAATATATGTCTATTAAGAAATAACCTTATTATTAACTAGTCATATCTCAATATATAGATTTTTCAAAATATTAAATTTATTATAATATATAAAGAATGATATAATAAAATTATACTTTTATTTATTGCTCATTAAGTAAACGTGTCAAGTTAATACTGAACAAATAAAAATATGGAATATATAATTGTACTCTGCCGTCTGTATTAAAGAAAGAGATTAGTTCAAAGCAATAACGTGGCTCTGTAAGTGACAATATTTCCTTAAACTAAATACTTTTATGTAATTATTGTTTGAATTTAATAGTTAGATCAATTACAGTTGAAATATTTGAAAAACGCGGCACAACTTTTGAAGAAGAAAATGGGGAAAACAGAGTCCAAACAGCAAGTTTCAAAATATTGTTTTATTGTTAAAAATGGTAAGTTCAAAAAAACAAAATTAACCGTAAGTTTCTAATATTGTTACATTGTTGGATATGGTAAGTTTCAAAATATTGTTTTATTGTTAAAAATGGTAAGTTCAAAAAAACAAAATTAACCGTAAGTTTCTAATATTGTTACATTGTTGGATATGGTAAGTTTCAAAATATTGTTTTATTGTTAAAAATGGTAAGTTCAAAAAAACAAAATTAACCCTAAGTTTCTAATATTGTTACATTGTTGGATATGGTAAGTTTTTAAATATTTATTTTCCTAATTTGTTACCAATTGGGTTTCCTATCAAGGTAAGAATTGAGAATTTATAAATATGCTTGATTCCTACAATTGTTCCCATTGCCTTCAACCGTATTACTTTTGTTGTATAAAATATACTCTCAAAAGTCTCTCAGCCCCTATACTTTGTTCGATCTTTGAAAAATATAGCATATACAAGAAAGAGTGATGGAGTTTGAAGAAGAAGGGTTTCGATTTCATCCTAGTGATTCAGAGTTACTCACATTCCTTCTCAGGTTTATCGCTGAAAAAGATTTGCATGACGATGGTTTTATTATCAAGTGTGATGTTTACAAACAAGAACCCTGGCTAACTTATATCTATGGGCGCCATTGTGGAGGAGAAGATGATGGAGACACTAATATTTTTCGATACTTTATTTCACCAAGGCATAAGAAGAAGGAAAGTAACAAGAGATTTTGCAGAGTCGTGGGTGAAAATCTTGGCACTTGGAAGCAGCAAGATAAGGGGAAAAAAGTTATGAGTAAACAGAGAAAGCCTTTGAGTATGGGACGCAAGAAGAGTCTCTATTATGAAACTAGTATGTGTTGTCCTGATGATGGCAAGTGGCTCATGAAGGAATATATTTTTTGCGAAGCTATTCTTAGAAAGTTCAATAACTCTAATTTTAGAGATTATTGTATTTGTGCTATAAAAACAAAGTCAGAAAAAAATTCTGTTAATCGTTCTCGAAGTAGTAATGTGAGTACAACTGTTATGGATTTTTCGGATGAACAGAAGTTTGATACAAAGGTGATTTCAGGGGTAAATTCTGTTGAGCCGCGGATAGATCAGGAATATAAGGTGATCACTCCTATCAATATTGTTGAACCAGTGTTGCAAATTCAAGAGGCTTCATTAGGTGAAGAGAAGATCAATGATCTATTAGAAAATAATGATCCTAAATTAATGCATATGTGGAATGAGAACTATGGGATGATCAATCATCCTATCAATGTTGTTGAAAATCCAGCGATGGAAGTTGATGATGTTGAGATGCAAATTCAAGATATTGCTGGTGAAGAGAATGGTGTTTTGGAATTTGAGAACACAATGCCAGAAAATAATCTACCTAAGGAACCAACACAGCTGCAGGAAGGCTTTATTGTTGATGTTAATGAGGACTGTAATGCATATTGGGAACTTCAAGCCAAAAATACAAGCTTTGTTGGACTACTATCTTGTTATGGGGACTCTGCTATGAAGAACAATCAGGTGCAAATTCTAGAGGCCCCCGGAGAAGAGAATGGTCAGTTGAAGCTAAATACTTTTTCTCAAATTCAAGAATCTGTGATTCCTGACTTTGCGAACTTGAAGTCAAATATAAATATGCCTGAAATATATGATAATTTTGCTAAATATATGGGTGTCAATGTATTGATGAATCCAGACGATGAGCTGATCAATCCTTTTGATTTTTCTAAACGAGCAATAGTAGAATCTAATCAACATCAGGTGCAGACTCAAGAAGCTGCTGGTGATGAGAATGGTGTGTTGTGGAAAACTGTGCTGCCTTTTCCCCAAATTCAAGAATTTATGATGCCAGAAAATAACGTGCCTGAAATGTTCGATACGGGTGACACATTGTTGGAGAAGAGTCAGACACAACATCAATCAAAACCACAAGAAGAATATAAGGCACTTTGTGAAACAGAAGAATCCAGCTTTGTTGATGACCTTACAGAAGCCTTGTTAGATAATGTGCCTATGAAGGATAGATTGGATGCAATTAGGGATAGTAAGAGTACAGTATTGTTGGACCAACAATCTTGGCAGTCTAACGCGCAATTACAAGATATGCTGCTCTAAAGAATTGGTACCACCTGGACAGTTTCAGCTAATTTTGTGGACAATACTAACTAGCTAGCTTCAGTTTCTATCTCTACGAACTCAAAATAACTATTATATATTTTGCTATGTTCGATTATATATTGTGCACCATTGATCTATAAAAGAATAACTATTATAGCAAGAGTACTAGTGTACTATAAGTTCCAACAGGAATTAGTGGAGTGGTAAGTACTCTTTTATCCTTAACCAAAGGTCTCAGGTTCGAGCAATGGTATGAAATCGTCTTTGTTAAGGAGCACATTACCCCCAATGTAGGACTTCCTGGTGCGAATCTAGATTTAGTCTCCCCATGAGGAACCTTCAATAAAGTAAAAGAAAGAATTGAAATTAATCATAGAAAGATGAAACATAAATCATACATAGATTGTGGTTTTTATCTGTCTTTTTCTATTCAGTTCAAACACTGTAGCAGAAATTTCATGGCTCTGCAAACAGAGTAGAATGTATATGCAATAATCATAAGTCATAACAAAATGAAATCACACAAACTATGTAGAGAAAAATGGAGTCAAATGTTTGGTTGTTGTATAAAGAGTGTTTCCTTAGTCTCAATTTACTTATGATTTTGTTCTGTTTTGTTTAGGTTTTAAGATATCAAAAACGGCTTGTTGTGGAACGGGTCCATTTCGAGGGATTCATAGTTGTGGAGGGAAGAGGGAGGTAAAAGAGTACGAGTTATGTAAAAATGTGAAAGATTACTTTTTTTTCGACTCTGTTCATCCCATGGAGCTGGCCTACCAACAATACACGAAATTACTGTGGAATGGACCTCCAGACATTGTAGCACCTTACAACCTAAAATCCTATTTTAAACTTTCAACATAACGTGATGGTGGCATTGGTGGAATTCTTTTGTTAATGCTTACTATATGAAAGAAAAAAATAAATGTAAAATTTGATGTAAAAGAGCTTGATCTCTACTGCTATTTCTGATCTTGTTTTCAATTTATGAAGAGTCAATCTTCAGACTTGATGAGATGACTTCATGTCTCAGTCCTCATTATTGAACAAAATCGAGAAATTAGTAGGAATCATGCAATGTACATTTTCAATTGTATATGCAATTGGAGAGGGATTTGTGATTGTATGTTCGTTTGATTAGGGATATCAGATAAAATAAAATGTACCCTCTGTTCTGAGTTACTTTGTTCAACAGCAACCTTTCTTTCTCTGTTGTCCTCCATTGTATCATTATTGGATTTAGGGGCGGCTCTGAAATTATATGAGAAGATATACGAATTGAAATGAGAAAGAAAGAAGAAGAAGAAGAAGAAGAGGAAGCAGATTGACAGAGAAAGAGAATCAGTTCATTTCTTCAAAACTAAATTAGTTACAGAATGAACTTAGGAGTCTATTTTATATACAAGCTTATACACTGTAACCCTAACTAACTTTTTACTTAATTAACTAACTCTCATTAAGTTAGTTAAACTTTACAATTACCTCTAATGACCTAAATGCCCTTAAGGCTCTAAGTGACTCCTTCAACAGGCTCAATAAAGTTGGTGGTCTAAAAGATAAACTGTGGTGAGAGGTGTAGCTCTATATAGGAAAGCCCTTGCTTTACCAACTTTAATCAAAAGCCGGCACTGATTGGACCTTAAAAAGATGAATGTGACTGTAGATTAGAGTTATAGAAACCATCATCAGACCTTCTGCATCAGGCATGATCAGATGTCCTTTGCAAAAACCAAAGTTCAAAAAATGTTGAAGAAAAATAAGATGAACAAAAAAAATCGCTTTTCTGCCTTCATTTACATCCAAGCAAACAAAGAACATGTTTCACAATTGATTTTTAAAACCTGATTACTATATTTTCGCGATGCAGTTTCAAAGTAACACATATCAATATCTGTGAAGACATTGGTTTTCCGATTAGTTTTTGGTTGTTACCAGAAAAGATCTTTCTGGATCGGGAATGAGCATAGATTTGAACTAGGGGCGTCAAATGAGCGAGTTGGGTTGAAATTGAAAATATTAAAATGGGTTGAAATAAAAATTGGGTTGGGTTCTGACCCGCCTAAGTTTATTTTGGACTCAAATGGACTTAAAAACGGGTTGGGTCTTGACCCGCCCAATTTGACCCGCTTAATCTCAATAATTTTAATATATTGTTATTTAAGTTTTATAACCACAATTTGAATTTCAATTCAAGAAAATTTAAAAAAAGAAGCTACAAAGGGATAGATAAATCCTAAAAAATATAAAATAGATAGTAATTCATACCTTTAATATAGAAATATACATTACATTAATGCAAATAAAGAGTCTTACAATGGATTGAAATTGGAGATTGAATTGGGTTCAATTGAGGATTCTCTTAAAATGAGTTAAGATTTGAATGAGTTGAGATTGAACCCTATTCAAATTATCTTGAGCTCAACCCTTAAAATTTTGGACGGGTTGGGCGGATTAGCTATAATTGGGCTCAATTTTGACACCCCTACTTTGAACCATTGAAAATGATTGATGTTACCTTCCCTTATACTATGCATATATATCTTTTCTTTACAATCACGTAGATCTTAAAATTTTGATATTGTCGATTAGAATATTTGACTTTTGTATTTTTGATTATTTTATTCATTTCATTTTTTCCCTTGAAATAGATAGATATATAAGAGTTGTTTTTTTAATTTGTTTTCGTGTTTACCACCAAGATATTATTTTGATTTGGGGCTTTCCATCCAATTGAGAGGTACGGATGATAAGTTTGTAAACGGCGAGTGTAAGAACAATTTCATTTTAACGGCGAGGGCTTAGTCAACCAATAAAACAAAGTTGAGGGGTATTTTTGACCCTTTTCCCTATTATATATAGACTTAGAAGAAATGTTAATATGTCTAAAATACAAATTCTAATTCCTTCATAACTCAATTGACTTTTGAATATATTTAAGATTTTACATTATGTTTTAACATGTTTGGTAAGTTAATGATTTTCAGCCAGCCAACACTCTTTCAATCCATTGAATAACTTAGTCTTTATATAGAGTACAGTGGATAGTGGATGCAAACAAGTATTTTTTTATTAATCATCCTGCACATCACTAGTACTATATATAATTCCAACTCTATGCAAATATAAACCAAACCAAAAATGGATTTGATCTCTAGCTTGTTCATTTTTGTTTTGGTTGCACATTTTGCCACCCCAATTATGTGCCATGAAAGACCTCATCAAGCTGACCTCATCAATCCATTGAATAAATTAGTGCATCAAGTTGCATTTTTCTCATGCCAATTTGATGAAATATTTTTAAATGTTGGTCAAAGTTAACATAGTTTAACTGTTAGAAAAAGAAATGTAATAACTAATTCGGGACGGTGGAACGGAGGAGTACTAGTGATTTGTATTAAATCAAATAAGTCATCTCTCAATATATGGATTCCCCCAAAGCATTGAATTTATAGTATATTAAAAATGTAATATTGTAAAATTATCGTTCTATTTATTTCTCCTTAAGAGTGTTCTAGGTTAAAATTGAACAAGTAAAAGTAAAAATGGACGAATTATATAATTGTACTCTACATTAAAGAAAGAGATTAGTTCACAACAATAATTGATGAAGAGACATATGCAAGATAAAAAGTAAATAAGTTTACTAACCAAATGATTGTCAACCAGCCAAAACTCCTTCAATTCATTGAAAAGAAAACTGACTCTTTCAATAAAGTGGATGCAGACACAATTAATTTTTTATTAATCATTCTGCACATCACTAGTACTATATATATATTTCCAATACTATGCAAATATAAACCAAACTAATATATCCAAGTAATTGTTCATTCACAATAATGGCTTTGATCTCAAGCTTGTGCATCTTTGTTTTGGTAGCACATTTTGCCACTCCAATTGTGTGCCATGAAAGACCTCATCAAGCTGCCCTTTGATTCAGTTTTTGATCCTGGAAATAATAATTACATCAACACCACTGCTAGCTTCCTAGCAAATTATTTACCGTATGGAGAATCATTCTTCAAGTACCCTACTGGCAGGACCTCCAATGGACGCCTCATTCCTGATTTTAGAGAACTTAATATTGATCTTTTCTATTTCTTTGGATTTAATTTTAAATAAAAAGAGAAAGTGATTGTTCAAATAAGAAAATGGAACATAGTTGAGTTATGAAATTCACAAAAAAAATGATATCTCTTTGAATTAATGCAATAGGGAACTTACAAGGAGGGAGGGAGAAAGTTTGTGATACTTAATTTGGGTCCCTTAGGTTGTCTCCCTTCTATTAGGGCTTTTAACTTTCAAAAAGGATTTACAAATGGAAGTTGCATGGAGGAGGTCACAAACTTGGCCAAAATGTTTAATTCAGCTGACCCAGAAATTCTCAAACAATTAGAGAAGCAATTGTCTGGATTTAAGTATACAATATTACACTTCTTCAAAGTTTGCAGATAGCATTGATAATCCAACAAAATATGGTATGTTCAATATCTCTTCGAACTCAAAATCAAGTATTTTAATGTTTGATTATATATTATGCACCGATGATTTATGTACAAATAGTTATTAATTATAGCTAGAAGCACTAATGTACTATAAGTATAACAGGAGTTGGTGAAGAGTAAGTACTCTTTGATCCTTAATCATTGGTCTCATGTTCAAACATTGTGTATGAAGTCACCTTTGTTAAGGAGGGTTTTACCCCCAATACAGGACTTCTTGGTGCGAATCTGGACATGAAAAACCTTAAAAGACCAAAGTAAAAGAAAAAATTGGAATTGATCATAGAAAGATGAAAGAAACATAAATCGCATATAGGTTGTTTTCTTATCTGTCTTTTTCTATTCAGTTCAAACATTGTAGCAGAAATTTCATGGCTCTGCTAACAGAGTAGAATGTTGATGCAATGCTCATAAACACAAACTATATTAGAGAAAAATAGAGTCAAATGTTTGGTTGTTATATAAAGAATGTTTCCATGTTTGGTACAAAAATGAATAACGCAGGAATTAGTAACTCAAGGATTATACTTAAATTTAACATAGATTTCACACTACTTAAATTGTTCAAACACCCGAAGCTTATTAAAAAAGAAAACAAATAGTTCAAGTGGTCAATCGACGAACTATATTTTTTTACACTGAAATGGATTTGAAGAATTAAAAAGAACATTTATAACCAATTCAATATAATTAAAAAGGATATCAAATTACAAAAGAAATTTAGAAAACAAGATTGGGGCCGGGATTGTTAAACCTGGATAAGTTATCCCTCCATTTTCTAGGGATAAAATAAGATCCCATATGATGTATAACTAATTCATGTATTAAGTTAAATAGAGTAATCAAACAAGGTTCTAAAAGTTTTGTTATATTTTGTTTAGGTTTTAAGATATCGGAGACGGCTTGTTGTGGAACAGGTCCATTTCGAGGAATTCTTAGTTGTGGAGGGAAGAAGCAGGTGAAAGAGTACCAATTATGTAACAATGTGAAAGATTACTTGTTTTTCGACTCCAGTCATCCCACTGAGCTGGCCTACAAACAATACACAGAATTACTGTGGAATGGAACTCCAGATGTTGTAGCACCTTACAACCTAAAATCCTTTTTTTGAACTTTCAACATAGCATGATGACAATTCTATTAATTGTTAATGCCTACATTTTGTTTGGATGGTTGTTACGTATTGTTTCATGCCTACATTTTGTTTGGATGGTTGTTACATATTGTTTCATAATATAATATTGTATTGTATTGGGTTCTAATGTATCGTATTGTATTGGGTTCTAATGTATTGTATTGGATTGTAATGTATCGTAGTGTAATGTTTTAATGAATATAATGTTTGGATAGATTGTATAGTTTTTCGTCATTACATAATATCACACATCAACAATTTGAATGATAAACCTACAAGAATAGAAGGGTACGGAGTAGAGCTACAATACAAAGATAGGGTAAAGGCTAAGATAGAATTAACTACTAAATAATAAATGGAAAAAACTCATTTATGTCATCCGTTAAAAGTTTGGCTTATCTATGCCATTTCCGTTTGAAAAAAGGCTCATCCATGCCATTATGTGTTGATTGAAAATCTATCCTACTTTGCAAAATCTTTTTGTCTATGTGACGAATGATGATTTGGCCACGTCATTAATTAATCAACCAAATTTCTAAAGTCCAATTGAATTTGTTTTTAAAAAAACACCCAAATTGTAAACACTCTCTAATAAAAACAACCATCATTATAAAAGCATATGTGTTTAAAAGGATAAAAAAAATATTTTTTTTTGGAAAAAGGACATTTTTGACCTATTAAGTAACAATAGGAGCATTTGGACCAAACAATTGATGACAAGAACATTTTTACATCAATCTATTAACGGGTGATATTTTTTAAAAAAGTTTAAGGACATTTTTTTTTACCCTTTTTTGTTTTATTTTTGGGATAATGCATAATTACCCTCCTAAACTATGACCGAAATGTCAACGACACACCTTAACTTAATTAGGGTCCTATTATCACCCGAACTCATTTTTTCCTTATTTTTGTGCACCTTTTGAGCTGACGTGGCACCTTCAACCCGGTAAGTTGGTTGTGTTTGTACAACACGCGTCTGCCACATGTGTAAATATTTTTTTAAAAATTCTTTTAACTTTTTTTAAAAACTTTTTGATTTTTTTTAAAATCTTCTTATTTTCTTTATCTTGTAGTTAAATTAAGTTAATACATGTAATTTTTTTGGCTTGTATTTAAACATTTCTAAAAAAAATATTTACCTTCATTTATTGTTTTTTCTTTTTATTTTTCAATTGATTTTATTTAATCTTTTTATTTTCTTTATCTTTCCTTTTAATTTGATTTCAAATTTAATTCCAAATGCCTTATATTTAAAATAAGTTAATTTCGAGCGGATATCAAAATAAGTGAAGAAAATCAAATAAAACATAAAAAATAAAATGTTAAAATTAAAGAACACTTTTTAGTTATTTTTCTTTAAAAAATACACATATTTTTTAAAAAAATAATTAAAAGTGAAAAGATAAGAAATTAATGAAAGAAAAAATAAAAAGTTTAAAGAGAGGAAGAAATTAAAATAAATATTTTACAAAGATAGAAATGAAATATATATTATTTTTTTTTGAAAAAATGACATTTTTGACCTATTAAGTAACAATAGGAGCATTTGGACCAAACTGTTGACGGCAAGAACTTTTTTACAATCAATCTATTAACTTATGATATTTTTTATTCATTTTTTAAAATATAGTTTAAGGACATTTTTTTATTCATATTTATTTTATTTTTTAATCTTTTTTGAAAAGAATGACAAAATTCTATATTTATAATTTTTAAATTCAAATTTCTCATTTAACCCCTTAATGACATATTCTCATGTCATATGTATAGACATAGAAATGTTAATATGTCTATCACACATTCTAATTCCTTCATAACTCAGTTGACTTTTGAAAATAATTAAGATTTTACATCATGTTTTAACATGTTTGCTAAGTTAATGATTGTCAGCCAGCCAACACTCTTTCAATCCATTGAAAAACTAACTTATTTCTTTACATAGAGTGGATAGTGGATGCAGACAAGTATATTTTTATTAATCATTCTGCACATCACTTGTACTATATATATTTCCAACTCTATGCAAATATAAACCAAACCAATATATCCAAGTAATTGTTCATTCACAATAATGGCTTTGATCTCTAGCTTGTGCATCTTTGTTTTGGTTGCACATTTTGCCACCCCAATTCTGTGCCATAAAAAACCTCATCAAGCTGCCCTTTTCGTGTTCGGTGATTCAGTTTTTGATCCTGGAAATAATAATTACATCAACACCACTGCTAGCTTCCAAGCAAATTATTTGCCGTATGGAGAATCATTCTTCAAGTACCCTACTGGCAGGAACTCCAATGGACGCCTCATTCCTGATTTTATTGGTAAATTTAATTTATTCGCGTTTTGGTCAATACTTTGACAAAAGCATTTAATTGTCCAGTAAAATAATCAACTTATGCTCATGCTGACCTGAACACATGGGTGAAGAATTTGATTTTTGGTTGTATTTTGCAGCTGAATATGCTAATTTGCCGTTAATTCCGCCATATTTTAAAATTGGGAAGAAACATTTTATTCATGGGGTGAATTTTGCATCAGGCGGTTCTGGTTGTTTGGCTGAAACCGCTCGTGGCTTTGTAAGTGACAATATTTCCGTTAACTAATTACTTCTATGTAATTCTTGTTTGAATTTGATAGTTTGATTATATTAGGTGGTGTTATTTTTTTTTTTTTTAAATGTTGGTTTCCATTTGATAGGTTATAGATCTTCAAACTCAGCTGAAATATTTCAAAAAAGTGAGAAAACTGTTGAAGAAGAAAGTGGGGAAAACAGAGTCCAAACAGATCGTCTCCAATGCTGTATATATATTTAGCACTGGGAGTAATGATCTCTTCGCTCCTTTAGTAGCAAATTCGACTTTTCCGAATTCCAATAGAAAATATGTACATATGATTATGGGGAATTTGACTTCTGTATTGAAGGTAATCAACTTAATATTGATTCTAACATCATCTTTCCAATTATTAGTTATTACCTTTCCCAACTGAACTATCTCCATCTATCAATGCTACAGGGGATTTACAAGGAAGGAGCGAGAAAGTTTGTGATGCTTAATTTGGGTCCATTAGGTTGTCTCCCTTCAATTAGGGCTCTCAACCTTCAAAAAGGAGTTACAAATGGGAGTTGCATGGAGGAGGCCACAAACTTGGCCAAAATGTTCAACTCAGCTCTCCCGAAAATGCTCAAACAACTAGAGAAGCAGTTGCCTGGATTTAAGTATACAATATTCAACTTCTTCAAAGTATTTGCAGATAGCATTGATAATCCAACAAAATATGGTATGTTCTATCTCATTGAAGTCAGAATCAAGTATCTTTATGTTCGATTATATATTGTGCACTGTTAATTTATGTAAGAAACAGCTATTTTACAAAGAAGTACCAATATGAGTTGGTGGAGTGGTAAGTACTCTTTCATGGGTTCGAGGATTTGGGTGTGGAGTTGTCTTTGTTAAAAAGCGTTTTACCCTCAATGTGGGATTCCCTGTGGGAATATGGATTTAGTTGGGCTCCAATGCAGGTATCAGATATGGGATGAGAAACCTTTAAAAGAAATAGTAAAAGTAAGAACCAGAATTGATCGTAGAGGAGAATCTTAGTAGCTCAATTGGTTGACTACCTGAATTTCCACCTTATTGGTGAGGGTTCGATTCCCACCTTGTAATCTCGCCTGCCCCTTAAAAGAGAGTTGATCGATTGATTTCTCGAAACAAACAAAAAGGAAACGAAAAGATAAAACATAAAATCATATCTAAGTTGTTTTCTTGTCTGTCTTTTCCTATTCAGTTCTAACGTTGAACCAGAAACTTCATGGCTCTGCTAACAAAGTAGAATGTTGATGCAATGTTCATAACAAAATGAAATTACACAAACTATATATGTACAGAGTCAAATGCTTAGTTGTTATATAAAGAATGCTTCCTTAGTCTGAATTTACTTATGATTTTGTTCTGTTTTGTTTAGGTTTTAAGATATCAGAGACGGCTTGTTGTGGAACGGGTCCATTTCGAGGGATTCTTAGTTGTGGAGGGAAGAAGCAGGTAAAAGAGTACCAATTATGTAACAATGTGAAAGATTACTTGTTTTTCGACTCTGTTCATCCCACGGAGCTGGCCTACCAACAATACACGAAATTACTGTGGAATGGAACTCCAGATGTTGTATCACCTTACAACCTTAAATCCTTTTTTGAACTTTCAACATAACGTGATGTTGGCATTGGTGGAATTCTATTGTTAATGCTTACTATAGGAAAGAAGAAAATAAATATAAAACTTGATGTTAAAGGAGCTTCATCTCTACTGATATTTCTGATCTTGTGTTCAATTTATGAATAGTCAATCTTCAGATTTGATGAGATGACTTCATGTTTCAGTCCTCATGATTGAACAAATTCAAGAAATTAGTAGGAATCATGCAATGTACATTTTCAGTTGTATATGCAATTGGAGAAGGATTTGTGATTGAATGTTCGTTTGATTAGGGATATCATTTGTATAATGGTAGAAGTATATATGAGCCAACTATATAACGAGGTGTATATCAACTATAAATCACTAAGCTAAGGGGTATTCATGCCCTTTTCCCCTTTTTATTTTACTTGGATAATTGTAGTGGGAATGAGAAACTATTAAGGTAATTTGACATGAATACTTTATTAATTAAGATGTTCATTATTGTAAGGAGTCACTCAACTTTTATATATATATATATTTCCAACTCTACGCAAATATTTTTATATCATTCAGCCCACCACTAGTATATATATATTTCCAACTCTATGCAAATGTAAACCAAAATAATAATTGATCAATCACAATTAAGTTGTTCAACTACTCTAATGGCTTTGATGCCTAGCTGGTTTCACTTGTGCAACTTTGTTTTGATTGCACATTTTGCCACCCCAATTGTGTGCCATGAAAGACCTTATTTCAATTCTTTATGAAATCAAACGATAATTCAACCACGTCATTAATTTTTTATTTTTGAAAAAAAATCAGCCAAATTTCTAAACCCATTTGAATTATTTTTTAAAAAAAACACCCAAATCATAAACATTTTCTAATAAAAACAATCATCATTAGAAAACATAAGTGTTTAAAAAGAAAAAATATATATTTATTTGGAAAAATGACATTTTTGACCTATTAAGTAACAATAAGAACATTTGACCAAACTATTGACGGCAAGCGCTTTTTTTAGATCAATCTATTAAATGATGATATTTTTTG
Organism: Solanum appendiculatum; assembly: GCA_018342035.1. Classification (NCBI taxonomy): domain Eukaryota; kingdom Viridiplantae; phylum Streptophyta; class Magnoliopsida; order Solanales; family Solanaceae; genus Solanum; species Solanum appendiculatum. The sequence goes on from JAGDQO010000446.1 coordinate 1,670,498, forward strand.
TTCATTTTTTTAATATAGTTTAAGGACGTTTTTACCCCTTTTCATTTTATTTTTGATCTGAAATGACAAATTCTGTATTTATAAATTTTAAAGTCCAGATTTCTCATTTAACCCTTAATGACATATTCTCATGGTATTATATATAGACATAGAAGAAATGACAATTCTGTATTTATAAAATTTAAGTCCAAATTTCTCATTTAACCCTTAATGACATATTCTAAATACCCCTCAACTTTGTTTTATTGGTTGACTAAGCCCTTGCCGTTAAAATGAAGTTGTTCTTGCCCTCGCCGTCTACAAACTTATCATCCGTATCTCTCAACTGGATGGAAAGCCCCAAATCAACAAATAACCCGATTTTTACTTTTAATCCGAACCCGACCCACTAAACCAAATAAATTCATACCAAATTAAAATCCCAAACACATCTCTCTAATCTTCTTCATCTCCTTCCACCATTGAAACACTTGCTGTTGAAATCACCAGAGGCACTTTGCTCAATTTTTTTTAAAAAAAATTTGGGAACAATTTCACCATTTCATTTTTAACATGGAAATTCATAAAAAAGAATCACCAATATATAAAGTGCCTGATACTCTCACATTGTAATAACAAGAATTGGAAGTATATCTCAAAAACACAAACGATCAAGGAACAGAACAAAACTTTTGTAGTTCTCTAAAGATCATCAAAGATGAATTTGCCCTGCTTGGAATATTAAGTTTTAACAAGAAAATGAAAAATCAAGTGATTTCAACATCTGATTCAAAATTAAAACAACAACTAAGTCTAAGATGGTAGGAATCTAAGAAAAGCTTGAACTAGTAGGTTCACCGCCACCAAAATCTCCAGATCTACGGACAAATCCAGGTCTGGAGCTCCACCCTTCTCACCTCCAAACTCATCGTTGACCTCTAGGTCCAGCACGGTAACTATCCTTGTCGCCAAACCTTGGCCTATCACCATCAAACCTTGGTGGTCCACGTGGACGATCGCCTGGAGGGACACCACTATGGAGTTTAGCAGATTTTATCAGGGTAGCAGGGACAATTTCGGAATGAGGGTTAAGGTAAGTCTTGAGGAACTCTCTACTTGGAGATCTCTCTACGGTTCTTCTTTGAAATAATCATGGCTACTGAAAGAAGATGAGAGAAATCATAGTACTGTTACCTCCAGTGATTTCAGTAGCAAAGTGTTTCGATGGTGGAAGTAGCATGGTGTTTCAATGGAGGAAGGAGATGAAGAAGATTAGAAAGATGGGTTTAGGGTTTTAATTTGGTTTAGTGGGTCGGGTTGGAATTAAAAGAGAAATCAAGTCATTTTAATCAAAATTGGGTAATTTTAATTGATTTGGGGCTTTCCATCCAATTGAGGGGTACGGCTGATAAGTTTGTAGACGGTGAGCGCAAGAACAATTTCATTTTAACGGCGAGGGCTTAGTCAACCAATAAAACAAAGTTGAGGGGTATTTTTGACCCTTTTCCCTATTATATATAGACTTAGAAGAAATGTTAATATGTCTAAAATACAAATTCTAATTCCTTCATAACTCAATTGACTTTTGAATATATTTAAGATTTTACATTATGTTTTAACACGTTTGGTAAGTTAATGATTGTCAGCCAGCCACACTCTTTCAATCCATTGAATAACTTAGTCTTTATATAGAGTACAGTGGATAGTGGATGCAAACAAGTATTTTTTTATTAATCATCCTGCACATCACTAGTACTATATATAATTCCAACTCTATGCAAATATAAACCAAACCAAAAATGGATTTGATCTCTAGCTTGTGCATCTTTGTTTTGGTTGCACATTTTGCCACCCCAATTATGTGCCATGAAAGACCTCATCAAGCTGTCCTTTTCGTGTTCGGTGATTCAGTTTTTGATCCTGGAAATAATAATTACATCAATACCACTGTTAACTTCCAAGCAAATTATTTGCCTTATGGAGAGTCATTCTTCAAGTACCCTACTGGCAGGAGCTGCGATGGACGCCTAATTCCTGATTTTATCGGTAAATTTAATTTATTCGCATTTTGGTCAATTCTTTGAAAAATATTTAATTGTGGGAGATAGTAGATAATCAACTTATGCACAAGCTGACCTGAACATAATTATTGGTTGTATTTTGCAGCTGAATATGCTAATTTGCCATTAATTCCGCCGTATTTTGAAATTGGGAAGAAACATTTAGTTCATGGAGTAAACTTTGCATCAGGCGGTTCTGGTTGTTTGGCTGAAACCGCTCGTGGCTTTGTAAGTGACAATATTTCCTTTAACTAATTACTTTTATGTAACTCCTGTTTGAGTTTAATAGTTAGATCAATATTAGGAGGAAATGTTTTTTAAAAAAAAAAGTTGGTTTGATTTGACAGGTTATAGATCTTAAAACACAGTTGAGATATTTCAAAAACACAGCACGACTGTTGAAGAAGAAAGTGGGGAAAGCAGAGTCTAAACAGATCGTCTCCAATGCTGTATATATTTTTAGCAGTGGCAGTAATGATTTGTTCGCCCCTTTAGTAGCAAATTCGACTTCGAATTCCAATAGAGAATATGTACATATGGTTATGGGGAATTTGACTTCTGTATTGAAGGTAATCAACTTAATATTGATTCAACCTCATTTGTCAATATTAGAGTAGAAACTTGAACTTGGTTGAGGGTTATTTTTTCAACTTATGAAAAACAACTTCTGCTGCTGTTACTTAGAAGTACTTATTTGTTTTCTAAAATATTAGCAAACACCTCAATTTTCTAAAAAAAAGTTATTTTAGACTTTCTGGAAGGTTGGCTAAAAATAATTCTTTGTACTGTGCTTAAAGAGATAAGGATCAAAAACATAGGTGAACTATCATTTTTTTATAACTCACTCCTTAATTATTAGTTATTACCTTTTCCTAACTAAACTATCACTATTCTATCAATGTAACAGGGGATTTACAAGGAAGGAGGGAGAAAGTTTGCGATGCTTAATTTGGCTCCATTAGGTTGTATCCCTTCTATTAGGGCTCTCAACCTTCAAAAAGGAGTTACAAATGGGAGTTGCATGGAGGAGGCCACAAACTTGGCCAAAATGTTTAATTCAGCTCTCCCAGAAATGCTCAAAAAACTAGAGAAGCAATTGCCTGGATTTAAGTATACAATATTCAACTTCTTCAAAGTAGTTGCAGATAGCATTGATAATCCAATAAAATATGGTGTGTTCTATCTCTTCAAACTCAAAATCAAGTATTTTTATGTTTGATTATATATTGTGCACAGTTGATTTATGAATGAATAACTATTATAGCAAGAAGTACCAATATGAGTTGGTGGAGTGGTAAGTACTCTTTAATTCTTAACTAGAGGTCTCGAATTGATCAATAGATTTCTCGAAACAAACAAAAAGGAAACCAAAAGAAAAAACATAAAATCATGTATAAGTTGTTTTCTTGTCTGTCTTTAATATTTAGTTCGAACACTGAAGCAGCAATTTCACGGCTCTGCTAACAAGTAGAATGTTGATGCAATGTTGATAACAAAATGTAATTACACAAACTATATATGTAGAGAAAACACAGAGTCAAATGTTTGTTGTTATATAAAAAATGTTTCCTCAGTCTTAATATACTTGTGATTTTGATCTGTTTTGTTTAGGTTTTAAAATATCAGCGATGGCTTGTTGTGGAACGGGTCCATTTCGAGGGATTTCTAGTTGTGGAGGGAAGAAGCAGGTAAAAGAGTACGAGTTATGTAACAATGTGAAAGATTACTTATTTTTCGATTCTGTTCATCCCAGTGAGCTGGCCTACCAACAATATGCCGAATTACTGTGGAATGGAACTCCAGATGTTGTAGCACCTTACAACCTAAAATCCTTTTTTGAACTTTCAACAAAATATGATGACAATTCTATTAATTGTTAATGCCTACATTTCTGATCTTGTGTTACATTTATGAAGAGCCAATCTTTAGATTTGATGAGATGACTTCATATCTCAGTTGAGAAATAAGTTGGAATAAATACAATGTACATTTGGTTGAGATCAATAAAAATTTCCCTCTTCCTCTACACTGACCTTTCTTTCTCTGTTTTCATCCATTATTGACACTTAAAAAGATGAACGTGAATGTAGATTAGAATCGGTTGCCAATTGTGTCCCGCTCCAATTTCATATACATCATGAAAAGATATAAAGAAACTTCTCCATGTGTTTGGTACTTGGTTATAATTATAACTCTAATTTATTCTTGAAAAGCAATAACGCCTATTTTAAAAAAGGACAGTTGGTAAAGAATACACGTACTAGCTAACAAATTGAAGAGTCATAAGTACATATATAAAACTACTCCGAATTAAACAATGTTATTTTTTAAGCAAAAAAAATATTAAAAAATAAGATTTGTTTGATACTCGTTTACTTGTGTCCAACGGCTGCCAGATCAAAATCTATTAAACAAGTACTTCATTCGTCTCAAATTAGTAGTCATGTTTTGTTTTTCTATAATTAATTTGACTAATTTTGTAAGCTAAATTAAATAAGATTAACTCAATGATTTATAATTAAAATTTATATGTTCAAAAACTATACGAAAAATACACAAAGTTACAACATTTTTCATGTCAGTTTGATGAAACATTTTAAAATATTGATCAGTTAACATAGTTTAACTCTTAAAAAAAAGACAACTACATCGGACGGTAGGGAGTAGTAATTTGTATTAAATCAAATAAGCTTAGGAAATGTGGTGTCAAGTGTTTGTTCAATTGATTTATTTTTTTTAGGGAATATAACTTTTAAAAAAAGAATATTTTTTAAGCACATTTGTTTTAATTTTATATTTGAACAGATACGAATATCTTTCTGATGCATAAAATAAAGGAGGGAGAGGAAAAAAAATCGAAGGGAAGGTGAAAAAAGACAAACTAAAAAGGCTTCCTTTGCTATAAAATAATTACTAAAAACCTTCCTTTTTTTAATGACAAGGAGACTCTCGGTCTCTATCTTCTGTGTAATAGTCCGCAAATTATACATGAGAGTGAAATCGCACTAGATAAGTCTTGTGTAATGAGCTTGATCGAAAAAATATTTAGGGAGTTTTGGATCTGAGACCCCACATTTGGGAGATCCCTTGCTCAATCCACTCGGCCATCCTTATAGAGAAAACAAAATCGCTTCACTAAAAGAATTTTTTTTTCTTATACTGAGAGTGAGAACTTCGTTAATATTCATAGTAGCTCTTTCCTTATCTTATATATATGTACTATTTTTCTTCTAAATTAAAATGTAAAACGGCTCTATAAATATTTAACTCATAAATAAAGAAATTAAAGCTTCTCAACTTACAAATATTTGAAAAATGGTATTTCATCTTATAAAGATTTGAGGAACTACTTGTAAAAATGCCATGTCCATTAGTCATTATATTATTTAAGTCATGACTATTTCTCTGTGACATTTTATACCCTGTCCAACTCCAAACAGGCTTTTTAAATAGTATGTCTTCAAACATGAAACAATATAGTATCAAGAACTGAATCAGAATCAAGCCAAACCACAAGAAACATTCTAGAAATAAAGAAATTGGAACAAAATTCAATCTCATATAATCTAAGAAGTATTAGATAAAAAGTTTTTACCTTTTATCCGCTTGAAATGAGCCAGTATAAAAATACTTTATCCGTCCATCTGACCATCTCTTCTTGAATAGATCTAGCAACGTTGAAACGGAATGATGTTGAGATCTCCTATCTTGATATATTCACACTTTTTTAAACAATAACAAAAACTGAATCTCCTTAAAATTGTTGGTGTACATATATACCACAATTACGATAAATTGTCGTTGAAAATACAATGATAAAAAAAGAATAAACAAATATTCAGGCTGAGATGCGTATATCTCAATCTCTTTAAGGAGATTCAAGACCACTGCGGTATAATCTACACCACTAGTATATCTCTTGACTTGTCCCCTCTAGGATACAATAGTCCAACAATATCGTATGACTCAAACAACTCTCCAAATTAGTTGAAGCGTCCAAAAGCTCCACCAAAACTAAGAACAACTTCCTTCAATAAAAAAATTACTCCATTTTAAGCCACATCAATATACTATTTACAATATTAAAATGCTCAACACTATTTCAATACATTGAAAAACAAACTAAGTCTTCACGTCGAGTCGATAGTGGATGCAAACACCTTTTCTTTTTTAATCATTCTGCGCACAGCTAGTACTATATATATATATATATATATATTTCCAATTGTATGCACAAAAAATATAAACCAAACTAATACTCTAATGGCTTTGATCTCTAGCTTGTGCATCTTTTTTTTCGTTGCACATTTTGCCACACCAATTTTGTGTATTCGCAGCCAGATTCATCAAGCACCTGCCCTTTTCGTGTTCGGCGATTCACTGTTCGATCCTGGAAATAATAATTACATCAACACCACTGCTAGCTTCCAAGCAAATTATTTGCCGTATGGAGAATCATTCTTCAAGCACCCTACTGGCAGGAACTCCAATGGACGCCTCATTCCTGATTTTATCGGTAAATTTATTTGTGTTTTCGTCAATTCTTTGAGAGGTAGTAGATTTTCAGTAAAATAATCAACTTATGTGAAGAATTTGATTATTAGTTGTTATTTGCAGCTGAAAATGCTAATTTGCCATTAATTCCGCCGTATTTTGAAATTGGAAACAAACAATTCACTCATGGGGTGAATTTTGCTTCAGGCGGTTCTGGTTGTTTGCCTGAAACAGCTCGTGGCTTTGTAAGTGATAATATTTCCTTTAACTAATTACTTTTATGTAATTCTTGTTTTAATTTGATATTAGGTGGAATTATTTTTTTTTTAAAATGTTGGTTTTCATTTGACAGGTTATAGATCTTCAAACTCAGTTGAAAAATTTCCAAAACGTGACACAACTGTTGAAGAACAGAGTGGGTGAAACAGAGTCCAAA